>OX596380.1:182371028-183656864 GCA_951394425.1 Tipula unca | reverse complement strand
GTGTATATAGGTTACTCAAATGGATATAGATTCGATAGTCCCTGAAATACGCCAACCAAAATTATATATTTTAAAATCAGCGGTTAACTTAAGTACTCGACTAATACGTCAATGTATAAAGTGCCAAGATTAGAATCATACACAAAAGTACTGCCACCGTGAAGCAAGTTGTGTTAAATGTGCAGGAAAACATGCAGGAAATGACTGCACAGTCCCCCGAGACACAACACCGAAGTGTATCAACTGTAATGGCCAGCATCCAGCCAACTACAGAGGATGTGAAGTTGCAGTAGAACTACAAAAAAGAGAGATGAACCACGGAAACCAGGTACATCAATAAATGTACAATCTATAAAAAGAACCACGGAGCCTAAATCGTCAACTGCTAATCATAACATACAAAGCCAGAGAGTAAACGAAAACGTTACTTATGCACAAATAGTTCAGCAAACAGAGGAGAAACAGTTAAAAGTGGATTTCGTTCTACACTGAGAGAAAAATATGCTAGTAAAATCGTAGGCAACAAATGTTAATTCATTAATGCACGTTATTACAAAAATCATTAATATTTGTTAATGAATTTATCGTGAAACGTTAATGATTTTACTATTTCAAAATTAAAACAAAAAATTCAGAATATTTAAAAGTGTTTCTATATGATTCAACGATGTTTATTAATGATTTTAAAGTTTACAAGCAATTCCCTAAATTAACTTTTTATCTTCATGATTTAACAGTCTCAAACTTAGCTCATATCAGTTCAACTATTATTGCTCGAATATTTTAAAAGGTTTTCTATATGATTTTAAATGGTTCATTTATAATTTTACAATTTCAATATTAAACACTTGTTTATTTATTCTAGAAGTTTTAATTTTAACGATCTTTGCATCTTGCATGCATCAATTATTTTTTCATCAGTTGATCAATGCATCACCTATGATACATATGAAATAAAAATTTGTATAGTAAAATAAAATTAAAAAAAGTGTTGTGTTGCGTTGTAAAAGTGTTAGCGAAAAAATAGAAAATTATTTAATATAAAAGTGGAAATATTCTTTGTCGCCTACGCTACGGAAAAACTAAAAATTTGTGAAGTAAAAAAAAAAATTGTGTTTTGTTTAAAACATTTGTGTTAATATATATATATATATATATATATATATATATATATATATAAATATATATATATATATATATATATATATATATATATATATATATATATATATATATATATATATATATATATATATATATATATATACATATATATATATATATATATATATATTAAAATTGTTTGTGAAAACGTAAGTTTTACTAATTATATTGTTTCATAATTATATACATATTATGTATAATAATAATACAGTTTTACAGTTTTAAAGGCCATTACTGGCCCCTTACTGCGTCAACAATTTGGCTCCAACGGTTTCGATCCTGGGCTTGGTCTTCATACTGTCCAAGACAATCTGAAGAAGCCAAGTCATTCTCTACACCGTGGAGCCATCGTCGCCTGCAACGACCTCTGCGCCTACCATATGGTGGCTCTCCTTTCAGAGATCGCTGAACAATTCGTTCGTATTTGTATATATATGTATGTATATATAGGTATATATATATATATATTTATATATATATATATATATATATATATATATATATATATATATATGTATATATATATATATATATGTATATATATATATATATATATATAATATATATATATATATATATATATATATAATATATATATATATATATATATATATATATATATATATACATATATATGTATATATATATATATATATATATATATATATATATATATATATATATATATATTTATATATATATATATATATATATATATATATATATATATATATACATATATATATATATATATATATATATATATATATATATATATATATATATATATATATATATATATATATATTTATATATATATATATATATATATATATATATATATATATATATATATATATATATATATATATATATATATATATATATATATATATGTATATATATGTATATATATATATATATATATATATATATATATATATATATATATATATATATGTATGTATATACATATATATTTTTGTATATATTTGAAGTTATAATAATAAATAAATCATTTGAATTGTTCCGCAGGTTTTATAGGAGTTAGGCTTAGGATGATGCAGAAATAGAAATTTAGACAACTCAAATACAACTATTATCATTTATTTAGGTAAAATAAACTATTATTTTGAATGCGAATTACAAATTAATTGTTCTTTCTATTTTCAGATTGCTGGTTTTTACTACAAAGGTTTTACCATGTTTAAATGTTTCGTGTGTTTGGAAGATTTTGCTGAAACAGCTACGCTCGTTGGTCATTTCAAAGTTATTCATTTGTTGTCATCAAAAGCCGAACTTCAATGTAAGCAACTTGAATGCAATCAAAAAATGTGGGGTTTTAGGAATTTTCGCCGTCATTTAGAGAATACACACAAATTTGATCTGCATCCAAAACATGATTTAAAACCTTGTAGCTATAAAACACCTGTAGAATCGACGCAACTTTGTAACACAATTGCAGCTTTACCTTGTGATAATCGTACTCGTGATCCAGAAGCATCTCTAAATGCACAACAACATTATCGTCGTACTCCTGATCCAGAAACAACTGTAAACTCACGACAACATATTAAAACATTAGTAAAAAAATCTTTACTGTTATCACTGGAATTATACTCACAAAATTCGATGCCAAGAAACTTGGTTACTAAAATTCAAAATATGATTACGGATTTGCTTTGTTCTATTTCGATTCAGTTAGAAAGATTAACTCTTGATAGTGCCCAAAACAATGATCTTATATCTATAATAGAATATTGTAAGGATCCATTTGTAAACTTTAAAACAGAATATCTTTTTTTTAAAACCTTAAAGGAATATAATTTGTATGAGTACCCTAAAGGCTGTATAGTTAACAGTAGTATATCACAAAAAATTGTCTGTGGTAATCCTTCATTGACAGAAAAAAAATTTAATATTTATATAATGCCGCTATCATTTCAATTCCAATCTTTATTTCAACTACCCGGTATTTTAGAAGCAACAAATCTATTAGAAAATTTCGCCTCAGGGAGGTTGTTCAAATTAAAAGTTAAATTATTCGATTCGAAGTATGTAATACCTTACATACTATATTTTGACGATTTTCAAATAAACAATCCTCTTGGAGGTCATACTCATTCTATATGTGCATGTTATTATAGTTTTCCAACTATGCCTCAGTATATATTATCTAAACTTGATTTTATATTTAACGCGGCTTTTATAAGTACTAGTGAGCTTAAGATATGTGGTAATGAACTCGCTTTTCATCATTTGGTGCAAGAACTAACAAAATTAGAAAATGGCATAGAAATTAATACTCCAAGCGGATATATTAAAATACATTTTGTCTTGGGTCTAATAGTAGGAGATAATTTGGGATTAAACTCCATTTTAGGCTTCGTACAATCTTTTAATGCCAAGCGTTATTGCAGGTGTTGTACTCGAATCAAAGCTTATATGCAAAAGGATTCTTGTGAAGAACCTCTGTACTTCAGAAATAAAGACAACTATGGAAAAGATTTACTAGCTAATAATTTCACTGAAACTGGCATCAAATCATTTTGTATTTTTAATGAACTACCTTCGTTTCATGTTACCGATAATGTATATTTCGATATAATGCATGATATTTTCGAGGGTGTGGGAGATTATGATGTATGTAACATTTTAAATGCTTTAATTTCTGATAATTTAATTTCATTAGATGTTCTAAATAATAGAAAAGATCTATTCCAATATGGGGATACCGAGATAGGTAACTTATCACCAATAAATTCTAATAAACTTAATTCTTGCAACCTTAAAATGACTGCTCGCGAAAGCCTTCACTTCATCAATTTCCTTCCCCTTCTTATTGGAGATTTGATTCCAAGAAATAATTCATATTGGAAATTGTTGATATTACTAGTTGAAATGGTTGATATTATTTTAAAACCATCATACACGCTTGCAGAATTAGATCACTTGCAAAATGTAATTACCAATCATCATACGCTTTATAAAACCTTATTCGGTACTACACTGAAACCAAAATATCATTTTTTGGTACATTATATTACTGCTATAAAAAACTGTGGTCCGCTTAAATATTTATGGTGTATGCGATTCGAAGCGAAGCATAAAGCTGCAAAATCTATTTTAACTCTATCACCTCTAGAATTAACCCAGCATATTCAGTATCTGTTAAAGCTGGAATTCAGTTTGCAAAATTCTTGAAAGATTATGAAAATGGGTTGAAATCTTCATATGAATTAACCGAAATTGAAAATTTGAACTTGACTTCTCAATACTATTATCCAAAAATAATAGATAATGAAATTAATAATTGCAAATCCGTTAAAATTAGTAATAACCTAGTTTATAAAGGAAATAAATACAAAAAATCATATTACCTTACTTTACTTCTAAAATCGGAGAGATTTTAACGTTATTTAGAATAATTCATTTCATCTGCGAAAATAATAAAAATTTTATTTTATGCAAATTAATTAAAATAAAACAATTTGATGCACATTTTCAGTCGTACGAAGTAGGTAATCAAACGGAGAATTATTATATAAAACACATTGATTATTTTAAGAGCCTTCCGCTGCATATATATCAAATTAACAATGGAAAAACATATTTTAGAAATAATCTTTTATAAATTTTTTTATCGATTGTTGTAAAAATCTAAAATAAAATAATAACTAAAAAATAAATAGATTAAAATAAAATAATTATAACTAAATAATAATTTTTAAGTTTATAATTAGAAATAATCAGTTTGAGTTGTCTTAAAGAATGAATAATAATCAAGACAAATTTACATGTATTTTTCTATAATATTTTGGAATATGTATAATTTTAAGTTAAATTAATTCATAAGACTTTATATATGTATATATATATATATATACATATATATATGTATGTATATATATATATACATATACATATATATACATATATATATATATATATATATATATATATATATATATATATATATATATATATATATATATATATATATATATACATATATATATATATATATATATATATATATGTATATATAATATATATAGTAATAGCTATTGGAAGTATATAAATAGTTTATGTAATATTTCCAAATGGCTTTCTTCAAATAAAAAACGAAAATTGAGTTAAAAAAAAAATTATTAAATAAAACTAAAACAGTAAATAAGAACTAATTAATCTCTTTTATTTTATACAATTTGATATATACATATGTATATCTACATATATATATTTCCATTGAATTAAATATCTGATTACCTTTATATTATATTTAGTAAAATCATAGGTGAAACAATATACATATATATATATACACATATAATTTAACATTGTTTAACCTTTATTTTACTTTTTACTTTGATGAATTAACAACTTTTCACCTATGAGTTTACTTTTTACTTTGATGAATTAACAACGTTTTACCTTTGATTTTACTTTTTACGTTGATGAATTCACAACTTTCCACCTATGATTTTACTTTTTACTTTGATGAATTAACAACGTTTTACCTTTGATTTTACTTTTTAGGTTGTTGAATTAACCACTTTTCACCTATGATTTTAGTTTTTACTTTGATGAATTAACAACGTTTTACCTATGATTTTACTTTTTACGTTAATGAATTAACAACGTTTCACTTATGATTTTACTTTTTACTTTGATGAATTAACAAAGTTTCACCTTTGATTTTACTTTTTACGTTGATGAATTCACAACTTTTCACTTATGATTTTACTTTTTACTTTGATGAACTAACAAAGTTTCACCTCTGATTTTACTTTTTACTTTGATGAATTTATCAACGTTTATCCCACGATTTTACTTTTTTCTATAATGAATTAACAACGTGAAACGATGAATTAACTACGTTCCGTCGATGATTCAACAACTTTTATTCTTGATTTAATAACGTAAGTTTTTAGTAAAATCAACAGTTTTTATTAATGATTTAACAATTATCGTTAATAGGCACTTTTCATGTTGAAAAATTAATGATTTAAAATGGTTTTTTAACAAATTTACTTTTTTTTTCTCTCAGTGCATGATATCGAAAATCAAATTCTTTTAGTCGATGGTCAAACCTCGGAAGCTGAGGAATTTGAAGAGAAATACTTCGAGACGAAATCTACTCTCAGGCGCATCTTCAATATAAGAAACCCAAGTATTGTATCTGCTCAAGTTCATAATAATACCAGTGATAAAAATACAAGTATTTTAACTGATCGTTCATTTTACCAAGCAAATGAGTTACGACTGCCACGTGTCTCAATAGTATGCTTTAGTGGAAACTATTCGAAGTGGCCTTCATTCTATGATCAGTTTACAACATCTATACACAACAATGACACGCTTTCCAATATACATAAGTTCCAATATCTTAAAGGATTATTGAAAGGTGATGCAGCTAATCTAATACGGCATTTGCCAATGACCAATGCGAATTACGAACAGGCATGGGAAAAACTACAGAAGCGATTTAACAAAAGAAAATCTATTGTAAAAGACTTAATGGAATTATTCTTAAGCCAATCATCAATGAATTCATGCTCCCACAAACAATTAAGACTATTGTGTGATACATCCGATGAAACGCTAAGAGGATTAACAGCCTTAGGACCCGACTGGGAAAATCGAGATCCTTGGTTGATCCATATTCTGGTAAAAAAATTAGATCCGGAGACTCAACAATTATGGGCACAGCATGTAAACGACTTTAATGTCCCTACAATGGAGTAATTATTGTGCTTCTTAACCGATCGTTGTACCCCCTTGAAGTTATCCCAGGATTTCATCCCATGATTTTTTAAAAAATACCTCTGGCAACACTACCGTAAATAATCCATCCCAGACTTTTTAAAAATACATATAAAATTTATATAGTTTTTTCATCCCAGGATTTTTTACATTTTATACTATCCCACACTTTTTCGTATACAAAAAAATATGTATGTATACAGTTAGTACCAAAATATTCATCCCAGACTTTTTTAATATGTAAAATTGATTTGGTGGAAAATAAATTATTATGTGCAAGTCTTTTTAAGGACGGCTAATTTATCTTTGTGATAAGGTTCAAGACCCTGTTAGTAACCATTACGCCAGCTTTAATAATTTTGTGACCGTTGGAATTTCCACCATATAAATAAATGTGGTGCATTTGCCAACATTTCAAAGTAAAGCTAAATCGAAAAAAAATTCGTATAACCAAACTTTTATAGGGTCGGCTTTTTTCTCATATTGATTGTATTTGAGACCTTGTTGGCTACCACTGTGCCAGCGTTGATGATGTTTTGCCCGTCAGAATTTACGCAATATAAATAAATGTGGTGCCTTTGCCAACTTTACAAAGTAAAGTAAAATCGGATAAATCGTATGGCCAAACTTTTATAGGGTCGGCTTTTTTCGCATATTGATTGAGTTTGGGACCTTGTTGGCTACCACTGTGCCAGCGTTGATGATGTTTTGCCCGTCAGAATTTACGCAATATAAATAAATGTGGTGCCTTTGCCAACTTTACAAAGTAAAGCCAAATCGAAAAAAATCGTATGGCCAAACTTTTATAGGGTTGGATTTTTTCGCATATTGATTGAGTTTGGGACCTTGTTGACTACCACTGTGCCAGCGTTGATGATGTTTTGCCCGTCAGAATTTACGCAATATAAATAAATGTGGTGCCTTTGCCAACTTTTCAAAGTAAAGCCAAATCGAAAAAATCGTATGGCCAAACTTTTATAGGGTCGGCTTTTTTCGCATATTGATTGAGTTTGGGACCTTGTCGGCTACCACTGTGCCAGCTATGATGATGTTTTGACGGGCAAAACATCATCAAAGCTGGCACAGTGGTAGTCAACAAGGTCCCAAACTCAATCAATATGCGAAAAAAGCCGACCCTATAAAAGTTTGGCCATACGATTTTTTCGATTTTACTTTACTTTGTAAAGTTGGCAAAGGCACCACATTTATTTATATTGCGTAAATTCTGACGGGCAAAACATCATCAACGCTGGCACAGTGGTAGTCAACAAGGCCTCAAACTCAATCAATATGCGAAAAAAGCCGACCCTATAAAAGTTTGGCCATACGATTTTTTTCGATTTGGCTTTATTTTGTAAAGTTGGCAAAGGCACCACATTTATTTATATTGCGGAAATTCTGACGGGCAAAACATCATCAACGCTGGCACAGTGGTAGTCAACAAGGTCCCAAACTCAATCAATATGCGAAAAAAGCCGACCCTATAAAAGTTTGGCCAAACGATTTTTTTCGATTTGGCTTTACTTTGTAAAGTTGGCAAAGGCACCACATTTATTTATATTGCGTAAATTCTGACGGGCAAAACATCATCAACGCTGGCACAGTGGTAGTCAATAAGGTCCCAAACTCAATCAATATGCGAAAAAAGCCGACCCTATAAAAGTTTGGCCATACGATTTTTTTCGATTTGGCTTTACTTTGTAAAGTTGGCAAAGGCACCACATTTATTTATATTGCGTAAATTCTGACGGGCAAAACATCATCAACGCTGGCACAGTGGTAGCCAACAAAGTCCCAAACTCAATCAATATGCGAAATACGCCGACCCTATAAAAGTTTGGCCATACGATTTTTTCGATTTTACTTTACTTTGTAAAGTTGGCAAAGGCACCACATTTATTTATATTGCGTAAATTCTGACGGGCAAAACATCATCAACGCTGGCACAGTGGTAGTCAACAAGGTCCCAAACTCAATCAATATGCGAAAAAAGCCGACCCTATAAAAGTTTGGCCATACGATTTTTTTCGATTTGGCTTTACTTTGTAAAGTTGGCAAAGGCACCACATTTATTTATATTGCGTAAATTCTGACGGGCAAAACATCATCAACGCTGGCACAGTGGTAGTCAACAAGGCCTCAAACTCAATCAATATGCGAAAAAAGCCGACCCTATAAAAGTTTGGCCATACGATTTTTTTCGATTTGGCTTTATTTTGTAAAGTTGGCAAAGGCACCACATTTATTTATATTGCGGAAATTCTGACGGGCAAAACATCATCAACGCTGGCACAGTGGTAGTCAACAAGGTCCCAAACTCAATCAATATGCGAAAAAAGCCGACCCTATAAAAGTTTGGCCAAACGATTTTTTTCGATTTGGCTTTACTTTGTAAAGTTGGCAAAGGCACCACATTTATTTATATTGCGTAAATTCTGACGGGCAAAACATCATCAACGCTGGCACAGTGGTAGTCAATAAGGTCCCAAACTCAATCAATATGCGAAAAAAGCCGACCCTATAAAAGTTTGGCCATACGATTTTTTTCGATTTGGCTTTACTTTGTAAAGTTGGCAAAGGCACCACATTTATTTATATTGCGTAAATTCTGACGGGCAAAACATCATCAACGCTGGCACAGTGGTAGCCAACAAAGTCCCAAACTCAATCAATATGCGAAATACGCCGACCCTATAAAAGTTTGGCCATACGATTTTTTCGATTTTACTTTACTTTGTAAAGTTGGCAAAGGCACCACATTTATTTATATTGCGTAAATTCTGACGGGCAAAACATCATCAACGCTGGCACAGTGGTAGTCAACAAGGTCCCAAACTCAATCAATATGCGAAAAAAGCCGACCCTATAAAAGTTTGGCCATACGATTTTTTTCGATTTGGCTTTACTTTGTAAAGTTGGCAAAGGCACCACATTTATTTATATTGCGTAAATTCTGACGGGCAAAACATCATCAACGCTGGCACAGTGGTAGCCAACAAGGTCCCAAACTCAATCAATATGCGAAAAAAGGCGACCCTATAAAAGTTTGGCCATACGATTTTTTCGATTTTAATTTACTTTGAAAAGTTGGCAAAGGCACCACATTTATTTATATTGCGTAAATTCTGACGGGCAAAACATCATCAACGCTGGCACAGTGGTAGTCAACAAGGTCTCAAACTCAATCAATATGCGAAAAAAGCCGACCCTATAAAAGTTTGGCTATACGATTTTTTCGATTTGGCTTTACTTTGAAAAGTTGGCAAAGGCACCACATTTATTTATATTGCGTAAATTCTGACGGGCAAAACATCATCAACGCTGGCACAGTGGTAGCCAACAAGGTTTCAAACTTAATCAATATGCGAAAAAAGCCGACCCTATAAAAGTTTGGCCATACGATTTTTTCGATTTTACTTTACTTTGTAAAGTTGGCAAAGGCACCACATTTATTCATATTGCGTAAACTCTGACGGGCAAAACATCATCAACGCTGGCACAGTGGTAGTCAACAAGGTCCCAAATTCAATCAATATGCGAAAAAAGCCGACCCTATAAAAGTTTGGCCATACGATTTTTTTCGATTTGGCTTTACTTTGTAAAGTTGGCAAAGGCACCACATTTATTTATATTGCGTAAATTCTGACGGGCAAAACATCATCAACGCTGGTACAGTGGTAGTCAACAAGGTCTCAAACTCAATCAATATGCGAAAAAATCCGACCCTATAAAAGTTTGGCCATACGATTTTTTTTCGATTTGGCTTTACTTTGTAAAGTTGGCAAAGGCACCACATTTATTTATATTGCGTAAATTCTGACGGGCAAAACATCATCAACGCTGGCACAGTGGTAGTCAACAAGGTCCCAAACTCAATCAATATGCGAAAAAAGCCGACCCTATAAAAGTTTGGCCATACGATTTTTTTCGATTTGGCTTTACTTTGTAAAGTTGGCAAAGGCACCACATTTATTTATATTGCGTAAATTCTGACGGGCAAAACATCATCAACGCTGGCACAGTGGTAGCCAACAAGGTCCCAAACTCAATCAATATGCGAAAAAAGGCGACCCTATAAAAGTTTGGCCATACGATTTTTTCGATTTTAATTTACTTTGAAAAGTTGGCAAAGGCACCACATTTATTTATATTGCGTAAATTCTGACGGGCAAAACATCATCAACGCTGGCACAGTGGTAGTCAACAAGGTCTCAAACTCAATCAATATGCGAAAAAAGCCGACCCTATAAAAGTTTGGCTATACGATTTTTTCGATTTGGCTTTACTTTGAAAAGTTGGCAAAGGCACCACATTTATTTATATTGCGTAAATTCTGACGGGCAAAACATCATCAACGCTGGCACAGTGGTAGTCAACAAGGTCTCAAACTCAATCAATATGCGAAAAAAGCCGACCCTATAAAAGTTTGGCTATACGATTTTTTCGATTTGGCTTTACTTTGAAAAGTTGGCAAAGGCACCACATTTATTTATATTGCGTAAATTCTGACGGGCAAAACATCATCAACGCTGGCACAGTGGTAGCCAACAAGGTTTCAAACTTAATCAATATGCGAAAAAAGCCGACCCTATAAAAGTTTGGCCATACGATTTTTTCGATTTTACTTTACTTTGTAAAGTTGGCAAAGGCACCACATTTATTCATATTGCGTAAACTCTGACGGGCAAAACATCATCAACGCTGGCACAGTGGTAGTCAACAAGGTCCCAAATTCAATCAATATGCGAAAAAAGCCGACCCTATAAAAGTTTGGCCATACGATTTTTTTCGATTTGGCTTTACTTTGTAAAGTTGGCAAAGGCACCACATTTATTTATATTGCGTAAATTCTGACGGGCAAAACATCATCAACGCTGGTACAGTGGTAGTCAACAAGGTCTCAAACTCAATCAATATGCGAAAAAATCCGACCCTATAAAAGTTTGGCCATACGATTTTTTTTCGATTTGGCTTTACTTTGTAAAGTTGGCAAAGGCACCACATTTATTTATATTGCGGAAATTCTGACGGGCAAAACATCATCAACGCTGGCACAGTGGTAGCCAACAAGGTCTCAAACTCAATCAATATGCGAAAAAAGCCGACCCTATAAAAGTTTGGCCATACGATTTTTTTCGATTTGGCTTTACTTTGTAAAGTTGGCAAAGGCACCACATTTATTTATATTGCGTAAATTCTGACGGGCAAAACATCATCAACGCTGGCACAGTGGTAGCCAACAAGGTCTCAAACTCAATCAATATGCGAAAAAAGCCGACCCTATAAAAGTTTGGCCATACGATTTTTTCGATTTTACTTTACTTTGTAAAGTTGGCAAAGGCACCACATTTATTTATATTGCGTAAATTCTGACGGGCAAAACATCATCATAGCTGGCACAGTGGTAGCCGACAAGGTCCCAAACTCAATCAATATGCGAAAAAAGCCGACCCTATAAAAGTTTGGCCATACGATTTTTTTCGATTTGGCTCTACTTTGTAAAGTTGGCAAAGGCACCACATTTATTTATATTGCGTAAATTCTGACGGGCAAAACATCATCAACGCTGGCACAGTGGTAGCCAACAAGGTCTCAAACACAATCAATATGAGAAAAAAGCCGACTCTATAAAAGTTTGGCCATACGAATTTTTTTTCGATTTAGCTTTACTTTGAAATGTTGGCAAATGCACTACATTTATTTATATGGTGGAAATTCTGACGGTCACAAAATTATTAAAGCTGGCGTAATGGTTACTAACAGGGTCTTGAACCTTATCACAAAGATAAATTAGCCGTCCTTAAAAAGACTTGCACATAATAATTTATTTTCCACCAAATCAATTTTACATATTAAAAAAGTCTGGGATGAATATTTTGGTACTAACTGTATACATACATATTTTTTTGTATACGAAAAAGTGTGGGATAGTATAAAATGTAAAAAATCCTGGGATGAAAAAACTATATAAATTTTATATGTATTTTTAAAAAGTCTGGGATGGAATATTTACGGTAGTGTTGCCAGAGGTATTTTTTAAAAAATCATGGGATGAAATCCTGGGATAACTTCAAGGGAGTATCGTTGTGATGCTTTGGAAGCATGTTCAATAATAAAATCAAATACGTATGTACCCGCTCGACAAAATAACAATTCAAACTCGCACAATGCAACCGTTAATCGCGTTACATGCTCCTTGTGCAAAAAGAGTCATTTTCTCTTCCAATGCTTCAATTTTAAGCGATTCAAAGCTCCAGAATGAAAACAATTCTTAGAGGACAATAAACTTTGCCTCAATGGCCGCATACAGGCCAGAACACAACGTAAACGAATGTGAAATCAACAAACGGTGCAAATTTAACTGGCGATCAAGACAAAAACGAAATAGATAAAGTCCGCGAAAGCAGCCACAATGCATTAAGCACGTGCAATCTGCATTCAACTAATTCATCGACTACCAACGAAGACTCAATCAACAATAACCATTGTGCTTCAATCAACACAGAGAATTCATTAGTCAACAATGCGTCTTCAATCAACAGTGATAGTAACTCAACATCAACGATTTCCTTATCGCAAAATTTCGATTATTACTTCAGTCCAGCAATGCTAATCACAAACTTATCGCTGGATCTTGTTATTCGCTGAGCCCATTAAAAACATTGTGATCAACCATCTTAGTAAACATTCAAGATTCTACTGGGAAAATTCATACAGTTAGGCCTTTACTAGATTCTGGATCACAATCAACATTCATCAGTGAGACATGTGTTCAAAGAGTAGGAATTCATCGCAAATATGCTCGTTTTGCCGTTAACGGACTTGCGTCAAAGAAAGCTGGATTTACAAGAGGTGTTGTGGAAATTACATTACTTTCAAGGCATGATAAAAGCATATCTACTGTCGTAAATGCTTTCATATACTATCTAAATTAACGTCACAATTGCCGTCACAAAGTATAGATATCTCACAATGGCCCAAGTTGAAGGATTTAGAGTTAGCGGATCCAGTATTCAATACACCAGGTGGAATAGACATAATCTTAGGAAATGACGTGTTTTTTGAAATCATCTTATAAGTATGTGGTATACCACAACAACGCAAAATTGAAGACAGCTTATATGCACATCGCACATTGTTCGGCTGGGTGTTGGGAGGCAAATTAAACCAAACTTCAATAAATGCACCACAGGAATTACTGTCAGGATTCCACACTAGCATTATAGACAATGATGTCGAACTAAAATTGCTTCAACGATTTTGGGAGTTGGAGGCCATAAATTCAGACGGGAATTGCTCGATAGATGAAGAACGCTGCGAAAATTACTACGTACAAACCACAACACGAGATGAAAATGGACGATATATTGTTCGTCTACCCTTCAAGGATGACACTGGAAGCAGCATATTAGGAAAATCACTCAATATGGCAGTAAAAAGGCAGCTCGCAATGGAAAAATGATTTAAGGACAACAATAAATTACGCGTCGACTATATAGCAATTTCATGACAGAGTACAATTCATTGAACCATATGACAGCGATGAAAGAAACGGAAACTGTGTCACTTGGAAATCATTTTTATCTACCGCATCATGCTGTATTGAAGGAATCCAGCTTTACAACGATACTCCGAGTCGTATTTGACGGATCCTGCAAGAGCACTTCTGGATTTTCGCTAAATGATATACTGCTTGTCGGACCTACAATCCAAAGGGATTTAATGGCAACACTTCTTCGATATAGAACACAGGCAATAGCACTATCCGCAGATATAGAGAAAATGTATCGACAGGTGACACTGCATCCTGACGACCGCTTTTGTCAACTCATTGTCTGGAGAAACAATCCCAATGAAAAAATACAACATTTTCAGCTAAACACCCTTACCTATGGTACATCAAGCGCAGCATTTCTGTCAGTGAGGAGTTTACACCAGCTAGCCAACGATTATGAGTCGACATACCCACAAGCAGCTGCTATTTTAAAGGAGGATTTTTATGTAGACGATATGCTCACAGGCTGCGAAAATACTCAACAAGCACTCGAAATTTATAAGAATATGTCCGATTTGCTGGCTGAAAGTGGATTCAAAATCAGAAAATGGATATCCAACAGTCAAGAATTCTTAGAGAATATTCCGGAGAAAGATCGTGAATCATCTACACTAGAGCTTGACGTAAATAATAACGTCAAAACGCTGGGATTGCACTGGAATCCACGTAGTGATACATTCTCCTTTCACGTTAATTTCCCTAGTACTGAAAAGATTACAAAGAGAATACTATTGTCGCAAGCCTCAAGAATATTTGATCCATTAGGATGGCTTTCTCCACTTACCATCTCGATTAAAATATTATTTCAAAGTCTCTGGCTGCAAGGATTAAGATGGGATGACGTATTACCTCTAAACATTAGTCAAAAATGGAACAAAATTAAGAATGACATGAAAGAAATTGAACAAATTAAAATTCCACGGTACCTAAATATGTCTACAGACCCAAACAAATTCGAGCTACACGCATTTTCAGATGCCTCTGAAATGGCGTATGGAGCGGTAGTCTATTCAAGAACAACAGATGTAAATGCAGTGGTGCACATACGAATAATAGCCGCCAAAACCAAAGTTGCCCCAATAAAACAAGTGTCATTACCAAGGTTGGAGCTAAGTGCAGCTCTCCTATTATGTCGCCTCGTAAAGTACATCATGCAACACTTAGGGATAGACATCACTTTAGTACACGCATATACCGATTCATCAATTGTTCTAGCATGGCTGGCTGATCATCCAAGGAGATGGAAGAATTTCATAGCCAATCTCACGTCAGAAATTTTGGAACACATACCAAGAAAACATTGGTCACATATTTCATCCAAGCAAAATCCAGCTGACTTAGCATCACGCGGCTTAAATCCCACTGAATTACGACAAAATCATTTATGGTGGAATGGTCCTGATTGGTTATCAAAGCCACAAAATCATACCATCAATTCATTGGAAAATTCCCTAGATGAATATAATAAATCTGAATTAGAAGAGAGGACCAGTTATAAAAATCTCCACATTGAAATATCCAATAAAGACATAGTCTCGTCGTTATTCAACAGGTTCTCATCGCTAAAAACAATTTATAAAATAATAGCTTATGTCTGTCGATTTATAACCAATTGTTAGATGAAAGCAGAGATCAAGACCAAAACCAATCAAACGGCTGTATCTGCACCAACCATACAAGAAATCAACCAATCCGAAAGTATTTGCATCAAATGGGCTCAAGCACAAACGTTTTTAAGCGAAATAAAACAAATTACTTCCAATAGAGATTTAACAAAACGTAGTCAACTTTTACCACTAACGCCGTTTATAGACAATATAGCGGGATACTAAGAGTTGGTGGGAGAATAGAGAATTCTTCATGTTCTTTCGACACGAAACATCCTATCATACTCCCAAAGGATCACTTATTGAGCAAATTAATTATTGATGAGTATCATAAACAAAATCTTCACCCGGGTCCAGCATTGTTAACCAGCCTACTGCGCCAAAGATTTTGGATTATCGGTTGCAGAAATATGACAAGACATTAGTTGTTGCATCGCGTGTTGTTTTTGCTTGTGTGTTGTTATTTTTTGTGACGTCGCCTTCGTGTTCGTTTTTATGAAGGAACACATGCGCCAGCGACGGTCGACATTGCACTATTAAGTGGTGCATGTGAATTATTAGTCGAATTGGTAAGGCGACTTAAAAATTGGTTCGGCTATTGGATGTGTGATGGGTTAAATAAAAGCTCAATTCAAATAAGTTGATTTATATTTGAATTTCACTATTTATATTTGAATATTCGAGCTGCTACACGTTCATGGCCCGTAATAAGTGCAACCAGAATTCTGAGTTGGCTCTTGTTTAAGGATAACACATATTTATTGACCCTCACGTTGGGTCCAATGAGGAACCGTTTCGTCTTTCGACAGTTAGGAAAGGGACACCACTTCCTTTTGGACCTACCAGTCCAGCGAACTTCTAAATAGCGTCGTAGTGTTTACAATAGGGATGGGCGAGGTAGATTACGCCGTGTAATCTACACGCTTGTCGACAAATCAAATATTACGTAGATTACTTTGCAATATGTTTTGTCAATGTCGAGAATAAAGACAATTTCAACAACGATATTTAAGCGGTATAAAATAAAATGCGATATTTTGTAAAAGGGCGATTCAGTTAAGCCGTAAAACAAATTATAGAAAAGGTTCAAATTAAATCGGGTACCACTTACCATACTATAACTTTGGAAATAAATTTTAAAATAAACAACCAAAAGGTTTAACTAAAGAAAGTTTATGCACTAAACGTTCGAATTGGTCTAAATTTCAAAATTGGTTATAACGGATAAAGCCAAGCACAAGTTGTTCAATGCCCCATGAGATTCTACACAACTTCTGATTTGATTTATTCAGGCCAAATCTATGGTTCTGGACTGGTTCATTTCAAACAATTTGCCATTACCATTTCAAAGCAGCGTCGTCTATCACGATAATGTTCTGATATTTGGACTACTAGATGAGGATTAGGCGATTTCTTGAGCGCTTCGGATAAATCTCAACATATTGGATGGAAATGCGATTTTAAATTGATTTTTGAATAAAGTTCTGGATAACTAATTTTCATAAAATTCAACATGTTGAAGGGCAATGGAATTATAAAATGATTTGGCTTACCTATACTGAAAGTTAACTGAGCTATTTCTTAACCGATTCTGATGACATCCTGCATGTTGGATTGAAATGAATATTACTAATTGTGGGGAATAAAAAAATATTTTTGTATCATATTGTGGAATGTGGCCAACTGGAATGAAACTAGGCTATTTCTGTAAAACTTAAGTCAAGATACATTTAATTTAATTTAAAAAATTTTTTGTTTCGTCATAATCGGTCGAGAAATGGATTAACTTTATATTAGTTGGCCATATTCGGGATATGTATTCGAAAAATATTTAATCCCACTTTTTCAAATCAAAAATTGTTTCCATCCAACATATCGAGTTTCATAAAAATCGGCCAAGGATTAGCGTCGGTCATTTTCCATATCTTTAAAATATCATTTATATCCAACATGACGAGTTCTATCATTTATAACTATATAGTCAAGAAATAACTTTGTTCCGTGGTCCAGTTTCCATCCAACATGCCAAATTTGATAATAATTTAATAATTAATTGTCGCACTGAATTGCCATCACGATTCGCTATGAGTTGCTCTTGGTGAATTGGTATATCGCGTTGAATTGAAAATCGACCGGTTACCAAACTTTACTGGTGAATCGTGTTAACGAATTATAATCAAAATACGTTTCTGTAGCTATTCTTTTATGTACACATTGAGAATGTCACAAAGATTTGGCAAAGACCATGAGTCAACCACTGTAAATCGCTTGCCACCTTAACTCTTTTTGCAAATTTATCTAAGTTGAAGTGCTTATATTTAGCGGGAGCTCATTGTCACAATTGTTGACAAGGTATATATTTTGACCTGCTAACCTGTTTCACATCTACTTTCACGAACGTTTCGTCATCCATCAAAACACATTCATTAAATATTGTCAAAACTTGGACGTTGAGCAGTCTCGCAGGTTTAGCGGACAAAGTTCTGTTTATCTGAACGATTTGGTTTTTTAATAGCTCGGGAGCTCCATAGGCTTCCTGAAATCGTATTCGTGTTACCGTCATAGATCTCGGAATTAATTTTGATGTAAGTTAAATTTGTTAGCATAATTGTGCAATTTCTCCGTTTTTATTGAACTGCTCTTTCTACGACGCGTAAACGCCCATCTCTGGTTTGCAATCTATGACCAATTTAGATGTAATTAAAGGATTTTTAAGGGTATTGAGCACAGCTTTACTATCCATGCGTATTTCAGTCCATACTTTGGACAATAGAATCCAAACCGTGCACTGACTACTGAACGAGTGGCATCCGCAAAAAAAAACTATCAACTCATACAACCGTCTATAGAAATCCTGAGAGAGCCACAGTTGTTTCCAAGGGAAAAATAAAAAAAGAAAGGGATTGGTGCAACCTAGTTAGAATCGAGCAGTAGTCCGACATTTTTCAGTAACAATTATTTATTTCTTATATTATCCAAAGATAGAACTGCATTTTGGGATACAATCAATGTTATTAACGTTTGTGAAAATTATCCTAAATTAATAGAATTAAACCAACAAACACAACGTAAAATTAAAATGGTTGTTATTTCTGTTTATTCTAAATACTAAAAAACTTTCATTTTAGGATTTTCTTATGAAAGTACATATCTTGAGATATTCAATGTTTATCACCAATGATTTTTTGATATAAATAAATATTTTTTTATTTGCCTAGACTGACTGTTATAATTTAATACTGACTTTTATAATTTTATATAATAAATTCACAAATATTTAGTTTTAGTATAAACTTCACAAACCATATATGGCGTGTGAAGTTTTTACTTAGTCCTAATTTAGTTCTAACTTTACACGCATTGGTATCAGAAGTCCTCAATTCAAAATTAAACCTTTGTATTCCAATTTCACGATTTAAAAAATTCAAATTGCAAATCAATTCAACCATGTGCAATACCAATTCAACCTTTGGGAAATTCCAAATTTCCTGTGGCATTTTCAAGACTATTTGGAATAATTCAAATTTACGTTAAATTATGAAACAATTGGTATGTGATTTATTCAAAAGTGTACTAAAGGGTCAGTTTGCTTCAATCTTCAATCTATATAAAGAGAAAAAAGAAAATCTTTGAAATTATCAATCCAAATAATCTATTTTAGAATTAAAACTGAAAATGTAATATATATATATATACATATACGAGTATCTATGTACTACTTTATTCAAATACAAACTTCTGGAACTTGCATTAGAATTTTACTCAAATCATTTTAAATAATTTTGAAAAATTTCTAAAAAAAATTTAAAAATCGAGATAATAAATTTGAATTAAATTCTCAAAAGGTATTGTCATATTCAAGTCTCATACTTTGTCAAATTTACAAGTCTTTTAAAAATCTGACGAATATAATGTTTTAGCCAACTCGAGCCCCAACAAACATCGTGCAACTGGTTAGTTGAGTAAAAATATTGCTGTTTTCACAGACTTATTACAACTGTTATTTGTATGTGAAATGGTTCTCAGAATTAGCTGCAATTTTTGCAGAAAATTATAGTCCCGAACTGGCATGTAAACTCTCATCAGCCATAACTAATTAAAATATATAAATATGCCACAACGATTTTATAAACTATAACGAGATATAACCAATGGACTCCCAAAATTGACTCGCATATGTGTGTCAGAACGACTATATAATCACAATTTAAGAACCACCACCAATTGGTTCGCAAAATTAGTTCGAACATGCATGGCACAATTACAAATTGAATCACTTATAAGGAACTAATTTAAAATTATTTCTGAAATAATTTGCACAACTGCGGATACAATCACGATTTAAGGTCGGCTATTAAATAAAATCAAAATCCATTTTGCAACGTTAGATGCGTGAAAACTAAGCCGACCTCAAATCGTGATTGTGTTTAAAAAAAACATAACATTAATTACTCTTAGTCTTGGTATTTATTGGGATCAAGGTCATGAAGTCGGCCTTAAGATATATTCAATTTTAATATCGGGATATATGTAGGTCATATAGTGAGCACATACTATAAAACTTACCAATCCATATTATTACGTTTACGAAATCCCATTAGAAATTCAAACGTGTGGTCTGTTTGAAATGTGATATGGCATATGAAAACTTCAATCAATATAGAAGATTCTTTCAGCTAATAATCAATTTTCTGTGCAAAAATTTCGATTTTTATTTTCTAATTTGTACGATTTAGTATGCATATTAATTATTTTCAACTTATGTAGGCCCTTTGTGGATGGTTGGCATGCCCACTTAGAGTAACAAATCGTTGAATACCAGCCGGATTTCGTAATTGGCGAAATGGGCTCATATCAACATGGCCCCATGTAAGTAACACGGATTTAAATTAATGCGTTTATAACTTGGTGTTGTCCAATTGCTATGATAAATCGTTGAACACCCGCCATATGTTGTAATTGGTGCAAAGGGCTAACGTGTATATGGCTCCATATATACAACCACGAGTGCAGGAAAATGATTCCGAAGTTTTCGACTTGCCATGATGGTCGTTTGCTGTGATAAATCGATAAACACCAGCCGTATATTGTAATTAGCGAAATGGGCTCACAAGTATATGACTCCATATAAGTAATACGCCTTATTTAAATTAATGGTTCTCAGGAAAATGTTTCCTGTGTTTATGACTTGGCATGGTGTCCAATTGCTGACATGAATCGTTGAACACCAACCGTATGTTGTAATTGGAGGAATGAGCTCATATAAGTATTACGTATTTTATTTAATGGTTCTCGAGAACCATGAATTTCGGAGAAAGTTTTAATTAATGGTTCTCGAGAACCATGAGTGCACAGCAAATGGACACCATGTCAATTCGAAAATATAACAAACTTTTTCCGGCAGTCATTGTTCTCGAGAACCATTAATTAAACTCCCAATTTAAGGTATGGGGCCATATTCATATGACTTTCTGAGCCTATTGTGCCAATTACTTTGTACGACAAGAATATATATAAGCTAACACGTTGTTTACAAATTTTAAAAATCATCATATCGATTTTGGGATGAACATCAAAATCCTGGGATGGGATGAGATTAGTATATAGTATATGATGAATATTTTTTATTTTTCTGGAATGGAATCCTGGAATATCTTCAATCTCTTTAAACCTTAGAGGCGTTATGTAAATTTCCTTTATTCTTACATATTGTAAGTTTAATTTTTTAAAATCTTCCTCAAACGATGTTTTGTAACATATAACAAAGCTGCTGCGACCTATTTTGATTTGGGCTATATCCAAAAAATGCGGTCTAGTCGGGTTTGTTTGGGTAGGGTCACATCAGATTTAAAATCTTTCCACTGAAAAAAATGGTCATGTTCCTTTTTTTATCTCAATTTGTTTTTTTATAGCTTTCGCCACCGCATCGACAAAATTTTTAAAATTGTATGTCTCCCCTGTTTTTTTAGGGATAGTTCCACCTAATGATGGATCTGTACGACATAAAAATATGTTCTGGTTTTGTTTAAACACCAATTCTTATTTTGGCTTGGAATTTTTTGAACAAATATTTATTTGTTTGGCATCTATCTACACCTTTTTAAAAAAGTATTAAAGCAACTGACGACATCATAATCATTTTTTTGAAAATCTGCGGAAACAGAGACAGTTCCCGCGTAACTGATTAGCTTAAATTTTAAGTGTTTTCCATGTGGTGCATATTTCACAGTCATCGTTCAAATTGTCTTCGTTGAGGTTATGCAATTTAAATCCTTCAGACTGCTCACATTCTTCGTTCCCCAGTAATGCAAAATAAATAATTTTCGCTCTCACTGACGATGACATTGGAGTTCGAACATCATCGAAACTGAAATGTCACTTATCTGTCAAGTAACATGTTAGTTTTGATGATGTTTGAGGATTTTTAATCGTCGGTTTTCAGCATGAGCACGCCTACAAAATCTAAAGTACCGAAGATTAGAACTTACCTGTAAGTTACCTTGGATCGAACAACTCAATATGTTCATCTATTAGATTATATAATCTTTTTTTTTTTAGATTAATTACCATACCGATTATTTGGAGGGTTCATCTTTTGTATACCCTAAAGTGTTTAAAAACAAAATTTTACATACTTGTACCACATCGCGGTTTTCATCTTTTAAGAAATATTTAACAGAATTTGGTTTACTGACACCCATTTCCTATTCAGCAAGAAGCTATTTTTTTGTTCACAAGAAAGACTCCAGAAGTTGCTGTTTAATAAAATTCCCATTTTCATTATGTGACTCAAACACGATTTAGCGCAAGTGGTTACACCTGGATTCCACAAATAAATCTTCTTTTCTCGGATTACAAAAACCCAATTTTTCAAGATAACGCATTTGATTTAAGGGCAGCAGTGTCATGGCCATCTTGTTGTGCGGATCACACTTAATGTTCAATTTGTGATACAGCGTGTGTGTATGATAAATTTCTGAGTTATTTTGACCAGTGCGCAGGCGATCGGAGCAAATAACAAAATTTGATCGATATACCCGTATATAAGCCTTATCATTGAATTATCAGTTAAGCATTTCATTTACTTGATGGTAAAGGATTTCATTTACAATAATTCATAACTTTTAATTTGATAGTTCCGAAAAAATGTTTCGTCAGTTTCAATTACTTACAGCATCGAGTAAAATTGACTGTTACTAAAACATCACATATGGATGACGTGGACAATCGAATCCTATCAGGTTAACATCAGATACTTTTATCTGCGTGTCAATTTTAGCGTCCGTTACAGTTACTCGTTCGTCTAGTATCGAAGAAAAAGTACACCAATTTAATAAGATCTTTTGTCTGTCAGTGGTACTTGCTATAACAGTTTGACTTCATCTCCTCTAAGATCAAGGATGTTGATCGGTATGTTATTGATTCTGCAAAAGTAAATGAAATGCTTAACTGATAAATCAATGATAAGACTTATATACGGGTATATCGATCAAATGTTGTTATTTGCAGTAGCTCATGACCTTTACAATTACGAAATTTTGAGGGTTTTTACTATCTTGCTAGATGATTGGGATCAGTATTCCAAACTTTCAAGTGTTTTGTGATTATTCAATTTTCAATAGCTTTGGTATCGAACATTTATTTTTTATAAAATTCCATTTACTTTAATTTATATTTAAAAATAAAATTTCAAATTTCTCGATACCATATTTTTGTCTATACGTTTCTAAGCACTCACATAGAGAGTACACGAAACATTGTCCGGCACTTATGTCTTACTATATGTGTGTACTTGGTAAGGTCAACTAAATTTTGGTAACGAAAAATTTGTAAATTTATTTTCATTTTTATTTATAAATTAAAGTTAACGAAAAAATTTATTTTCGATAGAAAAGTTTAGTCGACCTTGACAAGAAATTATGAAACTGGCATTGATAAAATTGATAATTTTAAAAGTAAAATTTCTGTGATTTTGACAATATACGAGTATATATTTTGAATTTGCGTTTTTAGTTCGGGAAATTTTTGTACGAAGCACTTGCAATCTTTAAAAAATATTCGCGTAACCATTTTATGTCGTCCCGTCAGTGCTGGCATATCATTGTGAGAAAATCACTTTAGTCTTCATCAATCGAAATTATGTACACATTTATGAGCCACGGCCCGCTACTAACTTTTCACAATGGAATTTTATAAAAAATTTGGCTCAAGAATAGAAGCCGACCATTACTTGCTTGCTCCATTCTTGCTCCTCGCATAAATAATCGAAAGTTCAAGATAACTTCATAAAAAGTTTTCAAATAATTTATATCATATACCTATGTTACCCCACCACACCAGACAATTGTTACATTTAACATATATACAAAAAATATGATATGCATATTTCCGGTTCATTAATTTAATAAAACATTTTTCGTTTAAATGTGTTAACTGCACAAAAATAAATTCTAACACAGAAAACACTAAATGGTACACCACAAATTCTTTTTCTCGTTTATTATCATTCTGGAACGTTTTTTTTTACCCAGACTTTTGCTTTTAAGGACACAAAAACATAATAATCGTATGTTCTTCCTATCTATTGCACACAATTTAATATTATTTATTTTATAGAACGGAAACGTTAGACTTTTTAGAAAAAATAAATTATCCGGTTTTTTTTTTTGGTGTGCAATGAACTTTAAGCTTAAACCAAAATTGTGTGCCGAGGACATTAATTCTGTAACCAAAATGAAGATAAAATTGTCGTTTGATTAAAATGTAGAAACGCCTTAATGACGTACACAAACATTATATAATTGGTAATTGTATAGGAGTTCATATTAGGTCTTAACGACGAATAAAACCAGGCCCTAATTTATGATTCCTGCCAAAAGATAATTAAATAAATTTCCAATTAACAGACCGCATATTGCCTATATGCCAAAATCATTCCATTCAGAAAAAACAAAAATTAAAAAATTAACGGAAATAAATTATAAATAAGCAATTAGTAGAACTCCAGAGAGCGAGAGCTAATCATTACTCTATTGTGTCCATTCCACATACGTATATGTACAATTCAGTCAAATGGCAGAAAATTTGATAAAAATTCTATTCAACTATATATACTGTTACTTCCTTTTTAAGACAATAAAATAAATCACTTAACCCGAAAACAAAAGAAAAAACCAAAATGAAAAAAAACCTAATTTAATGTCAAATACATTAAATTGAACGAAAAGAGGAAGAATAAGACAATTTACGAAATAAGATAAATGATAAGAAAATACGGAAGTCATGTGCCAAAACAAGTGATTTCATGGACGAGAAAATTTAGCACACAAAAAATAGAAAAAAAGTCTTCATCCTATAATTGCGACGAATTTCTTAAAAGGATGGAAAGTTGGTTTCCGTTCCATATATACATACGACATATATACTCGTATATATGTACATATGTATATAGAGTGCGATGTCAGTTCACTGGTTTTTATATAGTGATTTGTATACGTATATAGGATTTCAGAACAATATATTTCGCATAAATAACGTTACAATAAGTTTGATAAGTATTTTAATCGTATAAATGAAATAAAAATGTATTGTGATTGTCGACTCGCGCTCCTCAATAATTAGTCACGATATACTATGATACTTATCGTTGTCGTATGTGTGAAAGAATGGATGCTCTTCCGTTGGACACAAGAATTTGTAGCGTGGATCAGCCCAGGTTTCTGTTTTGTTGCCAGACGTGATGTACCGGCCCATCTACTAAATGAATTTAGAAAATTGATAAGACACAATTATAAATTAATTGTTGCTTGAGCCTATAAAATTTAGGAAGATGTTAAACTTTGATGAGCTTTTATATTTCAGAATAGTTTAATATTTGTTGTCTCAATACATAACAATTTCAGAAGATTCGGTCGGATACATATCCTTCAAAATATTTTAATAATGTATCAATCAAACTTTCAGGATTCCCAAAACGTCATTTAAATAATTTACAGATCACTGAAAAGCTTCAATATTGCTAATTAAATCGAAATATTTCAAATTTCAACGTTGACACGCTTTCAAAATACTTTTGTATTTGAATTTTTAAATTTTGGATGATCTTCGGAATACGCAACACAACTTCAGGAGATTTTCAGAGTTCGATAATTTTTTCAGACTATGTAAAAATTTAGAACCCTGGAAATATTTAAAAAATTTAAAGGAAATAAAAATTTGAAATATTTTTGAATTTTTTATGAATATTAACGAATATTTCAAATTCTCATCATCCTTAAATTTCCAAAAAAAATCGGTGACTATATCTCAGTAAATCAATCTAAAATTAGTTCTTTACTTAAAAAATTAAAATTTGAAAATTCAAAATTTCATAAATTCTTAATTTTAAAATTTTTAGAAATTTTAAATTCAATGCTTTATATCCATATAGGATGGGAACATTTCTGGGGGTATGGAATTTAAGAAAGCATGATTTAAAATTACCGAACGTTGTCAAATATTTTGAACGATTCCATCATATTTTGAAAATTTTAATATTTGAAACCCAAACATAGATGTAAAATTCAAAATTTAAAAAGATAAATTTTTGTTCTCATGTTTCTATTAGTTTGGAAACAATCAACCTTGTGACTTGTGTTATTAAGCTCCAGTGTATCGAGATTTAAAATGCTGGATTGTTTAAGTGAATTTTACATAATTTTTTATTCTCGATATATCAAACGCGTTTCGGGGACTTTTAACGTTATTTAAGAGAATTATAGTGAGATAACTGCCGCAGCTATCGTGTTACACTTTTCTATAGATTGAGATTTATTTTTCTAACTTCATGTTGGGTCACTGCGCTTCCATCGCTCTGCTCAATAACTTCAAAAAACCCTTAGTATATAGAAAACTGTAACTTGATTGTAGCAGAAGTTTATAAAGGTGGGTTGTCTCATTAACATTCACTTAGTACAACCTTTAAATCAAAACGCGTTGTGATCGATTTTGTTGATTCAGGCGAGGTTGGTTCATTCAGCTTGTTAAGAATTCATCAAAAACAATTTTTATGTCCTTTATGCTCTCAATACAATGCAGGAATTGGAGATTTCAGGTTTTCGCTAGCCAGAGTGGATTGCAATTTCTAAAAACTCTTCAGAATGTTTAAGGATTAAACGTTTAAATTTGGAATATAAAAAATTTAAAATTTGTTTGATTCCTGAAATGCACTTTGTTTCAGCAATAAAAAAAATCGATAAACTCTAGACTTTTGAGTTTGAAGATTATTTCAGAAATTTGTGATTTTGATTCTTGTAATCGATGACCCTAATAAATAAATATCTTACTTGATAAATAAAATTTAAAATTCCAAATTGGAGGAGATATTGAGAAGAAAAGTTCGATAAACGATTTACATTTTTTTACAGTTTTGAATTGTTCTTCGTTTCGTATTATATGAAACTATGAAATCCTCAGGTTGGCTCTACGAAATGTTCCAAAATTTGTGTAGTGTTAATTGAAACTATGAGATTTCTTCGATGTATCAAGATCAGGATGGGCATTTACGCGTCATATATTATTTTCTACGTCGACGTGTCGACAACCTGTAGACAACGTTAACAACGTAGATAACGTCAATAATGTAAACAATTCCTGTAATGATTTTGTGAATTAGTTCTTAACTAATTAGGTGACCAATTTAGGATCAATGCGAAGTACGAGTGTAAATAATTCAACTAATATTCGAGTTTTCTTCAATGCATTTTAATTTACAATATTCAAAAAGGCGGTCATATTATGTAGCTAATTACTAGTTGTTAAACTAATGAATACTTCCCGATTTTAGGAAGCTTTTTAGTCTACATTGTTTGAAATTGTTCGAGTTATAGTTACACACAATGTCGCTAAAATCGGTTGTAATAGTGAGAAGTTATTAAAGTTGGAATTAAATAGTCGAAACCTAACTGTGCATAAATGCCTTGATAAATTTGCCCAAAAAAAACGATGTAAGCATTATAATACGCTAAACAGAAAGTCTCAGAGTAGAAAAGCAGCTCACGAAAATCAGAGTAGAAAGTCAGAGTAAAAATCATTTCATTCAGATAATAACTTCAATTAAAAATAATCCGAGGACCTATGATATAACTCGAATACGTCCCATCCCATGGTAAGACGAATTCTAGTTCAAGAAGGCTAGTAGCGTTACCAAGTTATTAAAAAACAAGTATTCATATAACCAGAACTTGTCCTAAACTGTGCCAGACTGCTCTATGACTTCGTTTTGATACAATTTGTGTTTTCATGGATCATGAAACGTACGTAAAATTAGATTTTAAACTAGGTTAGTAAATCCAAAATTGTGACAAAAATAGTGGCAATGCTTCCTCTAAATATAAGCTCATCAATTTAAATCAATTTGCAAACAGTATTATGATGTCAAGCAATTTGCATTTGTGGACTAAAGAGTAAGGCAGTGGCGGCTGAACGAAGAGCACAGCAATGGGCGAAATTTGATGCAAGGCCCTTTTTAGTATGCAAATTAATAATATTTATAAATATTTAGCTAAAAACTTATATAGGTATACTTAATCAGATATTACGTGCCCCTCAGGTGCCATTCTTAGATAATTAGGGAATGTAGTGGCGTAACAACAAGAAAGCAGCCCGTGGTACTTAAACCAGAGTATGGGCAGCATTTTAATATTGAATGTTAAAATGATTAAATGAGAAATACAATCGATATATTGTGTAGATATATTTTAACATTTATTATTAAAATTGTGCCGAAGAATATTGCCAAAACAAATAATTAGTTAATTAAAAATGTAATTTCAATTGAGGGCGGATAATGTCACTGAGACCTATCGAAAGGTTGTGTTGGACCCAGTAGCGTGGCTTGTAGCAGCTCGAATATTCGACTCACCGATATTCGATACTGCCACAACAAAACGAATTAGTAAAATTCAAATATAAATCAACTTATTTGAATTGAGAATTTACTAACCCCATCACACATCCAATAGCCGAACCAATTATCCAATTATTAAGTCGCCTTACCAATTCGACTAATAATCCACTGCACTTAACATAAGTGCAATGTCGACCGTCGCCGGCGCATCTGTTCCCTCTCCAAAATACGACATGTATTTTGGACACGAAGGCGACGTCATACAACAAAAAACAACCAGCAAATATACAAGCAAAACCACGCGTTAAAACAATATATACAGTCCATCCGCCATTCTTACAACAAGTAAGTTTTTCCGTGCTCGTACAAAATAAAATAAAAATCAACTTCGTGGTGATACATAAAAAATTTGAATTAGTAAATTTAATAAATTAAATATCAAAATAAATTTTATGGTGGTGAAATTAAATAAATAAAATTAATAAATAATTAGTTGTGTTAAAATAAAAAAAATATGTTTATCAATAAATTAAAAGCAACCATATTTTTTTTGTGGGAAATAAATGAATTCCAAATATTAATTTCGGTGTATGTGTTTTTTTTAACTATCTGAGAGGATCAGATAGGGCAACGAAATAGAATCAGCAATCGACCCAAGAAATTCTATAGTGGTGACCTCGACAGCGGTTTTTACCGCAGAATTATCAAAAAAACACTGCAGTAAACACACAGCCATATCGCCACACCTTTTTTTTTAACGGGACACACCAGCGAGTCAACTATACAAACAAACCAGATGATATATATATTTTTATTGCGCATTTATAAGCGAAAGTCTGGCACGTATATACCGTGCCAGGCACACGGTACGTACCCAATATAATTACATATTCAATTTTAAAAAATTTTTTTTGGGGTATAACAATACACGAGGCATTACCGTATCATAAACAGCGGTACAACAGTACCATAACGCAAGGCGAACAAAAAGACAGATTCGCAGGAAGATAAAAAAAAAAGAAGTAATACAACCAAAAAGTGGTAGGGGACGACCCATCACGCAACGAGGGACAAAGAAAAAAGGTGAAGCGACCTACCCTCACCGTAGCAGAGCAGCAGCAGAAACAATCAAACCGGTACTAAGTTTTTTTTATTACAAAAATATTTTTTTTTCTTGTACTATTTTTTTTTTTTATTCAATCATTTTTTTTATACATTAAACTTAACGTAGAATCAATTTTTTTTATTTCCAAATTAACGTAGAGTCAAATTTAGATGTAATTTTTTTTATATATATTTTCACCACCATTCGTCCCAATCTAAAATATTTCAAATATAACTGGTCGTTTCTCGCTGCACGCCCTCCCGCCATCACCGTTGTGGATATAAAAAAAAAGAATAATAAAAGGTTTTTTTCAAAACCGCAAGCACAACGGTGACAACACACAATCCGTCGCAAACATTTTCCTTGCATTTCTTTTTTTTTCCTCTTTTTTTTTTTTTTCAAATTTTTTTGTCTGATTCAAATTTCAACGAGCCCCCCCAATATAAGGTAGGACGCAAAGGAACTCCATATTCGGGGGTATCTCGCATCGGGCGTTAAGAAGAAGGAGCATCCCGGCCTTCAAACCATTCACTACACGGTAACCATTCCGCTTTATTTTTCATTTTTGGTCAATTATATTTTTTTATACGGTAACCATTCCGCCTTATAATTTTTCACACATTTTAAAATTTTAAACGAGCCCCCCCCCAATATAAGGTAGGACGAAAGGAACTCCATATTCGGGGGTTTCTCACAGTATTGTATTGTTTTATTTTTTTATTGTATTGGTTTGTTTTTAACAAAGAACAAAAATGACAGAAGATGCAAAACATCTATCACAGGACATGGACACCACGCCTGAAGGCGCTAGTCCACAAATAGAGATCGCGGCATCACATCAGCGAATAGCAATACAACCTTTCTGGCCACAAAGAGCAAACACATGGTTTCAGCTCCCCGAAATACAATTCGGGCTGCAAGGTATAACCGCTGATAAAACCAAGTACTTACAAACACTATCAGCTTAGCAACCAGAAACGTGCGATGTGATCTCGGATCTCCTCCTCAATCCGCCGACAACCAACCAATACAATACATTAAAACAAACGCTGCTAGAGCGACTAGCACCATCGGGCGAACGCCAACTAGAGCAATTGCTTTCAGGCCAGCAATTAGGCGACCAAAAACCATCTGACGCGTTAAGGCACATACAAACACTGGCTAACAATAATTTCAATGAAAATATCATTAAATCTTTGTGGGTTCGTAAAATGCCGGAGTTGATTCGCATAGCGCTGGTAGCACAGCCCGAATCCTCCACGACACAAACGTTAGCCAAAATAGCCGACAAGATGTATGATGTCATAAACATCACATCTCAAAGCGTCAGCCAAGTCAATAATCCATACCGGCAAGCACGTGAACGCAGTGGAGACAGAACTCCCCGTTCAACACAAGTACCAAACTCACTCGAATCAAGGTTGTCGAGAATTGAGTCCAGACTCGACGGGCTTCTCCGAGGTTGAAGCCGTTCGCGTGGGCGACGAGCTCCCTCACGAAATAGAACCCGCAGTCCCAGCAACAACACGTACCAACATGGTAAATGCTGGTTTCACGCAAAGTTTGGTAGAGCCGCCAGAAAATGCACGCCACCGTGCAATTTCATCACGTCGCAACCATCGACGTCCGCGGCCGCCGTAAAAATGGACATTGACTCACAAAAAAACTATTAGAGTCACGGGTTGAGAGCAACATGCCTCCCCTGACCACAAACACACCCTATACGTCACGTTTGTTTGTGTACGATAGACACAACAAACTCACCTACCTAGTCGACACTGGCGCTGACCTTTCGGTTATTCCAGCCATGAATTTCAAATTGAATTACACATTATCAAATCGAAATTCAAATCTAGTCTTATCGGCTGCCAATGGTTCAATCATCCACACGTACGGCACAAAATTGCTTAACGTGGATATCGGACTCAAAAGAACCTTCACGCACGCTTTCATACTAGCTGCAGTGAACCGTCCGATCATTGGCGCCGATTTTCTAAGCAAATTCGGACTTCTTGTCGATGTCAAACACAAACGGCTGATTGACCCAGCTACAAATCTGTCAATAAACGCCACAATGGTTCGTGTTAACACACCAACACCGATCCATTTTAACATCGACAACGGCTACGGCACTCTGCTCAAAAAGTACCCACTACTTACAGCAGAGCCGAACTACAAAATGCCAGTCCGACACAACGTGGTACATCACATCGTCACAGAAGGCCATCTGCCCGTGTCGAGACCACGCAGACTAGATTCGGTGCGTCACAAAGCTGCACAAGCAGAATTTCAACACATGGTGGAATTAGGAATTTGTCGAACATCGACATCTTCCGTCTCTTGTCCACTTCACATGGTCAAGAAGAAAGATCAAGACTGGAGGCCATGTGGGGACTATCGGCGTTTAAACACGGTTACGATACCGGATCGCTACCCGATACCCCACATTCAAAACTTCACCATGCACTTGCATGGCTGCAAAGTTTTCTTCAAACTTTATCTCATCAGAGGTTATCACCACATTCCCGTGGCACCTGAAGACGTTTTCAAAACGGCAATCACCACACCATTTGGCCTCTTCGATTACACCCGAATGCCATTTGGATTACGCAATGCCGCACAAACGTTTCAGCGCTTCATGAACGAAGTCGTTCGAGATCTCGACTTCGTTTTCGTCTACATAGACGACATTCTTGTGGCATCTCAAACTGAGGAGCAACACAAACTCCATCTGGAAACACTTTTCCAACGGCTTGTCGAGTTTGATGTTCACATCAAGAGCTCAAAATGCGTCTTCGGCGCATCCACTCTTGATTTCCTCAGCCACAAGATTACCGCTAATGGCATCCTTCCGTCACAAGACCGAATCAATGCCATTAAAGAATTAACAGCTCCAACATCAATCAAGAGTATTCAGCGATTCATCGGCATGGTCAACTACTACCACCGATTCATACCAAAGCTCGCTGAAATACTCAACCCAATTCACAGCCACCTGGCAGTACTACTACGTAAGCCCAAAACCGCCAAGAACTTCTCTTGGCCTGACGAATGTCAACACGCATTCACGTCACTCAAGGCTGAATTGGCACGCACAACACTCTTGTCACATCCACTGAGCGACTCATAGCTCAGCATTACTACTGATGCATCAAACACTGCTGTCGGAGCAGTCATGCAACAGTACAACGACAAGTGTTGGGAGCCCCTGGGATTCTTCTCAAAGAAGCTGTCGGATGCCGAAAAGAAATACTCTGCATTCGATCGGGAATTACTCGCGATATATCTAGCAATCAAACACTTCAGATATTTTGTCGAGGGTCGGGACTTCACAATTTACACCGACCACAAGCCTCTCACTCGAGCAATTCAGTCTAAAACTGAACGCAATCCAAGGCAAGCACGCCACTTGGATTATATTAGTCAATTTACCACGGACATCCAGCATGTTCAAGGTACCGAAAACGTTGTCGCGGATACACTGGATAATCACTTCCAGCACCCACAATTAGTGGCAGCGGGAATAAATATATATAATAAAACCAAAATTCATTCCAAATAAAATTTCTTGTGCCTTTCAAGATAATATTTTCAAAATCGCTCACCAGTACCACTGTTGGTTCTGCTCATTTTGCCACCATCAAGTGATGCTAACTGCTATACGTTCTAGATATTTATTGTTCCGCAAAATGCTACAAATGCAAAGTAGATGTTGATTCTTAGTCTAGAGTAAATATTAATTCATTTCCGTAAAGTATAGTATACTTAGATTTAGATATAGTGATTAAATGCAGTAGAGGCTTTAAACCAGTGGGTAAGCAACATACAGTATAGTTAAAATGATAAACAACAATATTAAAAATTCGAGATATCAAATTTTATCCGACCTTTTCATCCACTCACATCGTAAAACACACGAAAAATTTTCTTGCATCAGTGCCAAACAATTTTTCGTGTATTTTACCTTGTGAAAGCTGGGTAAGATCGACTAAAATTTGGTATAAAGTCTTGACTCAAAATTATAATCGACCCTTCCATGCACACATATTGAAACACCAAAAGTTATCGATAATTTTTTATGTAATTTACTATGTAAGTGTTTATCGAAATTTAATTTTTTTTATAAATTTCCATTTTTTTATGTCTAATATTTGCTTCATGTGGATGGATTCAGGTTTTTACAATTAAAATTTTTCTTGGTTGGCGAAATGAACCATGTGGGTCTGATTAAAAGTTTTTTGAATCATCAACATTTGTTAATAAATTTATATTTAACCATTTGCTTGTTTGAAAAAATTATTCTAAAAAATAATACTTTTAAAAGTTAAAAGGCATTTTTTATTCTTCATTAGCAGAAATATACATAGATTTTTATATTTCTGGGTTAAGGGGGGCCCATGCAAAAAGTATAAGTGGGCCTACGATTTGTAGTTAATTTCCTAAAAAATAATATAAAGCACACAAGAAAAAAGTTGTCAAAGTTTTACAAAGGGAGTTAATAACCTTTGTTGTGCCCAACAGAATACTACATGCAATGAAACAATAATAGAAAAAAAAGGTTTAATTTAGCAAGGGCCTCAAAAGCACGAGATCACAAGCAGTTGCTTTGGTTCTTTTTGCTTAAAACCGCCAGTGGAGCCACTGGTATTTGTCATATTCTCCACAATGACTGAATGGTGAATGTGTACATAAAAGAATGACTACAGAAACTTATTTTGCCTCTAATCCGTTGACACGCAATAAATTGGTTCGAGGCTAATCTAAATCAACTTTAGAAGAATGGCGCATACGATAGAATTGCTGAAAATATACGTTTTTCAAAAAATTTGAAATTTAGATCAATCCGAAGATTTAGTGCAATAAAATTTACATGTTGACAACCGCGTAGATTACACTGCGTAATCTACCCCGCCCATCCCTGATCAAGTTTCTAAAATAGTTAAATTATAAGCCTTAAGCCCCATTAGAAGTAGAGATTAAAACATATAAAAAAAAAATATAAATCCTTCAAACAAATCTCAAAATATTTAAGAGTTTAGTAATTATTCGATCCACGATCGCAATTAACACGTTAGAAGTGTTTTTATTGATTCTAGGCGGAGCAAATTACTGTGGTTATTAAGGGTCTGTATATGTGTATGTTACCTTGCCAAATAATGATTATATATTTATATAATGCAGAATTTTCGTGCTGCATAACTTCAAAAGAACTGAATTTTAGATTTTAATTTCTAAACTATAAAAATCAATCTAAAAGTTCTACATGTTTCATTCTGTTCTAAAAATTCACGTTAACAATTTTAAAATTATTAATACTCTGTTTATAAATGTTATAGATTTAAACTACTTAATTCTAAAAAAATCAGGTCCTCTTCTCCCAAATTTTTTAAATTTGCAGAACTTTAAATTTCATTGACAACAGATTCAAAATTTTTAATACTTCTTTTCGAATTATAATATTTCAAAGATGTTTCTTAACATCAAATTATAAAAATTGTAGATAAAAAATATCGCAGAAGCTTAAGCAAATTTTAAAATTTAGGTGCTTATATATAGTTTAAGTGCTTAAATACATCAAAATTTGATAGATTTTCAGAATGGTGGTGCATAATCTGAGCTATAGCGAAATAATCGTTCTAATATACGATCCTCAGAATATTTTAGATCTTAAACAGTTTAAGTATTTTAATTAGCTATTTGACATTTATAAAATTCCAAATTCCAAAAGATAAATTTATATTCTCAGGTTTATATTGTTATGGATACAATGAACCTTGTGATCTATGTTAATAAGCTCCAATGTACGGAAATTTGATGTCTCCATAGATCGAGCATAAAGGTATGAAATAATTCGGTAAATATTTTAGAATTTTCAAATATAAATTTAATAAACTGTAAAAAAGGAAATTTTACAGAATTTGACAATCACAATGTAAATAATCAGAGGGGATCAGAAATGGACCAAGAATTAAATTAAGGCGATCCGCCCCTATACTGCCGCTCCTGTCGTGTTTTAACTTTCTATAGATTGTGGGTTATTTACAAAATACTTTTAGAATATATTTAGAAAATTGTAACACGATTGAAGAAGAAGTATTAGGGGTGGGTTGCCTCATTTAAATCCACATATTAGAACCTTTAAAAAATCGTTGTGGATAATTTTTGTTTCCTCGTTTTCGGTGTTCGGCCCTGTCAGCGACATCAATATATACAACAAGTAATTAGTAATCGGTGACCCTATTAAATATAGTTATAAAATTCATGAAACATTTTAGAATACGGTAATATAAGTTGACAAATAAAATTTAAAATTCCAAATTTGAGAAAATATTTAAATTCGGTAAACGATTTAAATTTTTTTACAGTTTTGAATTTTTCTTGGTTTGTATTATTTATTATATGAAACTATGAAATCCGGCTGCACGAAATGTTCCAAAATTTGTGTAGTGTTAATTTGAAATAAAATTCTAAAACAATTAAATTGTTTGACCATAGTAAAATCCTTCAGACAAATTTCAAAATATTTAAGAGTTTAGTGAATATTCGATCCACGGTCAAAATTAGCACGATAGAAGTTGTTTTTATTGATTTCAAACGGAGAAAATTACTGTGGTTATCAAGGGTCTCTATTTTTATCTGTTGTCTTGCCAAATATTGTAACAATTTAACCAATTATAATGCGGAATATAACGTAATACGCTAAATTTTAGATTAAAAGTTCTGTCACGAAACAAGTCAATTTTAAAATTAAAGTTGTACGAATCGATTCGATACTGAAATTAGAATTTAAATACGAATTAAGAAGCTAATTATATTTAAGACATTTATGATTCTAAAAGCTCTTAAGGATATTTTTTCATTTATTTCAAAGTTTTAAACTAAATAATTCGATAACGAAAAATATATTAAAGGTTCGATATTCCGAATCAAACTAAATCAAATTAAAAATTTCTGTCAACAAAATTTTTAAATATTAAAATAAAATTGAAATTTTAGTGAAATTCTCGCTTTATAGATTTAAAATTCAAAATTCGCAAAACTCTTTAGTTTACTTAAAAAACTATACATAAATAATTTAAACATTAATTAAAATCAAAATAATTTAAGATTTACAATTTTGAATCTAGACATTGAATATTTTTAAGTATATACTTTTCATATTACAAATTTGAATTTTTAAAATTTCAAAATTTAAGAATATTTTTAACTTTTCCTTAAATTTAAGGAGATATTTTAAATAAAAACCTGAAGTTTAAACAACAAATAAGTTATTAAAATTTTGTAGATTTCCGATTGCGTTTCCCTTAAATTACGGAAAATACAGATTCCCTAAAATTACGGAATTCAATTCACAAATTCTTACATGTATATATAGGATTTCAGAACAATATATTTCGCATAAATAACGTTACAATAAGTTTAATAAGTATTTTAATCGTATAAATGAAATAAAAATGTATTGTGATTGTCGCCTCGCGCTCCTCAATAATTAGTCACGATATACTGTGATAATTGTCGTTGTCGTATGTGTGAAAGAATGGATGCTCTTCCGTTGGACACAAGAATTTGTAGCGTGGATCAGCCCAAGTTGTTGTTTTGTTGCCAGACGGTTCAAGCAGATTGTTCCATAGTGATGTACCGGCCCATCTGTAAAAATGATTTAGACAATTAATTAAACGAAATTATAAATTAATTGTTGGTTAAGCCTATACATTTCGGAAAGATGTTAGGACTTGAGCTTGTATATATCAGCATGTATCAAAATTTTGTTGTCTCCATACGTATTTAAAATTTGTGTTAAATCTGTCCTAAAAAGCAACAAAAACCATTTCAGCTTATACTCTTATATGTTGTGTGTAAAGCAGAATGTCACGATATAACGAGTTTTATCAATAAGAATATAAAATTTAATGCGATGCATAAATTATTTTCCTAATTTTCTTGGGGAAACCCTTGGAAGCTAGCACCATAATGACATATATTCCATGATCTCATTGGATCTAACCTGTTTCCCCTAAGCCCCCTAATAGCCTATTATTTCCAAAATGGAAATATTTTTCTGATAGCTTAAACCGAACGACATCTTGGAACAAATGTCATTAGGGTGTTAGATTCCTAGAATTTTCAAAGAAAATTCGGAAAAATTGTTTAATCGACAAGCATATAGTTATGTTAAATCCCCAAATCCCTTACTTTTTTCAATATTGAAATATTTTTCGGTTAGCTTTCGAGGGATTTTTCAAGAGAATTTGAAAATTTATTTATTCGGCAGACATGAGTAATAAAAAAGTCACTTAATCGAGTGTTTAATTATAATTATAAAATTTATCGGTTTATCCGAATAAAATATGGTATTTTCACATACACATGTAAACACTTTTTGGATTTAGGGCAAACTTCACCCGTCTATATAGAATTGTGAATTTTGTCCTAAGAAAACCCTAATTTCTTTTCTTTTTTTTTTTTTAGGACATATTTGGGACAAAATTCACGTGAATTGTCTCCATACATCTATAACTTATTTTTATCAAATTTTGGATGACCTCGAAATTTTTGATGTCCTCAATAAATTAAAATTTTTACATTAAAATTAAATTGGTATTCGGAAGACGCAACACAACTTTAGGAGACCTTCAGAATTCGATAATATTTTTCAGACTATTTAAAAATTTAGAAACCTGGAAATATTTAAAAAATTTGAAATATTTTTAGAATATCTCATAACTTTTATTTACGAATATTTTATGAATTTTGATGAATTTATCAAATTCTCACCATCCTTAAATTTCCATTAAAAAATCGGTGACTATATGTCAATAAATCAATCTAAAATTGGATCTTTAATTCACAAAACATTTTAATTAAGAGAGATCAGCAATCTCGTTATATCAAAAAATTACAAAATTAATTATCAGTAAAAATGGAAATTTTACAGAATTTGACAATCTCTTAGCTATGTTAGAATCAGAAAAACGACCATAAAGCGTTTTGAGGATATTTAATTTTTTTTAAAGAGAATTAAAGTAGGATAACTCGCCTCTATACAATTTCGATCGAGGGTTATTTTATAACTTCATATGGCTATATCAATGACGCTCCGGTCGCTAATTACAAAAAATTAAATGCGTTGTAGTGTTTTGTTTTGGACAATGAGCATTGTCGGTGTCTGACCCTAACAGCGACATATATCTATACACATTACAACATTTGATTAGTTGGAGTTAGTCGCAGAGATCTTGATTCTTGTAATCTCGATGACTCTAAGAAATAAATATGGTTATAAGATTCATTAAACATTTTAGAGTATACGGGTCGCTTTGGTAATCCAACTTGACATATAAAATTTAAAATTCCAAATTTGAGAAAATATTTTAAATTGTTATTAATTATTAGTTTTAAATTGTTCTTCGTTCGTATTATATGTAATTATGAAATCCAGCAGAGGTTGGCTCCATGAAACGTTCCAAAATTTCAGTTAAATTAAAATTTGTAATTTTTCAAAATTCTAAAACAATAAAATTATTTGAATACAGCAAAATATTTAAGAGTTTAATAGTTATTCGATCAACGATCGCAATTAGCACGTTAGCAGTGTTTTTGTGTTTTAATTGAATCTTGTCTGAGAAAATCATATTATCATGGGTCTCCATCTGCATCTGTATTCCAATTTATATAATGCAGAATATGCGTATACTCTAAATTTTAGATTCAAATTGCTAAATTTTAGAAATGTCAGTTTCACCACTCCCAAATTTTATAAAATCAAAACTTCAAATTTCTTCAAATTTTGCATCATAATTCAAGATAAAAATTAAAACTTCTGTCACAAAATTTTAATTCTAAGTAAAATGCTACAAAATTCCTAGCCAATTTTAATATTTGAGAGAATTTTATGAAAGTTCTTAACACCAAATTCTAAAAATTGTAAATTAAAATCATCAGTTCATCGAAAATTTCAATTCTAAAATTTAAGTTGTACGAAACGATTCGATACTGAAATTTAAATTCTGAAGACGAATTAAGAATTAAGGCTCTTAATCAAGTTTCACAAATTTTCAGAAGTTTTGCACAAAAGTTCAAATTCAACTATACATTTTTGCAAACTATGTTGAAAATTAAATTATAAATTATAAAAATTAATTTTAAAATTCAAGATTCACAAAAACTTATTTAATATCCAATCATGATTCTGGCCTAGATATTTTAAAAGTTAAACGAAGTATTGAATCTAAATAATTAAAATTAACAATTTTTGTAAATTTTGGATTTGAATTTTTGATTAAATAATTTTATAAAAATTTTAAAATTTACAATTTTTAAGTAGAATATTTTTTGATTTATTTTCTACAACATTTTAACTTTTAAATTTAATAAATCGGTATTGTAAAATTCAGACTATAAATGCAGAGGTTCGATATTCCGAATTCAACTAAATAAAATTAAAAATTTCTATTAACAGAATTTTAAATTCTTAAAGTAAAATTAAAATTGTAATATAATTTTCGCTTCAAATCTTCTGAATTTTAAACTTATACTTTAGTTTATTTGACAAACTATGCATAAATAATTTAAACATTAATTAAAATCAAAAACAAATATTAGATTTACAATTTACGTTAAAACTATTTAAATTTAAACTTTTCATGTTATTATATTTTTTTAAAACTTCACAATTTACATTCTCAAAATCCCCAAAAACGTTTAAATTTGTACGAAATTCATTTAGCTTTTCATTAAATTTACGAAGATATTTTAAATAAAAAGCTTAAGTTTAGACAACAATAATATGTAAATAAAATTTTGTTGATTTTCAATCTGCGTTTTGGAATAGTTGAGAATAATAAAATTTTAGGGACTCTGATTTCTTAAGATCACGGAATTCATTTCAATATAATCAGCAAATAGTAAAAATTTAACATTTAAAATATTGGAGAATCTCGGTGCCAATTGTTGAAATATGTATACTTCTTAAAAATTTTAGGTATTAAAACCAAGTGGCACGAATTTTGTAAATGTTGAAGCAAAATTTCAAATTTTACAAATTAAACCAGAATTTATTTAAAAAATATTAGACTCAAAATTCTAATTTGTAAATATGATGAAATAAAATTTCTATTACAAATTTTAAAATCTGTAAACACAAATTTTGAAACAAAAAAATTAAAAATAAAAATTCTTGAAATCGTTAATTTTTTACTCAAAATTAGAGTACCAAAAATTTTAAAATAAAAATTTTTACAATTTCCAATTTTTTCAAAATTTTTAATTTTTAAATTTTAAAGTAAGTATCACAATTCTAACGTAATGTCAATTGAGAGTTTTTAGGATCAACATTTTAAAACTAAATTCTTAAAATTCAATAGCCTTAAATGTAAACTTGTAACTGAAAAATTCAAAATTCAGAGATTTTGATTTTTAGTTCCAGAAAATTCTACAGTTTCTGAGATTTAAAGTATTTAATTTGAATTTCAACGTTGACGGAAATCAGACCAATTTATGGAATTCTGTGATTCGCAGATATGTAAAATTTAAATTTCAAAAATCAGAATTCCGAATTTTTAATTTTAATTCCAGAAAATGTCCGGTTCTGCATTTCTTAATTTAAAATTTGGAAAATGTTAACATTTTTATTAATTAAATAAGAAAAACAAGTAGAGTTCTATACTTACGTCATTCCTTTCTGACTCAGATGGAAACAATCAAATGCCAAAAGCGAAAAATCATTATCGCCACCGAACAGTTTCAACTGCAACAAAAAAAACTCTAATATTAGCACGCACTGCAAACCTGAAGTCCGTCGAACGAACACACAAAACTATATATTACCGAAAACTTTTCCATAAAAGGTTGATAAATAACCGCAAAATTATCATCGCCTCGGAATAATTGTGCAACATCCTTTTCGACTTGCCAACTCTTTTTTTGAACTTTCCGATACAAATCACGCTTTGAATCCGTTCTATTGTACAAATTCCCTGTCCAACACGGACATTCGGTTTGTTTCAAAATTTTACACCGTTCCGGTTTATCGTCGAGCAGCACCACGTCCTGGAGCGGTGGCACCGAAACCAAATTAACAAAAGTTCGTGGCATATTATTTTTAAGAAAATGTAGCGCTGCTGTAAGACGTTGTCGATAAATTTCGGGATACTCTTCCGGCTTTTCCATCGTGCAAATTTGCGAACAAATATCATTCCCACCAATACTGATTGTTAACATTTTCCAATGGTTTGGGTAATCAATGCGACTATCACCGCGTATGCGGTTCACCAGCGCTTCGGCCAAATATAAAAGATCGGCACTGGTTGATCCAATTTCGGCCACATTAAACTGTGCTTCACTGTAAGACGAGTATGAATCTGCGTACGAGTATCCGATAATGTTTGGATTAAAAATTCGCATGATATTCGGTAGAGTTGTACTATTCCGCCAATACCATTGACCACCGATACTAAAGGAAAATCCTCGATTTTCATCATTCAGTTGGACGATATTTGTGGCCACCGCACCTTCTGCTACGGTCATTGAATCGCCAATCGCTGCGATTACATCTATATCACCGGGACGTAATTTATGCACACTTGTTGGCACTTCGGCACTAATAACGTTCACCAAATGACACGGGAAGCCTACTACGTCGGGGAATGGTTCTTGTAAATAACCGGTATGTGGTGGTAGTTCTTCGGGTCGTAGTTCATCGGCGAATACTTGTCGACGATTACGCGTATACAAAACATCAGACACTTTGTATTCATTGCAATTCACTTGCACTAATGATACGATCACTATAATCCATTTATACATTCTGGCCGAATGTAATCCAAAGCAGTTTAAATTAAGACTGAATAGATTTTACGGATTTTTCGTATTTTATAATAATTTCACAACCGATCATTAAAAGGTTTAATCATCCATACGTGAATACTCGCTAGATCGTAATCTTGGGTATAATTGTTTTGTAACTGATATACAAAAATTTTGTATAGTTATCTTACCTAACCTTCGACGCGAAATTAAAGAATAATGGATCACGGGATGAATAATTCGTCTATATGAAAACACGAGAATTGTATTTTGGATTTTTATTTTATTTTCGATTCATCTTGGAAAGATTGAGCTCCCTATCACAGAAATAAATTAACAAAACTATAAACAAAAACTCTAAACGTGTTTTGGCTAGTTTTCGTTGTCATACGTGTATATGTATGGATGTTCCTTCGTCGGGCACAAAAATCGTTTGTGCGGTGAGGTCCAGTTGTGTTGTTTTTTTGGCGTTGGCTGTAGTAAATTGTTCCAAAGTGAGGTACCGGACCACCTAAAATAAATATGCCATTATAGCACCTAAACTAAACTAAACCATAGTTTTCTTTCGGAAACTTACGAATTTCCCTTCTGGCTCATGTGAAAACAGTCATACGACAAAAGTGAAAAATCCACTTTTCCATCTTTGGCTGTTATTGAAAAATTTTTAGTAAATGGTTGATAGACCACAGCAAATTCTTTTAAATTTCGAAATTCTTTCATATGCGCCACATCTTCCTCGGCCTGGATGAATTCCTGCTGAATTCGTTTTATATTTCCCTTCGTTTCGTCCGATTGCTTATAGAGTTGCCCCACCCAGCACGAGCATTCAATATGATGTATTCGATTACATTGCTGCGGTTTGTTTTTCATTGACACCACAACATCAACCGGAGGTGTTGATACAATATTGACAAAAGTTCTGCGTAAATGGAATATAATTAGGCACAAATTCGTTCGAATAAAATGTTTAACTCACCGTGGCATATTATCGCGAATATATCGGAGCGCTGTAATTAAGCTTCGTTTGTGTTTCCTCGGCAAACTGTCTGGTCTATTCATTGAGCAGACAAATGTACAAAAATCATTTCCACCAATGCAAAGTGTAACCATTTTCCAATCTTTTTTAAAATTAACTCGACGATCAGCCCGAATCCTGTTCACCAAGCTGCGTGCCATGTACGGAATATCGTGTGACACCGCACCTATTTCCGCGATATTAAATTGTGACTCGTGGTGGAATGTTAACGAGTCATCGAGTGAATAGCCAAATAGGTTTGGATTGTACATTTTAAGAATATTTGGTAGTGTTGTGGCGTTCCGCCAATTCCATTGACCCCCAATGCTCCAGGCCAGCCCCCGATTTTCAATAAATAAATCGGCAAATGATGTTGAACTAGCACCGGACGCCGCCGTTAACGAATCACCTATAGCCGCGATAACATTTATGTCACCCGGTCTTAATTTATGTATACTAGTTGGCAGATCTTTACTTCGTCCAACGTTTAGATCGCAGGGAAAATCTAAACTCGCCTCGAACGGCTTTTGTAGAAATGGCCCCGCCGTTCGCCTTCCTGTTCGTCCAAACGCCAACAATGTTAAATTTCGGAGCGAACGATACATTAGTCGTGAGAAAAATGAATCCAATAGTGATGTGCGTTCGGTTAGATCTTGTGTTCGTATTTGATTTAGCTGGCTGGCAAACATGAACAACGTTATTATGATCAAACTTATTCTCGTATACATCTTAATTTGTATATATAAATATATATTATGGCACAAATCTGTAATTAAAAATAATATTTTAATGTTAGAAAAATTTCCAAGGTACGATTACCTATGTTTTATAGCAATTAATCGGTTCACATGGAACAAAAAATGATGTGAATTGGTCTAAACAATCTACTTAGGTACATGCAATTTTATCATTCATTGATTTTATAACCAAACATGAATTTATTGCTTACATATACATATTACGAATGACAGTATAACCTTATACACGTGAGAAAAAGTACAAGAGTGTGCGCATCAATTTGACCGAAACGTTACTAATGCGGCCTTTCTATATAAATTGTTGCTCTTTAACATTTACTGTCTATCTTCTTTAGTGGTAAAAAAATAAGAAAATTTATTGTAACTAATTATTGTAATTTATCTTTAAATCTTACATGTATATATATGTTTTGCATAATATCTATGTTAGACCCAGCGTATAGTGCGATTCATACGAGACCTTTCAAATTTTTATTTTATTGTGTTTTGTGTGAATTGTATTAATGCGCTGTAAATCCACCATCATTCCGCACTCGACGAATGATAAAAACATATACATAAATTACCAAGTACTTTCATTTTACATTTAACAACTTTTCAATTGAATTGGAAGAGAATACTACAGTTTGCATCGACAGTCATAAGCTCATTAGCATGGAGTCTTTTCAAACAAACATTAAAGACTACAAATCAGTAAGTAAATCACTTTAAACATTTTATAAAACATTCGGGATTTCAGATCCGAAATTCTGAATTATATAATTCCAACTTAACGCAAAACACTTCATTTTCAATATTGAAGGTTATATTCGGTAAAAATAACAAAACTATGAGTCGCGTAGAGCTTTAATAGATTTTTCCACTGTCCGTTGTTGAAAGATCCATTTTACGAATGACGAAGTCCTCGACAATTGCTTCTCTCGCTTCGACAATTAATAATGTTGCAGGAGATGATGCGTGATCTCACTTTTTCTACTGGAACACTGCAGTACGAAGCCAAATGAATCTATAATAAGGCTTTCCTTTCCTCAACTGTGTTCATTTCCTCAGAGCCATCGACAATTTATTTAATTCGATACTACTGAAATTCGATGCTACTGAAGACGTTTCCCGAACATGTTTTCCAAGAATACCACCACAGTATCCTTTGCTTGTCGTAGGAGGCGACTAAACTACGGTTGGATCGTTCAATCGCTCAATCGAAAAAAAAATCAACTGTTTATAAAGTGAACAAAAAGAAAAATGGATACCGCAAAAAAAACAGCGGACCCCGCTCAAGTACCCGGATGCGAGATTTAGGATCGGCACGTGGAACGTGCAATCATTTAGAAAACCAGGAGCGTTGGACGGCCTAATCCCAAGCATGAAAGAGTATCGGCTGGAACTCGTTGCTCTTCAAGAAACTCGCTGGCCTAAAAGTGGAGACCATGTGTCCCAGGGCTTTACGTTGCTCTACCGTGGAGATGACCTTAAAAATCTTGGAGCTGAATTTCTTCTTGGGTCGTAACTTAAGAACTCAGTTTTGGATTTCCTAGCAGTCAATAACCGATTGTGTAAACTTCCCTTGCGCATGAAGTTAGCCAACCTGTCAATAATTTGTGTACATGTACGCCCGCACAGAAGTCAGTCAGCCCCAAGATAAAGACTCATTTTACAATGACTTGGACGATCTGATGGGATCTATACCCGAACACGATGTGAGAATGGTATTTGGGAACTTTAATGCTAGAGCTGGCAGAAATCAGACCGACTATAGTAGCAAGCACATTCTTCCCTCACAAACAGATACATCTAGAGACATGGACACATCCTCTAGACATGGAAACCTCTGTGTCAACATCGACGCAGTACTCGACGCATGGAGTGGACATTTTACTGAGCTGCTTGATGTTCATCATGCGTCACAGACTGTTGTTGAGCCACCTGTAAGACAGACTGCGGAAATTTGCACTGTGGAGCCATCCCATGAGGAATTCATTAAGGCCATGCAGAGATTGAAACGAAACCGCTCACCTGTAGTGGACTGCATTAATTCGGAGCTCTTGATATTCGGAGGAGATACTTTGTGGTACTGTCTTTTCCACATTATTTGATTAGTATGGCGCACCAAAGTTATGCCTGACGTATGGAAAGTGGCCGCGATATGCCCAGTTTTCAAGAAGGGAGCATACAAGTACTTGTCATATATTGTATTGGATAGAATCACTCCTCTAGGCTGAGGGCTTGGTTGGTGACTATCAAGGAGGATTTCGTCCGAATCGATCAGTCAATGATCAGGTCTTTATGCTGCGAGTGATTCTATCTAAATATTATGAGACATCCATCTCCGTACATCAGGTGTTCCTGGGTTTCCGGCAGGCCTATGGCTCGATCAATCGAGAGAGTTTGTGGTCTGCTCTGGAATACCTAGGAATGCCAACAAAATTGGTAAGATTGTGTAGGATGACAGTGACGCAATCTCAATGCTGTGTTAAAGTTGAGAACACGCTATCGACAATTTTTGCAGTGAACTCGTGTGTTCGGCAGGAAGATGCTATGTCCCCGATACTCTTTAATCTCATGTTGGAGTACATCTTTCGTAAAATTAAAACACCTCAATGCAACATGTTATAATGCCACTCCAATCAAGTGCTTGCATAAGCAGATGACATATGCGTGATTGGACTGAACAGCAACGGAGTAAAGGAAATACTTCAGCTTCAGTTGGACTTCAGATCAATGACCCCAAAACGAAATACCTGATCTCTGGTTTAAGGGACAATGGCACACCAGATTTTTGTAGTGGCCACTACACGTTTGAGGGAGTGAGGAGGTATTTGGGTTCTCTTGTCACTCACGATAACAGAAGCTGAAGCTTTACAAAGCGTTGATCAGGCCCGCTGTTATGCTTGGATGTGAAAGTTGGGTGCTGACGGATGAGTACGAGAGATGGCTCCTTACGTTTGAGAGAAGAATCATGCGTGTGATTTACGGCCAAAAACGCGAAATAGATGGTGCTGATTTAGATCCCCGATATTGTACATGAAATAAGATCGCAGCGAGTACGCTGGCTCGGTCACGTTCTGCGTGCTGATCTTGAACGAATTGTGCAGCGATCTCTGAAAAGAGAGCCACCATATATGGTAGGCGAAGTGGTCGTTGCAGGCGACGATGGCTCCACGATGTAGAGAAAGACTTGACCTCTTCAGATTGTCTTAGACAGTATGAAGACCATGACGTTTGGATCGGGAGGTACCGGGTTCGAATCCCAACAGAGGCGGGATGCAAAAGGGATTTTTCATCTCCCGATTACGAACGGTGATTAAATTGAAAAACATCTATGACCCTCTGTTGGAATGTAGAACTCATGGGCCGACCCATCTTCCATGTCACTGTACAGGGTGACATGGAGCTATGCAATGCGCAGGTGGTAAACTGTACTTGTGTGAATGGGATGAAGGGGTTGAATGAATTTGTGTGAATGTGGGTATTGCACCGTGGGCCCATTAGTGGCATTGAGTGCTGGAGTAAAATCCGCCCAACTTTAATTTTTTTATGAAGACCACGCTCAGGATCGAAACCGTTGGAGCCAAATAGTTGACTCAGTAAGGGGCCAGTAATGGCCTTTTTATTATTATTATTTACTACTGAAGTTTAATTAGAGTAAGACTTAGGTAGAGATGTTCCATGATGCATATCAGAACCAATTTTCGTACCGCGTATCTGATAAATTATCTGGGATCAGATGGAAAATAATTAAAATCCACACCCATTTTTTATTAGCATGAAATGGCCCATATTCAAAAATTCGGGTAGCTGCCATTTATAGTTTGGAGTGTAACGGATTATTAATTAGGGTTATAGGGAACGTAAATGCCTTTTTTGGCCATTTGACCGTGGTATTCGATCACCTTAGTGGAAAGTATTGTAATCGAAGGTATACTATCTTCTTTCGAACAAAATGCGCTTTCTTCTACAGTCTATAGCTTATGCCTATGATGCATTTTAAAATCTTTAAATGATTTTCCGAATCCTTTGGGAGCCCCTTTGCTTTTCTCTAAAAATAGCCCTAGGTAACGTAACCTTGGTGATTAAAAAAGCATTGATGTGCTCATTCAAGCTTCCAGAGAGGTATTGTTGTCTACAGATGCGAACAAGTAGACGATTTCATTGACTTAGAAATAGAAAGTAGCTAGACTCGATTATTTACTTTTCCTAATGGGTTAACAAATCTCAATTCAAATACTTGCGAGATTGAAGCAAACAAATACACATGTATGTGCACACTTTGATGCCACTAGAACGATTGTTAGTGCCCCGCGTGATTTGAATAAGCAGGTGATGTATTATGCCGATGCAATAAATGTGAAAATTATTAATGGCAAAACCGGTTCTAACATTCCCTTCGGAGAAATGTTGACAACTTTGCAAACGTCTTTATGTATAAAATTGGTCCTTATAGATTTTGATACAAATTATGGCATTTCGGAAAATAGCGAGGCATCTCTATAAACTACGTAAATTTGTATTATGATTGGGTCCAAAACAATAAAACTAATGAAATGGAAAAAATTATTAAAATTCGTTATTGTACCAGATGTTCAGCCAGTTAAGGCAATAACCATTACACAAACGGAAAATATGTTTTTAAAACCAAAGTTTGTATTAGAAATTCTAAACAATTATTAATTAATTAATTAATCAATTCATTTGAATATTGTAGTGATTGTCGCCAATAATTGAAAACATTAATTTTTCACAAAGAATTTCACAAATGTTTCAGTGGAAAATTATTTTGGACTTCAAAATTCGAGATGTCTAAACAAGCTGTTGAAATTGGCAAGCGGCCAATATAAGCTATATAAGGTCGGTTTTTAGAATTTTCAAATCACCTAATGAAAGACAAGCAACTTAAAAAATATCAACCGAAAAAACGTCAGGTTCAAATATTCCTAATAAATGACACTACGCTAGGGAAATAAAGATCCACTCCAATACTACCAAATTCACGTCCAATCAAACATAAACAATCAAGTTGATAAAATATTAAAGAGCGGAATAATTCAACCAACCAGTCCTTGGAATTCCCCTTTATTGATTGTTCATGAAAAGTCTAGTAATGTAAAGTATAGGAAAGTGAGAGTAGAAGTCGATTTTCGGCGTCTAAATGTTATCACTATTAGCGATAAATTTCCCCTATACCTAACATAGCGGACATATTAGATCAACTTGGAAAGTGTACTTAGGTACTTCTCGATTTTGGATCCCGCTGAAGGGTATCATTAAATACCGCTCAACCGGTTAAAATGTGCTCCCTCTAATTGGTACTAATTATTTCGTATACCTAGACGATTACTAATCTATGCGGATACGACCTAAATGATCATAACAATAAACTTATAAACGAGTTAAATTGTCTTAAAAAATATAATTTAAAATTACAACCTCAAGCAAGTGGTACCTTCACGATTTTTGTGGTTCTCTAGAACCCTCTTCAATTCTGCGATAGTGTGAAGCGAAATATGTATGTCAACCGACGAGCTTGTAAGAAGTCTCCCGGCCTTTCGGACTTCAGTACATGCGTTAACGGATTGTGATCCGTGAAAATTGTCAAAGGCCGATTCGGTTTGAGAGAGTTTACGACAGAAGAATGATAAAGGGTACCAACGTCCTTGGTAGTATTGTTCCAAAACAGATACAGAACCCATTGCGTTATCAGAACTTTCCGTAGTTATTTCTAACTTTGTGTTCTCTAATGAATGAACCAAAAGGGTGGCGTTAATAAGTGCCTCTTTTGAGCATTCTGCAGGCCAAATAAATTGACATTTTTTGTGTTTTCGTGAATATTCGAGAAGTTGGTGAATCGGAGCAAGCATCTGCGCTAAGTGTTCGATGAACTTGTGATAATAATTTACCATATGCCGACGAATCGTTCCACTTGCTTGATAGATGTGGGAGGAGGGAAATCGTCGATAGCCACGATTCTAAACTCAGATGGCTTAATGCCATCTTTCTGAAAAAGAATTTTTGAAGATGTTCGAAACGCTTTCGCTTCGACTTGGCACCAATATATCGTCAACATACACAAAAATTAAGTCCAGGACATCAGTGACTTTGTTCATAAAACGCTGAACGGTCTGCGCTATGTTTCTTAGTCCAAAAGGCATGCGAATAAACTCAAAAAATCCGAATGGTGCTATTGCTGCGGTTTTATGTATATATATGTCTTCAGGAGCGATAGGTATGTGCGGTGGTAAGCTTTGTTAGAGTCAAATTTTAAAAATCTGGTTCAACCATGAAGATTCATTGTAAAATTATATGGATGTGCGGTAAATGATAGAGATCTGGCACTAATAGGTATGAAACCAGATCCTCGAAAGATTTCTGCTATTTCAAACTACAATCAGCTCATTTAATTAATTATGCATTTACTATCGTTCGCTACCAGCATTTTTCAAATATATCCGAACCGCTTACAAAATTATTGAAAAAGAATGTTTCGTTCGAATGGAATGTAAAACTCTAATTATATCTCCTATACTTCAATATTCCGACTATAACCAGAAATTTATTGTTACTACTGGTGCCAGCGAAGCTGTCATCGGAGGATTTTTGTCTGAAGCGTACGAATCTGTTGATCTGCCTATTGCCTATGCAAGCAGAGTATTGAATAAAGCAGAGAGAAATTATTGTATCGAAAGAGAACTCGTTGCAATTATATTCACGGTGAAAAGGTTTCGTCCTTACTTCTAAATCAAAAATCCATCTTCAAGACATGCCGATGCACTTAGTCGAATCATCATCTCTAATGATCAATCACCAACTGAACCTGAAGTACATGTTATTACCAGATCTCAATCCAAACTACCAATTTCTAATCCCGATTCGTTAGATCCAAGTCAGTCATCTAATGTAAATAAAATTACAACTATTTCAAAATAGAATAAAAACCGACCCATTCCAAATCCTGACTCACACTCTTTTATGCCCTCATCTGAATAACAAAATCAAACTACAATTATGTATATATCCTTCTAACGAAAAATAAATTAACAATATAATAGGTCATTTCCATACTAATCCATTGAGTGGACGTCAAGCTATCACCCGAACCCATTACAAAGAATTAAATGTTATTACTTGTTTCCCAAAATGCTCAGCAGCATGCAAGATTTTATTTTGAGCTATAATAACCCAGCGACAGACGCTTCGTCAGAGTGTATTAGATTGAAATCCCTGATTAAATCCTAGAGGGGCAAAATAAAACACGCAGTATAAACAACTGTGCTCTTCATTATATGATGAACAATGAATGTCCTAGGTTCTAGGTTGTTCCCAAAATTTCTTTCAAGGATATTTTCGTAAAATATGGTGAAGTAAAACATGTTGTTGATGTAGAAGATGTTCGAATTCAACTACACACTTATACGACTCCGGTCAACTACACTTTCCACTCGGAGCAGCGAAACGTATGATTACTTTTAAAAAACATAATTTATGAAAATTGTATTTTTGAAAGGCGAAATGAATTATAGATTAGTTGTACGCTCATTCAATCAATAAATAACAAAAAAACTACTACAAAAATGTAGTGTTCTCCAGTACTACAAAAATGTTATTTTTCTGCCTGAACTGGAAGTCAATGAAGAACCATTAGACGAGTACGTCTAATGGTTCTTCACTAACCACCGGAGGAATCGGTATAGATTTTGTTCATCAAACATTCCTGAAGAGAGAATACACTTCATTTTTCATTTCATTTGATCCGATTACGATTTATATACGAATAAAATCACTGTGAAGTTATCATGTGATAATTCACCTTAAAAATGTACATTTATAAATTAAAAATTAAATTGATTTAGTTAAAACTTAAATTTTTTTAAATGGAAGCTATAATTGATTCTATGATTCTGTTTAATCCCGGTGTTGATGTTGGGATAAAATGATTGCTGAGTTAATATAAATTTATTATGTTACCGCTGCTGGGTCCTAACCAGTTATTTATTTTATTAAAACACGTTGGTAGTCGTGTTAAAACTCATCATTATTATTATTTCGTATTTGGTTATATACAAAAAGAATGTTGACTATGCATTTATAACATTTATATAAAACTTGGAATTACATAGTCAGTACCCAAAATACAATTAAAACTAATAAAATTATAAAGCCTGTTGTCATCAATAATGGTATATTGAGTATACATGTTATAGCGCATAACTGATTCTAAATAATCAATTTTTCGAAGTCCGTACAGAATTTAAAATTTAATTTTGAATTATTTTTAGATTTTAAAAGTTTTCATTTGGAATATTTATCTTAAAAAATTTGGATAATGACAAACTAAATAATGATAAGCCACATTGTCTTTGCAAACTGTTTAATTTAAAAAAAATTCCGACCCTATTCGGTTCGTTTCAATTATGCGAAAATGATTTGGTTTCCAATACGACATCTGTTTGCAAATGAGGTTTATCTCATTAATATATGGATTTGTTGGCACATCCTGTAGAAATTTTTACAGTTAAACGCGTATTAAAAACTAAACGTGACTACATTTTACGATGCAAATGAGAGTCTTAAACTTACAACAACATAACATCTCACTTTATTAATGTATGCACAAAAAAACGTACATTTCTAATTTTTTGTAAATAAACAAGACATTATAACAACTAATTATTCACTTAATCAACCATAAAATCACTCAACCTATTCCAAAATACAAAAAAAAAAATTAAAATTATATAAAATCTACAGACCTAGACCGCACAGACATAAATTACACATAATGTGTATGTAATTAATTAATAGTTAAGGTTAAGGTTAATTATGCCCGCCCCAATAACACTTCATCTGTAACAAAAACGAAATAACCGCAAACAAAAATTTTTGATTATCAAATCACCTATTAACGCGAACGAAATCAAGTTCAATGAAATGAAATCTATATATAAATCGAAAAATTGAATAAACGCGTGTACGGCATTACATTTTTCACTTTCAATAATAAAACTATTAAGTGTCTACACACGTGAAATCGAATACAATTGAAATTTTTATTTAATATTTCTTTGACAATAATAATAAATTAATAGTAATTCCGTCAACATAAAACTACCATTCCGCTGTTTATATACATATACACCGCACCGCAAACACTTGTTGAACTTTCAACATTATATTGTGTATACATACGTACATGTATATGTTGAATTTCTATTTTTTCAATTGTTTGTACATGTCTTAGATCTATATGTCTGCGAAAACATATTTTGTTATATAGTGTTGCTAAACAATTTTAAAAGTTCGTGGTATGAATGACCTTACAACCATCAAATGATTTATGCTCTTGTATCGATTGCATAATATAATTTATGACATATTGAAATTGTTGAGACGTGCAAATTTCGTAATGAATTAATTCACAGAAATAGTAATTTCACGACATATTTTTCAATGTCACGCTTTCAAGTAAAAACAAATAGAAGAAAATACCATAAGTCAATAACCACACAATATTCATTAAAGCTTTAAAGATGACATACAAGTTAAATAAAATCGTATATTTATAGCGTTTCCTTTTGTCTTTGGATGTGATTATTTCGAGACGCTTTATTGTCGGTAAGAAGATAAACATAAACGGAACAACAACAATACCAACAAATCAGTATAAAATTATAAACAAATTAAAATTTAATTTTCAAAGCATAAAAAATTTATATTTTTTAATTTAATTCTGTTTAAGTAGGGAAATCCGGTAAAAATGTATAAATATCCAAAAAAAAATAAAAATTAAAAATAATTAAAAATAAATTAAAATTAAATTTTTCCAATTTATATTTCTTTAATTTGTATCTACATGGATACATCATCTTCAAGCGATAATAAAGAATTTTTTTTTATGAAATTTTTTTATTTTATTGTATTCTTCTGTGACATCACACAAATTCTTATGTTTCGATGAAAATTATACAATTATAGTAATTTCCCAAATAGCTGGTAAAGTGACTGGCGAACACCAACAGTGAGCTGATCTTAAACTAGGTATAACTATGCACGTACATCTAAACTCGTTCATGAGTTGAAGTAGATTCTCATTTATCTGAATTATTATTGACAAAACGCATAAAATCAATACACTTAGTTAGCTGAGAGGTAGGTTTACTGAAAATAGTTATCCGACGTCTTTTCATGATATAAGCTTATCAACATTTCCAAATACTGTACAAAACATTGTCGCAATGCTTTCATATTTGTCTTGAATAGTTATTCGCTATGAGTGAGCCCATACCCTACTTTTAAACTAACTAAATTTTATGAAAGTTTAACTTGCATTGCATTGAGGATTGTAATTTTTTCTTAGCTTTAACAAATATAAGTTTGATTCTTAAAAGCTTTTATGTTAAGAAGGCTTGATATTAATTAAAGCTTTCAAAAATTATAAAATATGGTACATATGTGATTTCTATACTTAATATTGAGCTTTCAATTGACAGTTGATTTCCAAAAGCTTTTAAAATTTAGATTTCAGATTCAAGTACTTACTCTCGGTGAAAATTTTGGAACCAATGGATACTTTTAGAATTTAGTATAAATTTAGCGACAATAATTTACCAAATGGAAAAAAATTTCAATGTTTTTTAAAGGCAAAGGTCTAAATTCATTACCTTCAAAATTTTTGGGGAATTTCCATTCACATAAAAGTCTTTTACAATTGTTTGATGCAATTTTTCGAAAATAATAGATTTAGAAAAAAATTAGTTTTCAATGATTTGTCGATTAAAAATTCACTTACATTTAGAAGAATTTGATAACAATTCCCACACTTGCATTCAAACTTGCCAACATTTTGTTTTGATAATTAAGCTCATTCATTACTTGGATACGAATTTAAAAATATTAATTCCAAATATTAAAATTATTGTAATTATTGGGAATTATAAACCCGCTTTAACACGACGGACGATCAATTTAGTGGCGTGGCTTCGCAAACAAGAATAATTTTTGGTGCCATTTTTTATAATAAGTCACCATTTATAAAGAAAATATTTTTAAAAAAATTAGAGCGTTTTTTTGACCAAAAAAATATAACAAACATCTTAATTTCGTAATATAGCTTTCAGGATTTGTGGATTTGTAAATTCGAACATTCTTTTTATATAATTTAGAATTAATTTTTTTAAGGTCTTAGAATTTCACTAATTTTGATAAAACTTTGACTAATTTTTATACACCTTGCTGTAAGGATAAAAAAATTAGTTTCCATTTTGATTTTGGTTGGATTGTGTTTTACCAAATGAAAGCCTTTAAAATTTAGGATATTAGAATTTTAAATTTCTTTAAGGGCTTTGTAATTAACAGTGTGCTAATTAAAATGTTAGAAAAAAATTGGAACGGTGTTTTTATTTGACCAACTAAATATAACTATCTAAATTTCGTAAGAAGCAATTTTCTTATGGTCTTAGATTTCCACTAATTTGGGTAAAACGTTGACTAATTTTCTAATTCTTGCTGTAAGATTAAAACGAAAAATTAATTTTCAGATTGGGTTTGGTTGGATTGTGTTTTCACACGATATTACAAAATTTAAATTGTAAATCCCAAGCCATTCGAATCTAGGATATAAGTACTAAAAAATTTTTTAAGGGCTTTGTAATTAAATTAACTTGGTAGTTAATAGTGAAATTTCTGTTCACACAGACGTATTTAAAATCGCTTGAAGCGTTGTTTCGAAACTAAAGTTTTTTTTAAACAAATTTGATTGCTATCGGTTTTTTCGGCAAGATTTCAGAATTTGGAAATAATTCCCGAATTTGCACAATCAAACAATATCTAATTTAAACTTATCTCAAACTATCAAATTTTAAATATAACTCAAAACTCATTTCTTTGCTTTCAGCTGAATCTCATATTCAATACTAGATAGAACAGTTCACAATGTTTGGAATAATCGACTATAATTAGGGCGTATGTAGCTACGTTTTTCGAATACTTATAAGTAAGAATAAATTTTCGACCCCCGGTTTTAAAATTAGGGATAACTAGGAGAAGAAAATCTTAATATAGAAGTTAATTCAGATTTGATATAAATAATTACATTCAAGTACAGAGTAAGTAAAATATGAAAATCCAAAAAATGTGAAAAATAATTAGAGCGTTGTTCTCATTTAAAAAAAAAATTATAAATGTCCAAACTGTTGTAAAGATTTGAAATATGGGACTTTAAAAAAATGCACCTTTTAAATTTTGAAGTTTTAAATGAACTTTTTAATTCAAAGCTTCGCAATTTTATAGAATTTAGATGTGATTTTCATAAGGTTTCTGAATTCCACAGAATGTTCAAGAATATTTACAATTTTTAAAAAAATTAAAAAAAAAGTTTAGGGTTTCGGAGCTTTATAGATATACACTTGAAGCTATTAGAATTGTTACAGATTTGATTCAAAAATGTATTGAAAGTTAGATAGTATGACAAATTTGCCACTTTTAAATAGGAAAAGCTGTGTCGTCTAAAAGCTTTCAAAAAATGTTGATTCACTCCCAAATGGGAGCTTTTTGAACTAAGGATATTGTTAAAAAATTGTCACAAGAAAAATTGATTTTATTCTTAAATTTGACTTTGCAATTATGAATAAATATGCTTTAATCTTTAGAGCTTTTAAGGTTTTGCAGTAAAATTTAACGAACGAGTGTTGATGACTTTTCATGAGAAAAGCTTATCAACATTTCCAAATACTGTACAAAAATTTGTTAGTTTAAAACCAAAATATCGAAAATGGGAAACAGATTAACACATTACTAAATTTAATTTAATTCTTTAATATATCAATATTTTTTTGTGTTTGTTATTATTTTAATATTGTTTTACTTTTATATTTAAAGCAAAAAATTAAATTTAAAAAAGATTGTAAAAATTAGATAGGATTTGAATAAATAAAAAAAACATTCCCTAATCACTAATTTCTTCACCATTTCTTTGAATTTTTAATTTCCAAATTTCATTTTCCAATTTTTTCAAATTCAGATTTATAATTTTCAATTTCCAATGTTAAATTTTCATTTTACAAATTGGCAATTAAGTGGAACATTAAAATTTTTTATAAAACATTGCGAGAAGCTATTGCTTTACAGTTTTGTCGGTTGGTATTTCGAATGAAAAATAGAAAATTGAAAATTATAAAATAGCAAATTTTCCAAATTCCAATTTTCAATCACAAATTTAACTTCTTCCTGTTAAATGATTTGATTTTTTAACAATAAATATATTAAGTCTAGTTTCCAAAAGAAATAATACAACATTCCAACTTTTCGCTATGCTTTCATATTTGTTTTGAATATTTATTCGTTATGAGTGAGCCCATACCCTACTTCCAAAGCTTAATACATTTTTATGAAAGTTTAACGTACATTGCTTTGGGGATTGTTATTTTTTCTGTATCCACATATGATTTTTCGTTCTTAGCTTTAACTTATAAAAGCTTGATTCTTAAAAGCTTTTATGTTAAAGAAAAAGCTTTTTTAAGCTTTAAAAAATTATAAAATATGGTGTTGTTTCTACACTTAATTTCGAGCTTTCACATGACACTTGATTTCGAAAAGCTTTTAACATTTAAATATCAGAATTTAATCAAATTTAAGTACCTACTCTCGTTGAAAATTTAAAAATTCTACAACCAATCCCTAATTGGTGCTTTTCGAGTTTAAGATTAATTTAGCGATAAAAACTGCCAAAGGAAAATTTCAATTTTTTTAAAGACAAAGGTGCGAACTCATTGAATTCTAAAATTTTTGGGAAATTTTAATTCACAATTGTTTGTGTTTTAAATTTAGTTATTTAAATCACACAAAAAAATTAGGTTTCATTGGTTTGTCGATTGAAAATTCACTCACATTTAAGAATTTGAAAACAATTTCCACATTTGCATTTAAATTTGCCAAATTTTTGATTTTAAATTAAATTCAAAACTCATTTCTTGGCGTAAAATTTCAGAATAATAATTCCAAAAATTAAAATTATAGCAATTCACTAATTATTTGGAATAATAAACCGTCATCAACACGACAGACTATCAATTTAGTTTCACTTTTCGGATTGGTTTATGCAAGAATAATTTTGGGTGCCATTTTTTATAATTAGGCACAATTTATAAAGAAAATATTAATCTATAATCTCTATCTATTTCACATTTGAGAAATGTGTTGAAAAAAAATTAGAGCGTTGTTTTTATTTGTGGATTTGTGGATTTGTTGATTCGAAGATGCATTTAATAGAATTAAGAATCAATTTTCCTAAGGTCTTAGAATTTCACTGATTTTGGAAACGGTGACTAATTTTCTCAATCTTGCTGTAAGATTTAAAAAAAAAATAGTTTTCAAATTGCGTTTGATTAAATTGTATTTTCCAAATGAAACTCTTTTGAATTTACAATATAAGAATTCGAATATTCTTTAAGGGCTTTAAAATTAAAAGTGTGTTAATTAAAAATGTTGAAATAAAATTAGAGTTTTTTTTATTTGATCAAAAAAAATAACAAAAAACTAAATTTCGTAATGTAGCGCCCAGGATTTGTCGATTTATATATTCGATCATTCTTTTTATATAATTTAGAAGTAGTTTTGTTAGGGTCTTAGAATTTCAGTTATTTGGGGAAAACGTTGACTAATTGTCTAATCTTTGGTGTAAGATTTAAGAAATAATAATAATTTACTAATTGCGTTTGGTAGGATTGTGTTGTATTTTTTCACACGATATAGCAACATTTAAATTGAAAATCCTAAATCGTAGCTTTCGTATTTAGGATATTAGAACTTCAAGTTTCTTTAAGGGTTTTGTAATTAAATTAACAGTGAAATTTCTATTCACACAGATGTGTTTAAAATAGTTGTTTCGAAACTAAAGGGTTTTTTTAAAAAAATTTAAATTTTATCATTTTTTTGTGGGAAGATTTCTGAGTTTGGAAATAATTCTCGAATTTCCACAATTATCAAACATTATCTAATTTAAACTTATCTCAAACTATCAAATTTTAAATGTAAACTAAAAACTTATTTCTTGTCTGCCAGCTGAAATCCATATTCAATACAAGATAGAACAGTTCACAATGCTTTAAATAATCGACTATAATTAGGACGTCTGTAGATTGTAGATACGTTTTTTGAATCCTTGTAAGTAAAAAATAATTTTGGACCCACTTTTTAAAATAAGGAATAATTAAAAAAGAAAATCTCAATATCTATTTTATTTCAGATTTGGTATATACGAGTATAATTACATTCAAGTACAGAGCAAAATATGTAAATTTAACAATGTAAAAAAAATTAGAGCGTTGTTCTCATTTAAAAAAAAAAATAAATGTCCAAGACTTTTAAAAAATTGTATTATTTTAAATTTAAAGTTTTAAGTAAACTTTTTGATTCAATGCTTCGCAATTTTATAGAATTTAGATTTTATTTTCAAATAGAGTCTTAGAATTGCACAGAATTTTCAAGAATATCAAATTTTTCCCAAATTATGTATTTTTATTACAATAAATCGAAACCTTCAATTCAGAAAGTTTTCAATTTTTCAGAAAGCTTTAAAAAATTAGAATTTCGGAGCTTTATAGATGTATATTTGAATCTATTAGTATTCTTTCAGATTTGATTTTATAATTTATGGAAAATTTAGATTGTATGACAAATTTTCCACTTTTCAATAGGAAATGATGTTTTGTGTAAAAGATTTCAGAAAATATTGATTCATTGAACGGCTAGTTTTGGTAAACATTTGAGTAATAATCTAAATCATCGTACAAGTTTCCAGATTGCGTAAGGACTGTATTACAAAATTTAAAATTCAAAAATGTTGGATTCATGGTAGCTTTTCGAACTATGAAGATATTAGAATTTGTAACAAAATTATTTCAAGAAAATTTGAATTTTTTTCAAATTCAAACTATAATTTAATCTGGTTTCAAGTTACCGATTTTAAAATTTAAATTCTAAACATATTTTTCGAGTTAGAATTTAAAATCAACAACAACAAACGACGCTCAAATGTTTTGAAGAATCGATTATAAATTCACTGTCGCAGCCACGTTATTTGGATCCTTAAGCAAGAAATAATTGTAAGCCCCTAATTTCATAATTAGGCATAATTTAAAAAGAATACACCGAATTTAAAGTCAATGAAAACTATTTCATCCATAGGCATTTTAATCAACTCATATTGCTTATGTTCTATGAGTTAACGCGTACTGTAAGCATTTATAGTGTGCCCCAAAAGATCATGAACTATAACTGAGCAGTTCTGACGTGTAAATCAATTGTCAGAATTGAGTAAAGAGGCAAAAGACCAATCGAACCATCTAGTAGCTGGCTCCCGTGAAAGTTTCCTTATGATAAGAGAAATTGGGGTCGATACGACCTCAACCGATTCTCAAATTTTAAATGGTAAAGATGACTGGTAGTGTCATAAAGCCAAAATTTAAAAATTTAAAATCTTTGAAATAAAATTATAGCGTTGCTTTTATTTGACAGAAAATATATTATAGCAAGTAATTAATTCATGAGGCAGTTTTCTGAATTTGCTTGATATAAAATGTGCAGCAAACTAAACTGGTTTTTTTGTCAATTATAGGCCCGATATATGGTATACATTGTATAAATTATTTATTTATTTGAAAGCTACATAGTTAGCAATAACATTGAAAAAATCATATAATGGCAGAGTTTGACTTAATACTAAATTCTACACTATATATTCAAGAGCAACAACGTTTTGAAAATGTTTAACTTTAACTTAAATATGACTTCAAATTAATTACCTTTTACAATAAACCACAACCTCATTTATTTTCCAAAAATCAAATTTCATTTCTACAAAAATTAATAATGTTTGCAAAAATTCATAAGAATTTCCCTTTATATCCCACATCCATCAATCAATTTTATATGTAGGTATAGACTATAACCACCACTTTCTATAAACACGATTAATTCGTTCATTGTTAAAAATGAATTAATCGATTAAATCATTAACAATCTAACGACAGGTATATATGTATGTATATACGAATAATTAAATTCAAATTCCAAAAATCAAATTCAATTATTGTAAAATACATAATTTCACTTAATAATAACCCTTCATTGTGCACGTAAATAAATATGTCAATAACAATTTAATTTTTTGAACAATATGTGTTTTGATTGATGTTTATCACCTCTATGCCAGTTAATTTGCAGGTTTATTTTTTCTATATACATAAGCTTTTATCACAAGGTGGCTTAGAAACAAATTACTTCGTGTGTGTGTGTGTATATAGTGTATATATACATGTGTGGATTAATGTTGCATGACAACAACACAAATTAAAGCTGCTGCGTGGGCATCACCAACATATTTTTTTTATAGCTTTCAATCATAAAAAATATGTTGTGTTTTTTTTCACATACCACCTACACACCAAAAAATATTTTACCGATGAGAAATTTTTTATTTTTTTTGCTTCTTTACCGAAAATTTTTGCTTCATACTGTGCCGTGCGATCTCGTACCGAGAAAATGATTTTTATTGTTTTCCATTGTTGCGAACATAAAACACAAATATATATACGGGGTCCAAGAATATGGTTTTCTTAATCAAATATAATGACATTTACTTTACTACATACATTTTTTTTTTACTCGTAAATATTTTTGATAAAGAGGCTACCAACAAAAATACAGTCCGGAAAATCTATTATTGTGGAACATTTTTTTTATGATTCAGTGTATTTATGGTACATACATATACGAGTATAATAAGTGTTAGATGAATGGAACAATGGAAAGCTTTATCTATTCGAAAATTTAATTAAAAAATCTTTAAAATGCTATTAAATTTCGGTATCATAAATTTAGGAAATAATGGGCATTGAACTGCAATTTATGTGATAATTGACTTGCTGTGAATCGTATATATATATATTGAGAGTTCGATGAGACAGATAACATAAATTTGAAAATATTCTTTAGAACTGTGCAAATACCCTAACTAAGATACGGTGTATAGTTAATTAATATTAAAGACAGGTGGCAACTCGTCTTACAAAGCATTTAGCTTTAGGCTAATCGCGAGCTATAGGCTTAACCTGACAAAAAAAAATTGTTTTTTTTAAATTTTATAGTCTCTACTTGTTGTGGGGCTCAATTCTCTCCCGGCTTTTTCGCAGTACGCTTATTAGCGTCCTTGCCTTACGCCATTTTGACAGCCAAATCGAAGACGCTCATCTCACAGGTCCGATTTGTTTGACCATCTACATCTTGTATAGCTCCATGCCCTCCTGCAATGACGGAAACGATAGCCCGGCCCATTGATTTCATGGCCCAAACCCTACCTGACAAAGTTATATGATTTTAAGAATAAAATTGAAAAACGGAGCGTCAAATAAAAGAGAATCGTGTGTATAAAGTCGGACTATAGAGCGTCCTTAATTGACCGAACCCGTTTTGATTAACATTGTCAACTTATTTCAAGTTAGTAGCAGCTGGCAAAAAAAAAATGAAAGTTTCTCGAACACTTAATCGTGAGTGAAAAATAATCCCGCTTTGAAATTTTTAAATCAGAACGCAAAATCAGAATATTAAAACCAGGTCTGCCCACTATTTCAGAAGCCGCTGTGAGTGATAATGAGTAGTTTTGATCATTATCTATATGTTATGATGAAAGTGAACACTTTTGACGGTGATATAAATGTGCAAATAATTCCAGGGATTTTAAAAACTTAATTATGTGGACACCAGGGTTTTATAACAATGAATAACGATTCACTTTTAATTACTTAAAAATCGGTATATTTGTCGGTACCTCTATGCCAGTTAATTTGCAGGTTTATTTTTTCTATATACATAAGCTTTTATCACAAGGTGGCTTAGAAACAAATTACTTCGTGTGTGTGTGTGTATATAGTGTATATATACATGTGTGGATTAATGTTGCATGACAACAACACAAATTAAAGCTGCTGCGTGGGCATCACCAACATATTTTTTTTATAGCTTTCAATCATAAAAAATATGTTGTGTTTTTTTTCACATACCACCTACACACCAAAAAATATTTTACCGATGAGAAATTTTTTATTTTTTTTGCTTCTTTACCGAAAATTTTTGCTTCATACTGTGCCGTGCGATCTCGTACCGAGAAAATGATTTTTATTGTTTTCCATTGTTGCGAACATAAAACACAAATATATATACGGGGTCCAAGAATATGGTTTTCTTAATCAAATATAATGACATTTACTTTACTACATACATTTTTTTTTTACTCGTAAATATTTTTGATAAAGAGGCTACCAACAAAAATACAGTCCGGAAAATCTATTATTGTGGAACATTTTTTTTATGATTCAGTGTATTTATGGTACATACATATACGAGTATAATAAGTGTTAGATGAATGGAACAATGGAAAGCTTTATCTATTCGAAAATTTAATTAAAAAATCTTTAAAATGCTATTAAATTTCGGTATCATAAATTTAGGAAATAATGGGCATTGAACTGCAATTTATGTGATAATTGACTTGCTGTGAATCGTATATATATATATTGAGAGTTCGATGAGACAGATAACATAAATTTGAAAATATTCTTTAGAACTGTGCAAATACCCTAACTAAGATACGGTGTATAGTTAATTAATATTAAAGACAGGTGGCAACTCGTCTTACAAAGCATTTAGCTTTAGGCTAATCGCGAGCTATAGGCTTAACCTGACAAAAAAAAATTGTTTTTTTTAAATTTTATAGTCTCTACTTGTTGTGGGGCTCAATTCTCTCCCGGCTTTTTCGCAGTACGCTTATTAGCGTCCTTGCCTTACGCCATTTTGACAGCCAAATCGAAGACGCTCATCTCACAGGTCCGATTTGTTTGACCATCTACATCTTGTATAGCTCCATGCCCTCCTGCAATGACGGAAACGATAGCCCGGCCCATTGATTTCATGGCCCAAACCCTACCTGACAAAGTTATATGATTTTAAGAATAAAATTGAAAAACGGAGCGTCAAATAAAAGAGAATCGTGTGTATAAAGTCGGACTATAGAGCGTCCTTAATTGACCGAACCCGTTTTGATTAACATTGTCAACTTATTTCAAGTTAGTAGCAGCTGGCAAAAAAAAAATGAAAGTTTCTCGAACACTTAATCGTGAGTGAAAAATAATCCCGCTTTGAAATTTTTAAATCAGAACGCAAAATCAGAATATTAAAACCAGGTCTGCCCACTATTTCAGAAGCCGCTGTGAGTGATAATGAGTAGTTTTGATCATTATCTATATGTTATGATGAAAGTGAACACTTTTGACGGTGATATAAATGTGCAAATAATTCCAGGGATTTTAAAAACTTAATTATGTGGACACCAGGGTTTTATAACAATGAATAACGATTCACTTTTAATTACTTAAAAATCGGTATATTTGAAGTAATTGGATCACCATCATAAGAGAATGATAATTAGAATGCTAGAACGAATACAGTATTTCTATAAATAAGCTGACCATTTTTTGAAATGCATAAGCCGTACATAAACAGTTAATATACTCACATTTAAAAGGTTGCCACATGGTATACGTTTTTAGCAATGTTTTTGCTCATTATGACTACAATTATTGGGAGATGATACAAAATAACTTAAATTAATAAATAAATTTAAAAATTTGCCAAAATTTAACAATTACAATTGAAAAATTACCATATCGTTTCTACGAACGATTTGTTCTTTTCTCACCACGAAATGCTTATTTTTGCATATAATTTTACTCAAAAATGGGGAAACGTTGCTGGAAGAGAGAGGATGATACATAATGGCGCCTTAAGACGTGGAATACTATACTATAAAAACTACAATTTGTATATTGTATCTGCCGAAAGTGATAAAAACCTGTTTCCAATAACAAAAAACTTTGCCCCAAATATTTAATTTGCAACATATTCTGATAAAACAGCTCCCTCCATGGATGGCATTCGAAATATTTTTTTGCAACAACGTCTTGAGTGGATCCGGAATAAACCTGATATGATAAAATCTGAGAAGATACAAGAAGACAATTTTGTTTCATGTTTTGTGCCCGGTAATACTAATCTTATCAATTATTATGAACCGCAGAGAACCATAGACCATTATGTTGGTGCAGTAATTTTTGTTAAACGACTATAAGCTTACTATAGGTACTAATTTCCAGAGATATTTATTTTGTGACTAATAAGTACATAGTTTAAAAGCAAATATCATATCTACGCCAACGATCTCTCAAACTGTCAAACAATTATGGCGACCCTATATTCAAAAAAAAAAAATTGTACGACCAAAAATAGATAAATTTCTGGAAAAACCGTACCACGTATACAAGAATATATTAAACACACTATTGGGCCACTAGGCATATTTAATATGATTGTTGGCTATCACATGGCAAACGAATTGTGCAGCGATCTCTGAAAGGAGAGCCACTATATGGTAGGCCACAGATTGTTATAGGCCACGATAGATGCACAATGCAGGGAACAGTATGAACTCCATGTTCAGGATCGAAACCGTTGGAGCCAAATAGTTGACTCAGTATTTACTCATTTTGATTTTTGATCGTCGTGCAGTTTGGACGTAAAATCAATGTGCGCGGAATATAATTAAAGTAAAATAAAATTAAAATAAAAAGTGCAGTGTTAGTTCTTTTTTATTATTTTTTTAATATTTAATTTAATTACTGTGCATATAACGAATAATAATTAGTGCTAAAATTATAAGGGGCCTATTTTCCCCCAAAAACAATATTAGCATTAAATCAGAATAATGCAATGCATGCAATGGGTAAAGTGGAACATAGCCCCAAAAAAAATATAATAACGCAAAAAGAAAAAAGTGCTTCGACATCAAATTTAGCAAATTTGGTAATACCACCTTTTAACTCAAAAGAAAATACTAGTAAAAAAATAAATGTTGCAACAGCAAATGAACATGAAATAAATAAAAATGCAAGTGAAAAAATAAACGCTTCAACAGCAAATAAACTCAGTGCAGTGAATATGAATAATGACGATGAAAAAAACCAAGCTAGGTAGTGTTGAATTAACTCAAAGCAACCGGTATTCTTGTTTGGTTGTTGAAGACCCACCGGCCGAAAAAGCTCCAAAGCCAGAGAAACCGCCACCAATCTATTTGAGGGAGGAATCAAATAGAGAGCTCACAAAAACAATCGAGTTCATTACTAATGAAGAATTTTATATCTCCGTGATAAAAAGAGGAGATATAAAAGAAACAAAAATTCAACCGCTGAATGTTGACGCTTACAGAGCGTTAGTTAAACATTTCGACGAAGTTGGTAAACATTACTACACTTACCAACTAAAAAGCCAAAAAGGCTTGGTCGTCGTGTTAAAAGGTATAGAGGCCTACGTGGATGCAAATGAAATACGAGCCGCTCTCGCTGAAAAAGGATTTCAATGCAAATCAATCACCAACATTATTAACCGTGAGAAGTTGCCTCAGCCATTGTTCCGTCTGGAATTAGAACCAGATAATAAAAAAATCAAAGAGAAACATTCAATATTTGATTTAAAATATCTACTGCATAGAAGAATTATCGTAGAGGAACCCAGAAAAAGAACTGGACCCGTACAGTGTGTTAAGTGCCAAGAGTATGGACACACTAAAGCGTATTGCACTTTAAGCGATATTTGTGTTATCTGTGGTGAACTCCATAACTCAAATGCATGCAACAAAGAAAAAACGGAAGCATCAGTGAGAAAATGCAGCAACTGTGGCGGAAATCACACTGCAAATTATAGAGGGTATCCAATTTACCTAGAATTGAAAAAAAGAATCAATCCAAGGCAACGAGCAGAGCAACGAATGCTTAATCTTCATTCTTCCACTAAACCAAACGTGCGACCAGAACTTTCATATCATAACGCACAAAATAACCAACCAAAAGCAACTGTTAACAGTAGTGTCCATCCAGAGGTTTCCTATGCAAGTATCCTTAAGGGTACCACTCCTAAAGTGCAAACAAGCGAAGAAGGAAACATCGCAGCAGCTTTAAGCAAGTTAACTAACATGATGCAAAGCTTCATGGCGATGATGGAGAGAACCATGAATCTAATGATGCAGAATATGAGTACGCTGATGCAGGTAGTCGTTAAAAACCAAAAATGACTGTCCTCAAGATAGCCATATGGAATGCAAACGGCCTAGCACAACATAAAGCAGAGGTTCAAGCATTCCTCACTGAGCACAATATTGACATAATGTTAATATCTGGAACACACTTCACCAAAAAAACCTATTTCAAATTTAATGGGTATTCTGTTTATGATACAAAGCACCCAGATGGGAAAGCACATGGAGGCACAGCTGTACTGATAAAAACAAGATTAAAATACTATGAATTTATCAAATATGAGAAGGAACATATCCAATCAACGAGCATCTGTCTGCAGGAGTGGTCTGGAAACTGTGTCATATCAGCAGTGTGCTGTCCTCCAAAACATGCTATAAAAAAACTGCAGTTCATGGATTATTTCAGCCAGCTAGGTAATACATTTCTTGCGGGGGGTGATTTCAACGCCAAACACACCCAATGGGGTTCCAGATTAACATCGCCGAAAGGCAAACAACTTTATGAAGCTATAGAAGAACAGTCCCTGGATTACTTATCTGCCGGTCACCCAACGTACTGGCCCACAGATAAAAAGAAAGTTCCTGATTTAATTGACTTTTGTGTAACTAAAGACATTCCACGCACATATGCTAAGGCCTCGGATTGCTATGATCTGTCTTCTGATCACTCATCTGTAATTGTAAGAGTGAGCACCGGCGCCCTAAGAATAGAAACGCCAAAACGGCTTACAAACAAACAAACTGATTGGGATCAATATAAGAGGCTAGTCGAACAAAATTGTGTACTGAATATCCCTTTTAACACACCAGCAGATATTGATGCGGCGGAAGCAAATTTAAAAGATGTCTTATCGTTATCAGCTGTAAAGGCCACACCCATCTTAAATAGTACAGAAAAAGTTAATAAACTGTCACAAAATATACAGGAACTAATCCAGGAAAAGCGGAAAATTCGCCGCCGATGGCAAGAAACAAAATCACCGTTGTTAAAATGGAAATTAAATCGAGCTATTAAGACTCTAAGATTTGCATTGCGGGAAGAAGAAAACCAGAGCGTCCAGAATTACTTAAATGAACTCTCGGCAACCGAGAGGACAGATTATTCTTTGTGGAAGGCAACAAAAAAGTTAAAAAGGCCAACAAACTCGAATCACCCGATTAAACTACCAACTGGAAACTGGGCGAGAAGCGATGAAGAAAAAACCAATGCTTTCGCTGCTCATCTAACAACAGTATTCGCACCACACGAAGAAACTAATAACTTCGTGTTACCCGACCAAATGGATGATGGTTTGTTCTTCAAACCCATACAATATAAGTGGAAGAAAGTTAGGAATACAATTAAAAATTGTATAAGTCCAAAAAAGGCACCAGGGTATGATCTTATTACTGGAAAAATGATAAGGGAATTACCAGACAAATGCATAAAACTAATAACATTCATATTCAACGCAATCATGCGGACTGGTTATATTCCTCAAAAATGGAAGATATCTTTGATCACAATGATACATAAAGCTGGAAAAAATGAAACACATATTTCATCATATCGTCCAATAAGCATGCTGCCTACAATCTCAAAACTATTTGAAAAAATGTTACTAACGAAATTGAAACCAGTATTAGAAGAACGGCATATTATTCCAGACCATCAATTTGGGTTCCGAAACCAACATGGTACCACAGAACAAGTACACAGAATCGTAAATGCAATCAAAAACACCTTTGAGGAAAAGAAATATTGTTCTGCTGCCTTCTTGGACATTGCACAAGCCTTTGATAAAGTTTGGCATGATGGGCTAATATACAAAATTAAAGGACTTCTACCGAAGAAATTTCACTCAGTTCTGGGAAACTATCTCCTTCAAAGGCAGTACATGGTTAAACAAAATAATGCAACTACTTGTTTAAATGATATCAACGCAGGTGTTCCACAAGGCAGCGTTCTAGGTCCAATATTATACTTGCTGTACACAGCTGACTTACCTGTAACCAACAAGGTAGTCATATCAACCTTTGCCGATGATACGGCCGTCCTGGTGTCACACGGTAATCCCAAAACTGCCTCAAAGGAATTACAGAATCATCTAAACAAAATCGAGAACTGGCTGAAGACATGGCGCATAAAAGTGAACGAAAACAAATCAACTCACGTCGCATTCACGCTAAACAAACGCACTTGCCCACCAGTGGAATTAAACAATATAAATATACCTCAACAAACCAAGGTCAAATACTTATAGGCATACACCTGGAGAGAAGGCTAACATGGAAGAATCATGCAAAGCGCAAACAAATAAAAATAAAATTTTCCAAAATGTATTGGTTGATGGGAAGAAAATCTCAGCTGTCATTAGCCAATAAAGTTTTATTGTACAAAGTGATACATTAAACCCATATGGACATATGGTATTCAGTTATGGGGATCCACCAGCGCGTCAAACAGAGAACTCCTGCAACGAACCCAAGCAAAAATACTTCGTAGTATTACCAATGCTCCGTGGTACATTCGAAATAGTAATATACACGATGATCTTGGAATTAAAACTATCAAAGAAACCATTAAAGGATTCAGTTCGAAATATTACTCAAAACTAGAGACACATCCCAATGAATTGGCCAGGGATATATTAAAACAGCCGCGATTTAGGCGACTAAAAAGAGCAGATCCACTTGGACTGATGAACCTGTAAATATATTAAACGTTTAGGTTTTACATATAAATGTAATCTAAATTAAGTAAATAGTGAGCACAATAACAAGTATTAACATTGGTTAAGACTTAAAATATGTAATAATTTTAGCTTAAGATTTGAATACTTCTTGTTAGTTTCTTTTGTAGAAAGATTCAAGAATAAAGCCATTGGCAGCATTTAAAAAAAAAAAAAAAAAAGTATTTACTCAGTATGACCAGGAGATAATTCAAATTCAAAGTGTTTAAAGTTCATAATCTTTTTTTTCTGATCTTGTAAAAAATATATGTTTTGCCTTAACAATTTATGACCTTATTTACTTTGGCAAAACTATTTTATTGAGTCAATTATTTCTTTCAGACATATAGTACTTAACCTCAAATATTTGGCTGCACATTTGTCTGGTTCAAATAACGCCATACCTACTTCAGTAAAGTGGCTGGCTCAAGTAACGCCTAATCTACTACAATAATTGAGCCTTTAAATTTAATATTGTTACTGAGGTTATAAACCATTTTATATTCCGTTTAACACAGTAGTGTCAATACAAAAACGAGACGTCACATGTTGTTGTATCTGGTGAAGAGAGCAACAGTAGCAAGGCCGAGAAGAATTTTAGCAAACGCGGTTTCGGCTTTTCGATCACAAAATATTAATGACTACTGCCCTGAAAGTTCCATCGTGGGCGATCAGAAGATGGTCGAGGTATTAGAAGACAAGATGATCCCAAAGATATTGGTCCACTTAACGTGTTAGATGTTCTATTAAACTAAAAATATATTATAATCATTACATGGGCAAATAAAAGTTATGAAATCAAAACAGTTAAGAACTAATAATATCTTCAAACCAATTTTTAATTCTTACTTCATCAGCATAAACGAAATCCACACTTCACAATCGTATAACAAACTTAAAATGTCGTTAATCAAACGTATCGATTTTTTTTAAATTTTCCCACTGTTCAGCGGCGACTTTAGTGAACGATGGTTTCAAGTAGAGTTGGGTATATTCTCAAGAGAAATCAGGTACCTAGGATTGAGCAGTTTTTAGAACAAGTATCGTAAAAGTTGATACTATCTCAAAAATGCTCAATCCTAGGCAGATGCTTCTCTACTTTTCCGAAAATCTGAGTAATTTTTCTTTAGAATATACTCAACTCTGCTTAAACCATCGTTCACTAAAGTGGCCGCTGATCAGTAACGCACCAAGAAATTTTGATACATTAATACCTGCTTTAATAAATCGAATTGCAAGTTTATTTCCTGCTTAATTATGAAAATATTTAATTATTTTGGTTTTATGAGTAAACATTTATACTAATTTTACTGCGAAACCGAAAAATTCGTTATAACGAGACTTTCAGTTTTGGTGTTTTTTTTTAGGACAAACTTTCATCCACTAATTAAATTCAGTTTCAAAATTCGATAAATAAATTTGATTTTTCTGAATTCCATTTGAGTTCAAATTTCAAAACTGTTTTATCACGTTACATCGAAATTTTTTCACTCTAAAATCGATTACGTAACTAATTTGAATTTTGAAGATCGTGGAAATAATCGGAAAAGAGCAAGAACAATATAAAACATGAATAAAATTCAAATTCATAGTGTGATTATAAAGATGTTCGGAAATTTTTGAATGTTTATGAAATAATGCCCGGTTGCATGAAAATATTAGTTAACCGGCTGTTTGCTAACCAACGGTTAACATTTCCATATCAAATTACATTTTTGACAACATTTCTCGCACTGCAATCTGATTACATTACTTTGTTTATATGAAAATATGGAACCGACGTAAAATTTAGTCGGCCAATTTAGATCAAATAACTATAATACAACGTCATTGCCAATAGACGCTCATGCTGATCAATAAGAAGAACCAAAAATAATTACGTTTGGAAATTCCTTCGTTTATTTTTTTAATAAAAATTACCAAACATCATTTTGAACTTTATTTGACAGAAATCAGTGGTATTCTTATATTTTTTAACTCCAAAAAAGCAATACTACAATAAAATTCCAACAGAAATTTCCAGTCCAACGAAATACAGAATAGCAAATTAAATTCCAATGTAATTTATTTTTTATGTGGAATTTTTTTCAACCGAATTGCAGAACAGACATGATTATAGCTATCGTTTTTACAGACCGAGAAGAAGGTCTAAAAAACCTAAAAATCAAACGAGTAAAGAAGGGAATATAAAATTGCGCCGCAATAAGATTGAAGTTTACTGTGTGGCCTGTGCAAACGGAAGCGTTACTGGCCTAAAATTAACATTGTGGAGAATCAGAAAATGGTTGAGGTATTAGAAGAGACGATGAACTCAAAAATATTCGTTATCTTCGAAACTGTTTGGTCCGTATATAGCGTTGTATATTATCAATACTTGGATGTATAAAAGCTACGAAATTGAAACAGTTAATAGCTAATTAATCTGTAAAGTTATATATAGCTACTCAGATTTGCTATTATTCACGAATTAACAAATATCTTCAAACCAATTGTAACTTATAAGTTATAAGCATATATAAGCATATACGCTTATGTCATAAGCATAAATGAAATGGACACTTTACAATCTTATAAAAAACATAAAATCTCATTAATCAAACATAACAAGACTCTAATAAATTTAAAAAACAACAAATCATTAAAAATTAATTTTCATAATTTAATGTACCACACATACACACACATAAATTAAAATTATGTTAATTTTTTTTCTAATATTTGTAAATAAATTTCGTAAACAAAATACATAATTTAATTGTTTTTCTAACGCAAAGTATTTCTAACGATTTTATTTATTGTATTGTTATAATATTTGCTTATTGTGTGTGTGTGTGTGTATACAATACAATAATAATGTAATGAAAGAAATTGTTAATTGTTTGGATCGCGTCTTTTGTAAATATTTTCTTTTGTCGATACCTATATAGTGTGTATATATATGTACATAAAAGTCAATTGAGCCATTCATAAAATCCATTGTATACACGCATAATTGAACGTTAAAATTGGTATAATTGTAAAACCATTTGGGAGGGGAGTTTGATTTGGCGGTAATTTAAGTATATACGCGTCGGATATAGGTGCAGACGAGGATGTTATAATATCATCTATGCAGGTTTTGGCCTCACGTATACACATGTATGTATATATACGAAAGATTTACATTATCTTTTATGCAACATCATTCGCACGTACTTAAACATTATGAACATTCTTTAATAATCAGTTATCTCGGTAATTTTATTTCAAAATGTCATTTAACAAATTGATCTTATCGTATACACAGATATAATTTATAAATGATTGTTGACCTTTATCGCGGGCTAGTTATACGGCTCAAAAGAAATTATTTAATCGTTGTACAATAATTTTGGTGGAAAGTCGATTTAATTTAGTAAATTTCATTCCTATATAGAGATCAGTATAACTTCAGTCACACCTCTATATATATATTACATATTGTACGATAAACATCGGCGATTAAATTTAATTAGCTTACATTAATAACCCATGCATGTCATTTTGATGTACAATTTACATTTTATCAGAATTAGCATTAGGCTTCATAACAATCGATTTAGCCTAGACCATAACCTAGAATAATGCGTTTCTGTGTATCATAACTTTTTGGTTCGTTGATTTGAAGGAATTTCAGTATTTGTCAATTAGTGTACTAGCCGAGGTATCAGTGATTATTAATCATCAGAGCCAACTCAATGGTCAAGTTCAATGTAATTTGCATGGTATTTCTTATACGGGGCAAGATCATAATATACAGAAATAAGATACAACATTTCTTACACGAATAGATCGGTTGTTTGAAGAGTTGTACAAGATGTATATTTAGTCAAACATTAAAAATATTATTTCTATATACGCTAAAGTTGTATATCTAGTTATTTATACATTTCCAAATTTGAATACAGATCCATGAAAAAATTGAATAAATTTAAAAAATTAAAAAATTGTCTATTTAAAACTCATTTGAAAGTGAAAAAGAGCTTTTTTTAAATAATAAAAATGTATTCCAAAAAGTCCGGCTTAAGAAGGACCTATCTTGGAGACAGAGTAAATCGTGCATTGGATAATCCAAAGTTATCGATTCACAGATAATAGTCATCAACACAGATTGCGGCATCTAACATATAATATATTTAATGCAATAAACCAAACATATTTTGTTGCTTGATTTTATTCGATGATAAACTGGCATTTGAAAGTTTTCCACCTAGCTGGAATATCGGATAACCAGTGCAATACAATCATGGAGTCGGTCTCGGCGTTGTTTTATTGCTACTATACCTTACTCTTCAAACACACTAAACGACTCGGGATTTCTCCATGTGCATTGCAAGTTCGTCAGTATACTACAGCAACTTAGGCTAATTCAAGCATCACAAAATGCATGAAGTTGAATATAAGTTGGTTATACTGACTTGAATACTCAGCTAGGGATTTCTATGGCTTGCAGATGATGCAAATTGGTATAAAGTTTTTTCCATGAACAAACTACGTTATTTGGAACTATTACTTTCTAAGGCATGAAGTTGAATATAAGTTGGTTATACTGACTTGAATACTCAGCTAGGGATTTCTATGGCTTGCAGATGATGCAAATTGGTATAAAGTTTTTTCCATGAACAAACTACGTTACAAACACAGAAGAGTTCGACTTCCACTTTCACTTATTTCATTTTTTAGTTTTGTTGCACCTTCCATTGTAGCACTTCCCGTGAGTAAATCGTCCATGTAAAACTGGTGTCTGACGTCTACCTGGATATTTCGCTTCATAACAACGCGCTGCATCTTCTATAGAGAACGGATAGCCAGAAAAGGAGCACATGCTGTTCCATACGTAACCGTGTTGCACTTGTATGCCCTTAATTTTTCCTCGGGACATCTGCATCGGCTGGATGGACACTGCGTGATGAGGCATAAAATATTTACAATTGTTTTCACGTAGTAATTTAGGCTATGCAATATGCGTCATTTGATCCTGAACTCGAGGTTACAAATTGTTGATATCCCTTATAGTACTCCCCAGATCTCGAAAACCGTTTTTCCGTTCCAAGTATTCTGGATTGAGCGTGGATTAACGAATTTCCAAACTTCAAGCATATAGTGACATAAATGGCAGTCTAACGATAAATCTTCCATCTGGTGTTCTGGTCGTATAGTATCGCGTTATAATTTTTCACAAAGATCTTCAGCGTTAAGCCCAATGTCTGAAAAATGTCTAATTGGTTCCTCAACTTTACAAAATTCCTTTAACTGTTCATTGGTAACGCATTCTACATTTATATTATAATTTGGCCTTCTAGATTCAGTTGGTTGGTCTTGATTTATTTTTTCTGCTATGAGCCAACCAAATTTGGATGAGTGAAGAACGGGCAGATCTTTCCATAAAGAATTCCGCTCCACTTAACAGGGCCACTCAACTTGGTTTATAAAATTAGAATCTGCTAGCTGGAGTTCCCATATTTTGTTTGGTTTGGGTATAGTTATCATCGAGGACATTAAGAGATGTATGACTATAATCGTGCAGGGATGTTATAAACATATTCGTTGATATGTTGATTGGATCGTTTTTATCGGTTGCTGGATGAAAATTCTGTGTTGCTGCATATGGAGCGATTGGTGTTGTGGTGGAGGTATTGATAATTTTTAGACGTTCATCGGTAGTATACAGATTTTTTTTTGTATCTTTATGCAGAAGAGAGTGATTACGCCTTTTGCATATTAGGCGCAAAGTTCGAAAGAAACATTAAGTATCCAAATGTTGGCACAACTGTTTGTATGCTGGCTATAATTTTGGCTTTCATTTTTGGTTTTCAACTTTCATGCTTTTGAACAGTGGCCGTTTAGAATTGAAATTATCTTCATGAAGAGAGCATCACATTTTGTTCCTAACAATCTCAAAAAATTATCAAATGACGGAAATGCGTCGTTAACAGAATCCAGTTAACCAAGGCTCACGCATTTCTGCTAAATTTCCTAGAGCTCGTAGACCTCGAATAAACTCGACTGAAGTTTCGCATAATTTCCTCAGCTCTTTATGGTTTGCTTGAGTACAAGGCCTTTGGTCCAAAAATAGTGGAATCAATGACGATACGATAAATTTCGGCTTGTTATATCTGTTTACTAATTTGTTCCACGCTGCTTCGTAATGTTGCTCCATAATCTTTATATGTTGTATTAAAGCTGCTATGCATACCGTTTCAGTAATCCATGTAAGATTTGAAAATTATGAACTGCACTAAAACCTTTGTTCTCATGAACCGATGTTGTAAAAAATCATGAAAAAGCGGCCACAGTTTGTAATCAGCATCGAATGGTTTGGAAACTGACCTTATGTGGCATTTAAATCTTGAATCTCAGATTTATGTTCATTAGACCGAACGTTGACTGCAGCTTTTTACATTGGAAATAGTGTTCAAATATATTTCGTCCACTACGTCGGCTATTGGTTGATTTCATATAAGCCAGTAGTTTTACCTCACAATCACTTAAATCCTTGTAGCGTTTCTCACAACTTTCAACTCGTGCTTGTATGGTTCCCAGCGTCATATTATAATGAATGGCATTACTAAAAGTGCGTATGGCCTTAATTTGATTTACTATTTTATCACGGGTGCGAATATATCGGTCCATTTTGTTAATATTCACTAATTATTCACTAACACGTTACACACATAATTCACCCCGTAATTTTTGTTTGTTTAGGTATACATTTTCAAAATGGCTACTCATCTGGTATGATTCAGCAATCGGCAAATTAGCTTTAACAATAGCTAGCTTCATTGTATAAATTACACTACAAAACAGGCTGCCAGCTTTACTTTGCAAATGTTAATAGTCATCTATTATATATGTTTCATATTTGGTCAGCATTTAATAAAAGTAACTTAATAATTCTTTTCAGCCCTACAAAAAAAAATGTATTAAAATTAGGTTACACCGGCTTACACTTATAAAAAATCAATATATGGTTTAACCGTCAGCCTAATTTGTTTAGACGCATCTAATACCGACGTTTGACTTATTCCATCTCTATAATATGATCGTATGGTCAATAGCCAGCTTATTCACTGTCGGAAAAAACAAAATTGGTTTACTGAAATGATTGACCAAAGAACAACATTTTTCAACTCCTATTGGTAGGCTAATCTTATTTTCGGACGCAAAAGAGTATGTTTTACAAAATTTAAATATTTCAAAACGTTCCAACCAAGCAACAAATAATTTCCGCAGTGTATGTAGTATATTTATACTGTCCAGCTACAAATAAATCCCACAATTAAAATTTAATTTAATTCTTTTGTTTATTTACCTACATAAATATTTCAAAAATCCAAAATATATCAAAAGTTTGCAAGAATTTTGAATTTGTTCAATTCAACATTTTAAAATTTTTTAAATTAAACGAATTTAATATTTAACTTTTGAATTTTGTATTTAAGTAAAATTCAATTTCAAAATTTAGCGAATTACACATTGAAATTCGATTGTAAAAATTCAATATTTAAAAATAATTACTACATCGAACTGTTAAATTTTGAAATTAAATTCGAATTTCCAATTAAACGATTGGATTAGTAAAAGTTAACTTCGACTTTTTATAAGAGTGGTTGCTTTAAATTTGACATTTTAGAATATTAAAAAAACTTGATTATAGAAGTGGAACAAACCAAACATATTGCAAAATTAAACATTAATTTTTAAATTTATGTTGCTGTTTTAGAATTATGGCCTAAAAAAACCCTGCGGAAGACGATTTTATTTTCAGATATCTTAAAGTTTACAAAATAACAATAATCCAAATATTTAAAATAGATCATACAAATTGAAAACCAACGTGTATGAATTTATGAACAAGGATTCTTCAGTATATAGTTTTAAAAGGTTAAGTATTGACCTGGAAATTATTTTTACAATTTTGAACCAATGTAAATTAATAAATAATAAATTAAAAAATTTTAAATTTAAGATTTAATTTTGAAATTATAATTTAATAACTAAATTAAATTAATTAATTTTAAACGTCGTTTTGAATCTTAATTTTAAGTAATTTAAATGTTATCCGACTTGGACTTAAGGTTGAAGAGTGTAAAAATTACGTAAATTTTAAAATTTCGGAAAATAATCTCAAGCTACCTTAGATAATTAATTTAAATTTTAAAAAAAAATTTAACTATAATTTTGATTTGGAGGTTATAATTTTAATTATTTTGAACAATTTTAAAACTGAATTTTATAAATTTCTAAATATTAAATTTGACATCCATTTAATTCCTGATTTTAAAAAGAGTATTTTAATTTTCAAAATGAAAAATTTTCTATAACTGATTCTCTATTTGTTTAAATTAAATTTTGAAATTTATAATTTTATCAGATCGAATTAAAATTTTTGATTCTAAATATTTAATTCGGCAATAAGAGTTTATAGATTTTAAAATTTATGTGAAATTTGTGTCTTCTGTTGTGTCTTCTGAATTAACATTATTTAATTGAATTCTTTATACTAACGTGATAACATTTTAAATTCTTAATCGGTAAGATACCTTAAATCGTTAAAATATAAAATATGGAATTCCAAAAATTTTCAAGCTTAAAATTACAATTTTTTAAAATAAAAATATAATTTCCAAAAATTGAGGAACCTCAGATCTGCTCAGACTCTAAATTTTGTGTTCCAATATTCTTCATATCACTCATCTATAAACTTAAACTCTACTGTACCTTTGCTAAAATCATTCTATCCAAAAATATATGTATGTAGCCTAGCAAGCACGATCCTTTATATCGAGTAATGTGGACCGTGAGTAAATTATTTATAAAAATCGATCCATTGGCATCAAACAAGCCATATAATGTATTCTATTGAATAGTCGACCCAACCGCAGGCATTCACTTAGTAAAACACACTAAAAATCGTTAAGTACTGATAGATGATAACTTTTCGTATGCTTTATTATGTGAGTGCTGGTAAAGGTCGGGTAAACTTGGTGCCGGAAATTTTTTCTTGTTAGGTATTTTACAAAACAAAAAAAGATTTGATACCAAATTTAAACCGAGCTCCTAAGCTCTCACATAGTAAAACACACGACAAGCTTTCTAGGGCTGATACGAGATAATTATTCAATTCTAAAGCAAAGTTGTGATGTTCTATTCTAAATTCGTTTAATCGCGATCAGCTACAAATATTTTAGGAAAGCACACGGAGTTGGTTATTTAACTTACAAAGCTATCCAGCCCCACGCCCGGTGCAAATTGAACCGAATGTTTCTTTTAATTATTAAAACAATGACTATTATGTTCAATATTGGATATATTTTGTTTGGCTACACTAAATGTTAAGACTTGGATACCATGAAGTGTTAATGTACACCTAATACTGATAGGAATCTTGTCTCGCATAATTGAATTCGTTTGTACTCCAAAAAAATATATTTAGTGATGTTTGCCTAACAAAAGAGTAAAGAGTAAATCGAAAAAAAAACGAGTACTAATACTCTTGAAAATATCTGGTCACCCTGCCTATGGCTGTCAATTGTAACCTAAAAGTGTATAGGTCGAGCACTGACTATTTATTGGAATACAGAAATGCCTTACAAAGGACCAACAGTTTCCAACTTCTATTGGCCGTCAATTGTAAATTAAAAGTGTAAATCGGACATCATTTGTCGGTTAATTGCGAAAGCCATAACAAGTGTAAGTCGGATCCCGACTTTATTCGAATACAGAAATTACCGACAAAAGGCTAACATTTTTCAAATGCTTTTTAAAATTTTAAACTAACAAGTTTTAGTCGGATTTTATCGTTCTATAATTCGATTCAAGTTTATCTATCTCCAATTTAAAAACAATTTCGACTATACGTTTAGTTTTTGCTTGATTTCGGATGAAGTTTAAAACATAATTTGCATGAAAATCAAGCACGACTGGGAAATATTTTCGATCTTAAAAATGTTTAATTTGATTATTTCAAGTAAAGTTTAATTGGGCTATTTGGAGCAACATTCAATCGGGTATGTATAGGCCAATAAATCATTTTCATGATAGAATTTACGAAGAATGGTAATATTCGAGCTGAATTTAATTGGATCACAATTTAAAATTGGATCTCAGCTTTTCATCACTAACACAAGTTCCTTAGTTCAGCACCCAGCAAGGTTATCATCGCAACATATATCTACGTTGGTTGTTACAATACAAAACAGGTAATCATTTATGAATCAGAAACTGCATAAAATGACTTACCATCTAAAATAATATTTGTATGCGGACTAATCGTATATAATAATAGCAATCAATATAGATGTTTGCAAACAATGGGTGTTTATATACAGAGTGCGATAGAAAATCAGCGTGCCCATAGGATGAAAACCACGAGTATCCAACGGATGGAAAATAACATCTAGGGATGCCGTATTTGAAATTGGTATGTTCAATTTAGTCAAGTTTAAAGGTAACAGGTATAAAACGACCTTTTTTGATTTGCTAGGTCTTAACACATTTTACACAGGCCAGAGTTGAATTGATAAAAAAATAAGATCAATAATTGGTTTATTGCTAGTTCTTGAAATATCTTATGGGGTCTTGTTAAAAATTTTATCAATCAATAGACCGATATATAGCTACACAGTCTATATAACATGTAAAGTCTTATAAGGCAACGATATAGGTTGATCCAGAATAAAGTAAATTTTTTTACGAATGTTAGCTATCTAATTGTAAAAACTAAGCAAATTTATTTTTAATACAAAACTACAAAATAATTTTTAATACAAAACTACAATTTAGTAACTGTTTAAACTAATTAACTCTAGCAAGGTGAAAATACTAATTGGGAGTAAAAAAATGAAGAATCAAACATTTTCAAAATTCCGAGAGTTGATAATTTCGAATTCGGTTTAAAATAGTTTGATTTATATTTTCGAATTAATATTTTAAAATTTGAATTTTATACAAAAATCCCAAAAATAAAAAAATTGCTTTTCACATTGGATTTCGTTAAAACTGAATTTTCTCGTACATCGAAATTTAAAAAATTTAAAAAAAAAAAGATGAATTCTTCATTAAATTCAGAACTAAAACAACACGACTTAATTTTCAAAATTCAAATTTTAATTTCATTACCAAAATCGTAATTTTATTTGAACTTTGAAAATGTATTCGGAACTTGAATTTACTATTGCGGTCATATCCACACTAATTTCAGAATTCAGGCAAAATCGACCGCGGGAAAGGAAATTTCTGAATTGGTAAAAATTTCTGTTAACAACAGGTCAACAATACGGAGGCCTGTTCGTTATAGTGGCAATATTATTGGTAATATTTTTGAAAATTTTAAATTTAAGACGTGTACAAAACAACTCAGAAATTATCAAAAGTTTAAGACGTTGCATAATTCTTAATTTTGTACCTCATAACCAAAATTTAATTTGTGTAGTACTTAAATGGGAATCGGTTGCGAAATGCCATGTAAATCAATCCTACTGTGAATTTGATAATTTTCAAAAATTTTGTTTTACGAATTTTAATTTTACAAAGCCCATGAACAGGCAGTCAAATATATAAAAATTCACAAATTTTTGATATATATTAAAAGCTTGCATTGAAATTTATAAGCGTTTTCCAAATTCGCAACCTCAGATTTCCTGAATTTAAGAATGGACCTTATATAGTCAAATCATTGAAATCACTAAATTAAGAACTTTAGACCGTAACTCAAATAATTACGCTTATGAACTCAAATAATACAAATTGCACATAATTAGAATAACATTCTTTCTCTCATATACAAAACAGTACCGGCTTTCTTAACTAAATTTATACGCACATCACACATTCCAAAACATAATAATCGCAAAACCAATTTGACCTACTTGCAAAAATTAATTAACACAATAAAATGTGTTAATTTGGAATTATAAAGTTTAAATATACTCCAAAAATATCATATATTTGACTTAAGTCTATAAACCAATAACTTACTAATTTGCTAAATGATATAAGACCAACCGACATAATTTCATAATTAATATCCGCATGATTAACTACTCATCGTTACAATATGTAACAAACCGAGAACGTACAGTGCGTCATACATTTCATAATAAGACCACAGAAAAATACCATAATTGCAAAACAGTTGCGGCACACACTCACTCATATGCATTGAACTTTCCACAGCCTCATTTATAAATATAAGACTGTTGTTGTTTTTATTTCTTTAAAATGCAATCCAATTTAATTATTTTTATTATGAATGTCCTTGAAGAAAATAAAAATCTTATTTTTAACTTACATTTCACTTATATACACATGGGCACTGTAAACTAAATTGTAAGAAAATTATAATTCGCACGGAAAAACCCAATCTGGATTAACTTGTTATTTTGATGTATGATAACGAGTATATAAGACTAATCCACTGTTTATTTATAAATTAAATTCTTAAATGCTATACACACACACAACACATGTTTCACGAATAGGTATACACTTAAAATTACACGTCTCAAATGCACTTATGCGATCGTAACGAGATACACTTAAAAAATCAATTAGCACACAAGTTGAATGATCATTAAATAATTTTTTAAAATTATGATCGCTATATTTACACACACACACACACACAGCCACTTATTAACGATTTTTTAAATTAATTCGCGATTTAAGTTTTTTTTTTTGTGTACAATATCGAAAATCTAATAAACAAACAAAACAGCGTTGTGATCGCGACAACAATATTTTTTGTAATGATTATTACCTGTATGTACAATATTTTCGTTTGTTGTTTACCAAGTCTGCGCGCGGCATTAATGTTAATAAACGATTTTTGTAGTTTTCTTTAAGTTTACAATTCGATCGCGTACTTATAAAAATTCATGATCGGCTCGTTATAAAGTTTATATATACCTAGATTGATTGCGTAATGGCGGATGGTGTTTTATTGTGGCGGATGACAAATTATATATGTTGTTAATGGGACTTGTAAGTTTTGACCTTGAAATGTAGGATTTTTTCTTGATCAAAAATAATTGGTATGTGCCATGAAGTGTAAACAGACATTAAATATTGATAAATGATTGTCTTGTGTTTTTTATATTTGCGATCACATTGGAAATCTGCATGAGCTTTGCCATGGTATAATTCCGAAATTTGAGGAGTGACGGCTTGCGGTGAAGGTCTCTCATATTTAACACAATGTAAATCTTTCGGAAAATTTGAGGAAAAGGTTTTAATCCATTGAATGATCATTGAGTTTTGACGATTTGCCATAAATATACAAATGAGATGCAACCGCGAATCTATACGATCATGTTTCTTCATCCATGTATATTAGTAACATTGGTATATACTTCTTATCTAATAAGAAAAAATCAAAGACTATAATTATTTGTTAATATTGAAGCCAACGATACGAACAGGCGCGGTGTGGAAAATGGTATTTAAGTATAACTGTTAAAAAAGCATCGCTAGGAAGTATAGCCGATATTTCCAACATATATGGTCGATTATTCTAAAAAGCAAGAAAAACTTTGTTATAAATGTACATAGTCTTCTCAAGACTTCAACACATTTAATCACATGTAATCCTAAAATTGGTCTCGTCATAAACAGTAAAATCATAATCTTAGAAACAGATATGAAATTGTAAAATTGTGTAATATTTTATCCTGGGTTCCTACTCGTGAAAAAAAAATCCTGTTTCACATACATGAGATTCAGAAGCTTAATTGTCAGGTATTTTCTCAGAAACATGCAATTAATGTTATCCCAATGAGAGATTCACATTTGAATATGATGTGTAAAACCATTTATTCCTACTACCTACAAAATATGTAGGGGCAGTGTTACGTTTGAATTGATACATCCAGTACAAAACAATTTTGTCGTGGTTCGTCAGGTTCTGGGCTACCTGTATTCGGATTCCTAGAACAATTTAGATGCAGGATTTAGATAGAACTCAATGCCTGAATACCAATTGATGTTTTTACTTATCAGTAGTACAAATAGTATGTCTGTTCAAAAGGATGCAGAAAGTTACATAAATGTATATTTATATAGCCATAGTGATGATTCGGTTAGCCATATACCTTATTTTCTTGTTTACCCCACCCTACATGACAGAACTTCCTCTATAATTGTTTGCCATTCTGATTTCTGATAGATACCACCCTGTTTAAGAACTGAAGCACGAACAAACTTCCAACAACGGGACAACCGCGAAATAACTATTGATTCAGTACTATTCAGTAACAAAATACCAGATTACAAGATTTATTGTGTGAAACGCATAAAAAATGTAATTCCAAAAACTCTGAAGCGCTAAACGTAATTGGTTTCCTGATATGTTGACAAAACCTCCAATATTTTGTAAAATGATCTGTAATAGATGTAATCGCAGACCACAATATATAGCGACATTATTTTTGACGTCATCGTCAATCTTGTTAAAATGTGCTATATATGAATGAACATCATAAAGGAATGTGATGATGGAGTCCACAAAAAATTAAAAAGGCCACCAGGAAATTTTGGGCAAGAAGCGAAAAATATTTGCTATATTCTATAATGAACACTGCGGATACCTTACTAAAACCTTAAAACTTATTATTACAAAAAACTAATAATAACGTCCAGAAATCTACAAGACCAATTGCACGTAATTGAAGCATTGCTAACTTAATCAAGAATTAAGCCGACGAGTGTAAATCGCTACATATTACATTCACACTCCGTCACCACAGCGTCATATCAACCTATATACCACACGTCACCAAATTGTTATTGGCCAAAATTAAGCCTATAACCAACTATATTTTATTGTATAAAATGGTATTTAAACCAATCTGGACGAATGGTACTGAATTATGCGGCAGCTTGCACTTCCTAAATTATAACAGTTTAACGAATGCACGTGAAAATGAAAATTGGTTTTTCTGATGTATACGATGAAATTGTATTTAATGAGTCAAAGATGATAAACAAATCTGATGGTATTAGCGCGTGAATCAAGAGTTATGCAAACTTGGCAAAAATTATTGAAAGGGACTACAAGTCTGTAAATTAATGATATCGGGGTTATTTTTTCGTGTTTCAAAAAAGATTGATTAAATATTATACAAGTCCGCACCAAGACTCAAGTGAAATATGAAAAGCGTATGCCCAATTTTTGGATTATTGATACACGTCATAAGCACGCTTCTCGATAACACCTCTAAATCTTTGCAAATCTTATGCAGTGGGCCAGCAGGTTACTGATAAACGTTTGTAATAAAATTACTGATGGAAATTTATAACAGTCTCATTGGAACCGATGGATATTGTAATGCATATCTTACATATGGGTAAAAATTTTCCGCTTTCCAAAGTAATCTATACGTACGTTGCATTATAATCGATGAAATTACCATGATCTCAGCAGAACTTTTACATCAAGTCAATGTCAGATTAAAGTTGACCACTGGAGATTATGAACAGGCCTTCCGTGGAAAAGATATTGTTTTGATCGGAGATTTACCGCAGCTGCCACCAGTTTGTGCAAATTCTATAATTTCCAAACCAATTAGGACAATGACCCAATGCTTTTCCGAGGACTTACATTTAATGAATTGAGCCAAGTTATTAAGGAATCAAATGCTATTTTCTCTCATATACTTACCAAAAATGGCAACGGGGAAAGATTGGAGCCTGCGAAGAGCACAGATTAATCATGTCTAGATTTTATTTAAAATAACAGGTAGATGAACAGCTTTGCTCAAATGGTGTCAGACTATTTTTCAGAAATCAAGTTGTGAATAAGCATAATTTAGCAATACTCAACATGGCAGAAGATAAATAGTTTGTATTGTAAATTTAAAATTTGCCAAACACCATAGCGCTGAACAACTAGTATTTATACGACGGAATCTATACACAAATTTGAGTTGCTTCTTACAGGTGGCTTGCCGTACGAGATACCACTTGTAATTGACAAGCTGTACATAATTACAACAAATGTAAATGTAGTGGTTGAATTAACGAGACGGGAGTTTTGACCATTTGAAACTTGTTGAGAACTCCTAAAGCGTCACTCCAGAAGTGCATAGCGTTTTAGTTCAAGAATTGGTCAAAAACGATGAAAACAGGCAGCAAAATATGTGGAAAATAAGAATATACCCATGGATGGGGTACCCATTGTACCCATTATTGTACCCAATAACCAAAACATCACTGCAAAAAAAAAAACACCTGCCTCATAATGCTACTTGTTTCATGACCATCCATAAGTCAGAGGGATGGACATTTGATCTTAATGTTTACTTTTATGAAAAAGTACATGCACAACAACTCGTTTACGTCGCTCTCTCACGAGTTACAAGCCTATAGATGGACTTTTCATACTATCACCTGACCATATCTTTAACCATGGTCATAAGAATGCGATTATGACAGGTATGCTGCGAGAAGAATTCGCTTCACACGTATCAGCAAATACTATTAGACTTCATTGAGAATAAATTTGCTGTGCCAAAACGATGATGAAGGCGGAATTTCACAAAATTGCACGCTACTAATGTTAACAGAGACATGGCTAGATGATGACGAACGTATTTCCCTATCGGATTTCGATGGCTGCGTTCAAATTAAACGAACAGGGAAAACAGCAGATGGGTTAGCAATCTGACCCGAGCAGAACAACTCACATGTTGTTACTCCACACATAGATATCACTTACCGTTAAACATTAGGATTAGGTGTTGATATTCAAAACGTTGAATATATATGTGCAGCAGAATGCATGTTTGTAAATGGACAGACAGTGATTTCAATAGTTTATATATGTAGTATATCAATACCAACGACTTTTAGAACTTATCAAAGACGAAAACGAATCATCGAAATATCAAAGACACGCCATATTCCGCACGCATAGTTATACACTTGAACACCAATATGTGGTGGCGCTACTTGTCAGCTAAATGTCTGACCACAGTCAAGGTAATTTCGTAACGATATTCAGAAACAAATTTAGTTCCAAACTTTAACACTGACATTTGGCATCAAAATGTCTGACTCAGGTAAGGCATTCATTCTAGGTTATATTTTACACATCTAACATCATTGGCAACTTTGTTTAAACACTTGCTAAGCGATTTTTTTATTATATTTTTATTAATTTCCTTGTGACACATTTTAAATTGGCTAGACATCTCAAATATTATTTTGATAAACTGTTATTCCCCCGATCATATATAAAATCTTAGAAATTTGATTTCTTCTACATGCGGTATAAACATTTCATCTTTAAAATATTTTATCTCTGGTTTCTCGGTATTTGTGCGTTAACATTATTTATAGTATATGGCTCATGTACAAAACAATCTCGCTTGAACTTTGGGAATTTGATGCCACATAACACGAAAACCATAATGTATGTTTCTTCAAATCTATTATCCAGTTTATCGTGAAATTTTTATACTCGTACATGTCATGTCAATCTCTCAGTGTCTATAAATTATACATCTAAATCTATATAAATATATTTTGTATTGTTAATATACATTTCGATTGTTGCAAAAGAACCTGAAAAATAATTTAAACTTATAGGCATCATTAGAAAGCTTTTTAAAAATTGTTATATAATTGATTTCTTAACGCGTATATCGATGCATATGTACAGTTTTATAAGATGCGCCTATACACGGTTATGAAATTGTTATAATACTTTTTTTTTGGGTAATTTTGGTGTGACATATGCGCGATAGAACAATCGAATCGACTTTATTGCAGTTTCGATGACAAATTGACAACCATACATAATACATCCGCACCATTCATAATATATTATACTTACATGCCTGACCCAGATTGAAAGCGCGAGTATATCGTATATTGGGCGCACAGTTTTTAATTTCTTTCTTTTAAAGATGAAAACAACATTTTAAACTGCAACCTTGAATGGGATTCCAAAAATAAGGTAATTTTATTTTTTTATTAAATAACATGTAGGTAAGGCAAGGTAAACTTGCAAATATATGAATGTATCATGTGGATATGCGATCGTATTGTTTTTTTTATACTTGATGTGCGAAGAAAACGTTGAAATTCTCAAACTCATATTTCATTCCCATGACCGTTTTTTAATTATATTCGAGTTTAAATTACAGTGTGGAGGGCTTGCAAAATAAAAGTAATAAATAAAATGAATAATTGGCGATGCAAGTAATAAATTTCTTGTTTAGCTCAAACTTGAACGTTTCAAACAACTATTGTAAGTAATTAACTGCCAATGCTGTTACGAGCATTAATTATATCAAAAAAACTTGATCTGTGAACATACGTATATATGAATTGTGTATATATGAAACAATTTGATGTTGATTTCGTGACTAGGACAAGTCAATCGATTTTATTGGTCAATTCCATTTTTTTCTTTCTATAATGTCGTGTATGTCGGTGTTTAAACCAATTTTAACATGACAACAATTATACATTTTTTATATCGTATCAATATTTTATAAATTTTAAATAATTCGTTCAACTTCCACTCGTTCATTGATCCTTCCACTCATTGACCCGATCCTCGACCTTTTTCAAGTTTTAATTTCCCTGAGACCCGAAAAGAAACGTCGGTGAATGTACTAAAGAAGACACTAATCAAAATACGTCGACATTAAACAGCAGCTATCAACGAACGATAAAACAACAAGATATCCGAATAAGAGGACTATATCGAGAAATACGCGTGGCTACCGAAATATTCGAAACCAAGACATCCAGAACAACGTTAAACCTCCAATTAAAAGTATTGTATATGACGGAAAATTGATAAATTCTGTAGAACAGGTACAACAACAAAAGAATGTTCGTTTCAAACATATTGAATAACCAATCGACAAAAAACACAGAATCTGCAGCCGCCATTAAAAGTTTACATAATATACCCACTGAATCAGTCTCTTTCCGCAATAAGGAACACTGGAATTAACAGTGAGACGTTGAATCCATTCATCATTTTCATAATATCAAAAAAGATGAGCCATGAATTGAGACGATTATATGAAAGGACTAGCGGGCTACGCCCGCTACGCAGCGCGACGTTTCCAGGGACATTTAATAAAGTGTTGAAATCGTAATTTTGTGTTAATATACGAAATAGCGAACCCCGATGCACTTCGTTGCAACCAACCAAAAAAAGAAATGAAATATTCTAGATTTTTTTTTATGAAATGAATTCATTGTATTTCAAAATTATTAACGTTAATCCAAAACATTTGGATATACAATATTTTTCGTTTGCCCATTTGAAGCGAGCACAAACAAACAATTTGGAGTTCCAACTCGTGAGCAGGCCACGTATAGATGTTCATCTGAAAAGCACGGCTCCTCCAAATTTAATCCGCATAATTGAAGCATTTGTCCTTATTGCTGGACATGGCGAATGATAGACGTACTGGGAAGTGCAAACGCTTAAATTTAAATGGCATGTCTGTTGGAATCAGTGGAATACGTGGTATGAGCACAATTTCACCTTTCGCTGTTCCGGTCAATATTTGGGCTTCAATTAAATTCGGCATCAATTTATTTACTGCCAATCTTGTGCCATTGCACAGTTTTGGTGTATTTAAGTAAAATAATTGATGGGCCAACCTTTAAATTCACACAATGCGGTGTCATACCAGGTGGTTCTAATTAATTCAAAAATTCAATTGGATAATTCACTGCATCATCTGCATTGCGCAATCAACAGATTTGTATGATGTCACTTCACCTGGTAGTTCTTCTTGAATCTGATAATTGATTGCATTGACGTGTACATTTTTTGGTGCCAGTATTGCGCGTTCTCTCAACCAATTGTGATTCCTGTAATTTTGAACGATATTTGGGAACACACTTTCAATCAACTGTTCTGTTGATTGGAGAATGGTACAAAAATTATTCGGCAATGTAATCAATCCATTTGTATTTGTATCGTCCACCATCCAATAGAGTAGCAGCAATTCCCGATGAAGCAAGTGCCAATGCAATTTTTCGTTGCGATTGAATGGCTGCCAATATAAGTGATATCACAAATGTTTTTCCCGTACCACCAGGCGCATCCAAGAAATATAATCCACCGTCTTCATTTTGTACAGCTTATGACGGTATCATAGACATGTTTTTGATGGTCATTTAATTTGGGAACATTCAAATTTACAAATGTTTGCAATTCATTGGGATCATACTGTTTTTCACGTTGCAATTCTCGATCAAATAAATCATGCATTGGGTGGTGACAAACCTAATTGCCCTAATGCTTTATTTGCAATCGTTAGGCACATATCTTCAATCGCTATCAATGCCTCATTATACATTTCCAATGACATCACCAAATCAGCGTTTCTTGTGTGATGACGCATTCCAATCAAATAGTCTTCTGCCATAAAATCTTTTTATTTATTCCACAATTCAAGTGAATTTGATAAAAAACATGTTGGTATGATTATGGCATATAACATACGTATTTGATGTGGAGAAGAAGCAATCGATGCATCATGAAGCGTTAAATCCCAATGCGCATCATTTTCAAGCAAACCTACTTGCTCACATGCTTCACGATATGTCACACATAAATGACCATTTACTCTTCGCAAATGTTGAAATGAACGTGGTCCAACAACATTTACTAACAACAACCGCAAATAATACCATTCTGCATTGTTTGAATGAACTGTGTATAATCTTCCCATGGTATCTGCAAAAAAAAACACCCGGATGACCATCAACAGGTGTTCCGTGTTTACGTCGTTGACATTTCTTTGCAGTCCAAGTGAAATAATGCGTTACATCTGAATACAGCAACGTTCTGGCAAATTAATCGCTTTCACACAATTGAAAGAATGCAGTTAATGTTGTTGCTGGTGGTAGTGCTTCTCTCTGCTGTAAATTTGCATCGGTAAAATACACACACTGACCATTTTTTAGATGAACAGCCAATTGAATAACAGCAGGATATCGCTCATGAATTGGAAATGAATAAATTCACCAAAGAGCTTCATTAGTGCTAATGTCGCGCCCCATTTGATATTGGGCGATTTCATCATTGCTATTGTCACCAGCTACTCGAAAAACAGCCATATCACTGCCTTTATTCACATATTTGCAAATATTCACATAAGCAGCGAATGTATGACCGGCTGTATCAGAACATGCGCATTTTGACAGGTTCAAATTACAGGTACAAAAAATTGTACTAATTAAACCAAAGTATGAAATGAAAGACAAATAATACCATAATAATTTCATTATTCTTTATTTGGAAATAACATCAATTTTTCTAAAAACAATTCGTTATAATCAATAATGTTTGTTTAATTTTATCTTAATGCGAGTTGATGAACAATATTTTTAGTCAATTCCTGAGGAGTATAAATGAATAAAATTAACGGTTTTCCAACGCGAGAACATGCCACATATAATTGGCCATGTGAAAAGACCGGATTTTCTAGAGCCAACCGACAAATCGACATTGTTTGACCTTGTGACTTATTAATAGTCATGGCAAATGCCAAGCGAATTGGAAATTGCAGACGTCTGAATGGAATGGGTGAGTCTGAAGTGTTCATTGGGATTCGTGGCAGGAGAACAACTTCACCTTCAAATTTGCCGTTCAAAATTGTAGCTTCTAGAACATTGCCCATATATTTTTTTTATGACTAATCTTGTACCGATCTTTCGTATATACAATTTTGCAGAAATTAAAGTAAAACACCACCGAAAAGCCTGGTGTTATTATTTAGAACTTTCATCATTCTATCGAGAGCTTCAAGTGATTAATAAAATATTAGGTAATGACATGTGTAGATTGTACCTGTTGCTGGATTTCTTTGTTTGATATTTAAATGATATCCATCTTCTCCTTCCCAAAATTTCAATGGATATTGCAAAGCGTCGTAACTATGTTATCTGCGTTTGATTCGTATATCTCGACGTTCAAATGCGTCGCCAAAATAACAATTGCAACTTCATTAATGGTCGGTGCATTATATGGGCTCACGTGCTGCCCAGATGGTAATTTGTCTGCTTTGATGACGATCGTATAGTTGTCGTTTTGCAGTTTGTATGAAACGATATTGAACAACTGGTTGTGATTCTGTAAAAAACGGTTCTAAAATACCCACAATTTCTCGCTCCTCCATCTGCTCGATATGGTTGTACTGGCAGCGTGCGTTTATTTACCGTACAAAAAAATTAAAATGTCAAAATAACGAAGCACACTTAATATAATACACTCAAATTAAACTGTCGAAAAATAAACGAAATACTATGCACGTAACTTATATCTGAATATAATACGCTCAATATGTGTGAATTTGTTAGATTTGTGAATCTAAACCATCCAGGGCGCAACCCAAACGCATACAAAAAAAATCATTCAAATCGGTCCAGCCGTTTAGGAGGAGTTCAGTGACATTCACACGTACAGTAGAATTATATACATATATATAGATAATCCAAAGGAACTCCGATCTACAAGCTAATATTTCAAATTTTTAGATAGACGATGTCAATTACTAAAATTAATGGGGAACATCATTTTTGGCAACAAACATCTGTAGGTGTTGTCCGAAGAATCATAAAATTGACATATGCCAGCATTTAAGGAAGTAAGCCTGCAAAATTTGTGTAGAGGTTGCTTACATAAAATCATGGAAGAATGCATTGCAGAAATAATATAGGTTGCAGAAATAGTTCTGGTTAAAATAAAGAATAAATATAGTGGTTTCGATTTACTACATGCGCTAATCGAATAGGGCTCGCAAGCCACATTTATAACTCAACATACACAGCACAACAATTAGACCTACAAAAACGAGGGTTCTAACTGGATTTGCGGGAGTTTCAAAGAAAAGCACATGAACAAGTAACTCTTAACAGCTATGTCCCAGATTTCCATTAATATTCAATGTGGAAGTACAATGTGGAAACCACTACCCGACTACAACGTATTGGGTTTGGATATTGAGGTATAAAATAATCTAATGTCAGCCGATCCGACTTTTCATACACCAGGATCCATTGCCCTGTTAAAAGGCACCGTCACATATTGTAGCATAAAATACCCGGATCCCTCTTTATACCTTAAAATTGATCCATGTCACAAATATGTTGCCCAAAATACTCAAATGGAATGGATTATAACGCCTTAGAAACAGCAACAACACTCTGGCCGTTCAACGAAACAGTCTTATCACACAGAAGAATTACAACCAAAACAGAGTTTAACTTTCGGTGAAATTCATGTGGATGAGTATCTCCAACTGGACCATATCGAATTGAAACAAAAGGACTCGACTATAGATATTTTTCGAATATACTACTTGTCACATTAATCATAAAGGAAGGCAACAACAACAGGTCCAGGTGTCGCTCTAAACGAATTATTGCATGAAGGTTCAACCGTACAATATAATTTCATCTTCATATTGATTCGATGGAAGAAATATCGGATATGTAATTATCTCAGATATTAAGAAAATGTTTACGCAGATTAACATATCGAACAAGAAGCCATGTTTGCATCAAATATTATGTCGATCAAATTCAAATAAACCAATGAGAATCTACAGATATTTAAAGCTGTAATAGAAACGATGAACACATATAGCCAAAGATGGCACGTTGAATTATCCAATTGGTACAAAGATTGTTCTTAACGACTTTTAGAGAGCATAATTTAGAAGCCATAATGGTGTGAGACCAGTTACTCAGCCTTTTTTCTAAAGGAATATTCAACCTTAGAAAATGGACCAGTTAGGGATAGGGACGATACAATCAAATACTTAAAATTATTTAAAACTCTTTAACAGACTCGTTTCAATTTAAAATTTTCATACCAGAACCTAAGACAAATAACCAAAAGGACAATTCTATCGGAATCGATATTTTAACCATATATGGCCTAAGGACTGGTAATCTATACTAGCAATGCTCAATACATACGTTCGAATACCGGACTTGATTTAATTTTACCCGCCATATAGTCTGTTACCGATTTTTTGCTGCTTTAGAAGTATTGCCCAGCCTTTAAATAGTAGTCGCTCAGTTAAACTTTAGGGAATAATTTAATCTCGTTGTTGTCTTGAGAAGTTTTTTCTCCACATTCCAGAATTTTTTGAGTATATAAAATCTATACAGTCATCACGCGTTTCGTTAAAATTGTGAAACCATGTGCATGCCTTGCTTCATCTATAAATATGAGCTTTTTATTTACTGGGCAGGAAGAGCTCCTTGCGGTTGATGTGATCATTTAATGGATCTGCAGATTATTATACTTTTTCCATCAGACGCTTACAGCATGAGTTAATTTTGCTAAGGTGCAGTGAGCCTATCACATCGTAGTGTAGAAAAACAAGAGAACGTAATCGCCGATTTTATTTCTAGGCACAAAAAAAAATGTTACAGGGAGATTGTTGGAGATTTTTCAAAAACGCTCATTCGGGTAATGGAGCATTGCTGATTATCTGAAACAATAACTTAGACCCAGTTCTCCATGGCTTACATGATTTGGTTTAGTGGCCACAACGTAGCATAACATTTAATCGGTTCCTTGAAGTCTTTGAGAATACGCGCAAGCAGTCCTGAGTGAGATGGATCGTGTGCCTTAGTATCCTTATTGAAAGTTATAATCATCCGGTTTAAACAATTTTTTCTTGGATATGTTACCGCCTGTTAGATTCCTTGATTATGGTTTGCAAACGTTCTTAGTTGTGTATAATCAATCAATCACTTTCTTGCACGGCAGCCCAGCATAAACTGTAATAATATATTCATACAACTATAATGTCAATTTTGCCGATTAACTGCTCCTATATACTCGATCTACATTTTCAGGTTAAAATATTTTTTACATTTTTTTATTATACCTCCAGTAGATCACCTTGAAAATCTATGAAACATTTAGTAATTGTTGACATTTGGAAATTGTTGACAAGTTGGAAAAATCATACTTTGCATAGCTCCAAAACATTTAGAAAAAATGTTTGTTTCCAAATTTTAATTAAAATAAAAATAATTAAATTTTAATTAAAATAAATACAGAATTGCAAATTAGAATTGAATAGTATTTCAACTAACTTTGCTAAATACCAAACGTCTCCAGATATTAAAATTATGTGTCAAAATTGTATATTTCAAAATTTCAAGCTTTTTATTGGCAACTAGTTAATTCTGCGAATTATCAATAATTGTAATTTAACTTCGATCAATCTTATGCGTTGGAGCATGCTATCATAATTTTTTCTAAATTTAAAAACAATTTTAAACTCCACTAAAAATTTTAACAAATTTAATTTTAATTTTTGCAGAGAAAAATGTAATGTTTGGTATAAAGTGAAATCGAAATAATTGCAACGTTAATTGAAACAGTCAAAGTCAAAGACAGTTTAATTTATTATAAGTAAATTATGAATACAAATATATATTTATACGATCCCATCGTAATATGCATAGTAGCAATATTGGTGCTGTTTGTTATTATTCAACAAAACACCGTTGAGTGTATTGAACTATAAAATATAAATAAATTAAAATCTGTATTCAAATCATACATCAACTATTAAATAAAACTAAAATTATATAAAAAAAATTAGTTGGCATCAACCCAACGCAATTTTGTCAAAATCAAAATGATTTATGGTAAATTAAACTTTTGCCCATATATGTGAATTTGTATTTTATACGCGAATGTGTCGTGTATAGTGTTTGTTAATTAACAAACAATTAAAAATTAAAAACCGAAACTTTATACACCCAATTTCCATCTATTATATATACTTATATACATTCCAATATAATTAAATTAAACACAATCCATTAATTAGTATATACATATACACTATATATACATTTTTAAGCGGTTTTATATTAATACTATTATTAAATCATAATATTTAAAAATTAAAATAATATCACTTTTACTTTTTATTTTTTAATAATAATTTCACTCCATAAAAATTTTGTATTTTTGTGTTTTAATATCGTTGTATAGTCAGAATATAATCAAATAATTTTGTTGAAAATTTAATAAATTATATATTTTAATTAAATTGGTCCGCACTATTCATAGCACTATTGGGTATTTTATCCGAATACAAAATATTATTTTATTTATGATTTAAAATTAAATTGTATCATAAAATTATATGATTGGCTGGAGAATAGAATATCGCACTGATTTGTTTGGCTATACATAATTACATTTATGAGTGATGTGAGTTGACATATCGACACTGAGATTACATCATTTAAAAATTTTTAGACCCCACATATATAGATCCCACAATTTTGAAAGCTTTTAATGATTTTTATTATAGCAATGTCGTTGCCAATCGCTCACATAATAAATCACACGAAAAATTATTTGGAACTGATGTAAGACAAATTTCCAGTAAAATATTTTTGGGCGTCCCGAGAGTGCTGGCAAACTGCGAAACAGGACAGTTCAATCATTTGTTTAATTTATTCAATTGTAGTCCTAATCAAGTAGAAACTAGAAATAAAAAAAATTTATTCGTCGATATTCAAAAATAAAATAAAAATTTCATATTCGAAATTAAACTTCGATTAAACTTTATTAAATAAATAAATTGTATGTACGTAAGTGTGTATGTATTATAAATGTAAATCATTAAATTAAAATAGGATTGCACAGTTTACTATAATTTAACATTTACAATTTTAAATAAAGTTAAACCAAATTATAAAATTATTTTAACTTTCAACTAAATTTTACACCTATAATTTTGAGTTTTAAATTTTAATTAAATTTTAAATCAACTTAAACTTTACAGACCAATTTTACAAATTCAAAAAATTTTCAAAACTTGATTTTTAAACAAAGTCGAAAATAAAATTTAAATAATTAAATAATAATTAAACTTACAACCAAATTTCACAAATATAATTTTCAATAAAATATTTTAATTAAAATTAAAATCGAAATCAAATATAAATAATTTAATAATTTAAAATTACAACCCTATAATACAATGTGGAATAATACAATGTAAAATTTAAAATATGAATTTAAATTAAAATCGGCTTAAAAAATACTATTATTTAAAGTAATGAATATAGTTAAAAACGAGTTAAAAAATAATGTAAGCTTATTTCCAAATTTGATAAATTTAAATTTGGATTACAAATTTTAATTAATATAAAAAACTGAATTTTAATAAAATTAAAATAGTTTTAATAATTTAAACTGACAACCAAAGTTTGCATTATAATTCCGATTAGAAATACAAATTAAAAATTTAATGATTAAATTTACACACAGATATTATTCGGAATTAAAAAATTTAATTAAAATGAAAACCAAATTATAAAAATTTAAAATTTACAACCAAACCGTTACTTGGAATTTAAAATTATAATTAAAAATACAATCGTCAAATTAAACATATTTTGAACTATTTAAAGTTAAATGAAGTTAATATCAAACATAATTTTTAACTAATTAAAATAAGAAATACTTACAACCAAATTTTACAAATATGATTTTAATTTTAATTTTTTTGATAAGACATTTTATTTGAAATTAAAATCGAACCATTAAATTTTAATAATTTAAATGAAGTTTAAATTTTAATTAAAATAGCAATTGAATTATAAAACTTAAATAATTTCGAAACATCACAGACAAATTTTACAAATATAATTCGGAATTTAAAGTTTTAAATAAAATTAAAATCAAACTTCATGTTCAAATGTAAAAAATTTAATAATTGATAATTTAAATTTAATAATTTCACTAACCAAATTTTAACATTTAAATAAAATTAAAAATTTGAATATTAATTAAAATTAAAACCGAGCTATAAAATTTAAATAATTTAAACCTACAACCATATTTTTCAATTATAATATAATTAGGGACTTAATATATTAAATAAAATTTTTACATGTAGTTAAAATCGAGTTAAACAATTAATTAAACTTACTGACATTTTACAAATATAATTTTGAATGTCAAATTTAATGTTTAAATAATTTAAAAACAGTTTAGGATTAGAAATTTTAATTAAAATTTTAAATTGAATTAGGTAATAAATTTAAATAATTAATATTTATTTTTTTACAAATATGATTCAGAATTTGAAGTTTTAATTAACATTTAGTATAACGTTTATCATATCCGAATTTTTCAAAATTTAGTTCCGAATTTGAAATTTAATTTTCAATTAAAACCGGAAAATTAAATTTAACTTGCCACCAAATTTTACTAATATTAACTTAATTTGAAGTTTAAAATCTTAATTAAATTAAAATTATAGTTTAATAAAACTTAAATATTTTAAAGAATATTTTACAAATACATACTTAAATTCTAAATTTTAAATAAACTTAAAATTGGATATAAAATTTAAATAATTCAAATAATAATTAAACTTGCATCCAAATTTTATAAATATAATTCTGGATAAGAAATTTTAGTTAAAATTAAAATAGCTATTAAATTTAAATAATTTAAATTTACAATTCTAATATTTATTAAAATTTAAATAATTTAAGTTATTGTGAACGAATATATTTTACACTTAATATTTAACATTTAAAGTTTTAAATAATATGAAAATCGAACTATAAAATTTATATAACTTAAATTTACAACCAATGTTTATTCCGATTAAAAATTTAACTAAAGTTAAATCAAATTTGATAAAAAAATATAAATAGTTATTTAAATTTAGAGTCAAATGTTAGAAAAATTAATCGGATTTTTGAAGTTTTCATTAACATTAAGTTTGAACTAGGTACAAAATTTAAAAAAATTTTAATTGGAACCCAATTTTATAAATATAATTACGAATAAGAGATTTTCATTAAAATTAAAATCGAACCATTATATTTTAATAATTTAAACTTACAAACAAATTATACTTTTTTAATATAATTAAGAATTTACAATATTAAAATAATTTAAATATGTAACTTTAAAATTTTGTTTCAAATAAAGTTAAAATCGAATATTTAAACTTAAAATTAAATATTATTCAGAATTTTAAATTTTTATTAAAATAAAAAACTGAATAATTTAGAAACATCATAGCCAACTTTTACAAATATTATTCGGGATTTAAAGTTTTAATTAATGTTTATTATTATTTTATCATAACCAAAATTCACAAATTTTATCATGAATTTTAAAATTTAACTAAAATTAAATTCGGGCTATAAAATTTAAGCAATTTAAACTTACAACCATATTTTATAATTATAACATAATTATTAAAATTTAAATATTTTGTACTTTACAACCATATTTTACCAATGTTGTAATTTATTATTTTACAATTATAGTTTTTAATATATGGTCAAAATCAGTTATAGTTAAATTAAATAAAAATAAGGCCGAACTATAGAATTTATATAATTTAAACCTAAACCAATGTTTACACACGTAGGTATATGGTTTCGAATAGAAATTATAATTCATAATTTGTATAATATTTATCATAACCGAATTTTACATACTTAGTTCTGAATTTGCAAGTTGATTTAAAATTGAAACTAAACTATAAAATTTAAATAAATTTGACTCGCCACCACATTTTACAAATATAAGTATAATTTGAAGTTTAAAATATTATTTAAATTTAACAGTTGATGTTTTAAATAAAGTTAAAATTAAATTAAAGATTTAAATAATCAAATAACATTACATGTAAAATTTACAAATATATTTCGGAATTTAAAGTTTTCAATAATATTAAATTCGATGTATAGATCATTTATATAATTTAAGCTTAAGGCCAAAGTTTATACAATTCATATAAAATTTCGATTTAAAATTTTAACTTCAATTAAAATGTTAATAAAATTTAAATAATAAATTAAACGTAAACATATTTTAAAAATATTGGCCGAATTTCAAAAGGTTTTAATTAACACTAAGCTAGAATTAGTTATATAATTTAAATAATGTTTAACCTAGCCAAATTTAATAAACTAATTCAGTATGATAGATTAAAATTAAAATCAACTGTGTATCTTAAATATGTTAAACCTATAGAACATTTAAGTTTTATATTATAGTTAAGAATTTCCAATTCTAATTAATATTAAAAATAAAATAATTTAAATACATTACAGTCAAAATTTTATAAATATAATTTGAATTTTAAAGATTTAAATTTAATTAAATTTAATTAATAAACTTTAAAATTTCACTAATTTAAACTTACAAACATAATGTTTAATACATAATTATCATAAATTAACATAACATAACTTAACTTAACTTAACATAAATTAAAATCATATTAGGTAATAATATTTAAATATTCAAATCTTACAAGTCTAGAAACATTAAAATTAATTTATATCAAACCAAGTTTTAAAATTTAAAATTTACAACCAACACATAAGTTAATTTGGAATTTAAAATATCAATGAAATTAACATCGGTTTAAAACTTAAATGATTTAAACAATATTTTACAAATAAAATTAAGTTAAAATCGAACATAATATTTAAATAATTAAATTAATGTTTGAACATAAAACCACATTTTACAATTATTATTTTGGATTTCAATTGCTAATTAATATCAAAGACGAAATTTAAAAATTTAAATAATTTAAAAACATTGCAATAAAATTTTACAACTATAAATTGTGATTTAAAGTTTTAATTAAAATTAAAATCGATATAAAATTTAAACTTGTAATCAAAGTATACATATGTACATCAATTAATTGGATTAGAAATTTAAATTTAAATTTAAATCAAATTATGTAATACAATTTAAATACTTAATTATTAAACTTACAACCAAATTTATTCGAATATTATTCGAATTTTAAGTTTAAATTATAATTATGATTGAATTAATGATAAAATTTAAATAATGTTAAACATAACCCATTTATTTTTTTTAATTTGACTTGGAAAAGAAATTTCAAATATTTTAATTATCAAATTTTCAAAATAATTAAATTTCAAAACAATAAAATTTTATAAAAATTCAACATCAGATTTGTTAATTCGGTTCCAAATATAAAATTTCGTTACATCACTTTAGTTAAAGTGAAATTAAATATTTAAAAGTTCCAATATTTTGAATTATGATTACAGTTTAAATTAAATTAAATAAATCATTTTTTTTTAATTATTTAAATAATTCTAATCGAAATTTGGAAATCTAAAACTTCAAAAATGAATAATTTAGAATTTTATACGAAAAATTTGGTTTTAAATTTAAAATTAAAAATAAAAAAAAATTCAAATGAAAAATTCAGTATTTTGTTTAAAATTTCCAATTTTGATTATATTCAAATTTTTATTTGAAATTTCATTCTAAACTGTTACCTCGTTTCGCATCGAGGCAGATTCAAAGTGAATTTCATAATAAAAATGGAAAGTTTTAAGAATTTGATAATTTTTCAAGTTTTCTTCTATTAAGGAATTTCAAAATTTGAAAAAATTAATCATCAGAAAGTTTTGAGGACAAATTTGGAAATTCTAAAAAATATTAAAATTTTGGAATTTTGGGACTTACTAAATTTTCTTCTACTTTCGAAATTGAAATTTAAAAATGTACACGTGAATTCTGAATTTGTATCGATTTCCTTAATTTAACAGTCCATAGAAAAATGAAGTTAATTAGAATTTCCAAAAAAAATTACGTGAGACATAGTGTGAGAAAAATGTAAAAAATTAATTAATTTCACTTGAGCGAACAAAATCAGACGCGACCTTTACAGGGCAATTCAATTATGTATTTATATATGTATATATATATTTAATGTTTTTTAAGCATGCAAACAAATTAACATCGTATATATAAAACAGCGTCGCATCAGCACAAAAATATTTTTTAACCGCCGATTCGAAATTATTTTTTATTTTTATTTTTTTAAATATATATAAATTTAATTTTATTCACTTAAAAAAATTTAATTTATTTTCCATATTTAAATTATTTTTTTTTTATAAAAAAAAAATAATTTATTTTTTAATAATAAATATGAAAAAATATTTAAAAAAACAAAAAGATAATTTGTTGTATAATTAACAAACAAATTTAAAATAATTTCATAGCATAATAAATACAGTACGTTAAGAATTTATTTTATAAAACGAAGCGAGCTTGATTAATTTTATAAAACAACACTATCAAAACAACGACAATATACAGCATCTCTATAGATATGATCTATAAATGGTTTTTAGTGTTTAAAATTTAAAAATCGGTAGAAAACATTTATTAAGCACTGTACATCCGACAAAATCATTAAACGACACCAAAATATGAATATAATTTACATAAATTTTTGGATGATAAAAATTTAAATAATTTACAGCATTTTTTTCGTGAAGTGGTTGTTGCTGGAGCATAATTTTTATTTCACATCTGTAGGGAGGGGAATAATTTTTAATTATTTTTTTTATTTTTCAACATCTCAAAATTAAATTTCATCCCGTTGTTAAATTTTATAATGTAGAAAATGCTAGTAAAATCTAAAATGTCGCTATATAATTTGTATATAATAATAATAATAACAGTGTTAAAGGCCATTACTGGCCCCTTACTGAATCAACAATCTGGTTCCAACGGTTTCGATCCTGAGCTTGGTCTTCATACTGTCTTAGACAATCTGAAGAGGCCAAGTCGTTCTCTACATCGTGGAGCCATCGTCGCCTGCAACGACCTCTGCGCCTACCATATGGTGGCTCTCCTTTCAGAGATCGCTGCACAATTCGTTCCGGATCAGCACGCAGAACGTGACCGAGCCAGCGTACTCGCTGAGATCTAACTTCATGTACAATATCTGGGATCTTCATCAGATCTCTGATCTCGAAATTGTACAGAGCTCGGTATGTACCATCTATTTCGCGTTTAGGGCCGTAAATCACACGCATGATTCTTCTCTCAAATGTAAGGAGCCCTCTCTCGTACTCATCCGTCAGCGCCCAACTTTCACATCCAAACATAACAACGGGCCTGATCAACGCTTTGTAAAGCTTCAGCTTCACGGCACTTGATAAGTGTTTAGATTTTAGCAGTGGCCTTAGAGGATATAAAGAACGACTGCCAGCTGCCAGCCGCACTTTAATATCCTCACCCACACTGTTATCGTGAGTGATAAGAGAGCCCAAATATTTGAACCTCCTCACTCCCTCAAACGTGTGGTGGCCACTACTAAAATCTGGTGTGCCATTGTCTCTAAAACCAGAGATCAGGTATTTCGTTTTGGACTCATTGATCTGGAGTCCAACAGAAGCTGAAAACTCTACAAGCGGATCAAGTATTTCTTTCACTCCGTTGCTATTCAGTCCAATCACGCATATGTCATCTGCATATGCAAGCACTTGATTGGACTGGCGATATAAGATGTTGCGCTGAGGTGTTTCAGTTTTACGAAAGATGTACTCCAACATGAGATTAAAGAGTATCGGGGACAGAGCATCTCCCTGCCGAACACCCGAGTTAACTGCAAAAATTGTCGATAGCCTGTTCTCAACTTTAACACAGCATTGAGACTGCGTCACTGTCATCCTACACAGTCGTACCAGTTTTGTTGGCATTCCTAGGTATTCCAGGGCAGACCACAAACTCTCTCGATTGATCGAGTCGTAGGCCTGCCGGAAATCCAGGAAAACCTGATGTACGGAGATGGATGTCTCATAATATTTAGATAGAATCATCCGCAGCGAAAAGACCTGATCAGTGACTGATCGATTCGGACGAAATCCTCCCTGATAGTCACCAACCAAGCCCTCCGCCAGAGGAGTGATTCTATCCAATAAAATGTATGACAGTAACTTGTATGCTGTGCAAAGGAGAGCTATACCGCGATAATTCTCACACTTCAAGCGGTCTCCCTTCTTGAAGATGGGGCATATCGCGGCCACTTTCCATTCATCAGGCATAACTTCGGTTCGCCATACTAATCGAATAAGGTCGAAAAGACAGTTCCACAAAGTATCCCCTCCGAATATCAAGAGCTCCGAATTAATGCAGTCCACTCCAGGTGAGCGGTTTCGTTTCATTCTCTGCATGGCCTTAGTGAATTCCTCATGGGATGGCTCCTCATAATTTGTATATATTATGTATAATACAGATTTCCGGACTAATTAAATTTTGTTTAAATGATTGTAGATATCTTATAAAATTGCTAACCGGCATGCTTATCTGTCATGCATAAAATTTAATTCTAAGTGCTCTGCATCCATATAATTTAAATCTAGTATTGACCTTAAACCTATCCGGCACAGCTTGCGATTTAGCAACGCATAGACGCATACATAATAATTAAGTGTCAATGTTCGACAATGACGAATTTTTTAAAAAAAATATGTAACCGGAATAAAACAATTACGATCATTAAAGCAGCAAAATGTGGTCTTCTTACTTAATTCTGTATGTACGTAAATACCATCGGCACTCGTTTACATTGTTATAATCGTTAAAAATGTAAAGTAGAAAGTAATGAGATCTTATATACATATATATTTTAATGACTAACAGTTTTGATTCGTTTATTTGACTAATGTTAAGCCAATTTGCATCCGTTTTTCTGTTATTTACATATTTATGTTACGAGTACCCGTCGTCATTCCATTTCTACATAAAGTAATTAATTATTCGAAAGAGTACCAAAACATTTTTTGTTTATTACGTCAATGCGTATTTTCAACATCGAACGATTTCAATTTGATCTCATTTCAATGACACATAATTATGAAAATCCGCAGCCAGTTTTTCGGGTAAATAAAAGTTTAAAGTGTATATATACGCAGCAATACCAGTTAGAAATTCCAATTATTACGCGTTTAAGTTTAATTGGATTTTATGTATTGTTTTGATTTAAAAATAAAATGTTTGTCTAAAGTGCGTGTTGGAAGTTACGTCAAAAAATTAATTTAATTAAATAAACTTTAACACGCGATGGTGAGATTTATTATAAAATATAATTATTAACGCATAGTTAACTGTTGCAATTATGTTATTTAGGTAGGTCAGTATAAAAACGTATAGTACATACTGTGATATACTCGTAAATGGCAAAGTTAAAACATTAGACTGCTAGGCGTATTTTTGAAATAACGCATATACAGGCTATTACGCGTCTCTGATTGGACTTTCTGTATCTCTGGATTATTAAAATTTTAGAATTCTTTGGAATATTTTCAACTGGCAACCAACAATATTTGAGATATCTATATATATATATATAGTTGATAGAATATCGCCAGTACTTATTCCATAATTCTTTAAAATTTCGAAAAATTACTTCTGGGTTTTATGAACATATCGTATTCATGGGATGGTGTTATAATAAAAGGTATAGAGTACAACCGTTCTGAAAATTGTTCAGAACGAACTGCTCTAATACACCGTAAAATATAAACGATTAACAGTCACTGACTTTGAAGTAGTCTAGACAACTTGTTTTATCATTCTACATGCAGGAAATATTTGCGTCTAAGTGCGGCCAGCCTGGCAATAACAAAATCAGGCTGGTGTCAAAAAAATGAAAATTTTTCATGGTACTTGGATGTGATGGAAACGTGCATCCCAAAGTCTGGGGAAGTACAAACATCAACGAAAAGATGAACTATTATTTGATTATTTACTAAACGGGTTTGTAATATTGGGAGACCAGTAGAAATAGACAGGAGGCTGAAAATGTGGTCTGAACTTTTAGCTTCAACATTCACCCTGATACCAGATAAGCGGTTACGATTCCTAGGTGTGCAACCTGGAGCAAATATGGGGAAATATTGGAGAGAACCTTGCCACCGGAGGTTTCTGTGTCCCCAGCAACAGTGGTGATTTCATCGTGCATAACACCGCAAGCGTCTGCAGCCTATGCTTTAATATGGCTTGAACTATATGGTGAAACCTTGAAGAAAGGAAATTCCAACTGGTTGGTTCATTGAAGTCTTTAATAGAGCCAAAAGCAATAGAAAGGCTCAGGACTGGAACTTCTATAAGAACGACCTAAATATGTAGGAAAGTAAGTTAAGGAAAGCACAAAGATTATTATGAAGACTTTTCTTTGATTAAATGGAAGAAGTCACTGAGATGAGACTTCTGACACAGAGGAAATCGTGAGTAAGCAACGGTTTCAAACCTAGTACATAAATGGTGCCAAACCTAAAAAAATCGGTAGGTCCAGATCAGATCACACCGACGTTAACCAAAACAAATCTTTCCATGAACTAGAGCTAATATTCAAACGATGTTTAAAAATCTAGTTTTTATCCGGAAAGCGAAAAGATTTCTCGATATTGAGGACGCCTATACGCCTAACTTGATGGAGGCTCAGGGAAGATTTGTCATTTAAGGAGATGGTAATCCACCATTAAAAGGCGGGTTGTTAGAAGAACTGTAAAAGAAAATGTCGGATCCCCTCTTCTTTGCAGCATAGTGATCAATGTCAAACGGAAAAGAAGCGGGTATAGTAGGAGTGATTGCTTATGCAGGTAGTACTCCCTTGAAAATACTTAGTGGATTGGGAATCAACCCTTTCAAGACAGACCTAATATTCATTACCTACGAAATCTCGGTATATAGTTGGCTCTCCGATATATCTTAAACGGCACTAGACTCTTTTTATTGATAGGGCGACATGTCTAGACGTTATCTTAAGGAATAAGTTTATAGCTGGAAACCTAACATTATGGAAACAGTAAGTAGGGCTATGTGCAGAATATCCGTGGAGATGGAAATAGTAAGTGCAGTATATCCGTGGTAAATTGTCAGAGGTTTATGGTCTGTATAAATGGTAAAGTCCCGAGCTTCGACAAAATATCTAAACTGTTTCACTGCAAGATATATTGCAAGTAGTTCACTGTCAAACACAGAATTTTTCTTTTCGATATTCGATAATTTCTTTGAAAATAATCCCAGTGGCTCCCAATGTTGTTTTCCTGTATTAAAGAATGTCGTAGCGGCCCCAACGGCCGTATTTTGTGTCATTCAGCTGATGTGCTAGAAGAGCGATATTTTTCAATCCAGTTTTGAGCTATAAGAATGCATTTTGGCATTGATCTGGTCACGAAAAGTTCTTGGCTCTTTTGAGCATCTTGAGTAGAGTGTCCAAGTGTTCATGAATTAGAGCGATTGTTTCAGCAAGTTTTGGCATGAAACGGTTGTAGTAGTTTACCATTCGATATGTTTGTAAAGTAGATGTCGGTAATACGGATATGTGACAATCACTTGAATATCTATGAAAATGTATTCAGACAGGCCACTCCACGATAATTGCATAAACGGCTCCAACCTATAGACGGTAAAGTGAAGCTGGAGTCTTTAGGCCGAGGTGAAAGCGATTGAGAAGGTCTTAATTTGATTGACACATCATGTGATATCGTCGATTGCTTTTGCTATCTGTGTGGGCAGTCAAGCGACAATTAAGTCGCTGGAAACAGTTTCTATGGCGTCGAGTGTGGCACTGGGTTGCCACTCATCTCTTAACGAGATGAGTATTTCTTTCATCCGGATAGTCTATTTAGGTTTTCGATCACAAGACATGTATGGCGAAAACATTAAATTTTAACTCTCATAGAATTAACCCAGAATTGAATATTTTGAGATAACCTTCGTCTCGAAATTCTGAGCAACTCTAACTCTGAAACTCTAACTCTTGTTTCAAAAACGTACAAGCACGCCCCAATCCACCATGAGCGATACGAATTGGCTGCGCCTAAAATAAAATGGACAAACGGCAAGAAAAGAATGAATACTATACTATAAACAGAAGTAGGTCCGAGGACAAAGCCCTAGTACCGCATCGAATTTAGCATCAATTGAAAAATTGTGTGTGATAGGATCCCACAAAGGATTTAAAAATTTCATTACTCCTCGATTGTGTAATGGCTGAGATATGCTGGCGACAATTTTATTCTATTTTACCCAAACAATCATATTTCGAAAATAATATTCTTGTCATCCATTCGATGAAATTATGATTCTCATTTTTTTAAACCACAATTAAATTTTTCTAATGCTGTCGTTCTTCGTCTGTTTGTAACTTTATATTTTTTGACGAACAAATTCCAGTTTTTTATATACAAATATACAAATTTGTTTCCACCTGTTTTCCTTTCGCTGATATTTTCTAAAATGCCAATTACGTTCACCTTACATTTCAAATCGAATTCACTGTTTAGTGATACATTTAACTCGATACATTGTCATCGTAGAGTGACTTCACAAAACTTAACTGAAAGTTCAATTTGTTCACAGCAAGCATACTATACTCTCGAGATGAGCAATTGAAAATTATTCAAAATTATTTCGTCGTTTGTTAAGTTAACAAAAGCAGGCAGATTTAATTTTCTATTGTGACAATTTTCCCAATTGCTAGCGCAGTGTTACTAATTTCCTATTGCAAGATACCCAAAGATGATTAAAAGGCACATAACCATAGAGTGCTGCAGAAAATAGCGAAGAAGTAATCTTCTTTTTAATTAAAACAAAAGAAATGTTGCGAGAACATCAAAATAAAAGTATGCTACCTCACCCTTGCGTATAAACACCTAACACATTTTCATATAAGGTCTTACAGTCATTCAAAAAGTTAATAAACCCGATAACCCTAACACTATACTTAAAATAAAAAGGACTAAAACATTTGCCAAAGCAATTATATCCCAATTATTCGTCAAAGAATGAGAGCTTAACTCCTGTGTGAATCAAACCACACACGCTATCATCCTCCGGCAGACGAAATTTTTCTTATTAACATTTTCAGTTTGGCACACTCGCAAATGTGCAAGTAGTTTGTTGGTCCGTCCTATCAGAATTCTCAAGGTTCTTGTAACAAACGATGATATTGGATAAGCAATATCTAAGGTGTGCCAAAACTATTTTTAGTTGTCTCAATGGGGCTTAGTATGCGGCTCCAGTAAGTCATATTTCAAAAACGATCCATACGATTCTTTCTGCCCATAATTACTTTAAGCGCAAGCTTCTTCAACGTTAATTTAGCGTCAGTCAGAATAACCGACTTTTTGAATCGAATACGCGTTTAAACTTGCAGGATATACTTGCAAGATAATTCAGCTTAACGTGCCACCAAATAGTAACCACTATAGCAGTAATATATAAGGACAGCCAGATTATTGTAACTCGTTTTGAGTTTCTTTTGCTATTACTCTTCAGAGTCTACGACTGGTTATTTCGTGCTCTAATACGAGCATCGCGTCATTTAATATTTGCGAAATATTTCTGGCCCAGTATGTGCGTAAACCCAATGTATAATAAGCCTCGATATCCATTTCAGCAGATTCGAGTCCATTTAAGTATACTTAGTAATTGACCAAGTAATTGACGGCGTGAACAGAAACCATTCGATTTGTAACTTTTCTCGAGCGCAAAAAGCTTGATTATATGCTAGAGAAAATCCTACGCTGGAACACAGAATAAACAGCCATTTATTCCTCGTATGGTAGTAGTATGGTGGTTTAGTCAAATCTGACCTGAAACCCACTTCAGCTGACCTGGTCGCTGGAAGATCCTGGTGAACTATTTATACATTTAATCCGCTGTGTCGACAGATCCAACTGCGTTGATGAAAAATTGAAGACAGCCGATGCGTAACATCATATACTTAGAAATATACAAAGACCACCTCAAAACAAAATTTCTACACTCAAAGACTGGACGGATTGTGACCTTGAGATTGATTCTTATATTCCATCATCACTATGACGTATAACTATTGGATGGGATGTGCACTTTTATGATCCTCCAATTTATTTTAAATAATATACACTATTTTAAGTTGATTTTAATTCATAAAATATATTTATATTATTATAATGTTATGATATTTATTTATATCATGTGCATACATGCAAATCGACAAGCTGTGCTTAACTGACTAACTCAAACAATAATTTTTATTAGAATGCTATACCACTACACTAATTGAAAAACTCAAATTAGCATTATACGTAATTATAATATAGTGTGTATAGAATTGTTATTAAGATATATATATGTATGATACAGCTGTCTGCTATGTACCGAATGGTGAGTAATTGGTCGTCAGAACAACTTCTCCTCCGCTTCTCTTATTCCGGTCATTACGTGATTGTATTTGTGTTGCGAGTTGCAACTGTGAGCATCCGTTGGTTATATGCTATATACAACTCTAAGTGAGTATACATGATGAATGCAAAAGATGTAGGTTATTGTTGTGGAACATGATTTATTACAAGATCATGTCACCACAATAGTCCCCCTTTATTAAAAAAAAATATTATTTGTGTTGCAAGTTAATAATCATAGAAATCTCTTTCGTATGCAGAAAAATGTACGCGTGGTTTTGGTTTGTCCAATTGATTTTCTATATCATTTGTAAAATAAGCCGGTTTTAGTCGGTCGAGAGAGATTGATGTGCTCTTGCCATTTACATCTATTATAAAATATTTGCGCAGCCGTTTGATCACCTTGTAAGGTCCCTCATATGGACATGTTAAACCAGTTTTAACCTTATCTACACGGAGGAATACGAAATCGCAATCAGAGAGATCTTTAGGAACGTAAATGTTGTTTTGCGATCAACTGCGAGTATCTTGGGGTATTAAATTTCGCATCGCAGTTCTTAGTTGTTCGACCATTGACGTTGGATCTACGGGTGTTTGAGTTTGCGACTGCAAAAGAAGTTCTCCGGGGACTTTTAGTGTTTGACCGTATACTAATTCCGCTGGCGTGCATTCTAGATCCGATTTGATGGCTGTACGAATTCCAAGAAGAATGAGTGGGACTTGTTCGCTCCAGTTCAGGGTGTTTTGTGACGCGTATAGTGAAGATTTCAAAGTTCGATGGAATCTTTCTACCATACCATTTGAACTCGGATGATAACTAGTGGTCCGTATTTTGTGAGATCCCAATAGTTTACTCAGTCCCGAAAACAAATTGCTCTCAAATTGACCACCTTGGTCGGTCGTTATCTCTAATGGAACACCATATCTTGAGACATAGTGGTCTATAAAGGCACGCACTACTGTGGTAGTCTTCATGTCTGACAAGGGAATAGCTTCGGGCCATCGTGTATACCTATCGATTATCGTAAGAATGTAACAGTATCCGTTTGATGGAGGCAATGGTCCAACGAGATCCATATGAATCTTTTCGAATCGACCGGAAGGTAGATTGAATCGACCATATTCGGTACGAGTATGTCTATTTACCTTCGCTTTTTGACATGGTATACAACTTTTACACCAATTCCCTGTGTCCTGGTTGATACTAGGCCAGAAGTACTTGGATGTTACTAACTTTCGTGTTGCTCTAATGCCTGGATGAGACAACCCGTGTAATTTTTCAAAGACCGTGCGGCGCATTTCACTTGGAATGTATGGTCTATTCTTACCCGTAGAAATTTCGCACCAAATATTTTCTTGCGAAAGATCTGATGGAATAACTTTTAATTGATATGTGGAACCTTGACGATTTTTGTAGTTTTCAATAAGACTCTTGAGTTCTGGATCAGACTCTTGTAGTTTGACCAATTTTTCTAAGTCGATGGCAGTATGATATATTGGGGATATCTGATTATCCTCTGGACGCGATAGTGTATCTGCCACGACGTTACTCTCACCTTTTATGTGCTGAATATCACTTGTGAAGCGAGAAATGTATGCCAACCGACGAGCTTGTAAAAAGTCTCTTGGCGTTTCGGAATGCAGTACATGCGTTAGCGGTTTATGATCCGTGAAAATAGTCAGAGGACGACTTTCAACAAAATGCTCAAAATGTTTGATTGCACAGTAAATTGCGTAAAGCTCTCTGTCAAAAGTAGAGTATCTTTGCTCGGATGGAGAGAGTTTACGAGAAAAAAATGATAAAGGGTACCAACGTCCTTGGTAGTGTTGTTCCAAAACAGCACCCATTGCGATACCAGAACTGTCAGTAGTTATTGCTAACTTTGCGTTCTCTAATGGATGGACCAAAAGGGTGGCGTTAACTAGCGCTTCTTTGATCCGGTCAAAAACGCATGAGCATTCTGCAGACCAAGTAAATGGACTTTTTTTGTGTTTTCGTGAGTATGCGAGAAGTTGATGAATCGGGGCAAGCATCTCAGCTAAGTGTTCGATGAACCTGTGATAATAATTCACCATACCTACGAATCGTTGCACTTGCTTGATAGATGTTGGGGGAGGAAAATCACGGATAGCCACGATTCTAGCCTCAGATGGCTTAATGCCATCTTTGGTGATCTCATGACTGAGAAATGTTAACTTGGTTGCGCCAAACTCACATTTCGATGCTTTTATTCTTAAGTCGAACTTATTAAGTCGTTGAAAAAGAATTTTAAGGTGATCGAAATGTTCGCTTTCGCTTCGACTTGCCACTAATATATCGTCGACATACACAAAAATAAAGTCCAGGCCATCAGTTACTTTGTTCATAAAACGCTGAAAGGTCTGCGCTGCGTTTCTTAGGCCGAAAGGCATGCGAATGAACTCAAAAAGTCCGAATGGTGCTGTTACTGCGGTTTTATGTATGTCTTCAATAGCGATAGGTATGTGGTGGTAAGCTTGAATTAGATCAATTTTTGAAAATATGGTGCAACCATTCAGATTCATTGTGAAATTATGGATGTGCGGTAAAGGGTAACGATCTGGCACTGTAATTGCGTTGAGTCGTCGGTAATCTCCGCAAGGTCGCCAGTCGTTACTGTCTCGCTTTGGTACTAGATGTAGTGGCGACGCTGCAGATGACGATGACGGGCGGCAGAGTCCCAATCTTACCATATGGCTAAATAGTTCTTTAGTGATTTTGTGTTTTGTTGGACAAAGTCTTCTCGGACGGGAAAAAGGAAGGTGTCCCTCAGTAACTATGTGATGAACAATGCCGTGTTGTACTGGACTATCATAGTTTGGCGCTTGAGCTAGTTGTGGAAATTGCCGGAGGAGTTCACCATATTTTCCGTCGACAGAAAACAATTTGGGAGCTGAAGATTCTTCTAAAATTTCTGCGGCTGAGACTGTAAGCGATGTATTTGTATCAAGAAGACGCTTATTTTTAAGATATACTAAAATACCGTATTTAGTGAGGAAATCGGCTCCTAAAATGGCACGTTTAACTTCACCTACTATGAACTCGTGATTAAATGCTCTGCGAAAGCCCAAATCTATTTGCAAAAGTCTAGTGCCAAAGGTTTTGATTGGTGTGCCATTGGCGGCAACTAGGATATCTTGTGATTCAGGAGACAATTCACGAAAGTATGACTGTGGAACCACTGATACATCGGCTCCTGTGTCAATCAGAAAATTAAGTCGAGTTTTGGGACATTTTATAATGAGACGGCGATTACGAACAGTTCCAATATCGGCCGTTACGACATTGGATTGCTCGAGTTTCCCGAACCTGTATTCGACGGTGTTTTTTTGTTATTGTATGTGCATCCGTTGCCTCCACATTTTCTAGCGTTACGTCCATGTATACGATGGTACCAACAAATGCCATTGACAACCCGGCTATTCGAACCCGAACGTTTAGACCTGGATCTAGTTCTATTGTACCTAACGTTAGAACGACCACGCCATTGCGATCTGTCACTCAAACCTGAACTACCGGAAGAAGTTGTAAATTTATCGAACCGCGACCTTAGTTCATTAATTGAATGTGCCAGGGATTGCAAATTGAAACTATTGTTTGAAGTGGAAGGTGCTGCCACTTCACTTATGAATGGGTTAGTGGGGTTGATAATGTTCCAAACTTTATCAGCTATATCACACTGTACTGTTATTGTACTTCCATCGCTCGCAGCAAGGACTGTTTGAATTTGCTGCGGTAGTCGCTTGAGCCAGAGAGTTCTCAATAGTTCATCATTTGTAAGATTCGAGCTGCCTGCCATTATTTTCATTTTACTATATAATTCCGATGGTTTTTGATTGCCTAATTCGGTCGTGCTTAGCAATTGCTCTATTCGTTCGTAGTTCGATAATGATTTGCTTTTTATGAGGGTTGATTTGAGAAGTTCGTACTTTTCATCAGGCTCAAGAGAGGGATCGTTGATTACGTTTTGAACGCTATAAATCACTTCACCAGGTAGTGCTGCTAATGCGTGGTGGTACCGGTTTTCGCGTTTAATTTTTTTAATGGCGAAAAGAGATTCAATTTGAACAAACCAAACCTCGGGCATCTGATGCCAATATGGTGGAAAAGGAATGGATACTTTATCAACCATAGGAACGGATGTCACGGCATCATGTTCTCTATTTGATTTTGGCTCGTTTTCACTGTCAGACATCACTCACGATTTTATCGTTCAATTTTCAATCAAGTTTTTAAACGAATATTATTAATAACGTGCAACAAATATTTTGGCGGAAAATATGAAAATCGATTTTTGTTTTGCACACTTAACACAATTGCAATCACGTTAATTTATGAAACAAGAGTTTTTTTTATATAAAGATATGCGGAAGGCGAAAAAATGTTGTTCTTACCGTTTGAAATCGTTGGAGTAGTTGTTCTTTCGAGTACTATTTTCTGATTCCAATCGGATGCCACAGCAGATCACTGTTTACAGTATGAATTTTCTAAAAAAAATACAAAGTATTAAATTCTTTTTCAATTAAAAATTTCAAAATTGGAGCGTATGACCTTCGATTAGAGCGGTGAACTTTATATCCAGCTGCTACTTGCGGTGCGGCTAATTTTTCCTTGTTATTAAGTCCAGTTGGACCACGTTTTAATTCTTATAATTTATTACGGTACTGCTAACTTGGAAGTAAAAATCGTTTATAACCGTTTTGTTTTGTTGTAGATGATGGTTGCAGTTCTGCGTTTTATTATAATTGTTCTGCGTTTTTTGATGTATGATAAATGTTGAACTTTGGAATTTATTTTGTTCCCGAATAGGATATGCAGCTCTTTTTATGTTACATGCAGCTGAATTTACTGCTTAAGTTGTGTGTTTGTTAAGTACGGGATCTTGATTTCTTTCTCCGTTGTAATTATTGGTTTCTGGTGTTTGGATATTTTTTTTATAACTTTATTGCACAATACAAGTGTGTGCAAACTATGAGTATTGCTAATAATTGTGTTCTATATCGTAAACACCATTTGTAATAATTTTTATTAACTCACACAGCTTTATTTGACTATTTTTGTTTTTTTTTTAATTATTATTTTTTTTTTTTTTTATCACTATTTTCCCAAAAGGGAATATCGGATCCCTCTTATGATCCTCCAATTTATTTTAAATAATATACACTATTTTAAGTTGATTTTAATTCATAAAATATATTTATATTATTATAATGCTATGATATTTATTTATATCATGTGCATACATGCAAATCGACAAGCTGTGCTTAACTGACTAACTCAAACAATAATTTTTATTAGAATGCTATACCACTACACTAATTGAAAATCTCAAATTAGCATTATACGTAATTATAATATAGTGTGTATAGAATTGTTATTAAGATATATATATGTATGATACAGCTGTCTGCTATGTACCGAATGGTGAGTAATTGGTCGTCAGAACAACTTCTCCTCCGCTTCTCTTATTCCGGTCATTACGTGATTGTATTTGTGTTGCGAGTTGCAACTGTGTTCATCCGTTGGTTATATGCTATATACAACTCTAAGTGAGTATACATGATGAATGCAAAAGATGTAGGTTGTTGTTGTGGAACATGATTTATTACAAGATCATGTCACCACATAACTGCCTATAGCTTTTTCTATTTCAATTATTCTCATTGGTTGGCGGTATAACAACTTCCTGTTGCTATAAGCACCCAATTTAATTAAAAGGCGCGCATCCTTACAAAAGAATACCATCTCGCATCAAGGTGTGAAATTTGATTGTTCAGCCATGACTGGTGGCAAAATGAGCATTCATCTGTGTTAAATAAAATGTGCCAAAAATATAGCTTTATCGGTTTGGATCCTGCGTTTGGTTTTCATACTGTCTTAGACAATCTGATGAAGCCAAGTCATTCTCCACACTGTGGAGCTACCGTCGCTCGTAACGATCTCTGAGCCTACAATATGGTGGCTCTGCTTTCAACGCAGAACGTGATTGATCTCGATATCATACAAAGCTGGGTCCAACAGTCACATCATACATTCATCATACAGTCACATCATACATACGTTTTGGATAGCAACAGCAGCGGTTTTGGATAGCAACAGCAGCGGTTTTGGATATCAACAGCAGAAAACAGCTGAGTTTTTTTTAAATTTCTTATTTTTTTTTCTCATTAAAATTAAATTATATAAATTATCTTTAAGAATTATATTAATATTTTTAGTTAAGTTAAAAATTTTTGTAAATCAAACACCATTTTCCGCGAAATTTTAAGTTTTCGGAGTAGTTCGTTCGTTGTGATTTTAAAACAACATATATATTTTTATTTTTTTTCCAAAAGGGTAAACGTATTGTAGTTCACAATTTTTACAGGTGTAAAAATTTTTTTTCGAATAACAGTTTTGTTATATTTATTTTGGATTGTAAGCCTAAAACAAAACTTCTCTATGAAAGTTTTGGTTCTAGGGTACGACCAAAACAGTTGATAACCGTATATTTTTTTTTTTTGGCATTTTTTTCTACTCGATAAAATAAAAATCGTCTTCATCTACGTCGCGCACAATAGGCGCAATTTCAATTCGTTGTAACAAAAGTTATCACAATTATTTTCACACACTTAATTTGGCCGAATAACCGCAATTCTGTCATAAAATTGTTGTAACGTAATTCAATATGTCAGATGACGAAAAAATGGATACCACACCGGGTGGATCAAAACAAGAATCCTTAGGGATAAACTTACAACAATTTTGGCCAACTAACCCTCGTGATTGGTTCAATCATGCCGAAATTTTATTTGATGTAAAATCAATTAAGACGGATAAAATGAAATGGGGCCAAGTTATTGCATCTTTGCCACCTACAGTAATGTCAGCAATTTCTGACGTTTTAGCAAATCCACCTGTAGACAATAAATATGAATTTATAAAAGGTGTATTAATGGATAGGTTGGCCCCGTCCGAAGAGCGGCGTATGGAAGCCTTGCTAGCCGGACATGATCTTGGCGACAGAAAGCCTTCCGAATCATTACGGCACATTCGCGGTTTGGCAGGTACCGCTATAGGAGAAAGTGTAATTAGATCCATTTGGACACGGCGCCTGCCAGAGGTAATCAAGCTAACAATGCTTACGCAAGCAGATAATGCTTCCCTAGAAAATATGGCCTAATTAGCTGATAAGTTGTTCGAGGCAATTAACCCATCGGCAACCGTATCAGCATTCGCTAGATCGCATGACCAAACGTCGGTCTCGCAGCGATTAATGTTTCCGCGGCCTGACGTCCCATCGAGTGGAAAGAAAGCTCTTTCGCTCGAAAATCGAATAAATAGATTAGAGCAAAAAGTGAATGCCTTAACAAACATCATTAATAATCGGGGTCGCTCAAATTCGAGCACTCGGCGTAATGTTAACCGCCCACAAAGTGGACAGCGCACGTACGGAAACATTCGCCAACCTAATAGTCGTTTTTGTGTATACCATTTTAATTATGGTATACGCGCAAATAAATGTATACCGCCGTGCGAATGGGACAATTCAAAAACAGTAAAATCGAATCCCAGCACGAAACAGAATACTTCGACTTCGGTTTCAAAAAACGACTAGTAGGTGATAGGGTGGAGTCGGCTAGTAATTTGAATTCCCACACTAGGCGACTCATATTATATGACAGTTTAAATAAGTTAAGTTTTTTAGTTGATACAGGCGCTGACCTTTCGGTCATCCCAGTAAAGTTTTGCAATGATATAAATATAGCTATCATAATTCGTCAGATTTGATTCTGACAGCAGCAAATGGCTCAACAATCCGTACTTATGGTACGAGATTGTTGAAAATTGATATCGGTTTAAAACATAATTTTCACCATGCGTTTATTATAGCATCTGTGAATCGTCCGATTATCGGTGCCGATTTTTTAGTTAAGTTTGGTCTATTGGTGGATCTCGCAAATAAGCGATTAATAGATTCAAACAGTAAATTCAGTAAATTCAGTGGATGCAATGGTTAAGAGTGATATAACTCCTACACCCGTGCATTTCTCCATAGATAATGATTATGGCAAGCTTCTGAAGAAATTTCCTTCACTTTCACCCTTGCCTAATTTTAATTTATCAGTCCGTCATTCTGTTGTACACCATATTGTTACAACAGGGCATTTACCCGTGACGCGACCTCGCAGGCTAGATCCTGAAAGGCACAAAGCAGCATTTACAGAATTCCAACATATGGTGGAATTGGGAATTAATCGACCATCGGCATCCCCTGTTTCTTGTCCTTTACATATGGTAAAAAAGAAAGATCTTGATTGGAGACCTTGCGGTGTTTATCGTAGATTAAATACGGTCACCACACCAGATAAATATCCAATCTCTCATATTCAGAATTTTTCCATGAATTTAAATAGTTGTAAATTTTTTTCAAAAATTGATCTTGTAAGGGCATATCATTCGATTCCCGTCGCTGAAGAAGATATTTATAAAACGGCAATAACAACCCCGTTTGGTTTATACGAATTTACTCGTATACCTTTTGGTTTGCGCAATGCAGCACAAACTTTTCAGCGATTTATGAACGAAGTAGTACGAGGACTTGACTTTGTTTACGTCTACATTGACGATATTTTAATTTTTTCGGAATCAAAGGAACAACATCTGCTACATCTCGAAGAATTATTTCGGAGACTGGTTGAGTATGATGTTCACATTAAAATTCCAAAGTGTATTTTTGGCGTTTCCTCATTAGACTTTTTAAGCCACAAGATCACTCCTGATGGAATCTATCCTTCTGAGGATAGAATTAAGGCCATCAGGGATTTTCCCATACCGTGTTCAATTAAACACATACAGCGTTATATCGGTATGATTAATTATTATCACCGATTTATTCCCAAGCTAGCGGAATTTTTAGCTCCCATACATAGCCACTTGTCTGCACTTAATAAATTGCCTAAGACACCCAAGAATTTTTCTTGGCCTGAGGAATGTCAGAACGCATTCTCTCAATTAAATATTATTTTGGCTAATATTACTCTTCTTGCTCACCCTTTAAGTGAAGCACCTATAAGTATAACTTCTGATGCATCTAACATCGCCGTTGGCGCTGTTCTGCAGCAGTATAATAAGAAGAGGTGGGAGCCTTTGGGTTTTTACTCAAAGAAATTAACGAGTCCTGAGTTAAAATACTCAGCGTTTGATCGGGAACTACTCGCGATGTATCAAGCAGTGAAACATTTTAGATATTTCGTCGAGGGTCGTGAATTCACAATTTTAATCACGCGCTTGATTAGTTACAGCTGATGAAAGACCAAAAAAATGTCACGTTAATACAAAAGTGGAAGTTGATAAATATATATCAATTTTATTAATTTGTAAATTAACATTTTGAATTATTTGTATTTTCATTATATTTAATTTTTCATAAAATAAAATAAAAATAAATTATAAATTAAATTTTTGGAGTCAGAAAATATATAGATGTATATAACTATAACATAACAACGGGCACATAACCTTCTCACTCGCTAATACGTGCAGTGACTAGTATTAGAATCTGGTGTGCTATTGTCCCTATAACCAGAGATCGCTTTGGACTACTTGATTTGAAGTCCAACAGAAACTGAAAACTCTACAAGCGGATCAAGCATTTCCCTTACTCCATTGCTATTCAGTCCAATTACGCATATGTCATCTGCCTATGTAAGCATCTGATTGTCGATATAAGATCCACAAAGAATCTTTTTCAAATATCAAGAGCTCCGAACTAGTGCAGTCCTCCCCAGGTGAGCCGGTTTCTCCGCAGTCTCTATTTGAGGTGACTCAACTGTAGTCTTTAACTCATGATAAACACCAAGCAGGTTGAGATTGAGGTTTCCATCCCAGTCCCGAATGGCGCTTGACCCAGGCCTGCGGATATGGTGCAATCCGGTAAGTTCTCTAAAAATAGTACGCCAACTGCGCTCATCGGAGAGTTGCTGTACTTTCAGAACGTCCTCCTTCCACCATTCTCTCTTCTTTTTCTCGCTTCTAACAAGAGCAGCCTTAATTTAACGACACTCGTCATCAAACCAATCATTCTTGGGTCTGGCTTTCACTATACCTAAAGTTTGCTTAGCAGCAAGTTTTCAGTACGTCGCAGACAGAGTTCACAAAGTTAGACTGGCCGCTGTTCCCCGATTTGTACGAAAACTTCTATCGTAGCTTTGCAGCGTCCAAATGAATATCGCTGCCTATATAAATACGGATTTGGTTGCTGACCGATAAACTTTCACATCCTGCAAAATCCGAACTCATCCCTTAGAAATCAACACGTGGTCAATTTGGCTGCAGGAAGTTTTACGATGATGAGTCCATGTTTCTGAATGGGTCTGTTTGTGTAGGAGGAATGTGCTTCCTACTCCAGATCGTTAGCAATTGCAAAATACATCATTCTCTCACTGTTATTGGTTGCAGTCTCGTGTCTCGCACAAATTGGTCTGATTTCACATCGTGTTCGAGTATAGATCCATTCAGATCGCCTAAATCATTGTTTTTATCATGGAACTGGCTGACTTGTGCAATTGGTTATTGACAATAACTTAGAAATCTAAAACAGCCTTCTTTACCTGCGGGTCAAGAAGAAACCCAGTTCCACGATTTCTAAAGTCATCATAAGAGTAGAGCAACCTATAGCACTGAGACCCATATGGTCTCCACTTTATGGCCAGCTAGTTTCTTGAAGAGCAGTTAGTTCTAATCTTGATTTGGCCATTTTAACGCTATGTCTTGCACCTTATGCAGCGTAATCGTATTAAAATATTTAAACATGTATATTGCAACAATGAATTCTTGAAACATTTCCAATTTCTTTTTGGAAAATCATGTAAGTAGTCTAAATAAAACGAATTGCATAATTGTTCAGTAATTTATTTCCAATTAAACATTTTTATTTTATTCAAATTCATAAAGCATACCACGGTGTTTCGTATCAAATTATTTATTGGTATAATATGTAGTTTTGATTGCAGAGAAAGTGTAATTTATTATATGTTGAATGCAATACTTTGTTAAACATTGTAGTCGGACACTAAAGTTGAATAATATTGTTAGAATATAATATGAAGCACGTGTTTGATTATCATATAACTTGATTTTATAGGCCACAGCAAATTTTAGTTTGATTAATTAGTTTAAAAAAGAATGGATTGCAAAAATTAGTGTCAAACGATTTTGACTAATGTATACGAATTCTTTGCGTAACAGTTTTTCGTGCAGGTAAAATGTGTGGATAATGAATTTAAATATTGATATTGATCACCTTATGTAAAGATCCGCGTCTTCACTCATATAGGCTTGTCTGTATACGCGTACACCATATTTTTTTATATATGTCTGCATTTCATAATATTTTGAATTAATTGAATCGCCGCAGGTGGTTGTTTGTTTTATGTGGATATATGTACGTGCTTTACAAATTATAAATCATAAAATACTTTTTATGTTTTAAATATATTATTTGCAGCATACTTATACATCATGCTAATTACATGTTGCTACTTGTTAATGCATTTGCTATATAGTAACCATCGTTAAACTCATATGTATATATGTATATATATAGATGATTTGCCAAATTGCATCTACATTACTTGTAATTACTCATATCCCTCGAATATTTTATTTTTTATTGTATTTTAAACATACAAGATTTATTGTGATTTAATGACGATCGCGCGATCATAAAAATGACTAATAATCACAATTTTATGATATATGTTTTGCTATAAATTTGTACTATAGGTTTTGCACGATTACACACGTCTCGACCGGCGTAACAAAAACATAAAACGCGAATTACCATTTACTTTCCATATTATGTGATATAACTTAAGCATTTTTTCTTTTTTTTCTCATGATCGTTCGTTGATCTTGACATTAAAATTTTGCTGTGTAAATAAATAGCAGCGATTCAGGCGACTTTTTTTCAAAATTTTAGCCGAGACACAATTTATTATTCAGCAAAATGGTTTGCGCCTTAATTTATGTTATATATTCGTATTTAATTCACAGGTGTATTCAACTTTATCGATTTGGAACTAGACGTTAATGCATATGCCGAGTTCTATATAATGTTCGTAAATAGCTCGTGAGCAATTTTGGATGTTGCACCACGCATTTTCAGCTTACTGTTGCACAAAACTCTTCAAACATTACAGCACTCACGAATTATGAAACTTAAAAATATTTAAAAGTATTCGCTTATACCAAACAAAATATGCCACTTCATTGTGAAAGAAATGTGGCTTAAATCTTAATTGCTTGCAAATTTAATTTGGAAGCTGTGGCGTGAGCTTATTTCAACTGAACTTCCTAAACCAAAATAATAAGTTACATCAACATGAAACAAAAAAAAAATGCTCTGGACAGTGGACGTACATACATTGGTTAGTTTATTTAGGCTATACATACCAAAAGATATGTATCAAAATCCAGATAGATCAAATAATTATCATCACCGCCACTGAGGACTGCATCCGTGTGAAAATAGAACTAATTTGGCGATAAAGATTACCAAGCTTTAGCATTGTGACCCACATTAGCAGTATGCTACTCACCTGAATTATTTACCAGACTCTGTAAAGAATTGTGTAGACTGATGTAAAGAGTTGTGTGAAAAATATCGTGGTTCTACCTCTAGGTTAGGCATCTACACTGATTAAAATCAAAAAGTCGTTTCCAATTATTGGTAATTCTTATGGCCCTACAGAAAAATGATTGTGGTGCTGCACAATATTGGGAAATGTTTCAATAATAACCATATATGAAATAAGGAGGGGAGCAGATAGCATGAGTGGTCATGATGAGGAACACGATGTGGAAGATGAAGATGAAGATTGATAACCACTACTATATGGTATTGGAAAGATTTATAATCTTGTTGGAACGATCACGAGCTAACAGTTCTAGGATTTTATTCTTATAATCAGTGAAAATTATTTAGTTGAGATGTCTGTAAAGTTTTACTTGGTAATAGATATAGGGATTCTTTTTTACGTATTCGTAACGATTTCAAGAATGGAGCTGCAGGTGGTGTTTTGAAAATCGGGTTTTCGATTTTGAGGAAAACCCGATTTTCAAAAGAATTAGCCCGATAAACCCTTCATCTCTGGTTCTAAAAGCTGACCTTTTTAACTTGCACCCGTCTATTTTTAAAACCCGTCTATTTTTTCATTTAAGGATCATATTTTAACTTCCCCAACCATTTTCTATTAATATTGATGTGCTTTGGTGTACTGTCATGTTGTACTGATAACGGAAAAGCTATAATAAAGCTATACTATATAATCAGAATATACTTGCGTTTATTCCCCAAATAAAGTGCCCCAGTGTTCATATATTAGATCTACTCCGATATGCCAGCAACGTCATGCAAATTATTGATATTAAATTAGATGACAGATTGGGATCTCTTGAAGTCTTGACTTGTGTGGGACAGCGTCGCCCAAAATTGATATTTTTTTTACGGCTACATGTCTGACTTTTAATTGGCCATCTGCACACTGCATAGCTCCATGCCTGTACTAACATAAGCGATGGGTCGGCCCATGAGTTCTACATTCCAACAGAGAATCATAGATGTTTTCAATTTAATCACCGATCGTAATCGGGAGATGAAAAATCATTTTTGCATCACGCCTTTTCAAACGTTGCAGCTTTAACCACTGCGCTATTTGCTCGGTAAATCTTTGTCTGACTAACTTAAAAACAAAATCGTTCTTCGAATCCTCTTTCGTTGCCTATTGAAATGGAGCCAACTACAATGTACAAGTATTACAAATGGGTTCCTACTTCAATACGCTGAGACATATTCTTAGTTTGATTAGTGAAATCTATAGTTACTGCTGAAGATTTATGACTAGGCACCATTGCAACATTGTTTTATTACCAACTTTATTATAGCATCACACCATTTTATAGTGGCTTCGTCTTGATAAAATTTTTGAAATTTAAAATGTTGCTCAACGTTGTATGTGGTATGATTTATGTAGAGTGGCGCGGCCCCACACTACATTTAAAATTTCGGTGTATTCTTTATTAACTTGTTATCCAAAAAATTAATAGCTCTAAGCACTGGATTTTATCAATCGAAAAAAATAATAACCCATCGATCGGTATTAGGGTTACTTGATCACCAAAAATACTCGTATTCTGTATGTTTCACATTAAATTTAATACTATTCAATCCGTGATGCAATACTCTAAAGAACCATATTCTCTGAAAACTATTCTACTGAGATTTTGCAGTGGTCTATTCTAACAGTCATCATAAGTAGTTTATGCTAGGGCTGTCAAGTAAATGGTTTTCCAATAAAAGGTTTCATTTTGATATTTAAAAAAACGAGAATTTTTTCAGATAACTTGACGAATTCCATCTTTAAGGCCTTAAATCGATTGTGGAGCATAGGCATAGACCTTATCTTTCACGTGACCCCAAAATAGAAGTCTAAAGGTGTTATACATCACAAGATTTAGGTGGCCAATTGTGATGACCTCTTCGAGAAACAACACGTTCAGGTAACTTTTCTTGCAAAATTGCGATTGTTTGCTGAAAATCCGTCGTGCTGAAAATAAACTTCATCAAGTTCAATTTCTTCCAATTCCGTCCATAAAAAATCATTAATCATAGCTCAGTAGCGTAATCGATTCACCGTAACAGTTGCACCAGCCTCATTTTCGATAAAGTAAGGTCCAATTACACCGCCAGCCCAAAAACCGCACCAAACGTGACACGTTGAGGATGGAGAGGCTTTTCAACAATTATTTTTGGGTTTTCTGAGCCCCAAATGCGACAATTCTGCTTATTAACAAAGCCTCCGAGGAGAAAATAAGCCTCATCACTCAAGATGATTTTTCGATGAAAATCCGGATCATTTTTATACATTTGAAGGACCCAATCAGCGAAGATACGACGTTTATGGTGATTAATCGGCTTGATTTGTCTAATTGTCGTCTGTGGAATGTCTAATTCCAAAGATCGACGAGGAATCGACAAACCTGGGTTTTCTTCAACACTACGGGCTACAGCAGCTATATATTCTCAGTTGTTCTCAAGCGGGGCACACGGTTTCAATTCTCCACATCAGTAGCTTGTCCCAACAGCTCAAATTTCCACCAGTTTCACTATTGCCGGCCGAGAATGTGCTTCACGATAATTAAAAAGTGCTGTAGTTTTGCGAACTGTGACTGAAAAATGTTCACCATTTTTATAGTGAATTTTAACAATTTCAATGCGTTGTTGAAGCGTGTATCGTAGTATTTTTAGTAATGGCGTAGTTTTTACTTGTCAAATGTCAAAAGATGACAAAATTGACAGCTGCCTATATAACTCTTATATAACCTAACATTCTTATCCTTCTCATAGTTGCTTTAATTTTAGCAGTTCTAGCTCTTTGTTGATGGGTGTTGTATTACACGTAAACATTTTGAGACCGTTTTGTATTACACTTAAACATTTTGGGCAAATAGACAGCTAATCGATTTCTTAAGGGTAGGTAGACCAATGAGTATGTCACCACGATAGTTTGAATAAAATCTAAATATAACAAAAAAAAATTCATATTGACATCTGTCATCTACAGTTATTAATAATTTAAGTCTTGTATAGAAGATATACGGTGGCATATCGCGTTAAGAATATCGAAGCCTATAATCTGGAAATGGGCTTTCAAAAAGATATGGAAGCGTACATTTGTCACTATAGCGCACAGATCCCAAGAAACCAACCCTGGGTCGGTAGCTTTTGGGGAAACGGATTATAATATCTCTCACACATAATTACTGTCGATCAATAAGCATATGATTCTATAAAGTAATCAAAATCATTCCAACGCACTAATATTTTATTAACTATCCTTATGGTGAAACATTTATTGGCCCACCGTTTATATTCTGGTTACCGCACGTCGTTATAAAGGGCAATTTTCGTAGAATTTCTTGCTCTTTGTAAAGCAGCGCGACTCGTTTCCGAGGCTTGACAAGTTTTTTACTTCACCATACGGTGTTTAACTTTACAACGAATTTTTATATAAATTAGTGGTATAGGTGGCACAGTAGATATTGTTCATGTTAAGGGTAACCTACCCTATATTTTCCATATCACGATATCATTCACGATATCACATCAGTCCAGATGCTCCAACTTTTTTTTTCTTTCCAACTAAACTTTTATCAGGAAGTTTATACGGAATCCAGCGATATATGCTCTGTAGCGAAATGACTTAATTATTCTTTAGTTCCAGCTCCGAAAAGGTATTGTCTAGAAATAAAACCAAAATTATGTTTTGCTAGGTTAGGTTAGGGTAGGCGTCCTAATGGACTACCATAGACACAATTTGGTCCTTATCTATACCACATTTAAGTTACCTGTTAAGTTACTTCAATCATCGAACCGTCCTCAGCTTACCAAGAAGCGTTGAAGACCCTTGACATCGATCTTACTAAAAACCGTCAGGTCGTCCACAAGGGACATTCCCATAAATTGTATTCTGCTGTACGCTAGACTGGGAAAGGCGAAGAGCAGATGGAGCACAGTTTCCCCCTCCTTCTCATCACCACAGCTATGGCAAAAATAATGGGCGGGACCACCCAGTCTGCTCACATGTACGCGAATGAGACAATGTCCAGTTAGTGCACACGAACTAAAAAATAGAAAAAATTATTGTTGGACGGATTATTCCAGCACTTTATGCCACTTACGGGCCCACGGTGCAATACCCGGACAAACACATTAAAAACACCCAACCGTGGTTTTTGGTCACCACCGTGAATTGAACCCGAGATCCTCGAATAACAAAGCAAGGACGCTACTTACTGTGCCAAAGAGGGCGGCGCACATTAACATAGCGTTAGACCATCGTTCGTTCGTTTCTTTTATGGCTTCTTCCTGAAGCAGCAGTTTACATGAAGCAAGGGGTATCTTTATACCCCACCGGCTTTGGGTTATTAGGCGTGACCCTTGCGGGCCAACTCATCTGCCATTACATTCCCTACGATTTTGAAGTGCCCTGGCACCCACGTCAAGCGGATATTGAATTGATCAGTCATCCGATTTAAAGATGCCAGACAATTTTGGGCTATCTTCGTCATCAGGAAGTGTGATTATAGCATTTTAATAGTAGCCTGGCTGTTCATAAAAATTCGAATATCCCTCGTAGATATATTACATTATACTTCAACCAGTCCATAACTTCCATTATCGCGATCAGTTCAGCTTGAAAAATACTGCAAAAGTCGGGAAGACGAAAAGAGAGATTAACCCCTAGTGCCTCACAGAATACTCCGCAGGCAACCCCTCACCCCTCTGTTTGTAGCGCCTGATTGTCTATATAACTGTCTCATTAACCTATTCCTTGCTGGTGCGAAATTCTGTTTGGAATCTCACCACAACAGATAGTCGGTGGTCTCAGGAATACCCCTGTTGCACAGGATAGATGAGTGTGTGTTGTTACAGTTCCACATAGATATGTATTTGGGCCGAATGACTGTGCAAGGTGCAAGCTGCTTGGCTGCAAGATCCAAGGTAGTGAGATGAAATAAAATCTCCAGAGCTTGGGTAGGGGTGCTCCTGAGGGCCCTACTTATACACAAGCAGGCTGTTCTTTGAACTTTCATCAATAGTTTCAGGTTAGCCATAATTTTAGATGCTGATCACCAAACAAGAATCCCATACAAGAATCCCATATAGTATCGGTTTGACCAGTTTGTTTTGAGACGTAATGACATTTTTACGCAGGTAGTAGATCGCTACAGTAGTTTTCTCTACTCTTTCTAATATGTTTGGTTTCCCGAGGTAAAAGTAGCCCGAGCTATTTCGCTGTATCGGTAAAGACAATGCGAGGAACGTTTAATATAGGTGGGGCACACTGAGGAAGTTTGTGCTTCCTGGTCAAGAGGGTCAGCTTCATTTTCAGTCCACGTATCTGGCGGCAAAGGCCCCACCCAGATGAAAAGTCACGGTCTGCCTCTAACATTTAATCTATCCAGCCTCAGAGTGACCCGTCTACCCCCAAACATGCCATGGCCCGAGTGATTGCCCCCGGTCTGAAGCTTCTAAAAGCTCCTTCTATATCCAAGAAAGTTACCATTGAATATTCCTTGTATTGAAGTGCGTGTGTTGAAATCCCGACGGCTCGTCTAGCTTGATTGAGCCTCTGATGTAAGCCTCTATTTGTCTTTCGAGCGATTTTAATAGAAAAGAGGATAACCTTTGTTTGGGATTGCAATGAGAGCTTTTTCCCGCCTTAGGTATAATAATTACTTTTACTTTAGTCCATTTCCTAGGAATGTGACAATGTTATAAGCTGCTTTTAATGATGACTTCTCTCCAGGGTCCTGCGGACTAGTATGGTTTCAAGCTGTTTATTGCCCCTAAGATTTTTCATTTATATATGTACTACATGATTGTACCCTAATTTATCACGGTCACGGGTCTCTCCGGAGCTAGTACCAAGAACTCCGGGAAATACGTTTCTAATAGTAGCTCCAGGGATTCCTTACTACACGAAGTTCATGAACCATCCGCTCGTTGGACCAGGTTGGGCGAGACTTAAAGGCCTACTAGCATTCTCCCATATATCTGTAGCATTATTATTTGTAAAAGCTCTTCCACAAATACAATATTTCCTCGTTGGTGTGCGATCGTGAAAGGCTGGTATGAAATATATTGAAACCACAAAACAGTGTTGCACCTTAATGTCCCCACTTGTCCATAACAGATATAAATAAAATCTCAGCAGTTCGCTTCTCAATTACCACTTTACCACGACAAGAGTCGCACCTCTGCTGGCTAAATAAAAATGTATCATACAGTATAAAAGAGTCACTATCTCAGTAACTTCACTAGTATTTTAAAATATCTATCGCTCTATTTGAATAAATGATTGCATCCTCCATTTCTGGTACCTTCTATATAATGGTCATTTTCAACAATTATTTTTACATATTTTCCAGAAATCATGTTTTCACATAACTTAGTAAATATTTCGAATTTTCTCTCTACAATAATGTCTATATATTCAAACTAGAGGTTATTGACTTAGCTGGATTATTGTTTGAGCTTTGACGGGTATTGTTCAATTTTACAATAAATTGAATTCACAAAACTGAACAGTGTACGAATAATTTCTTATACCACTGTGCATTTTTCATAATTGTACATATAATTCATACGCTATCGATATTTTTCCGAACTATATCAACCCTTTTTATAGTAACGTTTTGTACAAATTTGGAAAGGTTCTCAAGTGTCCACTCTTCAGAAATATAAGTGTCAATATGGCAAAAATATGTACACTCGCGGTAATTTGTATATTTTGTTTAAAAACTTCACACCGATGGTTAATATAGATAATTTTTTTTAAACCACGTTAAGTTTAAAATCTCGACTTGAAACTAGTTTATGGTAATCGTGTACTTCACAGGGCATTTCGATGTTCCACCAAAAAAATTAATCTTCAAAATGTTATCAAACATAACATAAAATTCATTATTGGAAATTAGGACCACCAGCTGCGGCGAATATAATCAATTTCCTCCGCGTATCTCTTACACAACCATATTCCCATTTTATTTATGATTCTTCATATATAATAAACAAAGCGCGCCACTCAATCATCGTGACTCATAAGCGCATATTTCATGCGCGTACTTAATCGAAAGTAAAATTTAATATTTATGTACGTATACATCACCTTGCTCCGTAATCGGAATTGGTTAACCAACCAATTTATCCAATCATCTTCAGATTCCATTTCATTTTGCGGCGAATTGTTTAATTAATAATTAAATAATCATTAACGTCTGGTTTAGGATTAAAGCATGCATGGGGCATGATAACAAATAATCTGCGGTAAATAAACGACAAACATGGAAATTCCACAAATCATTTTTTTTTTCTATACTATCTTTGCAGTCTTCTTAGCGCGGCCTTCGTTCTCTTTTAATTCGAGTATTTAAATCTTGAAAATATTTGAACAAAAATGTTATTAAAGTAAGTATATATGTACGATAAAATATACAAAAATTTCACACACACACATTTTTTATAAATAATCAAAAAAAAATCTTAACTTTTACTTTCTTCTTTCTTCTTCTCATGGTTTGACCTTCTTTGCATTTTACGTATATTATCTTGCAAGTTTTGACTTAAACATTTTTGTTGGTATTTTCATTTTTCAATATCGTCGAATATTATATTAAGTATTCTTCTGCTATTTTCTATATTAATGCGTCTTGACGATCGGAACAGAAGTTGTTTTGGATTTTTACAAAGTTTTCAAAAGAAATTGTAAAGAAAGAAGAAAAGAGATTGCCGTCGTTTTTTATGCAGATGAATAAAGATGAATGGTTTTTTATTTTACGTATAATAAATTGTAATTATTTAAGATCGTGATTTGTTGGTTAGTTGTATGTTTTTTGTACGTTACAATTAGTGACATAGAATAGGATGGTATGCTGATAATTGGATACCACATAATGAAATCGTTTGGTATAAATGAACTTTGCATTTTGTGAATAGAAAGTGAAAATAAAATTGTTACTTTAGTAGATTATTAATGCATAACAAGTTTTTTTTCTTCTTATATTGCGCTATCATATATAGAATCTACTTCCGAGGTATGTGTGTATAGAGTTGTGGAGACAGCAAGAAATTTTTATGAGATTAATGCTTACGCTATAAGCAAAATTTCACAACGCGTTATATTTTTATATGTAGGGTTTGTTTAATAGTCACCGAATTAAATGTCAAAAGTGATTTTATGTACGATCCGGGACAAAGTACCAATTTTTTTTCATGTAATACGCAAGATTTGAAAGCCAGATAAGCGCGCGAACTCAAATTTCAAAGACGTCATTTATCAAAACAAAATAAAACCTGGAATATGCTTATATGGGTGGTGAACCTTCGACTCATAATTGTGTATTCCAGGATACAAGAGTAAACGATCTCAACCCAGTCGGAACCACATAAGGATTTAATACTGTTGGCTGAGGTGTCCATTTCCAAAACTGCCTGTTTGCATCTGCGCTGTTTTTTTTCGGCAAATAGAGCTTTCGTGTGATGTTTTGTCCGTTTGCTGTTAATATTAGAAAATAAATTTTGTCTTGTGGAAAATGTTAAATTTACATTTAAATCCACTTTAAAATATGAAAATGTAGAGTTTTGGAAATAAGTTGCCATTTCATCATAATTACTGTTTTCATCTGGCCGACCAATAAGTTCACCGGCATCACAGCTATCAATTACAACTTTGTAGTACTCTTGTGAATGAGTATCTCGCCATTCTGCTCCAAAATGCTTTTTAAGTAAACGATCAACGTCATCGAATTTGATTTTTGTCACTATAAGGTAATTCATTTGGATTAATATTATCCGGAGTAAGGAACCTTTTGAAAATGGATTTAGGGTTATACCTAATTTGACGTTATAGTTGGCTTCCCGTGGTATATGGATAGTCGGTGAAAGATACATTTCTTAGAGGGAGTAAGTGTAGAACGCCAACTACTTTAGGTTTAAATTCACTCTTAGCAGTAGCTTTCCAATGATACACTGGAAGCTCTTCCAAATTTATCACGGTTTCACATGTTCCTTAAATATTTCAGTGTATTTGTTGGACTACAAAATCGTTTCCTTCCGTCTGACTATATCTTCTCTATCCGGCTTCTCTATTGAGCGGTATAAACTAGTGCTATGGTGTAGAAAATATTATGGTCACTTTTATTATTTACTCTGATACGTTATTTAACCATCTCGTAAGCATATACAAATCGTAAAACGGTTTTTGTTCTGACCACCACATCCATCACAACCAGTTTTACGAAATTTACATTTTCGTCAAAATTTGTTAATGTTAGCTGACATGGTAAACAGTTGACACGATTTCGATTGACCCAGTGTTTTCGGCAGAACCATATTTTTTTGGCAATTGAATGCAAAAATTACTTCATTATTCGTTGCATGACGCATCTCTTTATAAAAACATTTTGCTCGTAATTTATGAATACGTAACTCGATCATTGATTGATTTTTTTTTACGGCATCCGTTAAATTTTTGATAACTTTCTTTAAATATATAAACATTTGGGGCACACGTTGGTTGCAGGACAAGCAAAACTTAATTTAATTTTTTTTATAAATATATTCTGTAAATACGCGTATTTAACGGTTTGAATTGGGAACCCGAAGTTATATTGATCGCACAGTTTTCAGGCGACATATCGTTTGTAATCCGAATCTTGATATTTGCAAAATATGTAATGCACATGTCTAGCACACTTTAGTTTAAGTTTTCGAATGCCCATTTAGTGTAGGAATATAATAATTCAACGACAGTTTTTTTGTCGAACGGCCCTTTGATCTTAATGGTTCATAATGCAAAATTGTAAACTGTAGTAATTTTCATAAAACTCGACGAATTTGGGTGTTTACAATTTGGCTTAGTTGGTAATGATTTTGCGGTATGTTTTAACCCAATTTTCCTTGTTTTGTTGTTTCTTCCTTACTTTCCCTAAATCGCATAACGTCACGGTTTCACTGATTCGTAATAATTCCTAAATATCCATAATACAATATTATAATATCTCACGCTTAAACAAACTCGAATAAACGGACTCCTCCAAGATAATATAACTAGTCAACGTCGTTTTCAAGTTAAAACTAAAATTATCTAAAATGACCGTTTGGATTTTAAAAACGGCTAAATAAAAAATAACTATGACATGGAGACCGGAGCCGGCCCATATCGCATCTCAACTGAGATTTGGTTGCAAGTTGTATTTATTATTGGTTAGCGGCGAGGATCGAACAGATGGCTTAACCACTGACCTAACTACTATACTACAACCTACAACGTATAGCTAATTAGAGAGTTCAAAATGATAGAAACAATTGTTTGTTACAAATTCTATCATATTCTTGGGGCATTATTTTAACATCCATATTATAGCACTCACCGGGAGCAATCGTTTGATATATCATACTCGATTTTTCAAAAATGTGTTTTAAGTAGTTCTGGAAATGGACACCTCAGGTCATTCCAGACATTTTCAAGATATACAAAATATTGGTACACAAAAAGTTATCCCAGACATTTTCTTTTAACTATTATACTTCAATAGAAAAAAACCATTCTTGGCCAGGCTAGAAAGTTCCCATTGCGATACTGACAAGGAAATCATATTGGCAACTCTGAGTTATTTATGAAAAATGTTTGCTCTTTCAAATTCCCGCCATATCTAATCCCATACTTTTTCCCCAAGTAAGATATTTATAGCTCTATAGAAAAAAAATTGAACGAGCTGACATGGTTCGATACTGCACCAGAGGTAGCCTATATAGATTTCAAATTAAAATCTGGGATGGAAATTAGGCTGTAATTTCTTCTATTTTGGTACCTTGTATAGGTAACTCGACCTAAAATCTTTTAAATATTCTTCGAAATTCCTTAAAAATAAAAGTATTACTCTACCTAACAAAAATTGTTAAATTTGGCGTTTTCTTGTATGAATTCTGAGTCCAAATTTGCAGATTGTTTTAAGTTGGAAAACATTTTCTCCACCAATTAATTAAGCCGAACTTCTTAAAACCGAGCTTTTAGTATTATTATTGTATCCCAGGCTTTTAAAAAGCTTTAATTTAATTTCCCTGGCCCCTGTGGTCGGGGGGCACTCACATGTCTCGTAAACCAAAATTGCACGAACATGTTTCCCAAGAATACCACCACAGTATCCTTTGCTCGTCGTAGGAGGCGACTAAACGGTTGGATCGCTGGGCTGACGACCCGCATCCGTAAAAAAAATAAAATGTTTATAAAGTCAACAAAAAGAAAAATGGATACCGCCAAAAAAACACCGGACCCCCGCTCAAGTACCCGGACACGAGATTTAGGATCGGCACGTGGAACGTGCAATCACTAAGGAAACCAGGAGCGTTAGAGGGCCTAATCACGTGCATGAAGGAGTATCGGCTGGAACTCGTTGCTCTTCAAGAAACTCGCTGGCCTAAAAGTGGAGACCATGTGTCCCAGGGCTATACATTGTTCTACAGTGGAGATGGCCTCGGAAATCTTGGAGCTGGATTTCTTCTTGGGCCGCAGGTAAAGAACGCTGTTTTGGATTTCCAAGCAGTCAATAACCGATTGTGTAAGCTTCGCTTGCGCATGAAGTTAGCTAACCTGTCGATAATTTGTGTACATGCGCCCACAGAAGTCAGCCAGCCCCAAGATAAAGACTCATTTTACAATGACTTGGACGATCTGATGGGATCTATACCAACACGATGTTAGAATGGTAATTGGGGACTTTAATGCTAGAGCTGGCAGAAATCAGACCGACTTGTGTGAAAACATAGGTCCGTACTCCCGATACGAAACTGCGACCGATAATGGTGAGAGAATGATGTACTTTGCGGTTGCTCATAATCTTAGAGTAGCAAGCACATTCTTCCCTCACAAACACATACATCTTGAGAAATGGACACATCCTCGCGGAACTTCCCGCAGCCAAATTGACCATGTGTTAGTTTCTAAAGGACGGGCTCAGGTTGTGCAGGATGTGAGAACTTATCGGTCAGCAACCAAATACGTAGGCAGCGATCATCATTTGGTCGCTGCAAAGCTACGATGGAAGTTTTCGTACAAGTCTGGGAACACAGCGAAACGCATGGTACGTTTCGACTGTGAAGGTCTGATAAATGAAGATCAAAAGAAACGATATCAGGATCTTGTCAGCGACAACATTAATGAAGCTAATTACCAGTCTGACTGCGTGAACTCTGTGTGGGAGGTACTGAAAACTTCGGTTGTCAGTGCTGCTCAACAGACTTTAGGTATAGTGAAAGTCAGACCCAAGAATGATTGGTTTGATGACGAGTGTCGTCTTGCAGTTGAGCAACAAAATATAGCCCATAATGAAGTGCAACAACGTCTCACAATCGCGAGGAAAAACAAGGCTGCTCTTGCAAGAAGGGCAGCTAAGCGGATTTGTAGACGGAAGAAGCGAGAATGGTGGAAGGCCGAGGTTCTGAAAGTACAACAACTCAGCAATGAGCGCAGTTCGCGTAATTTCTTTAAAGGAATTACTGGACAGCACCATACTTTCAGGCCTACGTCAACCGCCATTCGGGACCGGGATGGAAACCTATGTGTCAACATCGACGCAGTACTTGACGCATGGAGTGGACACTTTACTGACCTGCTTGATGTCCATCATGCGTCACAGACTGTTGTTGAGCCACCTCTAAAATAGTCTGCGGAGATTTGCACTGAGGAGCCATCCCATGAGGAATTCACTAAGGCCATGCAGAGAGTGAAACGAAACCGCTCACCTGGAGTGGACTGCATTAATTCGGAGCTCTTGATATTCGGAGGGGATACTTTGTGGAAATGTCTTTTCGACCTTATTAGATTAGTATGGCGAACCGAAGTTATGCCTGATGAATGGAAAGTGGCCGCGATATGCCCCATCTTCAAGAAGGGAGACCGCTTGAAGTGTGAGAATTATCGCGGTATAGCTCTCCATTGCACAGCATACAAGTTACTGTCATACATTTTATTGGATAGAATCACTCCTCTGGCGGAGGGCTTGGTTGGTGACTATCAGGGAGGATTTCGTCCGAATCGATCAGTCACTGATCAGGTCTTTTCGCTGCGGATGATTCTATCTAAATATTATGAGACATCCATCTCCGTACATCAGGTTTTCCTGGATTTCCGGCAGGCCTACGACTCGATCAATCGAGAGAGTTTGTGGTCTGCCCTGGAATACCTAGGAATGCCAACAAAATTGGTACGACTGTGTAGGATGACAGTGACGCAGTCTCAATGCTGTGTTAAAGTTGAGAACAGGCTATCGACAATTTTTGCAGTTAACTCGGGTGTTCGGCAGGGAGATGCTCTGTCCCCGATACTCTTTAATCTCATGTTGGAGTACATCTTTCGTAAAACTGAAACACCTCAGCGCAACATCTTATATCGCCAGTCCAATCAAGTGCTTGCATATGCAGATGACATATGCGTGATTGGACTGAATAGCAACGGAGTGAAAGAAATACTTGATCCGCTTGTAGAGTTTTCAGCTTCTGTTGGACTCCAGATCAATGAGTCCAAAACGAAATACCTGATCTCTGGTTTTAGAGACAATGGCACACCAGATTTTAGTAGTGGCCACCACACGTTTGAGGGAGTGAGGAGGTTCAAATATTTCGGCTCTCTTATCACTCACGATAACAGTGTGGGTGAGGATATTAAAGTGCGGCTGGCAGCTGGCAGTCGTTCTTTGTATCCTCTAAGGCCACTGCTAAAATCTAAACACTTATCAAGTGCCGTGAAGCTGAAGCTTTACAAAGCGTTGATCAGGCCCGTTGTTATGTTTGGATGTGAAAGTTGGGCGCTGACGGATGAGTACGAAAGATGGCTCCTTACATTTGAGAGAAGAATCATGCGTGTGATTTACGGCCCTAAACGCGAAATAGATGGTACATACCGAGCTCTGTACAATTTCGAGATCAGAGATCTGATGAAGATCCCCGATATTGTACATGAAGTTAGATCTCAGCGAGTACGCTGGCTCGGTCACGTTCTGCGTGCTGATCCGGAACGAATTGTGCAGCGATCTCTGAAAGAAGAGCCACCATATGGTAGGCGCAGAGGTCGTTGCAGGCGACGATGGCTCCACGGTGTAGAGAACGACTTGGCCTCTTCAGATTGTCTAAGACAGTATGAAGACCAAGCTCAGGATCGAAACCGTTGGAGCCAGATTGTTGATTCAGTAAGGGGCCAGTAATGGCCTTTAACACTGTTATTATTATTATACTTAGATTTTAGCTGAACAAAAGCGCTCAGCTAAAATCAAAGTTATAAAAGCACAGTTATAAAACCTTTCGAAAAAAGACGAATAACACAATGTGCCTAATGTGTAAAGATTGAAATAAAAACCAGTCTACTTTCGATAATAGAACTTTCATACCAAGCTTTTAGAATCATAAACTTTAATTTCATTAAAAAATTGTTGAAATAACTATACATATCGTAAATACAACAAATAGTAAATTAAATAATTTAAAGCTTTGTTAGAGCTTTTTAAAAAGGATTTTTACGTAATACCGAATATATATTTCACTTTACTGATGGATGTTCACAATGCATACCAATTATTTCGGATTTTAAGATTCAAAGGAACCTAGGTTCTAAATTCTTTAATTTAAGCGTTTTAGTGTGAAAGCTTTCCAATAGGAGACCTCCCATAGTAAACAAGCTTTAAAATAATGATCTGATAATAGCTCTCCGATAAACTTTGCAACATCGTACAATTAATCAAAATAGATTTAAACAGATTTTGATTTCTTTAAACCCATGGTTCGACCATTTCGAAACTAACGAGCTAAAAAAATATATTCAACATTAACCCAATGGCCATCACGCCATTTTCCAAGTTATTTAAAAAATTATTTATGTTAGCCCTATGACTGTAATCAAATATTTGATTGTAACCAAGATTACAACATAACTTTAGACGTAGTGTTTGAGTTACAGAAAATTACGGCAATCCGATTTTTTGGAGTCTACGCAGTGATTTAGAGAATTCATCAATTCCAATCTCTGCCAACTTTTCTGTGTTAAAGGCGCTATTGGTTTTTACGAGAATAGGGTTGTAGTTTATAGTTGTTACATAGTAATATGATTGTAGTGAAAGCCTTTTCAATGACATCGCTTAAACCATAAAGCGAAACTTATTTCTCCATGCCTAGCTATCTTGTAATTATTATTCAGTCGATTTGTTCAAATTTTCTTTCATTAAGTTCTGAAACAAATTAGAATGGATATCCCTGGGATTGTAGCGTTCTTGTTAATTGTATAAACTCTACCTTGCCCTTGTTAACGACTACAGTTCTTCTGATGAACGACAGGTTACCGACTTCCTGTATACTTCTATTTGCGTATTTATAGGTCATATTGAGTGTTAATATCTCCATGCACTCTGTTCGCCAATTCTCTTTTTGAAAACATGCCAATCAACACAGTTTAATAACAATTTGCTGGAGCGGAGTTGCGATATTACAATTGAACTACAGTTATGCAGTTCATACATTTTTCATACCCAGGTTGGGATTATTTTGTCCTACTGGCACATCGAATTATGTATTCGACAACAATTTCTGCTCCGTGTAATGAATTTACAATCATACATTCTATGATTCTTGCTCAAGCAGTTAAAACAGCAAGATCTTATCGTATTTGATCGAAGAACAATCAAACTCATCTGCCATCTTTCTGATATTGGTTGTTTGGGTATAATGGCTGGTTGCTCCTTTCACTGTGAATGAACTCTTATACAAATAACCAAACTGTCAGTGTCAAAACATGCATTAAAGACAACATTTTCATCATGGTGCAGTACACGAACAAGAGCGTTAGTTCCAATTTTTGGTTGTACGCATTTTTTGCTAAACGGCTTCGTCAACAAACAGAATATGCGATATTGATCATGCGAAAATCCGCATGCGCTTCAAGAAACACAACTTCATCTACAAAAAATAACTGTATGGTGTGCGGTTTTCATGCTGGTGGTGTCATTGGATCGTTTTTTTCGTTGATGAAAATGACCGTCACGTTACAGCCAATGGAGATCGCTATACAGAGACATGTTGCAACGTTATTTCCCAGATTAATTGCATGAGCTAGACAATAATGATATGTAGTTTGAACAAGCCGGTGCGTCTTAATTCGATGAACGTGCGTGCGTTATATGAAATGGTCTTGTCGATTGGCCGCCTCGATTGTGTGATTTAACACCTTTAGCCTTTTTTTCATGGGGCTACGTTAAATCATTGGCCTATGCCAATAAGCCGGCGTCGTTATAGGAGCTCAGAGCCAATATTGAACGAGAGATAACGGCCATTTCCGTTGAAATGTGTACTAATTTTAGTTTCACACTGTCATTAAATTGTATGAAAATGCAAGTAGTGTAAAGTGGCGAGTAGCGAATCATGTAAAAAGTGACCATTAGTTTAGTCGGATTCTGACTGAGGAGTGAAAACTCGTATCAATTTTACAAATTGCCAGGTCGATATAGTTTTTCATAAGTCACATTTATTCGCTTTGTAATGATTCCAATTATTATTCTGACTTGAACATTGGTCTGTGGAAGTCTACGCGTGGGTGACGTGTGGGTATTATTCCGTGTAAAACTTGAAGCGATGACATGTTACTACATATACATTTAATAATTTTTCCCGAATGATCCCCATTGGTCAAATGGTATTTTGAAGGAAATGTTATTCGATAAGTCTCTTAACTAGAGCGGTCTGATATACTGATATAAACAGATTAACGGAAAAGATGTTTCATCACTCTAACTTCGACCCAGGCGTTTTATTGTTGTATTAATTCTTTTTATTGTCTACCTTCTCAACCTTGGCTTGGCCTGCATAGCCATTTTGGACCCATCCATCATAAGCTGTAATTCTTCAACTGTGTTGAATGAATTCTTCTCCATGTGGATTTGATTCCTCTTTCACCTCTAAAATCGTATTAACGACAAATGTGTTGCATATTTGTGGAGGCGTCCACAAATCCATGACAGTGTGATTATAAAGTGTCCGATCCAAATAGCATTTGTGTATCACATGCGTTTAATAGCCACGACAGCTTAAAAAGTTTCTCCCTAAACATCCTATATGTAGGGCGTTTTGTTCTCTCTGAAAATAGGCCTGTTTGGGTATCGATCATTTCATCGGAATTCGGTAATATCGTTTACAGTTTTGAGATCATCTATATAAAATCATAGAATGAGATATCCGCGGTTGTGGATATCTGTATGCGGGACATTTAGAAGGTTGTTAAATAGATGAGAACATTTTTTTAAAATCATCTAAACCCCATTTCCAATATATCAAGTTATGTCATAATTGGCCTCGCTCCGTTCCTGCTGGCCATAAACCAGAAACTCCATCCATCAACTATTTAAGAACCCCATTTCCATCCAACAGTCAATTAACATAGTTTATAGTTCAGAAATATCATTAAACGGTTCATGTATTCGTCAACGTTTTAATTCACGCTCAGTAAATCACGCTCGCTAATGCATTCTCAAAATTTTGTCCTGAAACTCTCACCTCATACAGCATAGTAGTGGTGTGGAATATAATTATCCACTCCACTTATACCTTTAGCCCTCTTCAAGGTATGTATGACCCAAACCTTTAAAATATCTTCAAAATATCATAATTAAAGTCCAAAATTGGCGAAATAAAATACAAAAGCTCTGTACACTACTTTAAACCACCGTCCACACCTCAAAAACATTACTTTATTGTTAAGCAATTACAACCAAATAATTTTCGGAACAATACAATTTATCTTGTGTTTTGTTGCAAAAACATTTTTTATATTTATGTACAATGCTTTCATTCAAATAATTCAATTTTTGGCGAGAAAAAAAACAAAAACGAAATAAATAAATAAACTAACAATAAAACTTTCTTAAATACAAAAATAAAATAAATTAAAAAGCAACAATAAAAATAAATAAATAATTAACAACATTTTTTTGGAAAGATTTTTATCTTAAAAACTGAATTTTCGCTCTCTATAGCAAAAGGAAACACCTATTTATGTAGATCTTTGAGAGCTCAAACCGAACGTAATAATTAAATTAATTAAAAACTAAATTACTTTGTAATTTCTATTTTTAGAAAAATTAATTTTCAAGGTGATCTGATTAAATTATAAACGCCGTTTTGGAATTATGTAATTTAATAAAAGTATACAGAATTGTTTTCTTGGGACTACGTCAATGTCGAGTATATAGACAGTTTAGTGTGGGATAATGTTGTGCAAATTTATACGAATTTTCTAAAAATTTTAAACTTAACATACCTGTTAAGAGAACGTCTTTTTGAAATCTCATCGAAAAATCCACAAAAAAAATAAAACGAATGTAATTTAAATTTGTAATGAACTCTAATGGAGGTTTTCGATTTTTGTGGTGCCCATCCATATAATTATATTCTTCCACAAAAGACCACAAAGGTAATTTGTTAAAAAAAAATTTAAATATTTGACTAATTTTTCACACGCATTAAATTTTAGTTTAGTTAATTATACCACGCGATGATAATTTTTTAACTTTCGTCGGACAATTTGGAAATTTGAGTGAGTGAGCGGAAATTAAAGTTGACAATTTTCACTTGTAATAGCTAATTATTTATTTTACTAAAAGTTTTACGTACTAAATGTGTGGCTTCAATTAGCTGACGAAATTATGATAATGTATCTCACGACTATAGTTAAACCTTTTTTTTCAAGTTAGATTAACCGCCACCCCCACATTATACTCGTAATTTTTTTCGAATGAACTCGTTAATTTCAAGATTAAAGCTCTCTAAAATTTATCTCTCTAATTAAATTCAAAACACAAAAATATGAAAGAAAAAATGTAATTTATGGACGTGTGAAATTTGTTTAAAATTTATCGTATTGTTATGTTCCAAGGTCAGTGTATATGAAAAAAATAAATAAAAAACTTTCTTTGAAATTGAAAGTGTGACAGTGACACAGGCTTACCATAAGTATTTTGTAAAATAAAAAACTAATAAACGGGTTTGTGTCTCTTTTTAGCTATAAAACACTTGTCGGATTGTTGACTATAAATAATAAACATTTAACACATGCATTGCGATATGGTCACAAAGTAAATCAAGATCACTCGAGAGAATTTGCAGTTGAATAAAATTCATCGGACGTATAGTTCAGGTAACATTTTGATTATACGATTTTGAAATATGTAATCGAATCTCAAAATCTCAAATTAATTTGCGTAACATTTAGAACATTTAGAACACCGCATTACGATTGTACTTTCAATATTCATGAAACTTAAACATTTAAAGTAAACCATTAAAATCTTATTCTGCCAAATTGTAGAATTACCAGACTCAAAATATTGGAGATTTTCGAAACCAATATCAAAGTTTAACTTTTCAGTGCTAAATGAATGATTCTAAATACACAGTTTGATTTGATTTAGAATTAAACTTAGTCTTAAAATAAGAGCTTTCAATTTATGAATTTAAAATTTGACTTCTAAAGATCAGAAATACATGAGCAATTATCAGATTCAGAAATTGTCGAACTAAAATCTGCTCTTGCTAAGTTCACGTTAGCTGAGATGGATAAGATGTGCCGCACGACCGTACCCTCTCACACTATAGATACTGGTGAAGCAAGGCCAATAAAACAAAGAAATGATCCGATGTGACCTTACGTCCAGGAGAAAGTAGATCGAGAACTGGCCCGAATGATAAGCCTTGATGTTATCGAAAGTTTAAATAGTCCGTGGAGTAATCCTTTAGTTTTCGAGGTCAAACGGGAAAATTCGACTTTGTCTAGATTCTAGAAAATTGAACAACGTAACGAAGCCGGATGCCTATACGCTCTTCCGCATATTGCACGAATTTTCTATCCAGTGTTGAGTTATCCGATGCCTTTTGGAAAATGAACTTCCACTGGAAGAATCTTCAAAAGAGAAAACGGTATTTTCTATCTCCTCCTGGGGACATTTCCAGTTCACTGTAATGCCCTTTGGATTGCATAATGCTCAACAAACTCAGGCTCGTTTAATGGATCAAGTGCTTGAAGTTGACCTAGAACCTCAAGTCTTTGTCTACCGACATTATAATATCCACTGGGACCTTTCAAGATCATATACGTCTATTAAATGTAGTGGCGGAACGGTTGACACTAGCTGGATTGACAATAAATTTGGAAAACCAAGCTCTTTCAGAAACACATGAAATACCTAGGCTATGTATTTTCTCAGGTAGGCCTGAGAACGGACCCCAATAAAGTTGCTGCAGCATTAAATTACCCGATACCAATTTCTGTCAAAGCTTTCAGACGTTTTGAAAAAGGGGAAGAAATTTGTTTGGACGGAAGCTGCAAACATTGCATTTTTAAAGCTAAAATCATTATTGATATTTCCACCTATACTCGCCAATCCGGGTTTCGTTGAACGTTTTATTATTCAAACCGTTGCATCAGATGTGGATATAGGTACGGTTCTCACTCAAGTTGAAGAGAACGAGGAAAAAGTCATATCGTTCTTTAGTCAAAAACTAACAACTCAACAACGGAAATACCACACAACTGAGATGGAGTGTCTCGCCGTAATATTAGCAATAGAGCATTTTGGACCGTATATTGAAGGTAGTTATTTTACAGTCATAACGGATCACGCTTCTCTTTTGTGGCTGATTAATTTGAATGATCCAAGTGGCCGTCTGGGTCGCTGGGCACTTCGATTACAGCAATACAAGTTTGAGTTGCGTCACAGAAAGGGGAGTTTCAATGTTGTGCCTGACGCACTTTCTCGATCAATATTGTACGATAGTTTGTCGAAATCTGACGATCAGTGGTACGAAAATATATCCGGATTTTAAATGTATTAATAATCAACTGTTTAAATTATTTCCTGGTTCAAAATTGAAGCTGGTGGTTCCATTAAATGAACCGTCCAGATATTCTAAAAAAGTGTCACGATGACCCCTTCGGCTCATCTTGGAACATCGAAAACAGCTTATCGAATCGAACAAAATTATTTTTGGCCTAAACTAGACCTTACGGTCAAAGAATTTTCAAGAAATTGTGGAATCTGCAAGGCTTCTAAAGGTGGTCCTTTGATTGAGTCTCCGATGGGTTCGCAGAAATGTGTAATCATGGTCAACCATTGAAATAGATTATTTGGGGCCTTTGACTAGATCAAAGCCAGGCAACACATTTGTTCTACCAATCATTGATATATTTACGAAATTTGTTCTTTTGTTTCCACTTCCGAATTCTGAAACTAAGTCCACCATTCGGATTTAACAGCAGAATGCTTTTCTAATCTATGGAATCCCTCGTACCTTGATTTCTGACAATGGTTCACTATTTACTGCTATAAAATGTAAAAGCTTCCTGAAGGAGAATCAACTTTCTCATTATCGAAATGCTTACTACCACTCTCAAAACAACCCAGCAGGGAGGGTCAATCGAGTCGTTTTAGCCGCAATTCGTTCATTACGTTAAGGATGATCACAGAAAATGGGACGAGCACATACACAAAATAGCCTGCGGTATTCGAACTGCTTGTCGTGATTCTACCGGATATACTACCTATTTTCTGAACTTTGCTCGTGAGATAAATCACTTTGAACATAACCCAAATTTAGAGAACCAGTTAAATGTTCATGTTTTTTTAAATGTCCAGCTTCTATTGCGTTTCTAGTCAATATTTAAAATTCATTTGGTAAAAACGTTAAAATGAAATATTAAAATTTAAATAAGCTTAACTTTACAATATTATTTCAATTTCAATTAACTCAAATGTTTGATATCCGAAATTCCAGAATCGACATAAAATTTGAAATGTTTGGTTCGAAATATAAAAATTTAAATATCAAAATAATTTAATTTTTTAATTAAAAATTCCAGATTCAGAGTTCAAAATTTGTAATTCGCTAAAGTTAAAATTTATTTTTTAATAAAATTTTTTCTATAAATTGAATGTTTAAAATTACAATAGTTTTGAAAGTTAATTTTTAAAAATTTAAAAATAACGCAGTTATGTGAGAAAATGTTATTAATAAAAATCCAAAAACAACGGCTTCAGCGAAAAAATCGAATAACATAATTTAATTGTTCCATAACTTTAGAATTTTACATATTTGTAATACTTTGGGCTCGAAATTTTAGAGAAAGTAAAATCTTTAAATTTTAGTTTCAGATTCTGCCACTCAAATTATTAAAATTTAAAATGAAAACTTCAAACTCTAAATTCTATGAAAACAGTTATAAAGGATTAGATTCGAAATCACGATGTTGCATTAAAATTTCATAGTTTTAAATGGTCCAGATTCACTTATCTAAATTTTTAATTTCACTAAATAATGATTTCCATTTAAAAATTTATAAAATTTACAAATCAAAAAAACATTTTCAAAACAAATTTTCAAATAATTTGGTCACATAAATATTAAAAAAATATTTCTCCGTGCCGAATGATTAATTTCAAATACACAATTCAATATTATGATTTTGAAATTAAAATTCTAAAAATTTAAGTTAAATAAATTTATGTAAGTTTTAAAATGTGTAGTTTCTATTCTATTAAGCAAATTTAATTAACAAAAATCTTAAAATCGTACTTAACAATTTATATACATAATAATCAAATAATTCTACAATCTAAGTCCTACAAAGTTATATTTAAAATTTGAAATTTATAGTTCGAAATATATAAATGAAAAAATTAAATAATTAATTATTTTTAATTTAAAAATCACAAATTCATAATTATAAATTTTTTAAATTCTTCGAACTAAATTTTTCTTTGATTTAAATTTATTTAAATTAAATAAAAATAAGAATTTTAAATCATAACTATTGATTCCGCATTTTTTTAAAATATAAACTTAATATTTTTACTTTTGTAGTGGATTATCGAAATTGTTTGCGTAAATACGTATTTTGTCAGCTTTGGATTATTATTTTCTGAAAATGTACACTTGAGATACAAAATGTACATGCGCATAAAAATAAGGTTTTAAAATTTAGTCTATGTAGTTTATTAAATTTATAAACACGTAATTATTTTCCAAGTTCAGAATTTGATTAAAGTAAAAATTATATAAAATTTGATAAATTTACACGTGGCCAGAAATTTAGAACAGCTTTGTTAAATGTAAACCTTTAAACATTTAGAATTAAAATTATTAAATGTAAGTTTGTATTAAAATTAGTAAAAAATAATTCATTAATCCTAATAAGTCTTGAATTCGAAAAAAACGTTGCAAAATTTAAATTTCCCGTGTTTTTAAATAAATAGAACTAAAATTACAATTTAATTTTTGTTAAATTACAAATTTTTATTTTAATTTTTTTAAAATTTAAATTTAATATATTTTTATTTATGTAGTGGATTATAGAGCAAATTTAAATTTTTTTTAAATTTTTCTTCGTATTTAAATTTTCTGAAAATGTAAATAATTGATTTATGTAGTTTGGCATGATTATGTAGTTTAACTTGAGACAATGCAATTCGAAGAACTTTAAATTCCATATCCAGAATTTGATAAAAATTGGCTTTGCCAGAAATTCAGGAGAGCTTTGTTTGAGATTTTATAATTGTATTTATAAATCGTTAAACAATCAGGATTCTTAAATTTAAGACTTAGATTCTTCAACCTAAATCATTAAAATTCATTTAAAAAACTCTCAATAGTGTCAGTTTTAAAGGATTAAATTTGGAATTTTAAATTTTAAGTACAGTTGAATACACAATTTGATTAAGTTGAGAATCAAGATTTAAAACGATATGAAAATAAAAATTTCAAAATTATGATTTTGAAATTAAAACAAATTCCAAAAATTAAATTAATAATTAATAGTTATAATTAATTAATTAGAAAAATAATAAAATTTAAAATTTATGTAAGTTTTAAAATGTATAGTTTCTATTGTTTTAAACATATCCATTTAAAAATCAATTCACAATAATTTTTAAATCGAAATTTAAAAACTATATAATAAACAATTAATCCCTAAACTTTCGATTGAAATTAGAAAATTTCTAACAAATTAGATTTAAAATTTGAAATGTATGGTTCGATATACAAAAATTTAAATATTAAATAATTTAAATTCCTGAGTGACAATTTTAAATTCTTAATTAAAATTTTCTATAATTTTAAATAAATTGATTTAAATTAAAAATTTTGATTCCGAAATTTAATTCGTAAATCTTCAAACATTTAGAATCAACGTTTTTAAATTTAAGTTCAAGATGTTTCTACTTAACTTATTGAAAGTTATTTAAATAAAAAATTTTTAGTATATAGAATCAATTCTTAAGAATTAAAATTGAAATTTTTAAACCTAAATGCAATTATTAATTTCGATTTAAAACTCTAAATTTTTAATTCTACAAAATACCGATTTTCATTTAGAAAATTTGTTAAATTTCATCAAAATTGATCACTGTATTCAAATTTATAAAAATTACAATTAAAAAAATGATAATCCAAGAGTTTTTATTATCATCAAAATCCTAATCAAAATAATCATTTCTTCGTGCTGAATGGTTAATTCCATATAAACAATTCGATTAAATTTAAAGTTAAAATTTAAATTGATATAGGAGAAATTCTTAAAATTAAATGTTTCTAAGGTAAATAGTAAAATTTAATATGTATATAAGATTCAAAATAGTATCGTTTCTATTCTTTTAAACATACCACTAAAATTTAATTCACAAAATGAAATACGTTAAATTTAAGTTCCAAATTCTAAAACTCCAAATTCTATAGTTCCAAATTGTCTTAATTTTAAAAAGTTAAAGTTCACGATTCTATATTTTTAATTCCACAAAATCTAGATTTCTATTTAAAGGTTTTAAAATTTCGAATTCTGAAAATCATTTCAAATTCGTACACCAACTAAATTTAGATTAAGTAAAAATACGCATTTCAAAGTTAATATTTATAAAATTCCAATTCTAAAAATTTAGTTTCATAAGTAAAACAGTAAAATTTAAAAATTTACATATAACTTTTAAAATTTAAACAAAGCCCTAAAAAATGGTTTAAATTGTTACAAATTGCAAATTTATGGTTAGAAAAATAAACAGATTAAATAAGTTCTTTAATTCCAGTTTCACAATTTTATAATTTTTATTCCTTAAAATTTAAATTGCGTCTAAGATATTAAATAATTAACTTAAAATAACTAAATTTTTATTTTTATTCTGAAATTTTAGTTAAAATTTAAAATGTTAACATATTTAATTTTGTAGTGAATTTTAATTGTCAACTTTGAATTTAAATTTAAGTTTCAAATTATTTTACTCAAATTATTAAAGTTTAATTTAAACTATCAAAAATTTAGGAAATTTTATAGAATCAGTTCCACAGCATTAGATTTTAAATTCAAAATTTACTGTATTCAAATTTTTGTATTTTTTTAAAATTTAAACTTAATATTTATACTTTTGAATTATCGAACAAATTTACGAAAATACGCAGAATGTCTTGCATTTTATCGTTTAAATTTTTAATTTTCTGATAATGTAAATATCCTTTTTTTTACCTTTAAAACGTCCATTGCCCGTAATTAGTGCAACCAGGATTCTAAGTTGGCTCTGTTTTAAGGATAACACATATTTAGTGAACTTCATGTTGTGTTCAATGTTGAACCGTTTGGCCTTTCGACAGCAAGGAGTAGTACGCCACTTCAATCCCAGTTTAAGTAAAGCGAACTTCTTAATACGTCCTTACCACCATTGAAGGATAAAGGTGTTGCTGGCTCGGGACCAACCAATTTACTAAGCAATCCAGCGTTCTCTAAAAAATCAGCAACCTCATTTCCCATAACGCCACAATGAGAAGGCACCCTGATCATTACTTTCGTATTATAGAGCAAGGAGGTTAAAGCAGTATTTGCAATCTTCGACCCGTAGTCAAAGGGTTCTTAAGGGTATTAAGCATGGTTTTATTATCGTTGCAAATAATAAGATCCTTCCCTAAATCACTGAACTTAAACTACTCAATTCTAAGCCCAAATATTGAGCAATAGAAGCCAAACCCTGTCCTGACCCATCCGCAAAAAAAACAATCGACTCAAATAACTGTCTATACAAATTCTGAGAGCGCCACAGTTCTCTCGAAGGAAAAACGACGGAGAATGAATTGGTGAAGTAAAATTGGAGCAATAGCCTGTCATTCACCATTTAACCTCCGGAATATGCATCTTAAACTTATTAAGAATCTGTCTATGCCCCGTACAAGTCCCGCTGCAACGCATCCCAGTCAAAACGCAGTAGATCACGCAGAATAGACTCCAAAGCAAGAAAGAGAGTCTACGACATAGTCGTGTTTATAGTCCTACAGGCTGTCATCTACAGTCCATCCAGCCTTGCTACAGAAGACGTCAGTTTAACAACTGGCCGCAATACAACTGATGCGACAATAAAGGTAAAACCTGTGATTTTTAGATGAATGACATCAATATGGAGGTCAGATATATTAACACTGTGTCTACGTCTGGAAAAAACAACCGGAACAGTTTTAGAGAGATTGACGTGCAACCCCTCTTCAAGACACCAAACTTCTACTATATTAAGGGTGTTCTGATCAGATAACACGTTCCGAAACTGTCAAAACGAGATCATCGGCGAATTTAATAAGTAATTCATCGATAACCATGAGCCACAGCAAGGGTGAGAGTACTCCTTCCGGCTGGAAGCCTTTGGCCACTTTCACTGACACTGATGAGCCATACAGCTGTTTCAATTATGCGGGACTTGAGCATAGAATCGATGAATCTAACTAATCACGCTATCGTGATCGTAGAAAACGAAGTGCCACCAAAAGCTCCGCTTGAATGTATTAGTAGCAAGATTAATTTCATATTTTAGGTTGGAATATGTCGAATTTTCAACAAAATTAGATGAGATTCAACATTTTTGAAAATAAAATTTAATAGTTAATTTTGTTAAATTAATTATAATTTATAACCACGAATTTAAATTCTAAATTTAAATTTCTAAAAATAGTGTTTAAAATTATTCAGGATCGACATTTATAAAATTACGAATAAATTTCTTTAAATTAAAATTTAAAAAACTAGTTAGATTTAAAATTGTAGCTTCGTAATTTTAAAATCAAAAAATTGGTGAAAATTTAACAAACAAATTTTTGTATTTTTAAATTATAAATTAATAGTTTAAACATTACAAATTTTAAAAATTCATGCATTAACGTTTAAAATTTTAAAATTGATTAATAGTTAGACATTCTACTTAGATACTTAGTTTCGATTCAAAATATCCAGGTGATCGTATATGCGCTAAATTTGATTGCGGTTTTAAGTAATGTGGCAAAAGCTTTCCTGCAGGTCATTTAAAATATTGTTGTTTGAAACAGACTTACCATTTCTAATTTTTTCAAGTATTATTGTTTCTTGTTGAGCTTTTCATACAATAATAACAGTAACATTTATGACCATTGCTTTATGTATTTGAGTGACCAGATCGGTCATATATAGTCTGTTTAAGATTTTACACGACAAGCTTTTAATATATAACTGGATGCTCCATCTTGCAAAATAAAATGTTGTGCTACCAATTAACAATTTATGTATAAAACAACAGATATATAATCAGCAAGGTTGTTTATTCGAAAAAAAACAAAACAAATAATTACAAAATGTCGTCGAACGCGGTTAACATTTCGGAAGCATTGAATATTGTCCCAAATTGACAAACATATGTATGTATTTATGCAGATGATTTAATTTGCATTAATAAGCTTTTGGATCCATCAAAAATCATAACCTTCAAAATTATTATGCCTACTCATCAAATTCAACCATATCATTCTGAACGTGAAACAATATCATTTCCCACCTCTATATACATCGGTGGCATACTTTCTCAAATATGTATGTACACTAGTTTTCTCACATCTGTCTTATTCGGTATGGGTAATAATATCTAATAAAAATAAAACAATACAAAAGTGATATACCTGACCATTAACGACGAGAACACACTGTTATACATAAATTAACCCGAGTTAATTTAATTCAATTAAAATTCAAAGTGTTTTCATTCTGCAGTGTGTGTGTCTTAATTTGAAAGTGAAGTTTTTGATCGCGACTCTTACAATTTTGTTGAAACATTTCAGTTTTTGTTTTTTCTTATGTGATGAATACTGATACGCATCTAATATTTTTGTATGTTGCACAGGCAGCATTACAAAAGTGATATAAAATAATAATTCGAAAATGTATTATTTGGAACGTGTTATGGACTCGGAGCACGCATTGTTGAATATTGTTTTACAATTTTATAATTGTTGTTACCAATGTACGCACCGATTTCGTAATTTCGTATATTTTATTGTTATTTGTTTTATCATCATGATCGCAGCATTAGCATATCAACGCATTAATAACCTAAAACAGTAGTTTTGTAATTCGCGAAATCAGTGATATATTAAAAATTTGGCGGTTCAAGGTAATATTGATATTTAACGTGTTAAACGATCACAGTTTGGTCTTGCAAAATAATTATCTATATAGATAAACGATTTACATGTTGGGTGTGTAACATTCGTTCAATATCTATGTATATAGACAACGATTTCTTATCTTAAACGGTCGTGCTTTAATGCATTTGACATTTAAATGCGTTGGTTTTTATGTTGTGTCATATTTTTACAAAGCAACAATCTTAAACAATATACACAATATACATTCGTCTTTTATGGGATTTGACTCCAAAGATCGGCGTGTTCCTGATACATATTATTGAAGCAAAATCATTCATGCTATAGTTTTATACATCATACACCTCACACGGATATGCTTGACAATCACATGATGTCTAGCCGAATAATCTGAAAACGTGAATCATCGACTGGGTTCAACATGTTCAATATATTTGCGGTTTCACATATTCCTTTATATTTGCGGTTATCATGTGGAAAATCCTATCTTAGAAAATGTCGTCAAATCACCTGCGAAATCTCAATTTGGTATAAAAAAAAACTCCAATTGGACAAAAAATAACATTATTTAACAGTGTAATGCTTTGTTATTTAGTTTAGCATTAACTTCACAGTCATCTAATTTAAATATTCACGTTCAAGCATGAATTGTGGGTATTTAAGCATTTGGGAACCGCAAAGTGTAGTACACATTTATGTTATGTCAGGTTATACGAGATGGCAAAGATGGCTCCCAATCAAATATTATAAAAAGGATGAAGTTAGTTGAAATGTTTTCCAGATTTTGTGATTTTTTTGGTAGCTTCTATCATTAGACATTGCACTATCGATAAGCGTTTAATCGGTAAATCAATAAAAAATTCTTATTTTGATTTTCTTCAACCTTGCAACACAAATTTTGTAGCACAAAAATTATAAGTCCAGCTTACAGCTGTCATAGTTCATAATCATTGACAAGACCGTTCGAAATATTTATCCTATTTTACACTATTGTTCATCTTTGGGATTTATTTTTCAACGGTGCAGACCAACAGTGAAAAGAATAAAGGAGCGAAACTGAGGCAAGGAAAGAATGGGCTCCATAGCAAGAAGTGGAGTCGAGGAAATAGCTCCAGTCAAAGCGCTACAACCCGTTTTATAAGATTATTAAATTTGTTAGTAGAACCCTTTAGATTAACAACTGTCCACAATAGAAGCGAAAGATAATATCGGTAAGACCAGCGATTTATAAATGTAAAACAACTTCCTGGGTGTTAGAGAGAATCTTGTTAAATTATTCGTATGTGTCACTATAATTATAAACATATAGGAGTTAGTTTATTTGAAGAGGAGTACAGTAAGGCCTTCACAATTTTTTTTATAGTTAAACAGTCAGATTTTTAAACTGAAAGCGAAAGACCACACACATATCGATTGACCGACCCGGAATATCCGATTACTACTTTTTAGGTGATACGGTCGGGCTCCATTTTCGTGTGCTACACGCAAATATTGCATGAACTCAGTCTTAATCAAGTTAAGTCTGTCGGGTTTCATCAACAGTTGAAGCTCATTTGGATCCGAAGCAAACAGTAATTTTTGTAATCGGTATTCCCAGCCGTGCAACGACATATTATGTTTAAGTTTTGTTCACCGTTCCGACTCGTTACTTGCAATATTCTATATTTGTTCGCAAGTCTTTAAATCGAGGTGAACTCTTTTCCATTGCCCGTAGTGGCATTTTCGGGAACCGAGTAAATAAGAAAAATTTCTCGCAAAGGTTTCACGGATATAAATTTTGAAAAGTGGCATATACGAATTTTCAAGTTTTCATCGCGGACTCGGCCCAAGAAATGGTCGAGTAGACTCAACACGATCCCTGGGCAATTTGAAAACAGAAGAGTCGTAGTTGCAGTCGTCCAAGAATTTTACTGCCCAAATGTCCTGTAGTTGGAGGAACCCGAGCCCGCTCGTTCTAGGCAGTTGTCATAGTTGGTGGAACCACTCGTCTAAATTCGGAAAGTCAGTATCGAGAGACTGATCGACATACGAATTGGGGCGATCAAGAGTTTATCGCCTTGAATCCACACCCACAATCCGTACGTTATTGAATCCTATTAATTTGGGCCAAGTAATCCGGATCTTTAAAAGCTGGATATGTCAAGTTGATATATAAAATTTGCAACACGCAATGGATCCGCAAAAATCTTCGCTGAGATGATATACGTTGACGAACAATTTTCAGAGAAGATATCCTGGTGGATAACTGTTTTACTCTTGGAATCATCAACACGAAGGTGTTTCTTTGCAGAAGCCACGAAATAACGCATCTTGGAAAAAAATTGGAACTAGGCGCAATCGTGCCAAAAAAATTGTTGAAATGCCAATACGAACACCCCTTCCTCCTTACTTTGAAATTTAGTTATTAATCTTAAATAAATATTCTAGTACCCTTAGCAAATGCATGCAAAATGCCCTGTTCATTTTGGCAATGATTGCAGGCAAATTGCAAACCCACACAATACTGAATAAGTCCTGTTCTCTGGGAAATACAAACTTCCTCATATATACACTCCCACTTAAAATGGTATCAACTTAACATTTAGAAATAAAATAAAGTCTGGTTTTGAAAAGCAAATTAAACTCGAAAACTAATATATTGGAAAGGGAAAAGAAAGCTACGTCGCTGGATCTATACCGTAGTGGTCAAACTCATTCTATGGTACGAAGATACCGTATGGTGACCTGGTCTGAGCAAATTGACCATCAATAAGCCGTAGATAATAATCATTGCTATGTGGATTTGGTTTACCAGTGCACTCATAGGCGTGGAAATGCATCCACTACATCAGACTGCTTTAGTCATATCGGGCAAACGTTCACTCTTAATGAGATGGCAGATCAGTTCAAGATACGATGATTATGGCTGTAAAATAGAAAAACCGTCATCTGATCTGACCTCAATTTACGGTTGTTCGTATACATAAAAGCGAAAAAATTACTGAACTTATATTGACTTTTCAACTGGATTGCCTCGCACAATCAATGATCATGAATTTATTTATTTATAAACAAACTCTTTCTAATAAAATGCATGAAGTTCATGATCACAATATACAAATAGTATTTTGTATTGTGCTGCTCTTCGTCATTATTAAATTTCACTAACCTCTCACCTTTATCTATATATGCGCGTTAGAGTTTACTTTAAAAATTCTCGTTGTATATTTAAGTTTTTTTTATTATTGTACATTTCTAACAATGAAAATTTACGAAACGATCCATCATCAATCAAACACTCTTCAAATTTACTGCAGTTATCTCTCAAGAGGTTTTACGAATAATCCATAACAGCTTGCGAATTTAATATATGCTAACTGCATTTTTATGTATGTATATATGTAACATATATGTAAACGAAACCCGTAGCAATAAATAAAACTATAAACCAAACATTGTGTATTTATATAGTTTTATCCAAAAACTAAAAATAAAATCTGTCAAAATAAATTAAAATTAAAATTTTCTCTTTCATTTCAAAAATATGCAAATCACACTTTTTATACTGTACGAAAGCTTTTTGTATATATGTATATAGTCGCGCACAACGGACGACGATCTTATAATAATTAATCGTCCAATATTTTTATCGGAGAAATACGAGGTTTTTGAATTTAAAGAAAAAATATATTTTAACGATTATTTAATTACGACAGCGAACTGTAAAAATTAAATCATCTTCTTATAAATTCAAACAGCACGATATTTACATTTGTATGTACATATACGGAAACATAACACAAAATATATCCAGATTATATACGATTAGCGGCGTGTGATAAGGCACCGCGTATGTAGCACGATCATGTGTATATATTTATATATACGTAAACAGACATCCATGCAAACATATATGTAACACCAAAATTCGGTAGTTTATTGAATGAACTTCAGATGTGAGTTCGCGTGTATGTCTAACATTTGTTGTTCATGCCTGTTTGTCAAATACATTTATTTTTTATTTTATACTTATTTAAATATTTATTTATTAACAAAATATTTGCTCTTTCACTGGAGGAATTTAATAAAAAAAAGTAGCAAATAATCCGATTTTCGAAATACGCGATCCGAGAATGTGTTAATTAAATAAAATTACCGATTGGCATAAATTTAATGCATTTTGTGTTTGGATTAGTCATTAGTAGAGGTTAAATTTATGCTAAAACGCGTAATCCCGCGAATTATTGGTATTGCTTATAGATTTAGTAAAAATTTGCCAAACATTTCACTTTCATTATTAATTCTGATTTGCATACTAATTTATTATGATATTCAACTAGCTCTATGCAGGTCTAATAGTTTGTTTTTGGTTTAAATGAATGTGAGAGAAATTTTTCGAACGTAAAGTATATTCGTTATACATAAGATACTTACCAGAGATCAAAATACCTATAATTCGAAAAGACACTTATTTTGGAATCAGAGTTTCAATTTTTAACATTCTAAAAAATTAAATCTCAGAATTTTGTACTTTTGAATTTGAATTCTTAATTTGTGTTGAATTTGATCGGAGGTGCAGAAGAGGTGGCCAATTTAGAATTTTTGGGATTCGAACTCATCCTTAAATTACTAAAATCAAAATTTAAAATAATTAGTGAAGTTGAATTTAATAGTTTAGTCGATTTAAAATAGTTTCGAACGAGCTAAAAACAAAAATTTAAATTTCTAGTGACCTAATTTTAATTTTTCCACTTAATTTTTCCTGTTTATGAGATTCGACAGTTATTTAGCGACCAAAAATTAAATTTCGATCAAAACAAAATTTATTTGTAATGATTTAAAAAAAGAATTAAGTGAACAAATATCAAATTTAGTTGTAACTACCTAATTAAAATTTAAATACTGCGGCTATTGACTTTTCACATAGATCGAACTCAGATATTTTCCAATAGGCTATAACATAATTAGTTGTAAAACGTGATTAGACGCAGGAAGAGCATATATAGCATATTTTAATAGCAATTAAATTGTTTTTATTCAATAAATAGTTGGTTTGTTTTCGCTTCAAGCAAAAGATTTATGCACGACTTTTTCTGAATTCATTTGTAGTGGTAAAATTTTAACAGGACGATCTTTTCCTTAAATGTTACATATTTTAATTACCGACTCTTGAAAGCACTGCGGCTATACACTTTTCACATAGATCGAACTCAGATATTTTCCTATAGGCTATAACATAATTAGGTATAAAACGTGATTAGACGCAGGAAGAGCATATATAGCATATTTTAATAGCAATTAAATTGTTTTTATTCAATAAATAGTTGGTTTGTTTTCGCTTCAAGCAAAAGATTTATGCACGACTTTTTCCAAATTCATTTGTAGTGGTAACATTTTAACAGGACGATCTTTTCCGTAAATGTTACATATTTTAATTACCGACTCTTGAAAGCACTGCGGCTATAGTCTTTTGACATATATCGAACTCAAATATTTTCCTATAGGCCATAATTAGGTGTAAAACGTGATTAGACGCAGGAAGCGCATAGAGCATATATAGCATATTTTAATAGCAATTAAATTGTTTTTATTCAATAAATAGTTGGTTTGTTTTCGCTTCAAGCAAAAGATTTATGCACGACTTTTTCCAAATTCATTTGTAGTGGTAAAATTTTAACAGGACGATCTTTTCCTTAAATATTACATATTTTAATTACCGACTCTTGAAAGCACTGCGGCTATACACTTTTGACATATATCGAACTCAGAAATTTTCCAATAGGCTATAACATAATTAGGTGAAAAACGTGATTAGACGCAGGAAGAGCATATACAGCATATTTTAATAGCAATTAAATTGTTTTTACTCAATAAATAGTTGGTTTGTTTTCGCTTCAAGCAAAAATGAACGCACGACATTTTCTACATTCATTTGTAGTGGTCAAATTTTAACAGGACGATCTTTTTCTTAAATGTTACATATTTTAATTACCGAATTTTGAAAGCACTGCGGCTATAGACTTTTCACATAGATCGAACTCAGATATTTTCCTATAGGCTATAACATAATTAGGTGTAAAACGTTATTAGACGCAGGAAGAGCATATATAGCATATTTTAATAGCAATTAAATTGTTTTTATTCAATAAATAGTTGGTTTGTTTTCGCTTCAAGCAAAAGATTTATGCACGACTTTTTCCAAATTCATTTGTAGTGGTAACATTTTAACAGGACGATCTTTTCCTTAAATGTTACATATTTTAATTACCGACTCTTGAAAGCACTGCGGCTATAGACTTTTCACATAGATCGAACTCAGATATTTTCCTATAGGCTATAACATAATTAGGTATAAAACGTGATTAGACGCAGGAAGAGCATATATAGCATATTTTAATAGCAATTAAATTGTTTTTATTCAATAAATAGTTGGTTTGTTTTCGCTTCAAGCAAAAGATTTATGCACGACTTTTTCCAAATTCATTTGTAGTGGTAACATTTTAACAGGACGATCTTTTCCGTAAATGTTACATATTTTAATTACCGACTCTTGAAAGCACTGCGGCTATAGTCTTTTGACATATATCGAACTCAAATATTTTCCTATAGGCCATAATTAGGTGTAAAACGTGATTAGACGCAGGAAGCGCATAGAGCATATATAGCATATTTTAATAGCAATTAAATTGTTTTTATTCAATAAATAGTTGGTTTGTTTTCGCTTCAAGCAAAAGATTTATGCACGACTTTTTCCAAATTCATTTGTAGTGGTAAAATTTTAACAGGACGATCTTTTCCTTAAATATTACATATTTTAATTACCGACTCTTGAAAGCACTGCGGCTATACACTTTTGACATATATCGAACTCAGAAATTTTCCAATAGGCTATAACATAATTAGGTGAAAAACGTGATTAGACGCAGGAAGAGCATATACAGCATATTTTAATAGCAATTAAATTGTTTTTACTCAATAAATAGTTGGTTTGTTTTCGCTTCAAGCAAAAATGAACGCACGACATTTTCTACATTCATTTGTAGTGGTCAAATTTTAACAGGACGATCTTTTTCTTAAATGTTACATATTTTAATTACCGAATTTTGAAAGCACTGCGGCTATAGACTTTTCACATAGATCGAACTCAGATATTTTCCTATAGGCTATAACATAATTAGGTGTAAAACGTTATTAGACGCAGGAAGAGCATATATAGCATATTTTAATAGCAATTAAATTGTTTTTATTCAATAAATAGTTGGTTTGTTTTCGCTTCAAGCAAAAGATTTATGCACGACTTTTTCCAAATTCATTTGTAGTGGTAACATTTTAACAGGACGATCTTTTCCGTAAATGTTACATATTTTAATTACCGACTCTTGAAAGCACTGCGGCTGTAGTCTTTTGACATACCGGGTGTTTTTTTTAAACTGAGACGATCAAATATCTCGAAAAATAGCCACTCTACGGAAAAAATGTCCATAATCAAAATTTAATCATACCGCGGGGGAAATACATTAGTGCAAAAAAAAAAGTCCCCCCACCCCCGCTTTGTAGGTGGGGCGGGGGTAACTTTTAAACTAAGATAGGAAGCCATATTTTTTATTGCAGATACGGATTCTACGACTAAAAGTACGTATGATTTGAATAAAATATTTTGTTCGGTTCATGATAGATGGCGTTGCAATCGACGAAAATCAATTTTTTCAATTTCTCCTTCTTAGAACACACGCATTCGATTCTGCAATACGTTTGAAATAAAAAACATCACGTTTTCATTGGAAATACTCGAAATTCGTCATCAAAACAATTTATTCAGTTTTGTAAATCTAAATAAGTGTTCAAAATGATGGCCTGAATTTTGTATTTTTGAAATTTAATAATAAAACTTGAAATTAATTTTGAACACTTATTTAGATTTACAAAACTGAATAAATTGTTTTGATGACGAATTTCGAGTATTTCCAATGAAAACGTGATGTTTTTTATTTCAAACGTATTGCAGAATCGAATGCGTGTGTTCTAAGAAAGAGAAATTGAAAAAATTGAATTTCGTCGATTGCAACGCCATCTATCATGAACCGAACAAAATATTTTATTCAAATCATACGTACTTTTAGTCGTAGAATCCGTATCTGCAATAAAAAATATGGCTTCCTATCTTAGTTTAAAAGTTACCCCCGCCCCACCTACAAAGCGGGGGTGGGGGGACTTTTTTTTTTGCACTAATGTATTTCCCCCGCGGTATGATTAAATTTTGATTATGGACATTTTTTCCGTAGAGTGGCTATTTTTCGAGATATTTGATCGTCTCAGTTTAAAAAAAACACCCGGTATATCGAACTCAGATATTTTCCTATAGGCCATGACATAATTAGGTCTAAAACGTGATTAGACGCAGGAAGAGCATATATAGCATATTTTAATAGCAATTAAATTGTTTTTATTCAATAAATAGTTGGTTTGTTTTCGCTTCAAGCAAAAGATTTATGCACGACTTTTTCCGAATTCATTTGTAGTGGTAAAATTTAAACAGGACGGTATTTTCTTTTTGCATATAGACTTTTCACATAGATCAAACTCGCAGTTTTTTTTTCTATAGACTGTATATTTATTTCCCTTGCAACTTTCCAAGCAGGAAGTATACACTATATTGTATTTGTGCCAAATTTTCATTATTATTTTATATTGAGTGAAATTTCAGAGTGAAATTTATTGTGTCTTAATTTTAACATATTGATTATTACATTCGGGAAGTACACATAATATTTGAATTTTCTATCAAATTCGCAGCATTGCCTATTTTACGAGAGTTTTTGAACTCGTAATTCTGAACATTTTATTTGAAATGGTTTTTAATCAACTTAGTTTGATTTTTGCAGCCTTGGGCAGACTTCTAATGATAAATATTCAACACAACTATCCCAAGTTATGTTAATTCATTTATTTATAACGATTTTCACAAAATTGTTTAGATTGTGTGCTCTGCGCGATAAGCTGATCAGTCGTAATAATGATGCGATATCCTATAACAAATAGATCTTAAAATATATTTTTTGTTGGAAGATAGATTTTCCACCATTGGACAAATAACTTGCCCCAATTAAAATTTTTAAAAGAGTGTCAGAACAAAAAGAAATTATAATTCTGTGTTTAATGTAAATAATTTTCTTCCTGCATGTAATATGTACCAATATATATTGTATATATATACAATATTATTTAATTATTAATTTTACTTTGTTTTATTTGGTTTTTATTTATAATAGCTTGATAAAGGCAATACATCGTCTCATCCAATGAAATTAACTATAATGACTAAAAAAAAATTAACTTATTAACTTGACAACAGCTTAATTTTCCTTGATATGTCGTCATTGAAATAATTGATTTTTGAATTTTTGCATTTTTCGAATAAAAAACGTAGTTGGGGCAGTTAAGGGTTAGCTGGGGCAGTTATACATAATTATTGAATTCATAATTGAATTCAGATGTGTTTGATGAATAACTTGAATCAAGCTTGAATGCTATTTGAAAAAAAAAATTTGCATGTTTCTAAATAAATTCAGGATTGATATAATTCCTTAATTTATACTTTGAAATTTGATATTCATATAATTCTATTCAAACACATTTCAAAATAGTATTGACAGTTGAGTTTAACAATTAAGAAGAAATTGGCCAAACAGTGCTTGTAAATTAATTATTACATTTTTTTATTGTAGGTATGCCATTGCATAGCGGTCAGTTTTTTTTTTGTAACTTTAACATTTTAGTCGGTCGACGAACAAATGAAGATCAAGATAGTTCAAATCTTGAAGAATTTAAACTTCATAAAGAACTGCACAGTTACAACTTTAGACTCGTAGCTTTAGTCCGATTCGAATGGATATGCGGTTTTCAATCTGATTCTGTACTGTAATTCCAGAATATTCTAAATTCATTTTGATTTCATAACATCAAATTAATTTTGCAAATGCGGGTTTCATTTATAGTTTACTGTGTATATATAGCTGTAGCAAATACAAACTAAGCTTTTACTAATTTTATTAACAATTTGAACCACTTTCCGTGTTTATAATATTTTCGTAAATATTTGGGATACATAATATACAATAAAAACTTTCGTACCACATAACCTTTCAATATAATAATCAAATTAATTTTTCATCTAAAATTGAGAGATGATAACATCACGTCGGTTTAAAAATTTCAATACAATAACAAAACCGGAAAAATTACACAATCATCCAAAAATGACAAATAACTTGTTGTATAATATACTCGTACCACCAAAAACATAATAATAACAAAAAACCTTTATATACTTCTAACCACGCACAAATAATAATTATCGTAAACTCATACTACCCATTTTGTATGCCGATATTACCATAATTAATCAATCGTCATCTTTCATTTTCATATTTCTAATATTTTATGCTTGTGCGTGAAATAACTTCCGTTGTATTCTAAGTTGGATTCGTTGTTTTATATAAATAAAATGAAAAACGTCGAACGTAAGTCTTTCATATAACACCAGAAAACATAAACAATGATAAGACATTCATAGTCCGCACCTTCGTTATAAATACATAATATAATTTTATAGCATAAATCGTAACACCTTTATAACACCAAAACCAACAACAAACTCGTGTTTCCTTATTAATTCGCGTACAAAATGCTTGTTGTATAAATACTTACTCTAAAAAAATCGAAATTCACAAAATATTGATGAATATAAGCTTCATTTCACCTAAGTACCTATGTACAGTGTAAAATGATATCTAATATAATAATCCATCATTCATCAACCATGTTAACTCCGAAAACGACTTCTTGGACACAAGCGCATATACTATGCCGATGAATATAGAAGCGTATGCATAATTGGCACGCGTCACATGATACTGATATAACTCTGTATGACTTTCTCAACTGCAGAATAATAATATGTAAATCGAGTGAAATCTAATCAAAAGTTATTTAAATTTAATATTCCCAAAATTGCGAAACTATCGCTATATACAATAATTTGGTATTCAAATGAGTGCTAAAATGCAAATTCTGTTACATTGGCAGCGGACTGTGCATCCAATAAAATTATATTATCTTTAACTCGTTTCATTAAAAATGGTCGTAATCCAAGTGAATATACTGTGTGCTTTTCAAATCAAGTGTACTAGTATTTCAATTTAGCTATGCATATATGGCTGCTTTTAAAATAGTTTCAATTAAAGTAAAACGCAACACAATTAACACAACTCTATATAATTAAAAGCTTCTCGATTGACTTCGATCGACTGAAAATCACGAGCTTTCGAATGTTTTTAAAATCAAAACTGCAGATTATATCAAATTACGTCTATACCCTGAACGAAAAAACTTGTAGTAGTTGAAATTATAAAACCAGCCAATGTAACAATAAATTCGTGATCCTTTCGAATACGATATGATAATTTTGAAAAGCTTTCTAAAAAATTACTAACGAAAATGAATCAAACAATGTTTTGTAAGAAAGACATTAGTGTTATTCAAGAAAGACACGGTTGAGCTTTTACAATTTAAATTTAAATCTTAAAGCTTTAGAATTCACGACAGTTGATAGTTACAACCGGTAAAGTTAAGAAAGCTAAAGTTCTAAAAGTGCTTCGGCAAATAAATAAATTGAGATTTCGTTGATTGCATAATTTTGCTGTTCAAATTAGTTTACAGTGTTATTCACCTATAGTAGAGTAGTATGTATCGTAACAAATCCAATTATTCAATAATTAAGCTTTTGGTGTTAGGTGTTTACCGTATACGCCAATATTTCTTTATTGATTAACCATAGTAATCATATTTGGACAGCAAGCGTTTAAATGGAGTTATCAAGTTGATGAGCTCATAAAAAAGCTCAAATTGTCTTTATTATAAATAGTTTCAAAGATACACTTCTTGATGTAAGTGAAGCTATATTTTCGTCACAAAATTCTTTACTACGAATGTTGAAGGAAATATAAATTCTGTTGAAGTCAATGAAAGTTTTAACGATTTATTAATTTAATTAGTGTACTCCAGTTTGTGAGTTATTTGAGTTTGGCTTGTCAAAGCTTAATCGATTTCATGCTGTTCATACTAGGGAAATCTTGTATTTCAAAATCACTGTATGTATTGTGTTGTTTAGGTTATGAATTGCAGTCCAAAACAACTCAATAGCTTTCAAACCTATTTATTTCAAAAAACTTTCGCGACTTGTATCTGTCAATTCAGCTGCACATAAGGCTACCTTTACAACAAAGTTTTGGCTGTTAAATTGGATGTTTTTAATTAAAAACTTTCAAAACATAAGTCAAGTGGTGTTACCCCATAATGCTTTTTATTTAAATACTTTCCGGCCGCTTGTCAGATTTAACTTTTTTTAAATTTATGTTAACCATCTTGTAAAAAAAACGTTCAACACTCATAATTTTTATCTGCTGGACCCAAACAATTTTTTTCTATAAAATTAGCGCAAGGTTTAAAAAATTAAAAAGATAATGTGATATTTTTGAATTGACCTGTCACAACTCAAACGTATCACTTTGAAAGAAACTGGAGCTTGATGAACACATATAAAGAACAAACGAAAGACACTTTGAATGCTAAACCCAATGAGTTTTTGCATGCTTTTAAAATCAATACTAGAGATGTATGATACAATGAAATGGTTGAAATTTTAAAACGGCCAATGGATTTATGTTAAGAAAATAAATCATCCAATTCTGTTTAAGAAAGATTTCTATGTTATACGAATAGCATAAGAGGATAATTTCAGCTTTTATAATTAAAATATACGAATAAATTTTAATTTGATGATAAAAGCTTTCGAATTTGGCACAGTTCATAATTTTAAACGGTAGAGTTTAAGAAAGCTTTGGCAAACAAGATAAAACAAATTTAAGTTTCCATTAATATTAGCAAACGTTTTATAATTTGAAACAAATAATTCTCATCAATGTTTGATTAGCTTCGTTTGATTTTGACATTACGAAGAAGTTGAGCTTTTGGTGATTTCATAAATGGGATAAACTATTTATAAGCTGACTGTGTCCATATTATTTTATCATGAGGTTCATTTGATTTATGCATAAACCTTTTAGTATACCACTCACAGGGGTGTACAGTGAGCACCAATGTTACTGGACTGACTAAGCACAATAAGCTATTAAATGATGTCTCAAATTTTATAAAAAGCTCAAAATGTTGTTCTTATTATAAATATTAATAAAAGCTCTCTAAACACTTCTAAATCTTAATGAAAGCTTTATATTATGATGTTCATGAAATTTATAAATTATATTATCTTGTTAGCCGAAATAGCTGCATTTTTATTTAACTTAAAAAAATGTTAAAACATTCTTGATTTTCAAGCAAATTTGAAGCTTTTTATTGAATTTTTCTATTGTAAAATGGTAAAATTATAATTTGTTTCTTGTTGTCCATACCATTGAAATGTAGCTTCTTTAAATTTCTAGGTTGTGTTTTTGAGGTTCAGTCCAACGCATGAGCTTTCAAACGGAAATAGGTCAAAAGTCTTAAGTCATATTCATAGTCATAACTTCAGTATATATGTAGAATCATATTTTTAAAATAGATTAATTAAAAATTTCTAGTAAAGAAATATAAATAAAGTAAATAATTTCGATAACATTGCATTTACTCCTCATATATGTACATGCATCCATAGTTAACTAAAACTAATTTTATCTTATTAGATAATTTAAAGAAGTGGTTTTGAAAATGTTAAATATCCAAAATCGAATGAATTTGAATACGAACATGTATAGTGGAGATGTATGTATATGATAAAATGAAATAACTGAAATATTAAAATAGCCAACGGATTTAGATTTAAGATGTAAGAAACATTTCAATGTTGTACGAATAGCAAGAAGATAGCTTCAGCTATCTTACAATTGAAATAAACGAATAAATTTAAATTTGATTATAAAAGCTTTCGAAATTGGTACAGTTCCTAATCAGAAATGTAAAGTTTAAGAAAGCTCTATACCTGCATTGGCAAACAAGATAAACTTAGCTTCCAATAACGTTAGCGAAGGCTTTATAATTGAAAACACATTACTTTCGTCATTTTTTGATTAGTGTCATATGATTCTGACATTATGAGGAAGTTGAGCTTTTCAAGATTTCATAAATGTCATTAACTATTTATTTATAAGCTTGTTTCGTCCATATTAGCTTATCGCTTTCCTCATCTTTGATTAATGCAGTATGATTTTAGTATACCAGTTATAGGGGTTAACAGTGAGGTGTTCCATAGCTCTCTAAATACTTCTCAACAATGTTTCCATAGCTCTCTAAATAATATATTGAAATTTAGACCAACTCATTAGCTTTCAAACGGAAGTCAATTTTTCAACAGGCTTAAGTCAATATTTAATAATATTTAATGGGTCCTGCGAAAATATTTTTCATTAAAGAGATTCTTTAAAGGAACTTTATTAGCTTTCAAATATGAATTACGAGCTTTTCATTTACAGAACTCTAAATTAAGCTCAAGCTTTTTCTATGTTTTTAAGTAAATTTGAGCTATGAGACTGAACTATTTTGTACATTTTCTAGTTTTGATACGAGATTGATTAATTTGATTCTAAAAGGTTTCGGATTTGGTACAGTTCACAATTAGAAATGGCACAGTTGAACGGCAAACAAGAAAACATAAATTGAAGCTTCCAATAACATTAGGAAAAGCTTTAAAATTGAAACACATTACTTTCATAATTTGTTTTATTAGTGTCGTTTGATTTTGGCATTTTGAAGGAGTTGAGCTTTTGATGATTTCATAAATGCGTTTAACTATTTATAAGCTGGCTTCTCCCATATTATCTTATCGTTTTCCTCACCTTCCATGTATGCTTTAAGCTTTTAATACTACCACAGCTGTTTATAGTGAACACCAATGTTTCTGGATTGACTAACCTAGATAAGCTATTGATTAATAACTTATTTCATTATTAACTTCTTAGAGTTAATGAAAGCTTTACGTTTTGATGGTATCAAGGTTTAAACAATCCAAAAAGCTCAAAGTATAATAGTAATGAAAAAATTCTGTGATTTTTAAAGTCATACTGATTTATAATTTCGCAAACCATGATTAATTGGAAAAGCTTGGATAAATGTATTAAGAGCTTTTTATGTAAAACAGGCTCCGTAAACTAGTATTCAAGAATCAATCATTTAAAGCAGTTTTCTAAATAGCTATAAAAATTTAGAAGCTGTGAAAATGAAAGCTTCTCGCTCTCTCGAATATGTAATGAAGATTTAGAAATGATTCTTAAGAATCAATAATGAAAAAATGCCGAGTAGAAATATTTGCGCTTTTTTCAACGATCTCACATATGAACAGATAAAATCACTTCAAGCAGCTTTTAAAGTCAACAAATGGTTATAATTTGAATAAATAAGCTCTTCAAGTCAAGATACTTATATTTTTGATGATATTAAACATTTTCGTAGTTAGCTAACCAATGAGTCTTAAGTTAATTGGGTTCCGTTTCGACAGTTTTGATAAGCTTTTGGATAATGTGTCAGTATCATATATTAATCATCAGATGATATTTCAGAATACAAGTGCAACTATATTTTTAAAATAATGAAAATTCAAAGAATAAATCTCAATTCTAGAATATTTGAAAAGTTCGAGATATGTACATATACGTTGGGATTTTAATTAAAAAACTATCTCAATTCGAGATAGTTTTTTCAATTCAAATTCATCAAACTCACATACAATTAAATTAAATTAAATCAAAATGGATTAGAATTCGGTACAGCTAAAATTTAATTTTACAATTCAACACAATTTTAAGCCTTCATGAACGTCAACAAATGGGTAAAATTTGAATAATTAAGCTTCTTGAGTCAAAATATTTAAATTATCATAAGCATCGCAAGATTGATATTATATGAAGCTTATTCAAAGAGCTTTTTAAATATTGAAGAACTAGAAACCATTTTAAGCTTAGTTGAAACTCAATTTAATAAACACCATTTCTAATATTTCTGTCCAAATCAGTTTATCTTATTAATTCACCTATGAGTATAGTATACTAAAAGCTTGAATATGAATTGAATATCATCGAGTTCGAGTTAAATCAAATTATATCTGTTCAAACGACATCGTTGGAAATTCTCTTTATTATAGTTCACCGAAATGTATTTAAAACTATTTTGCGGTTTATATAAAATATAATAATGAGCTTTGCAAACATTTGTGATGTAAGTACTATATCCATAGTTAATTGAACCTTTTAATCGAAAAATTCTTTAAAAAAATATAAAATATGAAAAAGAACTTTTTGTAATACATATTTAAGCTTAAAATTACCATAACTGCAACTACTTCTATTCTTGACAAATATTTAACTTCTTGATGCGATAGAGTTAGAAAAAGCCTTAAACATAGGGAGCTTTTACATTTAAAATGAAGGCCATATGAACATAACTAAACTTTCGTAATGCAAATCATGATTTTAGTCATCGGAAGTTTGAGGTCCATAATTTTAAATTTAAATAAACCGACAAGCCCAATTATTTCTAAGAGTTCTGAAAGCTTTGTAAAAAGGACATCAGACATTAACAGCATATTCAAGTTGGATCTGACGTAAGCGTAAAACAGGACCTTAAGTGTCTCGAGGTCTTAAGTATTCCACGAACACCGCTTAGTAAATTGAAGCATGGAGTAAGCTCTAGCGATGCATTGCTCAATGTGCTTAATAAAGCTGCTTTCAACGAAAGTAACCATACTAGGTCTTTAATTTCGTATACTTTTTGCAAGAGTATGCCATATGTATTTGATATTGATGTATAACAGAACGATAAACTTACACTTGTTAATGTTCAGGCTGAGAGTGTAAGACTCACACCATTTCGCTAGATTGTTGATGTTTTCCTGTAGTTTGTTGGTATCAGCGATGTTTTCGACAGTTCTGCAGATTTTGAGATCGTCCGCAAATATTAACACTTTAGAGTGAAAAAAAATATAAAGATCCAATATGGGAGCCTTGTGGTACCCCTGAGGTAGCTTGAATTATTTCTGATCTTCTATTTCCAAGTTTAATATACTAAATGCGGTGGCTCAAAGATGATTTAAACCAGGCAACAAACTGTTTGGAGCGTTCCAAGGTCTTACAATGACTGATGGAGTCAAAGGCTTTCGCAAAGTCAGTATAAACTATATCAACATGGTTTGTGTTTTTCAGTTTCTTTAAATGAGTTGCTGGTAAATTCAATAAGATTTGTTGATGTTGATCTTTCTGGCATGAAACCGTGCTAATACTGTGAGATAAATCGAGGAACCAATGATCTGAATGAGTTGCACACTATCAGTTCAAATAATTTGGGTATTGAAGAAATTGAGGTTATCCCTCTATTACAAGAAACATCGTTTCTTGCTCCAGTTTTGAAAATTGGTGTCACTCTGGGGTTATTTTCCATTTCTGTGGAAATTCTTAACTATTGATTAAATAGAAGACACAGAGGAATTGCAAACATTATACAATATTTTAATAATGAAGCTGGAATGCCAACAGGGCCGCATCCATCTCCGAATACTTCTATAAAGCTCGATGAATCTCTTCGGGTTCAATCCGTGGTGTTAGTATGGTTACGTTGTTTTCACCATTGCTAGGGATTTCATGCTTATCGATTTGTTCCGGTTTATAAACTGATTCAAAAAATTGAGCAAACATGTTTGATATAACCTGCGGGTCATAATGTACCTTGAATGTCTTACACTCTGGATAACCATTAATTTATTTTTTCCTTAAAATATAGCTAATGTGGCTCTTCTAGTTTAACTCAAAGTAGCACTCGAAATTTTGGTTACAAGCAATGAATTTAGTTACCTCAGAAAACAGTTTGAGATTTTCTTTGTATGCCTTGTCTTTCTTGTTTTTAAGATTAATATGTTTATCGTCGTACCATTAGGTTTGATCAAAGTTGTGGGAAGAAAGAGTGATATACCCTTGAAAATGATTTTAGACAATTTCTCAACGTTAACATCTATGTTGCTGCTGATAAGTTGCTTTTCCCAGTTAATCTGCCGTTTGGTATGTCTGCTTTTCTAAAGTTGCAATACGGATTGCGGTTTTGGTGATTATTATTAACATTATGGCTATCGCATTCCAAAATTATTTCAATGGCTTGGTGGTTTATATCATTAATAACAAATGGTGATGGTGATTCATTTAATTTAAACATACAGATCTGACAAATTTGACTTAGATTTATATCAAAACAGTACCGATAAATAAACACTCTGTTTCTGAACTCACGTTTAAAGGTAACAATTTTCATAGAAAATTAAGACCCCACTAATTAAGAAAGTGTAAGATAGATTAGCTGCATTATTGATTTTCACTGTGTCGCAGCAGGCAGCGTAAGATGAAATCGGTGAGGCAGGTGGAATATATACCGCCGTTGATAAAATTTAACCTACTATTGATTATAATTTTAATACATGCTCACCAGATAGGTTAGATATTTCAACTAACTCAGTTGATAATGATGCATGAACCTCATACTGGCTTTTTACAAAATTCCGTACTAAGAATCCCTTTATTGAATGATGTTTCACAGATGATGTAAACCGGAAAGAGCGCTTTTAACACAAAATTGTGAAATTGGGCAGCATTCGTAGACATTTTGTTTATATTGTTATTAGGCCATTGAAGTAGTGTTCTTATAGTTTACTATTTCCAAGTTATGTTCAGGTTTCTCCCAACTTATTGGGAGCTGTATTGGATCCAGATTTTACAGTGACATGGTGGAGGATCCATTGGTTTGTAGTTAAGGCGGTTCGTATTAACGAATGCAGCTGGTCCCCTTCAATCGGTGAATAGTAATTAAGATAGTGTGTGTGTGTGTCTGTGTAATACTACTACAGCAGGCTATCGAAAAATTTAAGTGGTTTTTCTGACAGACGGACACAAACAACGGTAGCGGATGTTAAGCCTTGAGCTGCATGAATAAGTGCCATTTGTCCGATTTTGTGAATGTTAAATACAGCGTGTTAGGCGTAACTGGAATATCAGAAATCAACCGAAATTTGTTAAAACTGAAAGATCTCATTGTTATTATTAGTATAGAGAATTGATGGTACACTAATTGTAATGCATATACCACATCAGCAGGACATTTTTAAGTTATACGTTCTAAATGATTAAACTAAAAAATATGTACTCGATTATTTACAACATATCTGAAAAGCTTTTCTACTAGAGATCGCTCAAAAAGTGTTTGTAGAAAGCTTTTAAAATATTTTAATATGAAAGAATATTGTAGTTTATGGAAAGCTTGAGGTGTCACGTACACATATTTTGAAGAATTTTAAGAATTGCACTTGTGGGTTAATCCTAACTATTAAAATCTTGTCAAGTTTAAATTTTAAAAACCAATTAAAGAAACCGATTCAAAAGCCAACTCAAAGCGAATTCATTGCACTTAACGGGCATATACAAAACCTGTTTTGAAAAGAATACCAATTTGTCTAATTAACACATTTACATTATGTATATAGGAAACTATTTTAACAACATATTACAATACCAATGGATTTTAAATAAAAAATTCACTCCACAATTATTTTTACTTGAATTTTCAAACAGATTTCCTCATGATTTTTTTAATTTTATTCGCAACCAGGAAAGAAACTAACTAAACTCTAATCAATCTTTCCGCTGCGATGCGATCTCAAACAAAAATGTAATAATGAAGCAATTACATATATATATCTAAAACATAATAAATTAGTTATTTCCATGAAAAATCGACTTACATACATCCCACGTCTGAATATATATAAATGTAAATAAGTTACCGCACATTCACCATGGCACTGTTCCAGCGAAAAATCACATTATGGATTAGACAATCGCATAGAACAAAATTCCCATATAAATTAGACGCCAAACAATTCAATTTTTTTTATGTATGTACACCGCGCAGATATGCAAATCAAACAGATCACATTATTGTTGGGGCGCAAATTATTCCACTCAGCAACCAAAACAATAGATCATTATAACATGATCATAAGAGATTGATTAAAATCAATGGTAACAACATTTTTATGCGCGCGCCATTCACTTTCCACCAAAAATTTATGTTTCATCCTAAAATCACCGCGCATAAATTGCATACACACATACAAATCCACATAAGCATAATAATATCTTCGACCGCACATACTAAATCAATTCCATATAAAATTGAATAACACACAGAGATCACTTTCGATTCGATTTATATGCGGTTTTGTTGTTGTTGTTTTTGTTTATAGTATGATCGACCAAAGAGGAGATCAACCTTTTCAAATTTTTTTTAATCTGCCGTGTTTTCAGTTAACGATGGGCCTCGAAAAAGACGCCGTGTACTACTAAATATTTATCGTCGCAAATCTTAATCGAACCAGCCCGTGCGCCCTCCTGGCCGAATATTATGTGATGTCCGATGATCGTTTACAAAACAACAACAACTACCACAAAAATGTTTTTTTTCTCCATCCAACCCAAAAATAAAAAGAAAACAAGAAATTTTGTTTTTTTGTTTTGTATTTTGCTTTTTCTTAATTTTTAAATTTTTTTGATTTTGTATAAAACGAGATATTCATGGGGAGATGGCATCATAATTTCTTAAGACTTGGTAGTTTGTGGATCATATTATATTTAATAAAAAAAAACAAAAGTTAAATAAAAACAAAATAGTTGAAATGTATAAATTAAGTGTGGTAAGTTAAACAAAGTGATTTTTGTTGTTGTTGTATTATGTGTGTGTGACATCTGAGATTATACGATATATTGGATTACCTGCACCGCGCTCTATATGGATTAACGCTATATTATGTGGATTACAATTTATCATATGGATATATGTTACAAAAACAAAATCGAAATAACGAAATATCATGGTCAATGTTGAAAGTGAAATTTATTTTTGTTTTCTCATCATGATATTTGAGGTCAACGAAAATCTTCTTTTATATATAAAATTAAAGATGATTCGATTTAAAAATAAAAATAAATTTACTTTCTATTGAAAATCGATCGAAGAGACGTTTTAAATCCTTTTTATTTTCCGGTTTCAGGTTGTATTAGCTTTAGTCGGGTGTGTTGTGGCTGAACCACCATCCGGTTACTCATATAGTCGTCCATCGTTCGGCGGTGGTCACAGCAGTTCGCACGGAGGTGGCGGTTTCGGAGGATTCAGCGGCAGTTTAAGCGGATTCGATGGTGGATTCCATGGAGGCAGCAGCAGTTTTGGTGGTGGTGGATACACGGCCGTTGGTGCCGGATACCAAACCTCAGAGGGATTACACGTTGATCCATTGTTATTGCATAAAGTTAAACAAATTTTATTGGATCAAGAAAATTTACACGGCCATGGTGGTGGATTCCATGGTGGACATGGGATCGAAATTCCATCATCATCATATGGTGTACCATCAACCTCGTACGGTGTACCAAGCTATAGCACACGTGTTGTCGGCATTGAATTAGGCCACATTCGTCAAGGACATCAAGTAGCACAATACCATCAAGAATCACATGTACCATCGTTCGGTCACTCGAGTTACGGCGGTGGTTCGTCGTTCGGTCACGGAGGCGGTTCTTCATTCGGTCATGGCGGTGGTTCGTCATTCGGTCACGGCGGAGGTTCATCATTCGGTCATGGAGGAGGTTCATCATTCGGTCATGGAGGAGGATCATCATTCGGCCATGGAGGCGGTTCATCATTTGGCTCATCAATTTCATTCCGACCACCACAAATTTTGACCGCACCATCAGGTTCATACGGTCCACCAGGTCATCATCATTAAAAAGCGCGCAAATTCACACATATTTCTACAACTCTCTCTCCACATTCTATAATTATTTATCCTTTCTGTATAATGAGTCACAAAGACCCAAAATGGTATATTTTATTTTTTTCTTCAAAATTTCCTGCGACACTAATTTTTTTTAAGTGTTAAACGAAAATTTGAAGAATGAGATCGATCGATATTTTGGGACCGCGCGCAAACCATTTTTGTATAAATGAATCTAAGTCGATTAGTTTTTATAATACTTTTGTAAATAAATTTTTATAAAATTAAGAAAAAATTTGTATAAAAAACAAAAAAAATTAACCAGAGTTGTTTTTATTTTATGGCGCGAAGTTCTACCACTCGTAAAATTATGAAAAAGAAAGTCAAATTTTACATCATCTTTTAGATCATCCACAATATTGGTGTTGTTATCAAAAATTATCTTTTCACTTTCAATTTGACATTAATTAATGACACAGCTTTTTGAATATATATCCACGAATGTATGGGAAAGATACACTTAGAACTTTCTCTCCGCTGACTAATAAATTATTTATTAATTCGCGTCTCGCTCGCGCATTGAAATTGAAATTCGAGATGATACATAATGGTTTAATAATGGTAATTTGTTGATTGGTAAATTTTTGTGTTTAAAATGTGTTTTATTAGTATAAATTTACATATTTTAAATCACGCGGTGTCCATGATTATAAACTTTCCATATTTTGCATAAATCGATTATTGGTCATCTACGCACTATACATACAACTAAAATATGTTTGATGGTGATAACGTGCGGCTAATGCGCTTACTTTCATTTTGAGGTGGTTATGTAATATGGATGGGTATAGCTATAGTGAATGCGGAAATCTGTGGTTATACTTTAACGATACCTAAATATTTGGAAAGGTCATAAAAGACCTGGCCCCAACCGCTTGTTTCATGTATGCGTCCTTTCACATTTTATTGCAACTTTCCATACTAGTCAGTGGAATTTGGAACACTATCCATATAAATCGTCTAAAACCCGTAAAAAATCATTTCCTGAAATATGCCGCCTAACGATATTATTACAAATGGTTTAGAACTGTGATCAGAGCCCCGAGTCCGCATAAAGTAATTACCGGTATATCCTAAACGATTATCATGGACAATGCATGATTATGATGGTTATTGGATACGGAATACTGCAGGTGCTTGCCAAACTATACTGCTATAACATAAAAATGTAATAATTGATTTGAATATATAAAAGAAAAATTTGAATCTGCTTAACAGTGCGAAGGATGGGGAAGTTTCCGATCGCAGACACTTTGTCCGGATCAACCTTCAGCCAACCATCACCAACAATATATCCCAAGTGTTTAATCTGGTTTATCAAAAATTTACGTTTTGACATGTTGATATAGTGAGATTAGTTCTGATCATAAAACTCGAGACTTCGCCCAGCAACTCAAAATGTTCTTCGATGGCAGCCGACGTAATTAATAACTCGTCCAAGTAGATGAAAACGCGATCCTACCAATAGAAAGGTATCACCTTGTATATTGGACAACACATATCCTTTGTGGCGCATTGCACAAACCGAATGGCATGACCCCGGAACTGATATAGCGGTCGCCTTTGAAAAGGAAAGCAGAATATTGCCAAGAGGCTTCGTCCAATGTAATTTGCCAAAAGGCAAGGTTCAAACTAGAAATGAATCTGGTTTATTCTAGTCTAACCCAATAAGCCGTCGAACAAAGGCAGTGGATACACGTCTTTCACTGTAACCGCGTTCAGTTTCCGGACATCCAGACATACTTGTACTTTCCCATTGTCTTTAATGTAAACTGTAATAGGAGAACACCATCCATTGGTGCTTTCTTCGATAACAGCGAGGAATAACATACGATCAATTTTTTTTTATTAATTATGGCCTGTTTAACCGGGGAAACAGCATAATACCGCTGCTTCACTGGAGAGGCCGACCTGACGCCGAAAGAATGTTTAGATCGGTACGCTGTCTATCCGTGAGCTCGTATCCAAGGGACTCATTATTTTCAAAGGTGGCAGACAACGAAGAAAGAGTTTTTTCTATGACTGAAAGTGCTATTCCGAATTTTGTCCAAAAATCCATATTTAGGTATAACGATTGTTGAAGATCGGGAGCAAAGTACAGACGGATAATCTTGGTTCGATCGAAATAAGTGATAGGAATATTAAGATAGCCAAGGATAGAAGATTTGTATCCACTATACAGTAATTATACATGAGTAGGTAGATGATGGAATTTTTAGTTCGAGTAATCTACTACCTCTTGGCCACCAGCCCCTAAAACTCTAATGTTTGCCCCACTGACTAAAAGTCTGCGCATTTTCCATTCTCCCGATACAAATTTCTGTTGGTGGACGGTTTTTCTCAGATAATCTGCATGATTTGTGAAGGACGATACATACTGCCAATATTGTCAATTAAGCAGAGAGCAATGTGGAGTTGAATTTTCGGTTAAAATTTTGATTGCCTTTCAAATCAAACAAATCATGATATACATATAGCTAAGCCCCAATTAACATCATTACACAACGCTTTTAATTTGATTGTGTGACCTATCGGCTGCTATACCATAATATGGGTATGTATACATAAATGAAGCTTACTGGAATATACAGAGTCATTGTCGATGTCGACATTAGTTAAGAATTTTTGATTATATAGTTTTGTTTCCGGATTTCAAGAAACGATCGCAAGGTCAAAACTATATTATAGCTATCATTTCGATCATTATACAAAAAGACTCACCAAGTCACCATTACCAATTAAGCTAAATTATTTAGGTATAATTATCTATGGATAAGATTAAATTCAATAATTATACATCTACGGAGATTATATATAACCTGTTTACAAGACACTATATTGGTAAGCTGATCATGTTTTAACTATATCCGGTTAATTTACTAATCCAAAAAATGTAAAGCTTAGCTCGAAATTTCTGGTAATTTTTTAACTAATAAAAAAATTCCACCTCTTACATACACGTCAACTTCAATTGTCAACTATTGTTTCTACGTAGTTTTTCAGAAATGAACCTACCCTGGATTACGTAACCTCTATAAAAGTTATTTATTATTTATTTTAACTGGTTGGAACCAATACAGATTCCTTACTCAAAGCCACAATGGTCTTGCATTGTACACACTTTTAATTCCAGACCGTCCTCGCATGGAGCATCATGCCTAGGTGTTCCCAAGAATTCTAAAAATCTCCCGATGTGGGTTAGCGATAATAATTTTGTAAAGTTAAAATCAGGATGTAGTCTATAGTCATTAACCAAATCGATTAATAATTAGTCTGTGTCTTACGTATAGAGCGTAATACGCCCAATTTGTGAATTAACAAGATGAGCAAAATTTCTAGGAAAGTCTCAAATGGAACTGTTTTTTAATGGGCGATCTTTTAGTTCTACTTAGTGAGGAGACAGCAAAGATACTTAATTGTTTTATTTGTTAGGTAATTCTAATCTACTCATCTCCGGATTTATGCGAAAAACCGAAACCATCAGTAGGTAATGCAATTGAACCAAAGTAACAATTTTTTCCGACCAATAAAATTGAAATTCTAGTATGAATGTGATATTCTTCGTAAATGTAAAGAAGAAAAACTCTCTCACTCGCAGACAACGATTGTACAAATTTACTTTGATGAGTTTCATAATTTCTTATTTGTAATATTCGCCACACTGTGAAACATAAATTTACTTCCAGTTAAACACATAAAAACTACACGGTTTAGTCCAACGTTCTGATAGAATTGTACTTGGCAGGTCTACCGGAAAATGTGTAGCCGGTTTGACAATAGTATTAAAAACCCACCCAACGGTGACAATGTCAATCGGCTCTCATTTTATACTGAGACCTTCCCAGCCAGAAGGGCTAAAATAGATTCAAATAGATGTTTTTTTTTGAAGTTGGTACATTTCGAATATAGTAGGGGAAGTGCGTTTGCATCACAACCAACCACAAATTAGATTTTATTAATCCTTTCGCATTTTACAAAATTTATTTATTCCAGCAAATGTGGAGGTGAAGTGGGATCATAGGGCAAGTAAACATTACACGAACGATACTCGATATTTGGAAATTATTGGAATGAAAATCTGGAAAGTTGCGGAAATCTTCATTAGCTATACAGTAAACAAATTCTCCGACTAAATGGGGGAGCTGAACTATACTGTGCTGCAAGCTATAATCTAATTTTAGCTCAAGCATGTGGAAAATCGAAAAAAAAATTTATTAGAATCAAGGGATGGTATACAGGCGCTTGTAAAGAACTGTTAGAAATAAAAAACTCAAACAATTACTGCATATAGAGAAAGGTTTTGCAGCTTTTGTCATATGGCACGACAAGTCAATGAAAATAGGTCGTGCTGCTTTCTCTGAGTGGAAAACAAATAAAGCCGTGAAATTCACCATCCGGCCAGCTATATGGGGTTGTTTTGCTTTAGTATCAACTCTTCCGTCTTCTTATTCACTTTTTAGATCCGTTAAACCAAGGCACAAACTTTATTTCTATGTAGATTTCTTTTAAATGATGTCATCGTCGTGTTTTCAGTTCTCGAGTTGTCACGACGGGCAACGGTTTATCTCCTCTGACCGACTCAATCGTACACTGTTGTCTGTTATCTGATCATGCCACGATGACGAGGAGCATAATGAATGGGATGAGCATTTGTAAGAGAGGTGGTGGCCACTTATCCTCATTATCTGGGGTTCGAGCAGCATATGTATACATTTTCGACAATTTTGCGAATTAATTTTAGATGCAGTGAATGAATAAGCAGGACCTGAATAAAGATCAGATACAATAATCATTTCAGGTTCGCATGATAAGTGAGCCAAATACTACAACTTTAGGAGTGTGTCTATAGAGTGAATATAGTAGCGTACAATTTGAACGGACTTAATGGTAAGACCTGGGCTAATTGATTTTAATTGAAATTTAAAAAATTTAGGACTTGAAACCATATTTTTCGCACCAAATCCAGCTTAAGATTAGAATTTCATTTTTCGAAATAGTCTCAGCCGCTAACTTGGATTTTAGAAAATTAAAATTGGCACCAGTTTTATAGATATATAGGTGATTAGCAAAATGTATACTTTAACGGGAATAATCGGTTTTACTAATACAGTTTTTGGCTATTATCTTTCATTTTTCATAAATGAACCTTTCATGAATTACGCATCGTTTTATTTTTTTATTAAAATTGATGTTATAGTATGTGATTCTCGCCTTAGCAAGACATTTAAAGGTAAAACTTTCAGTTGAACCATCTAGCTAAGGCGAGTTGGAGGCACATGTGTTCGAAACAGCCGACCCATAATTCATCCTAAGTTAGTTCGCATACATTGACCATCATACTTCTATTATTAAAACAGGTAACATAAATGAAATGCTAATTTCCTAACTTATAGTTTAGAACCGATCAAAGCATTATCTAATGAATACAGCAAACAGCTTACCCGGCAGTACACAGAATAATACTCATCTCTCTGACAGCGATGATCAAAGCCTTAATTGTACAATGTGTTAGCACAATAATTTATGCGCTTGAAAATTGACATACCCAAACTGGCCGACATTCTTAGATCATGCTAGGGAGTCAGTATAGTAACTTAGTCGCGCGTTAATATTTATACGAATAAACGTTATATCAAAGGTACACGACAATACCCTGTTAGCACGTTTTTTATGTTACTGAGGACGAGATACGGGTAAATAATTATTTCCCTAATCAATTTGTCAACTATATATTTAAAAGGTTTAAAAAAAAACTCCAAAACTGACGACTACGACTATAATCTGCGACTATATACAATCATTGTCTTTAGGTCAATATAATGAAACTTACCAAGTCTCCATTTTGGAATTTTGCTAGCGAGAACCAAATCATTTTGAATAATACAGCAGAAAAACTCCATGTGGGTCCATCGCAGGTAAAGGCGATGCAAAATAAAACAGACCCTATTAGAAAACTCATGTGTTTAAATGACAGAATACAACTAGCGAAACAAGTAGGTCGCAGGATATTAAATTTTGGAAAATGAAGTTTTTCATGCAATGATTCATATGGGCTACGTCTCGACAACGTAGACAACGTCGATAATGTATAGACAATTCCTAGAGTAATTTTGAGAATTACTTAGTTCTAAACTACGGAGACCAATTTTTTTAAAGACCGGGTTGGTGACAATTTTAAAGAATTTTTTTCAATGCATTTGAATTGTTTCCAAAAAGAGCATAAGAGTTATATTTAAAAACTAATAGAAGTTGGGCGGATCACTCCAGAACTCCATTCCACAAATGGGCCCACATACCTACACATTAAAAATACAGAAACCTCTATTTCATCATCGGGAATTGAACCCGAAACCGACATACCAAACTACCAAAGCTAGAAAACTATATTTACTGTGCTTTCGGTGTCACTCATTGTTCGGCTGTCTAAGAAATTCTCGGATGCCGAAAACAAATACTCTGCACTCAACGAGCAATTCAGTCTAAAACTAAATATAATCCAAGGGAATCACGCCACTTGGATTATATTAGTCAATTTAACACGGATATCCAGCATTTTCAAAGTACCGATAACGTTGTTACAGATAACAACGAACCATTTATCCTGCCAAAAATCAAAAGAAAGTTTTCGAAACTTTTCTCAGAGTTAAGGAAACTCCTCGGGTAACATCGGGTACATTCAACGGCTTACCATCCATAAGGCAATGTCATGAACGAACGCTCACACTGACAGATCAAAGTTACTCTCATGGTTCGAGGCAACACAACTAATTGCATCTCAAAAGTACCAGCCGTTTAACTTACGACAACTGCGATTATGTCTTGGTCAGGGTTAACAAAATTCGAACTGGTTTAAAAACTTCATACGATGGACCATACGCCGCATATGCACTGTCTGAATTAGAGATAAACAACCATCATCTCGAACGATACATTGAAACCAGCATACGGTATTGTCAATTTAGCTAACCAAATATTAGTTACGAAATGATATCAAACTGTCTGACGTATAATACCTCAAATTTTATGGTCTGTGAAGGAAGTTATGAACCAGCTCAAATATCAAGACTTCCGAAACTGCGACAATAACCAAATTAGAGAAATTCAATGGCCAGTTATACATAATTTTTAATTAATTTACTTAATTTTTTTCTGAAATAGTAGTTGGGTTATCTGTGGAGTAAAAAATAATAAAAATTCTCGACACCAAATTGCCAAGCCCTCACATAGCAAAACACACGAAAAATTGTCCAGCGCTGATTCAAGACAAAATTTCGTGTGATTTACTATGTGAGTATGGCGTCGGGATTTTTTTTATTTTAAATTTTATTTAAATTTTATTAAGAATAACATTTTGTTACCAAATTTTAGTCGACCTTGGCCAGCACTCACATAAAATACGCCAGATTATAACTTCCATTAAAAATAATCATTATGACCGTACCATAAAATTGAGTATATCCCGTTCCATGCTAAAACGAATTCGAGTTCAAGTAAGGTTATAAAAATCACCAAGTTATTAAAAAGTCATAAATCGTTCAGATAACCAGAACTTGTCCACTAAATGTGTCGTGTGTGTGTCGGTGTTCTATTTCCAAGTTTTGACAAAATTTTGGGAATATATTTTGATTTCCGATTTAATTTGAATGATTTTTTAGTTTCTCCTGACGGCTTAACTGAATCGCCCTTTTACTAAATACAACTGCGCAATGGCGCATTTTATTTCAAATCGTTAAAATATCGTAGGTTGTTGACATTGATTTAATTGTCGATGTTGACAAAACATATTGCCAAATTATACCCATCTGCTTTATGATTTGTTCTATCTGTTTCATCAACAGCGTAAGGCAAAGAACGTAAATCAGCAAAACGGTAGAGTTTCAATTCCCGATTTAAAATAAAAACAATGATGAACATAAAGCTGAAAATGGTGTTACTCACTTCCAGGGTAACCAACATTTCCTATCTTGAGAAAATCAACTTTTGTTAATATTCAAGCTCATCCATTACGATATAATGTGCGTTTACATATCAATGCAGTAATCACAGGAGAAATCTCGGGTGTCCATGATTTATTATTTGCTCTCCGAAGAAACGGCAAATGAAGTGTTGTCTTTGGAAAAGTAAACTATAATTGTTATATACAGCTTATTGTCCAAATGATACCGACCTACTACTGTTCCAAGGGTTAATTTATTAGTTTTAACGTTATATTCGACACTATTACAAAATATGAGATTCCATTTCAGTCGATTGGTGATTGACTTTAATCGACACATTTTGGATAGACTATATAAATATAGCTTGAACTATTTAGAGTTGCGTTGGGTTGGTTCAATGGTCTCTCAAAACCGATAGATTCCATTGACTTATTATGCAGTAAGGTAATTAACTTAACAACCGGTACTGTAGATCGAATATATATATATATATATTATTGAGATACATTTCTATTATTGTATTGTGATGCGATGTGTATAGACAATAATTACCTTTTCATTTCTAAATACCTGTATTGGATAGACACAAATCGGAAAAGAAAATTTTGCGTGTTTTTTTATCCATAGCATACAGTACACAACTATAAATACCTGATTGGAATGCAATACATGTTCCATTATATACAAAGCACTGTAAAGTCATCTAATTTTTAATTAATTAATTACTTTTATCTATGACCTAAATTGGATTACATAATTTGACAGCATATTGGCATTGCTGTTGGGCAAATACGTAAATATAATTTGCTTCAATTATACATTTGACGAAATTAATTCGCCTCAAAGGTATAATTAAAATTTGGTTGGCCATTCACTAATAATATCATAATCATGTATGTATGTACATACATATAGAGCTCCATTAAACATATTAAACTTCTCGGCCTTAACTGTATTTTATGTATAATACCCTGCCAAACTTATGAGCGCGCGCGGTCTTAAGAAATTCGAGCATATACCGCAGTAAAATATGTATAGTAATAGGTTTTATTATAACTGCTTTTTCTTATTGATTTATGTACATATATTTTCGTATGTACAAAGACGTTTCCAACTGATGTATATAAAACCAATTAAATAAAAAAAAATTGGAAGAAATGAAATTAAAAGTAAAAGGTATAAAAGATTATGTGTACGAATCTGTTGTAATATGGCAAAAAAATATTTTAATATTTCCTTACGTACACACGTCTGTATTTAGCTGTTTGTAATTTAAAACATAAAAGTGAAAAGTAGTTTTATGTACAGTACATATACAAAAATGTAGTTAAATTAGTTTATTCGCTTAAATATATATATATACATATACAACACAATCACATTTAATAGACATATATGGCATGCGAGTGTATCCGCTCTAAACTACACACTATTATAGTTTGTGTAGATGTACGGGTGCCGATTGCTGGGGCAACGGAATTCTTTGAACAGCGTACGTAAACCTAAACTTTTACGACCGACCGGTTCAAGCATATTATTCCATAGTCCATTGGCCGAGATCGCATGTCCCTTCTGGCTGAAATGCACACAATCGATTGACAACATATTCATATCGATCTGTTTTGTATCCTCGTACGTAACGCGAGCATCCTTGAAAAATGGTTGGTACACGACTGTAAAATCGTTCGTATGCAATTCCTTCATGTAGCTGACACGTTCCATAATCTTAACGAAATTCCGTTCCAATTGACGATACAAATTACGTTGGTTCGAATAGACGGGGCCATACAAGCACGAACATTCGATCGGACGCGATAAATTGCACGTGAAAGGTATATTCTTTACACCATCCGTCGAAAATTGTAAACTCAATAGCGGTGATGGTATTAAATTGATTAGTGTGCGCGGCATATTGTCCCGTAAATAACGTAGCGTTTTAATCAAATAACGTTCTTGATCACGATTTATCCACTGGGTGGCGTTCGTTTGGTAGCAAACGTCTGAACAAAAATCATTCCCCCCAATCATGAATGTTAACAGTTTCCAGTGGTTATTCCAGTCAACCCTGCGCGTATATACATAAAAATGAAACAAACAGCCAAATTATATAGTTTTTCACCGTGTATCTCTCACCTTGGATCCAATTTCATTCGTTTAATTAGTTTCTCAGCATTGTACGGCATATCACTGGTCGTTGCAATATTTTCCGCCACATTAAATTGAGCTGAACGATGTACATTATACGAATCTTCCAAGGAATATCTATATATACATACACATAAGATATAAATAGAACCAATTTAATATATAATCTCGTAAAAATTAATTCAACCGAATCAAATTGTAATAATACGAAACCAACTAAAATTACCATTAAAGAGTTAAGTTTTTATTTTTGTTATATTTGTTGTTATTATCTTATTATCATAATCATCAGACTGATAACAAGAAAATGTATATACATAAACGAATTACTAAACCGAACAACAAAATAATGGTATCTTTATAAATATACAAAAAAAAAAGCTTCTCAAGCTCAAATCAACCAAAACTTTATTACAATTTTTTATATACGGTATAGGTATAAATATTTAAAAGAGATGAAAATAAGCTCGAAAGCTTTTATAAAATTACTTTAATTTATGTGCGGTTATATTTTATATATGTACTCACCCGAATAAGTTTGGATTAAATTCTTTCATGATATTTGGTACAGTTAATATAGTGCGCCATGTTTCTTGACCGCCAATGCACCACGAGAGGCCACGATTTTCAACCAACACCTCCCATATGGCTTGTGAATTAGCTGCTGTGGCACTAGTTAGTGAATCGCCCAGAGCGGCTATTATATCGATGTCACCTGCAAAACATATATAAATAATTATGTAATAATTAGTTTCATTACGCTAAAAGCAATCATTAAACGTATGGCTATCATTAGATTGAATTATGGTTATATTAAAAAAGAAAATGAAACTGCAAAATTATGCCCTAAAGGGATAAGAGAAATTTGCTACGCGGGGACAAATATATACAAATAGTAGTTTGGTTAATGGCGTTTTAGTGAAACCCATAAATTCATATATACGAGTAGTTTGAAACTTTCATATAATTTAGTGTGATCACCAAATCTTGGCAGCCTGCCGTATTGAGCAAGGTTCTCATTTAGTGCCCAAGTAAATTAATAAAATTTCGGTTCTATATTTTAATCGACCTTGCAAAGCACTCCCATAGTAAAATACACAAAGAAATATATAGCACTGATGCAAGACAATTTCTCGTGTATTTTACTATGTGAGTACTTGGAGAAGTCAATTAAAATTTGGTAACGAAAATTTAATATTGGCCTTCACAAAGTTTTAGTAACTTACTAAACCAATCAAAATATTATATGAGTATAGATAGTATCTATCAGAATTTTCAAAATTTTAGTATCTTCTGGATCAGAATATTCAAAATTATAAAATTTCCTCCCACAAAATTCCGATTTCAGTTATCCGATTTCAGTTATTATACCCAATGAATGTGTTATTCGGTAAGTTCACTAGTTCTACTCAGGAGTAAACATAAATCAGCATCGTGGTCCAAGGAACTGGGAATCTACCGAAAGGGATTGGGTTTGTAGGAAAGCCTTTCATAAAGTGAAACGTACGAGAGTGCCTCAGGATTGGGACTCCTATAAGGAGGACCTGATATTGGAACAGAAGAAATCGCGCAAACTCTTCTATGTGATAAAATGGAACAGGTCTCCGAGGCCCCTCACCTTAGGAAGACACTTTATACTAATTTAAACAGCCCATTCTATCTAATTATACCGGAAGTTCCTGAAGTGCTTAAAAGATTTAACATCTATAGCTATATCTATAGTAATAGCTATACCTATGTTTGGGATGAATGTGTGGTGGCCAGCTCTTGAAAAAGTAACCCATAGGAATGGGATCGAGAAGGGGCAAAGAATGACCAGTATGCTTATAACCTGGACACTGAGGACAACACCGACTCGCACCTTAAAAGTTGTGGTTCATTTTCTCACGCAACTTTCAATCGTATCTGAGTGAAAATGTCTTCAGACAGTACACTCGACGAAAATTAGATCTCTAAGGAACTAGCGAATCTAGACTCCGTTATACCAACATTATGCTTTGAGGAAGGGTTCCGAACCATGTGCCCTTCAAGAGAATCTTAGAGGAGCGGCTTGCTATCGGAAACAGACGCTATCTAGATTTTTTCTACGATGGCTCCAAACTAGACGGTAAATAGGAGATGGAGTCTTCTGTGATAAATTGAATATTGCAATTTATGTGCATAGTTGGGTGGTAATTATTCCTGGAATCGGTTTCTCTGATGTCAAGGATGGCGTTGGGTTGACATTTTTCTTTAAATGAGGTGAGTGACCATTTAAATAAATGGCAAAATTCACTTTAATTCGTCGTTTTTCGCACTTCAGCAGTACAAGTTTTAAAATTCATTGACAATCTTAAATTTATTAAAATTCTAGAAATAACATCATGAACTCATTTTTCAAAAAGCTTAAACATTTTTTTGTTCGAAAATTTGAAAAATAGCTTCCCAAATGTTGCCGGTCATCAGAATGTGTATCTGTATAAATGGCAACAACTTATTTATACGATTTTATAGCATAATAAAATCATAGCACCAATGAATGATATTTTGTATGAGATAAAACTAAGGGGCACGTTCAGGCCAGAAGGAGGAAATAATATTACTTTATTATCTTGAAAGGTTTATCAAAGTGCGCTTTTATTATGTTTGTTTGTCCTCTGTGGCTCATACCTCCGATTTATTTCTACTACCCATAACTATACATAAAGCCATTCAAAGGTGTTCTTGCGTAAAATGCTTAAGGCATGTATTGTAGTTAGGCCACTCACCACATTTTAATATTCGCATATGAATTCGTTCATAATGTGATGTCCAGTCCATGAATGATACACGGATATGGCGGGGAATCCGGAGAATATGTAATAAAAGAGGCTTGTTAATCTTTCCGGGGGCCTTTTGTAAAAATAAATTAAATTGAAATGAATCGAGTGGTAAAAATGAAAGCCAAACTTTAAAATAACATATTCAATGTTGTTAAACTGCATGGTGTTGAAAAAATGTGTTAACCAAATTTGAGATCTGACAGCAGTGGCCGATTTTCACAAAAAATATTTGGTATTATATATACCATCTCTAACCGTAGCACAGGTAATGGGTGTTTTGCTGAAAACAAATTATTTTTCAAATAAAATCAGCGCATGCAATTCATGATGAAGTTCAACTGATTAAAAAATGAGGTAGGTCAATTCATATCGTTTTCCTATCGTTATTCATAATACGTTGATGGGTCTAAACCGGAAGGGTAAGGCAAAAGTCATTCCAGAGTTGGATCATACTGGAGAAGCATTAGCATATCTTGACATTAGATCTATAATTTTCTAAATTAGATATAGGAATTGGCCATTCTGTAAAGTTTTTAATTAAGTCAAATAAAACCTCGAACCTATGTATTGGCAGAGCCACCTATATATACAGATCCCTAAGGTTAAAAATTGAGCTTTTTCTAGAGGAACTAAAATTGACGAAAAAATCATTTTTTCCATACAAAACATATGAAAAATTAAATTTTTTTCGGTGCGATATTTTTTAATGAAAATGTCGATGGATTAAGCATTTTAACATTGAAATAGAATCTACAATTATCATTTTATAATTGTTTAAGAACCTGACCAAAGAAGTTGTTAATTTAGTTAATTTTTGTTATATTTATTAAATACACACAAATACCAACGCAATAAAATTAAACTACAAGACGAAAAGAGAAAACAGTAAAAGTGTGGTTATGTTTCCTTAATTCCTTTTGAATTATATTTTTGTGAACAAAATAAAATACTTAACGGGTATTTCAATAAAAGCTGTATGATTTTGTTGGCGTAAATCTCAAACTAATTTCACTTCAATTTCAACGTAAATTTTGGATTTTAGATTATAAATGAAACACCATGACTATCACAGTTCTTCTGGCACGGTTCAATTTTATTTTGGTAAAGTTTTGTTACGCATTTGTGCATAATTATGGTTCTAAACAAATTGTGCAGCTGATATTGGAACTCCCTATGACATGTTGCAAGTTGTCATTTTGTCAACATCACTATTTTTTTTCTATCGATCGATGTTTACGTTCTCTTTTTAAATTTTACGCTGTTTCGTGTATTCAATTTTGATTTCTTTCTATTGCGATCTCAACCAATTAGAATAATTTTGTACTCTATCCCTTTTCCCGATTTCGCTACAAAGTAAACGAAATAGAAATATGTGGTGATACATTTTCAAATGTATAAAAGGAAATAGAATAATGCTTTATTCGAGCATGCTGCGATCGCAATAGAAAAAGCGAAATTAAAAAAAGAAAAGTGTGAGGTTTAATTTTTAAAAAAGAGACAAAATCATCGGTCGAAAGGATGGCAATATATTTTTTATTTATTTATTGTACCTACACATTCAAATAAATTAATGTTTACATAAATATGATCAATTCATATTTGATTTTGATTTAATGTTTATTAAATTAATAAAAGGTTTAAGGTTCTGACTTTCAGATATGTGATGCTTCAATATAGAATCAATTCCACAAAGTGTTTATCGAAATGAAAGATTAAACTTTTCATTGATGAAAAGTAATTCTAAAATGGTCATTTTTACATTGATTCTTATGGGATAATGCAAAAAGTAGTTCCTCTAGAAAAAGCTCGACAAAAAACATGGCTGATCCTTACGGCTCTGTATATATAGCTGGCTCTGTATATATAGCTGGCTCTGGTATTGGGCCTCGTTTACCATTCTTATTGTCATTTCATTTTAGAACCTTTCATTTTCGACTGTGGAAACTTTTATGATTGAACAATTATTATTGAAATTTGGGGAACTTTTGAATTTGAAAGCTTACCAAAGATTAAGAAACTTTAAATGAATATACAAAATAGAGTTAAGTCATTTAGAAATTTTAAAATGTATATGTTGCGTAAATTCAGAAGGTTTAGATTTTTGTCTTGTAAAATCAACATACGATTGAGGGAGTGAGGGCAAATATTTGGGCTCTCTTATCACAACAGAGTAGGGGAAAATATTAGAAAGCGGCAAATGATCGAGGAGTAAGGTACTACACAACAATTGTTGGATTATTTTCTCACTAACATTATAAATTATACGATGTTAAAATTTGGTACCTATAGTTTCATCTCGCTGCACATTTTGGAAAAATCTATCTATCTATTCTAACTATCAAAATAGTAAAATAATAAATTGGCCCTGGCCAATATTTATTGCCTATATTGTGACTTGTATAGATGTTCCAGTTTTTTATAAATAATCCGGGGCTTCAAATTAGCAAATGAAGATAGGAATTATATGTGTAGATGCAATTTGATACTAAATACTATACTAAATATGAACGGTGATGTGGATAATTTTAAATGGAAAAAGAAGAGTTCCACCTTCAGTGCCTCGCAGAACGATCTATACCAGCCATAATAAATTTCAATTGTCGTGCGTTAACAGTCATGGTATAATAAGCCAGTTGACTAACCTCAAAAATATAGTAAAGAGAAAGTAACCAAAAAAAAATGAAATGATTCCTTTACTACAAGTGAATGCAGAACCTATCATCTATATCCGACAAGTGCTGAATTATGTGTGATCCAGGCCTTGTGGCCACAAATAAATTAATGGTCCCCTAACAAATTTCTAGCTCAAATCATGTTCATTCAACATCCAACATGTTGAATTTGTTTTTTTTTTACTTGGTCTGAGGCCCTAGTCTCTTTCGATTACACGTCCATTTTAATCCGAACCCACTTCTATTGTAATTCTAACCCAGAACTTACCGATCCAAACGTCACAGCATCAATCACCGAGCTATGTGCCCAATATAATTCAAATGTTAAGCCGAATTTCTTTGAATCATTTTAATTTCGATTGGAAATTCAAAATTTAGAAAATATTCAAAAATTCTAGTTAATCTTCTATAAATTTGTCAATTTTGAACGTTGGAAAATTTGGAGGAATGCTCCGAAATTCAAAAACGTTCATGTTCAAATTTTAACATTTAACAATTCAAATTTAAATCTTTTAAATTTTATAAATTTTGATAAATTTTAGAAAATCCGATGATTAACACTGGTGAAATTTAAAAATTTACTGAATTTGCTAAAATCTTCAAAATTTTAAATTTCTTAAAATTCGAATGATATGCCAAAATTAAAAAAATTAAATATTTCCAAATTTAAAAAATATCTTAAAATTCTATTGTAACTTTCTGTAAAGATGTGAGTTTTGAATATTATTTTAATTGGGATTATGCAATAAAATTCAAAAAATTTCTCTTGATTCCGTCCCAGACTTTTTAAAATTCTTTATTTATGTATACAGTTGGTTCATCCCAAGATTTTAAACAATCGGCTCATCACAGACGATATAAAAAAAATATTCTGGCCAAAGTTTTGGCCGGCCTGGAAATTTATCATCGGGGTATGATTTGGGACTCTATATAGGATACCTCTGAGAAAAATATTTGAATTATTTCTGCCCGTTCAAATTCCCACAATATTCAATTTTTTTATACATAACTATATTAAGCTAAGTTGGGTGAAAGTCTGAACGAGTTTTTTTATACTAACTATGTTTTTTGTATATGACAAAAAGTCTGTGAAGCGACGACTGTATAAAATCCTGGGATTTAAAAAGTCTGAGATAGGTTTCTTATACGCTTGTGTTGTCAGAGGTATTTTGAAAAAATCTTGGGTTGAAACTCTGAGGGTAATTATAAGGGGAGTTTCTCATAAGCGTTTAATATTCAAATTTTAAAAATTAAATAATTAGAACTTTTAATTTTATTTTCAGAACCGTATTTGTGAAATTCGGTTTCAAAATTTTAAAATTTAATTAAGAAATTAAATTTTTTAGTTGCGTTATTTCGAGTTTCAATTAAAAACTGTAAACTTAAAATTTGTTGTCTATTATATCTATTTGACATCTAATCGTAATGCGAAATTAACAATTTTCAAACACGTATGAACATAAGTACGTATATGAACATCTTTATGATTATCTAAGTGCGGCTATATTTGGTGCGGCAGACGTAAATGCTCACTTCGATTTTGAGTAAAAAGATCAACCAGGTCCCTTCGGGGCATACTATGATCTGGCCTTAACAACGACAGATGCCAACAGATATTCAAGTGAACTAATTGATTTCTCACCTTGGTGTACTGTTCAGAAGTTGACCTTCAATGTGACAAACTGTAAAACAATGTGCGTTTCAGTTGCTCGCGATTGGTGTCTGATCGTATGTGTTTATTCAAAGGTGGTCTGCGGGTAATAATAATGTGTAAACTGACAAATTTAATGAACCGCTTTCTGTTTGTTAACTCGAATTGACAGCATCATTTGTACGAAGTTTTCTGGACTTCACATAAATTGCTCGAAATTTTCAGTTGAAATTATCGTGTGAGTGATGTCATTTTAAGCTATATCGGCAATTCTTTCGTTTAAGCGATATATTCAAATATTCCTCATTATGCTCACACCAAAGCCCACATATTTGTTAAAAAATTGATAATTAGTTTTATTTTATTCAACCCCACAACCTAAATATTATTGTTTTCTCGTGTTCCATAAACGATAAAGAAATTGTATTGTTATTGAGAGGGTCTATTAACGTGTAAGAATGGAAGATCCTATATCGTTTGTTAACTTTCAGTTGAAACATGTACACAGACGGGTGAATGATGCACCGTAATAGTAGTATCCTCCTTTAAAATGTTTGTTCGATTCTGGGCAACGAGGTTCTGGTTAATTGATTTGTCCACGTCAATATTTAGATAAAAAGGCGCATTCGTTTATCTAAAAAGGACTGCACATATAGTTACTTGCGCTATATAGCAGCGCTATAGATTTCTTAACATGCTAACGTTTACAATATCGACAAATAACATACTGTCATCGCTCGTTAAATAATCAAAGAAAGTTGTATCCGATCGGTTAGTGCATTTTAAGTTAATTAGTTTGTAAAATCAATGCAAGTGAGTGGTACTATTTTGTAGAGTTTTACCAAATAATTTAACCGTCTTAGTGGTTATCGGTGCTGATTTCTCGGTCATCCTATAAATTTTACAATCGGTAGTTATAACAAATACCCTGTTTTACTTATCTGCTGCCAATGGCCCACAATATTTTTAATAATAATCAGTTTATAAAGGTCATTGGCCTCATTATGAGCCAGCAATTTGGATCTAACGCGTTTCGATCCAGGGCTTCGACTTCATACTGTCTTAGACAATCTGAGGTGGTCAAGTCGCTCTCAGCCATATGGCGGCTTTCCTTTCATAGATCACTGCACAATTCGTTCCGGATCAGCACGAAGAGCGTGACCGAGCCACCGTACTCGCTGAGATTTTATTTCCTGTACAATATCGGGTGATCTCAATATTGTACAGAGCTCGGTATGTATCACAAGCATAATCCCTCTGAAATGTAAGGCTATCTGTCGTACTCATCTGTGAGCGCCCAACTTTCACATCCAAACATAACAACGGACCTGATCAACGCTTTGTAAAGCTTCGACTTCATGGCACTTGATATAAGTGTTTAGATTTTTGAAGTGGCCTTAGAAAATACAAAACACGACTGAAGTGGCCCGCCGCACTTTAATATCCTCATTCACACTGTTAACGTGATACGTTAGCGAATATGGGTTTCTAAAGTGTTTCTAAAAATCCAACTATAGGAAACTTTCATGTCTAGATCATGTATTTGTTAAAACCAGTAATACCTATAACTTTACTCTTGCTAACCTCCTAATGCAATTTTGGGATCATGATTTAATTACGCTAAACATTTAGGCGATAGACCAGTGACATGTATTAGTGATAAAATCTCTAAAGTATATTTCGATAAACTGAGGAATCGTCTGCAAGTTGAAACTGGAACTTTGTTTATGGTGAAGAGGATTGTAATACTCCATTCAATAATTTCTTACTAATTTTCAATTCTTATATTGAATTTTCCAAAGACACATTTACTTATCAAAATAACAAAAAATTAAATCCCTGGATGAATTGTTATCTTTTGTCAAATTAATAAAATTAAAATATTCTCTAAGAAATTAAGAAAGTATCCAAACAACGCTCGGTTAAAATATTATGTTACCAAACTTTCCAAATATGTAAATAACAATGTTAAAAGGGTTAAAAGATTATATTACAAACATAAGTTCGAATTAGTAGGAAACAATTCTAAGCTTATGTGGAAGGAAATTGATAATATTTTGCGAAGAAGTACATTGAAAAACCAAATAACCCAAATTTATAAAAATAAATTGGAGCATGTCCTTACGGATAATCAATTTATTTGTGATGAATTTAACAAACTTTTTATAAATGTGTCATCTGAATTATCTGCCAACATAATACAAAATAGTAGTCATAGCAGTGACGAGTACAAAAAATTTATTTTGGGAAACCGAGATAACTATTGTACTTCTTGCCACCTAGAAGAAATCAATTCTGTTCAGAGTTTGTACTTGGTATTTGGTCGACATATTGAAGAATCTTTTTAATTTATGTTTAAAGAGTGGTATTTTCCCTGACCTTCCAAGACCAATCCCTCTATTGAGTACTTTTTACAAATTATTTCAAAAATTAATAAAACGACGATTGGTCTCTTATTTTGTCAAAATTAATTTTTTGAATGACCACCAATTTGGGTTTTCCGCTGGAAAATCTACAGAAGAAGGTCTTTTAACTCCCTGAAATGCTGAGCGGTATTTATGGAAATTTCGAAAGTAATTGATACTGTCAACCACAATATATTCCTAGAAAAATTATCAAGTGGCAAAGTGTTAGACTGGTTTGTCAGTTACCTTCATAAACGTAGCCAAATTGTAAATGTTAATAAGGCAAACAGTCGTCTAGGTCATCTTAAATGTGGTGTTCCTATCAAGCCTCAGTTTTGGGACCTTTATTGTTTTAATTTTTTTTAATTCCGTTTTTGAATTTAATCTTACAGGCTGTGCTTTACAGCCTTCGCAGATGATTTGGCTTATACATACGCGTCTAATGATCACTTGGAAATTCAACACTCTATTGAAAGTGATTTATGTATTCTAAGCAAATGGTTTTTTTTATCGCCGACCTGTTGCAATAGTGACAAGTCTAGAGTAATGCATTTTAGGCGACCTCACATAACCCTTGATCAAATCTTTATGATGTATCATGTACACTCAAGCGATAAGAACCCATGTTTTGAGCAGTGATTTGATCTACTTTGTGTAAATGAGTTTAACTTAGGTATTACAATTAACTCACAGCTAAATTGAACCTCTCACCTAAATAATTTCAGGAAAATGTGGTTTGCAGTGCATACATTTTATAATATTTGAATTTAAAAATTTGTGTTTCTGCTCAGTTGGAAGCATTTTCACGTATTTATGTAAGAGATGGAACCAATACGGTGCCATGTACAAATAAATACCGATAAATTTGTTTGGATTTCTCATATTATACGCATGATAAATTCGACTATGATAACTATTGCTGCGAACAAATAAAATTCTAATTACTTTGAACACGGATAGATAACTCAAAGGCAACAAATTCATCTAAAAAAAAAGTGGAATAGTAGGTTGAATTTTTTTAGATGTAACGGCGCAGCAGGTTCAGGTCCAATGAAACATTAACGTGAGTCAATTTTTGCCAAATTGTCTGCGATTTCATTACCTTCAATGTCACAATGCACAGGTACCCACAAGACAGTAACTTTGTTATTACGGCAGAGAATATTCAGCAAATTCTTACAATCCTTCACCATTTTTGAGTTGGTCAAAGGATTATTTAAGGAGTTGAGGACAAATTTACTGTCAGTACAGAAAATAATATCTTCACTATTAACCGCGAAATTAATAGCTGTAATGGCACAGAGAGTAACCGCAATTAATTCTGCTTGAGAAATAAAACAGTAAGTATCCAAACTGCCAGAAGTTCTCAGTCCCAGTGATGGGCAGCAGATACCTAAGCCAGCATTCTGTTCAGAAAGCAAGCCATCTGAAAAAAATGCTAGCGATTCAGATATTCGCTTGAGAAAGTTTGGTGAGAACTACATACCTCTCGATGGGTAAACCACCTCGAATGATTTGTAAAATTTAAAATCAGGTAAAACCAATAACAAGGTGTTTGACGTAGGCTGAGCTATTAATCTCACACCCAAAAAGAGATGGCACAGAAAATGCAGCAGTATTCTTACGTCTAGTAAATACAATTAAGTCAGTTTTGGAGGGGTTCACATGTAAACCCTTATCAAGGCATCACTGTTCTACAATGAGAAGACGCGTGTGGCGTTAAGTCCGATAAAACATTCTAAATTCTTACCAAAAACTGTCAGAACCGGATAATTTTAAACGATGAGACCGGATTCCTGAAGTTTTACAAGGGGCTCATCAGTGACCAAAAGCCACAACAGAGGTGAAAGCACCCCTCCTTGTGGACAACCCACAACTCCTGGCAACTTTGACTGAAACCGAGCTTTCATCTAGCACGAAGATAACGATACGAAATTTAATCATAAATTCAATCCATTTGACAATGGTAGATTCGAGACCAAATTTGGTACAGACACTAGTAATCATATTGAACGATGTACTCCTGTAATATCCAGGAAAGTACCCATAAGAAACTCACTATTACACAGTGATCTTTAAATCCTACTTACAGATTCATGTACTGCAGTTTCACAGGATTTGCCAACCCTGTAAGTATGTTGTATGTTACTGAGCGGAGCCGAAATCAGTTTAACAATTCTTTTTTGCGCTATAAGGAAATCTACATTATTAGCAAAGGAAATTCCACCACTAACTTGTCATCCCATACATTATTATTGATTCCACAAGAACATGATATAACCTTCGCAGTCTACAAATCCGCTTAGGTGCCCTCCTGGCAAGAGCAGCCTTCTTTTCCTCGCGATTGTGAGATAACATATTATTATGTATATGTTGATTTGGGTTGATACACCTAAACAACTTTACTACTAATTTCAGATTGACCACAATAACTACAAGAAAAAAGAAAGTTAACGCATAATCGCAACAAGTTTTCCTTTTACTTTTATTTTTTGTGTGTTCCTTTGTGTGCCTCTTTTGCACTTATTCTAGCCAGAACCGGATGAATCTTTCTTTCAATAATGGGTATGTAGTCGGTCGGGCATGTTACTGAAGTTAGAAAAATCGTAAACTGTAGCTAAAACACAGTTTTATATCATCAACTATAACCGACCTTGCCAACAACAATAATAAACCTATACAGAATCTAATTATCCATAGATACCCGTAGAAGGTAATCGAAATTCTTCACCCACATTCTATAACATAAACCATTAACCGTATATACATATATGTACATATGTAATCCGAAAAATAAAAAAAGGCTACAAACCGCAAAAAAGTCTATAATTTTTTTATTCGTTTCATCCATATCAATAAATGATAACCCTTATAAACATATTCTTGTACATATGTATATACACATCCAGAATAGAAGAAAAGGACATAAAAAGCTCACATTGAAAATTCAATTAAAATTAAATAATCATAAGGAGCGACAAAATAATACAAGCAAGACATATACAAACACACAAACAACAATTGAGCGTATATAAAGGATACGACACAAGCAAGCAAGAAAACACTTTAATGTTACATTAATTAAGATATTTTACTTTTATGATCTTTCTTGAATAAAAAATACATAATAAGAAAAATAAGATGTCTCTATCCAAATATGTGTACGGAGGGGATGTAAATCCATCCCAAATATCATATTCGTATACATGTATACAAAAAATATGCTCCTTTCGTATTATAACCCATATATTCTTAAACACAAAAAGATAAAAATTCGAAATCGTAAAAATTAGAAGCAATTATTTTATCCCATAGATATACATTCATACATACATATTTACGTTTATTATGTTGTCCTGTATAAATGTATCCTTCGATGTACACAGCAGCATAATGACAATGAATATAATAATCATAAAACGAGGATAACAATATAATAAGGAAGTCAAAGTATAAAAATTACCAAAGACATAAAAATTACAGAATCGATTATGACATACTCGGACATACCTGGCCTTAATTGATGTACACTCGTTGGTCGTTTCGGGCTGCGAAATCCGTTCGTCGGACACGGAAATGGTTGGGTAGCTGGAATTTTCGGTTGTGAATGTTCTCCAGTATTACGTTGCCCCGTCCCAGCTAATATCCGGCTGTACACTTCACGCAAACCACGATACAAAAAACGAATCGGATTTGATGCATCCAAGCTACTTGTCACTATATTATCGGCATATTGATGCGTTCGCGTTAAATTCCGTAGTACATTACCCTGTTGTCGACTGATCACATTTTGGCCGGCTGTATACCCGTTAATAATTGTTACCACAATTATAAGTGTCAGTTGTAATCGAAGTGAAAACATTTTGATCTGTGGAAAATAAACAAATCCGTATAATTTAATACCTTGGATGGTAAATGATTATCCAAATTTATCAAACTTGTTTGCAAATATTATTTATGTATCGTAATTACTTTTTAATGTATATTTCACTTGTTCAACTTGACATTCTATATAGACTATAGAGTAATTACTTTAGGTATAGTAACATACACATTTTCTAATTATCTAATACGTAATGTTATGTTATATATGGATAGAAAATACGATATGTTGTAATTTGATGTACTTGTACGAAGTCAATTTGAGTCATTAACACGCGCATTAACACAAAACCATTTTTGCACTTTACGCGAGTCATTTAAGAAAATATTTAAGTGAAAACAGCGTAATGGCCTTGACAGTCAAAAATTGTTTTCTCTCTCTTTATAGTCATGAATTACGCTGACTGATGGCTGCGATTTCTCTGACCAGATTATATTAGATCAGATATATGACTTAAGTAAATGTATTCCGAACACCATTCCCTCGTATGACTTTCAGGGGCCACCAAATTCAGAGAATTTTGTTTTCTCGAAATGTCCTGTTTTACGCACTCGGTGATATCTAAATAAAAAAGTTAAAAAAATAATTGGATAACTGGCAACAAAACTTAAGATTGGCAGCCGGGCTTTGTATCCTGTTTAAGTGATTCTATAATCAATACCTTTCAAATACGTAAAAGGTAAAATTGGGCATAGTTTCTATTAGATAATGTTATGTAGCACGACAACTCTCCGAAAAACACAATTCGCCGAACATTAAAATTGAGTAACAACGACCATTCAGCATTTTCGACTACCAGATTGGCGAAACGGTTTTTACGAACGAATAGGCAAAATTCCATCAAATAGTTCGAATTGGATTTTAGTCGATGTATTTTTCACTTTATGGTGTCCTTAGTAAATCCGAAGCGAAAAGCATAGCTTATTTTGTTCAACTGCTAGGCCATTCGGTTTACAGGTTTATTCTCACCATATACACTGTGCAATGTTGGTCCAATTGAATTAAATTACTCTGACGAGTAATTTTGGTTGGGATATGAAAAGAGATGTTTTCCAGGACATATACGGTGAGTCAACGAGTCCCGCAGCAACAGATTTCCTATCATTGAACCACCCAGTTGTTTTCTTCGGTTATTCAGTGTTGCAATTTTATATTTCTGACATCTTTCAGTGTCAGGTGGTAGCCGAAAAATACTTTCATAATATAGTATATTGTTGTCATAATTCCAGTCATCTTTCCGGGCGATGAAAAATAAATACTTTTTTTGAATGTTATGAATACGCGTGTGTGATGATTTTGGTGATACGGAAACCACACTGGAACAACGAATTAACGTTAACTCCCATGATGCGCGGATTGCAAAGGGGTTTTCTTTCGAAAGAATGACATAATTTTAATCGATTAGATTCACCCCAGTTCGCATCTTGCAGTACAAATGTTTCTTCATTGCATCTGATTACATTGAATATTTTCATGTCATCAGCATATCAGAGTTAACATTGGTTATATCATTAATAAAAACGATGAAAATCCATGGTCCCAGGTGAGAGCCTGCGCGGAACTCCAGAATGTGCAGTAGTTGGTCTAGATCTTACACCACAGAGTCAAAAGCTTTGCTGAAATCTGTATATATAGTATCGACTTGCAGGTGTTGTTCGAGTGCTTTAATTGTGTTGCTGAGTTTGTGTCGCTCTGTTTCCAGCTTTAAAGTTCGGTGGTTTTCCAATGAGTAGGAAACTTGCCAATCTGATGAGATTGATTAAAGAGCAGACAAAGCGATTCAATTAGTTCATATAGGACCAAAAGTTTTCAGAAACGTTGATGGTATCTTACCGGGACCGCAACTTCACCAATCGAATTAAGAGCTTGTGTTTAGTGTTAAAACATTTCAAAATGTACTAAGGATCCTTATTGATGTTACCTTGTAATGTCACGATATAATTTTTGTACTTTAGTTCAAAAAACTCGTCATTCAAGATGTTGATCTTCTGTTGTCTCTTGTACCCTATCCTTTTTCACTTTTTTGTCTTTTTTGGTCTTCCTATTTTGCAAGTTGATAAGATTATAGTCATACCATGAACATGATTGGACCGAGGGAACATGATTTTCAAACGATCTGAAAATTAGATCATTGAATTTTTCGACGGTCCTGTCAAGGTCATTTGAAGACGATTGGTCCAGCCAGATGATGGTATTGAAACAGTTATTCTATTCAGTTAATTTACCTTTCTTGAAGTTGAAGCGAGTTTCCACGTCAGTGATTGGTAAGCATGGCAAGATTTCAGCTATGTTCAAAGAAATTTCCATTGCCTTGTGGTGGTGGTCATTTGTTACGAATCGAATCATTGAATTAATTACATCACAAATTCCCGGATCATTAGAAAGGATAACCTCAAGGTATCTACTGTGCGTGTTATAGGAATTTTGTTAATTTGATTCAAATAAGAATGGAGCCTATGAAATATATTTCACTTTCGGATGTAACGTTAAAAGGAATATTACAATTAATCTAACCAGGAAATATTAGGAAGATTGAAATCACCTGGGATGAGAAATATGTCAGTCGGATCACAAAATTGATCTATTGCTCAGAGGCCAATTAGTTTGGTTAGGGATAGACGATTTAACCGCAATTAGAACTCCTCCTCCTGAAATTTTAGAGGTGGTATACATTAATCTGTCACAATGACGTACAATATAATTGTTGGGGGAAAATTCACTATCTATAGTTAAACACTATCCATAACTATTTTGATGGCTTTCTTTACATAATTTTTGAAATTTCTTCATTACTTTGAACATGCACATAAAACCACATGGCAAGCATAATACCGATCATCCACAGTGATTATACGACACTCCAAGCATTTTTCTTCAATCGACATAATGGTTGAGGTGGGCTCACTGTATGATACTATCAATAAACAATACTAAAATATTGTTGAACCTAAAAAAACACGTTCGATTTGAACGAATGTTGAGTTGAGACTGATTGTTGTAACAAGGATATAGCGGCGGAAGTGATCACTATTCAAAATAAAAATATTATGAAGGAGATGGTGGTTCGCGCGGAGGTTGTAGCGATCATCAATTCTTATACTATTTTGACCGCTTCGTTTAAATTCTTCATAATTTGTAAATAAACAAAAGCTTCAACGGCAAAATATAATTGTTATATTTGAATAAAGGCCAAGATTTGCCATAAGTATAGAAGAGAAACTAGACATAGATCGCGAAGGAGATAAAAAAATCCTAGAAACAGATTACGATATGATTTCAAGTTGGTAGCATTCATTTTTCAAGAAAGTTTAGTGTTCAAATATATGCAAGATATTTAAACGAATTAACAAACTCGATATTAATACAGTGCGTTCACAATTACAGGCAGTACAATTTGTAACACTATATGATCTGTTACTAAGTTATAACTAGAGGCATAGTTGGACGGCCAAAAATTAAAAAAAAAAACTGTTAGTTTTATCGCTAAGAATTGAAAAATGCTTATCAAAGGGCCCAGCACAGAATCTTTAGAATTGCACGTTAGCAGAGTTGCATCATCACAGAAAATGATGAGGATCGAACAAGCTTTAGATTTTTTCATAAAGGCCAGATCCCAGTTAATTTTAATATCACCGCTGATAGCAAAAAAACGATTGACATAATACGCTTCTTTTACTCTTTTTTGTTAAATCCATATGGTTTCAAGGATTTATTTTTTTTAACATGGGACTGTCTATGACATTGATCTAAAATAAATGCGAGAGTGTTGAGAAATAGATCAAGCGCTGGAGAAGTATCATCACAATTAAAAACAAAATTCCAGTTTATATTCTCAAGTATGTCGAATAAAAGTTCTTGGTTGAGTTTATCATTACGAATTGACAAAACTTTAGGTAATTTAAACAGTATCTCAATAAAACAATGATCGGAAATTTTAAAATCGATGCCGAAGGACTCAAGCAAGAGAGATCATTAGATTTGAGACGTGCAAGGATCAATAGAATAAAGTATTCGCTACACGAGTTGGGACATTCATTATAGGTTAAAGTACAAACAATAATAACAACTAGTTTAGCGTTAACTGATGAGTCCGTTTTAAGTTCATATTCACCTTGAATCGATGATACATTTTTCCTTATTGAGTACCGTTTTTGATCTGGTTTTTCATTCTAAACCTTCATCAGTTGGCATTGGTAGAGTTGGTGTATGAACAAAGTTATAGGCCCTTTATCCACAATCAAGAGTAGTGGTTGTGTTTCAAAAGCTTAAGGTTAAACAATTGAACTGCTCAAGATTTCAGGGCCAATTTTACGATGATAGGTGGAGCGTTTCTATTTGATGCATTTTTAGATTTTACAAAAAGCGAAAAATTAATGTTTATCCCAGTTAAAGGTAAAAGTTCAAGGTTGTCAAATTTTTATTCAGTTTAGAAATTTCACCATCCATGCGATTGATTCGGGTAAGAAGAGTGTTAATTAAATTCATTCAAATGAACCTCTCGATACACGATATTTTGCGCAAAACGTTCGAATATCAGTTAATTTTGACTTTTCCCACTACCTTCGTATAAGACTAATATGACCCTTCACAATCCGTACACATTGTGATTTTATGTGATGCGATCCTTTCATCTTCACTAATCGAGAAGACAGATTATAAAAATCAAATCAAGAAAATTGCGTCAAATGTATACACCTAGCAATTTTATAGGGGATTTGGGACACTCTTGAAAGTTTTAGACTTTTTAAATTTCGTTCAGTTCGATGATTATGATTATAATCTTAAGAGAGATACCAGAGAGATGCGCATCCCTAAATTAATATTTATGAATGTCCGCAATCTTTAGGTCTGGTTCATATGTGTGACAAACAGTCGAAGGGAACAATGGTTTTATTTAGAGTGAGATATCATACAGGCATTGCAGTCAATTGAAACTTCAATCGTTAGCTTCTTGAAATAACAGTACTAGGAACCTATATAGGTCCGAAATATGACTGTAAGTTTAGTGAATAGTAAAATGAATGAATTAAGACCGCAAATATGTATAGATATAGAAAAGAGATTAGAATTGATTGGTTTAATGTAGTTTGTCAGACATGCAGCACACGGCAGAATATTTCCGGGATAGAAAATTACTGAAGAAAACTAGAACTACTGTACGTAAGAATATATTGCGGCAAAATACTCCCAAGAATTTAAGAACCAAAAAATGACAACAACGATTCACAAATTTTATTCCGCTAGAGAAAATGACGGACCGAGTGCAAAATAATTGAAAATACCTTAAATGTGTAACAGCATGTTTAGGACAGAGCACCATTAAAAAAAGTTACTAAGCGGATTTGACCCTTTATAGGCTGTAGTTGTTGTTCTGAAACGTAGTAAAATAGCTCACATTATCAACTAAGGTATAACATAGTTTGAAACTAGACATAAAAATTAAGAAAATGTTTCCAGAAATAAAGAATCATCCATAAAACATTTTTAATGGCAACTGTCATGTTCACATGACTTTTGTATTCAGTATTCATTGACATTTCAACATAAAAAGACTTACGCGAGAACAACGTTTACAAATTGTGGAAATTAATTTGAAAAATCAGTGTTCAGTGAAAAATTGTTTTCGTGCTCTTCGACCATTTTATGTCCAACTGAGCGCACTATTTGCGAAACAATCAATAAATTTCGAACCACTGTTTCATTATGGGCTATTCGTCACCCGACTAGAGTGCGTACAAGTCGATCTAATGTGAATATTGCTGCTCTAGCTTGTGTGGCTAGAAAATGGCACATTGCGTATGTTGAAGAGAAATCTTGGTTTGAAGGCATACAAAATACAGCTTGTTCGGTTTAGTTTATGGGCATTGGAACAGATTCAATTTGATCCGGTTTTTTATCGAAAAATTTGTTCAGCGATGAAACTCAACTTTTGGCTGAACGGATACGTCAACAAACAAAATTTTTGTATTTGGGCTGATGAACAGCAAGAAGAGATTCAAGAGCTTCCAATGCATCCATTAAATACACTGTGTGGTGCGGTTTACGGGTAGTTGGCATCATTGGACCGTATTTCTTTAATAATGCGGAAGGACAGCGTGTAACCGTCAATGGCGCAAACTACAGAGCAATGATCAATGAATTTTTATTGTCAAATTTAAAATGTTTGTGTAGCCGACTTGTGGTTTCAACAGGATGGTGTAACGTGCCACGCAGCAGGCCAAACCATCGATTTATTGAGAAAAAATTTTAAGGAGAACATCATATCAAGAAAGGGACCCGTGAATTGGCCTCTAAGATTGGATGGATCTTCTAAGAGCCAGTCGCGGACAACATTTAAAAGAAATTATTTTCAAACATTAAATGTCATATATGCCGAACTAACGTCACAAACACAATTTTTTATTATTGAATGGATTTTAATGCGTTTCGTTTGAAAAAAAAAACATCTGGAAGGTTTTATTGGATCACCCGTTTTATATTTAATCCACAAATAAATTACTGTATCACTGCACCATTGTATTGCGCCATCCTATGCAGTACTAACGAGTTGGGATATGGACGCAACCACTCTACAGATATGTCTTGGTCTCATGCAATTATCAAGGCAGAAAACCCTCTTCAGCATCGAGTTTGTGTAAGGATTTAAAATCGGTACTCTCAGCCAGAGCATATCAGAGGGGACACCAACTTTTAAAAATTAAAAAAAAACAATAACAATAATCTTAATACTAAAATTATAAACTAATAAAAACAAAAACTTTTCCAAATGTTTGTAATGTACCAATGTTGAAGGTTTTATATGGATAAATTAGTCAAATATTTAAAACAGTTTGCTTACTGGACCATGGGGGAATCCCTTTTAAAATAATTGTGAACCACCAGTAAAATTGAATACAGCCAATTGTTTTGACATTTATAAATATTTTACAATTATCGACAATGCCACTCATACCGAGAACAAACTACGTTGATCATTCGGTATGTAAAAATGTGATTTGATTTGATTTTCAATTTGACATTGAAGAGCGTTTCATTTGCTTCGATCCATTCTCTGGAAAACAGGAGAAGAAATTGCTGCCATAATTCTTGAAGATTTCTTGGATATAGGATTGGATTTCAATGCATGTATTGCCCGAGCACATGATAACGGTACAAACAGCGCTGACTAGCTTAACGGTGTGTATGCTCTTCTTACGAAGTGTAGTCCCATAAATGTATTTTTGCCAGCTGTGGGAACCACACGTTAAATCTTGTAGGAGTTGATTTGGCTGAATCTGGTTAGGAGGCTATACAATTTTTTGGAGTTATACAACAAATTTAATAATTGAGCCCCAAATGCTGCTCTTGATATTGGGCAAAATAATATTGAAAGTTTAATAATAAAAATTCAAAACTTAAGTGGAATGTGGAATGAAATATTTGCGAAAGCAAAAATGAAAGCACGTGAATATGGAATTACATGTGATTTTGCCATTAACAGAACCATACGAAATATCTGCAATCTTTTCGGTTTTCTTTGGACATTTGCAAATTTGACTGATGAACCAATTGAAGCTGCAGAAATCAGTTTAAATTCCAAATACACGAGTAAGCTATCAAAGGAGATACCAGATGAGGTAGAATTCCTTAAAAACATTTATGCAGCTAATTTCAATGCAAAGCCGACACCAACCAATTTATTAGAAAATCTTTTCAATAAAAACTTAGCTGGTTTATTTTCAAATCTTGTCGTTATCTTAAGAATATTTTGAAGTATTCCTGCATCTGTTTCTTCAGCGCCGAGAGGAGTTTCAGTGTACAGAAAAGAATAAAAAATAAAAAATTACCATCGCTCAACAATGACAGAACAACGGTTAAATGGATTGGCAATGTTAAACATTAACCACGACATTGCAAGAAAAATTAATTTAGAGCTAATTATTCGAGATTTTGCTAATAAAGCAAGAAAAGCTTTAATCTATTCAAGGTTGTTTGGTTTTATTTTTATGGGGCCCCATTTCAATTGTTTTGTACAGGCCCCCAGCTGACTCTGAAAGGGCCTGCCCTCAGCTACAACCACAGGGTCTTTTATAATTTTCTCCAATAAATTGAATATTTTAAATGTTAAGACTTGAGGAAACATTTCAACAGATCAAAGTTTTTAAAAATTCGGAAGTGTGGTCCGGTGAAAGAAAGTTTCAATAGAATTCAGAGAAAAGTTCATCATGGGTTTTGCACACAACTTAAAGGGAATAGTGTTTTTATGGCCGAAGTTTTCTTTTTGTTAGTATTTTTCACAAAACACCCTAATTAACCTGCACCATAATCACACATACTGAATAATCTTTATGATATAAATCAAGTAACCGTAACCCTCTAACAACTTTCTTGTTTTTTCTACTTAGTAATCTAAGATTCTACTTTTACTTTATCATCACTTTTACGAGATAGTAAAGATAAAATAAAAAAAATTTAATTTTTGTTTTTCGTATCCTTTGATGTTTCCTCAACATAATTTGATCTGGTTTAAAAATGTTTATGTCTATGTGTATCTGTATGATAAGTTTGCTGGCAACGAAAAGTCAAAATCTATCGAATATTTTTAAAATTTCCGAAAGGATTTTGATAGAATTATATTCAAAGAAACACGAGATATTCACAATAATAAAATTACATTTGTTCGTGGAATTTGGTAGATATATAAAAATGTCGTTAAAACGAACAATAGACAGAACAACGGTTCGGTTAATTATTCAGTATAATTATCTCCTGAGATATTTACTGAGCAACGAGAAATTGATTCGTACATCACAATGACGAAATTTTTTTTGGAATAATTCACTTTATAGGCATATATCATTTATAGGCATATATTCACATATTCACCAAAACCAAACACTATAAACTCAACGTTAACATTTTCTTACATTTTTTACACACGATATAGTACTCAACACAGTAATTATTAATTTATAACTGATTAGTTGAATGCAAAATAATCAACTAATTTCAATGACTTGACTTTATGACACAAAATTACCAATTAGTAGGAATAGCTCCCGTCCATATACTTACAAATTTTTTTGATAAGAATATCTAAACAAAAAACTAAAAAGAAATCGCAAAAACAATGGACAATATTTATAGTATACGCGCGCGGTTTGGCAAAAGTATTAGTTAACAAGACGCCCTTTTTTGGACATCAATTATTATGTGTGTGTCGCACAAGTATGTATTAAAACAAATAACAATTATATAATTGCATGGTATTAGCAATGCATATGTTATTGTTGGTATATGCTAATCGGAAAATTGCATATAGGTGAAGACGGTGTATAATGAAACAGGTGTATGCGTACAACGATGTCTGCGGTAAACTTGGCATTGAAATTTAATTTCTAATTTCTCTCTTGCTAAACACATACAGTAATTCGAAATTTTATAATTTGCTGATTTTTTAGCTTAGCCTTTTAGTACTAAATGGCACTTCTGTAAATAGAGTATGATGCATTCATCTATAAGATAAAAAGCTATATTGGAATAAGCATTTCCCCAAAACTTAAAAAGGCCCTACCAAAATGTTTAAGTCCGTGACAACAAGCATAGTCGGCTACAAAATTAGCTACAAAAATCTTCCATTTAGTTGTATGGTCGGACAGCCATGTTAAACCAATAATTGAAGGTACATCTTCAGTTCTAGTTTTTCTCACGGATAATAGGGATTTTTATGAGAGTTAGGTGGCAGCTGATCTTTAATATCAACTTATTGAGCGCCAATTCAATTTTCATTTTCTTCTACTCTTTTTTAGTTTTTGTCCAGTAATCTCAATGGTCCAAAATTATTTAATTTTTTATTTCCATATAATTTACACAAATTCTTGAACATTTCGCTGATAAAATTACTTGCTTGAGCAGTTACAATTGTTTTAGGAATTCCATATATATTAACAAAATTGTCTTGAAATGCCCTCGCAACTTCATAAGTTTCTTGAGATCTGCATGGTACGGTTAATGAGTGTTTGGGTGAGTCGTAATAATCTATTTTCCGCCATTTATTTTAATTCACAAAATTCAGCAAAATTGGAACGCACAAAAAAAGACTCGAATTTAATATTTCAATTCCATTGGAAAGTATAAAAGAATTGCATAACAGCATACGGTGGTGGGCGAGGTACTAGAGTGAATGACTTTGGATTCGTGGACATAGGTTCGAATTTCATTGGCGACGTGCTATTTACTTTTATTTAATTTCTATTGTACTCAAACTGCTTCATCAAAATTTTCATATTTGTCAAGTATTGGCATATATACAAGATGGCCATTGCCTTTGCTAAAATTTTCAATATTTTCTATTCAAATGACAGATATAAAAGATTTGTATAGCATAAAGTAGAGTTATTGACTTTGGACTAATGGATATAAGTTCGATTCTCGATCGAGCTAAAAAATGTTGAATTAATTTCTCCCATCAAGTTGATGATGGTGAAATAATCCAACTCAGCTTAGTTCAAAACTTAAATATCCTCGGAGTAAAAGTGGCAAGTATAAAAAATGGGTATGGGTAATGGGTATAGAGATAAAGCAGTAATGAAATTTTGTGTAACATTTAATTTGCCAGTGGCGCCATCTATAGTGGGGATATCTTGATACGTAAATCTGCAGTCATTTCCCTTATAGTATTATAAGTTATTTGGCAAATCTAAAAGATTTGTATTGCAGAGTCAGGGCATTTGGATTCGTGGACTGGAGCTCAAGTCTCATAAGCGCCAAACCTTTTTTGGCACGCAATTCATTCGAACGGTTGACACGCAATTTATTCGAATTGGGCCACAAAAACCAGTTAAAATGTTGCGATAACTTTCCCCATTCATTGTAAACCACACCAAACAGTGAATCTTGGAGGATGAAGTCCTGCTTCGTGAATAACATGAGGATTCTCCGCTACCCAAATTCGACAATTTTGCTTATTGACGTACCAATTAAGATGAAAATGAGCTTCTTCGCTTCAGATGATTTTTGATGAAAAACCTTCATTTCGTTCAAGCATCCAATTAACAAAACGACAACGATATAAATGGTCCGGTTCAATTTTTAAGTTAATTGTTCTTTTGAACGATGCCTGGTTGATGTGCTTGGTTCATTACGAACACTTTCACTAACAATTGCCAATGCATCAGGAGTAAGAACTCGGAACTAATAATTTCAATATTAGTTTGTAATGAACATAATATCGATCGCTAACGTTTTCTCGCCAAAGGATTCGCTGAAATTCTTGGTCTTCCTTGACTACCATAACTTACCAGTACGTTTTTTCGATGCCATCTGTTTTCACAATTCTATTGAGAGAATTACCGTTGGTAGTCTTACCGGACCCATCAAACACAACTCAAAATTGTGTAGTGGTGCAGTCGTTTTTTTTATCACTTTGGCTGGAATCTCGAGTAAATTTCCCAATATGATATATTCTCGGATTATTTAGAATAATGAGCCCTTAGATGAGCCATTGAACGGTAATTGTACAATTAATATGGCATTGTTATGTCGCTAAACCTCGCATACGGTCTCTTCTTTTCTTCCATTCTCGAAATTCTTTGGAGGGTTGCATCTACGTTTAAATCAATATGAAAGTTGAGGCTCGTAGCTTGCGAACTTCCAATTTTGCGCTATTCTTGTCTTCTAAATAATTTAAACAACCTTCTCATAAAATGCTAAAAAAACGACGTGCGCCAATAATCATGTCCACGAAAGGCGTAGAAAATCCTTACAATTATGCAAATTATGCAATTCGACTCCTCTCCTTCCGTAATATAATCATGATCGAGACACAAGAAGATAAAAAAAATGGGGTAACTTAGGAGGAAGGGCAAATTTTTACTTTGAACGAGATGTTGTAACTATAGGTGATTATGTATATAAACAAGAACTATGCCCTACCTGTAGACTCAGGACAACCAAGACCCTATATGGTAACTCATCAGTTTCCCTCGTTATACGTTAAAGGACTATATTGTTCACGATAATTACGAAGCATGATTACTGTAATTGAAAGATCAGGAATTTAAAGCTTGAGGAGAATAATTTAGAAAATATGTTTTACTTTCCATGAACTGTTCAAAGAATATCAATTATGATTGGCATTCAAGACTTTTTATTCACAACTTCGAGTTTCCTAAACATGGAGTAGATTGGAGTATAAATTGGTGTTTTGTGTGCTTTTATATTTATCCTAAGTCAATTTTTATCCTAATCTTTATCATCCGAACACGACAAATAAATTCGAAAGTTGTTAAATAAAAACCACCGCAATTAAGTTCATCCAAACTCCTCGCTACAACTAAAGTCCGTCATTCATGATAGTATGACTGACATCAATACAATAATCTTGATAAAAAATAAATTATTGGAACTAGATGTTCCAGTATTGGGCGAAATTTTTAACAATTAAAAATTTTAGAGGAAAAAATTGCAATCAAATTGTATAATTCTTAGACAATTTGATTGAGATTGACCATGGAAACCTATAAACACTCATACTTGGGTCCAATTAAATTCAAATTAGTATCATTACAAGGCCAACTGTAATAATTTTGAATAGAATAAAATTAGAATTTAGAAAAAATGTCAAGCTATTGTCAACCTTATATCAAAGTTCAGTATTAAGCTTAATTTGTAGAATGTACAACTGAATCATCTATTCTTCCTTAATCTGCAATCAAATCTACTTTAAATATGAACTATTTCAAATAATTTCCCAATTAAACATATTCTAGGCAATTCTTTTATTGTAATTTAAAAAAATATTTGAAACGAAATTTGAATACAGTTTGAATAAAAATTGAAAGCAGTTTGAATTTTAACTGTTATATTTCTAATCAATTTAATTTTCTTATAAAGATGTTCTCAATTTAATATAGACATTCAAATTATTGTCAAACTATAATCAAGTTTTATTGAAATTCATTACAGATCACATTCATCTTCCACTGATTCTTTTTTATCCTAAAATTTTAGTAAAAAAATCGAAATTTGAAGAAAAATTTGAATACTTCTTGAGCTTGGTTTAAACAAGCCTATAGTTTATAGAGGTCCCACAGTTAATTTTAAATATGATATTTTAATTTTCATACAAATTCGAACCAGTTTTTAAAAAATTGATACCGACAATCATAAACACGTCTTAACTGTGAATTTTGGTTTACACCGGATATCGAATACAAGGGCGCACTATTTGTTATGTTGTTCCTTTATTTGAGATTCTCCAGGTTATTATAGGTTTCCTCACTTTGGTTAAGTTGATGCTGCACCAGCCAAATCAGCCCGCCACAACGAAACCTAGCCCATAATTTATTACAATTTTATTACAATTTATTACACCAGGTCCCGATTTTATTACACTTGCCGTTCGCGAGAAATCCGTGGGCGGTGTAACTTCAAATTGAACCTACACCGCCACTTTGTAACTTTTGATGCAATTATGATATCAAGATGGGACTTTGGCCAGAATTTATTACAATTTATTGCCAATTTTATTATACTTGCCGTTCGCGAGAAAATCGTGGGTGGAGTAAAATCAAATTGAACCTACACCGCCACTTTGGAACTTTTGATATAATTGTGATATCGATATGAAACTTGGGCCAGAATTTATTACAAATTAATTACATTTCACTGGTAAGTCACCGAAAAATAAAATGTAATTATTTTGTGTAAAAATCATCTTATTTTACTGAAATTCAAAGAAAAATACCAAAATGTCGATAAACATCACCTGTGATAATTTATTACACCAGACCGCCACCATATTTTAGATTGAACTGGATGTTGTTTACACTATACGGTACATATATTTTTTGTAAAGAAGTGATTTATAAGTATTTTTTGAAAAGTATATTCCAAGTCAACAAAAAAGTCGATTTTATCACCTGTAATAATTTATTACACCAGACCGCCACCATATTTTGTATAGATCTGGATATTGTTTACAATATACGGTATACATACACCGTGTAAAGTGGTGTAATTTAATAATTTTGTGTAAAAATCATCTTATTTTAATAAAAACCTTCTGAAATTCAAAGAAAAATACCAAAATGTCGATAAAATTCATCTGTAATAATTTATTACAGCAGATCGCCACCATATTTTAGATAGAACTGGATATTGTTTACACTATACGGTACATATATACCTAGTAAAGTAGTGATTTATACTTATTTTGGGTAAAGTCTATTCCAAGTCAACAAAAAATACCAAAAAAGTCGATTTTATCACCTGTAATAATTTATTACACCAGACCGCCACCATATTTTGGATAGATCTGGATATTGTTTACAATATACGGTATACATACAACGTACGGTATTTTTCTTTGAATTTTAGTAGGTTTTTATTAAAATAAGATGATTTTTACACAAAATAATTAAATTACACCACTTCACACCGTATATTGTAAACAATATCCAGATCTATCCAAAATATGGTGGCGGTCTGGTGTAATAAATTATTACAGGTGATAAAATCGACTTTTTTGGTATTTTTCGTTGACTTGAAATAGACTTTACCCAAAATAATTATAAATCACTACTTTACATGGTATATATGTACCGTATAGTGTAAACAAAATCCAGTTCAATCTAAAAAATGGTGGTGGTCTGCTGTAATAAATTATTACAGATGAATTTTATCGACATTTTGGTATTTTTCTTTGAATTTCAGTAGGTTTTTAATAAGATGATTTTTACACAAAATAATTACATTTTATTTTTCGGTGACTTACCAATGAACTGTAATTAATTTGTAACAAATTCTGGCCCAAGTCCCATCTTGATATCATAATTACATCAAACGTTACAAAGTGGCGGTGTATGTTCAATTTGAAGTTACACCGCCCACGGATTTCTCGCGAACGGCAAGTGTAATAAAATCGGGACTTGGTGTAATAAATTGTAATAAAATTGTAATAAATTATGGGCTAGGTTTCGTTGTGGCGGGCTGATTTGGCTGGTGCAGCTTCAAGGCACTGATTGGTTACTGTGAATTCATTGAACTTGTATAGGCGGCTTAACATTTTAATTTTAATTTTTGATTTATGATTTATTTGTTTTAATTAAATTTAAATAGGGAACAACAACCAATGCTAATACTCGTATATAATTGATAAACAAAATTTATATATCCTGGTTTTGCGTCAAATATATATAACTGAACTTCAAAGTATTAATGTCCTAATGAATTAGAGTTTCATCCTCAACGAAATGTATCATAAAATATTCAATTCAAACTGGTGTTCCATGTAATTTCGTATATATGGCGTAAATATATACAAATTCAGCAGCACGGTGTATAAATTAAAATCAGTAAATTAATTACGCATCTTTATGCCGCATTTTTCACAATGCCATATAGTATTTCTCTATATACTATATAGAGTACCACTGTGTAATTTAGTAAATTCAACCATTCATATTTTAATCACGATAAAATATTTCGCTTCCCTAATGAATTACGGCTATTATACATGTATGTATATCTGCTGTATGTGCCAAAATATTTACATAATTTGTAGTACCCTTCGCGATTTATTTAAAAAAAAAACGATCCATTAATGCGTATACGATACGGCGCAAATAAAAAATCACTTTCACCCAACCAATGCATGGTTTACCCTATACACATATTGCCCATACATATATTTTTAAAATATGTAGTCGGCACAATAAATTCATCATCAAATTGTTTAAATGTGTATACGCACATAGTACATTGCAATTATTATTATTATTTATATATTTTTGATAATAGTATATGCATGTATATAAATAAAATCGAAACTACATTTTATGAATGAATAATTAGAGTTCCGAATTACACTGCATGAATATTAAATTAAAAATTTATATATTTTTATATAATTTTTTTTAATTGTGTATTTATACGCATTGCTATCGACGCGGGTAATTTATATATTGAACTACTCTTATATAATTATATATTTGTATTTATATATTCACGCATATGTTTATAAAATGGGCATAGTGGAAGATACAACAGGGAATTAATTAGCAGCAGGTATCTTTCTGAAAAAATACTGAGTTTGTATTAAAATCTATTTGACCATATATTGGAGCACTTATATGTATATACATATGTATCTGAAAAATATTAATTAGACCTAGCAGCCTTAAAATTTTAGATGGTGGCTTAATGTATTTGTTTGGACAAAATAAAAACATCGTTTAAAAATGTACATTTTGGAATATAGAAATTTTAAACCAATACGACCCAGTAGCCATGAAGATCCCAAGTAAATTTAAATAAAAATAACCAACAAATATTAACAGCGCAATCTTGAAGACACCAATTATACTATAAGTTAATACACTGTTAAAGTTGGCCGATAAATTCCAGCCGAAAGTTATAAAAATTATAGCAATTCAGCCGATATATAATATATATAGCCGAAAGTTATCAGCCGATATATGTCGATAAAGAAGATTTTTAATTCTTGGATAAAAATAAAACGATAAATTTGATTTTGATACAATTGTCAGACAATTTATAATAATAATACTATAAGGAAAAGTTCCAAGTGGGAATGCTGGAAAATTTAGATATTCCAAAATCATATGTTAATAATTGAAAATTGATAAAAATTCAGCAGAATTTTCATTCTGTCTGGAGTCAGCTTGTTTTGAAGTGTTTTTCCAATAGCTTCAATTATATCAATTATATGATTTTGGGAAATCTACTTTTCCCAATATCCCCACATGAAACTTGGACTAAAACAATTTTCTAGTCAAAGCTATTGGAAAAACACTTCAAATTAAGCCATCTTCAGATATTACACTTTAGAAGCTAAATTTGTATAAATTTTCAATTACATATCTAAAGTTTTGGAAATTCAAATTTCCCAGGATTCCCCCAGGAAACTTTTCCTACCGGTTTAATAAAAAATATTTCACAAATGTACCGAAATAAATCGTATCTCTTTAATTCAACAATTATCGGTAATTTAAGTAGAATCCTTCAACTCTAATGTTCATTTCAAAACAAAAAATTATCTTCTTTCGATTTTTTTCTGCTGGAAACTATCAGTTAACTAAAATAGGGTCAGTTTGATGGCACAGAGTATCCGATATGACAAACAGAGACTATATCAATCAGCAAGCAGTTGGAGGATTTATCTATTTATCTAGGCCCGTCCTATATAGAAGAATCGACTGAAAATATAGCGCGATCAATGGTTACCATTGCATGAGAGAATGTCTGCTTGCGAATTCATAATCAAAAGGTCGACAGGAAAGAAAATGTATTAATTAACCTCGCCGCACGTTAAATAGATAGTTATGAGAATAAAAATGGATACACCATTCTCAACTGTCCACACAAGTCTATCGAATCATACAATCTATAAATAAATATTCTTTTAAAAGTTCTTGGCCATATCGACAGTAAAACCAAAGTAGTTTATTTATTGAGACACCTTTAAATTATTTACAAAATTCAAATTGCCAAAATAGGCTAACTGCCTTTACTCTCTGACCTTCCATTGAAACATAGTAGTTGATAATGATATACGAGAAGAAACCTTCGTTCTCTCAACAAAAAATGTCATGTAGACTGTATACAGACACATTAGGTAATTTTTAGTTTCAGCAAATGTCTGAGATTTGCATGTGGAAATGTTAAAAGCAAAAGTTTTGTCAAAAGTCCAATTTTAAAAAAATTAGATTCTTTCGTCTGCATACAGTAGATATTTCCGAAACCGGAAACAGTTGACTGGCCTAAGATGATATTCATATTCCAACTCTATACAAATAGCTTTAGTGACCAATCAGACCCAAAGATTTTATAATTGATGAATGATCATCATAAGTTTCAAAATTATGTCAGGGAAGTTGATCATCCTCTATTTACACCAATCATCATTTAACTACCAAAAAACGTTCAAAGAGCAACTCCAATTAGCCTGTAGGATAAAATAAACCTCACAAGTTAACCCTTATATCCCAGTTCATAATTTTTTGAACTGCAACAGCATGGATAAGTATTATACCAAGAACAAGCCAAATTAATACACCTATCCCAGTGGCCGACAACTCTATACAAAATCTTCGCCATCTTGAACAATAGACAACGTAGGCAAAGTGACCACAAATAAATGTTAAAACGAAATAATTTAACATGTCCCATGACTGCTATAACATTAATAATTTTGTTTATGAACAAGGACACGACTGCTGTAAGCAATTTGTACAGGGATAAAAACAAAATAAAACGTCTCTGTTTGACTAACGAATCATTTTATCAGTACAACAGTAAGTTGGTGAACGTATGTACTTGTGACAAATGGGTTTAAAATTCGATGTCGAAAACGACCGGCTTATGGCGGCTGCTCGAGTCCATGTACAACCTTAAAACCTTGTTTAAAAAGTTGTGTTTGGCTTTTCTACCTTATTTAGATTCCTTATAACAGTTGTTTGCGCTATTGTGGAGCTTAGTGCTCCAATTTTAAGTAACGACAAGTTTTTGTTTATAAAAAAAGCAATATTTCAGTATGTGAATAGAATTATTTTCTAAATATATAAAAGATTCATTCTTGGGCACCTATATAATTTCATACGTATACAATCACAGAAGCAAAATATTAATTTTCATTATCTTAGAACAAAAACTGATAAAAAATTTCCTTTCATAGGAAATTTTGATCTCTATAGCAGTTTCCATTAATCTCCATTATAAAAGATACCGTCCGGGCTAGCTGCGAGCAACGATGAACTCCACTTCGAATAGCAGAAAAATATTTTCCCAACTTTTGCTTGGTCGCGTTTCTGCTTGCTGTCCATATGAGGTGGCATCATTATCTGTGAAAGTTCCATCGTATACAGATGCAAGCTTTTAATTCCAAAATCCGAATTTCTCTCTCTACACCAGCCATTGAACACTAGTTTGATTGGAAGTAGATTTAGATTTGCCGTTTTAACCACTTTACCCTTGTATTGAGGTGGTGTACGCATTGGAATTAATGTGAGAATCCAACAATCCTGTTGTAGGCCATAGTGAGTAATAATACTTTTATAAAAGTCGTAATCGTATTCAGAAACTATAATTAGCTCATGTCGTTTGGTTCGATTGAGCCGTCTTACTTCGTTTGTACTAGCCAGTATAGTTGTACAGCCTCAACGTTGGTGTGGATGAGAAGTCTCTTTTCATGCTTGATGGCACATTCGCGGATGACGTCATCTATCAATTGTATTTGAAAATCATTGTGTATTTCCCTGTTATTCACAAATTGGTAAGCATTGGTGACCATTCGAAGAAATATATTTTGGCTACGTTGGATAATGTCTCTATTGGATTTATGAGTACAACTCCATAGCTGCGCACAATACGTCCATATTGGTTCATTTTGAAATGATGCCCAATTACCCTGTGCATTTGACGTGATGTGTCCAGTTTCTTGAGTCTAAATGCAGACAAATGTATTTGGCCGATTCAGCCTGTGGCACTTGCACCCCGTTGGGGTATATGTGCTGTTTGATATTTTTAGGTCGGACCGTAAATGTCACATTGATTTAAGCACATTAAGCGCGATTTTCCAATCAATCGTTCATTTAGTAACATTGTTCATTGCTTGTTGAAGAGTTTCTACTGCCCTTTGTTGACATTCGCCTATTGCCATAATAACAGTGTCGCCAGCAAACGTACCGATGAATGTTTTGTTCGTTGTAGGTATGTCTGCCGTGTAGAGAAGGTAGAGGAGGGGTCCTAACACGCTTCCCTGCGGTACTCCCGCTAGTATCGGATAAAAGTTAGAACACGTTTCTTCATCGATGACTCTGAATTTGCAATCAGAGGGGTATGATTCAAGCAGATGGCAATAATTTTGTGGTAGCAAGGCCTGGGATACAATCAGAAATACAGCAGGGCAATATTTCTTTGCTTCTAACGCTTGCTCTATCACCGTGGTGATTCGATGGACTTGATCTATTGTGGAGTGGTTACTCCTGAATCTAAATTGAAAATCAGGAACGTTTACCATTGGCTTGATACGTTTCAGAAGTATAGTTTTTCAAACAGTTTTGACAAGGTCGGAAGCAGTGACCTGGTTTACTTGGTTTCGTTTTGAATCTCATACAGGCATTAAATAGGTATGTAATCATGATGATTGCTTTACGTGGTAGTTCCTTCAATAGACCAGGTAATATTTCATCAATTCCTGGTGCCTCTTTTTGGTGAAGATTGTTGTCGATTTCTTCGGCAATTTCCATTAACGTGAACCTTTTAAAATCTTGACTTGGTTGATAAACAGGTGTTACGTCGATGTTGGATTGAATGTTGTAGCAGCTCGAATATTCGACTCACCGATATGCGATTCTGCCACAAACAAAACAATTAGTGAAATTCAAATATAAACCAACTTATTTGAATTAAGCGTTCACTAACCCCATCACATATCCATCTATCCAACCTTCACTATCTAATAACCGAACCATTACTATAAAAACATTTATAGTAAGACCATCGCCATCTAACAACATCACCACGAACAACAATGTTTGGTGATGCAACACTAATGAGTAAGTGCAATATTCACCGTCGCCGGCGCATGTGTTCCCTCTTCATAAAACGAAGACGAAGGCGACGTCATCACAACATAAACATTCCATTTTGATCTTTCGTGATGTGTACAACAAAATGTGTCAATCTTGATAATGGTGGTGTAAACAAAATAAATAAATTTAATTAATAATAAAATAAAAATTATAAACAAATTGAAATAATAAATAATTAATAAATTAAATAAATAACAATTATTATAATAAATATATTAATAATTTAACAATAAAAATTATATACAATTAAAAAACATTATCATCGTGTTATTATTTTGTAAGTGTTTTCTTGTTCGGACCGAACAAGATCAACAATATCATGGGGTTGAAATAATGTTGCTAGGTGTTGAGCAAAGGATATCACTTTTTCTTTGTCTTGTTGAACCCTTCTTATTGGTGGTATCTGAGCTACTGCTCGTTTAAATTTTCTGGTGGCTTTCCATAATGAGTAGTCCTTGTCCATTTCTGGATCTAGCCCGCTTAAGTACTTGTCGATACAATTTTGTTTAAAGCTTTTGATAAGCCTATTGACTTTGTTACTTATCCGATCGAAGGCTGTTTTGTCAATGGGATTTTTGGTAAGATGCCATATTCTCCTTGCCTTTCTTTTATCCTTGATTTGTTCCCTGATCTCAGCAGGGTATATGACTTCCATGTTCGCTTTTTCCTTTAATTCTGGAGTAGGGAGGCTGGCGGCTTTTCGAGTGTATTCAGTGAAATTTTTTGTTTGATGTTCCAATTCCTCATTACTTTTTACACTTTTAATTCAACTCGCTCTTCAAACTTTTCTCTGAAGAGATTCCAATTCGTAATTTTTTTTTGTTTTTTGATAACTATAGCGCTTACTGATAATAGTACAAGAATGTGATCAGATGTTAAATCGTTAATCCCTTCGGCTCTAGTGTAACTGGATGAAGTACCCTTTATGTGGCATTGAACAGAGCATTTCCTTTTCCAGGAGAAATTAGCCTGGAACCCCAAGCTGTATATTTTATATTGTACTCCCCTAAATTGTAACTTCGTTGGTGTATGCTGTGGAAGACAGTATGCTGCAGCAATATTTAGATCTGCGCCATTATATTGGATTGAGATAACCGTTGCTTGCATGTAGCTTTCCCGAATATCCTCTTGTTAATTATGTTTGATATTATTTTTAATTAGTACAGCTGAAGCACCTGTGACTCTTTCACTAGGATGGGTTGTCCAGTAGGAATTGAAATGCTTTATTCTAATAAAAATTTTGTTGGGTAAGTGCGTTTCTGAAATCAGCGCAAGATCTACATTGTTTGTATGGAGATATTATTCCAGTTCTTGGGCTCGTTGGTTGAGCCCATTGGCGTTCCAAGTTAGAATGCGTATAGGAACGAGTTAATCATTTTTGTGTATTTTGACATTTTTCTTTGGCGAATAGAAATTAATTTCCAGTTTTGCCACCCTTTCTGCTAAGTGACCAAGTGTCTGTTGAATTTGACTGAGCATTTTAATGATTTCAATGTTATTAAACTCGTTATTAACTTCTGGGTGTTAGTTGTTTTGGTTCAATTCATCAGCTGATTTGGTGATTTGCGCATAAGATAATCCAAATGTGAATGGTGTAATTGTTGTTTGAGATTAAGCTGATTTGGTTTGTAGTCTGTTGTCTTTTAATTTTGTTCCGTTATACAGGGCATCCATTATAATTTGCAGTATGTCCTTCTTGATGACAAAGATCATATGAAGGTACACTATCTGGTTGTATTTTGCATTTTGTTGTGTAGTGATCTTCAGCACATTTCACTCATTTGGTTTGACGATATAGCAAAAACTCTTGGTATGTTCGAGTTGTTGACAATTCGTGCATTGTGGAATGCCCCTTGTCTTGTTATGTGGCTCAATTTTAACTGTACAGCATGCAAGTTTCTTGATGTTGATTACTTCCTTATTGTTGTCTTTTTGTTTTAAATCGATGTAAAACAATGGAAAGTGTTTCCTGATTTTTACACCATCAATTGTGACCATTGGAATATGTTGTTAACACCTGAAACTTCATGTCTCATTTTTTCTATTTAAGTCTGCTTTAATTTCATCATGACTAATGGATGATGGTGGGGCTTGCACCATGGGCCCATTGTGGCATTAAGTGCGGAACCTTAATGGGTTCCTTAATGGATGATGGTAGGCCTCTGATAAACACTCTTCAGCTGATAGGTGTGATATTCGATATTTTCTAGTTGTTTGCGGGGTTCATTTTTAATTCTTCCAATAGTTGTTTGATTTTTCTGTAGTTATTTTCATTTTGAACGGAAAGCACCTTAAATTTAATTGGTTCATTAGTGGTTTTTATTATTGTTTGTCGAAAAAGTTTTGGTTATTGTGCGGCTACGTTTTTTGGATTTCTGTTATCAGTACTGCCAACTTCGTTTTCCAGTTCTTCCTCATCTGTGCAATATCCCTCTTGACTCAGAATATTCAATCTATTATTCTGTTGAAAAATTAGAAATTGCCGCAGCAACCAGTTGGAATTATTTGAATGATCATTGCATACGGTTAGAGGACAGATTTTTAACTCGTGCTAAATCCTCAGCTTTGTTATTTTTAACCTTTTCTTGTAGTGTAGAGTTTTCTCTCTTAAGTTCAGATATACATGATAGCATCGCTCAGCATCTAGGTGTTCAATGACAAAACTATTGAAAATTGACGAGTAAACCGCAATACACGTATAAATAGTGGTTATTTCGTACCTGGCATTGATCTCGTTCCAATTTTTTCCGTTTGCTTAAAATTTATTTCGAAAATTACGATATAGCATTTAATTTGAATATTCATATAAAATCCATAAATTGTTGTAAATAACAAAAATCTATAAATTACATTATTTTGTATTCATAATAGAGTATCGCTCATACACCTAAATTAACGTAAATCACCACATACCTATTACATGTATAGTACAGATATTTTTCCAAACCCCCTGAATCCAAGTTGTTTTGTTTTTATTACCTATATAACGATAAAATGTACCTAACGTACGTAATGAAAATTTATTTATTTAATTTTTTTGGAAAAAAAAAGTTTCGAAAGTGAAAATTTAATTTATATTTTTGTTATTTGGTTGGAAAATTTAAATATTTTGTACTTTTGATTTTATTATATAATATACAAAACACACACACACGCACACATACCTTATCAAATATACGGTTGAATGATAATTAATATTCTTATCAGTAATTAAATTTAAATTAAATTAAATTTTTGAAAAAGAAAACCGAAAATTCTGTTTTTGTCTATGCCAAGTATTATTGTGCTGTGTGTTTGAAATTTTACAAGCAATTAAATAATTTTCTTTCGGTTTGTGTGTTACATAAATTACAATTAAATGATTTATTACAAAAGTGAATTATAATACACAATCATTTTGAGTATTACATAATTAATTATTTGCAATTATAATTAATTAAAAATTAGGTTGGTTTGCGATTGGAATATAAAATATATTTTGTTTGGCAATATAATTTGTTGAAAACCGATAGAGCTGATTTTTTGAATTTCAGCCAAATTTTCAAGACTTTCAAACCTCTGTTGCAGGGGTGCCCACAATTGACCAGCAACTAATTTCGTAGAATAAGACAAATTGTGGAAGGAGCTATACATTCTTTTGAATCAATTTGGGGAACTTTAAGTATGCATCGACAATTGGTAAATGGTATAACTGCTTTTGTCTTCAATGAAACGCTCCAACTCAATCTCCATAGAAATGAAGCCACCAGTATAGAACAAAGATGGAACCAAATTGAAGAAGCATATATTAAAGCTGCCTCGGACGTACTCGGCTACCAAGAACACAATCGGAAACCTTGGATTAGTGATGATACATGGAATAAAATTGAGGAACGCCGTCAACTTAAGTTACAAATGCACCAACATAACACGGCAGAGGTGAAACACAAATATGAGGAAATAGCGCGACAGGTAAAGAAAATGGCAAGGAATGATCGTAGACAGTTTGCAGAAAACATTCTCAAGGATGCTGAAGAGGCAGCAGCAATCCAAAATATGCGAGCACTACACCAGTGTGTAAGAAAGGTCACAGGGAAAATTACAAAAGATATTTCGAAGAAGACGTCATCGACAGCACCGACAATCTCTGGTCGTCAATTGGCACCAATAACGAAACTAGCTACACCCATCCACCAACGGAGCGGGAAGTTAAAAGTGTCATTGAGAAACTGAAGAACAACAAGGCTGCTGGAACAGACAACATAACCGCCGAAATATTCAAAGGAAATTCATCTACAACTGCAAGTGCACTAACACCTATAATTCAAGAAGTGTGGAATTCTGGCAAAATACCACAAAAATGGAAAGAAGGTTTGATCATTACAATCCCCAAGAAAGGTGATCTAAGGGAATGCAAAAACTGGCGAGGTATCTCTCTCCTCAACACAACAATAAAGATACTCGCAATGATCATCCTTGACAGAATCTCACCTACGATCAATGCTAAATTAAGAAACGAACAAGCTGGTTTTAGACCAGGAAGAAGTTGCTGATCATATCAACTCAATCCGTATCATTACTGAGCAATCTAACGAATGGAATTCACTACTGTACCTGCTATTCGTCGATTTCGAACACGCATTTGATACGATAAATAGGAACGCAATATTGCAGACACATTATGAAATGGGCATCCCAAAGAAATTAATAGAACTCATACAAGAAATGTATCGGGATGCTGGAAACCGAGTTCAATATAAAGGAAAGCAAAGTGAAACATACTATAACAACCAAGGAGTAAGGCAAGGATGCGTGCTCTCACCAACGCTGTTCCTGATCGTACTGGATGGTGTAATGCGGAAATTAGACACTACATCCCCTAACGGCATACAATGGGGATTAACAGGTAGACTCAATGATCTGGACTATGCAGACGACATATGCCTGCTCACACACAAACACTCAGACATGCAGCAGCAAGTACAACAGCTATCAGATTTAGCTAACAAAGTTGGTCTCAAAATTAACATCAGGAAAACCAAGATAATGAGATTCAACACGAATATAACCACTCCGATCCACATCAATGAAATACAAATCGAAGATGTAAACGAATTCGTATACCTTGGATGCACAGTAGCAAAAACAGGTGGGACAGAGGAAGACATAAACAAACGCATAAATAAGGCCAGACATACATTCAACATGCTACATAAAGTCTGGAATACCTCTGTCCTATCACGCAAAACCAAGATACGAATGTTCAACTCGTGTGTGAAATCGGTACTACTGTATGGGTGTGAAACATGGAAACACACAGAAAAAATCAGAAAGAAGCTACAAGTATTCGTAAACAAATGCCTACGACAACTACTGAAATGCTTCTGGCCCAACGTGATAAGTAATATCGACCTGCATAGAAAAACAAACCAGTCACACATTGCGACAGAAATTAACAGACGAAAGTGGAGATGGATTGGCCAAACACTGCGGAAATCACCAAGTGATATAACGAGGATGTCATTGGACTGGAACCCGCAAGGGAAAAGAAAAATCGGAAGACCAGCCATGACATGGAGGAGAACGATGCTAGCTGAAGCGAAACAACTCGGTAAATCATCGGAGGAAATAAAAGCTGTAGCCCCCAACAGAGTAAGATGGAGAGCCTAGTAGACGCCCTATGCTCCTAAATTGGAGATTAAGGAAAAAAAAATAAATAATAACTGCTTTTGATTCATCCAATTTTGAAACAATTCCGTAAAACCATTTTTAATTCTAAAAAATCTACATAGTAAAACATGTACTTACCGAGCAAATAGCGCAGTGGTTAAAGCTGCGACGTTTGGATCGGGAGGTACCGGGTTCGAATCCCAACAGAGGCGGGATGCAAAAGGGATTTTTCATCTCCCGATTACGATCGGTGATTAAATTGAAAACATCTATGACCCTCTGTTGGAATGTAGAACTCATGGGCCGACCCATCTTTCATGTCACTGTACAGGGTGACATGGAGCTATGCAATGCGCAGATGGTATACTGTACTTGTGTGAATGGGATGAATGAATGGATTGAATGAATGTTGTGTGAATGTAAGGTAAGGCTATGGACCAATAGAGTGTCTATGCCAAGTCCTTTTTAAAAAAAAAAAAAAAAAAAAATGTACTTTTAAAAATTCCCAAACTTATTCTATAATCTCATGACGTTATTCAAAAATAACTTACCACATAATTGATGATAGTTAAATCCCGACAATAAATGTATATCTGACGGTTACAACCTTTGTTACAGCCAAAATAAATTTCCTGCTGCCACCGATGCGATTCAGCATCATTGATTTATTAAGCGGGTTCCATAATAGAATCTGAGAATCATTAAACGAAACATTATTTCCGAAATTGTGAGAATATTTGATCGTCTGGGTTTAGTATCTCCAGTCGTGATTTTGGAGAAGTTATTTGCAGAAACATGTGGTGGCCACTAAGAGTGGACTGGAGTGAAGCCCTTTCCATACTCTATTACACATATTGGAACTCGTTCAGGACAAATTTATGTGATCTGATCAAGTTGTTCATTCCACCATTGTGTAAAACCGGATATACACTCCTCATAACTCCTCATCCTTTAAATCATTTTTTAACGTTTTGTGTTTATGTTTTCTGTTTCTTTTTTTCATTATGTGTTCTAGTTGCAACATAAAACCAGGCATAAGCACAAACGAGGCTATTCAATCAAAGCCAAATTATAGGACAAAAGCATGAATAAAGCTATGTAGGTTATATGAGCCAAGTTATCAAACTAGAAGGAAATCGTTGAAAGTTTTATTGAGGCGGATAAGAATAATGAAATATTTGGCTAGAAGTATCACTGAACCGGAGCAGAGAATTTCGTCTGATGTCAGGCAGTCTAATGAAGCAGAGCATTCGCTAGAGATCTCAGGAGAATTCACCGAAGGGCTAAAAGAAAAAAGTCCGGGGAATTTGAAGGTTAAAGAGTAGATAGTGATAGCTGTAATAGAAAGGCTGCAAAATGATGATATATATAGCGCCGTACGACTGGACGAATATGTTTTTTCAAAATTATTTTAGAACAGTTTATGAAAACTTTGAAATATCCAAATCAATGGTGTTACATTCTGTAATCCAGAATTACTCGTAATTGGATCCGCTGTTAAGCGGAGAGCTTAATACAATCGTAGGGTATGTAATGTATTGAAGTTTCTTCAAATTAACCTCCACCACTATAAGGCATCCTCGAATATGTTCTCCTTCTGAAAATGAAACCTGAGGTGATTGATGTTACTGTTATTCCATTTTATGAATGATTGATGTTTTATGTTACTCCTCCATTTTATTCTACGTACTAACATAGATATATGTAATATTATGAGGGCCACCTACGTAACAACACAAGACTTAGCAGACAAGCTTTATTTTAGACAAAGAACTATTTTCTAGTCTTATCATCCCGAGTTATCTCGACCGATCGGATTGTATTTTGGACTACGACTATCTCTGTAGTTACTGCTTGAAACTCATTTTCCGGGTTTCTCGCTACTGGCGCCAGAGATACTTACGACTAACAGGACAAGGATGCCTTACAAGTCATATAATAAACAAGAGGAAAATCCAACAAACATTAGTGCAAGAAGTTGTTATGGATCCGACTATACTGGAATCCAAAATTGAGTTTGCTGACCACGACAATGCCGGTTGCAACTCCGATATTCCGTCGGTTACAAAAAGCCTACTCCTCAACTCAGATGGCGATAGACCGATAGTGGGAAACGGCAATCGCACTGGATTATCACATGAAATGGTACGGGAGCTCCTAGTCGTACCATGTATCGCTTTAAAGCAGACAGGAATGATTCGGTGTCACAACTGTCCGTGAACTGGTTTTCATGTACAATGGATTGCATAGTCTGAAACGTTTTTCTTAAATCAGGGTATTGTTGACCCGATATCGGATGCATACAATCCATGATTTTATGCGGTGTTGATGTATCGGATGACAACCATATAATACTTATTTCGAATAAAGCTCAAAGGAGTTAGCAGCATGTTTTGGAAGGATATGACGAGATGCTAGCAATACGTTTAGAAATACGTTCGCATCTATAAACGGATCAAGTAAATGATTTGTTGCTGGTAGTGAAAAGCCCTTGTTAAGATTTGCTAATTCGTTGATGAAAGATCTTACCGGAGCATTACGCAGTATTACTGTATCAGTTTCACCAGGTCTTAGTACAAAACCTATTATTTTTTGTGTTTTGAACCAGGATGAAAATTTTGTTAGTAATTTTGACGAACGATGTCGTGCACTATTGGCTGATGTTAGAACAACGACATACTTGGATCTTTTTTTTAAGCGTGAGTCAGCCACCTTTACATTTTAAATGATGTCGATATATAGAAGTTGGCCAATTACACTCATTTTCACTCAACCACTGTGGCTTGTGCCACCAATGCTGGGATTTAGATAACACACGTGATTTTAGTCCTCTAGATATGATAACTGTTGAGCTGGACTGTATTTCGATTCCGTCCATGCGACTGCTTCGATGTTTTCATATGTTAGAGAATCTAAACATAATTTAACAGAATTGTACAGAAGACGAGTCCCACATAATGCCAATCGAAGTATATAGAGAAATTTGTCTAATCTTATAAACTTAATCTGTGAAAACTTAAGCGAATTAGATTTCCATTTTTGTATAACTGGAATCCACTTTTATTCAAAATTTGATTGAGCGGCGTTCCTTTAGTAGTACGACCTTTGCTTCGGTCTCGGATCCCGTCACTAAAAACTTTTACATCGATCATCTTCGGCTAAAATTTGAAGGGATTTGACGGCTAGATACGATCCACAAGCTTTGGCATATACCACGGTGCTAAGTTTATACACACTTAGTATCGTCAAGGTTTACGAGAATTTGGCGGAACAATTTCTCTATATCTGCCACTAGGGCAATAGCAGGTTATCGAAATCGTAACATATAATGATTAAAAGGTTTGTCGGAATTGTTGGACCTATTTGTTCTACATGACGCATCGAAAACGACTCTTAAACTCGCGGTACTACTGGCGTTGATCACAGCATATATATTGTTCGTTCCATGGCCTGTTATATCGAAATATGCTTTATAAGAGCGGCGGGTTCCCCAAAGTGGAGACCTTTCTATATTTGTAGCTTCTGATCATTGCTGATGTTGTTATTCGTATTCACGGTGTGGTTGAATAAATCCTGAAAGGATGTCCAGGATCTGTAATCACTACAACACGATTGTGTAGTCGGACTTGTTGGGGCCCTATTAAGGCCTTCGTAGAAAAATTTTTGTTATCCAATAAATTGTAAGAGCATGTTGCTCAGCTCATGATTGTTATTATGGACATCTTTCTCGAACCGGCCTCCAGCCTACCTCAATAACAAATACTCTGTTAATTTTGATTGATTTACCTCGTGGACAATATGCTTGTATGCTGCATAGTCCAATATTTCAATTTAAGTGTCACCGAATGTTTGACACCGCAAACTTCCAACAAAAGTCACAGCGCATATTGATGTCTTTAACAGTGACGTCATCCGGCTTAGGTTTAATCTGTGCAGCATTTGATTATATAATCGATCTCGCAATCTTTCTAGTCTGTCTATACCATACACTTGTATATTCAATTTCCTACGATAACTTCACAAAATCTATGATTATTTAACATAAAGTTCCTTCGACTATTCTTCACTTAACAGTTTAACACACACGGTTCTTATTTACGTAAACGTTGTGTCAAAAAACTTTTCTTATTTGAATGTAGTGGATTATCGCAGGTTTCGCCACCAACTTACTTTAAATTTGTCCTCGGTTTGCCCTACGTTTTGATAGAGTGAATTAATTTACAGAAAGTTAAGGCAAAAGTTGACTTTTACTCGTGGATTGGTCCTCAGCTTTAATGTATCTACATAATTAAGTTCTGTGAACTGTCACAGTGATGCTTCTTCATATCATTTAAGGAGCCTGTTATTTACTGATATTTACGCATGGAGCAATAACTAAAACATGTACATGATTGGTGATTTTATGAGGAATCTTGAAATCACATTTTGTTATCACTGCTTTTGAAATTTCTACTGCACGCAAAAATCGTCTTGACCCAAAATATTTAAGATTATTCGTATATATATGCTTTGCATACCGCATTAAAACAAAACCAACCTGTTTAACAATTTATTTAAATTATTATTAAATTAATTTTTTTTATTTTGGTTGATATGTCTTTTAAATCCCCCAGACATTATGTATCCAACGTTTTTGTTTTTATTTTTTATCTCGCGAAGATAATAAAAATTGAGATGGAAAGTTGTTAGATTTTTTTTTTGTCTATTTCATTATTATGATTTTGTCTTCTTCTTCTTGGATGGTTATTAATGTCTTTCACATCTCATTACTCCGAAAATTATTTTAATAATTTCACTTAACTTTTTTTTTTCAATTCAATCATAGGTCAATGCCGTGGGACTTTTCTATGCGCGGTATACAATTTTTTTTTTTTGTATTTTGTTGTGTGTTGTGACTATAAAGAAATCAGATATGCGCTCTTTGTGAGTCTAACTATATATTTATAAACACAATTTAGTTTATTTGCAACTTTCTTTTGGTTATTGTTTTGCAACAAAAAAAAGTATCTTATCTGCGTGACCGTCGTATATATAGTTTAAAAAGTAAATAGAAAATCGGATAATGCGTACTGATCGAACATATCAAAATATAATTTCCTTCCGAATAATTTGTCTAGACAAATTTCTTAAACAGTCGAGAGTGTCGTGAATGGGTCACCAATAAATTTTATGAAAGTGGAATGGGGTGATGATGAACATCTGTGTTTAATACATGTCGATACGCATAGTTTGAAGAGATGAACGACCATCAGAGATAATTTAAATATCTATAATGTATTCAGCTGATTTTGATTTAGATGATTTTTGTGCCACTTTTTTAAGCCACACGAGATTTATTCTCGTCGCGACAAATTGACAACATTTTGTTTTAAACATTAATGAAAGTTATATGTGTTATGAAAAATAGACTTTCTACTTGTTGAACTCTCATACATATATTTATGTATATTTATATATATATACATATAATAGTTTAAACGGAAGATAGGTGAAAAATAATTAACATATTCAATTTGTATTGCGTTCAAAATTAAAAATTGTATTTGGTGCGTGGGTGTCATTCGTTGAATGGTATAGGAATAATCTTAAATAGTTTCACTCAAAATGTATAAAAAAAAATCTCACATAGCAATATTGTTCTTTCGATTGATAATCCAAGCTAAAATTTCGAATATAATTTCTCTTTCTCCATGTGTTTCCATCTCGCAAGTTCTCACGAAACTATTTATGAAAGGTCAATCTAGTGCTTATATCGCAGCATAATTTGTCTTATTTTGACCCATCAATTCGAGATAGGCTATGTGCTGAACATTTTGCAACAATGGCTTCATTGAGCGTCAGTTCTTCCTGTATGTGACCATAGGTCAAACGAGCGTTAAATATGATTAAATAATTAACAAATTATTTTTGAATTTAGTCATATTAGTATTGTCTATAGGACACAGACCAATTACAACCCATCAACCGCATACCTCTGTAACGGTCTTTTTAATTCTCTATCTAATTTATCTGTAATGATAACACTGATAATTTTCCACTATATGGGGAAAATTATATTTTATGTGTTGATCCAAAATCGTTGACAGCCTACGATATTTTAGCGATTTGAAATAAGAAGCGCCAATTCACGGGTATACTTTGTAAAAGCGTTCCCTCCTCTATCTAGAGGAAATTTTCTCATTTGTTTCTTTCATCATTGATAGAGCTCGGCACAGCGTTTACAAATTCAAGTTTATTACGAAAATCAATGTTTTCTCAGGAATGTGATTAGTGCGCTTTGATCATGTCACGGTTGACCTAATCGGCCTGTCAAGACCACTGTTTGGAATACCATCAGAACGTTTAAGTCCCAATTTTCAGTAATGGATGATTTACGACCAAAGAGGCAGTTTCGTTCGGTTGATCGGCCTGTAAAATCATCGGTTCATATTTCTTCATAATGATATCGCCCCATGATAACGGAATACTTGCTTCTTGAGTTTAAGCCAGACCTCGACGACATTTGGTACCAAGAAGACGGGCCTACTATATATAGCGTGTGAATCGATGAATTGGCTATTAAGTTCGTGTGATACCACACCCATAGACTTTTTTCATTGGGGCTACGTAAAGTCCAAAATCTATGGGGATAAACCAGCTACACGATCGATATGCACGAACTCGACATCAAAAATTGAACTTTGAGAAAGAGCCATCGCAGTTGCGGCCAACATTTGAAAGAAGTAATCTTTCGAAAATAAATGGCAAGAAATATTCTTGCAAATGATAATAAAATTTCCATACGATTAAATTGAATTTGTTGGTTTTTTTTAATCTTTGAGCAAATCACCACTATAGATTTCGTTATTACAGATAAAATTTCGCACATGTTGTTTGAAGTTCCCTGTTTCTGGCACTGAAGTTCCCTGTTTCTGGCACTGAAGTTCCCTGTTTCTGGCGATAGGTCGAAAACCTGTGGACTCAGCTTCTATGAGTTAACATTGATTTCATTAATCTCAATTTATTGCTTCTTTAGAGGCGTTTGAACTATCTAAATGGCCAAACTTTTACTGCTGAATCGTGTTGAAGAATTATCGGCAAATTACGTCATTATGAAAAATGTGACCAAAAATCTGGCTCCACAACTGCAAATTGCTGGCCAAATCATACATTTTTTTTGTAAATGCATCTAACTTGAACTGTTTATACTTAGTAGGAGCATTGGCTCGGTTGTTGGTAAGATCCCATTTTTAACCTAAATGATTGTTTCAAAACCAATTTCACGTATGTTTCGACTTCCATCAAAGCATTCACGAAATTTTGTCAAAACATGGTCTTGGAGCAGTCTGGCACGTTTTAGCGGCCAAGTTCTGGTTATATTTGAATGATTTAGTAACTCGGTAACTCTTTTAGTCTTCCTGAGCTCGAACTCGTGTCACAATATGATAATATGGTATAATGCTATGTATCGTTGTTTTGGGTCAATTTAATGATTTTGTAATGAAAAACCATGATGCTGAGGATTCATGGTATTTGAGCACAACAAGTTTTCAATTCCGCCCTATTTGAAAAGAGATTAAAATGAATTAACGGAAATTCTATAAAACTGTCACTTGGGAGATTAGTACCCTAAACCCATCCCTGAAGACAAAGCTTGCCCGAAAAAAACGGACTATACCCAAACGAGAATCTCCTCTATATACTTTCCATGATGGTTACCTATAAAATGATATTTGGGAGATTAGTTCCCTAAACTCACATTTGTCTTTTGGTAAAGTGCAATTGGAGTGATCCATAAAGAAGGCACACTCACCTCGAGCTGTGCAGGATAATTCGTTATTTCCCCCACAGAACCTTCTCCAGTATTCACTCTCTTGGCACTCCTCAGTCCGGAGTTGTGTTCAAGGCCAACGTGTATTCACCCGCTCTCGTAATATAGGCGTCTAGACTTGTGTAGCTGGTTGAAAGAAACTCCAATTGTCCTGTAATGAATATAAGGTCTCTTCAGATTTATGCCAGTAAAAATTAAAATAAAATTCTACAAACTATATTTAAGATATCGAAAGAAGTTCGAGAATTGCATTTATCTGAATTGCATTTTCAGTAGATCATGGAACAATAAACTATACTCGAGATCATACGTTGAGATTGACTCACGACACTTAACTAAGTGTCACCATTACCGAAAGGTATCCTTCCATGTCCAACCATAAGAACTTACAAAATGTTACATGAAGTTGTTGGCCTTTTACATCTTTCTTATAATACATTGTTGGTGGTGTGACTTGTTCATTATTTTCCTTGTACACGCTCAAACTGTTAAAAGATATCATTTATTAGGGGAAAACCCTGTTAAATTGATATAACACATTTTGGCTTGTCCCAACACATCATCGTAATTTAAATTTAAAAATGATGGTGATTAAATAGCAAAGATTTATACTGATGCTATATGGTCATTTACGGGACTAGAAAATAAGATAGATTCTACCCTTTCGAATTTAAAAAACTTCAAGCTAGTAGAAAATTAAACCTAAAAATGTGTTCTAAAGGGTTTTATTTATAGAGGTTCACAAGTTTGAGGTGGCAACACTGCTTTGTTTGATAACCCATTAAACAGCTGATAGTTACTTTTTGTTAAGTTTGGTGTGACGTTTCATTATGGATAGTCATAAGAGCAACGCTTGCAAATTGTTGAAATATTTTTTCAAAATAATGGTTCTGTTCGTCAAACTTATCGTGCACTTCGTCCATTTTATGGCGTACATCGTCCTTCAGAGCGACTAATTCGAATAACAATACATCGTTTTCGGACCACGTTTACTCTTAATGAAAATGTGCATCCCGTGAGACGCATAACAGTACGCACTGAAGAAGCTGTAGCCGCTGTACAGGAAAGCATTCTCAGCAACTGGGGTTGTGTCCTTCCACTTTATGGAAGATTTTACGACAGAATCTTTTCTTAAAAGCTTTCAAGATTTAACTTGTGCCGGAATTAAAGCCACACGACCATCGTATGGACCACCAATTCGGCGAATGGGCTGAAGCACAAATTGATATTGATGTTGAATTTCCATTCAAAATGGTTGAATGGGTATACGTAACTAAGCAGAATTGTCGCATTTAGAGTGAGGATAATGCACATCATTACATCCGCAGAAAATTACTATTTGGTGCGCTTTACGGAGTTCATATGTCTTCAAAAACGATAATGGTCAGAATGTTACTGTCAATGATGAGCGGTATAGGGACATGATTAGACATTTTTTCGTACCTCGATTAGCTGGCATTAACCTTGCTGACATGTGGTTCCAACAGGACGGAACCACATGCCAGACAGCGCACGCTACAATTGATTTACGCAAAAAAACTTTTGATGAAACAATAATTTCGCCTAATGGTCCAATTAATTGGCCACCAAGATCGTGTGATTTACCCCATTGGATTATTTTCTTTGAGGTTATGTTAAGTCATTTGCTTACGTCGATAAACCAGAAACAATTGAACACCTGACAATCAACATTCGAAGAGTTATTGGCGAAAGTTTGTAAAAATTGGTGTTCTAGATTGTGCCTTTTACGCGCCAGCCGTGGCGGCCACATGGCCGAAATCTTATTTAATCGTTAACGTCACAAAATATTGTATCCAATAAAACCCGTTTCATTGATATTAAAAATATATTTCTATGGCTAAGTAAATAAGCCAAATGGAAGACACGGCAAGACAAGTAAAAAAGATGGCAAGAAATGATCGTAGAAAATACACTGAAAATATTCTCAAGGATGCCGAAGAGGCAGGAGCAACCAGAAATATGCGCACTCTACACCAATGCGTACGAAAGGTTACAGGAAAATACACCAATATACCACCTATAAGAGATAAGAATGGTCAAATCCTAACAACAGATGAGGGACAGTTAAAGATATGTAAAGAATATTTCGGAGAGAAAATCGCAAACAGCACAGAAAACTTCGAAACAATCAACACCCATCCACCAACTGAACGGGAAGTTAGCAGTATCATTGAGAAAATGAAGAATAACAAAGCCGCTGGAATAGATAACATACCATCCGAAATATTCAAAGGTGATGCATCTACAACTGTGAAGACTCTAACACCGATCATATCGGAAATATGAAATTCGGGTAAAATACCACATAACTGGAAAGAGGGATTAACCATAATGATTTCAAAGAAAGGAGACCGAAGAGAATGTAAAAATTGGCGAGGCATATCACTACTCAATACAACAATAAAGGTGTTAGCAATGATAATCCTCGACAGAATATCACCTACGATCAATTCGAAATTGAGGATAGAACGAGCTGGCTTCAGACCGGGACGTAGTTGCACTGACCATATAAATACGATCCGCATCATCATTGAACAGTCCAATGAATTGAACTCCCCACTATACCTCCTCTTCGTGAACTTTGAGCGTGCATTCGATACAATAAATTGAAACGCAATATGGAAGACACTTTGTGAAATGGGCATCCCAAATAAGATAATCGAACTCGAACAAGAGATGTACCATGATGCAGGTAACCGGGTTCAATACAAGAGCAAGCAAAGTGATGCATATTACAATAGCAATGGAGTAAGACAGGGATGCGTACTCTCCCAACTACCGTTCCTAGTAGTATTAGATAGTCTCATGCGGAAAATGGACCACAAATCGCCCAATGGCATCCAATGGGGACTAACAGGAAAACTTAACGACTTGGATTACGATGATGATAAATAATGCCATGCTAACACATAAATACACGGACATTCAGCAGAAAATAGAACAGCTATCTGACTTAGCGAAAGAAGTTGGTCTAAAAATAAACATTACGAAAACCAAGACGATGAGGATAAATACTACGGTAACCACACCAATAAGCGTCAACCAACAAAATATAGAAGATGTAAAGTAATTCGTATACTTAGGTTGTACACTAGCAGAAACAGGCAGAACCGAGGAAGACATTAACAAGTGCATAAACAAAGCCAGAACGACATACAACATGTTACACATAATCTGGAATGCATCTGGGCGTAACACCAAGATACGAATGTTCAACTCGTGTGGAAAATCAGTACTCCTATATGGCTGCGAAACGTGGAAGCAAAATTGGCAGATTACGAACAAACTACAAGTATTTGTCAACAAATGTCTAAGAAGAATACTAAAGTGCTTCTGGCCCAATACCATATCAATGCGGAACTCCATAGAGTAACTAATCAGGTAAATATGGAAAATGAAATAAGGAAATGTCTGAGGAGACGGATCAGACATACACTAAGAAAACCAGCAAACGTAACACGCATGGCCTTAGAATGAAACCCTCAAGGGAAAAGGAAGGGTGGACGTCCACCTGTAACGTGGAAACGAACGATGCTAGCGGAAGCGAAACATCTCGGCAAATCATGGAAGGAAATTAAAACAGTAGCAGCCAATAGAGTTAGATGGTCCCACCTAGTAGACGCCCTATGCTCCTAAATTGGAGATAAAGGTTAAAAAAAATAAAAAATAAGCCAAATACAAACCGGCATTTCGCCCGTTTCTGGTTCTTTCAAAACACTTTGGCTAAGAAGTACGACTGATCACTAGAGGCAAGCATAGCACAGAAATTAAGATATCTATTCGAAATGTGGACTTTTTCAATTGCCATAAACTACTATATCGAACTGTACGGTACACCTATCCAATAAACTGTTAAGGAATAAAGTTGAACTAGGCTCACAAAAATAAATTTAGAAATAATGTTGGTAAGCTCATCCCCTTAAACGGCTTGGTAGCGGCGGTCCAAGAATATCTAAAATTGAACAAGAGATTACGTCGTGGTTATAATTTAGAAAAATTCCTTTTCAATTTTATGTCTGAAATTTGTTTCTATCACACCTATTTGTATGTAACTGATAACCATATATTCATAACCCAAATGAATAGTTATAAATACGTATGCATGTAGTTTCATATAAATACATTTTAGTTTTTTTCACGTTCTACGCTATTTTAATCCAATATAATCCATGTTATTATTTTTACTACTATATAACTATCTACTATACCGATGTATAAATATATTTTAAAATATAAAACTATAGAATTTCGCACATACTAATATATATACTCTATATAGTATAGTTTAGGTGGTTATGCAAAATTATGCAATCAAATCACGTAGAAAAATCACCTCAACTACTTAAAATTCATATAATCTAATAACGTTCTATATCACAGCAAATAGTAAAAGTAGTAAGTTTTAATTTTTTGCGCTAGATTTCGTTATGCAATGGCACAAAAAAATTTAAGGTTATAATTCTATATGTATACGTACACATAGATGAACCTGCCACTCTTTTGGGTAAAGTTATGTAAAAGTTTGTTTTCATTAAAAAAAATTTTGCAATTTTATGTTTTATGATTTGCAAGTTTCGAAAATAAAATAAAAATATTTAATATTCGTGGCATGTGATGGTTTATATAGATAACTGCATAATGAAACTAAACCTATTGTTGTACATATAAGTATGTACCAGCAGACCTGACCTAAAAATAAATTATGGAAAATATCATCGCACCTGTCTAAGTACATATATATGTATGTACATCATATAGTACTAAACAAATCGCTTTAAGCATCAATCATTCATGAACCATAAAAAATGTAGAATTTTCAATTATTCATTTAATTTTAAAGACATCACAAACCATTAAAAAATTCTGCAAACATAGTTTTTATGAAAATTTATTTTCCAACATTTTCTTGTTGTTCTCTACATCTCTATCGTTGTTTTCGTATTTTATTAATTTGATTAAATAAAATAAAAATATAAAAAATGTTGTTAAATCATCAACGACGATACTTGATGATTACGGTGATGTTCTCATGCTGCTAATTGTGCCATGAATATTGATTATGTTTGTATGTGTATAAGCTTCCTCAACAAATAAAAGGTTGCGGTTTAAGAGTTTTGTTTGCATGGGGTGGCGCATAAGTAACGTTATGATTTATTTTATGAATAATATCTTTCAATGGTGCCCATTGTTTACATCGACCTAACGTGCTCTTTCCAGAGCAGTTTCCATAACTTTTCTTAGAATTTCAGATCGCAACGCCCTCACTTCCTAAAGAAAAAAATCGGGAGCCGTTACATCGGGCGAACGTAGTGGCCAGTTAAAATCAGAAAAATGCGATATCATTCGATCGCCAAAAATTTCGCGCAGGATACCCATAGTTGGACGAGCTATGTGATCTATATCTTTATCATGTTGGAACTACAATTCTGGATTGTTCTCTACCTCTGGCATTAAACAATGTTCAATCATTGCCCAGTATTGAATGTCATCCACATTAACTGAAACTTGTTCGTCGTTTTCAAAAGATATACGAAAAAAATAGGTAAACAAAAAATGTATTCACTATATGAAAGGAAGAAAATCACCCTCATGATTTCATCATCATCACCTTCTTCTCTTAAATATAAGGAGCCATTTCTCGTACTCATCCGTCAGCGCCCAACTTTAACAATCATACATAACAGCCGGCCCGGTCAACGCTTTGTAAAGTTTCCACTATACACGTCACTTGATAGGCGGTTAGATTTCAACAGTGGCCTTAGAAGACACAAAGCTCGATTGCCTGAGGCCAGCCGCACTCTAATATAATCACCCACGTAGTTATCGCGAGTGATAAGATATCCCAAATTTGAACCTCCTCACTCTCTGAAACGTGTAGTGGCCACTACTAAAAGCATTAAGACTGCGTCACTATGTCATTCTACAAAGTCGTGCCAATTTTGTTGGCATTTCTGGGTATTCCAGGAGTCCAGGGCAGACCACAAACTCGATTGATCGAGTAATATGCCTGCCGGAAATATACAGGAACACCTGGTGTACGGTGATAGATGTCTCAAAATATTTAAGTTCGCCATACTAGTCGAATAAGGTCGAAAAAACAGTTCCATAATATATCCCCTCCACATATCAAGAGCTCCAAAATAATGCAGTCCATCCCAGGTGAGCGGTTTCGTTTTAATCAATTTTGATTAATAGTGAATTCCTCATGGCATGGATTTAAGGTGACTCAACTACAGTTTGTGACGCCTGATGAACACAAAGCAGGTCGGTAAAGTGTTCAGTCCATACGTCGAGTACTGCATCGATGTTGACACAGAGGTTTCCATTGCAGAGTTGTTGTACTTTCAGAGCCTCGGCCTTCCATCACTCATTCTTCTTTCGTCTACAAATCCGCTTAGCTGCCCTCCGAGCAAGATCAACCTTGTTTTTCTTCGCGATTGTAAAACGTTGTTCCACTTCACTATGGGCTGTATTTTTGTTGCTCGAATGCGAGACGAAGCTCATCATCAAACAAATCATTCTTGTGTCTGACTTTGACTAACCCTAAATTCTGACCACCGAATCTTTAGTACCTCCTAGACAGAGTTCACATAGTCAGATTGGCAATTATCCTCAATGCAATATAGTTTCTTTAGATCTTGATTTATCAGATCCTCCCAGACTCGTACGAAAACTTCGATCGTAGGTTCTTTGCAGCGCAATGATCGCTGCCTACGTATTAGGTTAATGACCAATAAGTTGTCACATTCTGCACAACTCAGGTCCGCCCTTTTGAAATTAACACGTGGTCAATTTGTCGGTGCGGGTTGTTTTGCGAGGCTGGATCTATGGTTCTAAATATGTTTGTTTGCGTGTGAGAAGAATGTGCTTGCTATTCTAAGGTCGTGAGCAGTTGCAAAGTACCTGATACTCTTACCATAATCGGCCGCAGTTCTGTATTGAGAGTACGGACCTATTATGTTTTCACACAAATCGGCCTGATTACTGCCAGCTCCACCATTAAATTCCCCAATTACAATTATAACATTGTGATCAGGTAAATATCCCATCAGATCCCTCAAGTCACTATAAAATAATTCTTTATCGTGGGGTTGGCTGACTTCTGTGGGCGCGTGTACACAAATTATCGACAGGTTGAAAAAATCCAGCTTCAAGATTTCCGGGGACATTTCCACTGTTGAGAACGTATGGCCCTAAGACACATGGTTTCCACTTTAAGGCGAATGAGTTTCTTGAAGCACAACCAGTTGAACATTCGTCCGTTGTTGCCAAATACCCTATCTTTAGTAAATTGTGTATGGAACAAATTTTATGCAATATGTCACCAGCTTTATTTTCGATTCCCCCAAATTCTAGTTCAAAAAATTCAGAATCGTCTTGATCATCGAAATAATCCGGGAATTGAAGAGGTTCAAATATATAGCAATTGATAAAACTGTTGGATCTGAGTCTCTAAAACTACAGGATTTGGTTGATTGAACTTCACGGAATTTGTAAGGTTGCTTCTGTGGCCGAAAAATTTGCAAATGCGGAAAGGTTTATGGATGTATCTTCTTCACAGTTTTGAGCTACGGACAAGATGTCTTGATTTGTTCCTAACAAATATGACTTAAATCTGTATTTGAACTCTAATTGTTTTGGATGGTCATGTAGACCGCCTATTGCACGAATATGACCAAAATAATTTTCTAGTACATCTTAGTTCCAATCGGTTGTCAGTAAAAATTCAGTACCGGTGAAGATTTTCTTAATGTCGTTAAAAAGACCCTTTAATGCTTAATTAGTGACTAATATACTTTTTTGAAAAAGGGGCAAAAATTCTTTTCCACCAACTCTAGCTGCTTTACTAAACTCCAAAAAAAAATTAATAATGGTAAGTTGTTGATTCGAAAAGTTTTTTGTGTGCCCGGCTGTCAGCAACTGGGACCCGAACATTTAAAATGTTGAACCAATCGTTTACCAATTTAATAAATTGGAAAGCGGAAACCCCATTTGTAACATCATTCATGTAGCCAAGCGTTCTATCGATTCGTATGGGAAAATTCAAATCGTATGGGAAAGGTGGGCGGCTAGTTTAACTTTTTGTCGACCTGAAAGAGCAGGTAACAGGCAAATGAATTGAGATCATGGTAATCTGAAAGTCCTAGTACTTCTCTTATAGAATCAGCAAAAACATAAACTTTTTCATCAGGAAGACCTGGATTTGGAAAAGAAGCATTTTCGGTATGAATACCTAGTTCTTTCCATACGCCCCGAGTGCTGGGCCCTAGATCACAAACTATCACTGTTTGTTTTCAGTTTTTAAAGAGGCCTCGAAGCATTGCTACATGAATGTGTTTGGATGGTGGTATTGTCCTACCAAAACGGTTATCATACTCATATATCTCGGCAAATGGCATTTCATCGTATGACAAAACGGATACTTTATGTCTGTAGGATTCAACTGTAATTCTTTAGGTAGTATACCTATGGCTCTTCGTCTATGGCTCTACGTTGATAGCCACTCTTCACATCTAAAGTGTAGAAACTGAAGGTAGAGGAAAAGCATTCTTTCTAAGAAGACGATATCGTCGATGCTCGGCACAAAAGAGAGGTATTGCCCGGGCGTATTACATATTTTTGAAAAGTTGGTAGACCTCCTGGTCTTAGGTTTTTTTAGAATGATTTTGAAGTTTTATATTCGGTGTTTCGGTTTTCCTACAATAACTGTTTATTTTGGCGATCTAAATCTTTAAGATAGCCATCAGTTTGGGTGCTAACAGAAAACTTATAATGGTCAACAGCCAGATCTATAAACAATTTACCCGAACTATTGGAGTTTTCATTTAATATTTGTGGAGTTTCCTATATTTGATCTGGCTGGTTAAGAATATATTCGACGTATGACGATTGAAAAACTGAGACAACCATGTTGTCATAATTGGAGCCTGGGAGATTTTGAGATTCTATTACTGCTTTTTTGAGACGGGTCTTTCTGTCATTCTCGAAATCACTATCAGAAAAATGTAAGGAGCAAACCGTTATGCTCGAATACAATAATTTATTGGGTATCTAATAAATTATATTAATGCAAAAGATGTGAAGCATATGGACACACGCAGAAATATTGTGGCAAACTTCTAAGATGTGTTAAATGTGCCGGACACTATTTAACTGGAAAATGCAATTATCAAAAGAATTAATAAAAGTCACATGTATGGTCAGGCAAATCGATACGTGAGGTAGACAAAACCAGACAATGGGCAGCAAAAATCAATAGATGTAGACATCAGTCAAACATTACAAGATATTCACATGAAATTAACAAAATTTGATGAGAGGCTACAAAAATTGGAAAATAGAGCATTGAGAGCTTAACCCAAATCCACACAGAAATAAACAGTACAATGAAAATCATGTTATGAAAAGCAAATGGTTTGTTCCGGCATCAGCAAGAACTACAAGCAGTCCCCGACATTGAGATTATCGATGTGTGTCTTATTTCGGAAACAATTTTTGCTAAACAATACTACATAACATTTAAAGGCTTTATCACACTATTCATCCAAATAATTCAGCCAGAGGAGGAAGTGCCGTCACAAAAAAAAATATCCACCATTTTGAAGAACCAAAGTATGAAAAAGAAGAAATTTAGGCCACACTGGATTGTATAAAAACCAACAACTTTCCTATTATTGTAACAGGATTGTACTGTCCACCAAGACATTCTATTAGAAACAAACAATACTCAGAGTTCGTCAAGCATCTAGGAAAAAGGTTCATAATAGGTGGTGACTTCAATACGAAGAATGCTCACTATGGGGTTCTAGATTAACTACAACTAAAGGAAAAGCAACATATTGGCCAACTGACCCAGGAAAAATACCTGACCTGGTCCATTTTTTTATAACCAAAAATTTTTCTTATAATTTTATGAAAGTCGAAGAAAGTCAACTTATGAGCTTAGATCATTCTCCAATAGTCCTAACTCTAAGCAAGTATATGATCCAAAAAGGGAATAATTTAGAATTAACCAACAAATATACGGACTAAGAAATTTTCAAAGAACACCTAGAATAAAGAATACTTTTGAAAGTTCCTTTAAAAACTATGCTGGGTAAATCAGCTATCAACTGGCCATAGAAGTAGAAAAACTGCAACAATCAGCATGGAAAAGTACCCCAGAAATCAAATCAAAGCTAAAAGCGTTGCGATAAACGCAAATACAGAAAAAAGTGTTACCAAACTAGAGATCATAGACAATAAATGACTTAGTTACTCAACCATTAACAAGATAAATTCAGAAATTAAAAAGTTAGTCAGTTAATTTCTACTTAAATAAGTTGACGAATGACAGTAATACGGATTATTCACTCTGGAAAGCAACTAAAACTATGAAAAGGCCAATAATACCAATTCGTTCTATCAGGAAAATGGATGGAACGTAGGCCAGGAAAAATTGAAGGATTTGCTCATCATATTGAAAATATATTTCAACCTCATGAATGTCAATTACGAGAAAAATTAGATGTAATCATAATACAAATTCTTGAAGTTGTCACACCTACATCGCCTACTGTAGTAGCAAACGAAATTAAAAATAATTTAAACTTAAAGAAAGCCCCAGGGTTTGACCTGATTACCGGAGAAATAATAAAGCAGCTATCGTGAAAAGCTACGGTAAGTTAACTAATATAATAAACGCTGCTTTCAGGTTAAAATATGTGCCATAACTTTAGAAAGTGGCTGAGATTATCATGATTCCCAAACATCATATAGGCTTATATCGTTGCTGCCGATAACCTCTAAACTCTTTGAAAAGTATAACCAATATTATTGAGAAGACTTTAGAAGGGAAAATAGTATATGTTCCGCAGTATTCCTTGATGTACCGCATACATTTGACAAGGTTTGGTACGAATGTTTAATCTACAAACTCTATTTATTCCTATACCTAAACAGTACAGCATAATACTAGAATCATATATATAACGTAAAGATATTTCTGGCTTAAGCAAGAAGATTAATATTCTAAGCGTACGAAAATACGAGCAGGAGTTCCATAAGGAAGTTCACTTGGGCCACTTCCAATGAAACCAAATCTGTACATATCGACTTTACGAACAAGAGATTAGGACACAAACCAGTTTATTTAAATAATCAAGAAATATCTCTATAAACACTGTCAAATATCTTGATATGACGCTAAGCTCGATGTAAAAAAGAAAAGAGACGAGTTGGGATTAAAATAAAAAAAAATCTTTTGGGAAGAAATTCTCATCTATTAATCCGTAACAAGCTTCTACTTTATAAGTAAATATTGAAGCCTGTTTGGACTTATAGTATACAGCTAACATGGATATTGTCCAACAATTTCAAAATTAAGTACCAAAAAACATCGTCAACGCACCATGGTTTGTCAGAAATAACGAAATCCACAAAGATCTAAGCATACAACGAAATTATGAAATTTGCTAGAAGTCATGAACAACGGCTGCTTCGCCATGTTAACATAGAGGCCATCCAACTACTGGATAATATCAATTTAGTTAGAAGCCTCAAAGACTAGATTGTAATTAAAAAAGAAATAATAAAGGAGAATAATTTAAAAAAAAGAAAATTTATAAAAATACTCCATGAACAACGCCCTAATTTTTTTCAACATGAGTCAATTTTTGATATTTTTATTCTGTACTTGAATGTAATGGAATAAAAATATGTTTTGCTTTATGATCGATTTTCGAAATGATTTTTTTTTTTTGAAGTGTACCGTTAAAATGACATTTAGTTGAGTTAAGGGCACAAATGTTTAACTATTTAGCTGAAATATGTTATCAAAATAATTTTTTATTGACGGCAAACATTTAGGTTTTGGCCGAAATGTGGATGCAGCTTTAAAGAATCTTTATTTCATATTTCAATCCATGTCCAATGTTAACTATCAAGGACAGCAGTTATTAACCATTGTTAAACACAGTTTGATTAATAATTATTTATTAAGTTTAATTTAAATTCATTCAAATTATAAAAAATAAAATCCCAATAATTGTTTTATTATTTTTGTATTCCTCATCACAATTAAAATTAAACATTAATAATTTATTGAAAATCAATTTTTTGGGGGACGGAACAATGTTAAATAATAATTGTTGAGACAAATTTTTGCTTCTGTTCGCCAAAAAATCAAATAAAAAAAATCTGTAATAAAAAATATATTCAATGTAAATAATATAAAAATGTAATTATTTTTTTATATATTTTTATTTTTTTTACATATTCGTAATATAAAAAAAAATAACAAATGTATTTATTTAATTTAATTTGTTTTTTTTTATATTTATTTTATTTTCAATTTTAAATCACGAATAAAATTTGTTAAATTGATTTTTATGCGTTTGTTTGTTCCATTTTTTTTTTATTCAATTTTCTGCGCTTGTATCGTCGTTTTGTTTACTTGTAACAACTAATTAATTAATTAATTATTTTTATTTATAGTTAAAATTTTGCGTATCAAACAAAATAAATGTAAATTAATTATGGATATGATTAATCGACGGTTGTGGGGTATTACATTGCACGAGATAATAATTATGTAAATATGGATATTTTGCAATTAATAATTTCCGGCATAAAATAATTGAAATAATTTTGTATTTTATTATAGTAAATATATTTATTGTTATCGTCACAGTTTCGGAACCCTGAGGACTGGGTTACAGGATAGTGATGCGCAAACTTGGGTGACCGGGATAATGTTAAGCATTGTTGACGGCTTATTACTCACGTATGCTGACGAAAACCTACAGGTTGCGCCCAATAAACCGGAGGATATGCATTGGGCCATTAACTCATTCCACAGTAGAAAAGCACCTGGACCAGATGGAGTTCACAGCGAGGAAACTACTAGAATGATTGCTAAAACCGCGGCTTACAGAATAAAAATATCCAAAATTGACTCATGTTGAAAAAAATTAGGGCGTTTTTCATGGAGTATTTTTATAAATTTTCTTTTTTTTAAATTATTCTCCTTTATTATTTCTTTTTTAATTACAATCTAGTCTTTGAGGCTTCTAACTAAATTGATATTATCCAGTAGTTGGATGGCTTCTACGTTAACATGGCGAAGTAGCCGTGGTTCATGACTTCTAGCAAATTTCATAATTTCGTTGTATGCGCAGATCTTTGTGGATTTCGTTATTTCTGACAAACCATGGTGCGTTGACGATGTTTTTTGGTACTTAATTATGGAATCGCCGCTGCGATCCAGGGGGCAGGAGATCTATCAGAGAGACCGTGTTGCTTCAGAATATGTCGATATACAATCGATGCTGTACAAGAAGTGGTCAAAGCTTTTCAGAAGGCACAATAAAGAACCCATTTCTCTAAGAGGATAGTTATGCTAGCGTCGCTGGTTGTGCGTAACTTCTGCGAAGTGGGCGGACATGTTGGCGGCTCTGAAAAAATCCTAGAAAATAGGATAGTGCTGTTTCAAACTGCGGATGGCCCATGCAGTAGAAAGATCACGGGAGGCATAGCTCATGAATCTATTCTAGCTCCCGACTTGTGGAACATCTCATACGATGGCTTTCTGCGTATGGAGATGCCCGAAGACACCTTCCTGGTGAGATATGCGCAACCTAACGGAAACTGATGATATTATTCTCAAACTTAAGCGAAACTTAATCAAGTAATCAAGTAATGCGAAGAACTAGGTCCTGGCTATGCGACCATGGATTGTCTTGCAGTGGAGAAGACATTACCCTGTATGGACACCAAACTAACCTTTTGAAACCAAATACGGCACGCTTAGGAGAAAACCACCAAGGTAACACTGGCGTTGAGCAAGCTGATGACGAACGTTGGAGAACCATCGCCTGGAAAACGACGACTGATGTCGGTCACAAATTCTATTTTGCTATACGGATGCGAGATATGGGCCGATTCACTCAAGATAGAGTGCCGTCGTAAAGAAATGGTTGCAGTGCAGCGACGGGGAGCGCTCAGGATAGTTAGCTCTTATAGAACGGTATCTGAGGTGGCTATTCTGGTCATCGCTGGAGTTATTCCTATAAATTTGATGGCACAAGAGCGGAAGAGAATATACGAAACGAAGAAAAACCTCGGAGTTGTTGAAGCAAGGACTGCCGCAAGACAACAAAACATGCGATGCTGGCAAGAGAGGTGGGAAGATTTAGAGAGGTAAGTTATTATATCACCCAATTTCTGACGGGCCACCGGTATTTCTGCGAATACCTGCACAATTTGTGGAAGATGGAGGATCAAGCTTGTATCTACGAAGACTCTACCGTCAATGATGTAGAGCACACATTTACCAAATATTGTAGATAGAAGAAAGAGAGGGAGCAGCTCGACAGGAAGACTGGTATTCGTATTGGCAACTTAACTGCGGATAAGCTATGCTGATACATTAAACTGAACCTGGACATGGTGGCAAGTTATGTGGAAAAAATACTGAGGAAGAAGAAAAAACCAACATCCTCAGAGATGAAAGGAAAACCATCGGATAATGATTGACGCTGCAAAAGGAACGGAGCGAAAAAAGAAGTAGAAGCCTAGATAGAGGCGATATACGAGACACCATCTTTGAAGTAATGTGGAGACATGCTCCAGGATGGAGTGATGTCTGAAAGAGCAGGGGAGGTTTTTAGTGGGTGACAGTCCCACACAGGCAGAGTATAAACGCCCTGACAGTGCATAATGCATTTTCCTTCTCTCAAAAAAAAATAATGGTCACAGTTTATTATTAATTTATTAAACGTATCCAACGGAAACTGATGATATTCTTGCCATAAACCAAGTACAGACGTTCGAATAAAGTTCATCGCGAAAACTTCTGAAGGCTTCTCAAATTTCTGAATATCTAAATTCACTTTTAACGACCACATAAGAAGTTTTTTTTATGAGTTTTTTTTTTTTTGTGTTAATCTCTACTGGTTATGGGGCTTAATGCCCCGGCTCTTTCGTAGTTATCTTAGGACGCTTGGCCACAGCTCCGATTTGTTTAACCATCAACACCTTGTATAGCTCTAAATTTATTTGAAACAGTTAATGAAGGTACGAAACGAAGGACAACGAAGGAAGATATTCTAGACGAGTCGAAACAAAAATCTCGAATTTGAACTCAATAAACACTCAAACTATACATAGCGTCTTGGTTTAACATTAAAAGTTTTGTCAGTTTCAATCAGTTCTTAAAGGCCATTAGACCCCTTACTGAGTCAACTATATAGCTCCAACGGTTTCTCTCCTGAGCATGGTATTCATACTATCTAAGACAATCTGAAGGGGTTTTGAAGGCTGTAAACATATCGGTCATGCAGTATGCTTCTGGCCATCGAAAGAAACGATCGACACAGGTGCATGAAGGAGGTGGTCCTATCCAAATGAATGTGCTCGAATCGACCTGGTGAAATTTCGAATTGTCCAAGAAGCGTTTTTGTGTGCCGTTGAATTTTTCATTTTTGGCAGGATAAACAGGATTGTGCCCAAAGGGTCTCGTCTTTGTTTATGCTTAGTTAGAAATATCGAGAAGTAATCAATTTACGTGTGGCACGAACATAACGACGTGAAATGTTCAGTAGTGTTTCGAAAATTGTGCGACGTAAACGCGTTGCGATGTCTGGGCGATTGTTACCCGTTGATGTTTCGCAGTAGATGTGTAAGCCTGGTAATTTAAAAAGCCCCAGTTTCATGTTGGAACTAGCGTGACGTTCGAAACCAGAAAGTAAATTCTGAAGTTAAAGGTTCTCTGAATCCGTTGATATATAGTATATAAGCTATACAACGTTGTCTTTTCTTATCTTATGTAATCCAAGTGGCGTGCTTGCCGTGGAATGCGTTCAGTTTTGGGCTGAATTGCTCGAGTCAGAGGCTTGTGGTCGGTGTAAATTGTGAACTCCTGGCCCTCGATAAAATATCTGAAGTGTTTGATCGCTAGACATATTGCGAGTAATTCTTTGAGAAGAATCCCAGGGGCTCCGAACACTTGTCGTTGTACTGTTGTGTGACTGATCTGACAGCAGCGTTTGATGCATCAGCAGATAGACTGAGGTTTGAGTCGCTCAGTGGATGAGACAAGAGTGTTATTTTTGCCAATTCAGCATTAAGTCACGATAAGCTCTTGGCGGTTTTGGGCTAACGTAGTAGTTCTGCCAGGTGGCTGTGAATCGGTGTGAGTATTTTAGCGAGCTTTGGTATAAATCGGTGGCAGTAGTTTACCATTCCATCGCTGAATACTCTTGATTGATGTTGGAGCTGAAAATTCTTTAATGGCATTGATTCGGTCTTGTAACGGAAGGATGCAATAAGCGGTGATCTTGTGGCTCTTGAAATCAAGAGTGGATGCACCGAAGACGCATATGAACATCAAACTCGACAAGCCGTTGGAATAGCATTTCCAGATGCAGTTTGTGTTGCTCATTAGTTTGCGATGCCACGAGAATGTCGACTTGCGTAATCCAAATGACATTCGGGTGTGTTCGAAGAGGCCAAATGGTGTGGTGATTGCCGTTTTGAAAACGCCTTCACGTGCTACGGGAATGTGGGAATAACCTCCGCTGAGATAAATTTGAAGAAAACTTTGCAGCCATCCAAATGCATGGTGGAGTTTAGATTGTTGGGTATCGGGTAACGCTTCGGTATCGTATGTTTAACCGCCGAGAGTCTCCACATGGCCTCCAATCTTGATTTTTCTTCTTGAACATGAGTAGCGGACAAGAGGCGGAAGATGTCAATGTCCGACAAATTCCTAATTGTGCAGCTTTGTGTCGCGCAGAATATAGTCTACGTGGTCCTAACACTGTTTGCCTGTTTTGTCTTATGGTCTACCGCTTCGACCGTAAAATTTATGAGTTTGGGGATTGATCGATCTCTATAGCCTTATGACCTGATTGATAATTGCACGGCTTAGTGGATTTTTGCGGTTGTGGAAATTCCGATCGTTGGAATTGTTCTCTTTGAGACGATCGTGATGGACGTTGGATCGCGCCAACATTGGACGAGTTGGTAATTGGAGTAAGTCAGATGGACGCCTGTCACTTATTTCGGTTTTCTCGAGCAAAGTTTCAAATCGTCGCTCATCTGATGGAGAATGACAGCATACTAGCTGAGATCTTACTTCATATTCAATATCGGGGTTCTTCATCAGATTTTTGATCTCGAAATTGTATGTATTTACTCGGTATGTATTTACCATCTACTTCGCGTTTTGGACCGTAAATCACCCGCAAGCACCTGATTGAACTGGCGATATGAGATGTTGCGCTAAGGTGTTTAAGTTTTACGAAAGATGTACTCCAACATGAGATTTAAGAGTATCGGGAACAGAGCATCTTTTTGCCGAGTACCCGAGTTAACTGCAAAATTGGTCAATAGACTGTTCTCAACTTTAAAGCAGCATTGAGACTGCGTCACTGGCATTCCTAGGTATTCCAGGGCAGACCATAAACTCTCTCGGTTGATCAAGTGGCCTGCCTGAAACCCAGGAACACTTGTGATGTACAGGGATGGATGTCTCATATTATTTAGATTCATCCACAGTGAAAAGACCTGATCGATGCCTGATCGATTCGGATGAAATCCTCCTTGAAAGCCACCAACCAAGTTCTTCGCTAGAGCGGTGATTCTATCTAATAGTATGTAGATGGGCTATATCACGGCTACTTTCCCCTCCGAATATCAAGAGTTCCGAATTAATGGGGTCCACTCCAGTGGAACGGTGTTGTTTCAATCTATGCACGGCCTTGGTGAATTCCTCTTGTGATGGATCCTTAGTGCAAATCTTCCCAGTCTGCATTAGAAATGACTCAAGATAAGTCTGTGACGTGATGTTACTAATTAAATTTGTTTAAAAACGTTATAACTATCGCAACAGGGCGTTTCGATCATTTTAGTAAATTATAAATTCTACAAAAGGTTTTAAGAACTAAGATTATCAAATGCTATACAGTTTAGAACTGAGATTTTTAAATAATAAAAAATTTTCTTTCAGTTTCTGGAATTTATTTTATTTGTTAGTCAAACTTCAGTCAAGTGTATAGTATGCATTTTTCTAATCCTAATATATAAGCAGAGCTTATTGCAGTGTTTTGTAATTGCAGTGAAGTAATTTTCGTTCCGGTTTAGTTTCGGAACTGAGCCGGTTTAAAATCGGTTTGCTTTGTGTAGGTCAGATCAGTGTCGCCGTTCTAAAGGACTTGGCACTAGTCAAGACACTAATTGATCCACAGCTATACCACATTTCAGTTTTCTGCAAAAAATATATTTTATTTTAGTCACAAAAATTAATTTTTTCATTTTCTTGGTACTATCTGGCGAAATTGAATTTTGTATTAAAAAAATTATCGTTCAACCGGTAAACGAACTACTCAAAAATCTAAAATTTTACTTTCGAATTATCATCAATGGAAAGTTAAAAGCGTTATATTTGTACAACAGACCAACATATAGATTTTAGTTAAGTATTTTCAATAGTACATAAAAGTTTATTCATTTAAAAAATAAAATATTTATTTATTTATGATCTAGCTACTAAATTGAAATAAAATAAAAATGTGAGCTTTTCAATTTAAATTAATTTTTCCCAATGCTTTGTCCCAACTTTATGCTGAAGTTTTCCACTATTTTATTTTATTATCGAAATGAAAACTTTAAATTAAAATTTTGAAAACCGTAAAACGATTGAATAATACTGTTACGAATTTAATTGATTAAAAAATAAAATTTATATAAGCTTTTTTCGCCACTCTTTTTGAGCCATATATAACATTTGATGAGCTGCATAGTCTGAAATTTAAAAAGAACTTCAAAGCGTAAATTAGCTGCATTACTATATAGACTATATACAGAGCCTTAAAGTTTTTTTATTTTATACAAAAAATCATCTGCTGTGATTTAACATAAAAAAAAATAAAAGCTGTAAGTATTTATTTATTAAAAAGTTTATTTAGCTGGCTCTACTTTTTTTTTAAATGAGCTTTTACTTTTGCGTTGAAACAAAAAGTTTTGGTCATTTATTTGATTTATTAAAATGTTTTTTTTTTCTTGCGTATAAATTCTACTTTTGATGTTGAAATCTGTGAATTTACCGAATGGAAATGAGACCTATACAGCGAGCTTTTTGTAGGAAGTATTTATAGCATATAAAAAAAGTGGCTCAACCTCTTTAGAGGTTTAGAGGTTTTGTGCACATGATTTCCATAAAACTGGTTATGAAAATTATATTAAATTCTTTGTTAGAATCAATGAAACCAAATAATTCTGAGGCCTCTGAAATAACTTAAAATTAAATTAATTCTGGAGAGAGGGAAGAAGGTCGGCTTAGATTTAAAAAATTGTAACATTCATAATTTTAATGCTAAATTTTGCATTTTGAAACCTTATAGAGATTAACGAATAATATCAATTTTGTAAGTTGTATTTTTAAAATGCAGATTTTTTAAAATTTAACAATTTTAAATTCAGAAATTGAGATGTTCAGAAAATTACGTGTTCGAAATTTGTTAAACAATGAAGTTATGAATTTTATAAATTTGGAATTTCCCATAAAAATTAGAAAATTGTTGATACAGAAAATTTCCAGACTTAAATTATTAAAATTTAAAAAATTAACAAAAATTCAAAAATTCCTATAAAATTTACCAATGTTCAAAATTTGTTAAACTGGCAAACTAAGATAGAGTTTTTTTTTTAATTTAACAAAATCCTCTGAAAATTTTTCAATAAATTCAAAATTGTTAACAACTATAGTTAATATAGTAAGTTAATTTTAAATTTGGGTTTAGGGATTTGGATGTTCAGGTGCAAATTACTGATTTTGGCTTAGAATTAGAGAATTATGAAATTTAGAATTAGAGAATTATGAAACAGGAATTTCGAAAAAAAATTAAAATTTAATACAATATAAAAATTATTAAATAGAACTTAGTAATCCAAAATTTTTGGATTTTGTATATAATTTAGCAATCAAAGGGAATTAAAATTTTTAAAAATGTATGGATCATGTTCAGTTTTCGCCTGAATAGGTAACGAAATATTTTTAATTTTTATTTAATTAAGTTTAAAATTCTATTCAAATTTGATTTTTTTTTGTTTTGGTGAATTAAATAATAGTTGAATTCGAAAATGTTGATCAAAATTAAATAAATTCTGAATTTCTTTTTCAATTAAAATCAAATTAAATTGATTCCGCTTTGACAAAAATTGAGCTGCTGTTTCAGAAAAATTTAAATTAAATTTAGCACTTAGAAACCATTTTTAAAAAAATTAAATTTTTATTAAATGTTTAATTTTCAACATTGAAATCTTAAAATTAAAAATATTAAAAATTTAACAGAATCCACTGAAATTTGAATAAAGTTTGTTAAAATTTAACTTGACAATTATTTATAAAAATTTCCAATTTCTAAATTTAATTTAAACATTTTTTAATACCACAAATATTCAAAATTGTAATTTTTTATTAGATGTATACAGTATTTAAAATATTTGAAATACAGTAAATGATTCGATCTGAAATTATAAAATAATTAAATCAATAAAATTACACATTCAGCATATTTTGGATTTAATAATCCAGCCGAATTTTGAGACTAAGTCATGTATATTGTAGTTCAACTTAATAGAAAGTAGAATATCTTTAAATTCGTTCATAATATATTTTCATTCCAGTTCCATAGTAAATGTTAATTAAATAATTTTGAAATTTCCTTGGTAATTAAAATTTGTTTGAAATTTTTCCGCTTTGACAAGTTTGTATTTTCTGAAAACTATTGAATAATTAATTCAAATTAAATTTTTTTAATAAAACATTATTCAAATTTAACTTAATTTAAATTTAACAAATTCCATTGAAATTTTATAAATCCAAATAAATTTGTTAATTATAAAATTTATTCCACAAAATTTTCAAATTGTACACAGTTTAACAAAATAAAAATTAAAAAAAAAAATTTTAGAAATTCAAAATCGTTGAAAACTTTGATTTTGGAATTTTGTGTTAAAGAATGTAAACTTAATTTATGAATTTTAGAATTAATCTTGAAAATTAATGAAATTCATAATTCGATAATAATCTGTTAATTTGTTTTCCAATTTTGAATGAAAATTTCACATTCAATATATTTATTGTATTCTAAGGACCAGAATATAGATTAATTGAAATAACATATCGATTTTGTATATAATTAAATTAAATAAGTTAATAATTAACTAAGTTAGAAAGATAATGTTATATGTAATGGTATTTTAAATTAAATTGACAACAATTTAAAAGGCCTTTTGATGAATTAAATATTGTTGATAAAAATTAAATAAATTCCGAAATTAAGAATCGTTTTTCTTTTGACAAAATTCGTAATTTAAATTTAGAAAATTCAGAATTATCTACAATAATTTCTGCAAATTTGAATTAAATTAAAATTATCACTTTGAGACAGTTATTAAAAATTATAATTTTTATTAAATTAATAAAATTACAAAACCTCTTAGAATTTAGCAATGTTGCAAATTAAATTGAAAACTTGAAATTACAATTTTTTAAAATTTAACTAAATTTAAAATGAAAATTAAGTTTATTTTATTAAAAAATTATTATTGATATAAAAGAAATTTTCAAAAACCATTTTTTTAGTATCAGTAAATTTTAGTGACACAAAAATATAATCGATTTCATAAGATATTTTGGTTTAAGCAATTTAGATGTTCAAGAAAGGAATAAAGATTATTAACAATTAGTTTCATGAGTTATCTTGAAGGTTAAGGAAATTTTATAATTTAAAAAAAAAATTAAAACATTTAAAATTAGAAATTGTTTAAATTTAAATTTATTAATTAAACTTTTCTGCAGAAACATAATAAACATAACAATTTCATTATAAATTTTAAAATTTATGTAGAAAAACTTTCATATCATCCAATTTCCAGCAATTGTCAACAATTTATTTTAAAATATGCTATAACCTTGTGTTAAATTTAGATTTTATGTTTGTTAAGTTTAATAATTCTTTTTAATAATATTTTCTATTTTTGTAAACTTATTTGCAAAATTCTATTTAAATTAGGATTTTTTTAATATAATTTGAAATAAAATCGACGAGTTTAAAATTATATATTTTTGAAACAATAATTTGAATTTATTAATTAAATTTACAATAATTCAAAATTGATTAAAATTTAATTAGGAATTTCTCCTTAAACTAAATTCAATCAAACTGTTTTTGCTTTGAAAAAAACATTTAATTTCAAATAGCTTAAAAATTCTCCGATAACTGTGAAATTATGCAGGGTGATTTTTAATAAAATAATAACAATTGTTTCTGGAATTGCAATAAATTGTTATTATTTTATTAAAAATAAACCTGCATAATTTCACAGTTATCGAAGAATTTCCTAAATTTTCTAAATTATTTTAGTTAAATTTTAAAATTTGGTAACATAAATTGGTAAAATTAAATATTAAATTGAAATCTAATAATTCATTATTTGTAAAATTTAAGTTTGTTAAAAAATTAATGATTTGATTATAAATTTTTTTTTTTTGTAAAAATTTATCAATTTTGGGACTTTAAAATGCTGTAATATAATATAGAATATATGATTCAACTTATTTAAAATAAGATTCTGTTAAAATTCCAGTAAATAGTTTTTGAATACTTTTCAATTCGATCCTAAATTTAGCGGTACATATAAAAAATTCAAATTTGAACTTTTGTAATCTAGATGTAATAAAGTGATAAAATACAGGATGCCAGCCAGATCATAAAAAAATATATTTAAATAAGTTTTTGTTTAATTTAAAATATCAAAATTCTTAAAAATTGTCAACTTTGAACAACATTTAATTGAAAAATATGAATTCGAAATTTGTAAAATTTAACAAATTCCTGTTAAATTTCAATTAAGTGATTTAAATGTGTAAATTAATTGTTTTTTATTTAAAAGAGTTTCACATTAAAATTCCAAATACTCACATGATTAAATATTTACCATGATAAAAAAAGTTCCAAAATATGTCACCATAATTTAAATCTTGTTAATTAAAGTAATTTAGAGATTCCGCGATTTAAAACTATAAATTAAAAAAACTAAACGGTTGGGATAAAAATTAAAGAACAGAGATTTCAAAATTCCGATATTAAAAAATTTGAGAATTTTTAACATAATTTAGAAACAATATTGAAAAGTTTTTAATTTTAAAAATTCGAAAACGCAATTTGCGTTTTATAGTTAAAAGTTTTTGTGAAAAACTGCTACATCCTGAAGCTTTTGAATTTGAATATGCAAGAAATGTTAAAATTGAAGTTTTTAAAATTAAATAATTAGAAGTTGAGATTTTAATAGGAATTAAGGAATTAACGAATTTTATACATAATTTGAAAATTAAGTAAAATTATATTAATATTAACTATTAATAATTATAATTATATTAATATTAACTATTTGGGAACATTTTTTAAGGCTCAATATTTTTTAAATTAATAACATTTCAAAAATTCTTAAAATTTACTAATCATGGATGCCATGAAATTGAGTATTTAGACATAAACATTTAAATTAATATTTTAAATTTGAAAAATTGTTAATTTTTTTTCTAATTTGAGAATTTTAAAATATTTTTCAAAAATAATTCAACACATAATATTTCGATAAACTACATTATGTACATATACAGACATAATTGTAAATTTTCGAAATAATGTGATTTGCTGTTAGACAGATTTTAATTAAAATTTCATATTCTGCATTACGTTTGGGTAAACTAATTTTGAGAATATTTATTACAAATGCGATCGATTGAAAATATGTTATCTTAACTACAGTTCAACTGAATTGCAATAAGTCTTTTTGAAAATTCAAAATTATTAACGACTTATTAATTTAAAACAATTAGAAAATTAAAAATTATTGAAATTAACATTTTTTAATTCAAAAGTAAATTAAAAAACTAACATTAAATTCTTTGAATTTTTATGAAATTTGAAAATTTATAAAATAGTAATACAGGATACTTCAGAATTTATTTAATTTTGTTACCTTTTCGAATTCAAATTTATGTAAAGTTGAGAAATTGTAAAGTCCATAATTATGAATTATCCTAATTATATAATAAATAAAAATAAATAATAATAATAATAATAAAACATCATACATAAAACAACATGCCATCTAAATCACATGCATCTCAAATGTAAGGAGACATTTCTTTCAAATGTAAGGAGACATCTCTCGTATTCATCCGTCAACACCCAACATTCACATCCAAACATAACAACAACAAGCCTGATCAACGCTTTAATAAGCTTCAGCCTCGCGGCACTTGATAGGTATTTAGACCTTAGACCGTTGCTATTCCTTCACTTCGTTGCTATTCAGTCATCTGCATATGCAACCACCTTATTGGACTGGCGATATGGGATGTTGCACTGAGGTGTTTGAGTTTGACGAAAGATGTACTCCAACATGAGTTGAAAGAGTTTTGGGGACAGAGCATCTGGCTGCCAAAGACCCGAGCTAACTGCATAAATTATTGATAGCCTATTCTCAAGTTTAACACAGTACTGAGACCGTGTTACTGTCATTCTACACAATCGCACCATTTTCGTTGGCATACCTATAGATATTCCAATGCAAACAACGAGAATTCTCTCGAGTGATCGAGTCAGAATCTTGCCGGAAATCCAGAAACACCTGATGCACGTGGATATATGTCTCATAAGATTTAGATAGAATCATCCGCAGCGAAAAAACCGGAAATGATTCGGACGAAATCCTCCTTGATCCTTGATAATCACCTAGCAGGCCCTCCGTTAGAGGGGTGATTCTATCCAATGTAATGTATGACAGTAACTTATATATTGTGGAAAGACGTTTTCGTCTTTTCCGCCTAATCCGCTTAGTAAGAGCAGCCTTGTTTTTTCTCGCGATTGTCAAGCATTGTTGCACTTCACTATGGGCTATATTTTGATGCTCAACTGAAAGACGACACTCGTCATCAAAGCAATCATTCTGATTGGGTCTGAATTTCACTATACCGAAAGTCTGTTGAGCAGCACTGACAACCGAAGTTTTTAGTACCTCCCAGGCAGAGTTCACACAGTCATACTGGACGCTGACAAGATCTTGATATGGTTTCTTTTGATCTTTGAAATTTTCCATGCGTTTCGCTTTGTCCCCAGACCTGTACGAATACTTCCATCGTAATTTTGCAGTGACCAAAATAATGATCGCTGCCTCCTTATTTTGTTGCTGACCGATAAGTTTTTACATCCAGCACAACCCGAGCTCGCCCTTTGGAAATTAACACGTGGTCAATTTGGCTGCGGTAAATTTTGCCAGGATGTGTCCATGTTTCCAAATGTATCTGTTTGTGAGGGGAAACGTGCTTGCTACTCTAAGATCGTGAGCAATTGTAAAGTACATCATTGTCTCACCAATATCGATCGCAGTTTCTCTAACATCAAAGTCCCTTTCTAACATCATGATCCCATCAGATCGTCCAAGTCATTGTAAAATGAGTCTTTATCTTGGGGCAGGCTGACTTCTGTGGGCGCATGTACATAAATTAATTTACAGATTGGTCAGATTCATGTGCAAGCGAAGCTTGGAAATCCAAACCAAACTTGTTTACCTTCGGCCCAGGAAGTAATCTAGCTCCAAGATTTCCAAGGTCATCTCCACTATATAACGGCGTAATGTATCAACTTTTAGGCAAGCGAGTTTTTTGAAGAGCAAGGAGTTACAGCCGCTACTCCTTCATGCATGTGAATAGGCCCTCTAACGATCCTGTTTTCTTAAGTGACTGCACGTCCTAAATCTCGTGCCCGGTTACTTGGTGGAGGGTCCGGTGTTATTTTGGTGGTTTCCATTTTTAGTTTTGTGGACTTTATATACAGCTTATTTTTTTATGGATGTGGGTTATTCTCTATGATTCCTATACGACAGGCAAAGGATACTGTGGTGGTTTTCTTGGAAAACTTGTGTGCCTCCCAACCACAGGGGGCAAATTATCCTGAATAAGAGACGGATTATTTTCCTATTTTTTAATAAATTTGGCAAAATTCTACATATGGGTTATTCTTTACAGCGTCCTCCTCACATTATAATATACTTCCACCATAAATCATCATATCATGCTTCGATCATAAAATAAACTCGCGAATATTATTTTAATTAAGACATAAAGTAAACAAATGTAAAAATATATTTTAAAAGCGTATCAAAAGTGTATATAGCTGGTGACTAAAAAAAAACAAAAATCGCGTAAGTCTAAAACGCGAAAAAATGGGAATAAATACAAAATACAAAATTAAGTTAAATTTAATTAATCAAAAAACAAAAAGTTTAATGAAAAACGAAAAACTTTCTAATGATTTAAATAATTTTATGAGACAGAATTTTTTTTGTTCATGAAGCTTTCGTCTTTTATGATTATGATTATTATTTCAATGTTGACGTTACAGCATCGTTCGCTTTTTATAAGTATATAGAATATGTACATACATTTTTATCCATAGCGTGAATTGTGCATGTCATCTTTTCTTCTTCTCTATATTATACAAAAATTTTGAAGAGACAGCTCAATAGACATTAATCATAAATGATACGATATGTATGTATATGATATATCTAACATACAAGTTTAGATAGAAAAAAAAATGGATATTCATATTTCACATCCAGCAACGACTTAAATACATATATATTAAATACACACGAGAAGCTGAAATGAAATATAAATTTGTCATGCGATTTGAAAATATGATAATGAGCTTTTAGGTACACATATAGATGTACATTTATATATAATATGTGTAGTTGATATTGGAAGACAAATAAAAAATTATTACTCGAGTATTTTTTTTTATTTCAAATATTATCGCTGGATTGTGCCGCAGCTCTCAAATGAATTAAAAACCGATGGAATTTGATTTTATTACTGAAATATTGGATATAAATAAAAATTATTTTCTATCGCAAGTACATATAGTAAATTGCAAAGCGGGTTTTTGTATATACGAAACTGCAGCACAGAACAAAGAAATACATTTTTTAGTGTTCTACGATTATTTTAAAGAATCGTCTAGAAAGTTTTACGATTATTGGCATCGATTAAAAAAGTTTATGGAATAAAGTGGTTTGGAAAATTATTAGTTTTTTACGAAGCTAGAATGCAAACAAGAGTTCTTTTGATCGGTTTATTTGAGAATAGTTAAGTTATGTATATTTTTTTAATCGAAAATATTATTCAAAATATTCTACACAAAGGCGAAGTAAAGATATATAAAATGTTGGCCGCTGGATCAGACCCTGATTCCATTATTTATGTAACATAAAAACTAATAGCCTCTATGAGTCAGATTGTTACGCGAGCACTATTCAGCCACGAATTGTCACATCAACCAGGACAAGTAATTTTCACCATTAAGTTTGATACAAAGAAGTAGAAATGAAAGGTTGAAACATAAGTACATATTTATATATCATCAAACAATATATTGTTGGTGGTCTCCACACAGCCTAAAATAAAATTGGAATTTCATAAAACTCACGAGACTAAAATGAATGAAATTTTATCACAATCAAAAATCAAAATTTTCATATAGATTAACCCATAAAATTCGTAAATGATATTTGTGATAAAATTGATTTGTAAAATTATTAAAACCATCAAAATCAGAAAAAACATAAACCAAACTCTTATACATTGAATTCATGTACACATTTATGAAATTTTAAAATTTGTATATTACTTAACTTATAATCCTCATAAAAATCAAAAATTAATAAAATTAATAAAGTAATAAAATTTTAAACACTCGCAAAATTCACAAAAAAATGTTTATGATTCATAAGATCCATTTAGTTCACATATCATAAAAAAATTTCCGGAAATCCCAGCAAGTAAAATTTATAAATTCGCTAATTTGATAAATTTTCAAAAAAAATCATTAAATTCACTAAGTCGCGACTCTAGAATAAAAGTGACATTTTTAAAAAAAATGAGTTTATATGTATTTCCACTAATTTTAGGTCAATCTATCGATTGGTGTTGTCAGATTTAACAAAAAGTGGCTCATTTTGAAGATACATGGGTAAAAAAGTTCTATCTCCAACGAACTTTTTCAATAATTAACAGAAATAGTTCTAACTGCATCAAAATTATTACATACAACCTTTTTATCTAAAAAAAAATTTTTGTAATGCATGATTCAACTTTTTTACTCTCTATGCTCAGTTACAACCATTTTGTTCTCAGTTTACTCTTCAATATCAGTAAAACGTCAGATTTTGCGCGGTTAAATTTTAGTTTGGTTGGATATTTCATAAAGCGATGTGGTGTATTGTTCTTGTGAATATTGCGAATGTGTAATTTGGATAATTATAATTGTATACCTAATTGTAAGTAATTTAACTTTTGCATTTTGCTAAATTGAATGTAAATACTAATTCTATTACTCGTATATGTATAAATAAATCAGAGGGGCCATGTCGCAAAACTACAATATTGAATACTCCGTGGTTGAAGCGTGTGAACAAATTCTAGAATTTGAACTACCTAATACAATAATCATAGATGATCCCGAAATAATTACTTTCATTGGGTCACAAAATACAGAGCCAAATGAACAAAATTGATCTATTATCGCTAACAAATGTGAATATTTAGAACTACTAAATTTGACGCAAGTGAAAAATGTACCGAATAATAAAACGGATGAATTTGGAATAGTTTCACCGAAATCCAGTTCTGTTTCAGATACAATAATTAATGGCACTGATACTATGCTCCCAGAAGAACTAATTTGTGATGGAATGTTCTCTGACTCAACCAACAATGAATTGGTAAGTGTTTAATCATCCGAATAATGTAAACTTTTTTTAGTTAAATTTACTATTTTTATAATTAGATCCCAACAAGAAAAAGGCGCCGTAAGCCTGATGATTGGCGAGTCACCGAGCGCAATAAAAAATACCAAGCTGGCTTGGAATTTGTAAATAATAAAGGGCAACTTACACCTAAAAAAGAAATTCGAAATTTGAAAAATTGTTTGTCAGTTTGTAAGAAACGTTGTGCCACGCTAATTTCAGAATCTGAGTGGAGAACCATTTTCGACGAATATTTTAATTTAAACCAAGCAGGCAAATAAAATTTTATATCGATGACGACAGAACGGACAGATACTAATAGAAAATGCCACTCTAAAAGGGTTCCCGCCGTAAATTTTCGATTTTTAATTTTTTTATAATAAACGGCAACCGGATATCTGTGTGCAAACAATTTTATTTAGGCACATTAGCTATTTCGCAAAAACCCGTATATACAGTATATGAAAAAATTAATGTAACTGGGACGGTCTCAGAAAGTGAGAAGGGTACGAATAGTTCAAGAGGGATGGATCCTGAAAGAGTAGATTTTATTGTTAACCATATTAACAGCTTCCCATGTGTTGAGTCGCATTACTGCAGAGAAAAGACCCGCAAAAGATATCTGGATGCAAACTTAAATATATCCAAAATGTTTGATTTGTACACTAAAAAATGTACAGAATTAAATATATCACCTGTGAAAAGCAGCTATTATAGATACATCTTTAATACATGATTTAATTTAGATTTTTTTAAACCAAAATCTGACAGATGTGGCATTTGCGAACTGAACATAATTGACAAGGCACGCATCCAAGATGAGGACTATGCGGAACACATCAGCTTAAAAACGGATATGCGGAAATTGAAGAATGATGATAAACAGAGCAAAATTCCGATTTTGTGCTTCGATATGGTAAAAGTCATTACCTGGCTGAAATCTAACATCGACGAATCGTTCTATTTATCAAAGTTAAACACGTACAATCTGACAGCACATTTATCGACAACAAAGAAAGTGTATTGTGCCATAATGGGACGCACGGGGAACAACATTGCATCAGCACTATACAAAATTTTGGAGCGTGTCATCGACGAAAATGATATTACAAATTTAATAACCTGGAGCGACTCTTGTGTGCCACAAAATAAAAACTCTTACATAGCATATGCTCTACAACATTTCAAATCGATCCACCAAAACATGGAATCTATAGAAATGAGATTTTCGCTACCAGGCCATTCCTGTATTCAGGAATTCAACAACGCGCGTAGCCAAATCGAGAAAGTGTTGTCAAAGAATGAGTTTTTTTCACCCATTTGACTGATCCGCTTGCTAAAAACAGTTAATAGAAATCGACCGTACCAGATTCTGCAAATGAAACCAGCCGATTTTCTAAACTTCGATATATGTTCAAAAACTCTCAACTATAAACCCGTGCCGTTTGGTGCTTTAAAGATGTTACGATTCAGTCGAACTGTATTTGAAGTCTCGTACAGCTTACTGTACTCTCCTGAAAATTACAAAATGGTATCAATAAGACCACCAACAAAAAGTACCAAAAATTACGGTCGACGACAAAACACGACGATCATTGCAGCTTTGTCAAATCCGATCGTTAGTGTTTACAACAAGCCTTTACCTAGTAATAAGAAAACCCATATCGAAAAGATGTATAAATATATGGGCCAACAAGACCTGGCTTATTACCAAACTATCCTAGGACCAAAAAATTAAGGTTTACCAAAACTAAACCAACTTAAAATTAAGGAACTCAAAGACTAGTGAAATCTACTGTGTCATTATAATTTAAGTCAATTTTAAAAATGAAGTATGTAATATTTTTTTTATATTGAAATGTACGAGAAGGTACTTTTCAGATAATTGATGCAATATTTTGAATAAATCAAATGTATTTTAAAGTGATATTCATAGAATAAACACACAACTTGTTTTTTAATATGCTTCAAGCTGTTCCTGTATAATTTAACTCAGAAACAAGAAAATACAACCTTATTATAAAATGTTAATACTAGTTTTCTCCTGAGTTGTAAAACATAGTTCTATGTGGTCAGATACCACCCTTTTAATTTCAGGTGGGTTATAGAAATTTACAAAAGGTTCTAACTGCATTTACATTTTTGCGAATTTGCAGTTTAAAACAGATATTCTTGAAAATTAGTATATAAAATTGGAACATTAAATGTATTATTAATTCATGAGAAACTTCAAAAAAATATTCAATCTGATGAATTCTTGAAACTATAAATACTGAACTTAGAACCTTTTTATTCTAAGGTCGCGAAGTTCTTAAATTCTTAAAAATTTTGGAAATTCATAAAATTCTAAACATGAATTCATATGTAGTAATGTAATAAACATGAATTCATAGCTTCTACGACTTAAGTATTATAAAAGGTTCAAATGTAAAATGATGGGATCAATTACATATTACATGCGGGAAGCGAAATTTGTATAATTCACGACTCATTGAAAATGTATTTTTCCTGAGTTCAGTTCCCAAATAAGAAATTTACAGTTTGTCACTAGAGAAAAGGAATCAACAATTTACAACTTTAAATCTCATAAAAATCAAAAATTTCATAAAAATTAATTTGCAAAATTCATAAAAGGTTTTAGAGATAAAATTTTCTTTATGCGTAACTACGAAACTGAAAAACAGATTGGAACACATTATATTCATACACATAAATTAATGAATCATTAAATTAATAAACATGAATTATACGTGACATAATATTACGAAAATAAATAAAATTAGAAACAATTTTAATTCTCGAAATTCACAAAATTTATAAACATGATCTGATCAATATATTTCAAAAATCAATCAAACATCAGTCAAACCATATTTAATAAAAATATTATTTGCATCAATTTTTATAATATCAAATTTCGGTAAACGTTCATTCAATCTTCAATCAAACCTGTATCAAACTGCAATAAAAAATATTTCTTATCTTGTTGGTTATTAATTTACAACAATTTTTGAATTAAATTACTTAATGCGGAAAAGTTATAACGACCATTATTATATTACATGCAGGAAGTGAAATTCGAATAATTCAAAACAATACTTAGAAAAGTGCCAACTTCGTGTTTTAATATTAATTTTTCATCTCTATGATAATGAATCTACAATAGGGCCCAGCTTTGTGTGTGTGTGTCAAGACGAAACTTAAACTAAAAATTTATATCCAATAAATTCCTATAATTCTCATACTTACGCAACTTTTAAAATTCAAATAAATGAATTTTTAATAATTCATACAATCCATTAACCAACATATCATAAACCAAAAAAGGAAAATTCCCACTAAACTACGTATTTTTTGAATTTGCATTGAATTACTAGCACTTATTTTCGTCCTGATAGAAACATTCCCGCTGCAAGTTAACTTATTATTCTCGAATAGCTCGACCAGACGAATTAGCGTTCCCATCAAAATTTAATTTTCTAAACACCCGTTTACACATAATATAAAGAGGATTTGGATAGGTTCAGTTATAGGATGAGAGAAATTGACTCGGTTATAGACACCTGGTATAGCCAATAGTTAGTAACACAGGAGGATACAGTTCTAATCTACTTTTATAATTTTTAACAGCATTATTATATCTTGTTATTTAATTTGTGGTTAAACTTAAAATTTGTATGATCAGTGGTCAATATTGTGGCCCGCCTAGAAAATCGCATCAAGCAACATTGAATCAAACGGAAGTTTTATAATTTTTAAGAACATAAGAGGGAATAGTTCAAGTCAGCTTCTGTTAAAAAATGTCCCAAGTTTCTCAATTCAAGTAGTGGCAAGTAGAGGGAGGGCGAGGTAGCAGAATGATTGACTTTGGATTCGTGGACCTAGGTTCGACTCCCATTAGCAACGGAATTATTTAAATTTTATTTCATCTGTATTCAAACTGGTTCAACACACACATGTATACAATATCGTATACAGCGATGGTGAGATGAAGTTTTGCTAAAATTTTCATGTTTTTCTAATCAAATGGCAGATATCAAAGATTTGTCCAGCCTTTTAAAAGACAGTCAATTTAGTTTTATGGAGCTAAGTTCGATTCTCGATCGAGACAAAGTATTTTTTGATTTAGTTCTTTCTGTCTTCTTTGTGATAGTGAATAATACTAATAGGTTCAACGCAGCTTCTGTTTAAATCTTCAATATTCTCCATGTAAAAGCGGCAAGTATAAAAAGACGGATATGGTTATAGAGCGGTAAATTGTACGGCAATGATCAAATAAGCAGAGTCCATTGCCGTTGCTAACATTTTCAATTTTTATATTGAAATGGCAGGTATAAACACTAGGAATATTTCACTATTTATTTGTATGGCGATGGCTCGGTGGTAAAATAAGGTGAGTGAATGGTTCTGAATCGAAAGCAGTTCAAGCCTCAGTTTAGATAAATATTTTTAATTCATTTGCAAATTGATACGTTTTAAATCTAAAAGTGATTTTCTTTTAAATTTAATGAGATATGCGTGGATGCACAGCTAAATTTCAAAATTCTATTACACTGCTTACTTTACCACCTCACCATACCCGAATATAGATTTGCTGCTACACTCAACATTTATATGTGCCTATTGAAAAGAGAAATTAAATTAATTAAAATAAAAAATATTTAATGCCGAACCGAACTTGTACTTAAGTTTACAATTCCAAATAGAACGACTCTGCTCACCGGACCACCGGCGTATAGAAAGTTGATGCTATACAAATCTTTTATGTTGCTAATTCAATAGAGAAATATAAAAATTTGAGCAGCAGGAACACATTTCATTACGGTCATACACAAGGGATGGCTCTTATACTTGCCGAAATTGAATATAGATTTCAACAGAAGCTGTGTTGAACCAATTTTACAGCAGAAATTAAATTAAAAAAGTAATGGCTCTGACGAGTCTTGAACTCGGGGTTCACGATTTCAAGCGCATTGACACTACTTACTTGACCATCGGCGTATTAAAAAATGGTGCTGAACAACGATGTAAATCTTTACATGGCACAACTGATAGAAATCTTTCCAAAAAGATTATATAACCTTCATTAAAAATAATACGGAAGTCTATGAGTGCTACCGAGTTATTAAAAAGTCAAATCGTTGAGATAACCAACACTTGTTCGATAAAATATGTGCCAGACTGATGACAAAATTTTCACAAAATTTAGTGGATGGGTTTTGGTGGATGACGAACGTACATGAAATTGGTTTTGAAACACTTCAAGTTAGATACATTTGCAAAAAAATGTATGGTTTGGCTAATTCCTCCACACGATGCAGCAGTATGGTTTTGGCTAGATAGCTCGTTTACACAATTTTAATTCCAGCACTAGCAATAAATTTGCACGAGATTAATCAAATCAATGTTATCTCAAAGAGTCCACATATAGGTGTTCGACGTAAAGAAAAATTCTGGGCTATATAGTGAAAAGAGTGAAGAAGTGCAAAAATCACTCTGTATGTGCCAGAAATAGGGAGCATTAAACAACATATGCGTGATTTTATCCGAAATAACGAAATCTATAGAGGTGATTTGTGCAAAAATTAAAATAACTCAAAAAATTCAATTTAATCGTATGGAAACTTTATTATCATTCGAACATTACTTGCCATTTATTTTTTAAAAATTACTTCTTTCAAATTATGGCCGCAACTGCGATGGTCCTTTCTTAAAGTCCAATTTTTGATGACGCGTTCGAGAATATCGAGAAAAAAGTCATAAAGGTGTGGTATCACACGATCTTAATAGCCAATTCACGATCCGAACTGTGATAGTAATTTCTCGCCAAATTGATTTTTCAATAAGTACGTTAATAGCGCCAACTTCTTGGAACCAAATGTCGGCGTGGTCGTACTTCAATTTCAGGCAGCAAATATTCCGTTATCATGGCGGAGTAATGAGCACTATTCACAGGTACGACCTGGTCGTCATCTTTTTTGAAGAAATATGGACCGATGATTTCACATGGGCATCCCATATGTCAACCGTAATTTGGTCTAACCGCACAAAATACATTCCTCACAGAACGCTGATTTTCGTAATAAAGCTGAACAATTTGTAGACGCTATGTCGGGCTCAGTCTTTCCATGATGAAATGCCAAACAATACTGAATAAGTAAAAACACGATGACAGTTTGAAACTATTCATGCGTCATTTGTCAAAAAGAAACAAATGAAAAAATCACCTCTAGATGAACGCTTTTACAATATACTCCCGCGAACTGGCGCCTTCGATTTGAAATCGCTAAAATATCGTAGGTTGTTGACATTATTTTAATTGTAGACGTTGACAAAAAATACAGCCAAGAAATCTACGTTGTATTTTACGTGTCGACAACCGCGTATTATACATGGCGTAATCTACCTCGCCCGTCCTAGTCTGTGATAGACACTGTAATGAATAATAATCAGTGAAATTGTTGCCGACATTTGCGTTATGATTTATTAAACCAAAAACTGTCCTCTGCAATAAAATATATTAGGCTGCTGGATCAGACTTATAAGATACTCCAAGAAATATTTATCTATGTAATCAGATAAAATAAATACTCGTACATATGTAAAATAACTAAACTTAAATTGTAACTTCTATGATGGTCATACTATTGCTTCCAAGCATATGCACATTAACCACATTAGTAGCAAATGCTTCTCTTAGCATTTGCTCCACATGCTCAGGATCGAAACATTGGAACCAAATAGTTGACACAGTAAGGGGCCCGTAATGGCCTTTAAAAACTGATTATTATTATTATGGTTTGTGATGTGTGTTCTCCCATGTGTGGAACCAAACTTCAGGTATTAATTTTGATTTAATCAATCATAAATTTAAAGTCACTTTCGATCGTTTTTCGAACAAATTTATGAATGTGTTGTAACTTCTGGGAAAACTATACCACCGAGCAACGTTGCAACATTTGATGTGTCCGAAGATGTTGAAAAATAAATTCTAGAGGCATATCTTATAGAAAAATTTGCTATTTTCTAACCATGGATGATAAATTTTGAATCATATATAGGGTTAGCAACGCCTATAATTTAACCCTCTGCATAACAATTTTTTGCAAATCTTATCCTTCTACAAATCAATTATATACTTTTGCGGGTAATATTTTACCTTTCACAAATCAAATTCAAAATTAATGCTGACCGAAAATTTTGAAAATATGTTCAGTTGACTTCATTTTGTATAGATTTTTCATTTTTGGCCATAGGCACATGACGGTAATTGTAATTTGTAATTATTGTACTATGCAATTGACGACATTTAACGGTATGTGATCGGAGAACTGAACTTATATTACACATAAAATTCAATTTAATCAAATAAATTTAGAAAAGTGCCCATAAGTGGTTTATGGTCTGAAATCGTAACTAGTGTTGATAAATTGAAAATTGACCCTCTCGTACTTATGAATATGAAAAATGATGTAAAATGCTGATCCATAAGAGCAGTCTCTTATGCGTAAATGATCCGCTGTTAGCTATTGGAAGCTTATATCACATTTGAAATGTTGTACAAACAAAAGCTGTACCTGTCATTCTCTACACGGGTTGAAATCAAATAAAACTGGATATAAATAAGATATATCAAAATTTTTGGTTTAGTAAATATTTTACTCATGCGATAATGATAACAGAGCTGTTAATTATCGTCGAGATGATTAAATTCACATCAATATTGCCCGAAGGTTTGTATGTGGTTGATCGTGCATAGAATAACGAAGATCGGCTGCGCAATCTAACCCAAATTTATGTCCCTTGATTGACTCGTTCAGTAGCGTTTGCTTGCGGTGAATAAATAGCGGTCTTCATATGATTAATTCCGAATGCGTTCATAAGATGTTGGAGTTTTTGCTCATATATTGGTAGCCATTGTCAAGATGCACTACCTCGGGGTACTGCATAGACAAAAAATATTTGCTTTGGGATATTCAACTATTTAAATTTATTTATTTTTAGGCTTTTAGTGCCATGAAATTGGTAATTTTATCCAAAACAATCAGAGTACGAGGTTTTCCATTTTTTTTATCTGGGATTTGGTACCCTAGCAGAGTTATCCGTACATATTTTTTTTATTGTTGAATTTGTTTATAACGATCGCTCTAAATAAAACATTCAAAAGACTATTTACTTAAACACAGTTGGATTGGTTAATCTGCTTTCTAGCGCTCTCTAAGAGATTTTGTATTATGGATTTTAAATTTTTATTTAAATTTTCTATTTAATAAAATATTTCTTATTTTTCCCGGTTTTTCGAATATTTATGGTTGTCGTGGTGTGATCATTGGTTATAAAAACATACAAGCAAGAGATGAAAAGAAACCCACAACGTTTACCTCACGCATCTCTTCTAAGCAGAATGCAACTAATCCCGTGTTGAACAAAGTATGCGCTTAAGTCAATTTATATGAGAAAAGAAATGGTCGAAAGAGGAGTGTTAATGTGGGGACACCGAGTCCTGATAAATTTCGTAATACATACTTATGTGTAACTCAAAGGAATACATTTCGCGCATTACAAGCTTGTGAAAATCGATAATGAAGACTAGATCGTCGATAGGGGATCATTCTTTAATGCTAGGGAACAATTATGTGTATTCTCCGAACCCAAGATCGAGACAATAACTCTGTGGTCACTTGATGTCTGATTTTCATGGACGGACCAAGTTTAAATTTTTCTTAACAGACTGCGCGTCATGAGATTAAGATCAATATTCGACTCTCCATTGTGAAAATATGTACGTGGCAGCCCATCTTCGTTGATAACGAATACACCATTTGCTATAAATTCTTCAACGAGAACTCCTCTCCCGTCTGTGTCCTTATTGTTCCAAAGTTTAGCCTTAGTCGCCAGTAATTATAATGGGATAGTCTTTTGGAGAGTCTCCATGATTTTATCACGTTTATTCACATATTCCACTGAATCATCTGAATATTGGAGGTAAATACTGGCCAGATAGAAACTTCCTAAGTATTTGTACCTCAAGATCGTTGTTGATAATGACAATCGCTGCTTTAATATTTTAATTATTACCAATGATTATTCATGTGGACGTGGTCATTCCACCTACATCCCCTTTAACCACGTATGGTTCCAGCAGAGTATGTCAATCGCTTCTTTTTCAATAGATTGTTTAATTTCTTAACTGTCATAGACAATTCTCTTATTCATTAAGTTCAAAGCTGTTTTGTGTGAGGTAAAAACTTTACTACGTGACGAATGGTCAAAGACCTGTTTGCCTTTCGGCAAGAAGCGCATTTAGCGTCTTCCGTCTTTTTGGTGCAAGATTTTTAGTCATGCCCATTGTCGCCGCAGTGACCACAAATGTGGTGTTGTTCCTTACAGAAGTCTGACACTCTACATGAGGACCAGCCTAGATATACACGACGGTTTTTGATGAGGATATTCCTGGCAATTGTCGATACTTCTATCACCCAATGGACTGACTTGGCCTCTTTTGGCCCAGTTATGACACTTCGTTTCAAGTCCTCGATCTTAATAGATTCAGAGCTTTGTTTAATTAAAGCTTCTTTAATTGCCTTGATCTTTTCGGCCCTGTCCACATCTTAAATGATTATTCTGGGCAGACAATTTTCTGGTAGCGATGCTACCAGCCAGTTAGTGTCAAAAACTCCCCATCGGTATCATTGCACCCAACCGCGTATTATCAAAGTAAAATTTAAATAAAAATTCAATTGGGTATACTATACGACTTTTTTTATATTAGTTCAATTCATATTTGTAGGTGGCAATAGCGTAGGAAGGGTGTAATTTGACGTTTAAACACAAACAATTTAAACCGTTTCAGAACCGGAACATATCGAGTCCTCTCAAACAATCACCGTTGAAATTAAAAATAATGATAACGATGGAACAGGCATTGTTTCCACAGAAGATCAAACATCACAAACCCTTATTAATAGAAACAACAGGACGACACAAACGCTTTCTAGTTCCATTTCTTTTTTTTTCGGTTTAGAATTATCATCAACGAGCATTTATAATATCTAACCAGATTGGACTCAGGTCGATTTAATTTATTATTAAGTTTGATGGTAAAAGATAAAAGTGAATTATTTCATCCTGAAATCGATATTAAAGATCAACTTTTAATAACGATTTTAAAGTATAGACACTGCAATAATTTTTTATTTATGCAAAATATTTTTTGAATTAACAGAAATGTGATTTCAAAAAATATCGAAATCTAGAAGCTCGTATCGAGCTATAATTGTACCGAAATACCTGTACACAATTCAGCGGACACAACTCATCATAAACTACCCTTCTCGTCGTACAAAAATAGAACAACGTAATGGTTATATTTATTTCCGAGACGTTTGGAGTTGCAATTTCTGATAGAAAAATCTATTTTACAATCCAATTTTAGATAAAATGAGAAAATTTTTAATGGGGTTTTATTGGCTCTATAGCATTTTACCATCGCACTTATATCACAAAAACTATATAAAAGAACATATTTTAATCCCCGCATATCAAATTGTTTACATCACAAAATCATCCATATAACCGATGTTAAATGTCATCATTATTCCTCATAATTTAACATCCACATTACATACTTGAAGCGGTGACGACATATGTATATATGTATGTAGTAAATGAGAATTTTCCCATCATCATATCATCATCATGGTTTTTGATTGATGATTGATTGATGTCTTATATCGTTTTATGTTCATTTACCAAAATTAATTGATGAATGATTTATTTATTTATTTACAATGCGAATTGTCTGTATATACCAAAAACATAGATTATATTTGATTTTGGCTATATAGTAGGAATGAATACGCATATATACAATATACATATATAGATATCCTTATAACTCATTGATCAGATATCACATTTTTCTCATTTTCCTCATTTTATTGACGGTAATAGAATCGAATGACCAAACCGTTTAAGATGAAAATATTGATTAAACATTTATATCGGTGTATCTGGACTTGTAATCGTTAAGGAGGACGATATAGAAACCAAATAACATGCGTATATGTTACACATCTGGTTATGTAATTACGCAATTTGATTGATTGTTCCGATATTGGAATTATAAACGTTTTGGGTTCTGGAAAGAGTGTATATAGACTACTCCCAATTAATTATTACGACAGCGCATAAAGTTAAATCTCATCTGCGCTAAAACATAAAATCAAATTGTACCCCTGCACTTTATGTCACACCATTATCAAAATTTTATCAATTAATTCGACAAAAAATAAATTAAATTATTATAATTTAAATAAAGTGACAGTAAATATTAAAATTAATTTGGTTGGTATACATACATATATACATCGAACGAATGTACATACACATGATATTATAAAATAAAATCGATTTTATTAAATTGAAGTTTTTTTTATTAAAATAAAATAATTTTATATTGCGGTTGTTTTACTATTAATTATTATATAATTATAAAAATTTACTATAATTTATTAAACAATTTTTTTATTGTAAGTCAATTAAAATATTCAAATTTAAATGAATGTCATTAGTAGTACATACATACATACATACGATATACATATTATAGTTTGGTATATAGAAGTTGAAAAAATTATGATAACAAAGATCAAGGGTCAATTGATAAAAGTTAAAAGCTATACCCTATATATAGTTTAACTGGAGGGTTTAATTTCAATTAAATTATGAGTTGAATAATGGAAATGACAATTATTACGCTATTATATAAAATTATATTTAGTGTTTCAAGTAGATGGACAAGTACATATAGTTTTAATTTTAATAATAAAAATTGTTTTTTCTAAAATCAATACTACTTGAATAATATAATTAAATGTATGTACGTAGTTTAAAACAATGAATATATGTATTAAAAATTACACATCTAGTGTTATTGACTTTTGTCGGCTTAATTATTTTTTATTGTCGCCGCTATTATTTTCACTAACTTGAAAAAAAAGTAAAAAACATAGTGAGCGAGAAAACCGTCGTGCACGCCCCACAAACAACACGACGTGGAATCCACAACATTCTCTCCCCAGTAATTTACTCTGATTGATTAAATTACTCTCGTCGAACATCCAATTTAAACAATTTCGTCACTGGTCGCTTGAAGACACCTGTCTTTGTCTTGATGTCCACAACTCGCACTCGTCCATCTTTGGCGGGGTAAACTTGAACAACAATTCCCTTTGGCCAACAATTTCGGGGATTTTCTGGATCCATCACGATAACGAGGTCTCCTTAATCAATGTTTCAGGACTCTGTCGTCCATTTGGCGGAAATGATGATATGCGACAAGTATTCTTTAACCCATGTTTCCAGAACTGTTCCAACAGTTGTTGAGTGTCCTTCCAACGGATTAGGTAAATCAGATCTTTGCCAGTTGTTTGTGCAAACCGGAATCTGGCATATCCGGTCCAATCAAAAAATGGTTTGGTGTTAATATGGTTCTGCATCGGGGGAGTCTAATGGCACGTTTGTCAGCGGCCGACTATATTATTTATTTATTTATTTATCTTATTTATTACCCTTCCTGTTAAAATAAACGACGTTGTAATTCCACATGATAACAAAGCAAAATATCTAGGAATGACACTAGATGCAAAACTTAGATGGAAAGAACACATCAAGATAAAAAGGAAAGAGCTCGATTGCAGATACAGAAATATGTATTGGCTAATTGGACGGCGCTCAAAATTATCGATATACAACAAAGTTTTGATTTACAACCAAATTTTAAAACCGGTGTGGACATACGGTATTCAACTATGGGGCTGTGCTAAGCGGTCTAATCTTCAAAGTATCCAAACTTTTCAAAACAAAGTACTACGTAATATACTGAATGCACCTTGGTATGTTCGCAATACTGATATTCATAGAGACATCAAAATCCCATCAGTGGTGGAGGAAATAAAGAAATTTGCTGCAAAGCATATAGTTCGGCTAAACCAACACGTTAATGTGGAAGCCTCAAGTTTGCTTCACAATCAAAATGTTGTGAGGCGACTTAAACGGGCCAACCTGTTAGAGTTGGGTTAAATTTAAAAAATTTTAGTAGCGCTGGAAAACTAATTAGTTTTCCAACTGCTTAAAATTATTTAGTACTTAATAAGAACTGACACGAAAATTAATAGTTAGCCTATCAAGACTAGTTTTAATACTAACAAGGGAGGAGGTTTTTAGTGGGTGTGAGTCCCACAGTACCCACATTGGGTCTCTTTCAAGATTTTCAGTTTCTTATCCGGTAAAACTTATGTTTCTATATGCTTAAAAAATTAAAGAGAATTAGGAAATATCTGCGATCACAAAGGATCAGAATCGATATTACCATCGAGAGTAATATACTAAAATTAAGCAGTGGGAAAGCTTCTATAAAATCAATTTAAAAATAAAATTCTAAAATGTATTTAAAATAATTCAGTTTTGAATTTCAATCAATAAAATTTAGTTTCAATTATAACTAAAAACGTAAAAGTAATGTGGTTTCATTTCAAAGTGTGAAAGAGAGTTTCAATATCATTTACTTCCATTAGCCATGATTTAACACCCTTCAAAAACTATCTGATAGTTGATGATAAGTTTTAGGCGCCACAGAGCTAAAAAAATGTTTAAAATGCTCCTTTCTTGGTGGTGAGCAATTAACGTAATTTGCATTACGTAATGTATAATTAGTTACTTTTAAATACCTGTGACCACTACGTAAAAAGAATATTTTTAAAACTTTATAAACGTATAAATGTCTTAACGGAAGTATGTTTAAATTTCTAAATAAAGGTAGGGTAGAAGTTAATCGTGGTTTGCAATATATCGTTCTCATTATAAAATTTTGTGCAACTATTAGGGCCTTCAAATTGGACTCGTAAATCCCACCCCAACAAGTTAAGCCATACTGAAGTTTTGACTGCATAATGCCAAAATACACTGATCTAAGTAAGGGTTCAGGACAAATATCACGTAGAAGGTACAATTTTCTATTACATGCTAACAAATAATTTTTATATTTTTATATAACACTAATATTTAAACAGTCTGAGGAATGATATACAACATCAGTTGGATTAGACACATCTCCAGATAATTTAATATATAGAATATTCGTTTTAGAACTGAGAACCATGTAGTGTAGATCAAACCAGCGTCTCAGAATTCGAAGATCGTTATTAATCTTCTGGACATTAGTATCACTATCCCTGGAGCTATATACCATCGCTATACAGCAAAACCAACTGAATGCCCATCTAACTTTAGTTCGAAAAAAGAATTAATATAGATCAAGAATAAGATAGGTCCTAAGACTGATCCCTGTGGCACTCCACACTTAATTTTTCTAAATGTGCCAATACAATTCCCAATTTTTACCGCCTGCTGTCTGTCAGAAAGGTAAGACAGAAACCATTCGTTTGCAATGCCGCGTATCCCTGCTTTATCTAGCTTCAATAATAATAAATTGTGATCAACAGTGTCGAACACTTTTGTATCATCTATAAAATTTACTGCAGCAGATTCTTCGGTATTTAAAGAAAATATAATTTTGTTTGTGAGCTCTAGCAGAGGATCTTCAGTACTTTTACCAACTCTGAAACCAAATTGGCTATTTGAAAAAAAATTGAATTTTGCCAAAAAGGAAAGTAATCTTTTCTTAATTTTTTTTTCAAATAGTTTAGAGAAAACGGAAAGCAGAGAAATTGGTCGATAGTTACCCAAACCCAAGTGTATCACCCTTTTTATGTAGTGGTATGACCACAGTTTTTTTTAAGACACCAGGAAAAACACTGGTTGACATACTAAGATTAAAAATATAACTAAGAACAGATGAAATAAGCGGTCCAACATATTTGATCAGAGAGTTACTTATTTTATCATATCCGCATGCTAATGAATTATGTAACGAATTAATAGTATCGAGTACCACACAGCTGTCAGTTGAATTAAAGAAAAAACTTTTGTGTCTTTTTGAATATATACTGGGATTCTTCTAATGCCACTTGATTTGCACACGGAATAGTATCATTAAGATCTTCAGCAATGTTGGCAACATTTTTATTAAATTCATTTGCAATATTTACTTCATTATTTAGAATATTATTATTCTGAGATCTGATGGTTTCAATAATAGCTTTCTCACTATTTCCATTTAAAAGCTCATTTAGAAGTCGCCATTGAATAAAGTTCTTTTTCTATAGGAATTGCTTCACTTATTTTACTCTCTAACTTCTTTATTCTATCAATTAATTTAATATCTCTGGGAGGTTTACGTAGAGTTTTAAAGAGTTTATTTTTCAAAATAATCGTTTTAGACAAAGAAATCGACATCCGAGGGCGAATTCTTTTAGTTTTTTGCTTGTGAGAACGTTGAACTATAGATATTGAAAAGTGTGTAATGTGCGTTGACAAAATATGAAGGAAACTGTTGTACGCTTCATTTGGATTTTTTTGCATAAAAACATGAGACCAATTTTCCCTACTCAAAACCACATTTAATTGAGACTGATCAATCACTTGCCTAGAATGGATATTAGTTTGTCTATTCGATTTTTTAAAGTTATTTTTTGTGATTTCAAGCGACAACATACAATGGTCAGATAATTTACATTACAAAAAATGTGATCAATAGTGGTTGAAGTAGTATCAGTAACTCTAGTGAACTCTTGGACGAAGTCAACCCAAAGGAAGACATCATTTGAAGATGTTCACTAACATTATAAGGATTCATAAGATTACACTCTGAAATATCAATATTTAAATGACCCATAATAATAAGATTTTTATATCTGATACCATTAAGATAAGTCGAAAATTCATCAACAAACTCCAAGATTGAACAGAAGTGAAAACAATATACGCAAACCACACAAAACCTCTCAGAGTCGATTAAAATATTTAACCTCAAAACGTCAGCAGTTTTTAATGTTTTAGTAACAAAATTGAAATTTAGACCAGATTTCACATAGCCAATTATACCTCCGGATGAGTAAGAATTGTTGCAGCAATCAACCAAATTAAGATTAGGAATCTTATGCAGGTTGGGATATGAATTAAGATGTGCAAATATTTTATGACTATTTTTTCGTAAGCTACGGGGATTTTGGTGGATTATCCACAAGGTACTTTCATCTTTGGATACAGAGGAATTTTTTTTTTATGAGAGATTTACCATTTGATCGTGACGTATACAATTTACAACAGATATTTAAAATCTAAGTTATTTAATTTATAAATTGAGCAGGTCCTCTTTGTCCTTGATTTCTAGTCTCTCACTCCCATCAATTTTCAAGAATTACGTACCCAAAGATGTTTATACTCCTTTTCCAGTTGCAAGATTTTATCCTGATAGTATAATTCCCGCATTTTGAAACGCAATGACTCTTTGATGAATATAGACTTACTCGTTTGAAAACCGCATGCTGCCCCCTTTAGATTTCTTTTCAACTTGGATTGAAGCACCTCGGACTTAGTGTTGCGACGACAAAACTTGACAACAATTTTTCCACGTGCACTTTTCTCGCATTCAGAACAATTCCACTTGGTTTTTGTTATGATTAAATATGCTATATCTATATTTCATTCAAAGACACGCAAGTGCGATGAAATAAAATATTGCAACTACCACAAGTGATAACAGTATCTGAATCCCTGCTGGCTTTTAAATTACACGTGTAGCATTTAGACATGTTTTTATTTTTTAAACTCTTTATATAGTTCACAAAATTTGAAAGCAAAGTACTACAAAATGTACAAAAACAATTGTTTATTTTATTATATCTAATTGTTCAAAAACCTGGTAACCAATTCACTTTGTTGATGACAAACACATTATTCACACAAAAACTGTTTATTTTGTCAATTTTTTTACAAAACAAAAAAAAAATATTTTAATTGATTTTATTTTTTAAATTGGCAGCTGGCAGTCGTTCTTTGTATCCTCTAAGGCCACTGCTAAAATCTAAGCACCTATCAAGTGCCGTGAAGCCGAAGCTTTACAAAGCGTTGATCAGGCCCGTTGTTATGTTTGGATGTGAAAGTTGGGCGCTGACGGATGAGTACAAGAGATGGCTCCTAACATTTGAGAGAAGAGTCATGCGTGTGATTTACGTCCCAAAACTCGAAATAGATGGTACCTACCGAGCTCTGTACAATGTCAAGATCAGAGATCTGATGAAGATCCCCGATATTGTACATGAAGTAAGATCTCAGCGAGTACGCTGGCTCGGGCACGTTCTGCGTGCTGAACCAATTGTGCAGCGATCTCTGAAAGGAGAGCCACCATATGGTAGGCGCAGAGGTCGTTGCAGGCGACTATGGCTCCACAGTGTAAAGAACGACTTGGCTTCTTCAGATTGTCTTAGACAGTATGAAGACCATGCTCGGGATCGAAACCGCTGGAGCCAAATTGTTGACTCAGTAAGGGGCCAGTAATGGTTTTAATTAATTTAATTAATTTTTTAAATTATTGTTTAGATGTTGCTTTCCCCACTTGACAACATTGACTATGAAGAGAGAATATTTAAGATATTCTCGATCTCGCAGAATAGTCTTCTAAGCACATATTCATGAGGATGTCTCTCCTTCAGCATTTCGGATAGGTGTTGTTTAATTAATTGTATAAGACGCTCCCATGTACCACCCATATGTGATGAGGCTGGCGGATTGAAATACTATCTGCAGTTCTTCATGGTAAACGTCTGTTCCCTACAAACAACACGACGTGGAATCCACAACATTCTCTCCCCAGTAATTTATTCTGTTTGATTAAATTACTCTCGTCGAACATCTAATTTAAACAATTTCGTCACTGGTCGCTTGAAGACACCTGTCTTTGTCTTGATGTTCACAACTCGCACTCGTCCATCTTTGGCGGGGTAAACTTGAACAACAATTCCCTTTGGCCAACAATTTCAGGGATTTTCTGGATCCATCACGATAACGAGGTCTCCTAAATCTATGTTTCGGAAATCTGTCGTCCATTTGGTGGAAATGATGATATGCGACAAGTATTCTTTAACCCATCTTTTCCAGAACTGTTCCAACAGTTGTTGAGTGACCATCCAACGGTTTAGGTAAATCAGATCTTTGTTAGTTGTTTGTGCAAACCGGAAACTGGGATATCTGGTCCAATCAAAAAATGGTTTGGTGTTAATGGTTCTGCATCGGGGGAGTATAATGGCACGTTTGTCAGCGGCGATATTCTTGATCTCGTAGAATAGTGTTCTAAGCACAAATTCATGAGGATGTCTCTCCTTCAGCATTTCGGATAGGTGTTGTTTAATTAATCGTATAAGACGCTCCCTTGCACCACCCATATGTGGTGCGGCTGGCGGATTGAAATACCATCTGCAGTTTATCATGGTCTGTTGCATTTTGTCATGATTCCAATTAGCAATTGCATCGGCTATTTCTCTTTCGGCTTTCCTAAAATTTGTCCCGTTGTCTGAGTACTTCTCTTCAAGGAATCCTCGTCGACTGCCGAATTGTCGAAATACAAACATGAAAGCGTTAGTTGATAGGTCGTGTGCTATTTCCAAATGCACCGCACATGTGTCCATGCAAGTAAGAATTACACCGTGGCTTCGTGTAACGGTGACTTTAAATGGTCCAAAATAATCAACACCACATTTGATGAAGGGCGTCGCTGTTGGCTCCAATCTGTATTTAGGCAGTTGTCCAATGACTGGGATTTCTGGCATTGCCTTTCTATTTTAGCAGTGTTGACATTCACGGCAGATTTTTTTGAGAGTGTTTCTCAAACGAGTAATCCAAAATCTTTCCCGAACATTATAGATGGTTGTGTCAACTCCCATATGATTATTCTTGGCATGGTGCCATTTGATGATCAATTTGGTAATGGGATGATTTTTCTTTTCGTCTCTAAAGTTGGAATTGTCTAAGCGAGCCTTTAGCCGAATAATTCCGCCCATGTCAACTACACACGGAAGATGTCCCAAGCTGCTAACTCGGAAGAATAGCTGTCGGCTTGTATTCGTCGAATTAATAATTTTTCGGCTTTAGCAATGTTGTTGGGTTTTAGAGCATACTTAAGGCCATGTGCACTTGCCTTGGTTTTGCATTTGTCGATGAAAAGTAGCATCCAGGCTGTTGATCGTAGAATTTTCCAGTACTTCCTAAATTTGTTGACGTCAGGAATTGGGAGGATAGCAATGTCGTCCGAGATTAATTTTTTGTCGCATCATCTGCCACATTATCGGCAGATAATGTAATTCGAGTCTTGGAATAGACATAGGCTTAAGAGATGCCACGAACAACTTTGCGTTTACCAATGCACATTGCACATCGTCTTCTTCTGTGAACCGCAAAATTGCAACAGCAGCAAATGCATCTTGAGATGCGTCACAAAAAAAATGAAGTTCTATTTGACTATCGGTTATTGAGAACGATGTGTATCTTAGAGAAATCTGTAGTATCCCGTCAACTTATGTAGATTTGTAACCCAATTTTTCCACATGTCATAGTGTCGTTTGGTGATTTCGTCATCCCAGTTATCTATAACTATAGATAGGACTGTCCCATATTTTTTGCATGAAAATTTTTCCACCAATTAGAATATTTGACAGGAGTCCCGAAGGATCGAAAACTGACATAATTATTTTCAATACTTCTCGCTTCGTCGGTCGTCTCGACAGGTTTATGATGTCTGGTTGTATTTTGGTGAAGTTTAGGGAGTACTCAAATTTACCAGCTTTGTAGTTCCAGCACATTCCTAAAATTCGCTCTATTTGTCGGTAGTCATCGAAATTTAGTTGTTCATCGTTTTTGGGTCGTCTGTTGCACCACCCAGATAATCGTCCATATAATGATTTTTAATTATTTCATTACTAGCTTCCGAGTACTCCGCCATGAAGTCGCGGGCATTTTGATTTTTTACTTCCTGAGCCAGGCACGGACCGCATGTGGAACCAAAAAATACCACTTGAATCTCGAAAAAAACTGGTTCTCCATTTCGATCCATTCCCCTCCATATCAGTCGTTGTGCTGGTCGGTCTTCGGCGCGAACTTTGACTTGTAGAAACATTTCTTTTATGTCGGCGGCGAATGCGACTGGTTGGATGCGGAAATTAATCAGGATGTTTGGTAATGAATTGTACAAGTCGGGTCCAGATAATAAGAAATCATTTAGACTTTTCCCGTTGGATTTGGATGCAGCGCCAAATACAAAGAATCTTTAGCTAAAGCTATTGGTTGTTTGATTTCAACATATTTTCGAAAGTTATAATGAATGCGATTCTAGAGATGATTTCTCCAAAAAATTAAAAAAAAATCAATAAATCAATTTAATCGAATGGAAACTTTATTGTCATTCAAAAGAACATTTTTTGCCATTTATTTGTTTAAAGATTATTTCGTTTAAATGTTTGCCGCAATTGCGATTAAGATGCTCAATTTTGAAAGCCCAATTTTGATGGCGCTTCAAACACACGACCTAGACATCTAATTCATCGGTCCGTAGCGTGAAATGAACTGCTCACCAATATGATTTCTGAATAAGTGCATTGTTTCACGAGCTGTATGGCAAGTAACGCTGTTTTTTTGGAACTAAACGTCGTCGAGATTTATTTAAAATCTAATTTATTTAGAATTTAATTTCATGCAGGAAATAGTCCTATCATGGCGCCACAACGGGCGTATGATCCAGTCATCTTCATTTGTAATGGAATTTGAACCGACAATTTCACACACCCATATACCACACCAAACCGTCTATTTGGTGGCGTATCACCCAATACTGATTCAAACTTTTCAATGGTACTCCAAATAGTATTCTCGATAGATGATGAAATGGCAAACAATACTGAATGAATATACTATGACAGTTTAAAATTAGCGGGCTTAGAATTAAACCCCCATAAATGCACGGGATCCCTCAGACAGCTGCTCTAACCTTTGCAAACCAACACCGGCTATGGATATACGAGTTTTTTTTCTAATGGAACTACTCGAGCTCTGTCCTTACCATACACGCTCACGTAAAATCAAGGACATCTTATATGGTAAGATTATTACCACAAGAATCAAAGTACACCGAATTAATTATTGGGGACACATCCATCGTAGGAATCCCACCCACCTTTTTAGAGCAGCGTCCTCCTCAATTGCTGGTCCCTAAAAGTTGTGACGCCCCTGTACACCTAGAATGACTCTTAGCTATTTTGAACATATTCGAACATCTTTATCAACAGGACGTGACGAGGAAGGCCAATATTCAGAATAATCATAATTGTTATCTAGTACAAATCATTGTAAAACTAAACAGTCCTCGAGTTCTCGAGGAAACCTGAATCCCGAACCTACAAAAACAATGTCTATTTTTTCACTCTGCCAATCACATGAGTAAATGGAAGTTAACTTATGATGGCGGTACTCAGGATCTCCCAGTTGAACGTTTTTTGTATCGTGTTAAACTGATACCTATGGACTTTCAAATGAAGATCTAGTTCACATCGAACGTAATCCTAAAATTTCCTGGAGCTGATTAAAATTGGATATGATAGAAAGATTCCAAGATCGGAGCACAGAACATAACATAAAAAGGCACATAGAATCAAGGAGGTGGAGACCTAATGAAAGTCTCAGAAGTTTTTTTAACGATATTATAGCTTTATCACTACGATTTCGAGATCCCCAGCCAGATTCAGATCTGCTGCATATTGTTCGGCAAAATATCGACCAAAGTTTGGCAATTTGCTTAAAACCTCCTAAAGTACCTATTCTGTTTTGGATGTGGTCGTCCTGGAATTTTAAAACGGAAATGTTTTAGGTGTTCTGGAAACTCATCAAAGAGGTTTCGAACTCCTGGGAACCCGATACCTCAGCAGACACCGATTCAGTCGCAATTACATCCACTACCGAAAATTCCTCATGGGGGAAACAACAATTCTAAAACCTAATAGTCTGCAATTATACCTACTTGTCAAACCAACAAAAACGACTTCTTTTCATTTCCACCCATACCTCCCAATGTACAAAACACACCCAAATACAAAAGATAACATCCAGCCGGGTATGTAAATATTGGCAAAATAAGCATATTTTACACAGTATTATTTCGGAACATTTCAGTCATGGACATTTCAGTCAATCGGCCTTATGCCGATATTAGTCTGAGAGGCTTGTTTGATAGTGGGGCCACCATAACAGTATTACGAGCTGAAAGCAAAAAGCTTTTACTAGACCCAAATTATAAAATATTTCATCTGCCAACTAAAGTGCACATGGGCTCAGGAAGCCCAGAAAGAGTGTTTGGCTACATACATGCCGAAATTTAATATAATGGAGTGGAAAATGTTTTAAGAGTCTATATATCATCCCTAATCTAAAGTACCGCCTATATCTGGGAATAGACTTTTGGAAAACGTTCAACATTAAAACTATTCCACTCTTCATATCTGAAGTCGATGGTCATAATAAGATGGCAAACCTTGACCAGTATTTACAAAATGAACTCAGCCTCAACAAAAACGAAAAACTAAATTCAGTCATAAAACAATTTCCGTCTTTTGAAGAACTTGGATTAGGACGCACTCATTTGGTTTCTCATAAAATAGACATAGCGGATGCAATGCCAATTACAACGCCATTATCCTGCCATCCAAAAATCACTCTATGAATAATTTAACAGAATAATATCTCTTGGTGTGATTGAGGAGTCGAATAGTTCATGGAGTTCCTCGGTGGCATTAGTCCGAAGGTCTAATGTCAAAGTCCGACTGTGCCTAGATGCCCGTAAACTGAACTTAGTGACGGTTAGGGACGCGTATCCTTTACCAATAATCGACGGGTTATTGAACCGATTGGATCGAACAAAATTCATTTCGAGGATCAATCTCAAGGATGCCTTTTGGCAAGTTCCGTTGGCTCCAGAATCCCGCAATAAAACTGCGTTCACCGTCCCTGGTCGTCCTTGGAAAAAGTAAGCGCAATATGGGCCTTTCCAGTTTCAAACTCTGTGAAGAAAATCCGAAAATTTTTGGGCGTGTCAGGCTGGTATCGAAGATTCATTTCTTCGTATGTATCAAAAATGTACATACTACTGTACTCTTTCCAATCACAAATATGAGCTTTGATGGACTTTATGCTAACATAAATCACCAATTCTCATTTGTCAATAAAATAAAATCTGAAGATGACTCCTCAAATTCTATCAAGAACATGTTCGAAACGTGTTTAGCAGAGGACTGATGCGGTTATCTAATCCAAACTCTGCCAGAAGCTTTACATCTCCCTAGAAATCCAAAACTTAGCTTCAGGAACTAAGTGATACATGGGAAAAAACTTAAACAATTCACAAGTGAAAGAAGGAGAGAATAGACACTTGACTAACTAAACCGTGGGATGGAAACCTCTATCTAACCTCTGTCAAACCACAATTAGCTGCATCAATCAGGAGAGACCAGCAGGATTAGGTAGAATCAGAAAAAAGTGCTTGGACAATCTCTTAAAATTAATAGCAACATGAATAAGGAATCATTATTTCAGGTGAACTCCGAAATCTAAACAGAAATTACAAAACAGTTCTCTAAAAATTCAAGACACTGTTTGGCCCAATCAATAACTTCGACATAGAATTGTCTTGAGCATCCATCCGTACTTTGAAAATATTATCATATAAATTCAAAATAAAATTTGGATTTAAAATTAAATTCTGTTTTATGAAAATCTGCGGTTAATTATAAAATTTGAAAAACTTGAAATTTTTGATCCGTACTGTCTTTTAATTTTGAATAATACAGCATTTCTAATTCTAAGCAACTCGACCATGACTATACATGACTATTGCATAAAGAAATGCACAACTAAAACTTTTCAAGTTTCATATTTTTAAATTTTTTTTAATTTTTCGAACTTTTAGAATTTAAAGTTAATATTAAAATTGAAAATTTGATAAGAGAGGATCGTTCTGTAATCAAAAAACGACTAAAATCATATATGATTGCGTTTGAATCCACACGAATAATACACATCACTCAAGTCAAATCCAATTAAGGGCAAGTCCCCCTTATAATCGTACATATGTATAATATACAAACCGCCAGATTTGATAAGAGCTTTACATTTGATTACTATACATAACCCTTTTATATTACCTACACTTGTAGACAAAAACGATATCAACTGAATTAACTTCAAATCTCCATTCATTTTATATACACATAAGCTTAACGATTATTATAGGAATAGCACCTGTTATTTATATCACGACGTATGTAGTATGTGCGACAAGAACCATAACCATACATAAAGTATTTCACACAAAACCAGAAGAAAATTTCGCCGTGTAATCGAGACGTTGAGTGTGTATGTACACACATAAGTATAGCGACGGTGGAAAACAACACGAAATCCAGATAACATATAAAAATCCAATAAATTAAGAGTTAGTTATACTGTTTTGTAGCACTTTTCCGAAACATACAAAACATACACATAAAAAGGGTTGTACATAATGCTACAGTATACTTTTCTACTTTGTTTTCAATTTAGCACATATCAAGCAAAAGTAAATTTTTTTTAAAAAATATGTGTATGTTGTTGTTGGCGTCAACGATTTTCCGTCGAGATGGTGTGGGATTTGTGTGTGTATACAAAATATATAGGGTTGCAAAATATTTTTCCCATACATGTATATTTAAAATTCTTTTTTGGCATAATTTAAGGGTTGGTTACACAAACAGTCATTTAAATAATCGGGCACAGTATTTCTTTTGCCAGCTTATCGCGAGTTCCTGCGATTAAACCACTTAATTTTATTAACTGTATCGCATGAACCCATAAAAAAATGTATCCATCATTAAATATATACCACAATCATGGGTGGTCCCGCAGAAATATTAAATTGTGGTAATTACTGTGATTTTAATTATGTTCGAACGACTTTTCATTATACTTCTTATATAAATATATAAAAGAAACACTCCCTATATTTAACACAAATCTTAAAAATTATTTGTTGCAAAATAAATTAATGATTTTTAATTAAAATAAACTTTTATGCTAATGACACTCTTAACTGCGTGGATTACCCATTTTGTTCGGTTGTTTATACATAAAATAATGTCGTTACTGGTTTTGTTTTTAATTTATGCGCGAAGTGGATTTTATTTAATTAAAGGTGAAAAGAATCTATATATTTAGAAGATTAAGCTAAGGTAATCTGAGTATTATTTGTGAGCCCATCCGCAGAGTTGAGAAACCATGTCGATGGTGGGAAATTCTAAAAAAACGCATACATATATACATATATTGGGGCTGATTCAGTGGGCCGCCAATAAATTTATTTATGTATTATATTTGAGAAAAGTTTGCAAATTTGACTTGATAAAAGTCAAGAGAGGTGGTCAATTGTAAAGTCAGAGAGGTTGTCAATTTTGTAAAACTCTTGGACATCTTATTCACCGATTCATTATCATCACATCGATTTAATCAAGTAAGATGTTGCCAACAAACAAAACTTTATAATCTCTCGCCTGATTTGGAGTTTGTCATGTAGTAGGTTTTTAAACCAGTAAGATATACTGTAGTAATTACTTTAGGTTGTGTGGTGGTTGTAATACCAATCCCAGCCATGTTATGTAGCGGTTATTCTAAATGCTGCTGATATGTTCATCGTAAAACGACACCAGACATTGACGGTATATTCAAGTTGAGATCTAACATGGGCATAAAACATAATTTAAATTGTTTCGAGGTCATAAATATCCCTTATCCAGCGCTTAATAAAACCACCGTTCAATGTGCATGTAAATCACATGATTTCAACGAAAGTAACCCTCAAGTCCTTGATTTGGAATACTTGTTATAAAAGTATGCCATTAATTTGATATTGTTGCATAACAAGATTCACTTTCTGATGAAACGATATACATAAATCTTGCACTTGTTAATTTTGAGACTAAGAAGGTTAGACTCACAATAAATCGTTAGTATGGCGATGTCTACTTGCAGTTTGTTTATTTTAATTTATTTTATTTTTATTGAGATAAGTCTACAAACATGACTTGAGAACTAAGAGGTCTACTTAAGATTAACTTCACGGTACCTCCCGATCCAAACGTCACACCTATAACCACTGCACAAAAAACCGAGCAAATAGGTTTATATCACCAAATTCTGTATAGATTTTAAGATCATCAAGATTAATACCAAATTCTGTATAGATTTTAAGATCATCAGGATTATAAAAATCCAAGGGCCAACATGAGAACCTAGTGGTACTCCAGAGGTAGCTCGTATTAAATTTCGATCTTTTATATCCTAGTTCAATATATTGAATGCGGTTACACAAATACGATTTAAACCAGGCTACTAAACTGTTCAGAGAAGCCGAATTGATACAGACGTTCCAATATTTTGCCATGAATGATGGAATCCAATACTTTGGTAGAGTCACGTGTACCTTGCTTGTGATTTTCAATTTGTTTATTGGAATTGCCCGTAAATTCAATAAAGTTCTCATGCTAGCAATGTTGCCTAGAACCAGTTCAAATAGCTATAGGTATTGAAGATATTACTGTTATACCTCTATAACATGAGACATCATTTTCTTGCTCCAGTTTTACTGGTTAATTTCGATTTCCACACCAGATTTTAGTAGTGGCCACTACATTTTTGAGGAAGTGAGGAGGTTCGAATATTTGGGTTCTCTTATCACTCACGATAACAGTGTGGGTGAGGATATTAAAGTGCGGCTGGCAGCTGGCAGCCATTCTTTGTATCCTCTAAGGCCACTGCTAAAATCTAAACACCTATCAAGTGCCGTGAAGCTGAAGCTTCCCAAAGCATTGATCAGACCCGTTGTTATGTTTGGATGTGAAAGTTGGGCGCTGATGGATGAGATGGCTCCTTACATTCGAGAGAGGAATCATTCGTGTGATTTACGCCCCAAAACGCAAAATAAATGGTACATACCGAGCTCTGTACAATATCGAGATCAGAGATCTGATGAAGATCCCCGATATTCTACATGAAGTACATGATCTCAGCGAGTACGCTGGCTCGGTCACGTTCTGCGTGCTGACCTGGAACGAATTGTGTAGCGATCTCAGAAAGGAGAACCACCATATGGTAGGCGCAGGTTCTTCTGGTTGTCTATGACAGTATGAAGACCAAGCCCAGGGTCGAAACCGTTGGAGCCAGATTGTTGACTCAGGAAGGGACCAGTAATGGCCTTTAAACACTGTTCTTATTATTAATTTCCATTTCATAGTGTTTTATATGACAGTAATATGTTCTGTATGTAAAAATTTGTAGGTCATGCTATTCTTAATATATGATGTTTGTTTTATTATTATTATTTCTAGAAGCTCTGGTATTTATTAAATTATCCTCATATAATTAAAAAATCATTTCTTTGAATTAATTTATAATTAATTTAAGTCAACAAGTGTTTCAAACTATAACCACTATGTATCAGGTCATGTATCAGCTATGCACATCTATAGCAAGTAGCACTTTTCGGCAGGATGATTATTTTGTAATTAAGTAAAATTGTTCGTCTTCAGTTGGGCTTATGGTGATTTCACCAGTATTAGTAAGTAGTTTTTTCTCGTTGAAGGTTTTATTCACTTCAACACTTTAGCCTTGGCCTTTGTTAGACGAACATCCCTAATGGGCAGCGTCCGAAGTGGGTAAATGTGTATATATATAGTTTGATACTAGCAGTTTTATAAATTATTATAAATTAATTTAAAGAATAAGAATAACTAATATTTACTAAATTTAGTAGATTTACTAAGTTAATGTGACAATGAAATTTACTGATTTAATGACTATGAAATTTACAAAGTTAATGACAGTGAAATTTATTAAAATTAATGACTTGATGGGATTTATTAAATTAATGACAATGAAATTTACTAAGTCAATGCAATAAAATTTACTAAGTTAATGACAATGAAATTTACTTAGTTATTGACAGTGAAATTTACTAAGACAATAAATTGAAATTAACTAAATTAATGACAATGAAATTTACTAAAATAAATGACTTGGTGGAATTAAATAAGTTAATGACTTGATGGAATTTACCAAATTAATGAAAATCAAATTTACTAAGTTATTAACAATGGAATTTACTAAGATAATCACAATGAAATTAACTATGATAATGATACTGAAATTTACTAAGTTAAAGACAGTGAAATTTATTAAGTTAATGACAATGAAATTTACTAAGTTAATGACAGTGAAATTTATTAAGTTAATGATCATAAAATTATTTTAAATGAAATTTACTTAATTTAATTTAAGTTAATGGCAATAAAATTTATTAAGTTTATGAAAATGATCTTTATTAAGCTAATACAATGAAATTTTCTAAGATAATTAATTAAAATTTACTAAGTTTATGACAATGAAATTTACTAAAATCAATTACGAGTACTTGATGTAATAACCTAAATTAATAACTTGATGGAATTCTCTAAATTAGTGACAATGAACTTTACTAAGTTAATAACAATGAAATTTACTAAGTTAATCACAATTAAATTTACTAAAATAATGACACTGAATTTTGCTAAAGTCAATGACAGTGAAATTTACTAAGTTAATGCGAATGAAATTGGCTAAGTAAATGACAGTGAAATTTACTTAGTTAATCACAATGAAATTTTCTAAGTAAATGATAATGAAATTTACTAAGTTAGAGATAATGAAATTTACTAAGATAATGACAGTGAAATTTACTAAAACAAATGATTTGATGGAATTTACTAAATCAATGACAGTGAAATTTACTAAGTTAATGACAATGAAATATACTAGGTTAATAACAATGAAATTTACTAAAATTAATGACTTGATGGAATTCACTAAATTAATGACAATTAAATTTACCTATTTAATAACAACGAAATTTATTAAGATAATAACAGTGAAATTTACTAAGTTAATGACCATGCAATTTAGTAAGTTAATGACAATGAAATTTACTAAGTTAATAACCATGAAATTTACTAAAATTTATGACTTGATGGAATTTATTAAATTAATGCCAATGAAATTTACTAAGATCATGATAGTGAAATTTACTAATTTAATCACAAAGAAATTTACTAAATTAATGACCATGAAATTCACTAAGATAATGACAATGAAATTTCCTAAGTTAATGACAAATAATAGTTAATGTTAATGAATTTTACTAAGTCAATGACAGTGAAATTTACTAAGTTAATGCGAATGAAATTGGCTAAGTAAATGACAGTGAAATTTACTAAGTTAATGACAATGTAATTTACTAAAATTAATGACTTAATGGAATTTACTAAATTCATGACTAAGAATTTTACTAAGTTAGTCACAATGAAATTTACTAAGTTAATGATAATGAATTTTACTAAGCTAATGACTATGAAATTCATTAAAATAATGACAATGAACCGCTACAAGAGGAATCGGTGACGGTGAAAAAATAAATCAACCATAAAAACTATGGGAAAACTATGGCATTACAAAGTAACGAACGATAGAAAATTTGGTAGCGACAAGCGGTCTCTTCATTATCAAAGAAAATAGCCAGCCAAGGACATTATAGCCGTTGTCCTCACCAAGATTATCAATGATACACGCAACTATAATTGCAGGCAGGGAAACCATTTCAAAATATATTGGAATCCAAGTGGAGCGGATTGATCGAGAGCCTATAAATAGGCAACTGAAATAAATGTAGGTAGAGTTAAGTAGAGAGTAACTAGCCCGCTTATCAGTGTCTGAAATAAAAGTATACCTAAGGAACGAGCACCCAAATCCAAATTGCCATGGTGGTCTTACGAGCTGATCACCAAACGTAAAACAGTTCAAAAACTACACAAGCTCTACCAAAAAAAAACAGATCTAATAATAAAGGAGGCCAAACGACTAATCTATGCGGAAATGCATATTTCAAAAGCGTTAACGAAACAAGCCAGTGTAGCTTAGAAAATTGTATTAGTGACTACGGAAACGCCGAATTATGGGGTTTTGTATACAAATTCAGCACGGGAAAATTGAAAACGAAATGCTACTCAAAGCCATAATAAGCGATGGTGGACAAACAACCATGAGTTGGGAATACACCACAAGATTCTTACTAAAAACACTGCTACTCCAATAAAGTGTACGGTACCAATATGCGCAGTTCCTCTCAATCATATCAATGACCACCAGTAAACCGCCAGGTCTAGACAACATTTAGGTCGAAGTGATACAGCATAGAGGCGGTAATAGGGTCAAGTGTCACCAGTTTCATGAATATCTTTCTCGATAAAGGATATTTCTAAATGCTTGGAAACATGGCTAAGTGGTAATCTTTAAGAAAGGAGGTGATAGAAACCTTAGTGACCAATCATGTTGTGGTCAGTCTTAGGTAAACAACTCGCGAAATTGATTAATAGCAGTGGTGCATATATAGTAGTTCGGCCTCAGCAAAAATTGATCCACAGGCGCTAGGGTGAAAATGATCATAACAGTTAAGGACCGAGCAAACGTACTCTAGGAGTCTTCCTACAGATGTATCTGGAGCTATCAAAAATCTGTGGTGATCAAGTATCATGAAAGAGCTAAAGAATATTGCTCAGCAAATCTTTACTCTATCATAAACCACTATTTCTCTGATAGAATTGCCACTGTTATCATTATCCATCATATACTTCAAAAAAGTGTAAATGAAGGTTGACCGCAGAGCACCATATTGGGCCCACACCTCAGGAATATTATTTTCAATGGTAATTGGAAATTCACGACAAAACACTAAAGGAACACTCGACATTAGGAGGTCACCTCCTTAGGGATTCCTTAGGAGTGTCTGTTTATGGTCAGAGAATAAATATGATAAAGTCCATAACGTGGCTGGGATTGAAATTCGATGACTCACTTATTATATAGTAAGAAAGTTCTCTCACAATAAATGAAGAGAGACTACGAAATTACCAGCACAGTTTCAAGAAATGAATGATTTTCGCTGGCTAATTCCATGAGTGGGCCATTATTACGATCCGCGGCAGAAGGAGTTATTTCGCATTGAGGTCAAGATTATTTGGCACTCGAGGTCGTTGCAAGCGACGATGTCTCCACGATGTGGAGAACAACCTGGCCTCTTCAGATTGTCTTAGACAGTATGAAGACCATGCTCAGGATTGTAACGGTTGGAGCCAAATAGTTGACTCAGTAAGGGGCAAGTAATGGCCTTTAAAATCTGATTTTTATTATTATGAAATATATAAATAAATCTGCCATCAAGAGGTTTAAATTCAACACTTATTCACAAATAGGTTCCGGAATATCATCTAAATGATTTTGGAGCATGCTGAATCGGTCATGTTATTAGCTGAAGTAGTAGCCATACTATAGTGGACGTCTGTTCTAGATTATACAAATCCAATATCAATTTAGCAAAACAATTATTGGAATCATATCTGTGCGTATAATGCTGCCTTGATTGGAGACTGTATTTTAATTTCAGTTTTAAAACCTGTGAATTTTTAAGCCACCCAGTAGTGATTTGGTTTTAAACTATAATTCTGTTCTTATCTTTATATATATGTTTCAAAAAACTAATTTTTTTTCCATCCTTTAATCACCAGCATATCCGCATTTATTGCACCATTAATATCCTGCTAAATCTCTCTTGAGTGTTGTGCAACAACTTTAAAACAAATATAAACCTGCAGTATTAGCAATAAAAATAATAAAAGTCCAACTTACGACTATAGATATGTTCATACATATAACAATCAAACCCCATTTTAAATTACACAATAATCACACATACACACACATAAAAAGAACAATAAAAGTTCATTTTGTGAAGAAAAAAAAAGAAAAACTTTTTAATTTGTAACAAAACAAGAAGAATAAGAAGTAGTTAGAGCTATACAAAGCACAACAGATATAGAGATAAGTTTGTTTTGTGTATCATGCCGTTGAAAACAAGCGGGACAAAAATCGCTTAAAAAATCATTCCATTGTTGTGTGTGTATGTAAACATTCGTATATTAGGTATATTGTTCATTACCAAGTTTTATTGTTGCAAAAAAAAAATTAAAACATTAGTAGTTTTGTTTAAACAATAGTAGAATTTTAGTGTTCTTTTTATGTGTGTGCACTTCTTGTAATATATGTTTAAGAAAACTATAAAACAAACTAAAACTTTGTTTTGAGAGAGTAGCTAACTAACATCTTCAACTAACCACTGTAATGTTAAAAATGTTGCAGTAAAATAAATATTTAACTTCCCCAAATAAGGGTGCAGGGTGTAAAGTTACATATAAGAAATAGTTAGATGGAAACACCACAAAATTGCATTCTTCATCTCAAATCAGACTCATAAAATTAAAACTAAACTTTTCTATATATGTATATAGTTGGTGAAATGGTTATGACTGTGTATTATGATGATGGATACAACAAGAACATAATTACGCTATCTTTAAAATACTGTTTACAATTACAATCATAAAATTCTTATTTTAATGGTTACTATAAAATGTTGCATTCTTAATTTGAATCAAGGAATGGATAATAACTGATCTGCGTTCAAAGATCCGGAAGAGAACACTTGGGTTTTAGCATTAATATATATTTAGCGAACCTCAAGTTGGTTTTAATAATAAGCTATGAAGTACTTCATTCCAGTCCCAGTTCAAGTAAAGTGAACTTTTGAATAGGGATAGAGGGATTGCTAGTTTGGGACCAACAAAGATCCTTACTCTAGTATTGGAGCAATGTAGTCCTTGCAAAAATGACCAGTTTGCACACAGTCAAAGGATTATATAGGGTATTAAGCACAGCTGTACAGTCCCTGCAAAGAATAATTACCTTCCCTCAATCCCGCAAAAATTAAACGCCTCTATCACACTATGTGTAAGTGAAATTAGTTCAGCTTAAAAAGTGATGCATATAGTATGTACCCAGACTAGCCTAGAATCTAAGCTCATAGGACAGTAAAACCAAATCTAGCAGTGACTTCTGGGCGAGAGCCATCCGCAAAAAAGACTCACACAACTGTCTATAGAAATCCTGAAAGAGCCACAATTCTTTCGAGGGGAAAACGACGGGGAGAATGAATTGGTTAAATTAAATTCAGGCACCAGCCTGTCATTCACCATTTCGCTACGTGGCAAGATTGAATGATTGCATTTCGGGCAAGCATAGAATAGACCCCATAACAATAAGATTAGTAGAAGCTAAAGCCCCAGTTAAAACGCGACAGGCTTTTAAATGCATTCCATCCAGCCTTACTACAGAAGACGTTAATTTTACAACCGGTAGCCATACAACTGATGTTGAAAAGGTAAAGAAACCAGTGATTTCAGACCCCAGGAATAGCCAAATAATTGTAATGGCGTTTTGCAGCTTCTAATATCAAGATAAAATTGCAGCTTCTAATATCAAGATGAGAGTTTAACATCTAGAATAACCCCTAAATACTTAACGAGTTCTGTCCTTATAATCGCTATGCCAAAGAAAGGGAACAGACAAATCAGCATCAACCAAAAGCAATGGCAAAAGTGACACTATTCCTATTTGTGGGCAGCTCTTCGCCACTTTGCCATCCAGCTCAGTCTCAATTATGCGAGAATTGACGATAGAATCGATGAATTTAACAACGGTTTGATCAATTATTAAAATTGGTATTCAGGCACTCGTGATCATAGCAAACGAAATACTATCAAAAGCTCCTGTAATATCCATGAATGTACCTACTAGATTCTAGTTATGTAGAGTAGTTTTATGAAATGCCAGCTCTCAGTTACACGATACCGAGTGGAGAGATATAATTAAATAATTATTCGTAATAAATCTGTCGATGATCCATTGCTTTAGGTATGAAAATTACACTACTTCAGCTACAGGCGCGTACGCCTGGAACAGATTGAGGAGGTGATGAGTGGAAAATAATGCAGAAATTCAGCAGGGAAATGGTCATCAGGACCACTCGATTTTTAAAGGTGTACACGAAAGACACTCCAGTGTATAACATCAGTAGTGATTAGCTCGGAGGTAAACGAACGGAAATTAGACAGGAAAGTAGACAGACCACAGTAGCTCACCGAAAATTATCGAGTCTACAAGTGTCATTCATAGCCAATTGTTAAGTCTATGGCGAGAAAATTATCAGTTTTACAATAGTATAAGCCTTTTGAGTTACCAAAAACCAATACCAATCAGAAAAAAATTTTGCTAAGGGTATTAAATATTGGCAAAGCGCGTGTTCAGCGAATTTGCAAATTGCATGCTAAGACGGGACAAATGTCAGTGGAAAATCGGAGGGGGGGCGATAGAGACAGCATTAAATATCAAGATCGGAACTAAAAAAATTATTAATTTTATTAAATCAATTAAGTCCTTGGAACTACGTTATTGCAGAGGTACGATTGCGAGATGACTATATCTCAGCGGCGACCTTTCGATCGCGAAATTGTATAAAATGTACATGGAAGCTAATCTAAGCCTTTTTGTCAAAGCGTTTTGTTCCCGGATGGTAGTTAGAACAAAATTTAATATAAGTAACCCTCCGTCTAACGAGATTCAATAAAATAGCAGCTGCTTATTATGAAGCTTTGAATCCACAAATTGTGTGGTAAAGTATTATTCCAGATGCTAGATTTCGAAAATAATGGACTATTAACGATCGGTGGAAACAGTTATCTTCCCTTATTGGGCCGATGGAGAAATCACTTGAATACAAGGAATATTCAATTGTAGCTTTCTTGGATATAGAGGAAGCCTTTAGCAACGTCAAACAGGTCACTAAGAGACTGGATAGATCAAATGCTAAGAGGCAGGATTGTGACAGCCCATCTGGTTTGGACGTCTGCCGGCAGATACGTGAGCAGAGGGTTTTCCATCCGAAAATATTAAATGGTACTCGCTTGATCTTTACGGATAGAGCGAAATACCTCGAACTACTTTTGGACAGCAAGCTAAGCTGGAAACCAAACATCTTAGAGAGAGTAAAGAAAGCTACTATAGCGCTCTACTCCTGTAAAAATGCCATTGGAAAGAGATGAGTTATGAAGCCCCACATAGTACACTGTCGCTACGTCTCAGTGGTCAAACCTGTATACTACTGTATGGGGTTGTCGTTTGGTGGCCAGTGTTATTTTGGACAACCTAAAACTATTGGTGAAAGTTAAAAAAAAACCGGATGTTTGTGCATAAATGAGGCTCTGAGGAGCATACTACCGACTACGCTATCCCTTCGCCATCTGTTGACGTTAGATTTCAAACTGAGTTTCCCACCAGAGAGGACTGGGTGAATGAGACGATTGTGGACATTGAGGCGCAAAGCATCTTCACGAATACATCATACACCTTGACATCGAAGGTAGCCCAGAACTGCCTGGCATTTTTAAATGAGATGGTTGGTCAGTTCAACGTCCGCTTGAAGGGCATTTCAATATCGCTGACACAAAGATACCGCTTGCTTCATGTAATATGCTGCTTCAGGAGAAAGCCATAAAAGAAGCGAATGTCAGATGGTCTAATGCTAGTTCATGTAATAACCAGCAAATATGGCCTGAACTTGACCGGTCCAGACCTGGCCAACTGATACCGCTTCGACAGCATTATATTGGAGTGATCGTGGGAGCTATAATGGAACATTGTCTCATCGGGGTAATGCGAACAAACGGGGTGCCACTGCCCATGATTTCTGCCGCAGCTGTGCTGATGAGGAGGAGGAGGAAACTGAGCTCCATCTGCTCTGCACCTGTCTTAGTGTAGCGTACTGCGTTCTTAGTAAGATCGATGTCAGAGACTTTGGACGCTTCTTGGTAAGCTCAAGATGTCAAAACTAAAACTAAACTAATCAAATTAATATACTTGAATTTTTTAACATACGTACGTGTCAAATTACCATTTGTCCTACGCCTTATCTGAATCGCTATAACAGCTTCATCTTCCTATAGCATCATCTAGCAATCAAATTTAAGGCAGCATCCGATATTTTATAGCATTTGGCGACCGAGAAATATATTAAAGTAGCACCTAATTTAGCCAAATTATAAAGTCCAAAATCCGTTACATTCGAACAAACTGATACGCTTAATTCACGCAGAGCAACACAAAAGCTTGGCAAGTGTTTTCGGCCAATATCTGTGATTTGATTAATGCATCGCCTTAAGTATACGAACTCCAATTGCGAACAATTTTTAATCATCACTCTTAATCCATTATCAACGACAGCCGAGCAGTCTTCTATTTGTAATTTTAACATGAAAAAATGTTGTAAGTTGTTGACGACTTAATTGTCGACGTTGATAAAAAAAATTACCAAGTAATCTACGTAATATTCTATGTGTCGACACTTGCGTAAATTTCATGGCACCCCGCCCATTCCAGAACTTTCTTTGAAAATAACATCAATTTATTTACATAATTTGACATAATTTTATTTACTTTTTGATTGAGTAAAAAATCATGTACCAACATACTAGAATAAAAATACCTTTAAAAGCGGCTAACTTCACCCTGTCCTGCAAACAATTTTGCAGCAGACAAAATCGAAAAAATCCGCCTTTAACTTTTCTATTAATGGAAATTCACAAATTTACAAAAAATTACGGCATATCATTCGAACAAATAGAACAATGAGATTCTTCATCTTTCTTCTGCAACTGTCTTTAATGTCTAATGATATACAATGTGTCAATTATATGGGACCTGTGCGTCGTTGATCTCTCTGGGGGGGCCAAAAATGTATTGTTAGAACCCATTTATTTAAAAGCGGCCCCCAACACAAAATTTACGGTATGACATTTAGTTATTTGGTTTAAGGACTGCTACAGATTCTGGATGAGCAAAACAAAGTGACCTGGCACAGCTAAATTATTTTTAAATTATCCGCATAAGTCTGGGGCACCGTAATCAATCAACCAACCGCATACATATAGCATTAAGTAGGGTAAAACATATTTGCGAATGTTGTAATAATTGCTATTCGCGTAATTTACAACACAATTTTTCATTTCTTGTGTGTTGTCATTGTTAATTGTATGCAATTCATTTTATTTTAAACTCAACACACACACACGTTACAAAAATATTTTTCTTGGCTCGTAAAATAATTATAAAAAGCATGTTGACATTTTTTTTTTATTTAATTCTTGCCTTTTCATGGTTTCGTGCAATCGGAAAATTAAATTTAACTTTATGTATGTGTGTGTGGACCGTCGCATACACAAACACAAAATTAATTTTCTTTTTTTACAAACATCTAAATTAGGCGCCCATTACAATACACATCATTTCTGTTTTTATTTATTTTATTTAATTAAGAAAAACAAAAAACAATTCTTTTAATTTTATAATTAAACATTTAGGCATGAGAGTGCTGAAGAAGACACCGAAAAATCGTGTGAGATATAATTTTATATTAGATTTTTAAAAATAAAATAAAATTTTATAAATAATTCAGTCTAATTTAGGAAAGATTATTGAATACTCGCAATCGAATAAGTTGAATTCAATTCAAGTTCATTTTCATGACTGTAAGTATCTATATAGTTGGTCATTTCTCATCGCCTATGATCATCTTAATCGTTGCACATCATTTATTTCAATTTTATATTTTGTTTAATGTGCACCAAATTAAAAAGATATTTTTTTTCGACGTCAGTCGTTGCCGCATAAAAAAAAATGGGCAAGAACTCTCTCTATTATACAGAACTTAATTTTCCGATTTCCTGTATATAAATGGGTGCTAAAATGTCATGTTCAAAACGCTGTTCCACACATTTTTTTATCACCCAGTTTCATGTATACATATATGGATACGTAAAGCGAAATACAACAGAATAGAATGATAAATGACGCTTTGCCGTCCTCTATGTGTATGTTTAATTTTTTTTCTTGTAACAAACTTTTTTTACTTTGGTTATGTTTTCTAAGATCTAACACGACACACAATATTCTCGTCTTTTCTATTAAAACTTATTTCATTAATTTTCTATAAAAATCGAAAAGGAAGTCTTTGCAAGAATAAAAAAAAATAAAAAATCGACAACGATTTTATGTTTTAAAGTGTTCAACCTCATTGTCTTATTTCTGCTCGATGTATGTATACTCGTATATAGGAAACAAGAATGAATAGAAAAAACTTTGTCATCATCTACACTACATACATATACCATACGACGAACGAGAATTATTGTGCTGCTGTTGCTGCGGTTAAATTGAGTTTGAGGAAGACAACGTTTTCTTAATTTTTTTTTTTTTTTTTGGTGACATTGACTTAGGTTTGAATATTCATTATGATTTTATGAAAGTTTGGAGCGATGACATGGAAATTAATGAGTTTATGGTAACTTAACTATATATATCACAGTAAATGCTTGTGGTATTAGTATATAAATGGGAACAAAGATTTTTTGCAAGTTTGTTATTATTATTGATGTTAAAAAGCCGCAACAAGTTAATTAAGACTGTATATAGTGTCAATCACAAGGGATCACGAACTTAAAAAACCGAAATTGTATCACAATGTTTGAATTTGCTGCTTCAATTTACATAATTCAAACTTTTATAAAAATGCTTTATTACAAAAAGCTCCACCACTATGTCCAAATAATAGAACTAAATGCAATAAAGAAGGGTCCGGCTCTCTTATAAATCTGGGGATCGTATAGATAAGGAAATTTGGATCTCTAGACCTGCCTCCGAGTCTACAAACAAATGACGAAAGATAGCAACATTGAGATCGTTGGAAAGCTGGTACTTTAAGGTAAATCTACAATACCCGGAGGAAGGCTTGCAAAGCTGAAACTAAGCTAGACGATATAAATTGTGCCGATGGAAATGACGGATACAAATAAAGCAACGAGGAAACCGGTGAGGAAATTCACCGATCCTTATATCCCTCTGAATTCGGGGATGAAAGCTTATTTCTCAATAAACAGACATCTCAGGAAGAAACCCCTAAATTTACAAAAAGAACTAAGCTGCATGCTACTGCCATTACACTTACATGAAGATGGTAGCATCACGTCCTCCGATGGATGGTGAATTATCTCTGTTTTGCTGTAACTTTTCTATCACTGCTTTGTTTAAGCAACTCGACCTCATCAAGGCTGTAATACCACAATATTAAATTATAAAATTGCTAGAGTAATCTTATTTAAAGTTTTCTTTTTAACATGATGATTGGTTAAAATCTATAAGTCCGGTAATCTCGTCAGAGACACCGTCAACATCGAATACGTTCAATTTTACACTTGCAATTACCACACTACAAATAATAATATAAAGTTTAAGCATGGCTAAGAAAGTTATTAAACGAATTAAAGAAAATCTAAATTGTTTTCATCATGCCTTGTATGGACAAGACCTGTAAATAGACCTGTAAATCATGATACCTTCTTTGAAATCGGTTTAGGTTGATGCATCAATTTAGAAATCACCATCAATGTCGATGATCCTATATTGATTTTATTTGTAGCAATTCAAATGATTACCAACGGAACATTAGAGGTGGCTCATGGCTTTCGTAAGGCTGATCGATCAATGAATATACAGAAAAGCAATGAAAGTAATAAATACTAGGGGTATTTTGGTACTATAGTGGACGGAAAGGACTTATTGTTAGTCTTAGTGATTTAGCCTCTTCTTTTGGACAAATATCCAATCCATATTACGAACTTCCATTTCTTATCAGCCGTTACTCTACCTAGCACAGAAGTAATCAGTTACAACGAACTTGACCGCGCGCTTTTAATTATTTCGCAAAACATAAATGGACCTCAAACAAATTGTAAATGATTTTGCTATGATAACGGACCATGGTCAACTAAACTGCAGGATTATAAATTCAGAATGCATTGTTAAAGAAACGGATAATTTGACATTATGAAAATAATCGATCGCACAAACGGATCACGATTACCCTCTATCGGCACACAAAGGTATATACACGACGACACCGGTTGGAATCAATTATTTATGATTATAACTAGGCCTTTTGAATTGAAGTCATTTATAGTAAGTAAACGCTTAGTCCTTGTAGGAACACATCCTTGTAAAACAACCATAACATTATGATTTTCTATTGTAAAATCAGTATATAATCGACGCCATAAGGTTCTCGAGAATATATAGGACATAAGATATAAAATTGGAGGTAACCAATTCCAGAAACGAAAAATAAAATATTCGAATGGTTTTATAATTTTTATTTAACTAAATTAAGCTTAAAAGCTTTATTTGATAATATTCATTAACTACGAAATATTAATTTTATGCCTTTGAGGTTGAAGTAAAAGCTATCAATTCAAGTAATTTAACTAACTTCCAATGAAGGTTATTTTTAAAAAGGAGCTACATGATAAAAGCTTTCACTAAAGTCAGAAGGCATAATTTACTAAAGCAGAAAAGTTGTAATGAAATGTTTGCATATTTAAAATAAGGACAATCGAGCTTTTGTATTCAAAATTAAAATTTTATTAATTTAGTAAACTTATGAAACAATCAGACAGATTCTAACATAAAATATTAAAAGATTTGTCTGAGAGCGTGTCAACTTATTTAAGCTTTTAGACTTTAAATTCCAAACTGTCTTCTGATCACTCACCTGTAATTGTAAGAGTGAGCACCGGCGTCCTAAGAATAGAAACGCCAACACGGCTTACAAACAAACAAACTGATTGGAATCAATATAAGAGGCTAGTCGAACAAAATTGTGTACTGAATATCCCTCTTAACACACCAGCAGATATTGATGCGGCGGAAGCAAATTTAAAAGATGTCTTATCATTATCATCTGAAAAGGCCACACCCATCTTAAATAGTACAGAAAAAGTTAATAAACTGTCACAAAATATACAGGAACTAATCCAGGAAAAGCGGAAAATTCGCCGCCGATGGCAAGAAACAAAATCACCTTTGTTAAAATGGAAATTAAATCGAGCTATTAAGACTCTAAGATTTGCATTGCGGGAAGAAGAAAACCAGAGCATCCAGAATTACTTAAATGAACTCTCGGCAACCGATTAGTCTGAGAGGACAGATTATTCTTTGTGGAAGGCAACAAAAAAGTTAAAAAGGCCAACAAACTCAAATCACCCGATTAGACTACCAACTGGAAATTGGGCGAGAAGCGATGAAGAAAAAGCCAATGCTTTCGCTGCTCATCTAACAACAGTATTCGCACCACACGAAGAAACTAATAACTTCGTGTTACCCGACCAAATGGATGATGGTTTGTTCTTCAAACCCATAAAATATAAGTGGAAGAAAGTTAAGAATACAATTAAAAATTGTATAAGTCCAAAAAAGGCACCAGGGCATGATCTTATTACTGGAAAAATGATAAGGGAATTGCCAGAGAAATGCATAAAACTAATAACATTCATATTCAACGAAATCATGCGGACTGGTTATATTCCTCAAAAATGGAAGATGTCTTTGATCACAATGATACATAAAGCTGGAAAAAATGAAACACAGATTTCATCATATCGTCCAATAAGCATGCTGCCTACAATCTCAAAACTATTTGAAAAAATGTTACTAACGAAATTGAAACCAGTATTAGAAGAACGGCATATTATTACAGACCATCAATTTGGGTTCCGAAACCAACATGGTACCACAGAACAAGTACACAGAATTGTAAATGCAATCAAAAACACCTTTGAGGAAAAGAAATATTGTTCTGCTGCCTTCTTGGACATTGCACAAGCCTTTGATAAAGTTTGGCATGATGGGCTAATATACAAAATTAAAGGACTTCTACCGAAGAAATTTCACTCAGTTCTGGGAAACTATCTCCTTCAAAGGCAGTACATGGTTAAACAAAATAATGCAACTACTTGTTTAAATGATATCAACTCAGGTGTTCCACAAGGCAGCGTTCTAGGTCCAATATTATAATTGCTGTACACAGCTGACTTACCTGTAACCAACAAGGTAGTCATATCAACCTTTGCCGATGATACGGCCGTCCTAGTGTCACACGGTAATCCCGAAACTGCCTCAAAGGAATTACAGAATCATCTAAACAAAATCGAGAACTAGCTGAAGACATGGCGCATAAAAGTGAACGAAAACAAATCAACTCACGTCACATTCACGCTAAACAAACGCACTTGCCCACCAGTAGAATTAAACAATATAAATATTCCTCAACAAACCAAGGTCAAATACTTAGGAATGCACCTGGATAGAAGGCTAACGTGGAAAAATCATATCGAAGCAAAGCGCAAACAAATAAAAATAAAATTTTCCAAAATGTATTGGTTGATGGGAAGAAAATCTCAGCTGTCATTAGCCAATAAAGTTTTATTGTACAAAGTGATATTCAAACCCATATGGACATATGGTATTCAGTTATGGGGATCCACCAGCGCGTCAAACAGAGAACTCCTGCAACGAACCCAAGCAAAAATACTTCGTAGTATTACCAATGCTCCGTGGTACATTCGAAATAGTAATATTCACGATGATCTTGGAATTAAAACTATTAAAGAAACCATTAAAGAATTCAGTTCGAAATATTACTCAAAACTAGAGACACATCCCAATGAATTGGCCAGGGATATATTAAAATAGCCGCGATTTAGGCGACTTAAAAGAGCAGATCCACTTGGACTGATGAACCTGTAAATATATTAAGCGTTTAGGTTTTACATATAAATGTAATCTAAATTAATTAAATAGTGAGCACAATAACAAGTATTAACATTGGTTAAGGCTTAAAATATGTAATAGTTTTAGCTTAAGATTTGAATACTTCTTGTTAGTTTCTTTTGTAGAAAGATTCAAGAATAAAGCCATTGGCAGCACTTAAAAAAAAAAAAAAAAAAATCCAAACTTCCATTTCTTTTATATTTCCTTCATGCTGACAAAATAATATTTGGAATGTGTCTACATCTAATGTCTGCAATTTCACAAATTATACATGCAAACTTATACAAGCATCCTAATAATAACATTTCCAGTAGCTGCAAAAAATCATAGAAAGCTTTTAGTGTCAGTGGTTTTAAAAACTGCATTCAATGAATTGCATTTTCCAGATTTAATTTCGTAAATTACAATTATAGCTTATAACAAAAGTTAATAAACTTTTAACCAGAATGAAATTTAAGTGCTTCTTAATTTCAAATACAAATACAGAATTATTTGAAAGCTTTTAAATTCGAAAATTTGCCAAAGTTTAAGACGCTTTATATTGGATTAACGGTGGTAAACTAAAATTTGAAAACAGAATATTTTTAAGTTCATAGTTGTCGGAAGCTTTTTATTTCCAAACTTTTAATGTAAGCTTTTCGCTTTAAATTCTGTAAAATTATTTTTCATAAAAAAATTTCTAATTGATTATAAAAATTATATTGTTAATTGAGCTTTTGAGCGAAAACGCAATATTAAATATGGAGCTTTCTTACTAAACTCAACAGCTTTTACGGATATTTATGTTTCCAGTAAGTAAAACTATTAAACTTTCAGCTAGATTCACTTATTTAGTTAAGCTTTTTAGATGCTAAATAATAATATAAACAATCTGAGAGCTTTCAGTTAAGTGCCGAACAATTAAAAGGTTTTCAATATTATACAAATCATATTAAACTTTTTTATGAATTGTTAAAAATTTCTAATTTCGCAATATCATATGGATTTATAAGCTCATTTACTGATATTAAGAAAGCATGTACTAAGTGCTATTTCAGACTAAGTTATACAGGCTCAATAAAACAACACTAATAATGAAGCTTTAAGATTGTTAAATATTAAAATTAAAAGCATTTGGTCTATTTAAAATGCTCTGAGAGACAAAAGTATTATTTTTTAAATGCAAAACCATTATGTATGTGAAGTTGGCCCAATTTCCATTAGTAGTATTTCGAGTAGTCTTATATTTGACTAGCAAGTGGTTTGATTATTAGTCTGTCTATCATCTACACCTTTACCGAGTTGTCGGCTAATAATTTAATTTGAAATTAAAAATGCATGAATTGGGGGCATTTCTTTCTCATCAAGAAAATCGTTGATTGATTTTAACAGAACACTTAATCGTTTTAAACCGTTTCCTCTTGACTCAACCAGCGAACATTAAAAATATAATATCTTTGATTTCAGTGATTTTCAGTTCTCTTAAAAGCTGCACAAACTGACAAACGAGATAATCCATGACTCAGGTATCATGGAATTGAAATATGCTAAGTGAAACAAGGGTTTATGCTGTTTTCAAGTCAAAACAAATTCAGATTCATGTTTTCATTATGTGTAGCTATTGAGCATCATCTGTTGGTATGGAAACTACATGGCTTTGCATCTATACTGGGTTGGACAACACGGATTTTGCACTTAGATAGACTTAATCAGGAATAAAAATGTATAAAATAAGTACGCTCGCCGTACGATCCAGCTTACAACAAAAAAAACATATAGTGAACAGAGTTAAACTACTCAGGTTGAATTAGAAAACACAGATCATACGTAAGTAAGTATTTCCAGAAGTAGTATAAAAGTAGTGAACAAAAGTGCTTCTATTTTTGTGAAAAGATATTACTGTTGAAAAAAAATCATTTTTATTTTCGGGGATTTTGGACTACCTGCACAAAGGTTAAAACTTTAATTAAATTGAAAGTTTATCTTTCGTCAACTGTGAAACAGTGCGTGGTCGAAGTATGGCGCCACGTACGCAGTGACTACAAATTTTCTTCGCTACTTGTATACCAGTTGTTGGCCAAAACTGATCACGTTTACAATTGACAGTAATACCTTAGGGCCCACAAATGTCTATGGGCGGGAGCAGAATGGTACCATTTTTCTAGATAAAGCGATAAAGATTTTAGGTTTACATCTTAGATTTGGTTACCCTTGCGTAGTTCCTTAAAAACACGTTCGTAGTATTCATGTTGAACCAAATATACAATGCGTTGAACGCCTGAATCATAGTCGATTGCGTCGAGCGATTGGATTGGATTTGGATGTGAGGTGCAACCACGCATATAATCCGCATAAATTTTGAATGGTGCTGACACGATTAGCAACAAAGGTGTTCAAATCTGTTAGTGTACCATAAATCCAGTATAGTGCAATTTTTGAATCAATAAAATACCTTTTCTACGATGAAATTCATGTTGTCTATATAACCTTGCACATTAGTTGTACAAGAAGAAGGGCAGCGTATAGTTCTAGGCTTGCCAATGTCGATTTTTGTATTGGAGCAACTCTAGATTCACTGCACATGATAGGTAGGTGCCTACTTCTAGATAAAAACTTGTATAAATTGCCGCAGCGTAAGCGCTTTCGCTGGTATCCATATAGTTGTATGTGTTTTGGTTCCTCAATGCCAACTAAAATATGTCGCAAAATATATAACGGCTAATCCCCGCAATTGTTGCTACTCAGACCGAAATATTTACCATTCGGTATTTAGGTGCATAGGTAGAGCTCTATCTCAATCGCCTTTTAGTCGCCATAATTTTTGAATTAATCATTTTCCAAGGACAACTATCGGAGACAAGAGACTGATGGGATCAAATATGCGTGCTACTTCCGAAAGCACAATGCGTTTTGTTATACGGAGCGGGTTGCCATTTGATGATTTTGCCGACCCATCGAAAACTATGCGCAATTTAGTGGTAGATTATTATTGTCTTCCGGAACTCGTTTCATGAGATTGAGAGCTCGAGCATAAAAATTGTAATTTTGCCATGTTTGATGAGCTATACCAAGGAAAGCCGGAGATTCTCTAAATGGCAAGCGAACAATAAATCTGCCATCAATATGTTTTGTGTGTGTGTGTTCGGCAGCAAAGTGTTTGTGACGAGATGATCAACTGCGCTGATAGCCTTGGTATACCTTCTGGTATTTCATCTACCATCCCAAATCGTTCAATCTGGTCGTAAATCGCGTAAGTCGATAATAATAATAAACTTGATCTACTGAAAATAGCTCAAAGTATATTGAAGCGCCAATGAGCAGGTAAATCTGTTGTGGAGTATCGAAATCCAGATCAGGCGACTGCATATTTGCACGGATGTTGATATCAGATCGATATCAGGCGTTTCAAATTTAAGCAAGGATAATATATGTGTATGACCTTCTTGGCAATATTTCTCTTTATGAAACTGAGGTCCTTGCAATGGTCGGTTTTGGAGTGGACTGTAAAGCAGTCGTTGCTGGGTCATCCAAAAACAAAGGAGTGGCAGTTTTGTGAGTTGCGCCACCATCTAAATGAAGCATAGTATGGTGTATGCGTTGGCATACATGGCATGTGAGGAGAGGCACTTGCTAGCCATATGTGAGTTTTGTAGGCAATTAAAAAAGCAATTTCAATTGCTCGCGCCTTTTTGGAACTTCAAACGCCTTGAATAGTTTGCACTTGATAATAGATTGACTCTTGGCTTTGCAGGTCAGTGCGACGACATTTTCGATGACAACGTGTGGAACGTGTGAGTTTTTCTGGCCCCTTGCAGTATTGATTGGCGGTTGATTTGTTTTCAAAGAATGAATAGCTGGCTAATTCTCCAATTTAATGTATCTTGTAATGATGAATTTGTTGACTACATCATAAGAAGCAATTGTTAAAGGTTGGTGAGTGATCTATCCATTTCGACCTTGTATCTGCATCAAATTTACAAATTATTAAGTAACCGAAAAAGTCTTCTTAAAAGAGCCTTCATATGTGCTTCAGTGATACTTTTCGGATTTTCAAATTGATCGTAAAAATTGATTGTCGCACCATCGGATAATTTTCACCAACAAAATTCAAATTGTCTAGGATGGTTTTAGCTGTTCCTGAGAGTGAACTGGACAAGTTTTTGTTGTTGAGTACGAGACCATCAAAAGAAGTTATCAGTTCATTTCATCGAATCACCAGAAAAGTTATCCAAAACAATTTGAGGAAGCCTAGGTGCGTGAATGGGAAAGGCGAGACTTACTGACGCTTGAGTGTCAGGTTTGATCTTCGGCGTCTGTAGTTCATCGATTCGCTGTTCGATGTCCGGGCCAACTTATTTCATTCCTGAGTTCGTTCGTGAGTTCATTTATTTGCCACAAAGGTTCGATGTGGTTATTTGTTCCTTATGAAATTTGACCACATTTTTGATGTTGTTGATCTATATTTCGATACAACCGTTTAATATTTTAAATTGTGGATATATGTATATGTATGAAGTCCGGTGCGACAAATTTAGTACAGCATGTACAATCGTTCATGTGTCGTTAACAGCGTGCTTTTAATTCAAGAATAATTCAATTTATTGACCGATATACAAATTTGACCTAAATTTTCATCTGCCAATCCATTACATTGATTTACAATCTCTATTCTATTCAGTTATGTATTCGTATGTTCATCGAACGAGAATTTCACACTCCAAAACTCAAGCAAAAAATCTAATAATAATTTTAAACAAAATGAAAAACAACTTTGTCATCTCATCGAATTTTCCAATCTTTTGCGATTTTCATTCTAGTTTTTGTGTTAGAATACGACAAAAAAAAATTGGAAAATTGAAATTGATAAGAAAAACAAATTTCACAAAAAAAAAAAAAAACTTTTACAATATTGTATCATGTATCATGTTGTCGAAATCGGAACTATAATATGACATATACAATGTGATAACTCCAAAATACTTACGTATATATACGGTATATACTCGTATGTAAGTATATGTAGGTACGTATATATTCTTAACAATTTTGATTTTCCTTTCTTTTTTTTTTTTTGAGCTTTTTGTGTCTCAAAACTATGGAAAAGCCAACAAAATTTTTGTGATTTTTTGGGTATGTACATAAAACAGATTGTCATACAAGAAAATTATTTTAACCAGTAGATAGGAAAATTATTAATATTCTCGTTAAAATATGATATTCTGGGTTTTCCGTTTTATGTATAACTATATATATGTAAGTATGTATGTGTATATGAAACGGGATGACAAGCAGCCTAATATTTTCATAAGGAATACAATGCTTATCATGTATAGATAGTTAAAAAAAAATTTTTATACTTTGGAATTGTGCACAAGAATTCTTATATGATGGTCAATAACTTTCTAGACATTTATGTTCCGTTCACAACTTTTTCCCAGATTTTTATTTTGTTTGTTTTCTCTCTATATGGCAAAAACTTTAAAAATTAAGCTTTTCTGTGTCCCTAAAAACTTTTTGCTGTATCCTGTATATACATACATATATCAATCGATCGACATTGTCTTTTCTCTCCAATATACATTTTATGAAACAAATGATAATATTCGAAAAGTTTGCTTAAGTCTAAGAAAATAAAAAAAATTGTTATGTTTGGTTTATATTATGGTTGAATGCATAAAAGACTCTTAGTGTTGTGTTGTACGGTTGTTGTGGTTTAAAACTTATTCGGTTTGGAAAAATATTATTGTTAAGTATTTTTGTTTATGTCCAAAGTTAGAGTTTTATTATTATTTAAAGTGTGATTATTGCATAACTATATATGATTATTGCAGCTTTATCACAGTACTATCTGGCTTCAAGATATTATATTTGCTGATCATACTCATCATTTTGTTGTGGTACAGAATTAATGCTGGACCAAACAATTTTTGAAAGAATTGATAAACTTACGTTACCTCTGGATAAAAGTAAACCGGATATCATATCAATTGAAGGAGTTCCAGGATGTGGTAAGTCAACGTGAATTCTAAATTTACACCGAATTGGGAGAGATCTGGTCCTCAGTGGTACGAAACATGGCCTAAAGGAGATATAAAAATTAAAGTGGAGTATCAGTGTAAGAGTACCTTTTAAATGGCTCTAAAAAATATGACACTGTTTACATTGATGAGTATACATGCGAGAGTACTAGGGCTAGTAGGGCTGCTAAATGGCTGTTGTAACTTGTTTATCCTGGGAGACCAAAATAAAATACCATATATTGATAGACCATGTCAACATGCGATATTTTGATGCTAACAAAATCTACAAATCTTAAGACATTAACCTTTAGATGTATCAATACCCCCACAAACTCTGTTAGTTTTCATAAAAGTATATCAATTACGCGGATATTCCAGTTTTAACCGGACACGTTGTACCTAAAACCTAACATTCACGAAAGCCAATAAAAAACAGTTGAAAAGCAAAATGAAGTTACCAGATTCAAGTGAACTATTAACTATCCATGAGGCACAATAAATGTAATCTGTATGCGGTTACTTGATATACAAAATTGGAACTTTTTGAGAGCATATCTCATGGATTAGTGGCATTAACACGAAGTACACGGAAATTTTGTTACTTTGCACCAGTGGAAGGCGACCAACTGTAAACATTTGTGCGTAAAACCATTCATGCTAACATACAGAATATTCAGCGATTTTTTGCACAACCAAGTTCCACCAACGCCACCAACGAACAGCTTGATAACAATAAGTATCTAACCATTTACTTCCAAAATGTAAAAAGGAATGGCATCAAAAGCAGTACAATTTCATTACTTTCAGTTAAAAACGTTGTTTCCTGTTTATATAATATGTGAGACATCCCTTATAACAAAGAAATTCACAGTTCTGCTTTCTTTCCATCGCCTTACGTGGTGTACAGATGTGACCGTATACGTCTTTGTCGACCAAAAAGAAAACTGGTGGTGGAGTACTCATCGCCATTAATAAATCAATATCAACTGAATAGATTAATCTATCCATCGGGCAAGGCTGTGTTAAAGCAACGATCAACAAAAAGACAATGTACTTGTACGTTGCATATATTCCACCAGACTCACCATTATCATCGTATATTGCATGCTGCGATACCATCGTAGAAATTAACAACCTAACAGACTCCATTTTAATACCGGGTGATTTTAATTTACCATTAATTAGTTGGACATTTGATGTAGAAGTATATATAAAATTCTTCTCCTTAATGTGACATCGGATAGTGAGTGTTTTTTCATCGATACCATGTTCGATACAGATATGAGCCAAATGTGTCGAGATAGAATTTTAGATCTGATATCGAAATAATTATGAAGGGCGAGAACAGCCTAAAAAGTCACCAGAAAGAAACAACCTACTAAAACTACAGAAAAGCAGACACAACAAGCTTGACACATAATGTGTCTACATTAACATCCAGATAACTGAAGTTTAATTCATCTTTCTAGTTGAAGCGTTCAAAATAGCTTATCTAAACCTAACCGGTATCCCCCTTGTTACGATGGGAAACTAATTAACTTAAAAGGACAAGGCATAGAAAGAAAAACTGAAATATTATTCTGAGTCTAGTAAACATATATACACAATCTGTAACCAACGTTCCGAAAGCTACTACCTGGCAAAGTACAAAGAATCGAAACGTGAAATTAACGGTTACCCAGAAAATATGACATTTGTCATATGAACAAAAGTCTTGTGATCCGCAAGCCATATCTGATATGTTTGCTAAATTCACACATTACATTCAAATAAGCGAGAACAACAACAATGTGTCCATGCAAATACCCCAAATATCACTGAATGATATATGAGAGCCTGATATACGACTCTAGATACTTTTGGAGATGGATGCGGCTCGAAGGGTATACCAGCTTAATTATTAAAAGACTACAAAAATTTGGTAATTCCTGTGTGTCTACTTTTCAATCAATCATTAAAATTAGGAGAATTTCCCAAGAAGTGGAAAACAACTAAAGTGACGCCAATATTCAAAACTGGAACGCTGGATGATATTTAATGTTATAATGTTATCACTAGTACATTTCAGAGTTCACATAGTCAGACTGGCCTTTAATTAGCTCCCTCAATGTTACAATATCCTGATATCGTTTCTTTTGATCTTTATTTATCAGACGTTCACAGTTGAAACGTTCCATGCGCTCCGCTGTGTTCCAAGACCTGTACGAATTCTAAGATCGTAGCTTTGCAGCGACCAAGTAATGATTCCTGCCTACGCATTTGGCTGCTGACCGATAAGTTCTCCCATCCTGCACAGCCCGGTTCGCCCTTTAGAAATATACACGCGTGGTCAATTTGGCTGCGCGAAATTTTGCGTTAATTTGTCTATGTTTCCAAATTACCGGTCGCAATTTCGTTTCGGGAGTACGGACATGTCTGATTTCTGCATTTCCTACCATTCTTAACATCGTGTTCGGGTAAAGATCCCATCAGATCGTCCAAGTCATTGTAAGATGAGTCTTTATCTTGGGGCTGGCTGACTTCTGTGGGCGCATGTACACCAATTATCGATAGGTTGGCTAACTTCATTCGCAAGCGAAGCTTACACAATCAATTATTGACTGCTTGGAAATCCAAAAAAACCTGCTTTACCAGCAGCCCAAAAAGAAATCCAGCTCCAAGATTTCCGAGGTTATCTCCACTGTATAACAACGTATAGCCCTGAGAAACATGGTCTCCATTGACCAGCGAGTTTCTCGAAGAGCAACGAGTTCCAGCCGATAAACCTTCATGCATGTGATTAGGTCCTCTTAAATCTGCCGATCCTAAATCTCGTGTCCGGGAACTTAAGCGGGGATCCGGTGTTGTTTTGGCGGTATCCATTTTTCGTTTTGTTGACTTTATAAACAGCTTATTTTTTACGGTTGTGGGTCATCAGCCCCGAGATCCAACCGTTTAGTCACCTCCTTCGACGCAAGCAAACGGTACTGTGGTGGTATTCTTGGAAAACATGTTCGTGCAATTTAGATTTACAAGACATTTCTCCCCCCGAACACAAGGGTTCTGTATTACGCAGTGGTCAATAGAATATAAATTGATTAGGCGTCGGTTTACTCATTTATGATGACGTAATCAGCATACGAATATTATAACGAGGTTGCGTATCAACAAATCCGTCACACTAGGCAAATCCGATGATGAAATTTGCGAAACTCATTTTTTACTCACTTGGAGTAAATCAACAAGAGGATCCATCCTTCATTAAAGAAGGTATAACAAAATGAGTGGTAGATTGGAAAACGTGCAATTACCAAGCGCGAGGAGTTTATGCTAACGTTTCCGATTTATAGCTGTTTCTTGAGGCTTACGCAATTCGGCAGCAACAGTAATTTTTTAATTTGTCAAACTCATACCGCAAACTGTCAGACATAATTATAAAAAAGTATACAGAGTTCCTTGAGCTTAACAATCCGATACTATTCGTGATGTGGATTCTTACAGCCTAAGAAGTAGTTAGAATGACTATTGAATACGCGTATGGCCGAATTAAACTGATCCATTTTTCAAGCTCCATGATATTGATACTAAATATTCTAGGAAGTAGCTAGAATGGCAATATTAAACTTTAATTTTTTGTAATTTTTACGAATATTTAGCATAAAAATCACGCTCATGAATAACGGTTTTGCGAGACTCAGGGTGTGTGTTAGTAATCAATCCTTTTTTCACATTGACATAGGCCACTTGGAATATTAAAAAACTTTATTAGTGTTATGTAAAGTAAATACTTTATCAGTGTTTACCTCAATAGTTACCAGGCTGATGTCATGATGGGTCCGCGTTTGCTTACAATCAACCAAAAACGCACACGTGTAACAACTTCAGAGGCAGTTTTGGTGATGTTCAAGTGCAATAAAAAGGAGTGTTTGCGTTGTTTCATAACTGTGGATGAAACATGGATCCATCACTATACACCGGACACCAAGGAACAGTCTAAACAGTGGATTTTTACTGATGATCTGCGCCGAAGAAGGGTAAGCCGGTTTTATCAGCCAACAAGGTCATGGCCACAGTTTTTTGAGATGCACGCTGCATAAACCACATCGATTATCTTCAAAAAGAGAGAATAGTCAACGGCGAACATTACTGCAACTGATTGGACCGTTTCAACGACGTTTTCTCTTCCATCAAGACAATGCACGGGTGTACATGCATGTAGTTAACATGGCCAAAATCCATGACGCTTCGAATTACGCTTCGAATAGCTTCCACATCCACCATATTCTCCAGACTTGCCCCGCTGCGACTATTTCTTGTTTCCGAACTTGAAGAAATGGCCAGCCGGTATGAGATTCGGCTCTAATGAGGAGATCATCGATGCAACAAACGCCTATTTTGAAGGGTTGGAGAAATCGTATTATTCGGAAGGGATCAAAAAATTGGAAAAACGTTGGACTAAATGTATCGAGCTAAAAGGCGACTACGTTGAAATATAAAAAAAAAAATTAAAAATTTTTCACTCCCTCGTATACCGGCTAGGAATACCACTACTTGCTATATATGAACTTCTTCGTTCATAGAAATTCGAGGGAGCGTCAAAAGACTTTTTAATGATAACTTCACTTCAGACATTCATTTCTTTTACCCAAAAAAAGTCACCAGTAAGGTTTTAATTTTCAACTAAAATAACAAATCCACTGATCATGCTGCAATTTAAACTGAGAGGATGAATGTGTTGCGCGCTCTATGTGTTGCTATTTTTAAGTGCTGCAATGGATGCCAGTAAAGATATCCGTGCGATTCTCATGTTAAAAATATTATTTATTTCTAGTCTCATTTAACTGTTACGGTTTGCAACATAATTCTTCCTGGGAACATAAAAACCATTTAGAAGATCACCATTTCTTCAGGAGCAGTTTTTCAACCGCGGTTTAGTTGTCACACATTTGGAGAAACTATTTGCTATTTATGGAAGAACTACGCTTGGGGGTAGGGACCCTTTTAAGCCCTATGAAATAGTATTAAATTACTGAAGGAACTATGTAGAAAGGTACACGAGAAAAATACTTTACAATCTTACTAAATTCACATAATTGTGAATAGAAATATCTGCATGTATCGGTTGGTCAAAAGATGTATATAATTGCAGCAATTCTTTAATCTTTGAAATTTCCAAAATGAGCTCCAGTTGTAATGAGAAGCTCAACCACGCTCTTTTAATAACGTTGTAGCTGCGTTAAGCTATATTCAAATCTGGCATCTACTCCAGACTTTTGGTAAAATCGGGAGAAACTATAAAACCGGAGCGGAAATTAATTAGGGTTTTAACTAAACCAGGTTTACAATTTTAGGCCACATGAATATCTAAATTTGCAAGTAGTTCTGGGAAATCTACACTTCTATACGAGTTTCAAGAAACATGTTCAAATTTATTTTATTTAGCCACATTGGATATAGGGTTTTGATCAAAGGGCCAATTCATTTTATGAAAATAGTTGGACAGTATACAAACTTTTAACTAAATATGAATTACGAAAACTCTTTGCGATACGGCAGATGAAGGTTAAATAGACGGTTAAACTTGGCCACTATTAAATTAATATATATGGTCTCGGATATTTAATTACTGGTCCAAGACAACTCTCAAATCTTTAAATGTCATCACTCGTTCAAGCTGGTCATTGTCAATATTATATAGTTATACAATAACTTCCTTTTTCTTAAAGAAACTCAGGATGTGCAGATTATCTATTAATGTAACAATGTTACTACCTAGTTAGACTCAAAATCGCTTAATTATGACGCTCATTTCTAGGGATGTAGAAATGTGAAATGGTTCTCACCATATCCCCGAAAACCACCTCACCAACAATATGGCCAAAGTATTCAACTTCCTTCAGAAGGCTTTACTAAACGAAGACATGAAGGTTATGAGGGATGACTTGTTACATTATGCGGTTTTAAATTTCTTGAAGCCACTCCTCAATTAATGGCAGGGGCAAGCGTCCTTTTTGCTGTAATTGTTCAAATCCAGGCATAATCTAATCTTGCCATTTGGCTGTTTGACGGTAGCCATAAAAAGGAGCTCTAGCCACCCTGTTTTGTTTTTCAACTGAGCAAGAAGTGGATTATAGCCTGGAGTCGTAGTTGCTGGTCATTTCCGTCAAAGTATAATATTTACTTTAATAGTTGCATAAAACTGCTACCGTGTTATAAAAATCTAATTTTTGATTACAAATCAGAAAATCAAATCGTTCTGAAAGAAATTTCAGGAATTGTAGCTGTCTCAGAACAAAGTTTTGTGGTTAGTAAGATTGTTATATACACATTTAGAGAACACAACTATTTTGAAGGCCAATCAGAACATCGTTAATCTAGTAACGGACACCGCATTTACTTAGATATAGCCGTGTTTAAGCAACGATTGTAAAACGTATTGCTACATCTTTTGGCATAGTCTTCATCCACTTATATATGATTATGACATTATCGAATAACCACAATTTATCTAATTTCTTAAATTAAATTTTATTTAAATTAATTAAGATTTAAAATTTTGATAAGCCGCAACAATATACTGTGTAGTATACTTTGGTTGGGCGCAAATTATGAAATTTGGCAACAGTACAAAATTATCTTGAATTTAATTGTTGTAATTTAAAAAATAAATGTTTGAAATTTTTTAAGACCTTAATGTTCAGACAATAAAAATAAAATATTACTACGAAAATCGTGGACGATTTTATGAAGTGTTAAAAAATTTCGAAAATTTTGTAAATAAACCAAAAATGTTTGAATTTTAAAACTACCTTGAACACTGTTAAATTTGTATGTATATGTGTATAAATGTATCCTCCCCAACCACACATAAAAAATGCGGGCCAGACGAAAAATAATGAATCACAGCGCGCAGGAAGTGTTTTGACACAATTTGAATTAGGAGTTTAAAATTAATTTATATGATAAAATTACCAAGAAGCTAGTAAATTTATTTTATGTACTTTAATTTCCTGCAATTTATGTCTGCATATTCTAAAGTTTGAAGAAGAAAAAATAAAAACCCAACCACGCCTTTTCGACATAAATTCAGATTAATTATTATATAAGAAACTACCGTTGCTGTACATATATATGTATAGAGATATGATATTTAGTGATAAAGAAAATTCCTGTTCTAAACTCCTTATTTTTTCAACCCCCCCATCGTTTTTCGGGGAGGACGGGAGGAAAAAAAATGAAAATTTATATATACATATATATGACAAACACTGACTTAACATACAACACAGTGAACAAGTCTTTTTCATATATATACATATATATGATATATGTACACATTTATGTATGTGCAACATAATTTTTACCCACAAAACAAAATTATGATGTAATAACAATAATTTTAATCTTCCCGGTTTTATTATGAAAAATTATTGTGCGCTCAAATGGGAAGCAACTACAATTTATAAAAAAAAAAAAAACACTTTGAAATGGATGGGAATTTTTTGTGCAACAACAAAATAATTCTTCACTGTTGTGTCTGGCACAGATGTTTTGTGGTATTCGCTGTTGAATTGTTATATACTATGCATGTATCCAGATAATGTATATATACATATATTTATAAATTTGAGTCTGGAGTGCAGAATTATTTGTGTTGTGCAAAAGAAACTTGCAATACACGATGCGGTATAACAAAAATAAAATACGGGGTGGCAATCGATATAATAACAACAACAAAAATCGTTTCGCCCAACAAACTATAAACACTTTAAAAATTCGCACTTGAACACTTTAACCAACAAAAACGGAATACAACAAATAAAATCAAAAATCACTTTGACGCGCGCTATAGGGAAAATCCAAATATGAAATGAAAAGAAAATTAAGAATTTAATTTAGAAATGATTATTCGTGAACATAAAAAAAAAAAAAATTAAATCAAATTTGTCGATCAGCCAACTCGCGTACAAAAATGGTAAAACTTTCAATCAATTGAATTGCGACAATCGCGAAGAAGAAGAGCAGCCAAATCCGCACACCAACTTGGGTTAATTTTAAATTTTTGTCGTGTAAAATTTTCGTGGTCGCCCTTTATGGGGGGGCTTCATCTTAATATATTCGTCCCGTTTTAGCTCGTTCATGTGCTGCATTTGTTCTTACGCATACACGATCACAAAAACAAATTTGTTTAGAAAATTAATTAGAAAATTAATTTGAATTAATTTGTGTACTGTATCGCGACAAATCGATCCTTAGAAGGACCGAAACTATTTCTAGATTTGTGTTGAAAATAATTTTTTACTTTTTGCGAATGTATTGTCGCGTATAAAAGCCATGGGTAATTTACAAATTGAATCACTCGCCCAATAATTGAGACACCGGCAAGGCAGTTACTTCAGTTTTTTGATCAAAATTAATTTAAATTTAATTTAATTTTTATTTTTGTGGCTTTCGGTTAGTAGTATAGTGACTTGTGTGCAAAGTGAATATTTTCCAATAATTAATTTTTATTATTGTTGTTATTGTTGTTACAGTGAAACGTAATTAAAAAACTTAATCAAAATGTGTGATGATGATGCGGGAGCACTAGTCATTGACAATGGATCAGGAATGTGCAAAGCTGGATTTGCTGGTGATGATGCGCCACGTGCTGTATTTCCATCGATTGTCGGTCGTCCAAGACATCAAGGTGTAATGGTCGGTATGGGTCAAAAGGATTCGTATGTGGGTGATGAGGCGCAAAGCAAACGTGGTATTCTAACGTTGAAATATCCAATCGAGCATGGTATTATTACGAATTGGGATGATATGGAGAAAATATGGCATCACACGTTCTACAATGAATTGCGTGTAGCTCCGGAAGAACATCCAGTCCTATTGACTGAAGCGCCATTGAATCCAAAAGCGAATCGTGAAAAAATGACACAAATCATGTTCGAAACATTTAATTCGCCCGCCATGTATGTCGCCATTCAAGCTGTACTCTCACTCTACGCCTCCGGTCGTACCACTGGTATTGTATTGGATTCGGGTGATGGTGTATCACACACAGTACCAATTTACGAAGGTTATGCTTTACCACATGCCATTCTTCGTTTGGATTTGGCCGGTCGTGATTTAACCGATTACTTGATGAAAATTTTGACTGAACGTGGCTACTCATTCACGACCACAGCCGAACGGGAAATCGTTCGTGACATCAAGGAAAAATTGTGCTACGTTGCTTTGGACTTTGAACAGGAAATGGCAACCGCCGCCGCATCCACATCCCTAGAAAAATCATACGAATTACCTGACGGGCAAGTAATCACAATTGGTAACGAACGTTTCCGTTGCCCCGAAGCCCTTTTCCAACCATCATTCTTGGGCATGGAATCGTGCGGTATTCATGAAACCGTATACAATTCGATCATGAAATGCGATGTTGATATCAGAAAAGACTTGTACGCCAACAGTGTACTCTCCGGTGGTACCACCATGTATCCAGGTATTGCTGATCGTATGCAAAAGGAAATCACCGCCCTTGCACCATCAACAATTAAGATCAAGATTATTGCGCCACCAGAACGTAAATATTCCGTATGGATTGGTGGCTCAATCTTAGCATCACTATCCACCTTCCAACAGATGTGGATCTCAAAACAAGAATACGACGAATCCGGTCCAGGAATTGTTCATCGTAAATGCTTCTAAACGCACAAATTTTTTAATACCATCCATATATATCGAATTACAAATCGAATTGGGTTTTTTTTTTTTTACAAAAAAATCAAAATTATTTTACCAATTCGATTTAATTTTAAATAATGCCAACAACAAAAATAATTTTCAAAAGAAATCGAAATTCTTTAACGCATCACCTAAAATGTAATAATTAAATATAAGATTATTATCATTTTCTGTTAATTTAATATTTATCTTATTATAATTTTATAATTTTATTGTAAATTAAAAAAGTTAAAATTTTAAAAATTATGTAATTTATTTATTTATTAAAAACAATGTGTCGTGAATATACTTTAAATTCTCTCGTTTGTCCGAGAAATCAAGTTTTGATTTTAATAATTTAATTAAAGTAAAAATGAAGAAAAAGCTTTTAATTTTTTGTAATAAAATTTTTTTAATTATCTCTCTATTCAACAAAAAAAATAAAAAAATCAGCATACAGACATTAAAGGGTTACAAAAATAAATCGAGATCGATCAAATGCCAAAACCAACAACAACAAAAAAATTATTTTACTCGCGCAAGATACGATCATTCCCAATTTAGAAACATTTTATATGTTGAGTGCTTTTCACAAATTAATTACGATTTGTGTGTTGTTTGGTTGTACATCTACATAGTTTATCTCGTAAATTGATTTTGTCATTTGAGATGATCGTATTTTGTACACATGTGTGTATGTATAGCCAATTAAAATTAAATTTGAAACCGAACGAATTTAAGATATTTTATACTCGACCATTTTGCTATGAATAGATTTTGTGGACGTGTATTTGTAATTGACTGATTTAGTGTGACAGTGATGGGAATTATTTGCGATTATGATCCTATATTGTATGAAGGTTTAAAATTTATAACTGAATTAATTTTAGAAATTAAGCAAAAATTTTTTGATTTTATTTTTACAGAGATGACATTATTCATTAAGGTTAAACGAACGATGGAAATGACAACTACTTCTTCTGCAAAACATGATTGGGATTTAGGAATGTAAGAACATTATTTTAAACCAAAAAATATGCATTAAGAGCATTGGCGGCCGAATAATTTCAGTATTCGTTGAGGGGGGTGATTATTATCGCCGTTAATTTCCTTGTAGGGGCACATATAACTGGAGTGTTTTTTGCCAAAGGTAATTAAGTTGGATGTATTGGAGCAAACATATGTGTATATAATTCAACTAAGAGTGAGACAACTAACAATTCCAACCGGGCTATTGATTGTTGATTCGCTGGTGCTATTTTATATTTTGCCGCCAGAATATTTACTTCGCGGTTTTCAATCATTCTACAGTATTTCCTAACTTTGCGAAACTTGATATAGCGTGACATTAGCGTGGCATTCAAATTTGTTCATAATTAAGAAGCTGAACCTTAGTATTGCTCCACTTTTCTATAATTTATTTCCGATAATTTATAGGTTTTCACCTGACCTTTAATCACCCGTTTTTATGCTGGTATACGTACCATTTTAATGGGCACAGTTGGGCGTTATATATAGGGTTATTTTATACATAATGTATGTATAAAATGTAAAAAAACCAAAACTTATTACATAAATTGCGCCATCTCTTATCAAATCTGGTTATTATCATGTTCATACTAATCACGAAATATTCTATTTTTGATCTGTACAATTTTTTGTTTACTTTTTAGGTCCTCGATTTTACGTTTCAAAATATATATTTAAGTTTGATTTATTGATATTAGGTTTGAAATTCTTTTTAATATTTATTGAGGTTAGAAATTCGACAAGTTTAATTTAAGATAGTGTAAATTTCACCCAAACAAAACGACATTGCCTTATCTTTACCAAAATTTGAAGTTTTAAAAAAAATTATGGTTCGTGTGATTGATATGCCAAGAGGCATGGGTGTATGCCAAAATATTTCAATCTGAAAAATGTACACGATCTTAAATTTAAATTGTTAAATTCCTATCCTCAATAAATTAAAACAGTCAATTTAAAAATAAACAGTTTTTCCTTAACAATTAACTTATTTCCCTAACAAAATAGCCAAGAATTATTTTTATATTTAAAACTAAAACATTGGGCGCTTGCAGTTCCGCAAACAGTTGGTAACATGTTGAATAAATTTAACATGATAAGTTTCGAATGCATCCGATTTATCGAAAATTGTATGGCGATGTGATAGATCGTCCGTCATTTGTTCCATCAGTAAATTTTCGATGCCAACATGTTGGGAGACCTGAAAGCGCCCAATGTGGTAGATCGTATGTCATTTTTCTCATCAGTAAATTTTGATAAAACATGAAAGTTGTTAGGAAAAAACTAAAATAAAAATCACTTGCAGTTGGCGTTAGATATCAGAACTAACACTAGGAATAAGAAATAAATAATTCCAATTATTTTTTTGGAATTATTTAATTCTGTGTGGAATTATCCAATGTAATTGTTGTTCAACTGTTGTTGTAGATTATCTGGGAATATTTATCGTCATGTAGACAATGTCAGCGTAATGAAGCATTTTCAAATCGAACACCCCAGTTTTTGTGTTTAATGATAAACGTGTCTTCAAGACGATTACTTTTTCGTTCCTCACTCAATATCTCATCAATAGGAATTAAGATCATCAGGAGAGAATACTCTCTGTCAATCGCGAATTTATTTGAGCCGTCCAAACTACAATAGCAATTGTAAATAATTTAAATTTCTAAAAATCCGACGTAATTTTGAAAAAGCCCTCTTATATTATCTCGTTAAAATCTTAATCTTAATTAATCTTTTTAATATAAAAACGCTATGCAAAGTAAAATGTAATTAATAATTTTCATAATTGATCAAAAAATGTATACCACTAGTTTGATTATAAAAATTCGATTCATTTGATACGTCACATGACATAACCCAAATTAAAATTTTTAATCCACCATCCAGCATCTGTGGTCCAGATTAGTGATTTTTTACAAAGCTTTGTGTCTTCTAATCTATTTTACGAATATTTGTGAAATAAAATTCCATAAGAACAATTTTAAATTGGGATTTTATTTGAAAAGTGTTCGTGTAGTTTTGGTAGATATGGATTAGGGATTAGAAAGTTTTGTTAGACATCACCTGGACCAAAGATGCTGGTGATGGATGAAAATTTTGAATTTTGGTTATGTCATGTGATATATCAAATGAAACGTATTTTCATAAGCAATCTAATGGTACACATTTATTCGCTCAGTTATTAGAATTATTAACTAAATATGGATTTGCGTAATGTTTTTATAAAGCGATAGAATATAAAAGGATTTTTTCAAAAGAGTAATTGTTTCCTCAAAATCCTAAAATATTTGCAGAGCACGAAAAATTAACCTCTGTCTAGACACGTTTGAGTGATAAAGTCAGGTGATGAAATTTTTTGAATGAGTTATTAGCATTCACATGATTTTTTGTTCATATACATATTGAACCATTCCCAATAAATTCACAGATGCATTACACTGGGTTTTTATCGAGTTTCACAAGATGAATAAATTCTAATCCGTTAAATCCTTTCTAAAGCATTACCAAAAACGCAAGTTGTGTGCGGTTTTAATCATAAGTTGGCATTTTCAGATATACGATTGGGAAAGTTTTTGATTTGTACAACTTTCCAACAATGTCCATTGATTCATATATTGTTATATAAAATGCCTAACAGCTTTTCGATAGTTTCATTTCAACATTTATGAAAGCTTTCTACAAACTAGTATAATTTTTATAGTCTCATCACAGTATAAAATTTACTCGATAAAAATTGGATCACAGTAGTATTGAACTAGTTCTTAAATCACCATTCTAGAGGTTGTTTAGATTATCGACGTTGCCTACATTGTTGACATTGTGGACGCGTAAATTTTTTGACGTGTTATTTCAATAATTTCTTTAAAATAATATTCAATATCGCTAGATGTCAGTTAGCCAAGTCTTATTGCATATAATTTTTAAAATCGTGGAATTTCTAATATTTTCAAACAGGTGGCACTGCAATATAAAAATAAAATGGTAAATTTTGCATGTAGAAACTAAAATAACTAAAAATAATATTAATAAATCATAATTTAATTTTAAAGGTTTAGTTTTAATTGTTATAAACTATTTTTTTTAACTTTAAAATCTTTATTATTCTGTAATTTATTTCTTATTTTCTATTATTTTGGGAATTCAATTCGTTTAAATGTAATTTACACAGTATTTTATATTTTTTACGAGTAAAATGTAAAAAATCTATTTAACACGAATTTGCCCAACTAACACCAGCGTGCATCCGATCTTACATGAACATTTAAAGGTGCGGAAGTTATGTGCACGTTGGATCGCACATTTGTTGACAGACGCACAAAAAAGGTTCTTGTCGATTGGTGCCGCTTGAAATGCTTGAAAAATTCGTTGCAGGTACTTCCAAAAACGTATAAAAGATCGTAACAGGTGACGAGTCATGGATACGTGCGTATGGGCCGGCAAAAAACGGCAATCGACTGTTTGGGTCTTCCAATTCGAAGAAAATCCATCAAAAGTTGTGCGGGCTCGGAGCATTGGAAAGCAAATGGTAGCGTGTATCTTCACGAAAACCGGTCATGTGGCTACGGTGGCTCTAGAAAATAAAAGAAAGTCAATTTAGCTTGGTATACGACCATTTGTTTGCCCGAGGTTTTCAACAAATTGAGAGAAAACAACCAAAAACGGCGAATCATTTTACATCACGAGTCAGCCGCCTTAGAGCCCCGACTTGGCACCCACCAACAATTAAAGACAACGATTTTTATCACCTGAAGAAGCGGTTGAAGCGTTCAAAAACCATGTTCATGAAACTATCATCTTCGGACAGGCGAAAGTGTTTCGATAAATGGTTTAAGCGTATGCAAAAGTGTAACGATCTTAAAGCCGAATAATTTGAAAAGTAATAAAGCAGTTTATGATGAAGATTTTTAATTGTTTATCACTTGTTCTAAAAACTTTTACGGCAGCCCGTAACTACTGTACTTGTAACCGACTTGTATTTCATCGTATCAGAGCAAGGAAATTTTTGTAAAGGAAACTCTCCTGATTACGCATTAGACTCACGAAAGCAATGTTTTTCATCTTTTGCCATAGTTGTTGCAATACCTTAATCGACATAACCACTATGATTCCGACGATTACTAGAGAAAACCGTCCCAAAAATTTGAATAATCAATTTGTTTCGTATAGGATTCTTCTACTGGTCAACACCATATCCTATTTTACCAATCATTTTTTTAACTGCAGAAATCCTGAGCTGAACAAAACGAAATTTATCTGGTCTTTCAAACTGCGGCTGAATCTTAAATAGACTCTGCCCCCGTCTAGTGGCGTAACTAGGCACTCCCAACACTTACATCTTATGCGATACAGAAAAGGATAGCTAGGGCTAATTCTTGTGACATTCATTCTAATTTTAAAAAAATTTTGGACTCCGCTACCAGATATTTCATCAAAATGTGATTGTCTGAATGTTTTTACTAATGTTCATCCACTCAAAATTCACCAGAATGTATATTTGGTAACAACGACGGTGGCGTATTTTAATGAATGGAATAAATAGAGGCATACACCTATATAGAGGAAAATAATAGCACTAAATATGGTGCATAGCACTAATCCTTAGAAACAAAATGTCAAATAAAATGAGTATCAAAAATAAAAGAGAGTGCGTCATCGCCATTTTAGTTAGAACTCAAACTTAAAAATAGAGGAATCGAAAATTTCTAGGCTAAATAAAATGCATATCTACAAAATACTGCCTCACAGTATGATGAGGAAGAAATTGATCCACTAAAATTGGGGCTGTTAGAACATGTATACCGTAATTTCATTCCAATTGTGCCACGCCTCTATCAAATTCAATTATAGGTATGGGCTATCTAGAATTACCGCAAGTCGAGGTGCAACAATACCACAAATTGAAACATAAGTCACTCAACAGTAAAAATGTTTACATGTTGGGCTGCTATCTAGATTTATTGGTATGGATTAGCCGCTGTTAAATTATTTCAAAAATTGTTCTACATGATTGAGCGACCACCATACGCAATTGTAACCCGAGTGCAAGAGGGGACTGAAATCCAAATTTTCTAAACTTTTCAAGGCTAAAGCTGATCTGGCATCATTCTTTATGCCGCGATAACCGCCGATGACACTAACACTAACTTTCAATATGATTTTAAAATGTTATATTTAGAAGAATATAATTACCATCTTGAGAAAATGCAATCATTCGTTAGGGAAGAGAAAAATTTGATCGAATACCCTAGGAGGAACACGGACATTTTTACACCGCCTATCAATGTATTTTTATGCTGCTATACTGTATACCAACGGACGAGGATATTCAATGCATTGTTAATTTCTGACAGGATCGTGACACCGCCAACATGGGTTGGTTGACATGTACATTCACCCTTCAAAAACAATTTATGGCTATGTTTGACGAAAAACTCATAATATTACGAATCCACCAGCAATAGGAGGGAAATTTATAATCCACACGTAAGGATTGTCTAAAAGACGAAATCAAAAACATGGTGAAATTCTTATATTCACGATCAAATTTAAGTGCAATATGTACCCGGTTGATTTAAATTAAGCCGAACGGTCTAAAAACAAAAGACGAATCGGATTCGGGTATAGTGTATGTGTGGATCGGATCGAAAAATACGACAGAGGAGCTCACAAGTTCTTAACGAAGGTGAGGGGCCGGAGAATTTCCTTTTGGATAGCGTTAGGCGGCCGAAAACATTTCGATCACGAATGTACATGCATGGAATACGGCCGATGATGATGGTATAATACTATAGATAACGGGGAACAAGTGTTCCTCTGGCTTGAATCACGTTACAGTGAAGTTGAAATAAAACTCGCATATCAATCGACTCAAGTTTATATACAGCATATGCAGAATAAAACACAAGATCTTTCTCGGAAATTTACAAAATGTTTTCAAGGATGGATCGCGTACCAAAAAGCCACCAGAATACGAAAAATAAAATAACACATGAGGTGCAATCGATTTTTTTGGTTTTAATTTTTTAAATTGTAATATTTAATTTAGTAAATTAATTAAAATTAAAATAATTCTGTAAAATGCCAACTATACTGGTACTATTCGAGTATATAGTAACATTTGGAGGTGGCCCTGCGAATTTCCTGTCGAAGGTTTACATTACACCGTATTTTGCATAAAGACTCGGGTCTTAAGGCTTTTTAAGTTTAGTTAACACAAGAACTCAAGCCGGTCGACCACCATAAACGTCGCTGATTGGGTCTTTCAAATGCATCAAAATGATCCGCATTTTCATCGAAAAACCATCTTAAGCCATGAGGCCTATTTTCACCTCGGAGGCTACGTTAATAAGCAGAATCGTCGCATTTGGGGCTCAGAAAATCCAAGTATGACTGTTGAAAAGCCTCTCCATCGTTACGGTGATTTCGCTACCGAGCTATATGATTAATGATTTTTTATAGCCGGAATTGAAAGATATTGATGGGGATGACGTTTATTTTCGGCAAGACGGCGTTACGCGGCAAACAAGCAACGAAACAATCGCAATTTTGCAAGAAAAGACCGTGTTATCTCTCGAAGTGTAATCAATTGGCCTCAGGGATATTGTGATTTAACACGTTTAGACTCTTTTCTTTGGGGCCACGTGAAATATAAGGTCTATGCCAATGCTCCACAATCAATTCAAAACCTTAAAGATGGAATTCGTGAAGTTATCGAGGACATACAGCGGCAAATGTGCGAATTGGTCATGGAAAATTTCATGAAAAGGATATGGTGCTGCAAGCGTAGCCGTGGTGGCCATTAGGCTGATATCGTTTTCAAATGTTAATGGCATACCTTCCTCTTTACAATGAAATAAACATTTATTGATTTCTGTTAAAATCAAAATGAAACCCCTTATTGGAAAACCCTTTAGAAAAAAAATTTCAATTAAAGCAGCTTCCTCCACGCTTCCCGGCTGATAAATTTGCAAAAAAAACGCATAAATTTTTCCGGCACACCTTATCAGAGTTAAAATTTCCTTCCATTTCTCAAATTTAAATTAGTTAAAATTTAAAATTAAGGTACGACTAAATTTCCGGTAAACGTTAAAAGATAAAAATTCAAAATATTTAAAAAATTTAATATTCGTTTTCGGTCATTTTAAAACGTTGTGACTTGCCGAAATCAGTACACTAAACCGAAAACTATAACAAAAATTGTATTCCATCGATAATCCCGGAAATTTAAAATCGATACAAATTTTTTGAGCTACTTAACCCGGATCTTATATGCATTATCCAATTAATTAACCATAACAAAATAACAAATAAAAAAAAAAGCTTTAAAAAGCTTTCACCGCAACCCAAAAAATAAAAATAACAGTAATAATAATAATAAACGGAAAAACTGAAAATTTTCCAACTTTTCTCAAATAAGTTTCGCTAAAAAAAACACTGTGTATTTGTTGACTGTTCGTATTCCATCTCATTCTTATCCATATACATACGTACATACATACACAACATAAAGTGAATTTAATACAAAATTATTTGATTAAATGAAGAAAAATAAGTTAAATAAAAATAAATAAATAAAATAAAAATACTTAAATACAAAAAATAAAAAATAAAGTTTAAAATTAAATTATAAAATCGAACGAATGCGGAAGAAGAAGAAGAAGATTGGAAAATATTTTTTCAATGCAAACATTTTGTGTGCTGTGTTGTTATTTTTAATTTAATTTAATTTTTCAATTTAAAAAAATTATTTTTATTTTATTTCGTAAATGGTATTAAACGAAAATAATAGTAACAATAGTAATAAAATTGATTTGCTTTTGTTTATTTGGATGGAACACCAAAAATGTGGTCAATAAAACGCAAAATTATACGCGATTATAATTATTGTAATCGTGAAACCCGTATATAATTGTTGTTTTAATTTTATTTATTAAATTTAATTGATAGTTGAATTATATGGCGTTAATATAAATTGTTTTAGATAATTAAATTTTAAAAATGTGCGAACAACAATTTTATTTTATTCTTAATTTTTAAAATTTTTGATAACTGTGCAGTATTTAAAAAAATTAAAATAGCCCACTACCCAATTTTGGTCAACCTTCCCAACAAGACACATAGTAAATTACACGAAAAATTATCTTGCATCAATGCTAGATAATTTTTCATGAGTTTTACTATGTGAGTGCTTGGCAAGCTCGACTAAAATTTGGTTTCAAGATTTTTTTTGAGCTATGTAATAAAAATAAAAAAAAAATCCCTACTGAAGTACAGCTCAGCCGGAAATTTGCCCAAATGAAAAATAGCAAATAAAATTTCAATGCAACTTAGACCAATAATTGTTTCATGGCAATGGATTTGTACATGCTGCAAACAGGTGAGCAAAATTCTGCTAGCAGAAAAATTAGTGCGCTCTGTTTCGTCTCACATTTATCTTCCAATATAAGATAACGTAGCTAAATTGTTGGCTTAATTTTCTGTTTTCTTCAATTGTGTTTTCAATCTTTGGGCAGCACTCAGTTTTCCCCTTAAAATTAAATTCCTCTCGAATTTAAATTTGGTTGTCTTATAGTCTCACCTAACTGCAGTTTTAAAGAGAACAGCTCTCTTTATATAGGATCAAGACCAACTCCAGAGATAGTGATACATATCTTTTAGGATACTATGCTGCTTTAAAAAAATATTCCCCCCTATAGTAGTTTCACGAGACTAGCTGAATAAGAAATGAAATTAAACTAAAATTCTAATAAATCCAACTAATACAGTACGCCAACTAAATGTCATGGTGACTCATTAAGCCTGTATTCCATTACAGTAAATGCAGTATTCTTTTACTGAAAAAATGAAAGGAGAAAAAAAATTCCATTAGAGTGTCAAAGACCATATTTCTTTTTATTTTATAGCAAACCTTTATGGATACATTTTGACAGCTTTTGTAACAAATTTTATAAGGTCTTTTGATACCCTTCTTGTGATGATGGAGCCTCTCCCGGTGTTTCTGATCACACTTCTTTATTTCATTTACGACTGTGTCTATTCCGAGATCTCTACCTTCGTGACCTTCACTATTACGAGTGTACCTAGGGGCGTTAACAATTCCTCTCAGAACTTTATTTTGAAATCGATGAACTAACTGGTGATTGCTGGTTTTGGTACATCCCCATAGTTGGATAAAATATGACCAGACCAGCTTGAGCAGTTGGTTATAAAGCATAAGTTTATTATGAATGGATAACTGAGGGTTTCTACCAATTAACCATTACATTTTTCTATATTTTAATTTAAGCTTTTCTGCTTTTTTTTTACGTGTACTTTCCATTTTAATTTTGCATCAAGGTTCATACCTAGGTATTTTGCTCGATTTGCATGTTGTACCGGAATATTATTGAGAGGTTCAGGAAGTGGTTCTATTCATCTATTAGTGAAGTTAATGTGAGCAGACTTCGATTCATTTACTTTAATTCTCCACTTAGCTAGCCAATTTTTATAATTGAGTCACAATTATAATGATTTTATTTACTGTTATTTATTAAGCCGACTATGAGCGTTCATCGTGGTAGAAGAGATCGAATAATAATAAAGAAAATTTGATAATAACCAAAATGTCGTTTGCCGGTTAATTATAATCAGCGCCTTTTGAAGAGACTAATTATTACATAATTATAAACTTTAGTGCATTCTACATTAAATATGGAAAAGAGATATAACAGTTCCTCCTTCCCAAAGTTGTTAACATACAAAAATGAATTTAAACAAATTTCTTTTTTGACTTTACATTTACATTTTGAAATCGAAATAATTACTTCTAAAATTGGAACCGCACGGTTTTTGTTGAAACGCGTGATGATCGCCGGACTGGAGTTGTTACATTTTGGTCATTCGCCAGATCTGGTGCTGGTGCAGTAATCTGTGATGTTGTTGATGCTGGTGCTTCGTTTGGAATAATTTTGGTTGACTCACTTCCAGAAACTATCAACATGGCAACATGCTGTTAGGGTAATCCCGTGGAATTGGATTTGATGAAGATGTTGTATAATGATCGATAGTAACAATCGGTTTGTATTCAGAATCATCTGGTACTGCGACTCTTGTTCGAATCTGATTCTGATGTCGCTTCCATATTCCTCTGTTGGTTTTTACTAAATACAAACGTTTGCCGACACATTTGGATATGTGACCTTTTCTCCACCTGGTGGTTCCTCTAACAGAAAAATCTCTGACATACACACTGTCGTTAATTTTAAACTTCGTTAACGGTTTGTCTGAATCTCGAATACGTAAATGTTCTGCTAAAGAAGACAGCAAAGTTCTTGGCTTCCGCCCATAAACATCTTAGCAGGAGATTGATCGCAGCTTCTAAGTGGTGTAATGCGATATGTTAACAAAAACTTTGTAAGAGCAACATCATTCGGGGTTCCATCCAAACAGTTTTAAATCAGAGCTGTTTTTAAGGTGCGCACAAACCTTTCAGCCTCTCCGTTGGATTCGGGATGGAATGGTGCAGACGTCAGATGTTCAATGTTATTGAGACGACAGACATTTTTAACTGCGGACCATTATTACTTACAATGACAACTGGTATTACCTCGATTGCAAAAATTTGTTGAAGAATATTTGTATAGTACAGACCGAAGTTGTCGTTCACATTAGGACAACAAACGGATACTTTGTGAACGCATCCATAACGATTAGCCACATTTTTGACATAAAAGGCCCAGTAAAATCGATGTGTATTCGATCCCAGGGTTTGGAAGTTGTAGGCCAATCAGTGAATTCTTTTGTCGGTGAGCTGCCATGAATTGAACAATTCTCACAGGATTTGAGAATGATTTCGATATCATTGTATATCGTTGGCCACCAACAATATCTTCTAGAGAGCTGCTTCATTCGGGTCATGCCCCAGTGTCCATGATGGAGCAATTCAAGCATTTTACTTTAAAGAGCTTGTGGAATAACGACTCGTGCATAATCTGTCTGTAAAAATATAACATTATTAAACGAGGTAATTGCGTCTTGACGTTGATAACAGGCGGACAAGTAAGACGTTTTATTTAAAGATTGTATGGTAAACTTTTTGGCCAACCAAATTTAATGTATTCTAATACCTGGCGCAGTTCTGATTCTTGCTGCGTGTATTTTTGGATTGTTGCAGCATCCATTGGATAATCTTGAATTGCATCTTCGTATACATCATCGATAAAATGACAGGATTCTTTGCTAGTATCAAACTCAGTATCAGAACCATTTGGTAGTCTGGATAGTGCATCTGCATTGCCGTGTTTATGTGTTGGTTTGTATATAAATTCATACTCATAGCCCATCAAAATAATCGCCAATCTTTGCAACCTATTGATTATGTGCACAGGTAATTTTTTATGCGAACCAAACAGTGTAAGCTGCGGTTTGTGATTTGTCACATGCTGAAATTTTCTACCATGAAGAAACTGGTGAAACTTCGCAACGCCATATATAATGGACAACGCTTCCTTTGCAATTTGTCTGTAGTTTTGTTGAGCTTTATCCAAGGTTTTGGATGCAAACGCAATAGGATATTCTGTTCCATCCGGAAATCGATGTGATAATACAGCGCCAATGCCATATGCAGATGCATCTATCGCTAGTTTATGAGCGGAAGATCATCGCGGAAATGAATTAATTGAGCAGCGTTCGCAATTGCTTCCTTTAGTTGATTGAAAGAGTTTTCTTGATCCGTTTTCCATTGAAAATGTGAATTTTTAGAGCGAAGGCGTTTCAATGGAGCTGCTAATTCAGAAAAATTATTAATAAATTTATTATAATAATTCACCTTTGCAATAAAAGATTCCACTTCTTTCAAGTTTTGTGGACGAGGCAGTTTCTTGATTGCGTTCAAACCAGTGCTTGAAGGTTTAATGCCATGTTTGTCGATTATGTGTCCTAGGTATTCTATCTCGAGTTTTGCGAATTCACATTTTTCCAAGCGGCATTTAAAACCATTTTCTTCCAATCGATTTAGCAGCATTTCATGGTTTTGATCTTCATGTGACTTTCCGGAAACAATTATATCATCTAGATACACTGCGCAAAACTCTAAATCGATGGTTAGCTGTTCCATTAATCGCTGAAAAATCCCAGGGGCACTGGAGATCCCGAATAATAATCGTTGAAACTATATAGTAAAGCCCAAACGGTGTATTTATTACCATGCATTTTTTTGTTTCTTCAGAGAGTTCAAGTTGAATATCGGCATCCCTTAAGTCGATTTTCGTGAAATATTGTCCTACCGGCTTCGATTTGTGGATTCACCGTCACTTTAAAATCGGCACAAATACGAATCTCTCCACTTGGTTTTTTGACGGGTACCATGGGAGTTGCCCACAGCCGTTCCAATTCTTTCTTAACAGCTGTTTGGATTGTAAATGGGATAATCCTTGGTTAAAAATAACGAGGCTCAGCCTCAGGCTTTAACTTAATCTCAGCCTTATACGATGAACATTTCCTCAATGTATATTCAAATAGCAATTGATGGTTCTGGCAGATTTTGGTGATTTTGCGTTTCAACTCGCCTTCAATATAGTCTTCGGTAACAGCATGTATATCATTGCCTCCATGAACTATTTTGAAATTAAGTGTTTCAAACCAATCTAGACCCATAATATTAGAGCTATTTTCTTGTTCCACTACAATTAATGGCAAATTACAGTTATATTGTTTACATACAACGTCTACAAAGCATACACCTGTGACTTTGATTATGTTGCCTCCATATGCTCGAAATATCTTCAATGTGGATTTACAAACAGGATTTCCTAACTGTCGGTAGACACTTAAACCAACCATAGAACATGTTGCGCCGGTGTCAATTTGAAATGAAATTGAGCGACAGTTAATTTTCAGCCCAATCCATATTTTATTACGAGTGTCATTAATTGAATACACAGACGGTGAATTAACATCAATTGAATTTGTAACTGATGTATTTCGAACCCCGGCTGGAGTTGGACTTGAACTAGAACGGTAACGATGGTTGGAAAAATGGCGGTCTCTATTGTAATTTGGTCTAGACCAATTATTACATAATTATAAACTTTAGTGCATTCTACATTAAATATGGAAAAGGGATATAACACCAATCTTGTATATTTTTATGACTATCTGTAGTTGAAGAGTGTCTAAGGGTCACATTTGCAGATTACACTGCAATTTTAGCTGTTGGTGACATAATCGATGAAGTCACATTTAACTTCATCGATTATGTCACCAACAGCTAAAATTGCAGTGTATAATCTGCAAACGTGACCCTTAGACACTCTTCTTCGGGATTCCTGCATTAGCTTCTTTTATGCTGGAGTAAACTATTTCCTGTTTAACTCTAAAGTATCTTATTTTCAGATATGACTTTAGCAGTTCAAAATACTCAAATGGCAGAGTTTTCTCCAATTTAAATATTAAACCTTTGTCCAATGCCTGCGCTATGTCCAGAAATATGGCTGAACAAATCGTTTTTTCCTCTAAAGATTTTTCTAGTAAATCTGTTTTTCAATGAACTTGATCGATTGTGGAGTGTTTCTCTCTAAATCCAAACTGAGGGACGGAATAGCTCCTGATTTTAAAATTTCTGGTTTAATTCATTTTAATAATGGTTTCTCAAACAGTTTAGACATAATTGGAAGAAGTGATATTAGCCTGTAAGAGGTTAATTCAATTGGTGGCTTATCTGGTTTAAGTTTCATTATTACTTCCGCAAATTTCTAGGTTAAAGGGACATAATGGAGTCTAAAGGAAGCATTAATCATGTCCGATATTTTAATAGCTTTATTAGGTAGTTGTTTGGAAACCTCACCAGTTTTCAAGTCATATCCTGGTGATTTTTACGTTAAGTATCATTAGCATTAGTTAATGGGATTTCCTGTCTCAGGATAGTTGTTTAGCTTTCAATCAGTATATCCCGTTGATGTTGTTAAATTGGGCTTAAAGGTACGCCCGAGATGATCAGCGAAATTTTCTGCTTTTATTTCTTTAGTTTTAGCCATGCACCATTGTTTGTTCTTATTGGTGGTATGTGCATAACTAGCCTTTTCAAATATTTGGTTGCTTTCCACAATGAATAATCACTATCTTTATCATTGTTGCAATCTGAGAAACGAATTCTTAAGTCACGTTACAATCAAGGAAATATTACTTCAAGAAGTACAAATGTCCAACTAACGAATGCACACTCAACCACATAAAACAACCTGGAGAATATTACAAAGCAGTTGCCTATTCAATAGAATAAACGATTCAAAGTTTCATGAGTATGATGAAAAGGCAAATGCTAGCATGATGGTGGAAAATATATGAACATACAAATTATTGTCTAAAACCAAAAATGACACTACTAAAGATAGCTGTACGGAATGCTAACATTCTTTCACAGCACAAAGCTGAGGTGCAAACTTTTCTCGTCGATCAAAATATAAACATGATGCCTAGTATATCAGCAACACATTTTATAAAAAAAAATTTTTTAACAATAACGGATACTCAGTTTATGATATCAAACATTCGGATGGAAAAGCACACTGCCAATTAAACGAAGAATAAAGCATTACGAACCCGCAATAAATATGATAAAGGTCACATCCAAGTAGCTAATATCTGCCTTAAGAGGAATGGTCATCAATGCATAAACAGGTTCGTCGTCTATTGGAGTAGTTCAATTGACAAAAATAATAAAGAATCATGCGAAATTCGAAGTAGTCACCATAAAATTTTGCCATTTTTCTGTTCTGCGCTTTTTCATTTTTCTCACAGAATTTGTCATTTTCGTGATTTGGAACGATTTTCCTAAATTTTGTACTGCTGGCCCGAAAATTGCCTTCTGGTAATTATATGTTATAGACAAACACATTAACTGTGTATTAATAGCCAGACCGCCATCCGAAAATATAGTAGAAAACGTGTGAGCATCGGCAGCAGTGGCCTATCCTAATAGCTTGAATCTATTTTTCATAGATTAACTCAAGTGGTAAAATTGTAAACCAATTAAACCATTTCAAAACCGAGCAAATAGCGCAGTGGTTAAAGCTGCGACGTTTGGATCGGGAAGTACCGGGTTCGAATCCCAACAGAAGCGGGATGCAAAAGGGATTTTTCATCTCCCGATTACGATCGGTGATTAAAATTGAAAACATCTATGACCCTCTGTTGGAATGTATAGAACTCATGGGCCGACCCATCTTCCATGTCACTGTACAGGGTGATATGGAGCTATGCAATGCGCAGGTGGTACTGTACTTGTGTGAATGGGATGAATGAATGGATTGAATGAAGGTTGTGTGAATGTAAGGTAAGTCTATGGACCAAAAGAGTGTCTATGCCAAGTCCTTTTATAAAAAATAAAAAAAACCATTTCAATGTTTAATAAAAATTATTTGAAGCTAAAATCTTAAAAATAATGTTGAGCCAGTTAAAAAGCGTTTATTTGGATGTTAATGTATCTTATTAAATGATGTCGGAATGCTCTACAAGGAGTATGGATAAAAATTCCTTAAAATTGAAATTTCTCAAATAATAACAAATAATAAGTAACATGAAAAGTCCTTCCCAATTTTTTTTAATAGGTTAGGGTGCCCGTCCTATTGAACTAGCATAGAAACAATTTGGTCCGTAGCTTTACCACATTTAAGTTACATCCTTTTCACTCGTCGAACCATCCTGAGCTTACCAAGTGTTGAAAGCTCTTAACATCGATCTTACAAATGGAAAGTTTCCATAAATTTTGTTCTGCTGTACGCTAGACTAGGACAGGTGCAGAGCAGATGCAGCACGGTTTCTTCCTCCTCCTCATCACAACAGCTACGGCTGTTCGCATGTACCTCAAAGAGACAATCTCCCATTATAGCTTCTAACCATCCTAATATTGTGCCGTCGAAGCGATATCAATTGGCCAGATCTGGACGGTCATGTCTAGGTCAAATTTACCTGCTTATTACACAGTCCATGACAGCTTGAAAATAACTGCAAAAGCCGGGAAGACGAAGAGAGAGGTTGGTGTGTTCCTGGGGTGTCTTTGGACTTTCATCAATAGTTTCAGGATAGCCATAACTTTAAACGCTGGCCACCAAACTACATCCCCATACCGAAGTATAGGTTTGATCACTGAGACGAAGAGGCAGTACATATACTATGTACATATACTCCATACCCCATCTCATTCCAATGACATTTTTGCAGAAGTAGAGCACTACAGTAGCTTTCTTTACTTTTTCTAAGATGTTTTGTTTCCAGCTTAGCTTGCTTTACAACAGTAGCCCGAAATATTTTACTGTATCCGTTAAGATCAAGCAGGTACCAATTAATATTGACGACTGACACTGAGGAAGTTTTTGCTTCCTGGTAAAGAGGACCAGCAAAACAGTTCATAAATGATTTTCAATGTATATTTTATTTTATAAACACACATTTTTCCAATTTATTTTAATTATAAAAATACAAAATTACGAATACCTACCTATACGAATTATCTGACAGTTTTCATTCATTGAGGAGTTTTTAAAAATACTACTCCAGACTTTCCCGTTAGCACAAAATACAGTTGGTACCAGATTATCTCCATAAAGTAGCTCCAGACTTTTTTAATATGTAAAATTTATTAGGTGTAAGAAAATTCTTCTAGATAAGTCGTTGAAAGGTAATCGATTTTATCACAACGATTAAGTTAAAAACTCATTAAACAACAAATACGTGAGCTTTGATAATTTTTTGTATTTAGTTGCGATTTATTTATTAATATTTTGGAAATTTCAACTGTCAAATACTTATCAACGCTGGCACAGTGGTGGCCGAGGTGGTGGTGGCCAACCAGGTTTCAAACTGAATCATAATGAGAACATATTCGACCCTACAAAAGCTTAAACTAAAGATTTTAGTTTACTTTGAAAAGTTGACTAAGGCACCACATTTATTTATATTGCGGAAATTCCAACGGTCACAAAATTATCAAAGGTGGCGTAATGGTTGCTAACAGGGTCCTTAACTCAATCGCAAAGAGAAAATAACCGCCTTTATTAAACGACTCGCCCAGAAGAATTTATTTTCCACCAAATATATTTTACATATTAAAAAAGTCTGGAGATAAGTATTTTGGTACCAACTGTAAACTTTTGTTTTGACAAAAAAGTTTGGAATAGTGTAAATGTAAAAAAAAGTCCTTGGATGTAATCCTGGGATAACTTCAAGTTTCAGATATATATGGTCAACGCTCACCTCCACGTCATTCGTTGTACTTTTTATTTCATATTAGTACCTTAAGATTCGTATGTTTCAATTGATCCAGAGTAAATTTCACTTCCCATAGTCCCTATATACATATGTATATACATACCCAAAATACTGCGCCCATAAATTATAGAAACAATTAATAAATTATACCGTCGCACATTAAAATTATCTCATTAACAGTTAAAATATTTACCATTAAACACAGACATCTCAATTAAATTAAATTGTCTTATATAAATCGTGCACCGCATCATTGTACCACATGTCGGCGACAACCGCATAATTCATATAATAAAATTATAGCAATTTAGCAAAAACGAAACAAAATTATTACATTTTTCACTCATAATTTCATTTTAATTATGAATTAATTAATTAATTTGTGCAAAATAGCTTGGTCGGTGTACGGTTTATACGTATACGCTATGCTAGGATTTTTGTTTAGTTATTCAATTCCATTGCCAAGAATTTTTTTTTGTTATTCTCATAAATAGTAAATTAGTGAGCCGCGTCAGCACAACGAATGAATTTGTGATGGGACAATAATTTTATGTTTATTCGAGAGGGAAAATGTTTTTTGTGTATGTATGTGTTTATGTATGAGCGGGATTACGAGGTACATACCGACGAATAATATGCCAACAGGTAAAATAATTCAGCTTCGTTTGTATCGTCTTGTGTCTTATTGTGAATAATTAATTGTATGTACGTATGTTGGTACAAGAATATATTTGGCATTCGTTTATTTCAAATGTATACATATACTCGTATGTACACTTGTTGTAAATGGGGAATTTTTTTATGTACTCGTACATATATGCAAATTAATTCATATTCACATCCAGATGTTTTGAGTTATGTTCTATATATTATTATACATAACACATGAAACTGGTGTTATTTGATTGCCACACGCCATTTAATGGTATTTAACATATTTCTTAAAATAATTTTTTATGTACATTTAATGGAATATTTTGGTTTAATAAATTTTAATTTAGCATTTCAATTTTATGAGTGTGGTAATTTAGCTTTTAATTTTGGCCCGGAGTTCAATGTTTTGATATAAGTATAAAAATTGATTTTAAACCATTGTTAAATTTTAATTCAAGGCATACATAATTAGTTTTAATACCAAATATTTTAGGTGACTCACAAGAAAGTTTTTCGTGCGTTTTATACTATGTAAGAGTGCTTTAAAGGTTGGCTACAATTTGTATTGTTTTTATCTTATTCTGTCAGTGCTACTAGTTCCGCCTGGACAAGAGCCATCAGAAAAGAAGACTAAGGACTTTTAAGAATTTATTATGTCCCACGATAGAACCGAAAATATTCCATGCCATAATGCACCTCAGGCAAAATGCTCCAGAACAAGCTGTGCCTAAAATAATTAACAAGAAAATCGTCAATTACTAAAAGCCACGGCAGGGTGTGAGCCACTTCCTTGAAGACAAAAAATACTCTTCCTTCAACCCGTGAGATAAAAGTGCGATCAATACTCAAATTGGTACAGGCAGAATTGATCGTAGCAAACGAGGTGCTATCGAAAGCTCTCGCAATATCCATAGAAAAGTACCTCCAAGAAATTCTTTATTATTAAGAGACTTTTTAATCCTGGTTACAAGTTCATGTATAGGGCGGTTTCACAGAACTTACTGACTCTGTAATCATGTTGCATGTTGCTGAGTGGAGAGATGATTAGTAAATTGACTCTAATGAATTTTCCGACGATTCTTTCCAGAGATTTAAGAACAGTTGAGCACACACTTAACAAATTTCGGGATAAAGACACCTCCACTAAGATTTAGGAACATTGTTAAAAGAAACGCATGCTTGAAAACGGTGGGGCAAATGATCAGACATGCTTTTATGACTCGACTGAGGGCGAGATTCCACATGCCTGTTGTTCTGGAAGCCTTGTGCTGAATGTCTTATCTTTGCTTCTATCATCGCAGTTTAACTGAATCGGATGTTAGGCTGGCTTTACCTGCTTCGTACTCTAACGCCTATCGTAATACCTCGTTCATATTTTTCCCTTTTGCCGCCGTTCTCAAGTGAAGCTTGAGCCCTTACGGGGTTAATGAATGAAGGTTAATGAACGACTCTAAGTTCATTCAAGACAACACTCGGAACTTTACTTCTCTTACTTCTTTATTTCTCGTTCCACATCTTGAAGGCGTTCTCCTCGTCGTGTATTATGTAACTGGATTTTGCATAGTTCTCAAGTGCAATTCCTTCATAATATTTCCGCTGCTCATCTTAGTGCCAACATTAAGGCATTTAGCTGTTACTCCGCACCCATCCGTTATGTTGCACAGCTGCTTGAAACTGCAACTTGAAGTTCTCGATAGGAGTTTCGCCATCAATCGATGGCGGTTTCTTCAAAATTCTTATTGGCCTTCAGTAAGTTGTTCCATTGATGTGGTTGTACTGGTTCGTGTCGGAGTATCGTTGATTGGTAGGGAGCATTTTCCCGGCGGGCTTCAACGTCCTTTAGCATGCCCTCTAATTGTTGGATCCTGCTTGTCATGTCTTCTGGCTCCAACCCCTCTTCTAATTTTGTTAATCAACTTTAGTATTTAGCTGATCAAATTTCGCATTATACTGTTTCATTTCGGAGTTAAGCTGATCAAGTTTTTGTATCTGTCAATCAGCTTTAGTGTTATGTAGATCAAATTGCTCCTTCAGTTGGAATACCAGGGCGTTAAGAAGAGGTCTGTCTGTTCCTTCGGTTGTGCAGTAGCAACCATTACTATTTTCGCTTGTTCTTCTTTCGCCAGTAGCTACATTTTGGTTTCGTTCTCGTTGAATAGGGCTGCTGAAACCATCGTCGAAGGTAGTTGTGACAGTAGGTACCCACCTACAGGTGATGATGATCGTGATACTATGACCTGAGCTGCCGGTTATTATTATTAAAGTTGTCTGGAACCCAAGCAGGTTCAGCACTCAATGCCACCCTGGGCCCATGGTGCAAATCGAGGATTCTATCACAATTTGCAAATGCGCTCAGCTGCTCTGGCAAACTATAACAGCTTAAACTATAGGGTAGGGATGACAATTGACCTACATTTAAAGATTTATGATTAAGAAATCGGGACCTAACTACCTCAATCGCGGGACAGGCACAAACAACTTGAATGCTGTCATCGATATCTTCAAGACAGTGTTCATACAAGGAATCTCCCATTCTTTGTAAATGGAGTTTAAAACGGCCATGGTCGGTCAGAATAGCGACCAGAACTCTCAGTTGGTCTTTCTTCAAAGATAGAGCAAACTTTGTGAGACTCAGATTAGGTTCACAAATGAAGTACTTAGCCACTCGGCATGTAGTGGAAGCTAGCCAATTACGCTTAGCCTGCAAAAACATGTAGTTCTTAGCTTTCTTACCACAATTAAGGGTCAGGGGAACTGCCGGTTCAGATCCCATGAATTTCATACTGGAGTCTGTTTTAGCTAAAACATCAGCTATCTGATTACCTTCAATGCCACAATGAGCCAGAACCCACATAATTCGGACACAATTATTAGAGCAAAGGACGTTAATAAAATGTTTACAGTCCACCAGTTTGGAAGTGATCACAGATTTAGAAGCATCAATTGAACAACGTGTGAGTGCAATTGGCTTCGCTTGGAATACCGTGCGCAGTTCCGGCTTAGACTCCCACATAATCGTAGGTCATGTGTAGGACAATAGGTTCAGAAACCCGAACCAAAATTAGAGTTAGACTCGTCAGGGAAAAACACAAGCGCCTCAGTCACCCAGTCATTGAATTCTTGAGAGAAGTACTAGTTACTCACTGGATAAACTACAGAGAAAGAGATATCGAAGCAGAATTCTGGCAATAATTTGTCATTAACCATATTAATTTCTGGTATATACGAACTAAATAAATTGTAGATTAGTCTATGGCGCTGTGACCAAGAGCGTTCCACGCACCAATACACCGCAGGCGCAAGGCAACAGGGCATGCTGTGCCTAGGTTGATCGACTGCCGTGGGGGCAGAAATGAAATTGCCTGCAAAGCAAGTATAGAAGACGAGGACATAGCTGGACAAGCCATACCTTGGATGCTATTAAGCTTCGCAATGACAGAAACTGAACCAAACAACAGACGCGTAAGATAGCATATAGACAAAGCTAGAAATTTGTAAATAAACATCAGCATTTTGGGAGTCAGACCCCATACGACTTCACAAATGCTCTTCTACACTGCTACAAAATGGAAGTGATCTTTTACAGTTTAATTTCAATATGAGATTTCCAGGAGAGTTTACTGTCCTGAATGATCACGATATGCTTTATTGTATCGGATTTAGCGATTGTTTCTCCGAAAAGAGAAGGAGCAGACAGCTCTATAGTATTCCTACGTCTGGTGAAGACTATCAGACTAATTTTCGATGCATTAACGTACTTCTCTAGACATTACATTTTTACAACTTGGAGAGCGCGTTGCAATAAGTCTGATAGTACATTAAGGTATATTTACCTTGAACCAGAACGACTAAATCATCAGCATAACTCTGAGCAGTGAAGCCAGATTGCTGTAGTTTTATAAGTAATTCGTTAATAACTAAGAGCCACAGGAGAGGTGACAGGACACCTCCATGAGGGCAACCTTTAGTAACTTAAACCGAAATAGAAAAGGAGTCCAGCTCGGCTACAGCAATGCGCGACCTCAGCAAAGATCCAATTCAAGTAACAATGGTTTGGTCAAATCCAAAATTTGAGCAGGCTTCAGTGTTGGAAGCGAAAGAAGTATAATCAAAGGCACCCGCAATATCGAAGAGAGTGCCCACCAGAAACTCGTTAATACTAAACGATCTTTCAATCCTGAGTGGGATGACAGATAAGTGATGATCCCTAATATATCTGTCAACAATTCTTTCCAGAGTTTTAAGAAAATTTGAAGAAATCACTGTCGGTGATAATCGCGATCCTACGGTCACTCCTCCCTTCATCCTCATCGTCATTTTTAATCGGTCTTATTGCCATCCGTTGGCTTCTCGAACATTGTGGTATGTTACTGAATAATAATGATCATTCTGCCTGCCATTGCGACTCATCGCATCAAAATCGGCCGTCGACTCAAACAAACATCCATCATACAATGTTGAGGGGGTGAGCTGCGACTCTAACTATTAGACTAATGACGATTCTGATGTGATTGTGTTTAACGTTAGGCATAATCGTCACAATATATGTATATTTTGGAAACAATTTTGAAGTTGTGGGTTACGAAACCGTTAAATTTGCATATTATTTAATTACGACTCAAGGAGGTCTTTGGTTAAAATAAAAGGTTTTCTATTTGTATAAAATATACAGGAGTGTGCGGTTTGGCCATAGAATTTTACTCGTGTTACCCTTACACCCTTATCCCATTTTTCATTTCACGATTTTTTTTTTTTAATTTCCTTTTTTTTTTGTTTTTGTGTTGACGATAAATATATTATTGTGGCACAGTGTTAAAATTGTACATAATCCAATTTAAAATGATATCCTGAAACGACGCAACATACTACGGATTTCATTGATTTAAAAACCGGTAACCCTCCCTTAGTTTCTGAAAAATGTATATCCGAATCGAATCTACTTTGCAGCTAAATTTTTTTTTTTTTTAATGAATGCGTTAATGACTTTAAAAAAGTTTATGAATTTTCATATTTTATTGTGATGGTGCGGAAGAAAATTAAAACAGCGGGAATATTATTTTTTTGTGACGTCTAATATCTAAAATTGTTTAGAATATTTTATTTAATTTTTTTTTGTTGTGGTACGGTGTATTATATGTAATGGAGTATATAGGGTTATGAATTCTAATGAGGTTATTTTATGCTGGTATATACACATACATATGACTTTAAAAAGAGATCTTAAATCGTTTCTTATATATGAAAACGCGTCACAACGACGATTATTATATTATCATTGCGACTAAATATATTTTCAATTGGGAATTATCATAATCTCAACTCGGTGTTGATTTATTATCGCACAATGATAATACACATCTGTGTTATGGTTGGTTATGATTATATACATATGTATATGATTATAAAAGAAGTCATCTCGTTAAATAAGAAAATCATGATGTAACTGAGTGTTGTTATTTAAATTTAATTCACATTGGAATTTAAGATACATCCAGCATCCATCAGTAGTAAGTTAATTAAAAAAAAAAAAAAATTTCGTTTCAATGCAAATTTAACGATTTAAGTTTGTATACGAATATATGCAGTAAAACACTCGAAAGGGATAATTTAATTAAACCGCGTTTTTAATGTGAATAAAATATGGGTTTAATAAATTGACGTTTTTATGTAATTCGAAACGATAAAATTTTTATTACATATTTCTAAAAAAAAAAAAATTAAAAATTAATTTAATTTTTTGATAAAATAAAATTTTCAAAAATTTTTATGGCATACTAAAATATGTGTAAAACGCGAATTAAAATTTAATTAGTGCACAAAAATGGAAAATTAGTTAAGTTCAGAGGAGTTTAGGTAATCAAATATAATTACATCTGTATATATGTACGTAACTACATATGCAGACAGTTTTACTGAGAAAATTTTTTGGCTGAGGAAATATTTGCATTTCGCATTAAGATTGCACATCAGGAATTAAGATGAAAACTCTGTAAAAGTGGAATATGCAAAACAGGAAATTGCATTAGAATCGGGACACATAAAATGTTTGATATGAACTATTTATATAGGATGGGTTCTATACAAGCATATCTTAGAACTAGATACCAATGAAAATTAGTTATCTTTAAAACTGACTGCAAAGTTACCAACTAATCAATTTTTTGAAATGCCCAAGAAGTTCTGGTTTCTTACACTAGACGAGGTGTATAGTCCAGATATCGTTGTCTTTGAGAATGAGGGAACAGCAGAGTATCTTAATCAATCCTTATACTTTTGAGATTGTAAATGAAACAGAAACAGTTCAAACTCGTTTATTTCATTGAGGTATTCCGGAACTCTATAGTTTTAATGGTTTTAATGGTAAGTGCGAAACAAATCGAAAACTTCATAATTATTTTTACTTCATGCTTGTTGGCATGGAAGTAAAAATAATTATTTCACTTATATATGCATAAATGGAATATTCTGAAAATTCAAAATGATTGATGAATCACCGCAGTGACTAATGGGCTATCACACAGTGAGTCCAAAATAATGTCAATCGAAAAAATGAATGGTGAATGAATAGTTTTTTGGTTGCCTCAATTTAATGTGCAGTAAAGTAATTATAGTTACAACTGTACTGCACTTGATGCGAAAAACTTCTCACCAAATCTCCGAACTAGCTTGCGAAAGCCATCAAAATAATTATAGATATTGGTTACTGGTGACTCCTTTGTCATTAGTATGACAAGAAGCTAACCCAAGGATAGCTCTCAATTAATTTTTTTAGCAGAACAACGGGGGTATCTTATACGTTCCCTGCAATAAAGCCGATTCAACAACCAAAACTGGCGTACCGACACCTTACAGAAATTCTGCCACTCAATCAAAAATGAACTGGAGTTAAGCTGCATCATTTCGTATCAGTTTGCCTGCAGAATAATTCACCAATGTAGTAAACTCCACTTTGTGAATTTTTAAACTGTTGAGCAAAGATATTCGGATTGATACCAGATAGTCAAAATTCTCGAAACATAAACCCTGTGAAACATCTTATTAACCTTCAACGTTCCGTCTGAAAATTTTAATTTTATTGGTTCCAAAACCATTCCTGTATATAGCTCCACTATGAGATTGTTTACATTTTATGTATTTCCAAAACCAGAAATAGGATTTTTAGCTTTGTTGAAAAATCAATTTTGACGCGTATATCTGTGAGCTAACAATTTGGTCTGCATATCGTGAAATTCATAACAGTCGCATATCGCATTGTGCATCGCTCGGAAACATGGCTTATGATAACAGTCGAACCATTTTATTACGAAAATATTTCTCGACGACCAAAAAACATTGAAACAGCACATTGACATCGTATATCCTATGGCTAACAAACGTTTGGTTAAACATGAACTTCACTACAAACACAATCCATAAATTATTTTAAATATTTCACAGAGTAAAACGCAATTCTCGTAATCTGCTGAAATTATTATTGAAATTTTATCGTAAGATGCGAATTCCAAAAAATTTCAAAAAATACGTAAAAATGATAGAAGACAAACGTCTCCTAAAGTGGAAATGTTACCGAGAATTAGGTAGAATTACACTGGCCAAGTATAACGATGAGGAAAATGGATTTGGGTGGAATCTCCAACATCCGAGGACCTGTCAAAATGATAATCTAACAACTAAATATATACAAGAGTGTACGAATATGCACATATGTAGATATGCACATACATTCATACATATACAATACTGGTATCATCACATAAAATATCGAATTGATTGATTGGGGATTTATTTTAAGTATACAGAGCAAAAAATGCAAAGGGTTATGAACCGATAGTTTAGCATAAAATAGAATTTTCATCTTATTTATAATTGATTGATACATTTCGTATATGTACGAATAGTCTGTAATGTATAGTATACATATATTGTATAAGACGAACAAAAAACAGAATTATAAAATCTTAATGTTCGTAAGAAGAAACTGACATGATAAATTGGCTTGCACATATTATATCGTTATACTCGCATAAAGTAAATAAAAAGAACAAAAATTAAATTTGGATTATACACAAGAGTGAAATTTGTACTTAAGAACATTATTGTATAGATTGTACATAATAGAATTATAAGTCGAGCAGGACATCATTAAACCGTAAGATTCTATTATGGATGACATTCTAAGCGAGATTTATAAAATAATGCTTGTATCACATAAGTATACATATGTAACCTGCTCTACTTGATCGAATGTGGGTCAAGTTGAAAGACAAAATAATCAAATATATTATAAATCATAACAAATTGCCCATCCTCCGTCTAAATTGTAATTAACTTTGTTCCTCCTTTTACTTCAAACGTAGAATACGTTTTCTGCTGACTATGCTAATATTTTATATAATTGAATTCGTTACTCTATTATAGTTATTTCTAAAAAAAATTGAACATCGCGTTCCTTCTTTCAGTTTCAAATAAAAACGTATTCGTCACTAAATAAAAATTGGAGCGTTGTTTTAATTTCATAATAGCCGATGACATATAAAATAACAAATGGTAGCATAAATTTGAGTGCTTAAATGAAAACCAATAGTTTTTAAACTTTATAATCCGTTATAATAAACTTAATACTTTATAATAAACATTAATTTTTAAAAACAAAATTATTTTTTAGTTTAATTTAAAATGTATTTTAGTTAGAAAATGTATTTGGTTTATTTAAAATAATTTATTTTTTTTTATTTTATTTAAATATATTTCTTTTATTTAAAATGTATATTGTTTGATTTAAAATTTACTTTATTTATTTTAAAATGTGGTTTATAATTTTATAATATATTTTATAATTACTTTATTAATATGATTTGTTTTATTTGACATTTATTTGAAAATGTATTCTATTTTGATTTTTTAAATTAGCTTTATTAAATTTAAAGTGTATTTTATTTAATTTCAAATGTATTTGGTTTATCTAAAATGTATTTTAGGTGATTTAAGATGTATATTATTTATTTTTAAAAGTATCTTATTTAATTTAAAATTTAATTTTTTATTTAATTTGTAATAAATTATATTGAATTTAAATTTTTTTTAATAAATATTATTTTATTTTATTTTAAATATATTTTACTTACTTTCAAATAAATATTTGGTTTTTTAAAAATGTATGTAAACAACATTTAAATTTAAAATGTATTTTTATTTTATAAAGAATTTTATTTTAACTTTATTTTTTTTAGTATATTTAATTGACTTTTACTTATACAAGTAGTTAGTATTTAATTCTATTTAAAATAAGTTTTGTTTAAAATGTATTTGATTTGATCTGAATTGTAATTTATTTAAAATTAAATTTATGATATTTACAATATATTTATTTATTATTTTACTCTATTTCAAATAAATTTGGTATACAATTTATTTTAAAATGTATTTTATGTAATTTACGGTGTTAATTGTTTCTTTTAAAAAGTATCTTATTTAATTTATTTCAAACGTATTTATATAATTTATAATGAATTATCTATATTGAATTTAAATTGTCTATGTAGGTTTTTATTAAATATGTTTAATTTAATTTAAAGTCTATTTTGTTTTATTATATGTAATTTGAAATATATATAATTTAACTTAAAATCTATCTTAGCTTATTAAAAATGCATTTTATTTAATTGAAAATGCAAATTATTTAATTTAAAACGCAGTTTATTTAGTTGAAAATGAGTTTTGTTGTATTTAAAATTTATTTATTTTTATTTATACTGTATTTCATTTAGCTTCAAATGGTTTGGTTTATTTAAAAGTTGTTTATATTTTAAAATAATTATTGTTTAATTTAAATTGGATCATATAATTTTATTAGATATATTCATTTTTATTTTAAAATGTGTTTTATTTAATTTCAAATGTATTTTGTTTAATTATAATCTATTTTATTTCGTTTAAATGGTGTTTTATCAAATTTAAATTGTATATAGTTTAATTTAAAATGTAATTAAAATTATTTAAAATCCGTCATATTTATTTGAAAATTTTATTGAATATAACTAAATTAAATGTATATAATTTAAAATAAATATTGTTTCATTTAACGTGTATTTTATTTAATTAAAAATTATTTTATGTTTATTTTTATTAAATTTATTTCATTTGATTTAAACTATATTTTATTTAACTACAAACATATTTTGATTATTTAAAAAGAATTATTAGTAATTTAAAATGTATGTATATAATTTAATTTAACATTTATTTAATTATATTAAATTTAAATTATATTTTGTTTAATTTAAAATGTATTTTATTGTAATAATTGTTTTCTATTTATTTTCAAAATGTACTTTATTTAACAAATGTATTTGGTTTATTTAAAATGTATTTGTTTAATTTGAAATGTACATATTTTTATTATTTAAACATTTAAATGTGGTTTATACATTATTTTATTGAATTCGAAATAGATTTTATTTAATAAATATTTAATTTTTTTTAAATTTAAATTGTATTTTGTTTTATTAGAAAAGTATTTTACTTTATTTAAAACATACTTAATAATTAACTTAATTTAACATTTATTTAATTATCTTAAATTTAAATTATATTTTGTTTAATTTAAAATGTATTTTATTGTAATACATTGTTTTCTATTTATTTTTAAAATGTACTTTATGTAGCAAATGTATTTGGTTTATTTAAAATGTATTTGTTTAACTTGAAATGTATCATATTTTTATTATTTAAACATTTAAATGTGGTTTATACATTATTTTATTGAATTCGAAATAGATTTTATTTAATAAAAATTTAATTTTTTTTTAAATTTATATTGTATTTTGTTTTATTAAAAATTTATTTATTTTATTTTGTAATTAATCTTATTTAATCTAAAATTTATTTTATTTATTTGAAAATGTATTTTATTTTAAATTTATAAATGTATCTAATTTATTTTAAAGTTAATTATATTTAATTTAAATTGAATTTTATTTATTTGGAAATGAATTTAACTGAATTAAACATTCATTTTATGTTGATTTTTATTAAATTTATTTTATTTGATACAAATTGTTTATATATAACTTAATTTAGTTGTATATATATAACTGAATTTAACATTTATTTAATTATATGAAATTTAAATTATATTTTGTTTAATTTAAAATGTATTTTATTATAATACATTGTTTTCTATTTATTTTTAAAATATACTTTATTTAGCAAATGTATTTGGTTTATTTAAAATGTATTTGTTTAATTTGAATTGTATCATATTTTTATTATTTAAACATTTAAATATGGTTTATACATTATTTTATACATTATTTTATTGAATTCGAAGTAGATTTTATTTAATAAAAATTAAATTTTTTTTAAATTTAAATTGTATTATGTTTTATTAAAAATGTATTTTACTTTATTTAAAACATATTTTGCTTTATTTGATGTAAATACATTTAATGTAATTTTAAATGTATTTGGTTTAATTTAATTTTTATTTAAAAATGTATTTATTTTATTTTGTAGTTTATCTTATTTAATCTAAAATTCATTTTATTTATTTAAAAATGTATTTTATTTTAAATTTATAAATGGATCTAATTTATTTTAAAATTAATTATATTTAATTTAAAATGTATCTTATGTAATTTAAATTGAATTTTATTTATTTGGAAATGAATTTAACTGAATTAAACATTCATTTTATGTTGATTTTTTATTAAATTTATTTTATTTGATGCAAATTGTTTTTTATTTAACTGCAAACATATTTTGTTTATTTAAAAACCATTATCTGTAATTTAAAATACATTTAAAAAAAAATTTAAAATTTGTTTAGGTGTATTTTTAAAATGTATTTTGTTTAATTTAAATTGGTCTATTAAAAATGTATATTGTATAATTTAAAATGTATTTATTAATTATTTTACTCTATTTAAAATACAATACAGTTTATTTTACAATATATTCTAAATAATTTCAAAATACATTTAATTTATGTGAAAATGAATCTTATTGAATTTAAATTATTTCGATTTTATTTAAATTTAGTTTGTTTTATTAAACTGTATTTTATTTTATTTAAAAGTTGTATATATATATAACTTAATTTAACATTCATTTAATTATATTAAATTTAAATTATATTTTGTTTCATTTAAAATGTATTTTATTGTAATACATTGTTTTCTATTTATTTTAAAAATGTACTTTATTTAGCAAATGTATTTGGTTTATTTAAAATGTATATGTTTAATTTGAAATGTATCATATTTTTATTATTTAAACATTTAAATGTGGTTTATACATTATTTTATTGAATTCGAAAGAGATTTTATTTAATAAAAATTTAATTTGTTTTTAAATTTATACTGTATTTAGTTTTATTAAAAATGTATTTTACTTTATTTAAAACATGTTTTGTTTTATTTGATATAAATACATTTAGTGTAATTTTAAATGTATTTGGTTTAATTTAATTTTTATTTAAAAATTTATTTATTTTATTTTGTAATTTATCTTATTTAATCTACAATTTATGTTATTTATTTAAAACAGGATTTTATTTTAAATTTATAAATGTATCTAATTTATTTTAAAGCTAATTATATTTAATTTAAATTGAATTTTATTTACTTGGAAATCAATTTAACTGAATTAAACATTCATTTTATGTTGATTTTTATTAAATTTATTTTATTTGATGCAAATTGTTTATATATAACTTAATTTAGTTGTATATATATATAACTTAATTTAACTTTTATTTAATTATATTAAATTTAAATTATATTTTGTTTAATTTAAAATGTATTTTATTGTAATACATTGTTTTCTGTTTATTTTTAAAATGTACTTTATTTAGCAAATGTATTTGGTTTATTTAAAATGTATTTGTTTAATTTGAATTGTATCATATTTTTATTATTTAAACATTTAAATATGGTTTATACATTATTTTATACATTATTTTATTGAATTCGAAGTAGATTTTATTTAATAAAAATTAAATTTTTTTTAAATTTAAATTGTATTATGTTTTATTAAAAATGTATTTTACTTTATTTAAAACATATTTTGCTTTATTTGATGTAAATACATTTAGTGTAATTTTAAATGTATTTGGTTTAATTTAATTTTTATTTAAAAATTTATTTATTTTATTTTGTAATTTATCTTATTTAATCTACAATTTATGTTATTTATTTAAAACAGGATTTTATTTTAAATTTATAAATGTATCTAATTTATTTTAAAGCTAATTATATTTAGTTTAAATTGAATTTTATTTACTTGGAAATCAATTTAACTGAATTAAACATTCATTTTATGTTGATTTTTATTAAATTTATTTTATTTGATGCAAATTGTTTATATATAACTTAATTTAGTTGTATATATATATAACTTAATTTAACTTTTATTTAACTATATTAAATTTAAATTATAGTTTGTTTAATTTAAAATGTATTTTATTGTAATACATTGTTTTCTGTTTATTTTTAAAATGTACTTTATTTAGCAAATGTATTTGGTTTATTTAAAATGTATTTGTTTAATTTGAAATGTATCATATTTTTATTATTTAAACATTTAAATGTGGTTTATACATTATTTTATTGAATTCGAAATAGATTTTATTAAATACAAATTTAATTGAATACAATACCATTTTAAATTTAAATTGAATTTGGTTTTATTAAAAATGTATTTTACTTTATTTAAAACATGTTTTGTTTTATTGGATATAAATACATTTAATATAATTTTAAATGTATTTGGTTTAATTTAATTTTTATTTAAAAATGTATTTGTTTTATTTTGTAGTTTATCTTATTTAATCTAAAATTTATTTTATTTATTTGAAAATGTATTTTATTTTAAATTTATAAATGGATCTAATTTATTTTAAAATTAATTATATTTAATTTAAAATGTATCTTATGTAATTTAAATTGAATTTTATTTATTTGGAAATGAATTTAACTAAATTAAACATTCATTTTATGTTGATTTTTATTAAATTTATTTTATTTGATGCAAATTGTTTTTTATTTAACTGCAAACATATTTTGTTTATTTAAAAAAAATTATCTGTAATTTAAAATACATTTAAAAAAAAATTTAATTTTTTTTTAGGTGTGTTTTTAATAAATATTTTTATTTTATTTTAAAACGGGTTTTATTTATTTTAAATGTATTTTGTTTAATTTAAATTGGTCTATTAAAAATGTATATTGTATAATTTAAAATGTATTTATTTATTATTTTACTCTATTTAAAGTTAATTTGGAATACAGTTTATTTTACAATGTATTTTAATTAATTTCAAAATACATTTAAGTTATGTGAAAATGAATCTTATTGAATTTAAATTATTTCGATTTTATATAAATTTAGTTTGTTTTATTTAAACTGTATTTTATTTTATTTAAAAGTTGTATATATATAACTTAATTTAACATTTATTTAATTATATTAAATTCAAATAATATTTTGTTTAATTTAAAATGTATTTTATTGTAAGCGAACGTGTTAAAAGGTATCTTGTTTATTTAAAAATGTATTTTATTTTGATTTTTTAAACGAATTTTATTTAATTTAAAATGTGTTTATTTAGGTTATAATAAATTATATTGAAGTTAAAATTTGTTTATGTAGATTTTTAATAAATATATTTAATTTATTTTAAAATGTGTTTTATTTAATTTAAAGTGTATTTTACTTTATTATAAATTTATTAAATGTAATTTACAATGTATATGGTTTAATTTAAGAAGAAAAGAAAATCCTTTATCGTGGAGTTTGTATATGAAATGGAATGCGGTAATGCACATTTAAGGACACAATTTCCACTCTCCCGACAACATTAAGCATGACTAACATGCTAAACATATAAGAAGGTCTATATTACAAACAATAAATATTGATTAACATTCTTCTCAGAATGAGATTAACTGTACCGATGGGGTGCAGATTTTTGATTTTTAGCTTCGATCTTATAGCTCTAAACTATGATCGACCATTAGTCATCTTTACGTAGGTAACGCTGGTAAAAAAAATTTGAAAATGTTGTTTTTTATCGTCGTTTTGATAATGATATAAATTTTGTTGTCATCCGAAACATAACCAATTGTAAAACTAGAGTGGCCACAAAAAAAATTAAATTTTTCATTTAAAACGAGAATTTTCCGTTTTAATTAAAAACCATGTTAATGTAAAACCGACTTGGCTAATAGTTTAAATTAACATAATAATTACTTAAAATACAGCCAAGCCAACAAAAAAAAAACTGTTTGTGAAAAACAATAGAGCTGTAATATATAGAATAGCATAATTATAATGATGATGATCGTCATTATCATCATCATGACTTTTTGGAGGTGGAATATATTCAAAATCAAAAAAAAGTTCAAGAATATTATTAAAAAGCATAAAAAATGAAAAACAAGACAAAAACAAGAAGGACTCAACTATACATAAAAAAAAAAATGGGAAACGTCTTTTAATTTATCGCTGGTGAGTGTCAAAATTTTTAATGGTCATTATGCTATTATATAATGTCTACAAGGCTAAAATATGTTATTTGAAATTGGGGGAGGAAAATTTTATTTTATTTCGTATATACATACAGTAATAATTTGATGCCGCATGTGTCTAGAAAAGGATCTTAAGAATATTGACGATATAGTGTGGCAAGTGCTTTACAAAATACTAAATATGTAATTTATACAGTCTATATATCTACTCGTATACACACAGTACGAGTATCATAAAAATGTACCACATTTTCCAATTTAATTTATTTTTTTAATTTTGTGATCGTTGTTGTTGCTGTTGGTCTAGAATACAAAATTAAAACAAATCCCATTAAATGTCTAACAATTTCATTCAACTTTTTATATTTTATTCTGGTTTAGATTTCAGGATTTCCCACAATATAAAACCATTAAATGATGGATGGCTGGCTGGTTGAATAGACGCTTTAGACTAGATTTATGTACGGGTATTTTATGTAATAAAAAAATAAATTCAACGAAACTGGGTGGTTTTAAGTGAAAAATGAAAATTGGTTTACAGATTAAAAGTTTTCTTTTTTTTAGATTTATAATATATTTGTGTGCGCTTGTATTACGCCCATTTTTACCCTATCGCTTCTACAGAAATAAATTTAGTTTGCCTTGTTGGTGGTGGTTTTTATCTCTGTACGTAAATTGGATTTAATTTACAGCATTTCTTGTACATATACAGAATCCAAACGGAAAAAAATTAATTAAAATTTTTGGAGGATTTTCAACTGTCAATTGAATGTAGACAGACACACTACGAATTGAATTACCGCACCAATGACATAAAAAAAATTTACCAACGACTAAGCAATACGTAACAATCAACCTTAATCTGATGAATCCGAACATTTCGATTGCGGGATGGAAGGTTGTCCCGTGCAAGCGTGAGGCGAATCGCTAATCGAGTGTCTTTGGGGTTGACCAGAACTCCTTTGAAAAAATTACGGGTTCCGGTTTATCGTTGCAATACTTGCTATAGAGGATCTCTTTTAGGATCATCTCTGGTCGCTGGACTTCAAATGATAGCCCTGCTCAGAATTAAACAGATTAATTTGCAACATAGCTAGTAAGTCAGCTTCGCTGGAGTTAAGGAAACTCCTTTCTGTAATGCATACAGATATTTGTCTAATTCAGGAACCGTACCTTCTTGATGGTGCTGTTTCTGGATTGAATTGTAACAATGGCAGACTTTTCTATAAGAATTCTGTCGATAAAACTCAGGCCTGTATTTTTATTGATAACAACATTAATGCTTCCCTTATTCATGAGTGTCGCTCGGCAGATCTTTCGGCAGTGCTCATCATTTTAATATTGAACAATTCTTGCACTAAGTTGGTGCTTCCATCAATTTATTTAACGTGTGACTCTGTTTTACCTCATCCCTCGCGCCATTCGACGTGAGGTAATTGACATAAGTTTATGCTCTATGTCTATCATTGATTTAATTTCTGATTGGAGGGTCACATATGATGTTCTCACCTCTGATCACAGCTGTATCTCGTTTAACATTAACCTTAACCGACCACCAATACAGCCATATAGTAACAGAAAATTAACCAATTGGTCGAGTATCGACATTGAGGTACATGCATCTTCACTTGAGACGGCAATTTCGACTGCTTTTGATAATTCTTGTCTTCTTATTACGAACCAAAAGACTAATAACAAACCCTTTTGGAATTATGATCTTAAAAGGTTAATAAAATCCGCTAGGAAACTGAAAAATAAAGCAAACAACTTTTGACTTATTAGTCTGCCTTCAACTTTTCTTAAAGCTTTAGAAAGAATCGTCGACACATTTGTTAGAGACAAGCACCTAGCGGGGGCTGTTGATAGTACCTCGTATATCTCGATTACTAATGCTTGTAATAATTTTGGTATTAATCATAACATTGTTAAATAGATTGAATCTATGCTCAAGTCTCACATTGTTGGGACTGAACTAGATGGCGTCTCAGTTTCTGTCAATGTTACCAAAGGCTATCCCAGGGGGATGTGCTGTCTCCTCTGTTGTGCCTTTTTTAGTTATCGGTGGATTACTGGCTAAACTGCATCAATCTGGCTCCATTGCACAGAGTTATGCCGATTATCTTGTCTTAACAGGCAAACACCTGAATATCTTATCCTACTTAATGCAGCATGTAATGCAGATATTGTGGAGGCATGGTGTATTGACAAGGGTCTGCACGTCAACCCGCCTAAGACTGATATAATTGTCTTTATTAGGCGTAGGAGTGGTCTATATCTATCAATTCCTACTCTTTTTGGGAAACCGATTACCAGATGTAACCAAGTCAAACACCTTTGTGTTATCTTAGGTAGCAAACTTTCCTGGAAATCTAATCTTGATTCCAAATTACTAAAAGCTACTGCCATATTTTGGCAATGTAGAAGGGCTTTTGGGAAATCCTGGGGTCTAACACCAAGGATGTTGTTTTTCATTTATAAATCAACAATCTGTTGTGTGGTGGCCCGTTGTTATTCTACTGCTAAACTTAATAGTCTTCAAAACGCGGCTCGAAGGGCTGTTACTGGAGCTATGTTTTCGACTTCACTTCTTGCTATGAAGTCCATTCTTTCCTTGCCTCAGTTACGCACCTTTATCCTTGCCATTGCCTGTACTGCAGTGTTTCGCTTGAGGTGCATTGGGGCCAGGAATGTTCTCGGTTCTATCGTGGGACATCGACTAATTTTTAAAAACTACACTTCATCTGTACCAGAAATCGAAATGGTTAATCACTACCTGAATACAACTTCTCGAACTTATTCTCGGTGGTTTATCAATCAAGGGATTTGTGGTTTTCGGAGGATTTTCTCCAAAAATTGAACGAGTCCATAGCCTTTTTTTCAGATGGCTCTTGTTCTAGCCTCAGTGCTGGATTTGGAATCTATTGTGTTTGGTCTAATCAGAGATCTTTTGGCAGTCTTGGTTCGCTATGCACTGTTTTCCAAGTAGAAACATTAGCGCTGACGTATAGTGTTATGAAGGCTTTGAATTGCGCTGTTAAAAACAAAAACATTATTCTGTGTGCTGATAGCAAAGCTGTGGGTGCCAACACATTGTGACATCAGAGGGAATGAGATCCCGGAGTGCTTAGCCAAATCTGGTTCCCAACTAACTCTAATAGGACCTGAACCCGCGGCTACCTTACCTTTTAACTACACCAAGAAAATTATAAAGAACTACGCTTTGAAAAATTTAAAACTACAGTGGCTTGCTACTACTAGTTGACGTATGGCGAAGAAATCAACTAAATATACTCTATCTTTGAAAAAAAAAACAGCTAAGAATCTTAATGGCGATTCTTACGGGTCATGCTCGATTTAAGGGGCATAGCCATCGGATGGGTTTATCTCAGGATGTTATTTGTGCTGACTGTCTTGCGAAAGATGATGACTGCTTGCACTTTGTGTGCAGTTGTCCAGCTTTCAATATTACTCGGTTTCAGGTTTTAATCCCTCCAAAGCTTGGTTCAAACTTGTACAGTTTGCTAAGGCTGCAGTGCGCTTCTGCGGATTAGGATAGAATCTTGGGTTTTCACCATGTGCCGTCCCGGCATTGAGTGCGGAATCCTTATGGATACCAAAAAAAAAAGGAACTTGCTTTTTTGTTCAAAAGCACGCGGTTTTGGTTTGGTCCTTATAATTTCTTCCTGCTATCGTACATTTTCGAATATATGTATCTAGTTTTACCTTTATGCTTTTCTATATAAAGTTTATAGTTCCAAGAAAAGATAAATCATATACCACGATAGCAAGGAAGTAATATATAATTTTTCAGCCTTTGGTCAATTTTAATACATGTATTAATACATAATGGGATACAACAACAACAAAAATGAAAAACTTTAGAATTATGTATCAAAAATTTATATATAAATTTTCTTCTCGTAAGTCTAGACGTAATAGTTGGTACCAAAGGAACGTATTTATACTAAAATTACAATTTCTTATGTTTTTTGTTGCTATACTTTTGCTTCTTTCATACTGCGCTACAAACGTTATATTTTAACTGTATGCATCTTTAAGAAAATAATAATGATTCCAGTTTGCTAGTTTTATGATTATTTTCGCTTTTAAAGATGATATTATAGCTTGGCAGGTTGAATAAAATATGATAACAAAAAAAAATTGATCAGACGAAAGTCCACACAAAATGTTGATAGTGCAGTAGTTACAAATTAGCTAAAATAAGGTGACAGAAAGTACGTCATGATAAAAATCGATTGCTTAATATAACGAGTAATTGTAGTCGCTTTGTTTAATTAATCACAGCAATATAGTTGCGGACAGCTCAAAACTGATTAAATGGTACTGCTTCCGTTTATTCAGTTGTTACCGCACTAATTTATTTAACATTTTTGCTTTGATTACACTCGATCAATTTCGTCTAATTCAGAGTTGTATGATTTAATATATAAAAGCGTGACCTTGAAAGGACGTCAGGGTCACCTTGATTTTTAAGATTGTAACTCCTATATTATTATTACGGAATCGAATAGGTGAAGTTAAGACCACTTATATTCAGACCATATTCTTGGAAATTTCAAAAACAAAACATTCCGAGAAGGCTCTTGAAGATATGCCTCATTGATTTATATTCTTTTGGATTTTTTTAAATTTTGTTGCATTAGAGTTGACTAATTGGTTTGCATTAGTCTAGACTACGATAAAATTCAAATTTTAGACTTGTAATCGTAAAATATCTTAAAAATTAGAAATCTTTTAAAATTTAAAATACATTTTATTTTATTACAACTGAGACTGCGCTAATCTAGCAATTTGTCTTTCAAATACAAAATTTACATTTCTTATAAAATTCTCATAGGTTCTTTGGAGTCATCTGTATTTATCTATCATATGTCGAATATGGGGGTTTCCATATATTCCTGGAGCCTTATTTCGTGTTTGGCGGCATGGATTTTTATTTCATCTTTGATGTATTCCATCCGTCAGAAGTGAAGCTATTCAATTCTTGTGTGCCACGGAGCATTAACGATGCTACGAAGAACCTTGTTTTGAAACGTCTGTATATCGTTTTGGTATTTGTTTCCTTGGTACAAACCCAGAGTTGGTACCGTAGGGCCATACCGCCATCAGAATTTTTGATATAGCAGCAGTTTGGTGTGAATTGTAAGGTTAGAGCCTCTACCTAAGAGCTAATACATTTTTCTGAATTTTATGATAAGTTTTTTTTTTCTTTTTGATATGCTATCTTGTCTTAATCTGGGAGATGCCCAGGTATTAAGATGTGTTTGCATATGGAACTTGTCGTGAGCTAATGTAAGTTTTGATATCTAAAGTTAATATGTTGTTCTAAAGTTAATATCTTCTATAGTTTGGTCGTTGCAGTACACACTATATTTAATGCTTAAGATCCTTCAGATCAACCTCCATTACTATAAGCCCACCTCGGCGGCCCATCTGCTCAAAATGGAATCTGAGTACATTAAGTGGTTCTGGTCCAGGAACCCTGGGTCCGTGGTGACCGGGTGCTGGGGCTCAGAACTACCAAATATAAAATATTACATCCGAAAAATTTGTTACGATACGTTCCTGCATTCGATAGAAATAATTTGAATATTTGTATACTACTAAATTCCAGCAACGCTGATATAGTGGTGGCTAGCATAGAGATGGATTAGCATCGTCTCGGATTTTATTAAGGAGAGGGTATTGAACTGGAAAGTGTCCATCCCGAACCAGTAAACCATCCCTCAAGAATAGAAGGAAAACTGATTGGGATTGATTCGGAACCATTTTGAGTAATTCCTTACCGGCATCGGTTTCAAACCCACCTGCATCTATACAGGAGCTTGATTTTGTAGTAACCAGCAAGCTATCTGATGCTTTTAACAAAGCCATGTTATGTGCATGGTGGTCGAGAGAACTCCAAGGTACTCGTATGAAATGCAGGAGACTGTTCAAGAAAGCGAGGAACACAAATGCTGCTGCAGATTGGGACTGTTATAAGGAAGTCCTCAAAACCTACAAGAACGAGTGAAGAACATTCTGGAGGCTCTACTGTGGTAATATATAGCAATCTTTGGAGTCGGCTACGCAAAGTACTATGTTCTAGTCCTTCCATCCCGAGTTATCTACAACGACCGGATGGTTCAGGTTTAGGCCTATAAGCTTATCCACTTTTCTATTAAAATCAGTGGAAAGACAAATAGAGGCTTACATTAGAGGCTCAAGAAACAGCTTTTCACTGCCTTATAGGTCCGATTGAGTAACTTTAGTACAACGAATATTCAATGGTAACTTTCTTGGATATAGAGCGGGACTTAAGCATCGTTAGACCGGAGCCAATCAGTAGGGCCCTTGCGTACCCGGGGGTAGACGGGTTACTCAGAGGTTGGATAGATCAAATGCTTAGAGGCAGGATCGTGACAGCTTATCTGGGTGGGACGGGTGCCGCTAGATACGTGAGTAGAGGGACACCACAGGGTGGAGTTTTATCCCCCCCGTCTTTGGAACTTTTTCATTAATGACCTGTTACTAAACCTGGAAGGGCAAGGCTTCAAGGTGGTTGCCTAGCTGTGCTCCACCTGCTCTGCACCTGTCCTAGTCTAGCGTCCAGCAGAACAAAATTTATGGGAACCTCCTCTTTAGACGACCTCACGGATCTTAATAAGATCAAGGTTCGGAACTTTCAACGCTTGTTGGTAAGCTCAGGATGGTTTAACGAGTGAAGAGGAGGTAGCTCGAATGTGGTATAGATACGGACAAATTTTGTGTTTATGCTAGTTCTTTAGGACGGCCACCCTTATCCAACCTAACATTGCTCGCCATAATTGCTGTGGTTGGTAAATCCCTTGTATATAGTAAATATACAGGATTGGACTTAAGGAACTCCACTGTGGAACACGGGCAGCAATTTTCTTTAGTTCGGAGTATACATCCTCATATTCCAAGTATGGGATAGAATTGCTGCGGTAGATATCTATGCAGCTTGTTTTCCAGACCGCTGTCGCAAAATTTATCGAATGCTTGGGCGACGTCCAGGAATATACCTCACGATACTTTTATACGTTCTAACGTTCTTTCAATTATATTTGTGATTCTATGAACCTGTTCAATTGTAGAATGCTACTCTCTGAAACCAAATCGACGTGGAGGACTTAGTGGTCAGTCCTCAATTTTTGACATATGCATTTGGCAGCAAAGCATTTGGCCTGTATGATTTTTTATGGTTAGGTGGATTATCAGGTTTTGCTATCATGATTACTTCTGCTACTTTCCACTCCTGCGGAACATATTTTAACCGAAAGCTCGCATTGACTATATGTAATAGCTTACGAAATCCTTTATTAGGTAGAGTCTTGATAATTTGGCAAGTAATCAAGTGGTACCCTGGGGCTTTTTTAACACTCAAGTTACTTTTCATTTCTTCTTTTAATTCTTTGAGAGTTACTGGGCGTATGTCAAACTCATCTAGCTTGTGAATTGACATTATATTTTCGTTGGAAGTTTATCTTGGTCGTAGTTGGAAGGTTGCTAGGAGATACTCCGCAAACAGATCAGGCTTCTGTTTGGAACCTCTTGCAAAGGTCCTATCATCCTTTTTAAGAGGAGGCACTTACATTTTGAGTCTTTTGAGTCCTTTCGTCGCCTTTCACAGTGAGTAATCAGAATTTGAGACTGTTATATAAATTGTTAAGAATTATTTTGTTCTCCGGTGTACAATTGATTTCCCAGGTTTTACGTGCCCTTCGGTTTTCTCTTACCAGCTGTCTAAATCTTATTGTGTAGAATACGTTAAGCGTCTTCTTAATTTTTATAATGGTAGTGCTTGCCAAAGCAGCATAGTAAATCGTTCCATTTAGTTGCTCCAATTATTCCTCCAACTGGTGATAACTTCTTATCGGTACCTGGAGATTGATTTTTCCTCCATTAATTCATGAAAAGGTTCCCAGTTTGTTTTTGAATTAGTTAATCTGAGTGCACTTTTCCTTCGAATTACCGTTTCACTGACTGTCATGATAACCGGTGAGTGATCTCCTTCTAGAGAATTGCTGTTTTCAATTTAGATGTCATCTTAGGTTTGTCATTGAGCCAGTAGGTTGAGGAACCTCTAGAGTAAAATTCACATTTCAATGTCAGCCGTTGAAACAATTCTTAACCCTTTGACGTCGTAAGTCTAGTTTAATGTAGTCCCCATCAATCGTGCACTGTTCACATATGAATTGAACATGTTGGAACAATTTAAGAGCTCATTTACTTGTGGCGATTCTCCTAACTATTATACGTTTATAGGAGTCTACATTATAATTATTATTACTTAAATTAGTTGAAACCCACGAGGATTTCATGCTCAACGCCACTTGCTGCAAGCCCAGAATTCTATTTCAATTTGCAAACGCGCATTGCTACATTCGCAAGCTGAATAAGTTTAGACCAATGCAGAGAGGACAACTGGCCTACATTTAAAGACCTAAAGTTGAATACCTGAAGCCGAATCGAACAAAAAGCTGGACCGCTGGTGACGAAGAGAATCATCCTCCTCGAGGCAGTCCTAGCAAATAACATCATGACCTCAGCCCATACAACGTAGATGATTTTTAAAACTACCATATCCCGTAAGAATCGCTACCAAGATTCTTAACTGGTCCGATTAGTGAAGTTATTAGTGAAGTACTTCGCCTTGCTACAACTAAATATTTCGAGCCACTGAAACCCTAGGCCCCTCAGAGCGTATAGTTCTTTGTACTTGTCTTCCAATAGTTGAAAGATAAAGGAGCCGCTGGTTCAGGACCAATTAAACTTAATTGGAAACCAGCTTTGGCTAAACAATCTGCGATCTCATTGCCTACAATGACCATAACTTTATTGGTAGAACAAAGAAGGTTCATGAAATGTTTGCTTTCCTTGACGAGTTTGGAGACAGTCAAGGAATTTCATAAAGAGTTAAGTACAGCTTTACTATCTGTACACAGAAAAATACTTTTGTCTTTAACAGCAAAATTCAAAGCCTCAATAATAATACGTGCCAGCACTATTAGTTTGCCTGAAAAACATTGCAATGCGAATTGAGACTACCGAAAAGGCTCAGATCAGACCAAGGAAAATACATTTCAAAATCTGGAACGGCACCCATTAGAAAAGAAGTAATCTCTCGAAGGATAAGCCACCGTTAAAAAAATTGAAGAAGTGGAATTCGAGCAGTAATCTGTCATAGGTTAGGTTACGGTAAGTAAGGTTAGGGTGGCCGTCCGTTAAGGTTGGTCCTTAGCTGTACCACATTTAAGTTACCTCCTCTTTACTCGTCGAACCATCCTGGGATTATCAAGTTCCCATAAATGTCATTCTGCTGTATACGCTAGACTAAAACAGGTGCAGAGCAGATAGAGCACAGTTTCTTCCTCCTCCTCATCACCACAGCTACAGCAGAAATCATTGGCGGTGACAACCAGTGTTCTCGCATGTACCCCAATGAGGCAATGTCCCATTATAGCTCTCACGACCATATCGATATGGTATTTTTTTTTTTTTTTTTGACAATCTTATTTATTCACATAAAATTTTACAATGTACCTAGTCTATAGACTAACAACATTTCTTTTTTGACCTAAATTGCTAAATTGTGTTTAATTAAGGTATTCCCATTGGTTTTCCTTATGTTCTATTTACTGGTGTTACTGCCTTACGCTGACTATAGTGCTAACTCAAAAGGTTTTACTCTTTTCAGTCTTCTCACTGCTTCCCTGTGGTCGAGTAGTTGGTTGGCCTCAACGTTCGGGTGATTCTGGAGCCTCACTTCATGCTTCCGTGAAGCATTGTTTGCTTCTCTGGTGACAGTTTCCACTCTAAGGTCCCTGTGGAGGTCGCTATTACGTATGTACCAGGGGGCATTTACAATATCCCTTAGCATTCTGTTTTGGAATCTTTGAACGATATCCATGTTGCTTGGTTTAGTATAACCCCACAGCTGAATTCCATACATCCAAATGGGCTTTAATATCTGCTTGCTTATATAGCATCAATTTACTGTTTATTGATAGATTGGAGTTCCTTCCCATCAGCCAATACATCTTTCTATATTTGAGTCTGAGTTCTTCACTTTTTTTCTTGATATGGACCTTCCATCTAAGTTTGGTATCTAGATTCATCCCTAGATATTTTGCTGAGTTAGCATGTGGTAATGGGACATTATTTAATACCACAGGCAAATGATTTATTGTTTTGTTGGTGTAGTCAACACGTATGGATTTTCTTTCATTTAACCTGACACGTCATTGCTTCGTCCATCGATAAATTTTGTTCATCGCACTTTGAAGCTTATTGGTAGCTCCTTCTATGGTATCATCTACTACCAAAATAGCAGTGTCGTCTGCAAATGTGCCAAATGTGGTATTCTGAGATAATGGGATATCGCTTGTGAATAATAATTATATAGAATGGGTCCCAAGACACTTCCTTGTGGTACTCCAGCTTTGATCTTTTTAATTTCTGAGTATGATTGTTCCTGTTTAACACGAAAGTGTCGCTCTATAATCTATAGGATTTTAATATTTGGCAGAATTGTGAAGGTAGAATGTTTTAGAGTTTGTGCAGAAGACCTTCGTGCCAAACTTTGTCAAACGCCTGGGCCACGTCAAGGAAGACTGCTGAGCAGATTTTCTTTTCTTCGAGTGATCATTCTATGATATCTGTTATTCTATGAATTTGATCGATTGTAGAGTGTCTATCTCGAAATCCAAATTGATGTGTGGGGATTAATTCCTGCCTTTCAATTATTGGTTTCAATCTTTTTAAGAGAAGTCTTTCAAATAGTTTTACATAATAAAAAATCACCTCCGCGAACTTCCATATACATTTGGTACATATTTCATCCTGAAAGCTGCATTGATTAGAGTTGTTAATTTTTTAATGCCCTTCTTCGATAGCTGTGTTTAAGATTTTTCCTGTTATCAGGTCATAGCCTGGCGCTTTGTTCGGATTTACATTTTTTTTATTTCATTTATAGTCAATTCCGCATGTGTGGTCAGAGCGATTTCTTGATCAATAGTTTCCTCTACTTCTTGGAATTCTTCTCTCTCTCTTGTACCTCATTAGGCTGAAAAATACTTTCTAGATGGTCAGCGAAAGCTTTTACGTTTTCTTCATTGCTTCTGGCCCAATTCCCATTGCTTGTTCTTATTGGTGGTATTTGAGTTATTGGTCTTTTCATTCGTTTGGTTGTCTTCCACAAAGAATAGTCAGTATCCTTTTCATATGTTACTGACTGTAGATATGAGTTTATTGTATCATTTTTAATGTACTGGATTTCCATATATCGATATGGTGCCATCGAAGCGATATCAGTTGGCCGGATCTGAACCGGTCAGGTGTAGGCCAGATTTGCATAATTTTATTACACACGCTAGACCATCTGTCGCCCGTTTCTTTTATGGCTTCTCCTGGAGCAGCCGTTTACAGGAAGCAAGCGACATCTTTATATCCAGCCTGCCTTGCGATATAAGGCGTGCTGTGCCCTTGCTGGCCAGCTCATCTGCCTTTACATTCCCCACGATATTTAAGTGGCCTGACACCTACATCAAGCGGATGTTGAACTGATAAGCAATCAGTCTTTAACCAAATCGATTTCTGGTAAACCTGAAGAATAATTGTTAATAATTTGTCTATATTTCATGATAGAACCGAAAAAATACACAGCCCCACTGTACTTCAGGCGAAATGGTACAGACCAGACTGTGCCTAAAATAAAGGTGCATAACTGAGGCAAGTGTATGGTCGATTTTATTAAATTTCTACCCTTGATTAACCAGTATTTTCTTCGTATTAGACTTAAAAGCAGCGATGACCCACTGTGTAGATACATTTTGTGATAACTCTCTATTATTAATTTCGTGACATTGGAATTGGCCGACAGAATTATTGGATGACGTGTATCGTAAGGTGCAATCGACCTATCAATTCGACCACCAACTCTCAAAATTCCACTTTTATTCAAAAATGGACTTAATGATTTGGTTGTGCTCTTACAAGAAACTGTATTGCCGTGCTTTAGATCTTTGATTTCTTCCTTAAAGGCATGCAATTGTGAAAAACGTAAGATTTCGGTCTCTGCGGCTTGTCTATCATATTGAGTTATATTGTTGGGTTCAGTCCTTTTCTTGCGGCATAAATAACAAAACTTCCGAATAATGATCAATATACGAATAACCTTATCATAACTGGAATATCTGCTGCAGAATTCTTCGATCCATGGTTTTGATTCATCTAAACAGATGGTGGTCATAACTTTCACCTTATCTCTTCGTTCTGGTTGATTTATAGTTTCTGTTTTGTGAAATTTAGGCCAGGTATTAGCTTCTGATTTAAGAAATTCTGGTCCATTCCACCAGAGTGTATAGCTCTTCAATTCCTTCGGACTCAAACCCCTTGTAGCGCAGTCGGCTGGATTAAGTTTGGATGTAATGTGCCCCCACCTTCCTCTAGGAAGGACCTCTAAAATTTCGCTCGTTCTGTGCGCTACGTATGTTTTCCATCTGCGTGGTGGTTCGGAAATCCAATCCAGAACGATAGTAGAGTCGGTCCAACCGAATAACTGATAATCTGGAATACGCAAGACCTCCTCGATATGTTTTATTAGTCGGGCTAGCAACAAGGCACCATTTAGCTCTAAACGAGGTAATGATATATTTTTAATAGGCGCAACCTTTGATTTTGCAGCTATTAAACTGGTAACATAATTTCCATTGTAGTACGTGCGTAAGTACACGGTAGCTGCGAATGACATTTCACTGGAGTCGCAGAATCCGTGCAATTGATGTCCTTCTCCATTGGTCATAAAGAGCCACCTAGGTATTGTCAGGGTTGATAGGTCGCTTGCTTCGTGTCTAATGGTCTGCCATTGGTTCTGAATTTTGATTGGTAATTTATCATCCCACGCTAAATCAAGCAGCCACAACGTTTGAAAAAAACTCTTTATCTTTATTGTATACGGTGATAACAGGCCAAGAGGATCAAAAATCCGACTAGCTTCGGATAGTATTGCGCGCTTCGTAGTAGGAATTATCTCCTCTAGTGTAATGTGGTAGCTGAATGTATCGGCTGCTGGCTGCCACTGCAACCCCAACACCTTGATTTCATTGACATCTTCGGAAATTATCTTTGGATGCGATGGTAACGACTCAGCTACATTCATCTTGTCTACTACTTCGGAGGAATTCGAGGACAATTTCCGAAGATTGAATCCAGATTGTGCCATTATAGATGAAAGTTCTTCTGCTAATTTGATAGCTTCAAGTATTGAATGCGCTCCGGTTAATAAGTCATCTATATAAGTGTCTCTTTGTAACACTTGTGATGCTTCTGGATATTGGTTGTGATTATCTTCGGCAATTTGTTGGATGACTCGTGTTGCCAAATATGGTGCTGAGGACAAATATGTTACTGGTAGAACCTTCGGCATCAGTGTCTAAGTGTACAAGCGAATTGTGTCTATTGCATTAAACAACGACCAAAAACCGAAAATCAAATAATGGGTAATCTGCCTAGAGAGAGGGTAGAATTGATTCGACCATTTCTAAAAATAGGCTTGGATTTTGCGGGTCCCATAAAATCCTATTTGAAACGCGGGCGAGGTCAACGAGCAGAAAAATCTTATATATGCTTAATCATTTGCCTAAGTACGAAAGCGGTTCACCTAGAACTCGTAGGAAATTTATCTACCGACGCATTTTTAGGCGCATTGTATCGATTTTTCGCGCGTAGAGGTGTCAGCACAGATATATTTTCGGACAATGGCACTAATTTTCAAGGTGCATCCAGGAAGTTAATGGAAATAAATAAATTTCTTAAAAATAATGTAGAACTAATTTCCAATTCTATTTTTCAAAGATACCAGGTTGTTTGGCATTTTATACCACCATACGCACCTCATTTCGGAGGAATTTGGGAGGCGGGCGTAAAATCTGCCAAAACCCACATGACGAAGTAATTGGAGATAAAATACTGACCCAAGAAGAATTGTATACGCTATTAGTACAAATCGAAGGCTTGCTGAATTCGAGACCATTGTGCGTTCTATCCGAAGATGAAATCGATCCATTAACCCCAGCGCATTTCCTTATCGGGCATCCCATCACTACAATACCACAGCCGGATCTCACTCAGATACCTTACAATAGACTATCACATTACAATGCCATAGTAAGAATGAGTCAATTGTTCTGGAGGCGTTGGCATCAGGAATATCTTACGTTGCTGCAAGCTCGTACTAAATGGCACAAAACCAAAGAAGACATTCAAATCAATGATGTAGTTCTGATTAAAGACGAGAACCCTTTAATAAACCAATGGAAGATGGGCAAAATAACACAAGTATTTCCAGGAAGTGATGGACGAGTTCGCGTAGCCGAAATCTAAACAACCCAGGGCATTATCCGCCGATCCATTACAAAGCTTTGTCGTTTACCAATAAATTAAATACCGTCGGTATTCAAGGAGGCCGTGATGTTTATGACATACAGCTGTTGTCGCCTCACGTCATCTTCAAAATAAAATACAGAAGTTTATATTAGATAATATGTACATATTTATAATAATTTGTAATTATAACTTACCTCAATTTGTATAATGCACTTAAATCAATTATAAAATTATTGTTTACAAAACAACTGTCGAAATGTCAAATCGATATAGTCGTTTTCAGATGAGAGTATAACATTTTATTTAGTGTTGCGAGATGCAAATTATTATTGTATTGCAATTGTCGCATAAAAGTATAAACTGGTATACTCACATACATTATATATATTTTAATCCTGTCTTCACAACACAACCGCTTGATCAAAAGGTTAAACATAAAAGTAAGAAAAATAAAATTAAAAATTATAAAACCAAATTAAAAGTACCTAGATATTGTGAACAATTGTTTTAAATTGAACCAAACCTAAAAATCGAAGATACAGTCCGCTACCCGCTGAACAGCAAGGAAAGAATGAATTCCATAGCAATGGATACGAGGACATAGCCCCAGAGTAATGACCAGGGCTTAAAACCTAGGATTTCCCAAAGACTCTTGTACATTGGCAACATGTTGACTCTTGTACATTAGCTTGACGTGGTCCTGTAGTGCTTGCTCTCCCAAGAACAGAGAGAACAGAGGGGTCAAGAGTATTCCTACGCCTAGTAGGAATAATTAAATCAGTATTAGACGGGATTGACGTGCAGACCATTTTCAACACACCATGAGATATTTGCCTGAGACTGTCAAAACAAGATCATCAGCGTAACTCTGTGCAATGAAGCAAGATTGCTGCCGCGCTTAACGAGTAATTCATAAATGACCAAAAAGCCACAGCAGAGGTGAGAGCACACCTCCCTGAGGACAGCCTTTGGCAACTTTGACGAAAACTACGAAGATTCTTTCTTGGAATCTACATTGCGCATGTAGTAATATGCATGGAAACATATTGAGCTATCCAACTTCAACCACTTTCAAGCCAAAACATAATACTTTTTATGGATATATGAAAAAGAAGGGTGTTCGCATTTTATAGCCTTCATATAGTTTTATCATTCTAGGCTAGGTTTGAGTTATATTCAAACTTTCGCAAAATATATATTTTTTATGGTATTTTCATGAAAATGGAAATTTATAAGTAAAGTAATAAAGTTTTTATTTTGTTATAATACAATTTTTTATTTTGATGCTTTTAATGAATAGAGCTTCCTGATTTTTAAGACGTCGAATTTAGCATTTAATGTAATTTTTTTCATTTTTTGTTATAAACAATTTTAATTGTCTTATACAACAAAAAATTCGTACATTTTTGATTTTTTTTTGTTTTTTAATGGAATTCCGCCGAGTTGAATGAGATGAGATGCAGTTATATTATAACGATGAGTGTCTATATAGTGGCAAATTAAAATGAAGACGCATAACATTTCTTTTATTTTATTATATTATTTATTTAAAAACATTAAAATCAGGAAATTTACTTAAAAATATTGTAATGATTTACCCCCCATGAGCCATACACAAATAATAATCTTGCACATTGTTCCGATTTCTCCCACTAAATTATTAAGAATATTTTTATTCGAAAAAAATTTATTTCTAGGATTGTTGATAGTTTTGCGCTCTTCTTGAACGTATACATTTATTTTTTTTTAATCAATGTACAATATTCGAGGATGATGAATACATAAGAAATGCTGTACATGAAATTGTAAAAATTGCATTCTTTACAACAACAAAAAAACTCTTGTTATCCATTTCCTCCTGTTTCCTGTGTATATTGTATGTAGGTATATATGTACATATAGTCATGCTTAAAATATACTACACGATGTACGAATGTGTTTAACTGGAATATCTTTAATTTCAATTCCTTTAAGAATATTTCCCATAAATTCTTCGTGCTTTTTTCGTCTAATTATTATCTTTTTTTCATTCGTCTGTGTTGCCTTTTATGTGCATGTATGTGTATGCACTTTTCCAGCAATTCATTCCATTAAACATTGAACGATGAAAATAACCGGGACTACAAAAAAAACTAATCGACGAGGATAAAGTATTATTTTTTAGGGTACGAGAGATGATAGCGGAAACAGTATATTAAGATGTAATGAATATTACAGCAAAATTTTAACTATGTATGTCGTATGTATGTATGCTAACACTAAACATGGCTGAATTTTCAGATATGTATTTTAAAACGCCAAGTAAAAGTTTTAGTATAAAAATGCAAAAATGCCAAGAATTGCAAAATTTTCGAGCCAATTCTTTTATTTAATTTTTTATTATTTCACCGTTTGTGCAAAATCCCAGTACTGCAAGCAGAATTCAAATTGTTGCGTCATCGAAACATCCAAACTGAATTTCTATACGTAATTCCTAATAATAAACAATTTTAAAGGGTCTTCATACTGTCTAAGACAATCTGAAGAGGCCAAGTCGTTCTTTACATCGTGGAGCTATAGTCGCCTGCAACGACCTCTGCGCCTACCATATGGTGGCTCTCCTTTCAGAGATCGCTGCACAATTCGTTCCGGATCAGCAAGCAGAACGTGACCGAGCCATGTGCAACATCGAAGATCTTCATCAGATCCGTCAGCGCCCAACTTTCACATCCAGTGGCCTTAGAGGATAAAAAGCACGACTGGCAGCTGCCAGCCGCACTTTAATATTCTCACCCACACTGTTATCGTGAGTGATTAGAGAACCCAAATATTTGAAACCAGAGATCAGGTATTTCGTTTTGGACTCATTTATCTGAAGGCCAACTGAAGCTGAAAACTCTACAAGCGGATCAAGTATTTCTTTCACTTCGTTGCTATTCAGTCCAATTACGCATATGTCATCTACATATGCAAGCACCTGATTGGACTGGCAATATGAGATGTTGCGCTGAGGTGTTTCAGTCTTACGAAAGATGTACTCCAACATGAGATTAAAGAGTATCGGGGACAGAGCATCTCCCTGCCGAACACCCGAGTTAACTGCAAAAATTGTCGATAGTCTGTTCTCAACTTTAACACAGCATTGAGACTGCGTCTCTGTCATCCTACACAGTCGTACCAATTTTGTTGGCATTCCTAGGTATTCCAGGGCAGACCACAAACTGTCTCGATTGATCGAGTCATAGGCCTGCCGGAAATCCAGGAACACCTGATGTACGGGAAAGGATGTCTCATAATATTTAGATAGAATCATCCGCAGCGAAAAGACCTAATCAGTTACTGATCGATTCGGACTTGATAGTCACCAAGCTAGCCCTCCGCCAGAGGAGTGATTCTATCCAATATAATGTATGACAGTAACTTGTATGCTGTGCAAAGGAGCTATACCGCGGTAATTCTCACACTTCAAGCGGTCTCCCTTCTTGAAGATGGGGCATATTCTCGGCCACTTTCCATTCGTCAGGCATAAGTTCGGTTCGCCATACTAATCGAATAAGGTCTAAAAGACAGTTCCACAAAGTATCGCCTCCGAATATCAAGAGCTCCGAATTAATGCAGTGGACTCCAGGTGAGCGGTTTCACTTCAATCTCTGCATGGCCTTAGTGAATTCCTCATGGGATGGCTCCTCAGTGCAAATCTCCGCAGTCTGTCTTAGAGGTGGCTCAACAACAGTCTGTGACGCATGATGAACATCAAGCAGCTCAGTAAAGTGCCCACAGTACTGCGTTGATGTTGACACAGAGGTTTCCATCCAGGTCCCGAATGGCGGTTGACGTAGACCTGAAAGTATGGTGCAGTTCAGTAACTCTTTTAAAGAAATTCCGCGATCTGCGCTCATTGCTGAGTCATTGTACTATCAGATCTAGGGTGGTCTGCATGCAGAGTGGCGAACTTTGTTAGGGTCACAAGGTGTTTTAAATGCCATCTCTTCGGACATATCGCAAGATATTGTAAAGAAGAAAATCAAATAGTGAGTGTGGTCATGACCAGAAGGTCTGCCCAAATTTGACGGAGAGGGCAAAGTGTTTCTCCTGTAAAAAGGCAAACAAAGCTTATGACCACTCACTGCGTAGTAAAGTGTGCACAGCATATAAACTGGACTTGGACCTAACCATGAGAAAAACCGCATATGAGAAGTAATAAGACCGATATACTTCCAATCTTAGGTATTGTCCAAATAAACATACAGAATGTAAAAGTTGTCGGACACAGACATACTCTGTATGCAGGAACCACATGCGACAAAGGGTAAAATAGTTGATATGACGGCCACCGCTAGGATCATTACCGGTGCTGATAATAATATTAAATCAGCTATAGGTGTCTTTAATGATGATCTAGAACATTAATCTCACCGCAGGATTCGTACGAGTAGAAGTTGACGGCTTACATATCTATAGCTGCTATGCACCACCTAGCGCTACAATTGAGGAGTTTGAATACTTCCTGGACCAACTGGTCGCTGATGTCCGAACGCGAAGCCCTGTTATTGTTGCTGGTGATTTCAATGCCTGGGCAACTGAATGGGGCAGCAAAGAAACGAATAGAAGAGGAACAACACTGCTCGAGGCATTATCTTCCCATAGACGTTGTGTTGTTCAACACTGGTCAAACACGGACCTTTCGTAAAGGTGGCTCATCGTCCGTAATTGACCTTACATTTGGTAGAAGCTGCTTGATGACAGGGTACCTGGCATGGAAAAATACAGCCGATATCAACCGAAGAGTTCATCAATACGTGTCAACGTTTTGGGATTTCAAAGGCTCCAGGGCCTGACAACATCCCTAATATTGCACTAAAGGCTGCAGTACAAGCCAGACCGGATGAGTTTAAGAACCTACATAATTCCTGTCTCAGAGAGGGAATATTCCCCGAACGATGGAAGAGACTGGTCCGTTTGGAAAAAAAGCAACCTACCGGATGAACCATCCTCCTACCGACCATATTATGCATGCTGGATACGGCTGGCAAAGTGCTGGAGAGAATCATATACAACCGACTGGAGGAAGCTGTGGAAAACGTCGTTGAAATCGCCAAGAACGCATCAGATAGGAAAAGATGGAAAGGCGGGTCTAAAAATTACTGTGCTGGATGTTAAGAACACATTCAGCTCAGCCAAATGAAGCTGTATCCTAAATGCACTGCAGGCCTTACAAGTACCAGTGTACCTAAGAAGTATCATCACAGACTATTTTAACGATAGAGTGCTGACATATATGGCACGGATGACGGTGTGAAGATATACAATGTTTTGGTTGGTGTACCTCAAGGATCTGTATGGAGGCCGCTACTGTGTTTATATCATATACGATGGTATCCTGAGGCCCCGTGTACCTGATGATGTGGAAATCGTGGGTTTTGCTGAAGACGTTGCAGTTGTAGTGGTTGCAAAAACCACAGATGAAATAATGGAGATAAGTAGGTTGACAATCATAATTATAAAAAGGTGATTGATGTCATTTGGGGTTGAACTTGCAGGTCATAAAACCGAAGCAGTTGTACTAACCGGTATGAAGGTGAAAGAATCTTAAGGAGCACCTAAGGATAATAAGCAGGAAAGGTGCCAGTGTATCTGCAGCTCTACTCGTATCTCTCGTATTATGCTGGAGGGTCTAGACAGTATCGTAGAATGCTGCTGGCAAACGTCGTAACCTCCATCATTCTCTATATGAATCGCCTGTACAGGGTACATGTAGACGAAAATTGGAATCGGTGTACCGCCTAAGTGCTCTAACAGTGATTTGTGGCTTCCGCACAGTATCTACTGACGCGACACTCGTTAACGTTAAAGAAATGGTACCCCAACCGTGAACAACCTGGAAGCAGACTACTTGAACGTGCTTCAACAATGATAGACTGGCAAAGAAGATGGAATTGTTCGGAAAAGGGCCACTAGACTTACCGTCTCATATACCGTTGAAAAATGGCTAAATAGGCAACACGGCGAAGTCACCCACTAACTGACACAACTGTTGAGTGTACATGGTTGTTTTGGTGCATACCTGTGCAGGTTCAAGCACATTTATACTCCAGCTTGTCCTACTTGCAAAGATACACAAGAAGATGTGGAGCACACTATTTTCCAATGTCCACGGTTTGAGAAGACTCGAAGGGAACAGTCAGCTGTCCTACTAGGGCAGCGTTCAAAACCAGAAAACATAACGCAACAAATGCTTGACTCTGAGGAAGGATGGAATGCTGTAAGCCATATGGCGATAGTGCAACAACATGCCGTGATTAGATAGCGGTGACAAACTCATTCTAAGATTGAGGCGCTACGGGGAGATCAAAGAGTCAAATAGCTAGTCACCCCCATATCAAGTAATGCATGTAGGGTGTGAAAGCGGCGGTTGTTTGGTTTTTAGGTGGTCGAAATCCGCCATTGTTGCTGAGATGTTTGTCCTACCGATGCATCGTCTTCCGAAGATTTTCCACACTTTACCCAAAAAAATAAATAAATAAATAAAATTATTTTTTTTTTTTTTTTTTTTTTTAATTTTATTTAAATATTTTAAATAAACAATTATTACAATCTAGTCACCTGGACTAATGAGCAATTTTATTCTAACTTAATTTACTATGTTGTATTAATCTATGGCTTCTTCCCACTGGTGTTCCATAGTGACTGATAAATTGAATTAAACCACATCGTTATTGTGGATTGTAGATCAGCATTACGCTGTTTACACTAGCAATTACACCAGCTCAAAAGGTTTAGTTCGTTTAAGCCTGCGTACAATATCTGTGTTGATTAACAGCTTAGTTGCCTCAGTGTTAACATGTTGTTCGAGCCTTCGCCTATGTCTCATTGCATTTTTTTGGATTTCCTTTGAAACAGTGTCCACTTTAAGGTCCCTATGGAGGTGTCTGTTTCTAACATACCATCTGGTGAATGAACGATGTTCCTTAATACTTTGTTTTGAAATCTTTGGATGATTTCCACGTTGCTCTGTTTGGTACAACCCCAAAGTTGGATACCATAAGTCCAAACCGGTTTTAATATTTGTTTATATAATAGAAGTTTATTGTATGCTGATAGAGCGGAGCTCCTTCCTATCAGCCAGTACATCTTTCTATGTTTAAGCCCTACATCTTCGCTTTTCTTTTTGGCGTCTGCTTTCCATCGTAGTTTTGCATCTAGCGTCATGCCAAGATATTTGGCCGTGTTGGCATACGCTATTATTTCTTGATTAATTGTCACCGGAATATGTTCGAGTCGTTTGTTTGTAAAATTGATGTGAACTGATTTAGTTTCGTTAAGTTTAATTGGCCATCTTTTGGTCCAGTTATGTATTTGAGTAATAGCTAACTGTAAACTCTGAGTTGATTCTTCGTTGCCATCTCCAACAGCTAAGATTGCCGTGTCATCAGCAAATGTCGCCACAGTGTTGTTTTCTAATATACAGGGAGATCATTAGTGTACAATAGGTATAGGACCGGACCTAATACACTGCCCTGCGGTACTCATACCTTGATTTCTTTCAATTCAGAATAGGAATCGTCTAATTTTACTCTAAAGAATCCATCTTTCAAGTATGATTCTAATATTGTAGTGAATTGCATTGGTAGTACAGTTCTTAACTTATAGTTAAGTCCTTCGTGCCAAACTTTATCAAAGACCCGCGCAACGTCTAAGAATATCGTTGAGCAGACTTTTTTCTCCTCTAATGCTCTTTCAATAATATTAGTTATTCTGTGTACTTGATCTAATGTTGAGTGTTGGTTGCGAAAACCGAACTGATGATTTGGAATCAGGTTTTTCCTCTCAATTATCGGATTTAGTCTTTTTACTAATAACTTCTCAAAGAGTTTAGACATAACTGGTAATAGTGATATTGGCCTGTATGATCCAGTTTTGTGTGGTGGTTTCCCAGGTTTAGGAATCATAATTACTTCTGCAATTTTCCAGAGGCTTTCAATCGAAAGGCGGCATTTATAATATTGGTGAGGTTTAATAATGCTTTCCTTGGTAGTTCTTTGAAAATTTCTGCTGTGATAAGGTCATAACCCGGCGCTTTTCTCGGATTCATTAGTGTTGTCATCTTTTGGTGTTGCTCGTAGGATTTCTTTACTTTCCTGTACAACCTCTCCAGTTATTATTTCGGCTTCCAATGATTGGTCATCATGTGGTTCAAATATTTTTTCCAGGTATTCAACAAAATTTCGTACTTTATCTTCGTTATTTCTGGCCCATTTGTTATCTTCTGTTCTGATTGGAGGAATCTGCATTATTGGCCTTTTAATTCTTCTGGTTGCTCTCCAGAGAGAATAATCAGTACTAGTATCATTAGATAATTTTCTGAGGTAGTTACTGATAGATTCGTCTTTCAAATCTTTGATTTCCCTTTTAAGTAGCTGAGTCAGATTGTTTAGCTTAGTTTTATCTTGAGGGGCTTTAGTTTGTTGCCATATTCTCCTTGCCCTTCTTTATACTGCCAAAAGCTCTCTAATTTCTCTAGGGTAGTTGTTTCCCTTAATTTTCTTTTTAACTTCAGGAGTATTTTCCCAAGCTGACTGCTGTATGTCACTTATGAACTTCTTTTTCTAATTGCTCCTCACTCCTTACCGGAACCATTAAGTTAATTTTTCTTTCTAAAGACAGTCTAAAGTATTCCCAATTTGTGTGCTTATTTACTAAACTAGAATAGCTTTCTTTTTGAATGGTCCTTTCCCTTAATGTCAAAAGTATTGGGGAGTGATCAGAGCTTAAGTCAAAACTTTCATCTATATGTATATAATTTACAGATATATTTTTCACTATAAAGAAATCAATCAGACCTGGTATTTTATTTGGATCAGTTGGCCAGTAGGTCGGTTTACCATTTGATAAGGCTTCACAACCGTATTTTCTGATAACATTGAGGAGTTCTTTCCCTTTGGTTGTTGTTAGTCTAGAACCCCAGTGGATATTTTTTGCATTAAAATCTCCTCCAATTACAAATCTTTTGTCCTAGTTTACTGAAAAATTCAAGATAATCATTTTCTTTTAGAGAGTATTTCGGTGGGCAGTTAATTCCAATAACACTAATAGAGTTATTTTTGGTCTTGATATTAACAGCTGTTGCTTGTATTTGTTCTGTTTCATATTTTAATTCCTCGAAGTGATTAATACTATTTCTAATTATAACAGCACTACCTCCCTTGGCAGTATTTCCCGAGTGAATAGTGTGATATGTTTTATAATTTATAAATTTGATAATTGATTGCCTAGTGAAGTGATTTTCAGAGATGAGACAGACATCGATTTTCTCTGCGTCCAGAACCATTTGCAATTCCTGTTGGTGTTGCTGGAGTCCATTGGCATTCCAGTATAAAATTCTCAAGTCGCACAGACATGGCTTTGTTTAGGGATGGCTCCCTTAGTACTGTATTCTGGTTTCTGTAATCGCTGATCAAAAGTATTAAGTTTGCGTAATATCAGCTTAAGCGTTTGATTTATGTCGTCTGTTTGAGGAGTATTTTGTTTGTTTTCGTTACTCATCATTACTTGAGCGTAAGTTTTTTTGCCCACTTCTGCTTGAGAGGCTATCAACGCCTTACGCCTTAACTTTCCTTTAAATGATTCAGGCCTGTTTATTCTAACAGTCTGCTTCTTTATTACATTGGTCTTTATGCCATGTATGTTTTTATTTTTGATGTTTTGCAATTCAATAGCAACACTGCATGCTCTGTAGTTAGCTGGATGGTTTTCTCTACAGTGGTACGCATCTAGGCTGTACATCTGTGGGTTTGACACAATCTCTAGTATGGTGTTTACCTGGACATTTGACACACCTGGGTTTTTTGTTACAGTAATAAATAAAAATAAAAACACAATGAATGGCTTTTATACCGGCAAATACTAAAACCGGTATGGCTTTGGGGTTGTACCAAGAAAACGAACATCAAGATGATACAGACGTTCCAAAACAAAGTGCTTCGGAATATTGTAAAAGCTCCATGGTACACTAGAAATGAAGACCTCCACCGAGATTTAAGGATGGAATACATCAATGAAGTTATTACGTATCATGCTCTCAAGCATGATTCACGCCTCCGTTGGCAGTAAGACGCCTCCAACGGACCAAACCAATTGATTTAGTGAATAGAACAGACAATTACTATTATTTATATAAATAAATAATTATAATTTCTGGGACTAGCCGTTGGGCTATATCCCAACAAATGTTAATATAATTATGATAGGCAAGTTACTAGATGACTTAGAGTAAAGTCAGCGGTAATAATATATAAAAAATAAAAATTTGCAAATGTCGCTCCGGTGTGAGTTTATTCATGATAAATTGTCAAACCATACCAACTTGAAAACAACCGAGAACTGTCAAATCGGCTGTCACAGAAAACACTGTTGCCAATTTAAGTTCTCCACCTCTAAATTATGTCTGTTATTTTCCAATTATTCGCTTTTGACAATTAAAATGGACCACCCGGTATATATTTGTTTTAATTTGTCAAATTGTTGAGTATTATTTCAAAAATATTATAAACTGTCAAAAACAAAAGAAAGGTTGACGTAATCTTGAAGTACATATACAGTGCTGGGAAAAAAAATTGGGCAAACAAATTTATTGCAAATTGGAGTCTTTTTTTACGAAAATTACAAAACTTTTGAAACCAATTTGTTTATTGTTTCATTTTAAATACATGTATGACGTAATTTTTTGAAATAAAAAAATGACCTGCAATTTAGAGGCAAAACCCCGAAAAATGACAAAATATTCAAAATACGTTGATGGGTGTTAAAGTAATGTAATAAATTAAACACTTATTTTTTATTTTTTTGTTTGTGTTTTATTGATTTATAAAAGTTCAATGTTTCATATTAATCATATTAAATCGAGAGATGGGCGGTACACAAAGAAAGAAAGGCTCTGGAAGGCCCAGAAAGACAACGCCAGTGGAAGATCGTTTTATACTATTACAAAGTCGTCGGAACCGTTTTAAAACTTCATCGGACATAAGACAGGATCTTGAGCGAGCAACGGGAAAAAAAATTTCAGCCAGCTTAGTGAGAAAAAGACTTGTTAAATCTGGTATGAGAGCACTTAAACCAGTCCAGAAGCCTGAGTTCACATTACTATTACTAGTTCAAGCGTTACAGCAGCTGTTTATCTGCAGGTCCTTCAGAACGAATTTGAGCCTTCTGTGTTAAAGCTGTGTGGCGAGACTTGCAAATTTATTTATCAACAGGACAACGCTCCGTGCCATACCGCCAAAATTGGGAGTTATTTTGAATTGTAGATAGACAAATTGGCTTTCAGATAAACATAAATAATTTGTTAAAAGCTTGTTTTTTTTTCTTATCTCTTCATTTAAAGGTAAAAAAGTACTTCGAAGAAAAAGGTATCGATGTGTTGAGCTGGCCCCCGTATAGTCCAGACTTAAATCTAATTGAAAATATTTGGTCTATAATGAAGCTAGAAGTAGCAAGGAAGCGCCCAGAATCGATTGAAGCTTTAAAAAGTGTGTGATGATTTGGGAATCCATATCTCCTGCGACTTTGAAAAATTTATCAAATTCAATGAATCGGAGGTGTATCGCTGTAATAAAAGCAAGAGGCGGTCCAACAAAATATTAATATTAATGATTGATCTTCTATAAATCAATAAAGCACAAACAAAAAAATAAAAAATAAGTGTTTAATTTATTACATTACTTTAACACCCATCAACGTATTTTGAATATTTTGTCATTTTTCGGGGTTTTGGCTCTAAACTGCAGGTCAATTTTTTTTTCCCCAGCACTGTATAGTAATTCTGATGAATTTCTAATTTTATAACCGTAATCCTTTCATATAGTTTGAATAATTTTGCACTCGTAAACATTCCTCTTTTTTTTTTTAAGTATACCAATGGGATTAACACCCCTTTAAACAGCCTTCTTATAGTTTTCAGAATCAATTAAAATTAACATTCATCAATTTTGTATATCATTCGCACTTACCGAATATCTGTCTCCCAAATTACCATGCTGAAAAATCAATTAAATTTATTCTTGAACCACAAATGGAAATGTTCGTACCCAAAATAGTAGAACATCTCATTAAAAATTAAAACAATCTACCTCCGCATAGTCTATGAAACATCATACATTATACAACCATTTGGTTTTATTTTGTATTTGCCTGATAAACCACACCACTATACGAGTATACCTACCTATTATTTATACATAAATACCTGTTATATCGAACACCTTCACTTTTACCATATATAGAACTAGTTACTAATCACCCATTATTCCAATCAACAATCCTATAAATTCTCAACTATGTACCGAACATACAAATATACATTCATAAAAAATATCAGAATGAATAATTTATTTAATTTTTGGGAATTTTTAAAATTAGGAATAATATGATGTGTGTGTGTATCTGAACACACATTTTGAATAGTTAGTTGTGTCTGCGGGGGAAAACCCCAAAACAACGATTTTCCATCAACTATTTTTTTTTTTTCGTTGGAAGTAAAAATCTGAATAAATTTCAAGTATTAAATAAATTAAAGTTTTAAACAATGCGTACTATGGTATGGTGGGAAAATTATGGTGATGAACAATAGATACACGACCATTAGCAAAAAATCACAGCTTTTCATAAAAATAAAAATTGAATTACACGGTGCAGAAAATTATTTCACAGGTATGTATGTATATATGTTTGTATGGAAAATCCATGTTAATCCAAACGTGATAATTTAAATTACCTGAACACACAGTCCGATATAGTAACAAAAAATTCCCAAGCCGATTTTAAATGATCGATTGAAAATCGACAACACACACAAAAAAAACGTTTGGTCATTTTCAGTTCTAATCTACCGTATGTGCATATACTCGTATGTACATATATTTAATTGCTTGTGGATTAAATTTGGTATAATTTTATTTATTTTCCGTTTGCCTTTGATAGTTTTGGGTGGTTTTTTAATTTTCGTTTTATTATTTGACAAAAAAAAATCCTTTTGCGGCCCTGTCACATGTATGCTAGCCGTATCATAGGGATAGTGTTTAGTTTTTCTATACATAGCGTTTTGAGTTCATGGATCCGATTGAACTCGCATCCTACTTCGAGTTTGCTGACCACGATAATGTTGGTTGCAACTCGGACATTTTTTTTTTTTTTTTTTAAACGGTTGGAACCTACAGAGGTTCCGCACTCAATGCCACAGTGGGCCCATGGTGCAAACCTTGAGGATCATTCCTAACTCGCATAAGCGCACTGTAGCCTTAGCAAACTGTAAAAGTTTGAACCAAGAGATGGATAGTAACTGATCTACGTTCAAAGATCCGTACGAGAACACTAGGGATCTAGCTTCGGCAAAGGCCGGACAGCTGCAAAGGTAGTGTAGGCAGTCGTCCACTTCCTCCAGACAATCGTCACAAAGATCATCTTGAGCCAGTCCCATTCGTTGGAGATGAACCTTGAAACGTCCATGGCCCGTAATAAGAGCAACCAGAATTCTGAGTTGGCTCTTTTTAAGGATAACACATATTTAGTGACCCTTACGTTGGGTTCGATGATGAACCGTTTTGCCTTACGACAACTAGGCGTAGAATGCCACCTCTGCGCTAGTTCAAATAAAGCGAACTTTTTATTAGCATCCTTACCACCGTTGAAAGAAAGAGGAGTTGCTGGCTCTGGACCACAGAAATTACTGCGCGATCCAGATTTCGCTAACAAGTCAGCAACCTCATTTCCCTCAACGCCACAATGAGCAGGCACCCACATGACCGTTACTCTCGAATTGGAGCAAAGGAGATTAATGAAGTGTTTGCACTCTTTGACCAGTTTGGATGTAGTCAAAGGGTTTTTAAGGGTATTGAGCACGGCTTTACTATCTGTGCAGATAGTAATATCCTTGCCTAAATTACTAAAATTAAACGCTTCAATTGCCCTATGGGTAAGTGCAATTAATTCAGCTTGAAAAACCGTGCAGTGTTTGCCCAGACTACCCAAAAATCTGAGCCCATACTTTGGACAAAAGAAACCAAACCCTGCACTGACTTCTGGACGAGAGCCATCCGCAAAAAAAACTATCGACTCAGACAACTGTCTATAGAAATCCTGAGAGGTCCAAAGTTTTCTCGAGGGGAAAACGACGGAGAATGAATTGTTGAAGTTAAATTCGGGCCATAGCCTGTCATTCACAATTTCAACCTCCGGAATATGTGACTTAAATTTATTAAGAATCTGTCTATGCCCTGTACAAGTCCCGAAGGCATTCCATGCCCCAATGCACCTCAGTCGAAATGCAGCAGAGCACACCATACCAAAAATGTAAGACTGCAATTCGGGCAAGCATAGAATAGACTCCATAGCAAGAAGGGAAGTAGACGACTTAGCCCCGGTTATAGCTGTACAGGCTGTCATCTGCAGTCCGTCCAGCCTTGCTACAGAAGACGTCAGTTTCACAACTAGCCACCACACAACTGCTGCATACGACAGTAAGGGTAAAACCAGTGATTTGTAGATGAATACCATCATTTTAGGGGTCAGACCCCAAGAGTTGCCAAAGGCCCTTCTGCATTGCCAAAATATATCAATGGCCTTTTGTAGCTTATAATCAAGGTGAAATTTCCAGGAGAGTTTACTATCTAGAATAACGCCTAGATGTTTTACGTGCTCTGTCCTGGTAATTGCTCTATACCAAATAGAGTGGGGACAGATAAGTTAGCACTGTCTCTACGTCTGGAAAACACAACCAGATCAGTTTTCGAGGGATTAACGTGCAACCCCTTTTCAACACACCAAACTTCCACTATATTAAGAGCGTTCTGCGTCAGATCAGAAAAGACGTTCAGGTATTTACCAGAAACTGTCAAAACGAGATCATCCGCGTAGCTTTGCACGATGAACCCAGATCGCTGCAATTTAACAAGTTATCCATCGATAACCATGAGCCACAGCAAAGGTGAGGGTACTCCTCCTTGCGGACAGCCTTTGGCTACTTTTACAGACACTGATGAGCCATCTAACTCTGTCTCAATTATACGGGACTTGAGCATTGAGTCGATGAATCTAACAATGGTTTGATTAATATTAAAATTGGTGATCGAAGAAAACGAAGTGCTATCAAAATCTCCCGCAATGTCCAGGAAGGTACCTACAAGAAACTCTTTGTAATTAAGTGATCTTTCGATTCTAGTAACGAGTTCATTAAGAGCAGTTTCGCAGGACTTGCCAGCTCTGTAAGCATGTTGCATGTTGCATGTAAGCATGGAGGTAGTTAAATAGTTATCCCTAATAAATCTGTCGATGATCCTCTCTAAAGCTTTAAGAAAAGTAGAGGTCAGACTAATGGGCCTAAAAGCTTTAGGGTCGGTATACTCCTGCTCCAGGATCGTGGTACAGTACTAAAAGCAATGCACGCCTGGAACAGATTGAGCAGGTGAGTACGGATGGGTAGAAAACCATGCTTCAATTCAGCAGGGAAAACGCCGTCAGGACCACTCGATTTGAACGGTACAAACGAGAAAACACTCCAGTGTAGAACATCAGTAGTGATCAGTCTACGGGCTAAGTTCCCATCCGGTGTACCGGCAAAAATGTCAGGAGGCTCGGAGGCAACCACACTCGAATCAACAGTGTCACATCCAGGAAAATGGAGAGACAACAGTAGCTCACCAACTTCTCGCCTGCAGGAGGTGAGTTTCCCGGAAGGTAGGCGAAGGCTATCAAGTTTGCAAGTATCATTCTTAGCCAGAGTTTTGTTAAGTCTGGCGAGAACAGATAGGCTATCAATTTACTCACAGAAATTTTTCTACGTAGCTCTCTGCGCGGATCTTAGGCTTTTTTTATATATGCTTTTTGAGCTACCAAAAATCGATTCCAATCAGAGATGAGATTCGTATTTTTGGTTTTATTTTTAATTTTACGCACACTCTTCCTTAACTTTTTAAGTTCAGAACACCAGAAGGGTTTGTTAAGCTTTTTCTGGTTGTAAATAAGAGGGCACGACTTTTCAAAAGCAGTCGAAATTGCTTTCGTTAGTGCAGTTGCCTGCAAATCGAGATCTGAGATAGATCTATGTAATCTGATTAGGCAAATCTAGTAGTGAAACGAGCTCAGAGGAAAATGAATCCCAATTTGTTAGTTTCCTATTATGATATGGTTTAACTGGTGGTCTTTTAAAGTTAATATTAAAAGAGATGCACCTATGATCAGAGGTGAGAATATCATCCGTCACCTTCCAATTTAGAATCAGGACAACGATGGTCATAGAGCACAAACTAATATCAATCACTTCTTTACGAACCGAGTTGATAAAAGTAGGCTCACAACCAACATTGAGAATCTCTAACTCAGAGGAGTAAATATAATTCAACAGTGAGGATCCTCTACTGTTGGTATTCGAGTTACCCCAAATGGTATAATGATGAGCATTAGCGTCACATTCAATCACGATCTTCAACTCATAAGAGGCTGATTTGCTATGTTGCAGATTGATCTGTTTGTTGTCGAGCATGAACGTCATCATGAAGACCAGCCGTGAACTAATAATATAATAATAAATACAAAAACCTACGGCCCTGAGATGACCCTGCAACGGATCCTCTCAAGGACGTATTGTAGCGACAATCCGGACCCAGTAATGTATTCGAAGGACTTCTGGTCAACCCTAAACACAATCGATTGGCGATTAGCCTCTCGCTTGCATCGGATAACCTTCCATCCAGTGGTCGATACATTTGGATTCATTATGCCGATGTTCATGATAACTACACTCGGATTCTCAGGTGGTCCAGGAATCCATGAGTGCAATATCAGAGGTTTCGGGGGCTCACCAACCGAAAGTTGACAACCCTCCCAGACGTCCTTGATTCTGTCAATTTCCCCACAGAACCAAACGTACGTCTCATCATTGCTCGCTTTGCAAATGATGACACCATCGGCCAGGTAGCAACCTAGCAATTGCGGTACAAACCCAGAAGATTTAGCCGTCTCGAGAATTCGACGACTAAGCTCTTTGCGGAAAAGATGCAGATTTTCCTCATTAAGAGTAATGGATGCGTTCATTTCCCGCACGCAAAATTTTTTAACATTAGCATCGGCTACTGTTTCGGCGTACGTTCGCGGTTTTTTGCGGCCATTTCAGGCGTAGTGCCAGATGCCGAGCTGGGCCTTTTGGGTGTACCCGAAGAGCCAGGCTCCTCGGAGATTGCATCCAATGCCAGTCCGGACAGCTTTTTTTACACACGTTGGCGGCGACGCTTGCCAAGCCGCTTAGTTTTTCCTTAGTTTTAACTCGGACATACTGTCGGGTATACAGAGAATCTACTCCTAAACTCGGATGGCGACAGTCTCTCAGCGGAGCCCAGCCATCGCACTGGATCAATACTTCAAGAGCCATTGCACTAGGCACGATCACGGTTAAAAAGTTTTGTGTTCGGGAGAACAATCCGATTATCTCTCTTGATGAGGAGAAATTGGGTATTTTCCTGGACTCGGCAAAATCATCTGGGTTTGTACCGGTGCTATCTTTCGGATGATGTCTTCATTTGCAAGCGAAATAATGACGAGACCTACAAGTGGTTTTGTGAGGTAATCTCCAAAATGAAAGATGTTTGGAGTGGTTGTCAACTATCGGTTGGTGACCCCCAAAAACCATTTCTTTTACTAACATGTGTAGTAACCACCAACATCAAGCTGATGAATCCAGCTATTGCAATTGAGGGATGGAAGGTAATCCGTTGCAAACGTGAGGCAAATCGACAATCGATTATTTTCCGGGTTACCAGAAATCCTTCGAGAGTATAACTGGTTCCGGTTTGTTGTTGTAGTACGTTCTGAAAAGGATTTCTTTCAAGATTGAAGTATTTCACCCTTACGACAACTAAAAGTCTCAAGCCACTCAGACCTTAGGTCTTTGAAGGCAAAATCCTTTATAACTCTCTTCCCGTAGTTGAAAGTTAACTTTGCCCACGCAAGCGTATCCCTGTCTCTATCCGTTCTCTGCTCCAACGGAATGTTGCTGATCTTGGAGATCACGCGCCTGGCTCTCTTCCTGGTCTGGTAATTCACTGATACTGGAGGGCCAGCATTCGTGCCTTTTCCCTTTGGTTTCGAGGGGCCAGTCTCATTTGGTATTATGCCCCTTTTTGTACTTTGGAGACCAGGCCTAAAGGCCGATGTCTCCACAGCACTGATTTCCGGTTTTTTAAGAGCCCCGGTCTCTATTGATTTTAATTTATCTCCCATAAAGGTCCCACGAGTAGCGGAGAAAGAAGGTCCACCTGTGCAGAGATCCGCAATGCACAGGTAAGGCTACATGATCCGGAGACCGCCAAATATCCGGATACACCGTTAGAGGCTGGGCCAGTTTTTATACTGGGCCCCCAGCCTGGCCGGTTATCAGCACGGTACAGGTTGACACCTTAACCCGGCCCAGTTGTTTAGCGCCGTGTTTTCGCCTAGTACACTCCATCAAAACATGGTGTACTAGTTGCCCGGTGATTACCACGGGGAGGTAACACGCACACTTGTGGAAGCTGCAAGATACGGAGCTGGCAACAAGTACCAACTTAATTCCCCCAAGACAGCTTCACACCAGACCACCCACATGACCGTAAGTCAGTTTAACGTGAACCCGGTTCCACCCTCCGTCTCGGCGTTTACCACCTCGCTGAAACTATAAGTGACCTTGTCCGGAAGCCTTTTCTTGTTTGCATCCGTAGGCGGTTCATCATCAGGTCACTGCCTTTTCGGCTGTGAGATCTCAACGGAACCCTCCTGCTTCGGCACAGTGATACGTCTTGCCCACGCAAGCGTATCCTTGTCTCTATCCGTTTTCTGCTGCAACGGAATGTTGTTGATCTTGGAGACCAAGCGCCAGGCTCTCTTCCTGGTCCTACGAGTAGCGGAAAACGCATCGGAATAGTATTTGGTGCGTTCGTCTGATTAAGAAGTGTTTTTTTATACTTTTTTCGTTTAGTGAAAGTCAATATAGATAGATTACTACAAACTGCTTAAAGCAGCCCAGAAAAGTTTACTATAGCTGAGATCAGACGCCAATTCGCTGTGGACTCGACAATGATATACAGATGTGTAAAACGACCTTTGTTGGTGGTTTGCCACGCATGCGATACTTCACCAAAAGACTTCCCATCTGTTGCCACATTCGAATCAGTCGAGCTCGCAAGCATACCTTTATAGCATTTTCGATTCCTGCGGTGTAATTCTATTAATGTTGATATAAAATAGTGTGAATTGGGCAAGAGAGTGGAATGTTTTGAGGTATATAGCAGAGTTGCAGGCCATCACCAACTGGGATGATGTGGTTGTCGGATAACACATCTGGTAAATCAATTGCTATAACTCTGACTGATTTAACTATCTTCAATTTTGACATGTCCTGAGATATTAAGAAAACTAGTCGCGAGGCCAGAACAATTCATGATTTAACAGGAATTTTATTCCGTGCAGTCCAAGATCGGATTGACTGAATGTGTCGCCAATTTTCCTTTTTCGAGACTTGTATGGTTGCGACCCGTTCGTTACAAACGTTTTTCAACTGGATGGACAAGACTGTATCCAATGCATATAGGAATGGTGTGGCCAACTTGCCACTTGTGGTCGACTTGCAAGTCGTATTAACGGATTCAATCACAGCTGATCTGTATTATAGACATGGAGTTTTAATAATTCCCCAACATACGTAAATATTTAACAATTTAAAAAAATGTATTTTGTTGTACGCTGATCGTTTGAATTTTACAATATTTTTCAAAATTCTTTCTGAACCTAAATTTTGAAAAATTCCTTTTATTTTAAGATGAATTGGTTTTTTCAGAGATTTTTTAGAGGGAGCCATTGTTATCAAGGTTGTTATATGTCAAATCCATTGCCAAGTTTGTTGGATAGGTGTGAGAAAGGTTTTAGGGCTGACTGAATTAAATATCTTATTACACATCACATCATTACGGTTTACAACGAGGCTACAGGCAGTCTTTATATGATAAATTTTCGTTATATATCGCGCTCCTTGGAAAGCTATGAAACGAGTTATGCTGTCAATAAATATTTAGAATTTTCCAAATTTCAAAAAAAAACTTAGATACAATCCAAAATTTTAAAAACTTGGTTTCGAATATCTGAATTATTTTAATTTTATTGATTTAATTAATCCAAGTATGTATGTATACTTATAATTCAAATGTGTGTTGTAGATCACAAGTTTAAAAAAAATCGATATTTTTGTAAATTTCATTTCCAAATTGTGAATTTTCAAAAGTTAATATTTTTGAGTTTACGAAAAACTAAAAATTTTTGAAATTGGAATTATGTTTTTTTTTTTTTTTTTTTTTTTTTTTTGGGGGGAAGGGGGAAAATCTTGAAAGAGACCCAATGTGGGTACTGTGGGACTCACACCCACTAAAAACCTCCTCCCTTGTTAGTATTAAAACTAGTCTTGATAGGCTAACTATTAATTTTTGTGTCAGTTCTTATTAAGTACTAAATAATTTTAAACAGTTGGAAAACTAATTAGTTTTCCAGCGCTACTAAAATTTTTTAAATTTAACCCAACTCTAACGGGTTGGTCCGTTTAAGTCGCCTCACAACATTTTGATTGTGAAGCAAACTTGAGGCTTCCACATTAACGTGTTGGTTTAGCCGAACTATATGCTTTGCAGCAAATTTCTTTATTTCCTCCACCACTGATGGGATTTTGATGTCTCTATGAATATCAGTATTGCGAACATACCAAGGTGCATTCAGTATATTACGTAGTACTTTGTTTTGAAAAGTTTGGATACTTTGAAGATTAGACCGCTTAGCACAGCCCCATAGTTGAATACCGTATGTCCACACCGGTTTTAAAATTTGGTTGTAAATCAAAATTTAGTTGTATATCGATAATTTTGAGCGCCGTCCAATTAGCCAATACATATTTCTGTATCTACAATCGAGCTCTTTCCTTTTTTTCTTGATGTGTTCTTTCCATCTAAGTTTTGCATCTAGTGTCATTCCTAGATATTTTGCTTTGTTATCATGTGGAATTACAACGTCGTTTATTTTAACAGGAAGGGTTTCGATTTTCCTATTTGTGAAGTTCACGTGGGTAGATTTCACTTCATTTAGTTTAATTTTCCATTTATTGCACCAATTAGAGATCACATTAACAGCTGTCTGTAGTTTATCCGTAGCTTCATTGATGTTTGAGCCAAACGCCATTACTGAAGTGTCATCTGCAAATGTTGCAAGCATTACATTATCTGTTTGTGGGATATCACTTGTGTAAATCAAGTATAGAACTGGGCCCAATATACTGCCTTGGGGTACTCCTGCATTAATTTCTTTTAATGGAGAGTATTCATTTCCTTGTTTCACTCTAAACGATCTTTCAGATAAATATGACTCTAGGATTTCTACATAACCTTTAGGCAAAAAGCAATTAAGTTTATAAATGAGACCTGGATGCCAAACTTTGTCGAAGGCTTGCGCCACATCGAGAAAAACTGTGGAGCAGATTTTCTTTTCTTCGAGTGTTTTTTCTATAACATTAGTAATTCGGTGAACCTGTTCTATGGTAGAATGTTTTGCACGGAACCCAAATTGATGGTTCGGAATAATATTACAACTTTCTGTTATAGGCTGTATTCGATTAAGCAATAGTTTTTCAAAAAGTTTAGACATCGTGGGAAGCAGCGATATCGGTCTGTACGATTTAGCTTCATACGCAGGTTTTCCAGGTTTATTTATCATGATAATTTCAGCAACTTTCCATATGCCTGGGACGCACCGTAACTTTAGGGCCGCATTCATTATATAGCTTAACCATGTTAAAGCTTTGGATGGGAGATTCTTTAATATGTCTGCTGTTATATTAGATCAAAGCCTGGAGCTTTGTTCAGTTTCAGATTTTTAATTTCTTTCTTAAGCTCCTTTACTCGAATTTGAGGGATGTTACTTTCACGACTGTTTTCTACTTGCTCCAACACAAAATCAGAGTCTATATTATTAGGCGTAAAGATTTCAGCAAGATGACTCCCGAATTCTTCAGCTTTTTCTAAATCACTCCTCGCCCATGAGCCATCAGCTTTTCTGATAGATGCCATGTGAGAAACCGGTCTTTTCACATTACTTGTAGCTTTCCATAACGAGTAGTTTGATTCTTTAGTTGTAGACAAGTTTTCCATGTAGCTAACAAAAGAATTCTCTTTTAGCCTTTTTATTTCTCTGCTCAAAATCTGTGTTTTATTATTTAGGATTCTCTTATCATCAGGGTGACGTGACTGCTGCCATTTTCTTCTAGCCCTGCGTTTCAGTCTTAACATCTCAATGACATGAGCTTGGTACTTATTACTAATGTTTTTATGCTCTACCACTTTTGAGTTGCTCCATGCTTTTGCTCCATGCAAAAATTTTCAGCTATCCTCTTTGTTATAAAAAAATCCAGCAAATCAGGAATTTTGTTTGTATCAGTTGGCCAATACGTAGGCTTTCCTGTTGAATGATAACGGCAACCTAGATCTCTAATTGCTTCTCGTAGTTGTCTACCTCTTGTGAGCGTTAATCTGGAGCCCCAGTCGGTGTGTTTAGCGTTGTAGTCACCTCCAAGAATAAACCTATCTCCGAACTGGGCTATTACATCTTTGTATATTTCTTTTGTAATTTTTGGTCCGGGCGGACAATATAATGCACACACATTAAACTTTTGTTTGGCTGAATTGATTGTGACTATTGCAAGTTGCATGTATGGGTTCTCCACTTTTCCAAACTCGTAATGATCTATGTCATTCTTCACAATTACAGCACTGCCTCCCATACCGTAATTACTTGGGTACGCTGCGTTATATACTTTATAACCTCGAAGACTTATTTTATGTTGATTGTTTAAGTGCGATTCAGATACGAGACATATATCTATATTATGGACATGAAGAAACAGTTCAAGCTCAAGCTTTTTGCTGAGAATACCATTGGCATTCCAGGTAACAATTCTAATTTTTTTATCTACCATTATTCGACGTACAAGGCATGTTGTTTGTATGCTTAACAGCATACCTGCTTTCTAAGCTGTCTAGTCTTGACGTAATTTTATCCATCATGGACATCATTCTTTCTATGAAGCTTATCATATTCGTATTATCATTTTCTTTCACACTATCCACAGTACCAGGGCCGCTAGATGCGAGCAAGTAACTCGGGCTTTCCCCTCTGATTTTGCTTCGTATTTATATTTCTCTTTTTTTTCAATTCCTTGGCTACCAAACAACCACGGTAGCTGGCTGGGTGCTCTTCATGGCAGTTTGAGCACTTGGGTTTGTTTGTTTCCGGAATCGTGCAGTCAGCCGTTAAGTGCTTACCTGCACATCTGACACAATTAGCTTCTCTTTTGCAAAATTTCACTGTGTGGCCGAAGCGTTGGCATCTCTTACATTGAGGAATTTCTCTGTTCCTTCTTTTGGCTTCCATTTTAACTTTCATATGAAGAATATGTCTAATATCAAATATTTTCTTACTATCCTCCATGTTATCAAAAGAAAGCATAAAAAGTGGTAATGGAACTAGTTGGCTTCCATTTTCTTTCACTTTCTTCGTGACATTAACCACATTAATTATGTTGAACCCTTTATTACTAAGCTCTTCCTTAATCTCATCGGGCTTACAAGTCGGATGGAGTCCTCTTGCCATTACTCTAATTGGCCTGGTGAGTTTATTTTCATAAGAATGCCATTCAATGTCAGTCTTATTAAGCAGTTCACTTAGATTTCTGTAATCGTTTTCATCATCCACGTTGATCTTAAGTTGCTTATTATTCAGCAGCTTTATTTCATGTTTAATGTTTTTTTCGCTCAGCATTTTTTTCACTACGTTGAAGTCATCTACGTTACTAAGAATTACCGGAGGAGGTTTAACTTTCCTTCTTGTAGGCTTTTCATTTTGGACAGATTTTTCTACTAGTATTTTGTTCCTTATAGGTTGAGGTGGCCCGTTATTAGTTTCCTTCTCTGAAGTACTGCTGTTAACTTCTGGTGAGCCGCTCGCTTTTCTTTTCTTATGATTCTTTTTTGTTTTCTTCAAGATCCAATCAGTTTCACGCGTAAGTTCCTCCTCATCAGTAACGTACTGAGGATAAGTTTCAACTTCCATTTCGTTGCCTGATTCATTTCGTTGCTGAAGTTCATACGAAAGCTTGAGGTTATCAGCTTTCAACTGAGCAATTTCTTTTTTAAGCTCTTCAACAATCAGCTCCAATGCACTAATTTTATTGCTTGTAGCAGAGTTTTGTGCTACATTTACTTTCTCCTGAGAAGTCACAGTCTCATTTAATTCAATCCCACCAGCTTGGGAAGATTTCACTTTTGAGTATGATTCACTTTCACTGTCACTACGATCCTTTTTGTTGAAAGGATTAGACAGATTTTCAAGTTTCTGATGTGTTGTTTTTATAATTGGTGATCTTAGTATACCTTTTCTCTGGAATGGATTTTCATCATCCTTATTACGCAATGGTTGGTCCCCCCCAGAATCTGTGGGACCGGCCTCCTTGAAGGATGGATTCACCAGATTGTCTGGCTTACCATCTGAGGTAATAATTCCTTTCGTTTTACTCATTGCAGTTAGTTATATCGGGGTACCACCCCTAGTTGGTTTAGGTCCACGGGTGGTATTTTATTTCCCACCTACCCGCCAGCAAGCCGGTGAGGGCATTCCCCTATCCGCCACCTGGGGACGCGCCCGATGGGAGATCCCAATAACTCCTCACGAGCAATTGGAATTATGTAAGTAGGTTTTAAAATTCTTTATAATTTTTAAAATTTCAAAATCGAATTTCAGGTATACCATTCTGAAGATTAATATTAAACTTCGAATGGTGTTAATCCCGGTGTTGATGTTGGGATAAATGATTTGTTGAGTTAATATAAATGGATTAGGTTACCGCTGGTGGGGCCTAACCAGTTATTTATTTTATTATTTTTTAATTTTTTATTTTTTTTATCAATCTCCGTGTGTGCTATTGCTGTATCCGATGTAAGATCTGCACTGCTTATTAGCCAAGCTGGGCCTGTCCACCATAAATTATGATTTGCACACCTTGTCAGGGTCTATCCCACATGTTGCGCAATCCGCTGGGTTGTCCTTGGATTTTGCATGCTTCCATTGAGCGGGCCCAATAATAGATTGAATTTGTGAGATTCTGTTTGCAACAAAAGTTTTCCATTTACTAAGGTGACCTTGTAACCAGGCTAAGTACTATTGTTGAATCTATCCAGGCATACATCTTAATATTTGGAATACCCATGGCCTCGGAAACTTTCCTTAGTACCTTCGCTAGTAACAAAGCCCCAGACAATTCTAATGTTGGAAGACTCTGCCTTTAACTGATTGGTGCCACCTTACTTTTCCCTGATATTAAAGTAATAGTAATTTTTCCTACCCTTGTGACCTTGCAATAAACAGCTGCTGCATATGACAATTCGGACGAATTGCAAAATCCATGCAGTTCCAATTCCTGGCAATTCCAACGTGGAATTTTTATGTTTTGCAGCTGGTGAAATGTTGATTTATATTTCATCCATCTTTTCCTTATTTCCTCGGGTAGTTCGTCGTCCTATGATACTCCCCTTATCCATAATTCCTGAAACATGAGTTTTCCAATAATAATGGTAGGAGAGAACCAACCTAGTGGATCGAACATTTTGGCTATTTCTGATATAATGGTTCGTTTCGTTGGCGGACCCGTATCCGTAGCTCATGTTGACTTGGAACTCGAATTCGTCATTTTGTGGATTCCACATAATGCCCAGAGTCTTTATGGATTCATGCTCTTTTATGCATTTCTTCCATGACAGAGTTTTTATTCGATGCCCATTTTCGAAGTTTGAAACCTCCAGAATCAAGCATGCTTCATAATTGCGGTGCTGACATTTTATTGCGTACTCTATGGTTTCTCCACCAGAGACGACGTTATCAACATAAAAGTCTCTTATTGGGGCCTGTGGATCACTTCTTCAAACTATTCTTTGGAGGTTTTGTTGTTTATCGGTCACAAAGCTCTGTCTATACATCTTCTCGATATTTGCTATAAACACTAATTTGTGTTTCCTCCACCTTGTTATTATGGAAAATAGATCCTGTTGCAGTGTCGAGCTGACTAATTGGATGTCATTGAAACTTATTCCATTTGATGTCTTCATTGAGGCGTCAAATATTACCCTAACCTTGGGGGTTCTTCTAGATTGCTTTACGACTGCGTGGTGTGATAGATAGCTTATCTTGTTATTGCAAGTACCGTCGCCTGGATTTATTGGAACCATATGTCCCAGTTCAAGGTATTCATGCAAAAAATTGTGGTACTCTTGTAACCATCTTGCTATGGCCTGCTTCTTGCTATCTCCTAAAGCGAACTCTTCCTTTGTTGGTATAGTGACTTCATACCTTCCATCTGCCAGTCGATTATGTGTTTCTCTATAAAGCATTTCGCGTAACTCTTCTTGTTCTGAGTATTGGTTACAGCTGCCTACGCAGATCCAAATCAAGATTATTATGAGATATCAGGGTTAAAGATACCGACTTTTCTGTTGGTTGTGTTTTGGTCATTCCCATAAGAATCGATCCTAATTCCGTTCTTTGAGCTGCTGGATGATCTGGCCTGGCCTTTATTGCCCCGTCCACTAAAATAATTGCGTATACATCTGCGCCTAGAATCATGTCGACTGATGCTTGGATCTGCTAATGTAAAATCGCTCCACAGGTTGTTGTTGGCTCCCCTTATTGGTTCAGTTGGGAGACGTTCAGTCAATTTTGGTAGAATAAAAGCCTCTACCACATGCTGGAAATCCGATGCGTAATGTGGTGATATTGTTACATACACCTTATATTTTATGTTACTGGTCTTTATTCCTCCAATCGCACTGACTTGTAAATTAACACGAAATTTTGATAAATTTAGTAATTCGGCTGCTGCTTGGGTGATAAACGATGACTGTGATCCCGGATCTATAATTAATGTACGTAGTTGTAGTGCATATCCAATACGAGTAGTTGCCCTTATTTGCGCTGTAGCTAATAATGGTACTTCATTATTTACTATGGGGTTGCTCTTGGCGGTATGTAGTGACATTTTAACTTCCCTTGTATGTAGTCACGTATTATGATTCCCCATACAAACCACGCAGGTTTCCTTACTCATACATTTGCCATGTGAGGCAATTAAACAAATTCTGCATAAGTTGTTTCCTGTTATAATTTTGGATCTTTGCAGCACTGGCATTTTCACAAATGTGGGACACTTCGTTAGGTCGTGTGATGCCTTGCAAACAATGCATGTTTTCCTTATTCCAGCAAAAGTTCTTGTTGGTGCTTGTGATAAAACAGCATTTGGGCGATCTAAAACGACTCTTGTTTGTTGAAATCCCTTGCTGATATGTTGGTTGCTTCTAACGATTGGAAACGGCTTTCTAGGAACTTTAGAAAATCACTCATAGGTTGAATCTCATAAGGATTCTCTAAATTTACTTGGTACAAACGATGTGTCTCATTGTCCAATTTCTTCAATACTATTGGAATTAGTATTGCGTTCCAGGTTGTAGTATCAATGCCCAAGTTCTTCAATGCATATAAATTTTCAACCATCGTGTCATGAAGATTTTTTACTGCTGTTGCTGACTCCGAGGTGATGTTTGGCAGATGTAATAGCGTATTTGCATGGCTAGTTACTAGTAACCTCCTGTTGTTATACCGCTTTTCCAGGATTTCCCAAGCTGCCTCGTAATTTTTACCCGTTGGCTCCAAGTGGCTCAAAAGTTTTCCGGCTGCCCCTTCTACGTGACTTTTAAGGTAGTTCATTTTGTGTGTATTGGTAAGCTGGTTGTTGTCATGAACTAGTAGTTTAAACGTGTCGGCAAAACCTACCCATTTCATGTAGTCTCCATGAAAATGTGGGATTTCTACTGGTGGTAGACGAATCTCAATTGTTTTCGCTTTTGATAGTTGTTGGCGATCTTCCAATAATGTTGTTAACTTTATTACGATATCTTCGTATTTATCTTTAACAGTTTCGTAATGTTGTTCTACGAAGTAATTTTCATTTGCTTTTTGTTCTTCAGAAGCTTCCATACTTATTTGCTCATGTAGATCCACGAATTGCATCATTAATCCTCTCCATGTTTTTTAAATTAAAATTTACAACTAATCTGGATCTGTTGTTACTAGTCATCACATCTTCAGCTGCTCGTTGCCTTAATTGCTTATTAAATCTCGGCAAATCTTTCTGACTGAGCCAAAATTCAGTGGCTGATTCCTGTTTTGATGGCTCTGAATACTCATTGTGCGGGTTTTCGATTGTTGTTGGTTTATTGGTGACGTTGTTACTGCCTTCCGCTGTCGATCTGAATTCAAATTGAGGATTTGTTCTTGCTGATAGAATTGTTATTGATGGTAAGTATGACTCGTTAAGACGTTGACGCATGTCCTCAATACCTTTTGAGTAGTTCTCCAATACTAGTTGTCTATCTTTATAGTATTGGTGTGTTAATTCCAGTGTAGGTTGGAAATTCTGAACTTTGCTGTCACCGTCGAGGTACTCATTGTACAATCTTTTTAAAGCTGTTATTCTGGTCTCCAGATAATTTTTAGTTTTTCGTTTTGCGCTGTCCTTTTTGTAATTAGAGATAAGCTGTGCTATTTCTCCTGCCTTTTCTAATTGATTCTGCAATAAGATATCCATCATGGTTGTGTATCAGTTAGAAAGCACGGCACGTTTCTGGTCGCTGGTTTTTGGCTATAGCTGCGCACCTGATTTTTATGGCGAATTCATTATGGAACGTGGTGTTGTCACCGAATATTGTACGGCGTGGACTGATTGCCGATTGTTTTATGGCGACAGTGCACGCATAGATTTTGTTTGATAGACCTTTGTTTTTTATGGTTCGAAGGACCAATGTTTATCCCGATGTTGATGTTGCTACTTAAGGAAAGTGCACTGGTGAAATTTTGGGGTATTTTTCAAATTATGAATTATTCCATCGAAATTAAGATGATTTATAGAAATAGCAAATAGTCTAAATAGTAGTTGGAGCACGTATGTTTGGATTGGGTGGTACCGGATTTGAATCCCAATTAAGGCAAAATGCAAAAATGATTCGAATTAAATCGGACCTGTAATCGAAGCAACCTCTGCTAGATTTGGGAAAGCCTTGAGCTTTAGACTCAGTTAGAATAAAACAAAAACAAAAATCACAGAGGACATGATTTTTGTTATAGATTTGATAGGAAACATGTAAGTTAATATTGGCCCCAGTGCCCGGGGAACCCACATAATCCGGCACTAATGACATCTGAACTATAGTTAAAAAACTATGTGTATATATGTTTTTTTACTTTGAAATTGGTTATACGTGCAAGATTTTAATAATTTGCACAATGAGTTGAATGAATCCCTCTAGATTCAATGCCGGTACTCCTTTGATACACTGCCAGTAGCACAAAGAGAAGTTCTTCTTGGACCGTATATCTAGTAAAATGTACACGGAAAGAAATAATCATGCATAACTAATATAAAACAAGCGTAAACCCTATCGTTTTGGAGCCTAGTAAAAACAAGCGCAAAACATGAATACTTTGCATATTTAATGGAAATTAAAAAAAATGAATATTCTGCAGTAGTTGCTAAAATTAAGCCAAAAATTGCTTTGGATTTTTAGCAAACTTTTCATATTTTAATCAATTATTAGCTTGAAATAAGAAATGTATATGTCAATAATTAAGTATATTTTGAATACAATAAAAAAGACATGCTGGAAATTACCAGGTTAATTTGAATTGATTCAAGTAATTTATGCGACGAAACTCAAATAATATTTTGCTCATTCAAGTTAATAAAACTCACTAATAGCTAAGGCATTATAATCACTGATCTGAAATCATGCAACAAATTTACGTAAATTATGTTAACTTTACTTAGATTAAACTGCTTATTCTTCATGAATTACGAAATGTTACTCAAATTATTAGTAGAAGCTAATGTTTAATTCTAGTTAACATTTGCTTAGTTCAAACCAATTGTGCACATTTTCTTTCAAATTTCCCAAGAATAGATACAATACCAAAATTTAAAAAAAAACAGATAAATTCAACTTTATTTCATTATTTATTAATTATTCGATATTAAAAATTTCACAGGTACACAATTCAATTTTTTAATTAACTTATTAAAAAATAGCACAAATGTTTTTTTAATGTAACTAAAACTAAATTCATATTTCTAAAAAACACATAAATTAAGACTTAAGAATAGGTCATTTTTTAAATTGTATAACTCTATAAATATCTCGTCTTAAAACATTTGGTCCCATTGAATAACCGCAAAATTTGAAAAGATTTGTTCATAAACTGAGTTATTTCGATAATAAAAATTTCGCTTACCATCTCTGAAATTAAGAAACAGTTTAAATTATCTTGAAATTTTATGTTGTAACTATTTAGAACTAAATTGTTTTAATTTATTATTTAATTTAGCTTTGTTAGGAACGTTGCAAGCATTGACGATTTGCTGCCATCTATATATCAAAAAAATTATTTTGAATAAATTCCCAAACATGTTTTGATTGAATTTTACACTTCAGATCAAAAAAATAGTGCAACTTGAAGCATGTTGACAAAGCAGTTAAAAGCAATTAAATTATCAAATTTATAAACAATATCATCATTTATTGAATAGTAACAGTTCTTTTCCCGCCATTGGATGATAAAAATTGATGGCTGTTGCGAAATGCTGTGGTCCAAATATTTTTCACGGCGGGTCGTTAAAATCTCTTTATTATTTATATAAGACACTGACAACTCTATGAAAGAGCTTTGTGAGTCAGTAATACTGAATTTCCAAAAAAATTTTGTGTTAGTATTTTTTACCTGACTGGTTGGAACAAGTAATCCGTGCAAGGCCTTTAAAATAATAATAATGTTCCTTGATTCGGAAAAGAATAGAATTTAATTTATTGCAAATTAATACTTAAATAAATAAATACCTTAATCGTTATGCTGAGACACACATTCTAGAAATGTTACGCTAGCCATAGGGACAGCTTATCTTTTATATACCGTCTTTGAAAAAGAGATGACGTTTGCAGCGAAATTGTCCCACTTCTTAAATAAGTCAGATCCTTCCCCAGGTTGCAGGTGCTCGAAATCAATATCATTCTTCAAAAATCATTACTAATCACTAAAATTCCGACTTCAATGAAAATGAAAGTTTTAACAATTGCACACCATCTGCTGGTATATTTCGGCCACGTTTCTTTAATTCTTTTAATGTTTTTATCTGCTTTAGGTGATAATCTGATGTGTGCAGTTTTCGTCCACTTGCCAAGTACTGTCTCAAAGGGTGTTGAATATACGTTCAACCAGACATGGTCCTCGTCATCAGCTAGTTCAGCAACTTGAAGTTCTTTTTCTAGTTTAAAAAAAAGGAAATTGTTGAGAAAAATTCTTGAAAGAACCGCATTTCTTTTAAAATACCTTACTCCAACTGGGAATATTCCTGTAGCTCGTAATTTTGCTGCCGAATTCCTGTCTTCCAACGTTGGAATAGTAGGACTCCTAAAAAGAGGGAAAAGTAACTGTCAAAACAGCTAAGGCATTATAATCACTGATCTTTCGTTTGCATTTTTGTTCAGGTCGCTACAGGATCGTTAGTTTTTTAGAAAAAACGGCGAACTTTTAATTAGCTCACCCTGTCCATTAAGTAAAATTAAAATGTCACCTGTATACTGTTTTCCATTTTAACCCGGGCTAGAAAATTACATAAAAATTAATTCAGATTCGCTTTGTTTGATGTTAACAATTTGGTGAATTTAAAATACGACCGGGGTTTTTCTTTATTATTCGCACAACTACAATATATTGTATCGCACAACTAAAATATATGTGAACAATGTTTGAACTTAACTTTAAAATAATTAAATAATTCTCCCAACTTCCATGAGCTCTTTCATACACGTTTGAGCTGGCGTGTTGTCCAAATTCAAATATTCTCATTTAAAACCCAAATTAAAACTTTTCAAGAGCACTCTATGTACGTATTGTTCGAAATTAAAATCACACACTTCACCTTTCAAACAAATTTAACACTAATTATTTATTAATTGGCCCCTAAAGTAAGTAAATAATACCACCACAGTATCCTTTGCTTGTCGTAGGAGGCGACTAAACGGTTGGATCGCTGGGCTGACGGCCCGCATCCGTAAAAAAATCAAGTGTTTATAAAGTCAACAAAAACAAAAATGGATACCGCCAAAACAACACCGGACCCCCGCTCAAGTACCCGCACACGAGATTTAGGATCGGCACGTGGAGCGTGCAATCACTAAAAAAACCAGGACCGTTAGAGGGCCTAATCACGTGCATGAAGGAGTATCAGCTGGAACTCGTGGCTCTTCAAGAAACTCGCTGGCCTAAAAGTGGAGACCATGTGTCCTAGGGGTATACGTTGTTCTAGAGTGGAGATGACCTCGGAAATCTTGGAGCTGGATTTCTTCTTGGGCCGCAGGCAAAGAACGCTGTTTTGGATTTCCAAGCAGTCAATAACCGATTGTGTAAGCTTCGCTTGCGCATGAAGTTAGCTAACCTGTCGATAATTTGTATACATGCGCCCACAGAAGTTAGCCAGCCCCAAGATAAAGACTCATTTTACAATGACTTGGACTTGCTCATGATCTTAGAGTAGCAAGCACATTCTTCCCTCACAAACACATCCATCTAGAGACATGGACACATCCTCGCGGAACTTCCCGCAGAAAAATTGACCATGTGTTAGTTTCTAAAGGATGGGCTCAGGTTGTGCAGGATGTGAGAACTTATCGGTCAGCAACTAAATACGTAGGCAGCGATCATCATTTGGTCGCTGCAAAGCTACGATGGAAGTTTTCGTACAAGTCTGGGAACACAGCGAAACGCATGGTACGTTTCGACTGTGAAGGTCTGATAAATGAAGATCAAAAGAAACGATATCAGGATCTTGTCAGCGACAACATTAATGAAGCTAATTACCAGTCTGACTGCGTGAACTCTGTCTGGGGGGTACTGAAAACTTCGGTTGTCAGTGCTGCTCAACAGACTTTAGGTATATAGTGAAAGTCAGACCCAAGAATGATTGGTTTGATGGTAAATGTCGTCTTGCAGTTGAGCAATAAAATATAGATGAAGTGCAACAACATCTCACAATCGCGAGGAAAAACAAGGCTGTTCTTGCAAGAAGGGCAGCTAAGCGGATTTGTAAACGGAAGAAGCGAGAATGGTGGAAGCCCGAGGTTCTGAAAGTACAACAACTTAGCAATGAGCGCAGTTCGCGTAATTTCTTTAAAGGAATTACTGGACTGCACCATTATTTCAGGCCTACGTCAACCGCCATTCGGGACCGGGATGGAAACCTCTGTGCAACATCGACGCAGTACTTGACGCATGGAGTGGACACTTTACTGACCTGCTTAATGTCCATCATGCGTCACAGACTGTTGCTGAGCCACCTTTAATACAGACTGCGGAGATTTGCACTGAGGAACCATCCCATGAGGAATTCACTAAAGCCATGCAGAGATTTAAACGAAACCGTGCACTTGGAGTGGACTGCATTAATTCGGAGCTCTTGATATTCAGAGGAGATACTTTGTGGAACTGTCTTTTCGACCTTATTCGATTAGTATGGCCAACCGAAGTTATGCCTGACGTATGGAAAGTGGCCGCGATATGCCCCATCTTCAAGAAGGGAGACCGCTTGAAGTGTGAGAATGATCGCGGTATAGCTCTCCTTTGCACAGCATACAAGTTACTGTCATACATTGTATTGGATAGAATCACTCCTCTAGCGGAGGGCCTGGTTGGTGGCTATCAAGGATTTCGTCCCAATCGATCAGTCACCGATCAGGTCTTTTCGCTGCGGATGATTCTATCTGAATATTATGAGACATCCATCCCCGTACATCAGGTGTTCCTGGATTTCCGGCAGAATACCTAGGAATGCCAACAAAACTGGTACGACTATGTAGGATGACAGTGACGCAGTCTCAATGCTGTGTTAAAGTTGAGAATAGGCTATCGACAAATTTTGTAGTTAACTCGGGTGTTCGGCAGGGAGATGCTCTGTCCCCGATACTATTTAATCTCATGTTGGAGTACATCTTTCGTAAAACTGAAACACCGCAGCGTAACATCTTATATCGCCAGGCCAATCAGGTGCTTGCATATGCAGATGACATATGCGTGATTGGACTGAATAGCAACGGAGTGAAAGAAATACTTGATCCGCTTGTAGAGTTTTTAGCTTCAGTTGGACTCCAGATCAATGAGTCCAAAACGAAATACCTGATCTCTGGTTTTAGAGACAATGGCACACCAGATTTTAGTAGTGGCCACCACACTTTTGAGGGAGTGAGGAGGTTCAAATATTTGGGTTCTCTTATCACTCACGATAACAGTGTGGGTGAGGATATTAAAGTGCGGCTGGCAGCTGGCAGTCGTTCTTTGTATCCTCTAAGGCCACTGCTAAAATCTAAACACTTATCAAGTGCCGTGAAGCTGAAGCTTTACAAAGCGTTGTTCAGGCCCGTTGTTATGTTTGGATGTGAAAGTTGGGCGCTGACGGATGAGTACGAGCCAAATTGTTGACTCAGTAAGGGGCCAGTAATGGCCTTTAAAACTGTTTTAATTTATTAATTAGGAGTATAATTTCGTCTTACCAGTAAAATTTACTTGAGTACATACTCTTGTTATGCATGATTTTAGGAAGTTAGTGAATGAACATAAAAACATTTACTTCAATATTAACACTTTTAACCAGGCTGTGCTCGATTTAAGGAAATAAGTAATGAAATGAGCGAGTAATAACACGATTTCAGTTTTATAAGTGAGCATACGCACAATTAATTCGCGCTTTCATTCAATGAGTAAGAGAACACAGTTTCATTTGTTGTTTATGCGCGCTGTTTACTTGGATTCAGCAGATTTTGACATTTCTATAATAGGAAAAAGTCAAATGATTTACAATTAAAACTTTTCAATACACTAATTATTATGTTTTCTTCTAACGTCAAATTCGAAAAAATTCTTAAAATATTGGTATCGGTATTCATATCGATCAAAGAGACTATAACTATCTGAATAAACACAATTTCAAAATATCCTGAGATTGGTTTGTTTGTATAAGTCTTTGGCTTATTTGTTTACCTATCTGTCTTTGAAACGTATGAATTATATCTCGATATAATTGTCGAGACATAAACTCTAGATATAAATACATAAGATAGAATGGCTGGAAAATCTATGTTTTAATAAATCTAAATCGCTTAACTGTCATTTCTGCTTTTCACATTTCTCAAAGAATTAGGTTACCTAGGTCAAAAAAACTATTGAGGAAATGTCGTGTCTATCATTCAAGTCATAAATTTCTATAGATTTTTATTTTTTCATTTGTCCTCTAATTCTACCGAATATTTATAGTTCTGGCCGAAATTTTTGCAGAAAGTTAGATTTTAGTAACACGCAGGTTGTGCCAACCATTTTGGGACCATTTACATCTATTAAGCAGTTGCTGAAGGCGTAAAAACTGCAAAATAGATTTTCTCAAAAACAGTGATGAGAATATTTTATTCATGTTGGTGATGAGTCAATGCAGCGTATATACGTTAACAAAAATTTAAGTCAATTGAAGACCCGCCATGGGGTTTGCATAAATTGCCGTAGATAGTGTCGGATAAGCCTAATTTTTTTTTTAATATTTAAGATCTTTTTGGCATTTATCTTCATAATACGATACGATACTCGTACAGGTACTATTTAATTGTTTACTACTAATTCATTGCTCTTGCATAAAATGCTTAATTTATGCAGAAAATATTCATAAAAAAATCAGTTCTGTAGAGCATTTTTTTCTTGATTTCAGATTATTCATCTATCTTGAATGATGCCTCAGTTTGTTTATTTTGTAAATTAGTTGCCAACAAATATACAATTTAAATCAAGCAAAATACGCCTAATTCTTGATTTACTAGAAACAGGAAAATCTTTTCCTTGTTTGCAGTAAAATATTTTTTTCCGTGCGTAGTCATGTTGTAAAGCCGCTACAATTCAGATTGGTTAAATTGCTATTCGTAACTACATTGCAATGCATCAATTTAATAGCTACATACTAAATATATACAAAATACCAATAATAGTCAGCTTTAACTATACATTTCAATTAAATTAATATTTCCCTCCAAATAATATTTTTTTAAATAATTTTAATTGACGATAACTGAATTGTTATTGTCCACGTTATTTCATTCGATTGACAAAAAAAAAAAAAAAATCGCGAGACAATCAAAAAATAATAATTGCAGTATCTGTTTCGCGATTTTATTTTAATTTTTTGCGACAAATTATTTTTTTACTATTATTACTATTTATATTGAATTAACAAAATTATAATAAAATCACACAAATCAAATATTTAATTTGTGAATACAATGCAACTAAAAAAAAATATTGTAAACCAAAAAATAATCGTAATCATGTAATTTCGATTTTTGTATATCATGGTTGGTGGGGCTATATGGTGTGGATGGGACCACATAAAGCGTGATGTTGTCAAAAAATTTACAATAAAAGGCATTTCATATATATAAAAACAATAAAATGAACCAGCATACAGTGAATTAAAATCCATCGATAAACTTCCCGCCGCCAATATTACACATCTCGATATCAATAAATTATATTGATCAGCAGAAAAAAATTTATTTCTGTAACATACATACTCGTCGTCACACACATCGTTTTGTTAAATTACGAGATTGTTCATTTTTGATGATACATATAAATAAACACATAGCACGTACATATGTATCTCGCGTTGCCCTCGCATCAGATTATGAAAAAATGTTTAAATTCGAATATTAATAAAATTGAACACAAAAACCATACCGAATTGTCATAATTTGTTGTTGTTGTTGTTGTATTAAATTTAATTATTATTATTGTTGTTATTTGGATACATGGATAAACGGATAAACAATATATAATAATAATATTTAAATGACAGTTGAATAATATCATTTCGATAAATCAGTTTGAATTAATTTTTAACATACATATCGATTTGAGATTAAAAAAAAAACAACAACCAACAAACATCGACAGACCCTGCCACAATAATTTAACTAATTTAAAAAATGTGTATACGTTTTTGTCATAACGAGTAAAATATCGTTCTAAATTGTTTGAATGCTGAATATAAATTCATATGGGGTTAGGTTAGGTTAGGTTAGGTATGGGTGGCCGTCCTAAAGGACTAGCATAGACACACAAATGGTCCGTAGCTGTACCACATTCGAGTTTCCTCCTCTTCACTCGCTAAACCATCCTGAGCTTACGAAGAAACGTTTAAAGTCCCGGATGTCCATCTTACTAAGATCCGAGAGGTCGTTCAAAGGGGAAGTTCCCATAAATTTTGTTCTGCTGTACGCTAGACTAGGACAGGTGCAGAGCAGATGGAGCACATTTTCCTCCTCCCAATTGTATCCCAATGAGACAATACCCCGTTATAGCTCCCACGACCATACCAATATGGTGCCGTCGAAGCGATATCAGTTGGCCTGATCTGGACCGGTTAAGTCCAGGCCAGATCTGCCTGGTTATTAGACACGAACTGGCGTTAGACAATCTGACGTTCGTTTATTTTATGGCTTCTTCCTGAAGCAGCAGTTTACATGAAGCAAGCGGTATCTTTATATCTCGCCTGCTTTGGGTTATTAAGCGTGCTGTACCCTTGCGGGCCATTACATTCCCTGCGATATTGAAATGCCCTGGCACCCGCGTCAAGCGGATTTTGAACTGATCAGCCATCTCATTTAAAGATGCCAGACAGTTCTGGGCTTCCTTCGACGTCAGGGAGAATGATTGTAGCGTGTTAATAGCAGCCAGGTTGTCCGTAAAAATGCGAATATCCCTCGTAGATATTACATTATACTTCAACCAGTCCATCACTTCCATTATCGCGATCAGTTCAGCTTGAAAAATGCCGCGTCTGGAAGACGAAAAGAGAGGTCAACCCCTAGTACCTAACAGAACACCCCGCAGCCAACCCCAAGATGCAAGCTGCTCGGCCGCAATATCCAAGGGAGTAAGAGAGAGAATCTCCAGAGCTTGAGTAGGTGTCCTCCTGAGAGCCCCACTTATACACAAGTAGGCCATTCCTTGGACTTTCATCCATAATTTAAGGTTGGCCATAATTTTTAACGCTGGCCACCAAACGACAACCCCATACAGCAGTATAGGCTTGACCACTGAGACGTAGAGTCAGTGTACTATGTAGGGCTCCATACCCCATCTCTTTCCAATGGCATTTTTGCAGGAGTAGAGCGCGATAGTAGCTTTCTTTGAGGCTTTGTCCGAGGTATTTTGCTCTATCCGTAAAGATCAAGCGAGTACCATTTAATGTTGATGGGTCACACTGAGGAAGTTTGTGCTTCCTGGTAAAGATGGACCAGCACCGTTTTCTGTGGGTTTATGTTCAGTCCGCAGCCGCGTGCCCACTCAGTGAGGTAGCCAAGCGCACTGCATACGCTCACTCAGCGTACTAGGATATTTACCGAAGACCGCATTAGCAACGTCATCCGCGTAAGCAACCATCTAGAAGCTTGACCTTCCAGGTTTAGTAACAGGTCATTAATGGCCAAGTTCCAAAGAAGGGGGAATAGAACCCCACCTTGAGGTGTCCCTCTGCTCACGTATCTGCCGGTAGACGTCCCACCCAGATATGCCGTCACGATCCTGCCTCTAAGCATTTGATCTATCCAGCCTCTGAGTGACCCGAAGGGTCGTCCCTTACAGTATGCCTGTTGAGATCCCGACAGCTCGCCCGGCTTGATTGAACCTCTAATGTTAGCCTCTATTTGTCTTTCCAGTGATTTTAACAGAATAGAGTAGCTTATAGGCCTAAAGTCTTTGGGATAGCAGTGAGAGGTTTTTCCCGTCTTAGGTATAAATATAACTTTTACTTCAGTCCATTTGCTAGGAATGTGACAGAGTTCTAGGCTGCCTTTGAAGATAACTTCCAGCCAGGGTATGGTTAAGTGTATAATTCGCTGGATATCCGCAGCGATAATACCATCAGGTCCTGTCGACTTGTATGGCTTAAAACTGTTTATTGCCCGTAGGATATTCCGCCTATTTACTATATGACTTACGGAGTCTACAGCCCTATTTATCATGGGTCTCTCCGGAGCTAGCACCGGAGCTAGCACTCGGGGAAATGTGTTTCTAGTAATAGCTCCAGGGATTCCTCACTACATGTAGTCCATGAACCATCAGGTCGTTGTAGATAACTCGGGATGGAAGGACTGGAACATAGTACTTTGCGTAGCCTAGCAGCCTCCGAGGTCTCCTGTATGTTGCCACAGTAGTGCCTTCAGGCCCTCGTTTTGGCTGCTCTTAGCTCGTACTTGTACATTTTAAGGACTTCCTTATAACAGTCCCAATCTGCAGCAGCATTTGTGTTCCTCCCTTTCTTGAACAATCTCCTGCATTTTATACGAGCACCTTGAAGTTCTCTCGACCACCAGGGTGACCGAGACTTACCCAAAGGCCTACTGAGGACATGCACCTAACATGGCTTTGTTAAAAGCATCAGATAGCTTGGTTACTAGAACATCAAGCTCCTTTGTAGATGCAGGTGGGTTTGGAACCGATACCGGTAATGAATTACCCAAATGGTTCTAAAGCAATCCCAATCAGTTTTCTTCCTATTTCTGAAGGATGGTTTTTTAGTGATTTTTGTATCGACTTCGTACTGGAGTTCAATACCCTCTCCGTAATAAAATCTGAGACAAGTGTGATGTCTAGCACTTCTTGTCTATTTTTAATAATAAAGCTTGGCTTGCGCCCGATATTACATATATTTAGGTTAGTACTTAAAGTAAAATCAAGGAGTAACTCACCTCGCCTGTTGATATTTGTACTTCCCCAGATTGAGTGATGCGCATTAGCATCACTGCCCATGATGACTCCGATTTTTCGACATTGAGCCTCTGTTATTGCACTACCCAACATACCTGGTGGTACAGCCACCACTACATCAGCGTTGCTGTAATTTAGAAGTATAAAAATGTTCAGATTATTTCTAGCGAGAATGCAGGAACGTATCTTACCTTCATTTTTTGCATTTAGTATTTTATCTTTGGAAGTTCTGATTCCCAGCACCCGGTCTCCACTGACCCAAGGCTCCTGGACCAGAACCACATCAATGGACCCAGATTCCATTTTGAGCAGAAGAGCCGCCGAGGCGGCTTTACAGAGGTGGAGGTTGATTTGAAGGATATTAAGCATTAGATAGTACTTACCTCTACCACTGTTGAGTCAGACTTCTCCTCTGATGGCGTTTCATCCATTTGGAGCGCAGAGTGTAGCATCATTGATCTCGACATCTCCGAGTCCAGGGATAGTGTCTCGTGAGCCGACCATTATTCGTGCCTTTGCCCTTTGTTTTCGAGGGGCCAGCTTCATCTATGGTTATGCCCCTTTTGGTGCCTTGGAGACCGGGCCTAAAGGCCGATGTCTCCACAGCACTAGGTACCGGTTTTTTTAGAATACCGGTCTCGTTTTCCTTATTATTTTTGTTATTCATAATAGGTCCCACGAGTAGCGGAGAAAGGAGGTCCACTTGTGCAGAGATCCGCAATCCACAGGTAAAGCTGCAAGTATCCGGATACACCGTTTGAGGCTGGGCTAGTTTTTGGACTGGGCCCCCAGCCTGGTCAATTATCAGCACGGTACGATTAACACCTTAACCCGGCCCAGTTGTTTAGCACCGTGTTTTCGCCTAGTACACCACATAAAACATGGAGGTAACACGCACACTTGAGGAAGCTGCTAGATACGGAGCTGGCAACAAGTACCAACTTGATTCCCCCAAGACAGCTTCGCACCAGACCACCAATATATATATTTATATGGGGTTGGTTGAACAAAAAATGTTCGCTAGGTTTAGACCTGACTGTTGAAATATTCGATTCGAAGATAGTCATCGTCCTATTAAATTTAATCTTTGAAGTCAAATTTTATAAATATCTGTGCCTTTTTGAAGTATGTGAAGTTATCCCAGTTTTTCATCTCAGAAAAAACAATTATATTCATCAGGCAACACATTTGAATTTCATCCCAGTTTTTAAAATTGTTTTGATTTTCTTTTACAATTTGTAATATATAGGAATATATGGAATGTTGCCTTACACTTATATCTCCTAAGAACTTGAAGTGCCTATGTAGTACTTTGTGAATTGTTTTGCGATGGTTAAAGTTAGGATCAAATTATAATCAAATTACCAGACCAAGTCTATGTAAGTTGCAGTAATCTGGCTACATTTCACAGAGCTAAGCTGATGCTCTAGCTTTGACAGTCTCAGGCAAACATCTCGGTGTCCTATCCGCCCTAACTCAGCATACCTTAACTATTGTGGAGGCATGGTGTGTTGAAAAGAGTCTTCACATCAACCCTTCTAAGCCTGATTTAATTGTCTTTACAAGTAAGAGGAATAGTCTTGAACTATCTGTTCCCTATCTTTTTGAAAGAACGATCACTAAATGTGACCACGTCAAGCACCCTGGTTTTGTCCTGGATAGTAAACTTTCCTGAAAGAATCACCTGGATTGCAAGCTTCAAAAAGCAACTGCAATTTTTTGATGTGGTGGCTAGTTGTTGACCTGAAGGCTTCTGCAGCCAAGCTTAGTGGTCTACAAAATTTTGCTTGCAGAGCCATAACTATGAGGCTATGTCCTCGACTCCACTTCTTGCCATGGAATCCATTCATTCCTTGCCTCAGTTACGCACCTTTATTTTAGGCACAGCTTGTTCTGCAGTATATCGTCTGCAGGTGCATTGGGGCATATGGAATGTTTTCGATTTTATCGTGGAACACCGACAAATTTTTAAAAATTATTCTTCTCGTTTACCAGAAATCGATATGGTTAATGACAGACTATACTACCCGAATTCCATTTATCTTATCCTTCGAGAGATTTGTGGAGTTCGCAGGATTTTCTTAATAAATAAGATGAGTCCATAGTCTTTTTTTTATTGCTCTCGCTCTAACCTCAGTGCAGGTTTTGGAATTTACTGTCCTTGGGCGGATCTGATACTTTTCGGTAGTCTTGGTTCGCATTGTACTGTTTCTCAGGCAGAACTAATAGCGCTAACACGTAGTGCTATTGAGGTTTTGAATTTTGCGTTAAAAACAAATGTATTCTACTGTGTACAAATAGTAAAGCTGTACTTAACTCTTTAAGAAATCCCTTGACTGTTTCTAAACTCGTCAAGGAGTGCAAACATTTCATGAACCTTGTTTGTTCTAACAATAAAGTGACCGTGCCGACAAAAGGACTGTGACTCTATAAAATGGCGATCGGCAGCCTGGGTGAAGTCTGACCAGAGGCCAAATTGGAAGTGGTGACGAGGGAAGAAATTCCATGCAGGCCTATGGCACACCACTTGTGTGACCCGCCTTGTGTTGGTGACCCAGAAGTCCAGAGCATCCCGGAAGACGCTCAGGAAACACTATCTATGTACTCGGAGAGGTCGGGATCGTTGGGGCTGCACTGCGCGCTTTGAATGGACGAATCGCAGCAGAGGCGGAGTCTGGCTGAACACTGGTGGAGGTAAGCACTATCTAATGCTTAAGATCTTTCAGATCAACCTCCATCACTGTAAAGCTGCCTCGGCGGCTCTTCTGCTCAAAATGGAATCTGATTCCATTGATGTGGTTCTGATACAGCCACCTTGGGTCAGTGGTGACCGGGTATCACAACTCCCAACTATAAAATAGTACATGCAAAAAATGAAGTTAAGATACGTTCCTGCATTCTCGCTAGAAATAATTTGAATATTTGTATACTACTAAATTACAGCAACGCTGATGTAGTGGTGGCTATCATCGAGATATGGCTGGTAAATCTCTAGCTTATATCGGCCTACCTACTATGCGAGGAGGCTCAAAGACGAAAAGTAGGAGTCACATGGGCAGTGATGCTCTCAATCTATAGGAAACTACCAATTTCAACAGGCGGGGTCAGTTACTCCTTGATTTTATTTAAAGTACTAACCTAAATTAATGTAATATCGGGTGTAAGCCAACCTAATGAAGGTAAAACTAAAAGTTTGTAAAACGAATAATATCTTGTACACTCATATTTATATTTTGGGCGTTGTCACTATCATTGTCAGAATAATAAAATTCGACACTACTCAGTTTATCACAAAACTTAATACAAATTGATTTGGGTGAATAATATAACCTTCTTCACTTTGTTGACACACAATTTGAAATATTTTGAATTTTAACATCAATTTTACTGTCCAATTTCAGCAAATATTGAGCAATTTTAGTCTCACAAGATGAATTTTTAGTTACAGTCGTGTCCGCTTGAATCGACTATTGGATTCCATTTCTGTTGCGACGTGGCATAAGTAGAGTCAGGTCGTGTGAAGTGATACGACTACGAAAATTGGGGTGCAATGCTTGATACTAGTTTGTAAAGGTTTAGGCGTCCATTATTCAGAAATACTAGCGTGTTATTTGGCCTAATTTAACAATCATTTCACGTTCTTATTCAAAAAAAATTTCTATACGAGAATTTGTCTATAGACCAAGTTACGGTTGATATAATCGGCCTGTCGAGACCATTATTTATAATACCATCGAAATACGCGACTAAATAGACGGTTTGGTGTGGTTTATGCGCCTTTGAAATCATTCGTCCACATTTCTTCAAAAAAAAAGACGGCCGGGACGTACCTGTGAATAGTGCTCGTTTCAATGTACTTATTGAAAAATTATGTTGGCGAGCAATTATTTCACGGTTCGGATCGTTGAATAGGCTAGTTAGATCGTGTGATACCTCTTAACTCTTTTCTTTGGGGCTACGCAAAGTCCAAAGTCTAAGTGAATAAACCAGCTAGATTTGAGGCATTGGAAGCCAACATTACTCGTGTCATTCGCCAAATACCATTCGATATTCTCGAACGCGACATCAAAACTTGGACTTTGAGAAAGGACCATCGCAGTTGTGGCCATCATCTGAAAGAAGTAATCTTTAAAAAATAAATGGCAAGAATTGTTCTTTCAAATGATAATAAAGTTTCCAAACGATTAAATTGAATTTTTTAATTTTTTTTAATTTTTGCATAAATCACCTCTGTAGATCTCTCAGCACTCTTTCCACTATATCCCAAAATCTTTCGATATATCGAAAACCTGTGGACTCTTTGAGATAACATTGATTTGAATAATCGTGTTGAAGAATTAGCGGCAAAAATCGTCGTTATGGAAAATGTGACAAAAACCTTCGGAGCACCCGCAAATTGCCGGTCAAATCATACATTTTTTGCAAATGGATATCTAACTTGAAGTGTTCAAAAATCAATATCATGTATACGTTTCGTCATCCATCAAAACACATCCACTAAATTTTGTGAAACTATCAGTTGTGCCATGTACAGATTACTATCGTTGTTCAGCACCAATTTCTAATACGCCGATGGTCGAGTATAGTTGAGAGTTAATGCTGTTGAAATCGTTGACTCGAGTTCAAGACTCGTCAGCGCCAATACCTTTTTTAATTAAATTTCTGCTGTAAAATTGGTTCAACGCAGCTTCTGTTGAAATCTATGAAAATATATACGGTGATGGTCAAATAAGCATAGTCCATTCCTGTTGCTAAAATTTTCAATTTTCTCTATTGAATAGGCAAATATAAAAGATTTGTATGGCATTATGTATATTCGGCGGTGGTGCAGTTAACAGAGTCATTGCTTTTGAATTCGTGGACTCGAGTTTAATTCTCGTCCAGCGTCAATACTTTTTTAATTTAATTTATTCGGCTAGTATAAGAGCCATCTCTTGTGTATGACCATAAAGAAAACGTAAGAGCCATCTCTTGTGTATGACCGTAATGAATTGTCCATTCCGGTTGCTACAATATTGAAGTTTTGAACAGAAGCTGAGTTGGGGATTTTAGTAATTTTATTTTATCGAACTTTGATTCATAAATCCACAGTCACTGGCTTTGCTTACTGGACCACCGCCGCATATATATTTCATGCTATACAAATCTTTTATATCTGTCATTTGAATAGAAAATATTGACAATTTTAGCAAAGGCAATGGACTTATATATCGAAAACCTGTGGACTCTTTGAGATAACATTGATTTGAATAATCGTGTTGAAGAATTAGCGGCAAAAATCGTCGTTATGGAAAATGTGACAAAAACCTTCGGAGCACCCGCAAATTGCCGGTCAAATCATACATTTTTTGCAAATGGATATCTAACTTGAAGTGTTCAAAAATCAATATCATGTATACGTTTCGTCATCCATCAAAACACATCCACTAAATTTTGTGAAACTATCAGTTGTGCCATGTACAGATTACTATCGTTGTTCAGCACCAATTTCTAATACGCCGATGGTCGAGTATAGTTGAGAGTTAATGCTGTTGAAATCGTTGACTCGAGTTCAAGACTCGTCAGCGCCAATACCTTTTTTAATTAAATTTCTGCTGTAAAATTGGTTCAACGCAGCTTCTGTTGAAATCTATGAAAATATATACGGTGATGGTCAAATAAGCATAGTCCATTCCTGTTGCTAAAATTTTCAATTTCCTCTATTGAATAGGCAAATATAAAAGATTTGTATGGCATTATGTATATTCGGCGGTGGTGCAGTTAACAGAGTCATTGCTTTTGAATTCGTGGACTCGAGTTTAATTCTCGTCCAGCGTCAATACTTTTTTAATTTAATTTATTCGGCAAGTATAAGAGCCATCTCTTGTGTATGACCATAATGAAAACGTAAGAGCCATCTCTTGTGTATGACCGTAATGAATTGTCCATTCCGGTTGCTACAATATTGAAGTTTTGAACAGAAGCTGAGTTGGGGATTTTAGTAATTTTATTTTATCGAACTTAGATTCATAAATCCACAGTCACTGACTTTGCTTACTGGACCACCGCCGCATATATATTTCATGCTATACAAATCTTTTATATCTGTCATTTGAATAGAAAATATTGACAATTTTAGCAAAGGCAATGGACTCTGCGTTTATTTCACCATCGCTATATACCCATCTTGTATACATGCCACTTGACAAATATGAAATTACAGAAGCTGTGTGTTGAACCAATTTGAATACAGAAGAAATTAAATAAAAATAAAACCGTCGCTAATGGGACTCGAACCTTGGTCCACGAATCCAAAGTCGATCACTCTCCTACTTCGCCCACCACCGTGTATATATTTATGCAAATCTTTTATATTTTCCAATTAAATTGAGAAACAAAAATTTTTTAACAGAAGGTGAGTTGATCCAAAAATGTCCCAACATTAATATTGTTTGAAACTTAACTGAACTGCATAGTGTCAGGTGCAACAATTAATGCGATGACATTCCAAGCAGTGTAATTCGAAGGAGTTAAAAATCCGACAAGCTATTCCACCTTTTGTTTTTAAAAATTATGAGGTCTGGAAGATAATCAATCAGCTTATGAAGTATGACACCAGTGCTAATGTCCAATCTATTGTATTTAATGATATTGAATATAAAGAGCCAAGTTGTATTGTTGATGCATTCAATAAATTTTTTGTAAATGTTGGTACATCTTCGACCTCTGTGATTATGAACAATAACTCGAATAATTCTTGCAAACTAAATCCTGACTTGAATTCCATTTTTTTGTCTCCAGTTCAGGACACTGAAGTTCTCAATATTATTGGTAATTTAGATAATAATAAGGGCTGTGGTTATGATACGCCGGTGGTGCAGTACAATATAACGTTACTAGCATTGTTGTGAAGCGTAATGCTAGTAGTTTTTCCCACCTATTGGCTGATATATTTAATGTAGTGTTCGCAACCGGGATTTATCCTAATTGCCTGAAAATTGCAAAAGTATCACCTATTTTCAAATCTGGAAGCTCTAATGCTATTAACAACTATCGTCCAATCTCTGTCTTATCCGTGTTTGACAAAGTATTGGAAAAATTAATAGCAAATCGCATGATAGAATACCTTAATAATAGAAAATTGTTTTACTGTCATCAATATGGTTTTAGACAGGGGACTGGCACTGACACTGCATTAGTTAAAATTACCGATTTAATCTATACTGCATTTGACAATCAAGAATATATGTGTAGTCTATTCTTGGTAAATTTCTAGCTAGTTATCTTCAAAACCGCACTCAGTTTGTGGTAATGAATGGTGTCGCAAGCAGCGTCTTAACCATCAACTGTGGTGTACCGCAAGGCAGTGTTCTTGGGCCTTTATTATTTTTGATTTTCATAAAAGATTTAGCCCAATTACCGCTGGTTGGTCAAATCAGAATGTTTTCTGACGATACTGCAATTTTTTATAACTCCAGTGATTGTTCGCAGGCGTTAACTAATATGCAAAATGATTTTCAGACACTCTTGGAGTATTTTAATTACAACAAAATCGACTCGGTGTCGACGAGTTTAAGTATCTTGGAATAATGTTTGATAAGCACATGTCTTGAGATAAACACATTTGGATGTTGAGCATGAAAATAATCTAATCTAAAAATAAAATCAAAGTCTCGATTGGGGCTCGAAAAAAATTAATTCAACTCAGATTCTGAAAAATTTTCATTTTTTACTATTCAAATGGTGAGTATAAATGATGGATGTAGCAGCAATGAAAATGTACGGCGATGGTCAAATAAGCAGAGTCCAGAAATACTTTTGGTTATAAAAAAAATCGATCAGGTCAGTTATTTTTCCTAGGTCAGTTGGCAAATATGTTGGTTTTCCAGTTAAAATGGATTCACATCCATTTTTTTTAATGGCAATCAGTAATTCCTTTAGTTGTAGTTTATCTAGAACCCCAGTGAATATTCTTCGCATTGAAGTCATGACCTATATTATGAACCTTTTTCGTAGACGATTGAAGAACTCTGAGTATTGATTGTTTTTAATAGAATGTCTTGGTGGACAGTACAATTCTGCCACAATAATAGGAAAGTTGTTGATTTTTATATCCATGAACAAGTGTTGGTTATCTAAACGATTTGGCTTTTTAATAACTCGGTAGCACTTACAGCCTTCCTGAACTCGAATTCGTTTTACCATGGAGTATGGGGTGTGTTAAATTTTATGACACGGTCATAGTTAAAGTTCCCCGGATTATTTTCAATGAAAGTTATAACGTTTTTGTCTCATTTTTTGTGAGCCGTTTTTTCCGATTTTTCTGCGAGCTGTTCTATTCCGTTCCACCGTTAAAAAGAAGGCCCCACTCTATATAACGCTATATATCTTTGTTTAGGGTCAATTTTATGGTTTTGTAATGGATAAAACATGACGCTGAAATCACTCTAGGAATTGTCTACAATATCGACGTTGTCTACGTTGTTGACGTTATCTACGGGTTGTCGACACGTCAATGTAGAAAATAATAGATGACGTGTAAACGCCCATCCCTGGATCGAACGCATATACATACATTTCGTTTGTTTTTGTTGATTGCACGGCTAAACAAGTGTACACTCGCATAAATGTGCTATTAACAAATTTTGTGTTAAAAACTTCACTGCGATATATGTGGTAGGAATTCTTAATATGCGAAAAATTTAAAAACATACACACACACACAAAATATATTTGGAAATTATCCATTTCCGCACTAATGTTCAATTTTAATATTTACAACAACAACACTATATAGACCAATTACAATTTACCAAAATATTCACAAACGATTCCGAGATATTATTCAAATTAAGGGAATTAAAAATGATGATACAGTCACGAGCGCACTAAGGTGTTTTATATTCTAATCATAATAATACACCAAACACCTTTCGTGCTGTTAAAAAAAAAAAAATGTTGTATTTATTTTGCTAATCCGCAAATCTTTAAGAACAATTGCCAATTTTGTACAAAACAATGTTTTATGTAAATTACGTACCCAGAATCATTTTTTTTTGTTCGTTTTGTGCATCTCATTACATTAAAATGAGATGGAAAATTAAAAGAAGATTTATTGCAATTTTCACATTTTTCTTTTATTTTGGGTGTTTTGAAATAAAAATTAAATTAAATTAAATTAAAAAGAAAAATTATATTTTCCCCGTTTTGTGTTACGCAGAGTTAATAAGACAACACACAAAAATGACAATCGAATTTAGAGAAAAGATTTATATCGTTGAACAATTTTTTTTTTGAACGATAAAATGTGTGAAGACTGAGCTGAGTTGTATGTGCGGTGTGATGAGGGGTATACACATTTATTTTTTTTAATAATGTACGTTGGTGCTACCAAATATGGCAACGTGAGCAAAATGTAATGATTGGGATTAGAATTGAAAATGTTAAGTTTGTAATTATAATTTTAATTATAACTTGTGTTAGATTTATTTATTTTTTTTAAATTATGTATGTAGATGGTATCGCAGTAAAAAAATTATGAGTATTATGATGATGTAGGGGTAAACGTAGGTTGGGTTTTCTTAATATGTAGATTATGGAAGCAATAAATAGTTGTAAAAAAGTTCCTTCGAGCCGGATTTGAACCGGCGACCTATGGATTACTTATATCTACTCTACAGTCCACCACTCTACCAACTGAGCTATCGAAGGATATACAGATTTTCTCAGGAATAGATTTAGCCTTACAAAAGTTTAATTGGCTGACTCTTCGCCTAGTTCTAACCTGACTAGAAAACGGTATTACAAAATTAAAGGTCAACAATATTATAGAACTAAAAGGAATTTTATTATATTCAGAAATCAAAACTGATTTTGACAAAAAAAATTATTCAGTGCGGTAAAGTGCGTCAGTCCTATTGAACAAGGAAATAAATTTAAAATGTAAAAATTCTCCTTCGAGCCGGATTTGAACCAGCGACCTCTGGATTACTAAATTCCAACACTACAGTACACCGCTCTCCCAACTGAGCTATCAAATGCTATGTGAACTTTAAACTTATCTATAGATTCACAATAGTCCCAGGAATAAATTTAAATATAATTCCACGCAATAAGTACTTGATGTTGCATTTCTCATTTGGTTCGAATCGCAGAGCAAAAAATATTTATCATTGTATTGTACATTACAATTGGTTGTCTCAACCAGACCGATGAGGAAGGTTTTGATAAGCTACGCGATCTCATACAATCCGAAATAGATGGTTCTCGAAACAAACCGTCTAAAATGTCTAAAAACGTTTCCAAAGGACCTGATCGAGAAATTAATTCCTGTCGTGCAAAGATTATTGAGATCAAGGACCACATATTAAATTTACAAAATGTTAATCCTACCAACATAAACCATCTGGCGGATCGTCTTTATTCCTGATTATTACATGTGCGTGATCGACTTTGTATAGAGCAGCGACATCTAATACCTACGAACCTCAAGCTACAAAAGTATTAGCAACATCTGATTCTCTAATTGAACAATTAGAATTAGAGATACATCGTTCCCAACATGAACCGTTAAACACCTCCCATGAAGCCGTGAAGCTGGTCAACATAGATGAAGAAGATGAATTTCCCTCAGAACTTCAAGGACAAATTGAAGAAAATGCCAATTTAAACGCCAAGTGTTATCAAAAGCAGAATAGCCCTTCATCGATCAAACCACCTATTGTTTATCAGCCGACCGTGAACGAATTAAACCCAATACCTGGCAAGAACATAAGCATTTCAGATCATCATGTGGCTTACCGTGTCAAAGGATTGTGTAATTATGATTATTGAATTGAACTATTTTATTCCTTTATAAAACTTAATAATTAATGGTGATAATAGTGTTAGACATTTTTTTTTGTATATTTTTTTTCCTCGTGCGTGTCAAGTGCGTATAACGGCCTCGCTTTCGCGCGCGATTCTTTTTGTTAATAACTCCAGAGGAGTGGGTCGATGGGAGGCACTTCGAACAGTATATTTACATATATTCAGCTAAGTGTTTTTTATTGTTCTATATAATATTTAAAATAGCCTACTGGATATTGACATTCCAGTAATTAGTATTAAGTGATGTACATTTAAGTCGATAACGAGTGGCGGGAATAACAACGCGGTGTGATCATAATTTTTTTTAATTCTGCGGTTAAACTAGATTATTGTAGGCTTGGATACTCACAACCACTCCGACGAGTCTTAGCAGGAAAAAAGAGCAAGCGAACCAAGGAAATACTGCCACAATATCTGTTAGCGAGCAACCGCAAGGTCAGACTCTCCAATCCCTGGAGCTCAGGTTTGGATTATACTCTTTGATGAATTCCCTTCTCGCAGAGAAGTAGCTCGTCACAATTTCCTGCTTCGAAATGTTCTATTCCCGTCCTAAATTTATACTAGTATCCTCATCCGATCTGATTTGGGCAGACTGCTGCTCGTAAATCTACAATTTTTATAAAACGTAACCGTCTATTGAAATTAGAAGTCCTTATTTTTTTAATATCGGCTTTTGTCAAATGTGATATTTTTAAAATCTGGGAAATTTATGATTTTTTATAATCAGCACATCTGAGAATTATGATTGTAAAAAAAAAAAAAAATTCGAAATTTTTAATTTTAAATTTTGGAAAACTCATATATTTTAGTATTATCGAAATTAGAATAAACAAAACTAATTCTAATTTTTTCGAATTGAGAATATATTGCTGGATCTATAATTAACATAATTAACTTAGACATCAGAATCGTGCATAAAAACTTGTATATTCAAGAATCAAGCCGCGGAAAATTTTAAAATTAAATTTGGCCTCTGAAATTATTAAAATTAGATATTTAGAATACAGAGCATCTGGAATTTTTAAAATTATTTGCGGTAGTCGGCTAGTGATAACTAACAGCAGATAAATAATTTACTACAAATGACTCCAACGGCAATCTACTGTTTGTATTACCAGTGCGAAGTTGACTCTGTGTTCATTTTCTGTTAATTTCCAGTTTCCTTCGATTCCAGGTATAAACAGAACATTCTCCAACCTCACAGATGTTTTTGTACCAACTGCATTCAGAATAGCTACTCGAACAGAAACTTTTCTTCGAAATTTTCTGATTCTCTAAAAGATTTTTAGAATTTTACTTTGGATTAATTGAACATTTAAATTAATTTACCGAATTTTTCGAATTCATGTAATAATTTTTTGTTTGATAATTGAATACCCCGAGAGCGATGATCGGCCTTTTTTAAGCCCTTTGATTAGGAATTTGGAGTACAGAGGTCGTTAGAATGAATGTAATATAACTTTAAATTTCAACTAACATTTTAATGTTCTAATAGCTATAGACCATGAGCATTTAAACAACAATATTCTAATTCAAATTTGGAGCGAAAATTTTATTTAGAATCATAACCCAAAAAATTTCTGTTTTCTTGTTTTACCAATTACCAGATAAGACTACTTCAACTATCCCGGGAATACGATAGTAAACTTCCCTCGAAGCTATTTTTGGCAATATAAAATGTTGCTTTTTATTTATAAATCGCTCGTTCTATATAATCAACCTTTTCTTTCTTTTAACCATATAAATCAAGCCGCAGGGCAAAACGCTTCGATTTCGGTCGCATTTCAATAGCATTGCACGACATTCACTCCATGTGCAGATGCCCACATCCCAATTTTCAACATAGAATAGGTAACAACTGAGGAGCAACTTACGGCAGAGCAGAGCAAAATCAAAAAGACAGTGGTCCCAGGAAGAGTTGGAAGCGATCGGCATCAAACGGGCCAAAATACAGGCGCACAAGGTGCCTAAACACAAGTCGTTTTGCGATATTATGAAGGGGCGTGTGTTGGTGCTAGCCGTCGTTGACAGGAGTCATGAAGTTGGGAGCATCAATGTGGAAAAATGGAGATTAGTGTATAACGCACTGAATAATTAGGATCAGTAATCTAAGCCTTCCAAGGAGTCCCTAGCTCCTCCTGCCGTGATTAAGAGTGTAATTGACTTCAGTTTCGGGTCAATTACTCTCAGAGTCTCTAAGAAAGACGAGGTTGAGATGCACACGGGAGACCCTGTAGAAGACGGCAACCTGATCACACAAGAGGTAGATGCACCAGGAGGGGAGACAATCCCACCAATGGAGCTTTCCGAGGTGGCTGCACTAGGTAAGGAGATAGGCAGCCGCCTTTCCCTAGTATCGAACGAGAATTACCTGTCAGACTCGCGGAAGGAGGGGGGCTACCAGCATCTTGGAACCAACTACCAGGGTAGGCGATACGGGCGACACCGGCGAATCCACAGACATTAGCCTGCGGATAGCGGGGTGTGAAAAGTGGTAAGTATAGGCTCAACATGATAATAGGCTAAATATCATACAAATCAACCTGCACCATACAAAGGCGGCGAGGCCCGCTGTACTCCTCAGACTGACTGAATCAGGAGAGGACGTGGTCCTTGTTCAAGAACATTGTATAAACAATAACAGGATATATGGCCTTAGAATGAAGGGGTGGATATAACCTAATATACTCATGCACTCTCGGAAAAAATAATTTAGATATGTTTCTATACTCTCTCAATACAGCAATGGTGACATAACTGATGTTAGGATAGATGTTGGCGGCAGCCAAATCTGGCCGGTCTCAGCCTATATGGACCGGGAGGCACGACCTGTTTCTCGAAGCTGAAAAAAAAGATTGGGGTTTATCTTGGATGTGATGCTAATGCGCATCACACAATCTGAAGCAGCACAGACATCAACGAAAGGGGTATTTTTTGAGTACTTGTTAAATACTAACCTTTCGATTTGTAATATTGGGCAAGAATCCACATTTATTACTAAAAACCGGCAGGAGGTTTTAGACGTAACCCTCGCCTCTGATAATATTTATCCTAAAGTCAAGGAAAGTTTCCCCTTCCATCACTAGTGCCTGTAATTGGTCCTTTAATGCTGCTTGCTCAATAGTTAAGCCCAGAGTCAAGCAAAAACCAACATGGTGAACCAAGGAAATGGAGACCTACCGAAAGACATGTATGTAAGCCTTTAATAAAGAAAAGTACGAGGGTGGCTCAAGATTGGAACTCCAATAAGAAGGACTTAAAATTATACAAAAATGAAATAAGGAAGACACAGAGCAGGTCGTGGAGACTCTTCTGTGATAAAATGGAAGAAGTTTCCGACACCTCTCGTCTTAGAAAGATACTGTCAAATAATTCAACCAGTCCCAGATATTTTATTAAACCGGACGGATCTTGGACTGCTTCTAGTGAGGAATCATTGAAACATCTCATCGGAACCCAGTTTCCAGGAAGCTTTGACGACTTGACAGAGACTAGTACTCATCGAGAAACACATTCATTGCGCATAGAAGAGATGGGCACGTGAAGGTTTCAAACCTGACCGAATTATACCAAACGGAATCTGTGGATACAGCGTTGCTACGTACAATTGAGCAATCATTATTCTCGCAAGAGTTTTGTATGGTGGCGTTCCTTGATATTGCGGGCGTTTTTAATAATGTAAAGATGGAGGTAATTCTGGAGGGATTGCCGCTCCTTGGGGTGGACTATCCTGTAATTCGATTGATCAATCATATGCTGGGGAGCAGGATAGTTAACTCTATTCTGGGGAACCACCATTAGGAGGCGGGTGACTAAGGGATCTCCTCAGGAACATAGTAATTTATTGGTTGCTGTTATAGCTGGAGAGAAGGAATTGGAGTGATTGCTTATGCAGATGATGTAGCGATAGCTGTCTCTGGAAAATATTTAAACACGGTTAATGAGGTAATCCAAAATGATCTCCTAATTATTACGAGGTGGGCCATCAGATGTGGACCGGCGATCAGCTCGTCCAAAACGGAACTGGTACTCTTTACCAGGAAATATAAAATCCCGATAGTAGACCCACCTATTTTAAACGGCGTAGGGCTAGCTTTTACTGATAAGGCAAGATTTCTGAGCGTAATCTTGGATAGTAAGCTTAGTTGGAAGCATAACATCTTGGAATTATTAAGCAAGGCTAATATAGCCATGTAGTCGTGCAGAAACGCCATCGGAAAGAGATGGAGCCTCACGCCGGAGCTGGTACACTGGCTAATTCCTGCCGTAGTAACATCTTTACTTATGTATGGGATGAGCGTGTGCCAGCTCTTGAAAAAGTAACTACAGGAAGTGGATCGAGAAAGTGCAATGAACGGCCTGTATGCTTATAAGCGGGCACTGAGGACAACACCAACACGCTCCTTAGAGCTTTATGTTTCACCTTCTCCCTATGGATATTTATAGTAAGCAGATGGCGACGAATACGGCCACCTGACTATCAGCCATATCTCAGTGTTAATGTCTTCAAACAGTACACTCGACGATAATTAGACCACTTAGGAAGGAACTGGCAAATTTATACAACGTTACACCAACATTGTGCTTCGAGAAAGAGTTCCGAACTACGTGCCCTTCAAGAGGATCTTGGACAAATGGGTCGCAATTGGAAACAGAAGCATTACAGTTCTTTACGGATCGCTCCAGACTATATGGTAAAGTAGGAGCTGGAGTCTTCTTTGATAAATTGTAAGTAGGTAAATAACTTCGTTTCCCTGATTACTGCAGCGTGTACCAATTGATAGCGATTGAGGAAGTCTTGACTTGGTTAAGACATAATGTGGTATCCTCGATTGATATTGCATTTTATGTCGACATTCAGGCGGCAATCAAGTCACTGAAATCAGTTTCCCTGACATCTAGGGTGGCGTTGGGGTACCACTTGTCTCTAAATGAAATGAATGAGTATTTCAACATGCGCATAGTGTAAGCCCCCGGCCACTCGAACGTTCTAGGTCGGTCTAGAAGCAAATAGTTTTTGCAGAAGCTGTATGGACGAGCAGGAGGAACAGACTAGTCCACTTCCTAGGCTCATGTTCGGCTTTAGCACGCAGAAGGAAGAAACATATGGGTAAGTTCTTAATGGACATCCTCTCTGATCTCGAAAATTGTAAAGTAGGAGATATATCACGCTACATAAGTAGCTCAAACTGGTTCAAATAAGGGTAATAGGGAAGTAAGATTCTGTGGTTTCACAATGGACCGTCGTCAGTCTTTAGTAATAATGGTTCCGAAAGAAATGTGATAAATGAGTGTGAAGTTTATACTTAAATAAATAACAAAAATTACACAAAAATTGGAGAAATGTTTCCAACATTTTCGGATAGCTTGTAACTGTCGCATAGTGTAGGTTTACTCATGTAGGTTTAATTCTCATGTGCTTTCCGATTCTGCTATTTTTGTGTTCCATATATGCATTTATTTCTGGCGCACTTTACTATATTTTACAGAATTGACCAATTGTTAATGTTTAGTGATCATTAGTAAGTCATTGTTAAAGGTCAGGAAGCAACTCGTGGAATAATAATAAAAAGGTGGATATCGATGAGTGCGAAAGAAGTTTTGGATTTTTTTTTGTGGTTGTTGGTTTTTGAGACAAGTTGTATTGCACTTGCGCTTTAACGTTTTTGTGCTTGAGTGTTCTTTTTTGGATTGACGAAGTGAATATAGATCTGCGTATGTACCAATTTTATTTGGAACAGCTTCACCATCTATATTTGAGTGTTTATTTCAATTGGTAAAAATAATAAAAAATCTTTCAAAACCACCGAAATCCATCAAATTCGCATTCCATTCACAATAGATAGGATTTGGGTATGCTATCTGCAAACATAGACGAGTATCCGTGCAATAGTTGATGTAATCTAAACTATCTGAAAATGTAGTAACCGAGAATCATTCCTAAAATCGGTGGTCATTCCAAAATTGCAATTTTTGGAGGAAAAAAAATCAATTACACTTCGCACTCATGTGAATAGAAATGTTGGTGTTGTGAGTTGTAAACGACCGTATAATAAGAAATTTCGGTCATCCCACATTCGATGCCAGCACAGATTATGAAGCCTTTATTTGTAGCACTTGTATTTTAAACAGATTAAGCCATTTTCGTACCAGTTGTAATTTTAATCGAACGTATAGATTTTCTATCTATGGTTATACCCGAAATTCCTGGTATTTTTAAGTATATTTACTAGAACAATTATACGTCACACATTTTCTAAATATATGTATACTCCAAAATACAATTTTTTGTACTTGCGCGTAAGACGATTTCGTGCTTTGTATAATGCCACACTGTGACAAGAGTAAATTCTATATACAAAACCAACCAAATATATTTTTGTATCTATCTATATATATACACACTTCCAGTTCCTAAATAGGAAATTCTGAATTTTACTCTGAATTTAGTTTTTTTTTTATATTTTGTATTACCTCCAAGCAGCATCGCTCGGCTAATTAAAAATAATGCACATTTGCTGTTGTTGTTGTTGTATGTCGCATGAAAACCGCACCAAAAATGGTTAGATTTTCATATTGAACATAAATATACACTACAAATCTCATCTCTAATTATAGACGCGCATATAGTAAATAAATCGCAGCATTATAATTGTACAACAACAACAACAACAACAAAATATAGTTTGTTTAGTGTTTATTTGGGATTTTCGCTCCGAAAAATATAAAAACCGTGTAATAAAAATTATTATTTTCACTCGAGTTTTATTATTCAAAAGTGAAACTTATATTTACGAATTTACGCAAAAATCAACAAAAAAAATTAAAAATCCGTGTTGCCTATAAAGTGATTAAAAAAGTGCTTAACTGTAAAATATGTGTGACGAAGAAGCAGCCGCCCTAGTTGTTGATAATGGTTCGGGAATGTGTAAAGCTGGATTTGCGGGCGATGATGCGCCACGCGCTGTATTTCCATCGATTGTCGGTCGGCCACGCCATCAAGGTGTAATGGTCGGTATGGGTCAAAAAGATTCGTATGTCGGTGATGAGGCACAAAGCAAACGTGGTATTCTAACGTTGAAATATCCAATCGAGCATGGTATTATTACGAATTGGGATGATATGGAGAAAATATGGCATCACACGTTCTACAATGAATTGCGTGTAGCTCCGGAAGAACATCCAGTCCTATTGACCGAAGCGCCATTGAATCCAAAAGCGAATCGCGAAAAGATGACACAAATCATGTTCGAAACATTTAATTCGCCCGCGATGTATGTCGCCATTCAAGCTGTACTATCATTGTACGCCTCTGGTCGCACCACTGGTATTGTATTGGACTCGGGCGATGGTGTATCACACACAGTACCAATTTACGAAGGTTATGCTTTACCACATGCCATTCTTCGTTTGGATTTGGCCGGTCGAGATTTAACCGATTACCTAATGAAAATCTTGACGGAACGTGGCTACTCGTTCACGACCACAGCCGAACGGGAAATTGTTCGTGACATCAAAGAAAAGCTGTGCTACGTCGCGTTAGACTTCGAACAGGAAATGGCCACGGCCGCCGCATCAACTTCGCTCGAAAAATCGTACGAATTACCTGATGGTCAGGTGATCACAATTGGTAACGAACGTTTCCGTTGCCCCGAAGCCCTTTTCCAACCATCATTCTTGGGTATGGAATCGTGCGGTATTCATGAAACCGTATACAATTCGATCATGAAATGTGATGTGGATATTCGTAAAGATTTGTATGCCAACACAGTACTTTCGGGTGGTACCACAATGTATCCCGGTATTGCGGATCGTATGCAAAAGGAAATTACACAACTAGCACCATCAACAATTAAAATCAAAATAATTGCGCCACCAGAACGTAAATATTCCGTATGGATTGGTGGTTCGATTTTGGCATCGCTATCCACATTCCAGCAAATGTGGATCTCAAAAACGGAATACGACGAATCTGGACCAGGAATTGTTCATCGTAAATGTTTCTAAACGTGAAGACGAGATTCATGGATATATACATACATATGGATGTGTAGCACAAAAAAGACACAATACCAAAGATTTTAAAATAATAAATTTCAAATTAATTGTATGTTGGTTTTTTACTGCATCGTCCTATCCATCTTCCTCAGAACATCGGATTAACACTATACTGATTAATCTAAAATTTGAGTTGAATGGAAAATTGAATAAAATATTTTTGATTTATCACATGTTTCTAGCTGAGCTATATATAAATTCAGACATCCGTGGACCTGCTGGTCAGTTGCAAGCATCCCATCCACCTAGAATTTACAAGTTGGCCAAATAGAGAATCTGCTTTCAGTATTAGTACAGCTTCAGAAATTTTCAAGAATTCCTGGTGCTTATACTAATTTGTATCCCTTGTGAATGTTCAAGGTCATGCAATCAGACGTTGAGTTAATGTCATATCTGCCTAGGACGGCATTCCTCCAAAATCAATGGCTATGGTTTCATTGATGAAATTCGAGTTAAAGCAAACACAAAATACCAAAAGTTTAAACCAAATTCGTAAATTTAACATTAAGTTTTATTAACATTTTGTTTTATGCAACTGCTTAATCTGGAAACAGTCCTGGTTCTTTTTCATTGTCTATAGCAATGTATTTACAGCACCTCGGGAAATGACGCACAAGCCAATTGGCAAACGTCCTGCTGACTACAAATAGATGTGTTGGAAATTGATCTTTGTCAGGTTCGGCAAACAAAGTATTTTCCCTGAAAATTGTAAAAAAAAATTAAAGAAATTAATAAAAAATTTGAGCTAATCAATATGATACAATTTAATAAAAATGTAGAATATCCCAATACTCAAACCAAATTGATGAGTACTAAATTAATCAAACAAAATGTTAGTTCGTATACACACCTACAAATACACAAAATAAATAGTTATCATGCTAGCCGTAAGACGGCCATCACGTAAATATTCCCGATACTCAAACTAAATTAATTTGTAGGTACTAAATTTAAAAAAACTGAGTTATCATCTCTTCATATACTAAAAATATAGTTATAATGCTAATAGGGAGATGTCCACCTCAAAAGTTTATATAAATGTTCCGATACTCAAACCATACGAATTTGTACTAAATCACATATTTTAGTTAGCAACTATACGCAAAAGCTTTTGTAATTACCTCTTATTCTTAACCGCCAAATAAATGTCCAGTGTTAGCATTCCATGCAACAAATATAAATACCCGAGTGTTAACGAGAAAATACTTTGTAAACGTAACTTTCGAAAATAGGGATGCATAAATTCTTCTTGATCAGTCAAATAGGTTAAATGAAAATCACGTTCTGCGTGTCCCATCGACAGAAATGCAGCAACGATAAACCCCACAGCGCCAAAAAACGCATAAACCGCCTCGTGCAAGACCAATACAGGTAATCCCACGAAAATTGCTAAAAATAAAATCAATTTGACACACATATACTAATTTATATCGATTTGATGTGAATGCATATGGATGTACATACCAATAATTGCCAATAAATTGAACACGATAAACATAAAATACAAGCCACAAAAAAAGAATTCATGGCTGAACGGCTCTTTAGCGTATCTAAAACCCAAAATATGCATAACCGCACATGCAATAGACAATAAAAACTCTACGAAATGAAATTGTAAGAAAACAAATCTCATGTTTTGGAAAAATTTAATTTATCGTTCGACCAGTCGCCTTCAAGCTTTCTATATGACAGTGAAAAAATTCCAAACAATTGTTTTTCATGGCAATTCTTGATCCAAAGGCTACGCTCGGATTTGATCAACATATCTGAGTGAACAATAAAATTTCAAGTAAACCAAAGTCTGTGCCAAACGGTATAAGAAATTTCTATACCGCTGGTGAATGTAAACAGTGAGAAAGTCTCAATCCAAGTGGATTGATTCAGAATAAGTTAAAAATCGGATTTGGATCGAACACCTATTCCTTAAACCCCAAGGCAAAGAAGTTAAATTACTGTTAAATCAGATAAAAGGCTGGATGCAGTGAAGTTATATGTCTGGAAATTCCTTATGCAATTGAAAAGAAAAGGAAGAAAAGTCACTTCACGCACTCTCATCAATATCTGGATGCAGAAGTGAAAATTTAGTTCGCGCGGAAAAGTTTCTATAGACTTAAGTAAATTAGTGTCGATCGTCGGAAAGTGTCGTTCAACTCGACCGAGTAAATTCTATACGGCTTCGGCCAGCATGTATACATTACGTTGCAACGTCCAACCAAATTAGACCAACCCCGTCCAACGAAATTGGATCGTCTTTAAGGCGGAGGAATCGGCTACAGTCAAATTGTGAAAAAAGTTCTGTTAACGGGACTCATACTCATTTATATACACAGAGTTTGATAGGTTTTGTAAGCTCAACTTTGTGAAGCATTTCACCATCGTGCTGTTCTAATCCATGTCAAATATTTTGGCGGAGCGTGGGAATGTTTAAGAAAACATTTTACAAGAATATGCCCTAGGAGGTAACCAATTGAGAAGTGATGCCATTCAATTCGTTGTCAAGATATCACACCACACCCGATTCATCGTCACTTTAACAGGCAGAGTTCTGAAAGTGTACAATGAAACCCACAACTGATAAATAATATAATCAAAACCAAATGAAGTTTCCTACTGTGCAAATTCTTGCTCCTGAAAATGACCAGGTATACCGTGAGCCAAATATTTAATGTCACATGGAGGGGTCCAACATCCAACTTTATAGTTTGTTTTGGAGCAAAAGGTTTCCTCAAATACGAAAGCTTAGCCAAGTTCTACTCATGTGAACTGTAATTCGATTTTATTGAGGATCAATAAATTTTTGGTTCAATTTTTGATTTATGTTGAGGATATACTATCCTTAACATTTTAACGACCATTGTCTCCAAATCATTTAATGTCCAGAACTCTTAAACTAGCAATCTGGAATGACAACGGCTTGTCACAACATGGACAAGAAGTAAAAAGTTTTTTGATAGAACAAGAAATTGATGTAATGCTAATTTCCGTAACGCATAACACCAGCAGAGGTTTCCTAAAAATACCAAGATACACCATCTATGACAGAAACTATCCTGATGGAACAGCACGTGGCGCAAAGCAGTTATAATCAAACACCACATGAAGTGGAAAAGTATGAAAAGTATACAAGCTACTATTGTAGTAATACATAGTTGATTGGCTAAGTCTTATAACAATTTCTGCCACTGCCCACCAAAACATGCAATAAAAATGGAATAATTTAATTTATAATTTTTATAATTCTTTGGGACACCGCTTTATAGCAGTGGGTGATTATATAATACGAAATACCAAGAGTAGGGATCATGATTAGTTACAACGAGAGACCGAGCGTTATTTAAATCGGAATTCAAAGAAATAATCTACATCATGTATCAACCAGTGAACCTATCTACTGACTTAGTGATAGGAGAAAGATCACAGACATCATAAATTTCTGCGTCACCAAAGGAATCGAAAGTAATTAGATTAAAGCGACGCCATGTTTGGACCTATCGTCGGAACACAAATAGTGAATACACAGAAACGACCGATGTTAAGCAACAATAAAACTGACTGGAACAACTTCAGAAATAAAATAACAGAGAACCTATCATGCAATGGAACGAATGAGAATAAAAATGAATGGGGAATGTTCAATTCTTCTCTAAGACGGCAACGGCAATGATATCAACTAACGAAAGATAAACGCAAGCTAAGCAAAGCGGTCAAACAGTTAAAAGACTGCTTTTAAAACTTAAAACTTGGTTATAAAACTGCTGCTCAATGATAAAAAACCAATCAATTCAAGAATATTTATCGCGACTCTCACCAACAGAAAACACAGACTATTCACTATGCAAAGCGACTAAGAAGCTGAAACAACCACAACATCATATTCCGCCGAACCACATCAATCAGAAACTACAGACGAAGAGAATATAACACCATTCAAAGTCAATTGAAATCGCCGTTGCATATGAATCGTATTAATCACGAAGTTCTGTACCTTCGAAGTAAAAACAGCGATACAGTGAGAGTTAAACCCTAAAAAGACGCCAGAAAATGATCTTATCACAGGAAAAGTTTTGCAACAGTTACCAGACAAAGGTATTACTTATTCAACGTAATAGTTAGAACTGTATATTTCCCAATACAATGGAAGGTTTCACAAGTAATATTTATACCAAAACCAGGCAAGCCCTCAGAAGAAGTTACGTCGTACAGTCCGATAAGTTTGTTACCAATTATGTCAAAATTATTTAAAAAATTACTGCTTAACTGTCTAAGCCTATATTGCTGGGGAAGAAGCTGATTCCGGACCATCAGTTTGGATTTAGACAAGAGCTCTCAACAATAGGGCAGGCACACAGAATAGCTGAAGTAATTCAAGAATTTGCCGCCCTCGTGAGCATAGTAAGTAGCATGTTTGCTTTGTTATTCGAGGGTCTCGGGTTCGATTCCCGGTGGTGACCAAATATAACGGTTGGGTGTTTTTAATGTGTAAGTATACATATGAGTTTGTCCGGGTATTGGACCGTGGGCCCGTTAGTGACATTGAGTGCTGCAGAGTCATCCACCCAATTTTAATTTCAATTTTTTTTTTCAATTCAACAAGCACTTGAAAAAAAAGATATTGTTCTGCTGTACTCATGGCCACAAGCTTTTGATGGTGTTTCATGTGGGAAGACAATACAAAATTACGATACTTTATTATAAAACATCAGGATACTTATATCAGAGTCCGCCCTATTAAATCTGGTATACCACAGGGCAGCGTGCTTCGCCCGATATTATATCTGTTATATATACAGCATATATATCTACATGCAATCAAGTATCTCATCACATGTGAAGTACTCTCATCACATGGCAGTACTGTCATCACATGTGAGACCCTAACAAAGCGACAGAAGCGGCACAAGTATATTGATTAAAAATAAGATTCTGCTTTATAAAATGATAATAAAACCTAACTGGACATATGGCATACAGCTGTGGGGAACGGCCAGCAACTCGAACTTGGATATACGTCAGCGGTTCCAGTCGAAACTTCTAAGGATCATAGTAATCGCACCATAGTTCGTGTCAAACGACATAATTCACAGAGACCTACAGGTACCAACAATACGGGAAGAAATTAGGGATTCCAGTACCAGGTATCACTGAAGATAGACAATACATCCAAATGAACTATGGTTAACAAAGTTCCCACTACCACAACGAGGGAACGATTAAAACGTCACAAAATGTTTGATCTGCCAAATAGGTCTTAGATATAAGAGTACCTATATACCTATGTATGAACATTAATTTTTAATTTTTGAAACCTCTAAGATGATGAAGCAGGATGATCGTGCTAAAGAAACTATTTCATACAATATTTGTATACAGGACATTACCGCTATGAAAACTTTGATCCCCTATTAACCCTCAAACATTTAAGAAGTAAACCGTGTAGCCCGATTCAGGGAATTCGTTCCGGAACGCAAAACGTGACCGAGCCAGTGTACTCACTGAGATCTTGTTTCATGTACAATATCGCGGATCTTCATCATATTTCTGATCACGATATTGTACAGAGCCCGTTATGTGCCATCTATTTCGCATTTTGGGCCGTAAATCACACGCATGACGGCATCACGTCAGCGTCAACTTTCAAATTCATACGTAACAACGGGCCTGATCAACGCTTTGTAAAGCTTCAGCTTCACGGCACTTGACAGGTGTTTAAATTTTAGTAGTGGCCTTAGAGGATATAAAGCACAACTGCCGGCTGCCAGGCGCACTTTAATATTCTTACCCACACTGTTATCGCTAGTGATAAGAGAGCTCAAATATTTGAACCTCCTCACTCTCTCAAACCTGTAGTGTCCACTACTAAAAACTGGTGTGCCATTGTCCCTATATCCAGAGATCATGTATTTCGTTTTGAACTCAATGATCTGGAGTTCAACAGAAGCTGAAAACTCTACAAGCGGATCTAGTATTTCCTTCACTCCGTTGCTATTCACTCCAATCACGCATATGCCATCTGCATATGCTAGCACTTGATTGGGCTGGCGTTATAACATGTTACGCTGAGGTATTTCAGTTTTACGAAACTTGTATTCAACATGAGATTAAAGAGTATTGAGGACAGAGGATCCCTCTGCCGCACACCCGAGTTCACTGCAAAAATTCTTGATAGCCTGTTCTCAACTTTAAGACAGCATGAAGACTGCGTCATTGTCATTCTACACAAGCGTACCAATTTTATTGGCATCCCTAAATATTCCAGAGTAGATGACAAACTCTCTCGATTGATCGAGTCATACGCCTGCCGGAAATGCAGGAACACCTGATGTACGGGGATGGAAGTCTCGTAATATTTAGACAGAATCAGCCACAGCGAAAAGACCTGATCAGTGACTGTTTGATTCGGACGAAATCCTCTTTGATAGTCACCAACCAGGCCCCACCTAGACGGGTGATTCTATTCAATATAATATAGGACAGTAACTTGTATGCTGTGTAAACGGGAGCTATACTCCTCACACTTCAAGCGGTCTCCCTTCTTGAAGATAGGGCACATCACAGCCACTTTCCATTCGTCAGGTATTACTTCGGTTTGCAATACTAATCGAATAAGGTCGAAAAGACAGATGAGCAGTTTCATTTGAGTCTCTGCATGGCCCAGTGAATTCGTCATGGGATGGATCCTCAATGCAAATCTCCTCAGTCTGTATGTGAGGTGATTGAGTTACAGTCTGTGCTACATGATGAACACCAAGCAGGTCAGTGAAATGGAGTACTGCATCGATGTTGACACAGAGGTTTCCATCCCGGTTTCGAATGGCAGTTAACGCAGGCCTGAGAGTATGGTGCAATCACAGTGACAGAGTTCACACAATCAGATTAGTAATTAGCTTCCTCAATGCTGTCGCTGACAAGATATCATTTTATTTGATCTTCATTTATCAGATCTGCATAGTCGGAACGTGCCATGCATTTCGCTGTACTCCCGGACCTGTACGAAAACTTCCTTCGTACCTGTGCAACGAAATGATGATCGCTGCCAATTGGGCTGTGGGAAATTTTGCGAAGATGTACCCATATTTCTGAATATATCTGTTTGTGAGGAAAGAACGTGCTTGCTACTCTAAGATCTTGAGCAATGGCAAACTACATGATTCTCTCACAATATAATAAAATTGCTGATATCACTTTTGGCCTTCTGTGGATCTGATGGTGATTCTTAGAACCTTGTGTGGCTTATTTTCTTTAAGAATGCCGGAATCGAAAGGCAGAATACTAATATATGTGTAGATCATTTAAGTGTGGAACAATTCCTTTCTTTCATTGTAACTATAGGAAGAACTATTTTGGACGCACCATCAGTAGGGTTTTCCTAATTCAAGATGCGCAGAGAAGGTAATATTTGGTTTTAATGGGATTTATTTGTGTTTTGTAGCTGAGAGAAGCGTGACTTTGCTATTGAGAACAAACTTACTGTCCGTTGACTAATAAATTTATTCTGATGGTCGCAGCTCATCTTGGCTTTAGTTTGGTTTGCTTTCCTCATATGGGTAGGCCTTCCTTTGAATTATTCTCAATTGGCAGTTTATACAATTTCACAAATATAGGTCGCTTATACATATCGCTACCCAAACTAAGTGATTTTCCGTAGCTTACATGGTGTGCGGTTGGTTGTTGATCGTCCGTTAATATTACTAAGTCGATGCAATCCGTTTTCGTCTAATGTTGAATTTAGCGATAAAAGTTTTCTATTCTTACTAAATTTTTTATCCTGGTTAAGACAACTAATCTGCTAAATCGGTAAGCTCATTTCTATCATTGTTTCTATAATAACTCGTTTGCAGTACGCGACTATATGCGTTTTAGTCTGTTGTGGATGTAGTTTGAGCATAGTTCAATTAATCTAAAGGCGTGCTTTGCCCTGGTGGCTGTCATTATTTTGTAGTCCTCTAGTTGTTTCTGTTGATACGTGTAAGTTGAAATAAAACTTTTGATTTTATTTCAACTAGACAGATTTTGTTGTTGAAAATCGGTTGCCTGCTTTCACGTGGTACCATGTTGTTGTCGGTAACATGGATTTTACTACAGGAATATTTTTTAATTTATTTGGCTAGAATACTCCTGATGCAGCGTTGGAGAAGAAATCAAACACTATACGCTTAGCTTTGTTTGATTACACCATCATGCTTATTCTACACCAGTTCCATGTGTACTTGAGATTTATGTGCACCTGCATGAATTGATCGTGCATCTATTTCTTGAATCTGTTTTCAATTTTTGTATTAATCTTGTTGCGGCTTATACCCTCGGATCGCCTAGTTCACGGTCATCTATAAATAAACATCTTCGAATGTATCTATACCATTGGGCCTTTCTATACCGTTTACTAGAAAATATTTTTAACCTCGCTTTCTTCCTTATATATTGTTACTTCTATCCTCTATATTGATTTGGCTGCTATCAGTAATTTCAATTATTCATCAATGTCTTCAGTAGCTGTGTTGGTTTGTTGTGCCATTGAGCTCAATTAACTTCCTTTTATGATATTGTTGCTTATTATTGACGGATGCTATTCTGCACCGGGTAAAAGGTCAATTGGTTGCGACAAGATATAATTTCGGTCGGCAAGTTCTATTTGTTTTGAAATGGATTCAGCCGCTTGTGTCAAAGTTCACCTCCTGTAATTTCTTCTTTAAGACTGAATAAATTACCGGCTTTTGATGTTTTACGGTGAGTGTTTGTGCTCATGTCCCGCTAGAGTCATCACAAGTTTTGGAAAGAGGAGGCAAAGAAGCTTTATAACGATCTTTGGTATATATAGATTTTTCGTGCTGGACGCTTTGATATACATCCATATTAAAATTAGTACGTTGCCCTACTCTTATATTTGTTGATCATAATTCTGTTACTTGCGTATAGCATGCTCTCTCACGTATCCTAATAGGCTTTATGCTCGTCCAGAAATTAATGTTATCTTTACTATTTTTATACGATTTAGATTGCTTTGTGCAACTCACAGAAACCTAGTAATAACTGTATTCATTACCCCATTTTAATCACTCGAGCATTTTGTGTCTTAATCAACTTCTATTCTTTTTAAATTTTTTCGAGTTTTCTGTGTAAATTCTGATTAATCGGCATCTATATAGTAATACATCTGACCACATGTACATTTGATCCTATATTATACGCTCAAATAGAACATTAATTAGACCACCACTTCATCCCAAATTAATTGATTGAACCCCATGTCAATAATTATTGGCCCAGAAATGTGCGGCATTTGTTCCATTTTAAAATAGTTAAGTGGACAAATAATTCAAATTACGCCCATTCGTAAGCGCGGCGAGTTGATATAGCGAACACAATTAGGCAAAGCGATTTATTTTCAAATAATATCGTAAAATTGTCATTCTTATCTAATTCTCGTTACGTACTTCGTCCGTAACGCCAACAAAATCGTATTCTGTTTCCGGTTAAACCGGAAAAAATTAAATTAAAGACTCAAACCAAATATAGTTACATAAAAATGCTGTACAAACAAAACAAAAAATTTTCGCTTATATCGTGTTTAGGGATTATTACTTTAAATTTGAAAAATTATAAAATTTAAAAAATTTGCATTTATCAACCAAAAAAATTAAAAATATTATTAAAACAAATACGAAAACCGTAAAAGTCTAGCAAAGATGTAACCCATAACATAATGTATGATTCCGATGTTGAATTGCAGATGGCACAGCAAAAAAAAAAATCAATGTACTAAAAAAATTCTAACAATTTTTTAAATTCACGATTGTCATAATTGTACTCATATAGGAAAATAAACAAAACATTGAAATAAAAAAATAATGTACATACGTAATATCCGGCGGTGCCTCTTCACCCGACGAAAATAAAATTTCCCACGAAAGTAAAGTTTGCAATAAAAAGAATAGGAGGACTGAACACGCTAAAAAACTATCCATATAGTCAGCAATCCATAAATAATAAATAATGGAAAATCCCACGGTGCCCAACAATGAAATAATTGCCTCCAGGAATATCGATGTAGCTAATCCTGTTAAAATTACTAAAAAAATAAATAATTAGAGAACCATGGTGAGCTGGGATAATATTGATACATACCAACAATTCCGCATATATTAAGTGTTCCAACTCCAAAACACATGGCATAAATGAAGTGCCTCTGCGTAAAAGATGACAAATCTTCCCCTTCCTTCTCTTTCCATGTGTCCATAATATATCTAACCATACATGCAATAGTCAATATAAGCTGCAAGATTTTGAATTGTAATAAAATATGGCGCATTATTACGGTTTGGATTGTAGTTTGATATTTGACGTTTTAATTCGATAACGAAAAAATTTAAAACAATTGATTGAGCTATTACTCATGGCAAATGTGATTAGCTACCCTCTAAACATGGCGTAATCACAAACGTAACGCAAGAGAAACGGGTAGTTAGGGTAACATCTGACGTGATGAAAATTCGTAGTCACTTGATTCATTTAAAAAATAGTTCGTTTTTACTTCACATTTGCTACGTATTTGTTTTATAAGCGGTATAAAAGCGAATATATTATAGCTGTGTCTGGATAAATTGAAATCAAATTGATGTTCGGCAATGTTGAATGATTTGGCCAATCTATTAATAGGATTGTTTTCTCTGTAATTTTTGGAATGGTGTTCAAGATCCAGAAATCGATGAAACCGAGCCTCCAATCCGGAACATGAATTGAGATGTATTCGGTGATGTACGGTGAATCAATATGGCCGAGAAAAACGTTTCTTATATAAAGGAAGCGTCCAAAAGACCTCTTCTATTTTCAAAGGTGCAGATTTTGTAGTCTTGGCACCTTGTCTTATAAGGTGGTAAGCGTGCCACATCAATTGGTGTTCTTTAATAGATATAAGAGGAAAATCCAACTTTTATTGGACACTTTCAATTATTTTGTTATGAATTGAATATTTGTGACTCCAGACAGTTGCTCTACTTGGGATCTTACGTAGGCGAAATACAGCGACAATAACGTTTATTTGTCATGCAATTCACTGGTCCATCGTTTCATAAACCCAAAGAATGAGTTCGGTTTATATACGATGTTATCTATATATGCCTGTTAAACGTCATGTTTTGGATAAATGTGACACACAATGTAATCTATGCGGTTGTTCACACGTAAAATATTACGTCAACGTCGACAATTAAGACAACGTCAACAACCGATATTTTAGCGTATGAACTCGAATGAACCAGTTCACAGTTGTATTTGATAAAAATCTTATATACGACGAAACTATATCATAAAAATTAGTTTTGTGTTAACAAATATAGCATATTTTTTAAATTTATCGCATCCCTGCATAATATTAACAACAACGATAAAAATTGAGAAATAATAATTTGATAGTTTTAGTTTTAATTTTATTTGTATACCTATGTAATAGATAATAAAACAGGCCATTCAGATTACATTGCATTCTCGAAAACTTTTCTAACCTAACTTAAATTTCTGAGAGGATAAGATAGATTCAAATGTATTAAATGATATTTTGAAACTGTCACCATTCGTATCGTATTGTTATCCTAAAGAAATCTGATCGCCGTAGTTTAGAACTATAGTTTACAAAATCACACAATGAATTGTCTACATTATCGAAGTCGTCGATATCGTCTATGAAGTCTATAAGGGTTGTCGACAATGCAATACAATAGGGCAAACAATTTCACCTGTAATCCGACACCAAAAATTAACGCGACCAAAGGTCTTTGTTTTTCAATAATTCATAACAACCAAAAATTAACTTCTAATCAACAAAGCATGCGTTCCGCCGATTTATCATTCCGCATGCTTTGTTAAATCATAATTTCCAAACAAATAATGCAGAACGATAAACAATTTCTGTGGAATCGTAATAGCTCACGACCCCATTGGCAACATACCTTTCGATTTTCGTTCCTGTAATACGAGTATACAGAGACAAACTAATCTTGCTGGTCAACCTCATGGTCTTGACCAATAACTCTCGCTCGGATAATATTAAAAATTTATCGAAATTCGTTTCCAGTAAATCCTTTAAACTTGCATAATATTACTGGTAATACTGAAAATTGTGACCAATTACCTCAATATCAAATGTGCTCAAGATTTTCCTCCCGAATGATGAAAACATTATTATAGATTGAAATCAAAGTATATATGTACTAACATTCAACTCATTGCTCAAGTCAGACACAATTTCTAATTTTTTCAAATTTTGCTTAAACCACTTTAGATTGCGTAACAAATCTACGTTGAAATACTATTGAATATTATAATTAAAATTTGATTCAAGCCGGCATACTAGAATTTTCGCTCGAATTTTACTTAAGAAAATTCACTCAACATAGTTCGAAAGCTATTTAAATACATATATACGATTAAACATAATTTAAATTTTTAAAACTTAACTTTTGTTCATATTCCGCTGAAATATTAATTTAGATCACCCGTTTAATTTAACTAAAGATTTTGTTTCAAATTTACTTAAATTTCGCTCTAAAGTGAATTTTAAACTTGACTTAAACTCTTATACCTTAAATTATAATTCGAAATCTATACGCAAACTTAAATAACACAAAATATTATCTTCAACTTAATTTTTAATATTTAACAAAATTTAAAATGTACTCAAATTTTGTTAAAAAATTACTTTATTTTCTTATTTATCAGACAATTCATCTAAAAAATCCATTCAAGATTTTGGCTCAAATTTATACTAGGATTCTATTCTGAAATTTAACTAAGCAAATCCACTCAAAAAATATATACCTCGAAGTCTTGAGAACTCAAATATGAGTAAATATTTATAATTTAAATTGCACTCAAATAATTTATAAATCGCGTTTAAAATTTTACTCAACATCATATTAAAAATTGTACCCTTTAACCCACTTTAACTTAAAAAATTCCACTCAAAATATATAATTCACATTCTACTCAATTCTAATCAATGTTTGAGTTTTAATTAATATTTAAATTGCACTCAAATTTGATGAAATCTATCCGTTAAAAAGTCTGTTAAACGAGGTTTGTTTAAAATTTAATTCAACTCCACAAATCTTCTTTGAATTTAACTCAAAAAAATCTACTCAAAATTATTATTTAATACCTAATTCAAATAAGTATAAATAAATTAAATTTTGAAAAGCGGGCATTTTTACCTTCACTTTCGATTTCAACTAATGTTGTTCGTTTGCTCGGTATCTCTTTCCATGTGCTAGGTATTCTGGGCAACCATTATAGAAAATATGTATAGGCTCATGTGCATACCCCTAGACACGATATTTAACGCCGTAGCTTAGGAGATGGTCATTGATTTCCCAATACATTTTAATGGTTTGTTGATTTAGATGCTTTCGATTTTATTTAAGTTTAGATCATTAACGTTAGCTCATAAAATTATTTATTTGATCTTTCCAATTCATTACACTTTAAATACGATTTTTAAATTAGTTTATTTCGAACTCATTCCAAATGTAAAATTTATTTAAGGAATTCCTTAAAATTTGTTGGTAAGATTTTGCAATGAATTTTGTTTTTAGTTAGAACCGATAATACTTACCTTTGATATTATCTGGTCTAGCCAAAGTAGGAGTGGAGCTATTTTATAAAATAGCAATTCCGTAGTTAAGCCATATGACAAATAATAATTTGGCCGCCTCTGTTTTCTTTGTATGTCTCCTATAGTTGTGAAATCAAAAAAATATATTACAGATTAAAAGACAAAACTTATTTTGATTACAAAGTACATAATTTTAAATTTCTTAAAGATCGATTATGAAAATATTTTAATTTAGAACTTTCTAACCTAACCTAAATTGAAAAGAGATTAAAATGAATTGAAGAAAATCGAATACTGTTCCACACGAATCGCACTAAACCTAAAACAAATCTGGCGAGCATAATTTATAACTTTAGTTCACTAAATCACTCTATCAATCTTTTACCTTATCGACGTTTTCTACGAATTGTCTACGTTGTCTACATTTTCTACGTTGCCTACGGGTTGTCGACACGTCGACGTAGAAATTAATAAATGACGCGTAAATGCCCATCCCTGTTGATTATAAGATTTTTCTTCCTATCAAAGGACCTAATCTTTCATTTTTTGGTATTTAAATGCAATGAGTTGCGGTCACACCGCTCACTAAGACCAGTATCGCTTCTTTCTTTGATGGCATGGAACATTTTCTTAACGTCTGCAAAAATAAGCACGTTATAATTTTTTATAACCTCGACTCGGTCGATGAAATCAAGAAATATCACATAGGGTCCAATATGTGATCGTTGAGGAACACCCGAGGTAACTCTGATAACTTTAGATTTCTAATTTCCAATTAACACATATTGAGTGCCTTTTGTTAAATACGAGCTGAACCATTTTACAAATTTGAATGAAAATCCAAATGTATTAAGACTATCAAAGGCTTTATGATGACAAATAGAATCAAATGATTTGCTGAAGTCCGTGTAAACTGTACATCCATCTGATAATGCTTTTCAATTTCATTAATCATTTTACTAGTAAATTCCACTAAATTTGTGTTAATCTAAGTTAATCTGCCTGGTCTGAATCCACGTTGCTTGTCAGATATATGACGTCCCAATGTAATTTTAAAGGTGTTGCAAACAACAAGCAATTTGCATTTTTCTTTAATACAGATGATGGTATATTATCCGGCCCATAAAGTTACTTCTTTACTTACTTTATTTGCAGGGTAGAGGAATTGATCGTCGTTCATTTGACGCAGAGGATAGTGCATTCCTCTTATCGAAAACTAACTATCTAATCCAAAGGTCGTTACTTCTCGATCCCCGCAATATATGAAGAAAATTTTTAGTAAATAAACGGTCGAGTGATCGTAACTTCACCTCTCACCAGTTTCTAGAAGCGACTCGAGCTTCACTATCCGTTCGTTTAATTTTTTGTCAATTATTATGAAAATAAGGCAAAATTAGCACACTGAACGAAGGGAGAAAAAAACGGAATGTTCACTGTATTATTTAAAATTGTACACCTTAAATAATCACGTATATAAGCGGAGCGGATGTATTGTAAACGGAGCGGACGGAACAGAATTTAAGGCCCATTACTGGACCCTTACTGTATCAGCAATCTAGCTCCACCGGTTTCAACCCTGAGATTGATCTTTATGCTGTCTTAGAGAATCTAAAGAAGCCTTAATATCCCACACTGTTATATCGTGAGTGATAAGAGATCCTAAATATTTGAACCTTCTCACTTCCTCAAACATGCAGTGGCCACTATACTACAACCTGGTGGCCATTGTCCCTATATAGCCAGAAATCATGTATCCTGTTGCCATGGCACTTTTCATTCGTCAATCAGTTCACCCCAGATGAGCAATCCGGAAATTCCTTTAAAAAAATTATGCAAACTGCGCAAATAGCTGAGTTTGTGTACTGTCAGAACAGTATTCAAATTCCCTTAGCTGCCCGCCTATAGCAAGATCAGCCACGCAATTGTGTTACGTTGTTGCATTTGTTGTTTGTGTGGAAAGAATGTGTTTGCTACTCTATTGTGAGCAATTGCAAAGTGTACATCATTGTTTCACCATTATCGGGCAAAGTGTACATCATTGTTTCACCATTATTTTTGCCAGCTCTAGCATTAAAGTCTCCAATTACCATTCTAACATCGTATTCGAGTATAGATCCCATCAAATTGTCCAAGTCATTGTAAAATGAGTCTTTATGATTATCGTACTCAATTATCGACAGGTTGACTAACCACATGCGCAAGCGAAGCTTACCCAATCGGTTACTGACTACTTGGAAAGGCAAAAAAAGCCTTCTGCTGTTTGTGCGAGAAGAATGTACTTGATGTACTCTATGATCGTGAGCAATTGCAAAGTATACATCATTGTTTCACCATTATCGGCCTGATTTCTAGCCAGCTCTATCTAGCATTAAAGTCCCCAATTACCAGTCTAACGACGTATTCAGGTGTAGATCCCATCAAATCGTCCAAGTCATTGTAAAATGAGTCTTTATATTGGGGCTGACTTCTGTGGGCGCGTGCGTACACAAATTATCAACTAGTAGGCTAACTTATTGATCAAGTGAAGCTAGTGAACAATCGGTTATTGACTGCTTGGAAATCCAAAAAAGAAATCTCCAAGAAATTCCAATAATTCCGAGATCATTTGCACTGTAAAGCAACGTATAGCCAAGGGACACATGGTCTCCACTTTTAGGCCAGCGAGTTTCTTCAAGAATCACGAGTTCAAGGCGATACTCCTTCATGTGGTTAGCCCTTCCTTCATGTAGTTAGCCCTTCCTTAATGTGGTTAGCCCTTCCTTCATGTGGTTAGCCCTTCCTTCATGTGGTTAGCCCTTCCCTCTTGGTTTCCTAAGTAACTGAACTGAACATTCCACGAGCGCCCATCTTAAATCTTATGTCCGGGCCCTTGAGCGGAGGTTAGGTTTTGGTACCATTGTTTCTATTGTTGACATTATACTAACATTTTAATTTTTTGCAGATAAAGGTCGTCAGACCAGATCCAACCGTGTAGTCGCCTTGGACTAAATTTATTATTTCGCATTATTTAAAGTTGCGTTTGATATTTTTTTTTTTTTTTTTTTTTTTTTTTTTTTTCAATTTTATTTAAATATTTTAAATAAACAATTATTACAATCTAGTCACCTGGACTAATGAGCAATTTTATTCTAACTTAATTTACTATGTTGTATTAATCTATGGCTTCTTCCCACTGGTGTTCCATAGTGTCTGATAAATTGAATTAATATAAAAATGTTTTTTTGTATTTATTATCAGAAAAATTTTGTTATTTGAAGCAATTTCCATTTTCTATTGTAGTTCAAAAAAAAGTTGGCAAGATTCAGTTGAATTGTTAAGTAAATTCTTCGTAACTTTGATGGCCACGACACTCAGAAAAAAATATTGTTTAATAATCGTTAATATAGAAATTTGCTAGGTTTAGTTTGTAACTTTTTTAAGAGTTTGAATTTAGAAAGAGTGCATCTTCTTCATCATGGCTTTGTAATAGCGTATAGCAAATATTGCTGTTTAATAAAACCGAATTAGAAATTGTTTCTTACTATTTTGTTTGGTATGAAAAATTAGGTAAATCGGATTTTTTATATCACAGATCGGCTGCGCAATCAGGCTTTGTTGAAATATAGAAAATCCCCGCTCCTTGCAATAAATGGATTTAATTTAAAATATCAAATTTAGAAACTTTCGATTTTTTTGGTAAAGGATTAACAAAAATTTCCATTGTTACAAAAAGTTCTGATGTAAATTATGAAATTTGAGGATATTTATTCGGAATCAAATACAATAAATCTAATCTATCCAAACCAGTTGCATAAAAAACAATGTCTGTGTATACAAATACACACATAAAATACTCAACATAGTTTGTTTTTGAAAGCAAAAACTAATCCCGCTGTTTCAAAGTATTTTTTAAAAAATCTATCGGAAACAATAAATCTCGTACGAGACAAACACAATCTCTATATAGGTAATCCCCGAATTGAATAATTATCAATTATTGTTTAGTTCCTTGAAATATCCTGAATTGCACAAAAAAACTTTAACCATGCAAGGTATAGGTTACCGATTTGCCGCACACCGATGACACAACCAGCCCGTATGATATACATGATATGAGAACATGTACTATGTGCATTTCGAATTAAAATTCAAAGAATACATTAAAACTCCTTTGTTTCCTTTTTTATTTGTTGTTGTTATTGTTATTGTTGATAAAAAATGTATTTACAAAAAACAAAAAAAAAGGACGAAACATTTTTTTGTTTTTGATATTTTCCATTTTTTAGTAAATACGAGTACATACTAAATTTATTAAGTATTTCGTTTTTTTTACTTTACTTTTTTGTCGAAACATAAAAAAGGATGAATTTAGAGAGATTATATGTACATAATGTATCGTGTACGTACGTATACTAAAATAAAATAACAACGCAGTTGTCTAAACAAATTAAACCAGGGAATATAAAATTAAAAGGATAACAACACACAAAACATAAATGCGATGATAACACAAAAAATAAAAGGATTTTTTTTCCGTCTCTAAGTGAATTACAAAAGGAATAAATTTAATGCACGTAATTTGTTTAGCAGGTAATAGAATTTGCATGGCACGCGGCGCCTTATTAGATCAGATTATTGTGTAGTTTGTCATTTTGGAATCCAATTTATCAGTGTACATCCATTATACAGACTGGAAATAGCCAGTGAAACAAACTTTCAAGACATTTGCTTGGAATATTTTATGAAGGGCATAAAGGACATAAATGTTGACTAATCCTATTTCCTTGTGAATTATTTCTATAATTACACCTCCCATCTGTCCCTGCAACTCTCCGACCATCCTATGGCTATAGCGCATAGTAATTTATATTTCAAAGGAAAAAGTAAGAGTCATCTTGGGCAGTGATTGTAATGCGCACCACTCAATTTGGGGAAGTACAAATATAAATTGGCGAGGTGAGTTGCTCCTTGATTTTAAGTACTAACCTAAACATATGTAATATCGGGCGTAACCCAACTTTCATTACTAAAAATAGACAAGAAGTGCTAGGCATCACAGTTGTCTCAGATTTTATTAAGGAGAGGGTATTGAACTGGAAAGTGTCCGAAGGCCATACCTGTACTACTAAAGGCCATTATGTTCTTCATTTTGTGGCCGCATAACAGATTTTTAACTTGGATATTTCATACTCAAATTCCATTCCTGGTACGTCGTAAGTCATATTTTAAATAAGGAGAAAATCCTATGGGGAATAAGCATTTTAAAACAATACAAGTCAGCAGGAACTGATGGCTTAATCCCTGCGGATATCCAGTGAACTATTGCCTCAACCCTACCGTGGCTATAGAAGTCATCTTCAAAGGCAGCTTAGAACTCTGTCACATTCCTAGTAAATGGACTGAAATTGCTATCCCAAAGACTTTAGTCTTATAAACGTATCCTCTTTCTATTAAAATCATTAGAAAGACAAATTGAGGCTTAGATCAAAGGCTGAATCAAGCCGGGCGAGCTCTCAGGATCTCAACACGCGTACTGTAAGGAACGATTGGTGGAAACAGCTCTCCTTTCCGGGGGCAATCACCCTTGCGTGTCTGGGTGTAGACGAGTCACTCAGGGGCTGGATAGATCAAATGCTTAAAGGCAGGATCGTGGACAGCTCATCTGGGTGGTACGTCTGCCGGCAGATACGAGAGGAGCGGAACACTGCAAGGTGGGGTTTTATCCCTCTTCTTTGGAATTTGGTCATTAATCCGATGTTGCTATTGCGGTCTTCGGTAAATATCCTTGCACGGTGAGTGAGCGCATGCAGTACTTACTCGGCTATCTCTTTGAGTGTCCCAATAGCTGCGGACAGAACGCAAACCCACAGAAAACGGGGCTGGTCCTCTTTACCTGGAAGTTCAAACTTCCTCAGTGTGATCCGCCAGTACTAAATAGTACTCGCTTGATCTTTACGGATAGAGCGAAACACCTCGGGCTACTTTTGGACAGCAAACTAAGCTGGAAACCAAACATCTTAGAAAGAGTAAAGAGAGCTACTATAGCGCTCTACTCCATTTGGCTCAAATCCATATCTATATGGACCTGTAACAACAATACAATATGTATATTGCTAAAACTACCGACCACATATCCCTTCGCCATCTGTTGAGCTGAGGTTCCAAACTGAGTTTCCCACCAGAGAGGTCTGGGTTACAGATAGGATATACAATTGAACACATGTTAGGAAACATGTGTTCAATTGTATATCCTATATATATAGAATTGAACACATGTTAGGAAACTCATCCACTGAAGATTTGAAATCATTTTGTCACTCTTCGTTGCCATTGCTTCGGGATCGGGACCGATTAATTTTAATTAATTATTAGCTTCAGCTCTTCATGGAATCAGCAATCTCATAACCCTCCACATTACCTACAACCAGATTGAGACAAGTGAAATGGAATCCGAAATTGAAAAATTAATGATAATTTTGAAAAGATTAAAATTTTATATGTCTTAAGGAATTCATGAATTGAGAAGTTTAACACTTTAGAGATTTTTTAAATTCATTTGTGGAATTTTTAGAATTTGCGCTTAGAATTTTTTTTTCAATATACATATAATTAAAAAAAATTATATCCTGAAATTCGTACGTAATAGACTTTTTTGAAAAATATGGGCTCTTATAGACGAAATTTAAATAATAAATGGCAGTTTACAATAACATTTTCTTTTTTCTGGAACATTCATAAAATTTACAATCCAAAATATATAGGGTAAATAGCCTATTCCTTAGATGCATGCACATTTAAAAAAAGGGCAACAGTACCTTCCAAGTGATTTAAACATTATCTGTTTAACAAAAAACTGCTTTTTGTATTTACCCCTTATATTATTCAATGTTTTCACATGGCAATAATAATTCATAAACAAAAATATCTGCTCTTTTATATACACATAACTCGTAACCCGCAAAAAATGCAATTTTGATACCCGCCCCCATTCATATATTCACTCATCCTACTAAATCAAACCAACATTTTCATTAAAAATCAAACAACCTTATTCGTATTTTTTTTTTTTGGTAGATTTGATGTATGGATATGTTCGGTACATTTTCCAAAAGAAAAACATTCAATATTTTCTTTTAATTTTCTTTGCAGCATTTCTTCCAACTAAAACAAATTTTCATCTCAGTTTATATTTTTTATTTTTTTTTGGATAAATGAAACGTAAAGAATAACATACAAAACAATAATAAAAAAATAAAAAAAAACAAAAAAAGTTTTCCTTTCATATATCCATTTTCCACATACATATGTACGTAAGTATATATACCAACCGCACCACAAGACGATACAACATCCAAATACATAATTCTTTTCACAACATGTATACATAATATGTACACATGAATATCTTTATCGTACTCATATCAACGAATATGTATAACATTGGTATACCATCGTATAACAAAAGGAACCAATTCATGTTTTATATGTTCGTCTTACGTATGTACGTACATATACCTTTCTACATAAACGAAAATCTAGAAATGAAATTATTTTTAGATAAATCGGAATCGTATAAAATTATCCCATTTATATGTCATCGCATATCGTTCGTTCTATTCAAAAAAAAAAATTAAAACGTTATGTAACAAAACAGAAAAGTTATGACAGTTTTATCACTTTCAGATAAACACAGAACACAAAAGATTACAAAGAACTATTCAAAGTGGTGACAACTTTAAGGTGGAAAATCATTCATTTTCATCTTGTTTTCATTTGTATAGAATAATAAATGGTTGGTCTGCGTAGTAAAATATATTATGTATAATGGATTATACCACAAAATTTTACTAAGTGATGAGTCTTTCTATATAGTGTCTACCTCTAGGTAGTACTGTAGCTCAATGTGATTGTTAATCGTAAAACAAATCGCCAATTCTTAGAAGAGCGTATTCTCTTAGCTACATAAAGCATAAAGGAAACAGTCCACGTAAGGGTTGGCTAATCTTTTATAGAAAATCAGCCTCACTCTCTTAAATCTCAAGATTCATTGTTTTAATGAGTTTTCTCATAATTTACCAACGGAAATTGGGTTTATTAAACTTTCATATGGTTTCCAAGAATAACACCACAGTATCCTTTGCTTGTCGTAGGAGGCGACTAAAAAAGCTCAACTGTTTGTAATGCCAACGAAAAAAAAATGGATGTCGCCAAACCAATATCGGACCCCCGCTCAAGTTTTCGGACACGAGACTTAGGATCGGCACGTGAAACGTTCAGTCACTTAAGAAACCAGGAGCATTGGATGACATGAAAGAGTATCGGCTGGAACTCGTTACTCTCCAAGAAACTCGCTGGCCTAAAAGGAGAGACCATGTGTCCAGGGCTATACGTTGCTCTTGAAACGTTACTCGGAAATCTTGGAGCTGGATTTTTTCTTGGGCCGCAGGTAAAAATCCTTTCCCTTTTTTGGATTTCCAAGCAGTTAATAACCGATTGTGTAAGCTTCACTTGCGCAGGAAGTTAGCCAACTATGAAGTTAGGGCCATGTCGAAAGAGACCCTATGTTCGTAAAAAGTAGTATTTTTTTGATTTATGGTAACCGGGTATGTTGGAGTCGTTGGTTTGTAAAATTTATATGAAATGATTAAGTTTAATTTGCCATCTTTTGGTCCACCGTTGCTTCCTCCAACAGCTAAAATCGCCTTGTCATCAGCAAAAGTTTCCACAGAGTTATTTTCTAATGTGGGAAGATCATTAATGTACAATAGGCAGAGATCGGCGTTTACGCATCATCTATTATTTTCTACGTTGCAGTATCGACGATCCGTAGACAACGTCGACAATAAATTGTTTTGAAATAGTATAAAGATGATTTCAGTGTAAATCGGAAAAAACTGCACAATTATGATAAAAAAATGCACAGGAACATTATACCTTACATTAAAATTAATTCGAAGATCTCTGACGATTAGACGAATTCGAGTTCAGGAAGGCTATGAGCTACTGAGTTATTAAAAAATCAGATAAACAGAACATTGTCCGCTAAACCAGCCAGACTCTATGACCAATTTTTGACAAAATTTAATGAATGTGTTTTGATGGATGACGAAACGTGCGTAAAAATGGATTTGAAACAAGTTGGCAGGTCAAAATATATATATTGACAAAAATAGTGACAATGCGCTCTCGCTAAATATATAAGGACTTCAACATAGATAAATTTGCAAAACGAATTATGATGGCAAAAACGATTTACCTGCAGTTGTCGACTCATGGTCTTTGCCAGGTCTTTGTGACATTCTTCACAGTAGTCGAATGTGTACATAACAGTAAGGCTAAGAAACGTATTTTGATTATATTTCGTTAACACGATTCACCAGTAAAATTTTGGTAACCGGTCGATTTATATTTTGGGATGCGACGGTTATACAAGCTCCTCGCGCTGCATCCTGGATAACGCTAAAAGTATAACCAACGCGAGTACGGGCGCGGTAAAACCCTAGTCCCGCCAGGTGGAGCAAAGACCCAGGGCGAACCCCGCAGCGTCTGTTCTCCATGTTAGGAGCGGCTTCAACCAGCGTCTGTTCTCCATGTTAAGGGCGGCTGAAGCGGGCGTCTGCCTTGAATCATGCGGCTCGCTATAGAAACGTGTACAAAGGTTGGACTGGACACCTTCAGATGGATTATCATCACCAGTACGTGATCCACACACGTAAACCGGTTGGGCAGCGGGCTAACTACCCACTCTCGTAAAACAATATCATGTTATAAACCCTACACTTAAGCCTCGGATTATTACTTCGGATTTATCACAACAACGACCTCGGAAATTGTACACGGACTACGCTATTAAAATGGGAACATGGAACGTATTAAGCCTACTGAGACCTGGAGATCTCCAAAATCTATCAAGTCAAGCCGAAGCCTACACATTAGACGTATTAGCATTACAAGAGCTGAGATTGTCAGGAAGTGGCATTCACGATACCAGCAATGGTTACACTTTCTACTATTGTGGCCATCCGAATGGAGGAGAATTCGGCGTCGGATTTCTCGTTCGTCGCCAAATGAATCAATACGTTATCGACTTCCGCCCAATCAACAATCGGATATGCACCATAAGACTCCGCACGCAAAAATTTCATATATCGATCGTCAACATTATACATGCCTACTGAAGACAAGTCGCATGATATCAAAGATCTATTCTTTATCGAACTTGAAGATGTCATCAACAGCATCCCACGCCACGATATTAAAATCATCGTTGGCGATTTTAATGCTCAAATTGGTAGGACTGCAGAAACAAACTCTCATATCGGACCAACCAGCTTGCATCAATCCAGTAACAATAATGGGCTTCGCACCGTCGAACTGGCATTGATGTATGACCTAGTTGTCTCAAGCACATTCTTCCCGCACAAGAAAATCCACAAGGCAACGTCGAGATCAAATGATGGAAGAACAGAAAACCAGATTGATCACATTATGATCTCAAAGAGACATTCCTCTAGTATCACTGACGTACGATCGTATAGAGGTGCCGATATAGACAGCGATCATATGCTTGACATCTTTAAGAATAAGTGCAAACTTTCATCCATATTCAATAGACAGGCAAAGAAGACCGTGCGCTGGAATCTCGATGCGTTAAAACAACCCGATTCTTTAGAGAGTTACCAAATGGCCATCACAGATTACCTTGAATGGCATAACACCAACCCCGAAGATCCATTCGATATTCAAGTGGAGTGGCAAACTGTACAGTCGGCCCTTACATCCGCAGCACAATCGACCATCGGAAGGAAACCACCGAAAACTCGCAATGAGTAGTTTGACGACCACTGCCGTCAGAGCGTCGAAAAGAAACGGCAACTGCGTGAAAAATGGTTAACTCGGAACACCAGAAGCGCACTAGAGCGGAATATTTGAACGCAAGAAAAGAAACGACCAAACTTCTCCGGCAAAAGAAACGCGCGCATATGAGACACTTTATCGAAGACATCAGCTTCCATGCGGCAAACGGAAACCTCAGAGACACCTTTGCTAATACCATTAATCTTACCAAAGATTTCCATCCTAGATCGACCGCCATCAGAAACAGGGATGGTGCGAGTTGAGAACAAGCCAACATGATATTTTAGCGGTTTGGCAAACTCACTTTCAAAATCTGCTAAACAGGACTGATGAAGTGACCCCAATTTGAGCTATTGCTCCACCAGGCGAGGAGGACTTTATCCCGCACCCCACAGCAGAGGAAGTGGACGCCGCCATCGCTAAACTCAAGAATGGAAAAGTGCCAGGTCTCGATGGAATACCCGCAAAACTATAGTACAACTCGGAGGAGCAACACTGGCATCAAAGCTCTATGACCTCATTCTCGCTATCTGGGACCAAGAGGTACTACCCAATGAATGGAAGACAGCACTCATCTGCCCTTTACATAAAAAAGGCGACCGTCTTAAATGTGAAAATTATCGCGGCATAGCTCTGTTAAATACTGCGTACAAAGTATTTGTGAATGTTGTGCTTGCCAGACTCATTCCTTACGCCGAACCTATTATTGGCGATTACCAGTGTGGTTTTCGCCCTAACCGCTCAACCACCGATCAATGTTTTACTTTAAGGATGATTCTGGAAAAAAGTTGGGAGTACAATATTAATATACATCAGCTCTACATCGATTTCCAGCAGGCGCATGATAGCATAAATCGCGACAACCTTTGGTCCGCGCTCATACGTCTCGGAATCCCGGAGAAACTAGTTTCTCTGTGCAAGCATTCAACATCTGAATCTAGCTGCAGAGTAGCAATTGAAGGCGCGATCTCTGACCCCTTTGAAATAACATCTGGCGTTCGACAGGGCGATGCACTCGCGCCGACACTTTTCAATCTGGCGCTTGAGTACGTGATCAGGAAAAGCGGAATTAAGACTCAAAACTGCATTTTTAACCAATCTAGCCAAATTCTTGGCTATGCAGATGATATCGTCCTTCTTGGACGAAGAACTCAAGACATCAATGACAATCTCGTACCGCTGGACCGCAATGCGCGGCGACTTGGATTATGCATTAACAGCAGCAAAACAAAATATCTAGCAACATCCCGGGAATGCTCTAATGCCGATTTCGAATCCGGTGAACACAACTACGATGGCGTACAAGACTTCAAATATCTCGGGTCAACAATAAAATCTACGAATGATATTCAAGCAGACATAAAATCCCGAATCTAAACACCTATCGCGATCATGCAAACTTTTACTGTATAAAGCACTAATAAGACCGGTGCTTACATATGGAAGCGAGAGCTGGACCCTGGCCACCACCGATTGTAGAATTCTTTCTACGTTTGAAAGGAAGGTGATACGAACAATTTATGGGCCAGTGAAAGTTGCAGAGGACCAGTATCGAATTCGTATGAACCACGAAATTAGGCAGTTACTCGGAGGATGCGATGTTATTGGATACATCAAATCCAACCGAATCAGATGGCTTGGCCACGTCTCGAGGTCCCCATCAAACCGAATGATTAAAAGAGTGTTCCAACAACAACATCCAGCTGGGGTACGACATAGAGGAAGACCCCGATTGCGTTGGTACGATGACATCCGACAAGATCTGCGTATATTAGGATGTCGTAACTGGAGGCAACGAGCGATGGATCGAGATAGTTGGAAGTCTACAGTGCAGGCGGCAAAATCCCTTCATGGGATGTAAAGGCCAGAGAGAGAGAGAGAAAGGTCGATTTATAGCAAACAATTTATCGTGTGAAACTCATTAATAAGCAATAAATTATTTTCAATTTGACATGTTGGATGGAAACTAGGCAACGGAATAAATTTATTTCTTGACTATGAACTCGACATGTTGGATATAAATGAGATGGTAAAGGTTTGCAAAATGACTAACTTGAACGGAACTATAGGCTAACCTTTGACCGATTATAATGAAACTCCACATGTTGGATGGAAATAGGATTTCTATGTGATTTTTGATTTGAAAAAAGTGGGATTAAATGTTTTTTCAATACAATTCTTGAATATGGCCAACTAGAATAGGGCTAGTCCATTTCTCGGCCGATTATTACGAAACTTTATCTGTTATAGAAACAAGATTTAAAAATGAATTTTAAGATTATTCGTAAACCGATTATGATGTAATTCGACATGTTCGGTTGAAATGAAAATTCTATAACATGATTTTATAGTTTTGGGATATGGCCTTCACTAATTAAGATTAAGTTTCTCTACCTATAAAAGTATTTCCATTCGTTTAATGTAACAAAATCTGTCCTCGTTTGTGAAAATTTGTCCTTAAAATTAGTATAATATAATACATATTATCTGGTAGAAATTTGCCTTCAATTAAAAAAAAAAGAAAAGAAAAATGTTTAAATTAATTTTCAGTTAACTTTTACAGAAATTGCCTCATTCCAGTTGGCCATATTCCACAATATGATACAATAATAATACTCTATAGAAGCTTATCTAAAAATCAATTTATAATCCCATTTCAATCCAACATGCCGGATTTCATCAGAATCAGTTAAGGAATAGCTCAGTTAAGTTTCAGTATAGGTAAGCCAGTACCTCGATTTTGTTGTCTTTTTGAGACTATGAGACTAGGAGAGTAAAAATTACCAGAAAATAGTAATATTAGTGAGTATGTGTGTATTTGTGCGCATGCGCTGTTCAATTTGTTTATATTTTATTTTGACAAAAATTCAAAAGCTTTCGGTTGCAAAAATATCATAATAGGATAATAAGTAAACATAATAATTTATGTACTATATACTTTTGACATAAACGTCAATTCTCCGTCGCAATAGCAGGAGAAAACGGAGTGTAAGCACCAAAAATGTTATTATTTTTGTTCTTTATACCGATTTATACCGATTCGATAATTTTTGATGCTTATTGTACACTCTCAAAACAAATACACATACAAAAAATGACAACACACAACAACAATATTTAATACCCTACACAGTGTACGTATACAAAATATTTGGCAGTCTCATAGTCTCAAAAAGGCAACAAAATCGAGGTACAGAACTTCATTCTAAAATCATTTTAAAATCCCATTGCTCTTCAACATACTGAGTTTCATTAAAATTGGTCATCCAGAATTTTATTTAAAAATCAATTTAAAATCGCCCTTCCATCCATGTATGTTGAGATTAAGAAATAGCCTAATCCTCATCTAGAAGTCCAAATATCAGAACATTATCGTGATAACCGGCGCTACTTTGCTATTGTAGTCCAACTTCGCAGGTATTGTTTCGGATTCCAATGTTTGCTCATCATATGGTTGAAATATTTTGGAAAGAACATTTTGGCACATTTTTCATATGCAGTGCTATGTTTTAATTTGACGTTTAATTGTTTTGTTGCTGTTCAAAGAGAAATATAATTACTACAATTTCACTTGTTTCTATACTGTTAAGTTCGATAGTATTTTCCCAAGTCGATTGCTGTGTGTCATGCACAAATATCTGTACTTTCTAGTTGCTTATTCTGGAGAACCATTAAGTTAATTTTCGATTATAAGGTCTGTCTAAAACCATCCCAATTAGAGTGTTTATTTACTAAGGTACGATTGCTTTCTTTTGATATATGATATTTTCATTTATTTAGCTGCAAATAGGTTACATATATGTTCGTAACCAATGCCACCCTTACCATTAGACTATTATTGCTGCAGCTCAAGGGCATTGCGGGTTTTAGGGCGTACAAAATTTGTATTTGGTGTATTAATAAATTTCGGAAAATATCATGATGAAATGGAAGATCGATAGCTTTACATTTTTGGACAAAATTTCAAGCAGTACTCTTTACTACGCTTTCGAAACACGTTCCAAGTACGTCCATAAAGGGTGGGCCAATGTGTATTTCACCATAAGAACGTTCTACAAACATGCAGTGTCCTCTGAGTATCCCCACGAACGTTTTTAATTCACGTCTACGTAGGGAGATTAGTGTATTTGAGCGTTTCAAGTCCAGCTTTGGCCAGACTTGTCTATAACTTCACTACATGTGATAGTGTTAGTCCACCTTCCTTTCGCTGAGGCTCACCAAATATGCCCTCTCCGGTAGCAGTTGGAGGGTTATGCCTAGCTAGTTCGTCCGCCCTGCAGTTCCCCATGACGAGTGGCCGGGGGGACCCAGATTACTCGAATGAAATGCTCATTCATGCCATTTAGAGACAAGTGGCAACCCAACGCCATTCTTGATGTCAGAGAAACTGTTTTCAGTGACTTGATTGCCGCCTGACTGTCCACATAAAATGCGATATCAATATAGGATACCACATTATGTCTCAGCCAAGTCAAGACCTCCTCACTCGCTATCACCTCTGCTTGGTAAACTCCAGCGTGTTCGAACAGGCCAATGCTGTTGCTGTGAATGGTGAACTCTATTGGGATGTGGACGATGTTTCGTTTCAACAAGACACCGTCTTGGTGCCATCTATTTAAATTGAGGCCAATTGAGGCATACGCCATAATAAAGCACTGATTTTTCTAGGTTCATGATTGATTATGCTATTAACCACTAGGCGGCTACCAAGTGGCTAAATAATTTAGCCTCCACTTGAGGTTGCATTTCGACGATTTACGTCGGCGATGTAGACGATATTTTTGGTGTGGCATCACAGTACTATATTAGATTAATTTGGTGCAAGTTAATTTAAACGTTTTTACTCGATTGTTGCATTTCATTTTTCGATTGATCAATTTTATAAATGAGTCATTTTTAAACGCAACAAAATGTCTTGAACCGGATAAACCCATATGTAAACTATACTTCAGTGTTATATGGTGGTTTGATAACAGAAAAATACATATTTTTGTTTCTTTTATCAAATCAAACAAATACAAATAAAAATGGCAAATATATGTATGTATATATAGATATAATATCTTAAGACAACATGAATAGCAAATTTTATTACAACAAACTAAACAAATATGTATATAAGAATATTTATATGTACGATCGCTCATAATTAGATCAAGGTCTATTATGTTTTATGGCTTTCTTATTGATTAATAACACTTATTTAGCATTTATGATGAATAAACGAGCGTATAACAGTTAAACAGAAATTTTTATTACAAATTTGTATTTAGGATATATACACTAGTTATGCATTGTCTTAAATTAGTTCTTTTGATTTATGGTCCAATAAAAATGTTTGCTATTTGCATTTTATTTTTAAAATGTGCGCATTCTTTTGATCAAATTTATCGTTTATTAAGTGCATCAATATTTACTTGTTGGCTTACTCACCCATAAAATAGATATAAGAGTAGTGAATTTAACTTTTATAATTACATACTAGGGTCAGAATAGCACCGCAAGAATATACACAACGTAACTAGCAACTTTAATTCAACTTTATTATAGCTGCGGTTGTCTTCTACGCGGTAGAGAAAGGCAAAGAGACAGTCGTAGTAAGGGTATAGAGAGTCGTATACAGTGATGGGCGTTTACGCGACATCTTTTATTTCCTACGTCGGCGTGTCGACAATCCGTAGACGACGTCGATAACGTCAATAATGTAGAAACTTAGTTCGAAACTAAGGTGACCAAATTTCTTTAAGATAAATGCAAAACAACGATATAAATTGTTTTAAAATAGTAATTATGATTAAAAAATGCACAGGAAGAGTATAACTTACATTAAAAGTAATTCGAAGATCTCTGACGATTAGACGAATTCGAGTTCAGGAAGGCTATGAGCTACTGAGTTATTAAAAAATCAAATCGTTCAGATAAACAGAACTTTGTCAAGTGGATTTGAAACAGGTTAGCAGGTTAAAATATATATATTGACAAAAATAGTGACAATGCGATAGTAAAGAATTATGTAAATTTTTATTTTTTAAATCTTTCAAAGCTGAACCGGAAATTTCAATCCTAATTATCGAACAATGAATATTTCGAAATTAGAATTTTTAAAAGTATCAAAATTTCTATATATTTCAATTGATCGCATAGAAATTTTGAATTTAGAATTATAAAAATTAAATTACAAAATTTAATGTTTAATTTCATTGTTCGCTGTAGAATTTAGCTTTCAGATGTAGATTTGTAAAATTGTATTTCAATATTTTTTGGACGCATTCGAAATGACAAATCCTGAATTTTATTAAATTTATGAATTTTATAAATTTTAATTGGTCCAGGTACTTCGATCGAATTGATAATGATTTTTTAGTTAAACAATTCACAATCTGATATTCCAGTTTGAATTATTAAGTTTTAAAATTTTGCCTTTTTCCAAATATTAATTTTCAATATATCGAATTTAGGTTGAATTTTACAATTCCGAACTCTGAAACTTCCATTTTAACTATAGCATTCCAAAAATGTTAAATGCCTAGCATGTAGAAAAATTCCAAAAAATTAATTTTTCTTGATCTGAATTCGAAGTTTTAATTCTAAATTAAATTTAAATTTAAATTTTGTTAAGCAAGGTCAAATTTAAAAACTAATTTTAACAGTTTTTAAATTTGACGTTGTTTAACAAAATTTTAATTTAAATATTTAATAAGATTTCGAATTTTTTTAACTCAAACAAATACTTAATCGAGTCAACATTTGAAAAATTTTGATATTTTGGTAAAAAAAAATTTATACTTTTCTGAAAAAAAATTGAGAATTTCAATTTAATCAGGACGAAATTAGTATTTAATCCAACAATTTCACAGATCGATGATTAGAATGGAATTTTCGGATTTACATTTAAAAATATTTTTATTTCAAAATTCGTTTGTTTTCACAATTAAAAGAAATATTAACTAGTCTAAGGTTCCAATTTGTTTGGTAGTTAAGCTAGAAACTCAGTGTACTTATGCTGTGCTGTACTAAAATATTTGTATCTGATCGTGTTCAAATGAATTTAGAATGGAGAATCCAAAAGTAAAATCTATGATACTATATGGATCAATACTTGTGAGAAGTCTGGTAAAAATGAGACAAGTAATAATATTTTCGACCAATCCCAGATTACATGTGTCAATCTGTCACTAGACCAAATTAAAATTTTCAGATAGATCTGTCGTTTAGTTCAGTTTTGGTAGCCATTGAAAACAGACAGCCCAATGTTTTTTTGAAAATATGGAAAAAAGTGAATTTCGTGTGTTAATTAAACATTATTTTTTGCGTGGAAAAACCATTACGCAAACCAAAACAAAGCTTGGTACATATTATGGCCACTCTTCACCATCGATTAAAATGATGCACAAGTGGTTTACTGATTTTCGTTGTGGTCGTACAAGCACAACTGAAGCCGAACGTTCAGGACGCCCAAATGAAGCCACCACACCAAAAATGGTTGAGGAACATTTTAATATGAAAAAGCTATCCGCGCGTAGGTGCCGTGTTTGCTTACAATCGACCAAAAACGCACACGTGTGACAACTTCAGAGGCAGGTTTGGCGATGTTCAAGCGAAATAAAAAGGAGTTTTTGCGTCGTTTCATAACTATGGATGAAACATGGATCCATCACAATACACCGGAGAACAAAGAACAGTCTAAACAGTGGATTTCTACTGGCGAATCTACGCTGAAGCGGGCTAAGCTGGTTTTAAGGCCACAGTTTTTTGGGTTGTACGCGGCATAATTCACATCGATTACCTTCAAAAGAAGAGGATAGTCAACGGCGAATATTACTGCAACTTATTGGAACGTTTTACCGACGTTTTGAAAGAAAAACGACCGCATTTGGCGAAGAGAAAAGTTCTCTTCCATCAGTACAATGCACAGGTGCACACGTTTGTAGTTGTCATGGCCAAAATCCATGAATTACACTTCGAATTGCTTCCACATCTGCCATATTCTCCAGACTTAGCTCCCTGCGGCTTTTTCCTGTTTCCGAACTTGAAGAAATGGAGATCATCGATGCAACAAACGCCTATTTTGAATGGTTGGAGAAATCGTATTATTCGGAAGGGATCGAAAAACTGTCAAAACGTTGGACTAAGTGTAAAAAATTTTCAACGTAGTCGCCTTTTATGACTTCGTTGAAAAAAATTTTTTGGCCGAAAATATTATTCCTTGTTTTATTTTTACTAAATTTCTCACTCCGCCCTCGTTTACAAGCGTATAGACCCGCGTCCTAGGAGTGTAGTTTGTTTATTCCAACATTCTAACGGTAACCAAAATTTAAAAGTAAATGTCAAATTCTTCAATATGTTTGGTTTGCCTTCAATTTTTATAATCAAATTTGTTTAACATACTAAAATGTCAAATTTAAAACGACTTGTCATATAAAAATTGAAGTGGAATTTTAGGAAGCCTGTATGAAACTTGAATCCAATTTCAAAATTCAACAGTTCTATGTAGTTGATCAAATATTGGATTTTGAAAAACTTTGCGGTTCTAAAATTTAAGAATTTTTAAAATCAAATTTCGATGTGTAATTAGTTCAATTTTGAAATGGAATTTTATTAAATTTAAATGTTGAACATTTGTTTAATGTAAAATAAATTTTAATGTTAAAAATTAACGAATATGAAAGTTTTGAAACAAAATCAGGGATTGATTTTTTAACGAATGAAATAATTATCTGGACTTCATGAATTGCAAAAACTGTTTGATTTTAGTTAGAATTAGAACTTCTAATATAAAATTCAAATATTAAAATATGAAAATATCTGGTCAGCCTAATAATATTGGTCCTTTAAATTTAATAAGGATACGTACATAAATATATGTATGAATAATTGTATATATACCATTCAAGTAGTTTTGCGGGAGCATCACCACGTCATATATGTATGGTATGCGATTACGTACCTTAATTAGCATCAGTTTCAGTTTATTGCATTTGATCAACCATTATAAGTTGAAAGAAGCAAACAATACTCTCTTCACTATACATACAAGATACAATAACTATTACAGCTAAACGTAAGTGAATGATCCAATGATTATATTTCAACAGTAGTTTAGAGGAGAGTTGGATGACGTTCAACCAATAAAAGTTTGGTAAATGAAACAAATAACACTTGTAGTCACAGTAGTCACTATCTAGATGACGCCACTTATTCAACGAAAAATTAGAAATTTAATCAAAAAAAGTAAACAAAACAAAGACAAAATGACAACTCAGTTAAAACGTGATGTGAAGTGAAAATTTATTTATAATTTTTTAAATTTAATAATTAATTTTTTATTTAATTAATAATAAATTATCTTTATTTAAGTTATTTGGTGTACATTGTTTAATTACTTTCAATAAATAAAATATATCAAAATGAAGAAAACATACAAATTCCACACACAAAAGTCTTCGTAAAAATTTTTATTGAACAATGTTTCAATACTTTGTATGGTAGCCTTTTGCTTCAATAAGGGCTTTAAGCCGTCTAGGCATTTATTCTCCCAAGTTATTAAGAAAGCCATGTTGATATTTTGTCATTGTTCCAAACCGTTTTTCTTTTAACATTTGTATATTTGTTATTTTATATTTGATGTTCGTAGTTGATGGTGGACGTTCTATAAAAGCCATTCCTTAACAATACCTATAAGAAATGTATGCAAATTAATATAAAATCGCTACGAGAATATTAATATCACCTGCGGTGTGTTTCGGATCACCTTGTTGGAAGTAATACCCGTCCAGAAGGCCTAATTTTTCAACCGACGGGGACTTTGATGTGGAATTCAAGAATACAATCTAAACATCTATCAAGTGCCGTGAGCTAAAGCTTTACAAAGCGTTGATCAGGCACGTCGTTAAGTCTGGATGTGAAAGTTGGGCGCTGACGGATGAGTACGAGAGACCTTTCTTTACATTTGAGAGAAGAGAAGAGTCATTCGTCTGGTTTATGGCGCAAAACACGAAGCAGATGTTACATACCTAGCTCTGATATTGTACATGAAATAGGGATCTCAGCGAGAACGCTAATAAAAATTCCACTTAATTTTTAATATATAATATAATATAGTTGCCATCTATAGATTTCGTTAAAAACGTTTAATGCGCCGGCTGTTGAGCGAAATTATACTAATTTTTATCGAATTTTGTATTATGGTTACGCGACAAATATCACGGAAGCCGTCAATATAATATAAATTGCCGATAATTGAACGAATATATTACGATTATTATTCAATATATTACGCTCGTAATCTGAAAAATCAGTAGGAGACATCCTTTTTACAACACACGAAATTAAAATTTATTAATTTATGGTGATTGAGTTCCGAATCCTTTTTATTATTTTGTTGGTAAATGTGTAACATAAAAATATTTTTAGGTAACAATAATAAGGTGAGTCCCCTTATTTTATTACCGCACCACCATTTTTTAATTGGTCCTTGCAACGTTTTTAGTTCACAGGACATAAAAGTAATTTCCAGTGTGTGTTGTGTGTAAGAGATAAAATATCAAAGGGTTAAAATATTTATATTTTTACACTACAGGATTTTTTTTTATGGTTTTATAGTTTACTGACAATTTTACGTGATATTTAGAATGTACGGTTTGTTAAAATACAGTGAATCAATAATTCTCAGAACACATATATGTATATTCTCTATATTAGTATATTTTGATATATTATGTTTGTATATATTCGGTCATGATATAGATATCCTCCCACATTTAAATCTATCCGTAATTGTCTGGGGATGTTGGAAAAAAGTTAATTAAAATTTTTATTTTTTGTTATAATTGATAATCAATCAAAAAATTTTCATCGCACAAAGTTATCAAATTGATAAAATAGAAGGTATATGTATGTCGTATTATATAGGTGAGATGGGGAGTTGTATTTGTATTAGGTTAGGTGTTCGTGTTGTACACATCATGGTTAGATAGATAAGATAATTTATTTAATATCAAAAGGGGATCCATATTTAATGTGATTTCTCAACCAAAAGAAGGGTTGATTGTATGTATTTGGCAAGATATATACGCACACGTATATATAACCTTCATTCCAATTGAATAATAAAATAACATACATATGTATTATCGTTTTATAACATGAAGATAAGTTTTATTGGACACCTCATTGTAATCGATTTAAAATATAAATCTGCTATTACACAATAATGATACAACGTCGTAAATGATTAATTTATACTTAAAGATTAATAACCAAAAAATTGTATGTTGGTAATTGCACTCAATATGTCGTCAGTTGGGAATTTAGGTCATCATGCAGTTAACGCTATATAGTAGTAAAACCTATAATTTTTTGATTCAATTACTTAAACAAAAACAAAATCAATGAATTTCTCTTGCATGGATGCCATTCCATCCATTAAGTGGTTATTCCCATAAATTAAAAAATTATTTAAAACGAATTGATTTTAAATATATTTTCAGATTTTATTTTGTTATTTTCTTGTAATATTTCAAAACCTGGCAGTTAAATAATCCGTTCCGTTATTCCAAATAACTTAATTTTTTATTGATGCGATATTAATAACCACAAGTGCGAACAGTAGAAAATGTATTTAGAAAATTGAGGTGACAAGGCAATCGTTACATATGTAAACGTAATTATGTGCGGGTGGTGATTTATGTTAAACTATGTACTAAGAATTAAAATTTCAAAATTTGTAAGATCGAGCAAGTTAAAATCCCATTATCCTTGTGGTGTCCTCGGAGTGACTATAAACTAGGAGATTCGGTGGAATTAAGTAAGAGCTTACAGATGGCACTGTCAACTGATAAATATAAAAAATAGTTTACTCAGTATTTAGCGTTTGTTTTCCGTATTATGAACGACTGTATCGCAGATTTGAACCATATATACGCTTCAGAAATAAGCTATTTTTACATTGAGCCAAATCCATCAAAAAGATTAATAATTTCTTCGATATGCTCTATATGTATGAGCTTGTATGTCCGAAAATGTTAATCATTTTGTTGATCGAATAATTTTATTAGTTTACAATAAAAGACGTGCGAATGTGGTATACCATCAATAATAATAGTAATTGATGAAAATCGTTTTCGGTTGTTAGAAATAATACTTATAACCTATACGACAATAAAAATAAATATAACAAGGGGATTCCACAATTAAAAAAGTATTTTTAAATTCCGCAGCGAGGAAATTTTGTGGAGATTCCTACTCAGAAGTTTACTTCTATAATAAGACGTGAGACTAAAGCGATTCTCCAATTGTTATATGTTTGAGCAAACGAAATCTATAGCAACAAGATCGAGTGTGCCAGTTAGATGAATGAGAGGCATAGCTTAGAAAATTTCGCAGCACTTTAAAAAATTGCATAAACACTATGAAGAATCTTTCCGTACGACCGAACCAGAAACACTAGTTGAACGAACGAGGAAGATCTTTACGGGTGATTTTTATTTGGGGTGTACCGATTTTCTTTAATGCTTTTCTCTAATCCGGTTAAAGTTATATCCAAGAAATTGTACAGCTTAAGTTTTTACGATTGAGATTAACGAGATTGGATCATGCGGATTACCAATAATATATTAATTTTATGGCCATTTCGAAACTGTTTATTTTCTCGAACATCCTCTTAAGGTTGCCATTTATCAAAAATGTTTAAAAAATAATAAGTTATTCAAATTTTAAACGAAACTTTACAACTTACTGTTACTTCCATGATTTAATTTGCTCGTTGGAGTGTTCACATAACCAAATTTAAAAAAGCAGTGTTATTTCTTGACCTTTAATTGTTTACACTTGCGAAGACAAATTAAAATTGAGGAACATAATGTCGATAATACGGTAGACATTGTATAGACTAAGCTGTCTACAGTATTGACTTTGTTTTGACTTTATTTTTCCTAAACTACATTTCAGTTACATAGTTAGGAGTGCAATTTGATGATCCTTTTTTTATCGATCTGGACATTTTTGTGTGATATTTTATTTCAACACTAAAGTGTGCTGATTTTTGGATTAAAAGTGGAAAGTTAATTCCTGAAGCTGGGTACACTTAACGATTCGAAAAATAAATTAATCGGAAAAAATCCTTCTTGAGTGATCCTTTTAACGAAATTCTTCATCTAACTTTCACATAATTGAGGGGTGTATCTCACCAATATCAACTCGAATATTGTACTTAACTTTTTGAATGACAAAATGCTTCTAAAACTTTAGCGTAAACCTTTCATATAACTTCCTTACAAAAAAAATTTAACGGGCGGTGCTATACAATTACAATTTCTTCAGTTAATCTATGGCTGCATGAGCAATGTTTCAATTTCGACATCAACAGCATAACTAGATTCTTCAAATTAGTTTATTGAAACAACAACAGGTGAACGAGAAGAAGCCTGATATACTAAAACGAAATATAACGAGTTATCATATTAACTTGAATTTAGGGGCAGCAACCTTTTACAATTTGATATTATTTACAGATAAATGATAAATTCTTTTATAGTAGGTGAAACTGAGGTGTTTCAGTTTTACGAAAGATGTACTCAAACATGAGATTAAAGAATATCGAGGACAGAGCATCTCCCTGCCAAACACTCGAGTTAACTGCAAAAATTGTCGATAGTCTGTTCTCAATTTTAACACAGCATTGAGACTACATCACTGTCATTCTGGACAATCGTACCAATTATTTGGGAACACCTAGATATTCCAGGGCAGGCCACAAACTATCTTTGATTGATCGAGTCTACGCCTGCAGTAAATACAGGATCACGTGATGTACAGGGATGAACGTTTCATAATATTTAGATAGAATCATCCGCAGCGAAACCCTCCTTGATAGTGACCAACCAGACCCTCAGTTAGAAGGGTGATTTTATCCAACAAAATATAGGACAATAACTTGTAAAGGAGAGCTATACCGCGGCTACTTTGTATTCATCAGGCATAACTTCAGTTTGCCATACTAATCGAATTAGATCGAAAAGGCAATTTCACAAAGATATCATGAGCTCAGCATTAGTGCAGTCCACTCCACTCACTGAACAACTGTCTGTGACGCATGATGAAAATCAAGCAGTTCGGTAAAATGTCCATTCCACGTGTCGACTACTGCGTCGATGTTGATACTGAGGTTTTCATCCCAGCTTGAATCGCGGTTGACGATGGCGTGAATGTATGGTGTAATCCAGTAATTCCTTTAAACAAATTACGCAAACTGCGCTCATTAGTTGTTGTACTTTCAGAACCTCGGCCTTCCACTTTTCTCGCTTCTTCCGTCTACCAATTTACTTAGCTGCCCTCCTAGCAAGAGCAGCCTTGGTTTTGAAGGAACAAATGCGCCGGCGACGGTGGATATTGCACTTTATTTTGAGTGCAGTGTATTTAAATCATTGAACATTGTTCATTATTTGTTGTGGCAGTATCGAATATCGGTGAGTTGAATATTCGGGCTGCTACAGTAACCCTTCTCCAGATGAGAAACCATAGATTTTGAGACGTGATATGTTAAACCGGACGGTTTTATATTGTTTGCTGGCTGATATTGCAATCTGAAGATTGCAATCCAGTACGAACCTTATCAACCCTGGCAAAGACGTAATCGCAATTGTTGGACGATTTTGGAACGAATATGTTGGTTTGATTCGTTGGTCTTGTTGTCGTGGGGATAATATTTTGCATGGTGGTGCGGAATTGGTCGATGACTGTGTCAGTTTTGAGTAGAGACGGTAGAGGATGTTCGACGAAGAACTCACCGGGCAGCTTGATGGTTTGTCCGTAAACCATTTCCGCTGGTGAGCACTTCAAATGTTCTTTAACCGTTGCTCGAATACCAAATAGTACGATTGGTACTTCGGAACTCCAGTACATGGTGTTGCCTTGGACCTTGAGGGCAGCTTTGAGCTGGCGATAGAAGCGTTCGACCATGCCATTGGCTTGTGGGTGGTAAGCCGTTGTACTGGGTTCCTTGATCAGTTGTTATCTCAAGTGGAACACCAAATTGTGATACGTAGTTTTGCACGAATGTGATAGCAATGGTTGCTGCAGACATGTAGATCATGCAGTACGCTTCTGGCCATCGAGTGAAACGATCGACACAGGTGAGTAAATGAGTATATCCATTGTATGGAGGAAGTGGTCCTACGATATCCAAATGAATGACCCTATTCTGGTTTTCCCCGGGAATTGGGAATTGGGAAAAAATATTTCAAAAATTCCCAACTAAAATAATTCCCAACTTTTTATTCCATTTTTCCCCATAGCGTATTCTGCCAAATTGGGAAAAATTTCAGCAGTACAAATGCTTACCACTAAATTACAATTGCTGTTAATTTATTATTATAAATAATTAAAAAATTGGAAAAACAGAAAAATTGAATAAAATGTATTTAATGTATCACGATTAATTCGTCTTTTGGATGATGACAAATAAAACCGGCGCTATAATTTACGCATTAGGCATAATTATTTGCAGGATACATCAAACCCCTTGGAGATGCACGAAGCGGAGTTTATTAATAAATATAGGATGCCCTAGCATTTGGTTTTGGCATTAAAAGAGAAATTGATTCTTTTATGGAGGTGTCAACTATACCAAAAGAAATTCGAGTTCTAGTTACGCTGAGTTTCTTGACTCAAGGTTAACTGCTATACACGTTTCATGGACGTTATTTACACACAAACTAATTAAGCTTTGTTTCTGTATGTACATACATATATTATCAGGTACTTTCCAAAAGAGAGTGGGTATGAATTACCTAAATCGCGTATCGCAGAGTGTGGTAACTCAATGAATAATCGAATTTTTTATAATTGTCGATGAAAATTTAATGCCGATGTACATAAAATTTCCACAATCGCCAACGAAAATTAATAAAGTCACAAACAGTAAGTGTCTATTTTAACTTTTCCATTTCAGATTCTATGAAAAGTTCAATCTTGCCGGCGTAATCGGTTGTATCGATTGTACCCACGTCTCGCTGTTCAGACGAGCAACTAGAGTCGAACATGTATACCATAATCGGCATTCCTATCATTCAAAGAATGTCCAATTCGTAAGAACACAGGTTACATTACGTAAATTATTTGCTATATTCGAGTATTCAAGATTCAAATTATTTATAGATTTTCGATTCTAATTTAAAAAATTTAAATGTTAATGCTTCATATCATCTTCAAATCATTGAAATTACTTTTTATTTCGATTTTGAAACATAATATTCAAAATTCCCATCTAATTCCCCAAAAAATATGCAGGGAAAAATAAACGTCAAAACCGCAGTAATATGGAATTATTATTTCCCCATTGAAAAAAATTCCCAATCGCCAGAATTCACTTTGGGAAAAAATAATTTCAAACTACTAGAAAAAATTCAAAAATTCCCAATTCCCAATTCCCAATTCCCGGGGAAAACCAGAATAGGGCCACAGATGGAATTTCGAATTATCCAAATGACGTTTTTGTGTGCCGTTGAACTTTCGATTTTTGGCAGGATAAACAGGAATGTGCCCAATGGGTCACGTCTTTGTTTATGCTGGGCCAAAAGTAGCGAGCAGTAATCAATTTACAAGTTGCGCGGACACCAGGATGTGAGATACAGTGTAGAGTATCGAAGATGGTTCTACGTAGTTGCTCTGTGATGTGCGGGCGATTTGCGATGTTTTGGAGTAGATTTTGAGGCCAGGTAATTTGAAAAGCTCTAGTTTCAGTTATGAACTAGCGTGACAACAGGAACGAGAAAGTAAATTCTGAAGTTCCAAGTCTGCTTTTTGGCCGTTTCGTTTGATGTTGTGCACGAAAGTGTATTCGCGTGAACGTTGTCGGTACCTTGAACATGCTGGATCTCCGTGGTAAATTGACTAACGTAATCCAAGTGGCGTTCTTACCTTAGACCAGGCTTGTGGTCGGTATAAATTGTGAACTTCCGACCCTCGACAAAATATCTGAAGTGTTTGATTGCTACATAGATATATTGCGAGTAATTCCCGGCCGAATGCAGAATATTTCTTTTCGGCATCCGAGAGCTTCTTTGAGAAGAATCCCAGGGGCTCTTGTCGTTGTACTGTTGCATCACTACTCCGACAACAGTGTTTGATGAATCAGTAGTTATGCTGAGCTTTGAGTCGCTCTGTGGATGCGACAGTAGTGTTGTGCGTGCCAATTCAGCCTTGAGTGACATGAAAGCGTGTTGGCAATCATCAAGCCAAGAGAATTTCTTGGCGGTTTTGGGCTTATGTAGTATTACTGCCAGATGGCTGTGAATTGGGTTGAGTATTTCAGTGATATTTGGTATATAAATCGGTGGTAGTAAGGGAAGCATGCCGATAAATCACTGAGTACTCTTGATTGAGGTTGGAGCTGGGAATTCTTTAATGGCATTGATTCGGTCTTGGAAAGGAATAATACCATTAGCGGTGATCTTGTGGCTGAGGAAATCAAGAGTGTCTTGATGTGTACATCAAACTCGACTAGTCGTTGGAATAGCGTTTCGAGATGGAGTTTGTGTTGGTTCTCAGTTTGAGATGCCACAAGAATTTCGTCTATCTAGACGAAAACGAAGTGGAGATCTCGAACGAAATGTGTGATAAGGTTAGTTAACGCTTAATTCAAATACGTTGATTTATATTTGAGTTTCACTAATTGGTTTGTTGTGGCAGTTTTCTTCGCGGTTGTGAGGTGTTGTTGCAGTTCCCTATGGGCTATATTTTGTTGCTCGATCGCAAGATGACACTCGTGATGAAACCAATAATTCGTTGGTCTGACTTTCAGAATACCTAAAGTCTGTTGAGCAGCACTGACAACCGAAGTTTGCAGTACCTCCCAGATAGAATTCACACAGTCAGGCTGGTAATTAGCTTCCTCAAGTCGTTCTGATTTCTGCCAGCTTTAGCATTAAAGTAAAGTCCTCGTGTTCGGGTATAGATCCCATCAGTTCGTCCAGACCATTGGCTAAATTCATGGAACTAAAAAACAGCCTTCTTTACCTTCGGCCAAAGAAGAAATCCAGCTCAGAGATTTCCGAGGTCATTTGCTCTGTAGAACAAGGTTTGTGTCCCAGACATGAAGAGCAACGAGTGCCAGGCGATACTCCTTCATACACGTAATTAGGCCTTCCAACACTCCTGGTTTCCTAAGTGGCTGCAGGTTCAACGTGCCGATCCTAAATCTCGTGTCCGGATACTTGAGTGATACTGTGGTGATATTGTTGGAAAACATGTTCGCAATTTAGGTTTACGAGGTATGTAACTGGACCGCCCCCCACCCTCTTCCGACCGTAGAGGTTTAAAAAATACCTGCTAAAATTATATAACTGAATTAAAAAATAAAAATATTGAAAATTTTATTTTAAGGAGACATAGAGCATAACAATCGTATCAATTAACACTATTAGTTCCTCGAGTGATGCACTCCAATTAGAATCTAAAATAAATATTTTGTGCTGAACAGTAGTTTATCCATCTTTGAGAAATCTCTATTTAATGTTTTGTTGTTTAATCTCAAAAAATCACGGAATTGCGGTGACAAAATATGTATATTTGCTTACCCGATTGATCTTATGTACAGATAATCCCAATCAACACGCCATCTATTGAATTACATAAGCTAGCTGTGCAAGTTGTCGTTTAATTATTTTGTTATTAAAACTATTTGTTTTGTAGCCTATAGTCGTGTTTTTTAATTCAAAAAATTTTCTTATTGGAATGAAGTTCTGGATAGAATTTTCTCATTTTTTCAGTTAAAATCCAAATGAATTTAATATTTTATCAATAAATAAGATACATTTAATGTTAAACTACACATTTTAATTCACTATTATCGAAATAAAATCAAATTTAACTTTATTTTTCAATGTTCTGGATAAAACATTGGTTTTTTCAAGTTCGCGATAAATTCATAGTACACGAACTCGAAAAAAAAGGGAAATTTTAAAAGGAAATATTTTAAACAAATATTTTTCATTGTTTTATGCTTGATACTTGTATTATTTCACAATAGACGTCAAAAAATATAGTTAGAAGTTGAAATTTATTCAAATAAATAGAACTTAAATTAAATATATTGGTTAAACTAAAAAAAAATTCCCAGTATTATTCCCGATGTTCTTATAGAACTTGAAGTTCTGTTAATAAAAAAACGCACTTAATAGGTCATAGTAAATTTTGTGTCATATTCATGTCATACTTTAATGTCTATCACATAATATGATATCTGGCCCCATTCAATGTTAAAATAGTTAAAGGTAGTAAAGATATATCCAACTGCAACTAATTAACGTATATAAGTATATGTAATAGAAACACCGCAGCGTCAAATTAAAACCATACCACGGTTACAATATTTAATAACTCAACTGTATACAGAAACTGATTTGGACATGAATGAGATAACCATATAAAACATATGAAAATGATAAAAGACAAAAATACGAAAGAAAAACTTTAAAGAGGCAACAACAAACAAATCAAAGCATGGCATGTTACGTCTGACAAAAATAAAGAAAAAGAAAAATTACAACAAAATACTCGCATTTGTTTTTATTTTTACGATACTGTTGTTGTTCTTTGGTTTGTTTCTTATATTTTCTTCTTTTGTTTTGGTTTTAAGATATTTTTTTTTGCTGTTTCGTTTCGAAAAAAATAAAAATAAAAATAAAAAATTGTAAAATATAAATACAAAATTTGTTCAGTTGTTCAGTAAACGCTGTCGAGTAAACATTGAAATTTTATATATGAGATAATTAATGAGAGTTTTTTTTCTTCTTGTTGTGATATAAAGAGAAATTTAAATTTCTATTTTGCATATACTATATCGAACTTTTGTGTGTGATTATTGAATTTTATTTTGTGCGAAAAATGTGAAAATATTTTTTATTGTGTTCCATAGTATTCGGTGTTTAAATTTTTCAAAAATATTTATTAATTATTAGCTACATTTTATTATTATTAATTGTTCAGACGACGTGAAATCACGGATTAGAAATAAAATAAACAACAAAAATAAAATCGCATGTGATCTTATTAATTTTCTGACCTTTACACAAATAAAAGCAAAGAGTAAAAAAATATCAAAAGAAAGAAAATTAATTAATAAATTACTATTATTATAGCGTGTATAGTGTGATTTGTGATGTTTTGTGGTTAATTAAATTATTTATTGTGTTGTATATTAAAAACAAGTTTTTATTTAAAATTTAAACTCCCGCTAAGTTAAAGGATTAATTTGTGTTGTTACACACAAGCAATACACATACATATATACAAAAATATTTACCGGAAGGAAATTGTTGTATACTTGTTTGTGCTTTTTGTTTTGATTTTGGAGAATCAAACTTTGAAGGTAAATCCTTGGATGTCCTCCTCATGTAATGCATTTAATTTACATTTTTATAGATTTTCATTTAATTGAATTATACTCGTATGTATACACTTTATAGTTTTACATGGATCTACACTTTATTTATTAGTAAATTGGTTAAGTTAGTCATGGTATTTTTTTTATATTTTATATAAGAGCGGTATTAACTTGTGTTTATGGTGATTAAACAGCTTTTACCGTATACATATTTACTATATATACAGTGAGAGTAGACAATATAATTATATTTTGGTATATACATGGTGTGTCGAAATCGATTAACTCTAGCAATTAATTCAATAGCTATTTTTTTAGATTGTATTGATAATTCAATTTGGAGGAAATCCCCTATCGAAATGCGCAGAATTTTTATCCACCAAATGCATTTCACTCTTAATTTCATTATAATTGAATTTCGTAAAGTACAGTCAAAATCTAATATGTCACGTTTGATACAAACTTAAACGATTTCGTATAAGTACATAGAACTATTACATAATATAAAAGTGTGGTTTTGCCGTTCCAAAATTTATTACTAAATGTAATTTCATTACCTACTTATGTAAGTAATTACATATATTACGTAAAGTACTTAATAAGCAATTCTATATACATAGCTTACTTAGGTATAAGACATACGATTATTGGGTTATCAGCTGAAAACTTGACTTTACCACATACATCACCTAAACAAATGGTCAGATATAAGTTCCATATGCTATTGGCGCAATTCTTCCGATTACAAATAGCATCAATAAAATATCTAAAATGATTACGGTTTAAACAATTAGTAAAGTAGTAAAGTTCCTAATAGTAAAAACACTATTAGTAAATGACTAAATGCTATGTATGAAAAAACTAAAAGCTCGAACTAAACCATTTATTGGCAGTTTTTCTGGCAATTACTTCAAAGTTGCGTTTTTTGTGGGAATTTTTTCAAGAAATCGTTGGTTCCAAGTACATATTTCAAGATTACTAATGCACCACAAACTAAGATTAATAACCGTAGTCTATCTAGTATATAGTTAGCCCATATCCCCAAGATAGTTTGAATACAACAGTTTGCCAATTTGATTTCCATACGTTCCCTCTCCTTTAGAAGTTTTTTTTTTTAATAAGTATTTATTTTATAATCTCTACTTGTTCTGGGGCTCAATGCTCTCCTGGCTATTTCGCAGTTCGCTTATTTGCGTCCTTGCCTTACGCCATTTTGTCAGCCAAATCGAGGACGCACAGCCACAGCTCCGATTTGTTTGACCATCTACACCTTGTATAGCTCCATGCCAGCCTGCACTAACATAAACCATGGCTCGGCCCATGGATTCTGCACATAGCCTTTAGAAGTTATTATTATGATTAAATTGATTTCAATACCTACTTATAACAACTTACATAATAGTTAGCGCAATATTATGTAATTTGAAACAACATAATGTACAATTATTCGTGTTTGAATATTTAGAAAGTCAACTGTTGATTGAAGGAACCGATGTTTTAATTTACCAAAATAATTAACTGATTGTTGAACGCTGACGGACGAGTACGGAGATGACTCCGAACATTTGAGGTAAGAATCAGGCGTGCGTAATTTACGGCCCAAAACGCCAAGTAGATGGTACATAGGCGCAGAGTTCGTTATAGGTTTTTTTTTATTTTTTATTTATATAATATTACAACTGACTTTATTCTAAGTCATCTATGTAATAACTTTTCTATCATAATCATATTGACAAGGTTATAACGTTATAGGTGACGATGGTTCCACGGTGTGGAGAACGACTGATTGTATGAAAATAAAATTGTATACAGTATGAAAACCAAGCTCAGGATCGAAACCGCTGGAACCGTAATGGCCTTTAAAATACTGTTTTAATAATAACTAATTATTGTTGACTATTTTCTTCATTAATAATCGATTGGAGTAAATTTCACCAGTGTCAATTACATTTTTAAGTTGTATCATTAACCTCTATCCATCTTCGCCAAGCATCCCTTATATCTCATACGATAACTTTAATATTCTGCTAACGTGAACCAAATCTGGCCATTGAACGACCACGATTTTTTTAAATAATGTCACGTTGATTATTTAAAGTGATCTCGGCTTCGATTTATAGTTATAAAACTAAATATTTTCACTCAAGAGTCATGGTTTCATATTATTATTTTATGTTAAAAGGTAAATTATAACTCAAAATGTTTAAATTTTCGATACAGCTTAGAGAAAGCGATTTTCAATAAATTTAAAAATTTCGAATTATAAACCGATAGTATTTGCCAGCGATATATAATTCAGTCGAGGTACTTAACCATCGAAAACGAGGTTTTAAAGCATTAGCTTATTCACGGTTCAATTGGAGTTACCTAATAAAATTTAGCGTGGTTTTGTACAGAATTAAAATTGTGTACGAGATATGCTCTTAATTTTAATGGCATACAAATAGCTGAACCGTATAGACGGACCCGGAAAATCAAGTATTTGTATACATAATAGGCTTATCATATCACCATTACGCATACTATAGATGTGTTCAGTATTAATGCTGGAAAATAAGTATAAACGGAATATCAATTGGTTGAAATGTTGCTTCCTATTTATAAATTAGATTACGATTGCCTGAATAATTTTTTAAAATTTAATTTTACAGTTTTTATTTTTGCTTCTGGTAACTCGTGTACTTATACAGATGACTTGTCTTTCAAAAATTTCAATTCACGAATTTAATTTATTAAATTTCCAGATAAATTAGATAAACTTATTTTTATATTTAATCGTGACAAAATTGCCAAATTGTATCAAAGTATTGATTAGTTACAGGGATAACTAATTAAGGTTAACATTTTTGGGCTCTCTTATTACTCACAATAACAGTGTGGGTGAGGATATTAAAGTGCGGCTGGCAGTCGTTCTTTGTATTCTCTAAGGCCACTGCTAAAATCTAAACACTTATCAAGTGCCGTGACGCTGAAGCTTTACAATGCCTTGATCAGGCCCGTTGTTATGTTTAGATGTGAAAGTTGGGCGCTGACGGATGAGTACGAGAGATGGCTCCTTACATTTGAGAGAAGAGTCATGCGTGTGATTTACGGCCCAAAACTGGAAATATCTGGCACATACCGAGCTCTGCACAATATCGAGATCAGAGATCCCCGATATTGTGAAAGGAGAGCCACCATATGGCAGGCGCAGAGGTCTTTGCGACGATGGCTCCACGGTGTAAAGAATGACTTGGCTTCCTCTGGTTGTCTAGGACAGTATGACGACCAAGCCCAGGAACGAAACCGTTGGAGCCAGATTGTTGACGCAGTAAGAGGCCAGTAATGGCCTTTAAACACTGTTATTATTATTATCAAAGTATTGATTGGCAATATATGTATGCCAGCAAAAATAAGCGACAAATATGGCTGCGGCGCTAAGTTTGTACTTAGTTGGAAACTCTTTACTTATCATGAGAATCACTTTTTGACGTAATAAATTGTATATTATTTGTTTGGGTCCGATACTCACGCTCCTATATCAAATTTAAATTTTATTATAAACTTTAGTTAACAATAACAAAATTGGGGATTCGTGGACCGCTAAATTTGTAATCTTCTTAGAGAATTTTATTAATTTTTATACTAAGTATTCTAGTTATAACAAAAAAGAGATTTGGACATATAGTATAAATTCAAATACTTATCCGTCATTATCTTATTCACGCGAAACAATTGAATTATTTATGAGTGTAAATGAAATGGCAAAACCGCAATCAATCATTTATTTGTGGCGAATTCTGTGAATTGGAAATTTTTAACGATTATAATCTAAATTAAATGATTCCATATACCATTAACATTTCAACATCTGGAATAAGGATTACACATAAACTCATTAATCAAAATGGTAATCGTGAGCGTGTGTGATATTTCATTCGAAATAATCTCAAACGAAATGTCCGGTTAGTTAAAGTAGATAATCAGCAAAATGCCAATTTTAAAATCTATTGATCACTATTCTATAAATATGTTTATCGTTGATCAATGATAAATTAATTTTTTTTTTCTAAACGAATTCGAAAATCTTCAATTTAGCTTTGACGATTTGTGGTATATAGGTACGTAAGTAAAAGATTATATAGTCGGAAGTGTTTTTGTAGTAATTTATATAAAATCAACAAAAACTTTTAACTAGCCTCAAAAAATTTTTTTTCCCGCATTTGGCTGATTTACCAATTTCCTAATTTTACGTAAGTTTCGATTCAACATTCAACCAAAACACGGTTTCGTTTCATAATATGTTTTAGAGAAATAATTTATATATGAACTTTAGGTTAGGTAAGCGTGGCCGTCCTATAGGACTAGCATAGACACAAAATTAGTCCGTATCTATACCACATTCGAGCTGCCTCCTGCACTCGTTAAACCATCCTAAGCTAACCAAGAAGCGTTTAAAGTCCCGAACTTCAATCTTACTAAGATCCGTGAGGTCGTTCAAAGAGGAAGTTCCCATAAATTTTGTTTTACTGTACGGTAGACTAGGACAGGTGCAGAGCAGATGGATCACAGTTTCCTCCTCCTCCTCATCACGGCAGCTGCGGCAGAAATCACGCGATTATCCCTCGTAGATATTACATTATACTTCAACCAGTCCATGACTTCCATTATCACGATAAGTTCAGCTTGAAAACCACTGCAAAAGTCGGGAAGACGAAAAGAGCGGTTGACCCCTAGAGCCTCACAGAATACCCCGCAGCCAACCCCTCTATCCCTTTATGAGCTATCCGTGAGGAAGCTTAGCGCCTCATTGTCCATAACCGTTTCGTTCATCCAGTCCTCTCCGGTGGGAAACTCAGTTTGGAATCTCACCTCAACAGATGGTAAAGGGATAGAGCTTAGTCGGTAGCTTCCAGAATACCCCTGTTGCATAGAATAGATGAGTGCCCTATATTGTTACAGGTCCACATAGATATGGATTTGAGCAGAATGGCTGTGCTAGATGCAAGCTGCTCGGCCGCAATATCGATGTGAACTTTACTATTTACCAACAAGAAAAACTTTCACTCACATAAATTTTTGTTTTGCTAGAGGGAAATTTGATCAAACAATTAACATCAGACAAAACTAATCGAAGTGTGACGATCATTCTTTCCTACATATATTGTTAAGACAAAATTTGTAATAGTTAACCTTTTTTTACTTCGTCTTGGTGAACTTAGAGCTTTAAATAGATTTAGAGTTGTGTGAAATTCTGTAGAACATTACAAATATCGTTTCGTGAATACTGAATGATTCTCCCTACTTACAAAAAAGCTAGATAACAGAAAACTAAAGTTAAAAAATTTTAGTGATTTTTTTTAATAACTATACTTATTACAAATTACAAAATTTAAATTTGATAAAAAGCAACGACAAACTATTTTCGTTGGATATTATTTTTAAATAACAACAAATTTCGAATCGAAAATATGTGAAATATCAGTTTCAAGAACTCCAAATATCCTTGTCTAGCGCAATGGTAGCATAGCTCTGCAATCCCAATTAAAAATGTCCATCGGAATGTGCTTCTTAGTAAAAGAAAGAGACGTGTGTTCTTATTTTTATCGAATCAAAAATTAAATTAAATTTCAAATTACAATTAGGCAAGTTGTATATAAGCATATGATTCCTAAAGCTGACGTTTTTATGTTAATCGAATTAGCATTGCATATAGGACTTTAATTTCATGATTACATTTGTGTGAGCATAGCATTGGCATGTTTTAAAATAAACTTTTCTGTATAGCTGTATCGATCTAATTTGAAAATAATTTCAAAATTATTTGGACTATAAAATTTTAATATGTAGTATTTCAAGCTTTATTATTTTATTCGAATGACGTAAGCGGACTTTTTGTGTCTATGTACATACATAACATGTGTAGAAAACTTATTTGCCATATTTTTTTTAAATAGTTATTACAGATAACAGTTGTGGACAGTTGTTTAATTGTTCAATTGGTAATACAATATTTCTTGCGTATATACATGTTCTAATAGTGCGCCTAATTTTACTCTATTTCCTAGAATTTTTGACGATTATTGTTTATATTATTGGAGTCAATTTGGTAAAGTGTTCTTCGCATAATAATTTTTTACAATATTCTAGATGTCTTTGTTTGTACAAATATACAGTATTGATGCATATAATACACTACATATATATTTTTAAAGATACGAGTAAAGATGTATTCAGATTATAAATAAAATAGTGGCAAAAGGTTATCAAATTTTATTAATTTTGAAAAGTGTATGTATGGCATATGTTTTTATGTTCTTGAGACAACCACTGCTTACATTTCCATTTAAAATGTTAAGGAATTTCATTACATATTGATTAAAACAATAATTAACTCATATCGTATACTACCTTGGTTACCTTCACCTTAGACTTGAGATGTCATAAATTTCATAAAAGCAACATTTTAATAATTAAATATTTAAATTAGAGAAAGACACGTGAAGGTTTTTTCAAGATTAACATCAAGGTGATTACATACGCGTACTTCATGTGTCCACGAATTTTAACCATCTTCCAAGAACTATTTTCAAACAAAAGATTCCAGATAAGACGCACTTTATATAATGAATGCTTCACTTAAGCGACCGTATAATTTTGACGGATTCATTAATCCCACAACTAAATTAACTAAATCAACAAGCATTATGGCTTTTCCATTATATTTTGTGTTATCATCATCCCTGCATTTATATAATATATATACAAATATTCATGTCGTCTTATCGTTAAGTAGTTTTTCTTATCGCTGTTTAGAGGTTTTTTGTTAAGATATTATTGGAATGTTTCTTATGTACATACATTTACAAACAATAATGTAGAATTTGCCTTGTTGTTTTATACTTGAGCATAACAGTTTTTGAGAAAGTTTTTAGACCGTGGCTCCACCCTGGGAATCAAGGAGATTTCCTCGATTTAATTTTAGACAAATCTATATGTTTAATCTGCGCGCTAGGCTATTCGTATAGGGTCAATGAATGCGAGATTATCTGATTTTTTGAAAAATTATACGACCTTCACCTCAAGAATATATAGTAAATTGAATTAATCTTATTATATATTAAATTATATATAGACTAAAAAATATCAATTCTCATCGGATTGATCAAATTGAAAGATTTATTCTCTTTTTCTAATGTGTATGTATAAAAGTTTAATTGTCCATTCGAAAGTTTCTTAACCTTAACTTTTAAAACAACCTTAAGATTTGATTTTTTTTTTGTTATAAAATCTTAATTGTGATTTTTTTTTATGAATGTACACAACACGTATAGATCTGATCCGATCTGAACGAATGTACTCGGTATCTATATACATATACATACATTCAAATGAAGATGATTTTAAAATTTAGTTTTTTTTTTTACTAGAGTTTATTCTTAGAAATCGAAAACGAATATATGAATAGAGAGATGGTGCGTGCGCGAGAAGAAGGTTGAAAGGTTGTGATGAAATATTGTGTAACAGGTTGTAAGTATGTAGGTGTTCATACTGTATGTACACTAGTTTAGTATAGACTATTTTGCTCTTGGCAACAAAACTTGGTATATTGGAAAAGTTGTAAATAAATACATTGGGTACATTGAAAACTATAAAAAATTACTTCCCTTTCACTATTTTGCTGTATAATAAAAAAAAAAATATTATCTCGTATACAGTTTGCGCGCGCGATATACAATCTAAATTAGTATAATGGACGCGGGTTTAACTTAAATCGAACCAAGTTATATATAAATTAAGATAAAAGAAAATCAATTTTCAAGATGTTTTCAAGATAAGAATTAACTTTATATATAGAAGAAAATCGAGTAACGTCGTCTAGACTTTCCATTCAAAAAATATAAATATATGTACACAGTAACTGGCGTGTACTAAAGTAAGTGTTTTGTAGGCCAATTTGATTCGATCTATTTTCATTTAGTTGTTTTATTGATTGTACAGACACTGCATACCAAATTGAAAGTAGATTTCAACATTTTTTATTTTTTATATTTTGTTTTGTTTCAATTGATTTTCTAATTTAAATTATTTACATTTGGTGGGTACGCGTTTAAAGAAATTGATTTTTTTTTTTTTTTACTATCAATATTATTCGGTTATATGATGGAATTTTAAATAATTTTTTTTGATGTATGGGAAAATAAATAGACTGCCAGTCGACCGATATAATAATAATAATAATGTAATAAAAAATAGTTTTAGTTGTTTAAATCAGTTGGTGTATAAAACTACGAAACTATAAAGAGACTAAAATTATGTAAAATAAGTTTAAATCCTAACTAAATTTAATCGATATATTTTCTGGAGAATCAATATGTTCCTAAAATTAAGTCATATTTTAAAATACTTTGTTAAATTTATTTATTTTATGACCGTCATTCAGAATACTAAATTATACATTTAATTTCGAAAATATTTCGCTCTTTATTGAGAAATTTTTTGGATCAAAACATTCTTCAGGACCACCTTGACTCACATAAAATCGTTTACCATGGAGTTATTTTTACAAAATTTACTCGCTGTCACATAAAATTTGAAGTATTTTTCGAGAAAATTTTACATGAACACACAATTTAAAATCGAATTTTAGTTTCTACAGAAATATGTAATATTCGATTTAATTCGACGAAATATCAGAATTCAGTACAACTTGGAATATATATAAAAGAAATTTTAGAAATGAAATCCTTAGTTTGTCAATGATTACAGATTTAGGTTTATCGCCTAATTTTTTAGGATAACTACTAAAAAATTTCAAATTCAGAATTTGACAGAATTTCGAGAAATGAGTTACTAGAAAAATCCATTTTAATTTGTATTTTAATCGGATTCTTGGTCGGATTATCGTCTATTAGGTGCGCACTGCATATGTATAAAAAATTTAAAACAAAAATACTCGATCATCAAAAACACGAATCTTAGTAAATAAAATTTAATAAATCTTTTAAAATTTAAAAGTGCTTCCAGATAAATTCAAAGATCGTTTAAATTTGAGTTTACTTTGATTGAAGATGAAAATGTTCATTATAGGAGCTAACTCTAAAAAATAAATAATTTATTTTTAAATTGTGTATTTTGAATTATTTTGAATCCAACTTCTGATTGCAAAAGACTTTTCTACTTAACTTCTAAATGAGTCATGACGAAAAATTTCACATTAACAGATCTCTCGATTGGTGTCGGAATTGAAATTTGATTTAAATTTTTTAATTGCTGTAATCTGTAAATCACGATTGCGTATATATAGTTATGTTGCGTATATACATTCTGATTCACAACAGATATTGTGCCTAACTGACTCGAACATTAGTTTTTACGTTTTTTTTTTCGGTTGACATTGAATATTATAATTTGTATGCTGATTGATATATTACCACTGTGTTGTTCTGTTAATTTTACGCGTCCACAGCTTCCGGTCCTATTAATAACACCCATCACATTAAGCACACAACAAACAAGCAAAATAATAATAAATCGATCATATCAACAAAAAAACCGAAACAAAAACAATTCTACATATATTTTGGGATTTAAGCCAACAGAAACTTAACCCAAATTGTGTATCGAGACGAGAGTAGCTATACACGCGAACATATATTATAATTGAACCGTGAAGCTATATACAATATTTATGTTTTGTGTTTTTTATGTTTTCGTTTGCGTCATTCAATTATTGCGTTTTTTTTGGTTGCCAATTTTGCGCGCGCTCTTGTCTAAAAAAGGGTCCAATAACCTCGTGGCAAACCGCCTATATATAGAGAAATCGGGACAATATTTTAATCGTGCGCGTACACAGCATATAAATTATTTTTTCTCATATATTTAACCCAATAATACCGTTCACGAAGCACAACAAGAAATGTTACTATTGTCTATTTTCATTCTTTCAATCAAATCATGAAATAAGTAAATAAATATATTGTATGTACGTAAGACAACATTCGAATACGAAATTAGGTAAAAGAATTGATGAGTTGTGTTATATATAGTGTGGTTTACGATCAAATTCGAAATTAAATGAAAGCACAGTTAGTTTCGCATTATTTTATGAAAACAATAGACTTTTCGGGGATGTTGAACCAAAATAACTTTTTTTTGGAAAATCCAAGGTGCTTGGCCAAGAGCTCAAGTTACATAATATTTGTTTTTGGCAATAGCCATTCAATATTTTGAATGATTGACGTCGATACACACATCCTAATGTTACACGATTGACCAAAAAAAAAAATTAAATAAAAGAAAGATGAAATAGAAAATATTATTTTTAGATTTATGCTCGCTGTTTGAAGTGTCTATCAACATTATAATCACATGTATACATATAAATACGTATACGCGACACACACCCAGGTTTTCTTTTCTTAATATATAATTATACTATATAAAATGAATCTTTTCTTAATTTATTTCGAGTTTGGGATGATGTTGACAAACGGAAATAATTTTTTTTTGTTCATTTAATTTTTATTTTTTAATTAAATCAAAAACTATATATAAACTATAAACTAGTTTATATATATAAAAAATAATAAGATGTCACTAAAGTTTACTAAATTAATGTATCCTTTTTGGCATAAATACTACAATTATTTTAAATTTTAATTCAAAAATAAAATTATGAATGAAAATTATTAATTTTTTTGGGGTGGTGACTTGATGTTTTAATATACGATTTGGTTGTATTGCAAATTGCCAATATGTTTACATAAGTATAAGTATATATATTATTTACTATGTTGAAAGTTAAAATTAATTTATTTTCTGAAATTTGTTCAATTCTGAAAATATTAACTCTTCAGTTTTTTTTTATAGAATGTGGATATATTTGCGTTAGACTTCTAAAATGTTTAACTCAATAAAACAATTCTTTAGCATATGATAAAACATTATAATTTTTTGTAAACCTAGAACGTTCAAATTTGCCGTAACTAAGAACATTCCGGCAATCCAAAAAAAAAATTAATTTGAAGCAAGTTCAGCCCAGTTATAAAAGGTTTAAACTATCTGTTTAAAAATATAAGATAATTGATCAAAACAAATTATAAAATTGAGACATTAGAATGAACTCCGTGATTATAATATCTAACTATACTTATACGACTAATTAACAATTGATGTAATTCTAGTGGTGCTCACAAATTTTTCTTTTAACTAATTTTTTAAATTTTAAGAAATTTATATCTACGTACATTCATTCTTCAAAATAATCATAAATCTCATTCGACATAAAACAAAACTCGAATAAAACAAAGAACATTTTCAAGTTCTGTAAACATTGTCCAAAACATTTTTGGACGATTCTTACATTTAAATCAAATTAAAATTATAAGAATATTATATATAAAATCTGGTTTAAATAAAAATCCATATTCTTTTATTGCAATAAACAGATTCAATAAACATTTTTCAATCCGTCATTTTCAGAACTATCAAAAGTTCAAAATTTTAAATTCTGAATTCAAATTTGCCATTCGAAGAATTGAAAGTTTGATATAATTTAAATTTAAATTTCGAATTCAGTGTTAAAAAATTCAGTAAATTTCATTCGAATAACCGAATGTTTCAAATTCTATAAGTAGTACGAAATGAAATCATTATCCATGGAGCACTTTAAAAATGACGCAATGCAATTTTTAATGAATTGTTTCTTACATCCAAATTAAGTAAGTGTACGTTTAGTTTTATTCGTACGATTGTTAGACGCTACATATAATTTGTGATCATCAGGTACTTCAGATGGTCCTATTTTTTTATTTTCTGATCTGATAGGTATTCCCTGACTTTGAATCAACTACGTATAGATTTTGTGTAGAATTGTGGAAATTATCTTCGTATAAATGAGGTATTTGTGGTGATTCATTGGTAAATATTATCCTATTTGTGTTTGATTGAAATCCGAGGAGTTTTCAATTTTTGAATGTGGATTCGTTTTGTTTGATTCTGGATGGGAAGCCCTCGGAATGTTCACACCCATTCTTGTGTTTTCCGAGTGCTTCCACTTACAATAAGTGTAATTTACTTTCTTAACTCTCGGTGATCCGCAACCTAGACAATATAACTTTTGCCAAGGTGCAGGACACATTTCATGCTCGTCACCGGATTGCCAACAGTTCCAGCACCTGTCAGTTGGGCCTGGTTTAGTATTTGGTTGTTGATAGTTGTTAGTAGAATATGTTGTAGTATTATTAAATGCTTCAATTTGAGAAGAGGTGTGAAAATCGTTTGAGTTGTAAGGCTCGTAATCTATATCCGAATATGGAGTAGGAAAAGTGTTTGGTGTAAATCGATACTGTAAAGAGTTAGAATTGGGGTTCATATTGCCAAAATCGCATTGGATTTCGTTTATAGTAGCGCGTTTTCTATTTAGTTCAAATAGCTTTCTCGGATCATGTCCTGTTTGTTCCCAGATGCGCTCATAACGTCGACATAGTATTCTCAGCTCATCAACAGTTCTTATTGAGTTTTGGCACGAAAAGGTGACATTTTTTAAAGCAGAACTCATATTTTGGAACAATCGGTTTAATAATTCAGTCTCAGAAAGTGGCCGTTGAAGTCGTGAATTTAATTTTTGTAGACAGGGCAAAATGTTTCTTTATGTGATTGATGTTTCCTTATTATGTGTTCCATAGTTTCATTCTCATAGTCTGCGCTACTAAAATAGAACAACATCGCATCCTTTAGAATATTCCATATGTTTGATCTACATTTCTAATAGATTTAGCAAAATTGCTGTGAAATCGAGGTTCATCTCTGAAATTATTAGGCTGTACTCTAACGTTAGCAAATAAACCTTTGACATTGTTTTGTTGTGGTTTAGGTTCATTTAGTGGCATATAGTTACGCATGGTATACCATTAGAATTTACAGTTGCAAGGTGAATATTTGAGAAATTAGAATTTGGCATTTGGGCATGTGTTTCAGAATTTGGAGCCGCAATAGGTTGGTTGCGTCTGATTTACTGTTACATATGGAGGATTGAGATTTGAACTAGAGATTCCAACAACGGATGTGACAGTGGCTACAGCCCCTATGATATTAATATCATCTCCCTAGCATCTTTATACAATTTAACAATCCAATTAAAGGTTCGCCTCAAGTTGGATAAAAGATTAGATACATTTGCATCTTGTCCAAAACAATTAATTAATCTTTCAACTCAATCTTTATAATGATTGCCATCCAAAATATTTAAAATACTTCAGTAACAGAATATACGATATTCCATACGCGGAAAATTGAATTTCAAAAATTCAAAAATCAATAAACTATCCGATGTTTCTTAAATATACTAGAAATATGATTCGAATAATAAGAATTGTAAAATTAGTTTTAAAAAATTATTAATGCATTTAAAGTTACATCGCAAGTAGATTTCAAACGATATAGTTAATTCGAATTCCAACTATACTTATTTTAAAAAAATTCGAGGTATAAAAAATCCATAAATCGCAAAAATTCAATTTCTACTTTTCAATTCAAATTTTTATTTAACCGAAATTATTTTTAATTTGATATAATTTATATTATTAGATTTTAATATTTTATGCAAAATTAAAGTTGTAACTTGGTTAAAACACATTTTTAATATTTTATATTTTATCATTGTTGGAATTTAGAAGTTTAGATATTTTTAAAACAAAAAAAAAATTAAAATTTTGGCTATCTACGAACTATGAAGTTAGATATTTGTGAATTTTAAAAAATTGTATTTAGCCGAAATTTTATAAAGCGTTTCATAGCGTTATATCAATTTTCTAGCATAATCGTTACAAAACTAAATACAATTTTATGATTTACCATCGCATGAATTAAACATTTTTTCAGACAGAAACATCTTTGGAATACCCATCCCGAAAGTCATCCTTATAATGACATACAAAATTACAAGCACAATAGAAAAACTGACAAAAATTAACTTCCTAATGATGGGAATGGGACCATATAATGCTAAAATTGCAAATCATTAATTTTATGAAAGGTTATCGAGGTCGTTGTAAAAAATACAAAATAAGTTGTTGTAATATAGATTACTTACATATCAGATTGATTTAAAACTGTCATAAAAAATGTAATCTTCTAAAATGAACAACACATTTGGTATTTTGATCATACTATAGGTAACCTTCCCGACCAAATACAATATACATAGCCATGTATGTATATTTGCCATGTGACAAAATTTTCCATATCGCGCACACTTCATTATTTATTCGTATCACACACAATTCTGCACATATTGCCTATACTTACATATCCAATTGTGTTTTTGTAACCAATTTAATTATAAATTTAACCCAAGTTCCATCTTTTCGGATCGCATATCAAAAAAAGACATAAAACGAAATCCAATAATGAACAGCAGCAGCAAGCACATATTAACAAAACATATAATATAATATATAAGACAATATTCTTATGTACAGAAAAAAAAAGAAGGTCTGACCTTAAATGTTTTCTTATTATCGCGTATCTCTTATTATATTTTCTTACTTAACTTACTTATTATATATTCTGTATGTACACCAAAAGTATATACTACTCGTATTATTATATAGATCTTTTTAACACATTAACAATTACAAACGAAAAGTAATTGTACACGATTTTATGATTTATAAATAAAAAATTTAAAAACTTTTGCGTTATCATTTCATAGGGTTAAGAATCGGTGAATAACGGTAAAAAGGAAAAGAAAAAAGATAAGATGATATCTTTTTCTACAGTAGACGAAAACATTATACCTACATACATATGTATGTATGTATATGCGCGAAATGAAAAATTAAATTAATCTATCAATATACATCATGATTATGCGTGATTATCTATACATTTTTTTGTAAAATGATTAAGCATAAATTTTCGACATTCTTAAAAAAAAAAAAAGATTAATTTCTTTAAGAAATGAAAAGTTATAAATTTTCGGTTCGACTTTTAGTATAAGATATACGAAATTGATGTATGTTAGTAATTAAATTTAGGTTAAATTACATAAATATGAATACAGATTTGACCCAGTCTCTGTGCGATGTAGGTTGAGAATTGATTATGTACATACGTATATGTATATACATATATTTGTATGTATATATGAGCAGCGGCAGCAGCAATAGAATATGAAATATGAACAATTTTCTTTAAAATAAAATTGAAAAGAGATCACTTTCAATGATTGGATTTCATTTTTATTTTATTAATTTGAGATAATTTATCATCATAATATACATCTACCTATCTAGCTGGTTCTATTTTACTATAAAGTTACGCAAATTTGAAAGTTGAGTCTAATTCATTAACATATGATGCACGAGTGTTAAATTATGCTTAGCTTAGGGGAATATTAAATCTACATATATGTATATGTATTTAGAATGCACATAGGTTTTAAATCTTTTATTTTTTTTTATTGCAGACCAATTTTAAAACAATAACCTTGCATGTTAATACGGAAATTTTCATTTCATGTCTAACTACGTTAGCTGAATATTTTAGAAAACATTAAATAAGTATTTTGTAAATAACTTGTTCAATTCACTTTGGCCTAGTTGTGAGCTTCGATCATAAAAATTGCCTATAACATTTAATAAAAGCACATTGGAATTTTCTTGAATACGTATGCAAATTGATGCCAGGAATGAATAATTTATGTTTGTTCTAGTCACGTATGTATGAATGTAGGTATATGTAAATCGTTTATCGATCGCCTTAAAAATTCAATATCATTCACGTGATAAAAGGCGAGTTTCTTATTATACTTGGCATTAAAATTTATTATTGTCCGTTAATTAGGTCACCCCATATTATAATATTTACTGACTTACACTCATTGTCATCGGCGATTGTTGAGTATTTTAAATTCAATAATCTTTATATGTTTCGACTATGACTTGTCCCCGGGAATTATATAAGCGTAACATAATAATTTTTTTTTATTTGTATAGTACATTGCAAATTGCAATATGCATTCCATATTCGCAACTCGTCTGAGCTGATGTTGATTTCGATAAGAACGATTCATCAAAATTTATCAGAAATTGTACATTTGTACAATTATCAATCAATACTTACCCTATACAGGGATGTCGTAAACAATTGGTAAATGATAATTGCAATTTTTTTAGCCATTCCAAGCTGCTTTCCAGTTTTGGCACTCTGCATTCTGCAATCACAAAAGTATCTAAAATATTTATACAAAATATTTTTAATATGAATACATTCATTCAAACATCGTCAAGTTTAAACTTATTTTTCCATAAAAGAATTTTAATAAATGTTGTGCAGTTTCTTTACCCTTCCAAAATTGTATAAATTTTGCCGCAAACTATTCTATATAGTTATTTCTAAAATAGTTGAAATCTGTTTAGGTTTTGGCTTAGTTAGAGTCTACTATACGGAAAAAGAGTAAAAAATATACATAACCAGCAATAATTCTTAACAAACCAGCTCATCTTTTTTTATCAAAATAAAATAATCGCCCTTACTCAACATTAAAATTTCACAACGAACACAGTTTAAAAAATAAAAATAATAAAACAAACAAAACAAAATTAAAATTTAACACATCCACTTAAGAGACTTATATATATTTTTGACATTAACTTAAGAGACTTACAAAACATAATTAAATCTTAAATAAGAAACGAAATTAGTTTAATCTTAAAAACTGTTAAATTAACAGAAACACAAAACTACTTTACTTTTTCGTTCTTATTACGACATTATCTCAATTTATTGCCTGTGATAAATGAGTGATAAGTAAAAAAATATTTGTCGCAAGCTTAAAAGAAATTTGTGAAACTAGAACATTTACCAAAATTTCTTCGTAACCTTCTTAGAAACAAAAACGTATATGATTGGCGATTTTGTTAATATTAAGTTTTCGGCTATATATGTTCCACACGTGAATATCTTTAAAATTTTATTGTCTTTTACAATTTCAAAGAATTTTATTCAAAAATATTTCATCTTCCGACCACCTGGAATAAAATTTAAATGTGATGATTGACAAAAGGAAGCAACAAGTCATGAAACACAAGACGATATGTATGTATGCGTACGCTATTCATGCATTTTAGTTTCAATTTTAATTTAACGTGGAAACGGATGAAGAGAGTGTGTCGAGGGATAGTTTAACAGCAACATGGGTAATAAAATAAAATGCCTCGTAAATTATTTCGATTTTGTCTTATCCTCGTGTTCATTCAGTATTTTATAGAAAGTCTGATTAGAATATTAATTTGACATGTATTAAGGTAATTATACACATTTTGTTTATATAATCATAAAACCGACGACGACAAGGTTAAACCTGCTCTAAAACCTATTTAAAGAATATCAACACATATACTGTCAATCGATTTCAATTAATCATGATTTTATTAACCATCTTATCATTCTATATCGTCTTGCGGTTGATTGTCAATTATTGTGTCTTTTTGTTTGTGTTAGTTTAATTTTTTTTTCTTTACTATACAAAACTCGTATAGTTCAATGTCTTTGAGTCGCTTAAGTCGGCAAATGGTTTAAAAATATCGTATCGATGTGAAAATACATAAATGTTATAAAAAAAAAAATTATTTTTAAACTTTTTGTGTGTGATGATTTTTTATATTCGTTTTGTACAAAAAAAAATACACACAACAAAAAAAATGGAGGAAATGGTGTGCGTTTCTATGAATTGGGCTTAAATCATGCTAGACGTTTACATTTAAATTTTAATTATGAGGTGGCCTTTAAATAATAGGATGTAATTAAATTTAATACCAAATTTGTTTATTGGTATCCGAACAATTATCAATTTTTTAATTTTTTTATTGGTTATTTCAACCATAAATTTCTTTTCGGATCGGATTTAAATAAATAAGGTTTGCCAAAATACAATTTTATGTGCTAATCGTACAAATGCGATATATAATTACTGCTTTTATAATTCTATATACACTGCTATCTTCAAGTCAGAAAGTCCACCAGCCCGATGAAATTATCGATCATCATCGGCAACTGATCCAAACTAAATTACAAAGTTTCCTTCATACGGGCTTTATTATCACGCATTTACAAGTACCTAACTGCAAAAGTTACAATACGAATGTCTATATCAAAATCGATGGCTAAATTTTCACAAAATTCTAAATTTCTAGCATGCCACATTTTTCAACATCACCCAATTTTAAATTGCAAATCATCGAAATATTTAGATAAATTTTAGGCGGTCGAAAATTTCATTCAATTTAATTTACAAAAATATCTCCTGCATTTGTGAAGTTAAGACAAATTCTAGAAATTTATTGGAATTTTTTTTGCAATGTGTAAATTGAACTAAATTTTCAGAATTCCAAATTTATAATTTATTAAAAATTTATAATTTTTACAAATTATTTAAAATCAAAAAATTTAAATTTTCGATAAGATTTAGAATTTTATAGAATCGCAAAAATGTAAGATAACTTGAATTTAGAATTATATTTGATTGTTTGATGTCTCCAAAATTAAAGTCAACCGTTCAAAATTGATTACGCCTCGAAAATTGTTTTAAATTGAAAATGCGTGTCGTGTTAAAAATTTGAGAGCAATAACAATATTATTAAAATCTAATAAAGTTAGAAACTCTTATTGAAAAAGATTTCGTGTTAAAATTAAAATGTATTTTTAGATTAATGATAAAGATCAAAAGAAATTTAAAATTAAAACAGCATCATTAAAAAGTAAAGATTTTTTTTATATTAATTCACAATAAAATATTTAATTGTCTTGTTTTTATGTAAATTGTTACGCGTCAATTTAAAAACTATCCCTCCCCGCTCAATAATAAATAATAAGATCGATTCAGTTTCATATTTGTGTCATGATCAAACGATCGATCCATCAACATGGACAATTTTACATTATATGTATAACAAACCACCTATTTAATTACACCAATATAATTATAATTATATTTTTCTTAATTAATTTTCTTGCTGTCAGTAATATGTACAATCAATTTCCATAAATTAATTTTATATTATACATTTTTATTAATCAATCAACAAACTAAATTAATTAATTCTCTTCATTTTATTTTATATTCTTACAGATTTTATCTCCCAATCGTATCGTGTGTTTTTGTGTATAAAATAATAATTTCGCATCTTGATGCCACATCATGATCACACCGAACCATCATCATATCATCATCAGTAACAACAACAACAACTTGATCGCTGTCATATGATTTTAATTCAATTTAAATTATAAGCAAAATTCGAGTATCAAGTGTTATTACGAGCATATAAAAGGCAAAAGAATTAAAGAAATTATTTTCGAATTGACCTTAATATTTAAATTAATTTTTAATTAACATAAAATTAGAAATAAAATTTAATTTTTTTTTATACAGTCACATGACCTTATCGCAGACGTAAAAAAAATAAATTTACGTATAATACAGAAGAAGAAAACACATGTTGTGACGAATTTATTATTACATCGCGTTTTCTTAAGTGTTTTAATTTTGGTTTTCGGTTCGTTTATAAGAGACGTTTGGAAAAACAACTATGAAAATATATTAAAAAAAAAATAAAAACAAAAAATATATTTATTTTTAACAAATATAACAAAAATTTATTTATGTAGTTTTTATGTTAGAAAAAGTGAAAAAACCTTGAGAAAATGATATTTTGTGATCTTTACTTGATATTACCAAGAAAACTTAAAGAGTATAACAAAAATGAATCGTCTAATAGTGAGGATGATTATTATATATCTTAAGTATTGAAGTTTATGTGTTAGTGTTTATTTTTTTATAAGTATCAAGACACTTTTGTATATTTTTTGTTGAATATTATAATAATTATTCACACTCCGACTATTTGCGCCCGCAACACAATACAATTTTTTTTTTATTAGAAACGAAATTAGAAGGGCATCGCTAAGATAAAAGTGTTTTAATTGGTAAGTTCGTTAATTTTTATTATGCTATATATACTTAATTATAAGGGTTTTAAATTAATTTGGGATTTCGTCATAATTTGAAATACTTACTCCATGAAATTTTGTAATTTCTGCTTTATTAAACGTTTCATCTCCATTAATCGTTTTTCAGTTTTGAAATATCAATATAGACATTTTTTTAAAATTCATGAATTCTAAAACTGGGCAGATTCCCAATATACATACTTCATTTTGGGTTTGGAAATTTTGCAACTATTTCTGAAGTTCCTAATCAAATTTTTATCGCATTGAATTTATGGATTTCGTTGACAATTTTCAGTCTTTCAGTCTAAATATTATACAAAACTTCAAAATTTTATGGATTTTAAAAATTTGACAACATCCTGAATTCCGACTAATCTAACGTAGCATGCATAGTTCTTATGTGTTTCAGCTATTGCACAAAGGTTTAAAAATTCATAAAAGGCTGAATATTAATATTATTAATTTTGCAAATGATTCAATAAATTTCTGAAACCTTAGTTATTAAAACCTGCGTAGACAGTATTCTCAGGATTATTTGATATTCTTGTGGTCTATACTTGCTTTTTTATGAACCTTTAAAACCCTTGTACACCTTTTCAAGAAAATACGAAATTTGGATTTAGGTTAAACTAATTTAGGAATGCTAAGGTCTCTGAATATGCAGTTCAGAACTAAAACTCTATTTCAATAATGATAATTAGCATTCTATGATACAATTTGTCCCGAAAATATTGTTCAGCTGCACATGGAACATTCAGGCACCTAAAAGTATTTTGAAAATATATAAGTTGACTTGAAATTTAGAGAAAATATTTATTTTGCTTTAATTTCGATAAAACTAATATTATTGGTAAGTTTAGGTTGAAAAAAATTTAGTTTAGATTTCATAGAAAGATTTCAGTATTTGATTAATTTTTATAAGAGTTTGTGAATGCATTTCAAATATTCGGGGTACATTAAAAGTCAAGCAAATAATCTTCAATTTTATTTATATTAACATAACTCATGAGCTCAATAAATTATTTTCGCTAACAATAATAGAATAATCATCTGTGAACTTTGTCGATTACGATATAGTCTTTTATTGATCTTGAAAATGAGAAATTCAGAATTATTTCTCAAAAATACAGTTTGTCAGCCACTTGCTACTCAGCTACTTGATAATTCTATTAACTGTTTGTTTAACATTTTTATTCTATTCATTGTTTGTATTGTAATACAACTAAAGTTGACCCTCAGATTAAGTAAAACTGGCATATCATTTTGTAGTACGCGTCAGCTTAGGAAGTGACATAGTATAGTTCTTGTCATCTTTCACGTATTTCAATGGTCGAGTAACTATTTATGTATGTAATATTGTATTCCCTTTATCATAAACTGCACAAATTGAAGGTCGGCTGTATTGTTTATAAATATTTCAATTTCATATCAACAGCTCAATCCATTACATTTTTTAGATTAACTATATATATGTATATATATATATACCTTATTTATAATACGTTTAAATAAAATATGTAGACAAAAAAAAAGGATTCAATGAGGATTGTGGCATCTAATTCAAAAATGTCATTAAGCTTCGAGTTTATATGTATATAAAGAGTTGACATCAAACCTAATTAGAATTTTAAATTTATTATCTATATAGTTGTTGGATTGTTATCATTATTCCAAATCTATTTTTATGTCGTTGCTCGTCCGCACGATGACATTTGATAAATTGTAGATAATTGTAAATAGGGATGATTTCATTGTTGTTGAATAATTAATTGAATTTGTTATGATGATGCGATATATGTATGTATTTAATTAAAAAAAACACACAAGGAGATAAAATATGGACGAAGTATTGTCGATATGGAACTAGTTACCGCATTCAATTATAATACAATATAATATATACGTAAGTATATGCGCGGTTGCTTGAACCTCTATTTATAAAAATTTGACATATTCTAGTATTATAAATTATAAACTATATATCCGGATTACATACTCCATTTATCTTGCTCCACAAAAAATATTTTTAACTTTTTTGTTTCTTGAATATTTTAAAACCGTGTGATGTCGTTTTTCGATATTCGAGTTATTTTTAACTATATGTTAACTCGTACAAACATATATATATATATATATATATATATATATATATATATATATATATATATATATATATATATATATATATATATATATATATATATATATATATATATATATATATATACATATATGTATTCACAGTATGCGAACTAAGAAAGGATTGTAAAAAATTTATAGCTGAAAAGGTCAGATAATTGATTTTCGCGATCGTAATAAATTTTTGCGTGCTCTAGCCGCATATACAATTTTATAAATATTCATCTTCATTTAAGTCTCACTATTAAATGTGTTTATAGCTTGTAATATGTAAGTATGTATATAAAATATAAATCGATCGCTAAATTTGCATAATTTTATATATATATATGTGTACGTGTTATGCGTCTTCTAAGAACTGCTTATAATATTAATTACGTTTCGTGTCGAATTCATCTTCACCTTGAATTACCTCAAATGTATAAAGGGTTAATAAAGGTTAATCTTCATTCAATATCACAAGTAATGTTTATTATATTATTTATTTTAATAACGCAGTATTGTGTTTTAATTTTATTTATTTTTTTTTTAAAGAAATATACAACTGAGATCATCATTAATCGATCGTGTTGTTGAAAGCTTCGCTCAAAATTGACATCACTATATATGCCTGATGATAAAATTAGTCAAAATAAATAATTTTGAATAAGATCAAAGGCGATCATGCACATAATTCCGTTGACGCTATAATTTCAACAACCACAAAACTAAACAAAAAATTGGGTTATTTTTAAAATACGAGACGAATTAGACGCAATTTTACTAAATTGATCAACGATCATATTTTTATTTTCTAAATTGATCTTTATTAATTTATTAGCAACTCAATAAATGGGTGTCGACAGATTAATTAAATTTAATTGATTACTAACGATCACATACAAATTGTTTACATTATTATATTGTTCTGGAAGGAAAAAATTTGCCATTCAGTGCTTGAGTACATACATATTACATACATCATCATGAGGTTTAACCTCGTAAATAATTTTCTCATTTTAAAACTATTCCAAATACAACAACAAACATTTAAAATAAAATAAGAAATAAGCAATTGTTCACGGTTAAAATAAAATACAAAAAAAAAATACAAACTAACATGAGCGAAAGTAAAACGTGCTACTGTACAACAAATTTCTTAAAGACATTTTATTTTATTTTTTTGGAACCGAATTACTTGTATTAAATGTTTTTCTTTTTTTTTGGAATAGTAACAAAAAATGCATAGTCTGTAAAAAATACTTTATAGGTTTTGTTTACAAAATTTTTGACGTATCTAAATATTTTTTTTTTGTTTGGTCGGTTTAAGTCTTTTACAACAGTTACTGTTATATTCAATTTACATATTATATTGCATTATAGATTTTTAATTAGTAAATTTATATTTGTTTAGAGAAAGTTATATCATCAGAATTGTATATATTTGAATAATCTAAGTGTCACACTCCAAAACAGTAAACTATTATATGGGGACTCAGTAAAATCAATCATATTTTTGTGTGAGAATCGACCTCAATCCAGCGATTGATAAATTCAATAAAATATTTACTTCTATAGTATATCGTGAATAATTTTGCCAGTAACATCTGTCGAAGAACAAATGTCAGTTAAACCTTATGCGAAACTAAAATTAACGCTAACCAAGTTTGTATATATGTACATTAAGGTAGAATTAAATTGTATTTTCGTACACCTAAGTATCTAGCTGAAGGACCTATCCAACAATTTAACTTGCTTAAAAGGGAAGTACGAGTATGTTCTGAAATGTTGTCAATTTTTTTAAGGTTCAAATATTTGGGTTTTCTTATCACACACAATAACAGTATCGGTGAGGATATTAAAGTGCGGCTGGCAGCTGGCAGTTGTGCTTTATATCCTCTAAGGCCACTGCTAAAATCTAAACACTTATCAAGTGCCGTGAAGCTGAAGCTTTACAAAGCGTTGATCAGGCCCGTTATTATGTTTGAATGTGAAAGTTGGGCGCTGACGGATGAGTACTAGAGATGGCTCCTTACATTTGAGAGAAGAATCATGCGTGTGATTTACGGCCCAAAATGCGAAATAGATAGTACATACCGAGCTCTGTACAATGTCGAGATCAGGGATCTGATGAAGTTCCTCGATATTGTACATGAAATAAGATCGCAGCGAGTACGATGGCTCGGTCATGTTCTGCGTGCTGATCCGGAGCTAATTGCGCAACGATCTCTGAAAGGACAGCCACCATATGGTAGAGGTCGTTGCAGGCGACGCTGGCTTCACGATGTAGAAAACGACTTGGCCTCTTCAGATTGTCTTAGACAGTATGAAGACCATGCTCAGGATCGAAACCGTTGGAGCCAAATAGTTGACTCAGTAAGGGGCCTTTTGAAAACTGATTATTATTATTATAATCAAAGTCCTATGAAACTCTGAACGTTTATAGTTATATCAAATTATGAAATTTGAGCAAATCTTAAAATTTGAACATTTACTCAATCATTTAAATTTTCAAGATTGAAAAGTATATTTTAATTTTAAACAAATTGTGGAATTTAATATTATCAGACCTTTTCAGTTTAGCAATTGTATTATTCGCATGATACAGTAATTTTTAATTTTTATAAAATTCTGTTCAAATTTAGAAAATTCTTGTTCCACATAATTAGTTAGTTACTTAACTATAAATTTTATTTTCAAAAAATATAATTACAGTTTTACTGCGCATACATGTTTTTTGTGCAGTTGAAGAAACTTTAACTTACTTAAGATATTTTGTAACTACTTACTCATGCTGCTTCGACAACAATATAATATCCAAATGCGGTATAATATCCACATGCGAAAAATAATACTTGATATACATATGTATATACTTGAATGGAGATAAAAATTAGGGCGTTTTTTTGTAATATCATGAATATCAACAAATGGCGTAAAAAAACATATATATAAATGTACTTAGAGAAATTTTAAAGACATTTGAGCAAATAAATTAAATCCCACAACAATAAACAATAATTTCGAATGATTAATTTAAAATTTTATTTATTATTCTGTAGTTTTATAATTACAATTTTTAATTAAGCGATCAATTTTAATGTATAAGTTAATTGATTGATATTTTACTTCCAAAAAAATTCGTTTAACGAATTTATTGTTTTGCATTATTTAAATAATAATTTTATTATTTTTCATTTTCTTCTATTGTTTTCCGTAAGGAATATATTAGTAGCGGAGTTTAATTAACTATTAATTATTTTATTTAATTTGCAAACACAAGCCGATAAATAAAATTTTGGTTCGAAGCTTTCGTTGCAATCTTAGGTTTATGATTATATGTAAGCTGAGATTTTAACATCTCTTTTCAATTATAATATTAGGTCTCATCTAAATATCACTTCCGCTTATTCAATTTTAAACAAAACGTTAGGTTCACATATTTCATAATTTTAGACTTATTTCAGTAATGTTCGCCTTGCACCCTCTAATTTTAAGACATTCATTTCTGTTAAAATTCGAAAATGATCTGTTCATTTTATATGAATATTAGGGTTGTTCGCCAATATGATGCCATGTAAATTGTATCCTGATGAACTTGTATTTGGACGTATCATGATAAAAATATTAAAATATGCATCTCAACGTAATTTTATTCATAAAATGATACCAAGGAGAATGTGAAAAAGGACAAATTTCACGGTGTATTTTATTAATAGCCAATATTTATTCAATATTAAATTTAATATTCAAAATATAAATATGCAAATATTAATTAAAAATGTTTTCGACGAATTTATATATTAGTTCGTCGAACATATTTTAATTTTTTTGAATATTAAATTTAATACAATTTTGATATAAATTCATTGATTTTTTTATACTTCTAAGAATATTAATAAAATCTTAAATCATTCTCTTATATCCATAACCAGATAACCTCATTAATCATCGCGCATAGTTATACCCAAATTGAAATAAATTATTGACTCTATAATAACAATTCTAATTCTAATTATATGTTCTAATTTAATTATAAACCAATTGATAAATCACGATTCTAATTTAAAGAAATGCGCTTCTTCTTTATTGTTTTGTCTATTGTAATACTCGTTGTGTTTGATTGTTTTAAAATAGAACATAAACGATTTAACACCTTTTAATTAACGATATGCGATTTTTTTTGTATTTGTTGCTTTGTTTATAATAATATATAAGGACATAACATGGTGTAGTAATTTGCATAAAACACGTCAAGTCAATATATTTTGTTGTATTTGTATATATAAAATGTAATTTAATTAATTTTAATATTACGTGACTTTAATTTGATTTTGTGGAGCAGAAAACAACAACACCAACAATAATGAATAGTCAAGAAGTTATTCCCCTTTATATAGTTGGAATTGATAGTTTTTTTTAATAGTATGTTAAAGTTTTTAGTATTCCAAAAATTAAAATGATCAATGAATGGTGTATAGCCAAGTTCTATAAAACACTAAAAACAAAACGAAATTAGACATCATTTTTATTCTAATTTGTCTCATTTGAATAAAATTAGATTAGACAATATATTTTTGTATACATATTTATAGTGGAAATGCACTTTTAAACTATGTATATATATACAAATAAGTTTTAATAATGTGTAACAGGTTGATTTATATAGGTAATGAAAATTACAAAAAAAAAACTCGAGAGATGATTATTTATTAAAAAAAAAAATCAGGTCATTACTTTTCTAGATGGGGTTGTCCATATCTATACACTATAGGTTTGATTAATTTTATAATTTATGTATATAGACGTGCTTCACCTCATTAGCCAACCACAACACCTTAAAATTGTTAATTTAGCTATTTGTTATATTGATATATCATTTAAATTCAGCTACATACCAGTTATGTGTTTATGTAAAATGTCTATCATCACCTATCAAGTGTGAATTGAATGTTAACTTGCGCGTGATAAATTACTAAATATATGCCATGTGATCAGCGTTTGTGCTAGATTATGATGTATTTAAAATATATATATTTATATGTAAATATCGAAAAAGTTACAATTCTAGATTACCTTGCTTTTGTCGAGCACCTTAAGAATAAGAATACATACGTGTAGGTGTGTCGTTTTATATAACGTTCCAATCTAAACTAAATATAATCAAATTCTATAAAATTTTAATCAATTACTATTATTAAAATATGCTAACTACATTATACATTCTAAAATCAACAAGTAATTAAAAATACTTACTATGTATAGTTTCAAGTTGGAATTCGTTAGAATAGCATATACATTGACATTTATTTGGTACCTTTTAAAATTCGATCAGTACATCGAAATTTTGATTCATAAAAATGTCTGTAAAGTGGCTTGATATTCAAAATTATTGTAATTCTGCTTAATTCCAAACAATAATAATAGCAGATTTTAAGGTTATTACTGGCCCCAAACTGTAGCAGCAATTTGGCTCCAACGGTTTCGATTCTGAGCATGGTCTTCATACTGTCTTAGACAATCTGAAGAAGCCAAGTCATTCTCTATACACCGTGGAGCCATCGTCGTCTGCAACGACCTCTGCGCCGGCCCCGGTACAATATCGGGGATCTTCATCACATTTTTGATGTCGATATTACCATACCATCTACTACACGTTTTGGGCCGCAAATCACTCGCATGATTGTTCTCTCAAATGTAAGGAGACATCTCTCAATGACCGCTAAGGTCACACCTACGCCTATCCTACCAACCGCTAAGAATGGATATGGTGAAATTATGAAGATCTTAAAAAGGCCATTGCCACACCATTAAGGTTATTACGAGAATGCCCTTTGGTCTTCCGAATGCTGCATATTGCTTTCAATGCTTCATGAATTAAGTGGTTAAAGTTTTGAATTTGGCTAAGTAGATAGACGATAGACGATATACTTGTGGCTAGTAAGAATGAGGACGAGCACAAACTTCATCTCAAAGAGTTATTTGAGAGATTAGCAAAATTTGGAATAAACATCCAAGTTTCAAAATGAGAATTCGCAGTATTTGCTCTAGAGTTCATCAGCCACAATATTAACACAGATGGCATATTACCTTCGCCACGGCTAGTCGAAGCCATACAAGAATTTCCTACTCCAATATCCATAAGACAAATTCAGCGATCCGTGGGTATGGTCAACTATTATCATAGATTTTATTTATGCACACTTTGTAACTTTAAATAAAATACCAAAAACAATAAACATTTCTCTTGGCCGGACGACTATAACGAGTCGTTTGTCAAAATTAAATATGCACTTGCTAACGTAGAAATGTTATTCCATCCCCTTACTACTTGCTATTAGAACTGCTCGCTATTATTATCGAGCAATAAAGTATTTTAGGTATTTCGTAGAAGGTAGGCAATGTTAATTTCACCATTTCAGCAAGTCCGCATTTTAGTTTTTAACAATTTTGTTAACTGGTTGTGCGAACAATTTTAAATGTAAAAAGTTTAATTAAATGGAGATATACGAGTAGTATTCAATCTAATGCTTATAAAATTGAATTAACGAAATTTTTCAAATTTCATAAAATATAATAAAATTTAAAACTAATTCAACTAATTGATATAGTTAAATGCCAGCTAAACAGATTTATTTTTAGTTGATTGTAGAAATTGTATTTCGGTAAAAAAAAAAATAATTTGTACAATACTCAAGCTGTTCTCAAACTTCAGTCAATTTAAGGATTTGTATTCATTTTATTTTTGTTTAAATCTAAACTAGTTCAAAATATCCCATTTGGCATCATCTCAATTTATAAATTGTATTTTATTCATTGAGTCATTTTATTATGAGAACTGCTAATAAATGTTGTAGTATCATTTTAATTTAATTTAATTAAAACTATATATCGCAAATAATTAATATTAGAGTCTTCAAAATCGCGCGCATTATGTCATATTCGTGTGTGTTCCCTATACGCATGCAACCATATGACGCCAAGCATTATATATACACACCCGCAAATATACGCTAATTACGTGCGTACGTAAATAAATTAGAAAAAATTGTACTAGAAAATCTACCATTCATAATTATTCTAGGCGCTTGACTTATATTATATTTACGTACGTTTAAACGCCTTACGTATAATTATATAAGTATTTTGTTTTTGTTTTTTTTTTTTTTAAAGAAACGAAAGAAGTACAATAAACCAATTAACAATTTGTGTTTATATTTTTGTGATTGTCACTATGTCAAACCTCGCGCGTATAGTGAAAAGTGACCTTTTCCATCATGATGAATCGCGCACATACAGAAAAAAAAAGCGAAAATAAACATCAATTAAATCATGTATATATGTAATACATAATAATGCTCATCGCCCAGACGTAAGTACAGTGACAACAACGACACAGAATTATAACAGGAAATCCCCCGTATCTTATTCGCACTCATAACTAATTTCGTCGAGAGTTTTGTATTTTTATGTTGGTGTTTTTTTTTGCTTTCTTGTATCTTGGCAAAGTTAGTCGGTTTGGCATCTTTATAATTTTACTGGCCCGCATCCAATTGTGATATTTTAATGTTTCGATAAATTTGTTGTTGCTGTTGTTGTCGCGGTTTTTATGTTGTTGGGTTTGATATTATTATAGTTTTTATTTTGGTTACACAATTTTTGGTTATTATAGGTATAAACACAAAATTTTCTGTCAAATAAGAAAAACAATTTTCTAATATTTTGATGAATGAGCTTTATTGTTTTATATAATGTTATATTATGTATTGTAATTTTCACACATTATTGATGGCCTAAATTTTTCAGTAGGATTATCTAGTTTTGGATTCAATTTCACGACGTAACGGAATTAAGTATATATTATTGATATATTTGAAAGAAAGAAGGTCAAGATAATATGCGGCTATATAATAAAGGAAATGCCAGCCAGGTCAAGGTTTTTTGTAGGATTTTTATTTATGAAATTAAACTATAAATAAAGTTGCGACAACTACATACATATACATACATATATTGCTTTGCAGACAAATTAATTTAATAATTATTTCATTTATATAAATAACGCGTACAAAACAAAGTAAGTAATCATTTAATGAATCTTCTCGACGTACAAAAAATAAATAAATACAGATATCTTTAAATAAAATAAAACGTATAGACAAGACAACATACTTTATACAACATTAAAAAAAAATCAACAACAGACTAATAGACATTGAACGATAGTCTGTGTATAATGCATATATAAAAAATGATTGTCACAATATATACCTACTAAGTCAAATAAATGGCCTTCCCTTCCCTTACAGAAGATTTCCCATGATAATTGTTGGTATTTTCCTCATATATACATACATTGTTTTCATATTTCCATATTTTATATTCATGCTGATGTTGAAAAATAATTTTTATTATGTTGTCAAAATAAAATTTGTAACGTGGAATTCTAGAAATTCTATAAATATCACACTGGTAACCTCTTATATATACACTGTGATTTGTCTTTTCTTCATTTTGGAAAATTATTTATAGGTTTCATTTTCAGCACGTAAATTAGTATGTATATAAATAATGTATCTATAATACAGGATTACTTCGTATAACGCTATGAAATAAAGTCTTTAAGTTTAAGAAATCTCTCATAATAATTTTAAGTCTTCTATTGTATGGATCACTGTTTGAGTACTTTCCATCCGTAATAAATTTGTTCAATATGCATTTCTTTTAAACCGAAAGATCCACAAAACTATTAACGATATTTGTGGCCTTTGTAGAATAAGATTTCATAGATTTCGTATGTATAACGTGACTTGTGTACTAACAAGCTTGTTAGCTTTAAATGAAATGGTTTTAATTCTTTTTCCAACATCTCGAAAAAAATTTATTAAATTAAAAAAAAACTTAGAACAAAAAAGCATCCCTTGTGAAAATAAAATTAATTTGCCGATTATTATTTATGTATCTAACTTCATTAAATTTAACATTTTCTAGTTTAAATAAATCGAATGCTCAATAAGTTTTCCGTAATGCAAAGTGATCAATGTACCTTTCACTTATTCATCAATGTGTAGCTGTAAATTTTCTTCCGTGTACTTTTTTTGGGCAAGTTTGTTGGAAATTAAAAAAGTAAAAGTAACATTAATTTGTTCAAGAAGAATTCATGACCTTTTGAAAGAGCTTTCACTAATTTTATTGCATTAGGCTTGGTCTATCTATAAAATCCAAGGTTTTCAATAACCAAATAATTCGAATGCTTATGATTAGACATTCCGAAAGGTTTAGATAAAATAAATAATGAGTATTGAATCTAAGCTTCTAGGACATGTTGAAATTCAACATAACATAACCAACTAGAATAATTTTTGACGAGGCATTAACTCGAAAATCATTAAAAAAAATTAATCTTTTTTTTTCATTACATGTTCATATTTTAAGCTCGGATGAATAATTTATTTTCATTTCCGGTCGCTTCTTCAAATAAATACAAACCCGTTATTCTATGCATTCCTGTACAATTTAACCCTTGATTTTATGTTCATTCAAGAAACATATCTACATAGCGAGTTAGCGATTGACTTTGTCGTAAATATGTACGCATACATAAACCATCTGTTGTCTTTGTATACGGGTGGGCGATATGAATGAATGAAAACGACTACTGGCTAATCAACCAATATTCATATTTCATCGCTAAACTCGTAAAATTATTCATCCACGACCTTTCTCCGCAATAAAAATAGAATAGTATTTATTGGTAAGTATTATGTATGTATTTTTCTGAAGAAAATGATTAAGGCACTGGAATTTTAATTAAATATTATTTTATTACCAATTTAATCAAGTAATTGCATATAAAATAAAATCAATAAAAATATATTTTATTACATTCAAATCTGGAATTTGATATAAAATTATGTTCCAACAACCACCATTGGTATAATATAGTGTATGTATATACATATGTAATTATTATACAACGCGAAAGCCATTTATAATTAGAATTTCTGCGGGTATTTATTGTTTAAGTAGAATTTTTGTTGTTTATGTTTCCACATGACATAACTCAACTGGTAAATTGTATCCAGATGCTTTTTATTCTTAACAATAATAAATTTTTAATGAGTTATTTATTTATCGTATTGGGTTTGTTTTATGTTCATAAATAATCGTTTACCGAATAATATTTTCATTAAGCTTTATAATAATATAAGCTTTTTCAAAACGATTTATTTAGTTTTACTGTGTTCTGCGTCTCAAGATTATGTTGAATTTAAAATATTGATCGTCATTTAAGTTTGTATATAATCTTATATTATAACAGTAACATTATGTAATGCGACGCCAATTAAATGTGCGTAAAAAATACGTTTATTATTTTGCTTAATTTGTAAAAAAAAAAAATTGGATCAATTTACTGGCAGAAAATATAATATTTATCATTTTATAATTAACCGTCGCTTATTTTAATAGCCGGAAATAGAATTAAACGCATGTGATTTATAAATGAAAAAAAAGTGTGTATATTAATATATTGCTGCTAAAGGAATGTGAAAATTATTTTTTTCCTCGGCTGGATCATTTTAATTTTCATTAAAATATAAATTAAAATCCAATTATGGGTCAGCAAAATATGTTATTTAAAGTCCAATCATTAAATAATTTTATATTGTCGAGTGAGCGCAATAGTTTTATTAACTTTAAAATTCACTTAAATACCATTAGAACGAAATTATAATAAAACATTAGGGCGTTGTTTTAATTATACTCAATTTTTAGGCGTAGATTGCAAAATTTTGAATATTTCATTAAATCGTATCGCCCCTTTTTATTAGTATTATGAGTCGTTTTCCACATTCCACAACCAATCATTTATTTTCATTCGATTCGCATTTTTATGTTGTTTTCTTTCCACATTTTCATCCTCATTCCACAGCCGCGGGAATCCAATAAGCTCCGTGTTAAACATATTACCACAATTTTTAAAATTGGTTCCTCTGAAATAAAAACAAACCCCTAATTTTTATGTACATCCATTTTTAATTAAAGTAGTAGATCATAACTTCATAATCATTATTATGTATAAATTATAACCAAAATTTAGGGCAATACATAAAATTACATTTTTTTAATTAAAATTGTCTCAAATTTAATAAAAATTTGTAAAGCTTGTTTATTTATCGGTTTGCAATGCCGGTTTGACGGTTGTGCATGAGACATCGACTTTAGGAAAATTAATTAATTTAACATTTTCTAAATTATGATTACGAATAAATAATTTTAAGTCCAACAGAACTATCGATGATAAAACCACTCTCAGATGGACAATATACAATACCCTCTCACTCTTTAAGGGCGCTCGCTTTGTTAAAAATCGAAGTTACGGACACAACTAAATTAGGTTTAAAATTTCTGTATACAGATGAAATTTTCCCAATTACGGACAAATTGTACGTATGTATGTATGTATATAAAATACATATATAATTGTCTGTACGAATTAATTAGATTAGGTTCTTTCCAATTATTAATATACTTTAGATTTTGTATTAGTTGTATGTCTATGAAGAATTTATCCTGTTCATAGAGCGGGGAATTACTGTACCGGAAAATACTTTCAAGAGTATTTAGAAATAAATATTTTACATCCCAATTACTATATCAGGCTTAAAAAGTGATTATTCAGCTGGCGTACTAAATTTTAAAAGATTTAATTTACTGTTGAAATAAGGAAAGGGTTTTCCAATTATTTTTCGAGTATCCATCTCAAGGATGCCGTTTGGCAAGTTCCGTTGGCTCCAGAATCCCGCGATAAAACTGCGTTCACCGTCCCTGGACGTTCTTTGTACCAGTTTACGGTCATGCCGTTTGGACTTTGCAACGCGCCACAAACAATGTGTAGGCTAATGCAGCGGGTGATACCACACCAGCTACACGAACAAGTATTCGTTTATTTGGACGACCTCATATTCAACGAACATATTCAACTGTTATACTTGGTTGCTACTCATCTGAGGGAATCTGGCGTAACAGTGAACTTGGCAAAAAGTAAATTCTTGCTAAAAGAAATTCGATATTTGGGATATGTGGTCGGAGATGGCTGTTTAAGAGTTGATCAGGCCAAAGTAAGCGCAATATTGGTCTTTCCAGTTTCAAATTCTGTGAAGAAAATCCGAAGATTTTTGGGCATGTCAGGGTGGTACGAAGATTAATTTCTTCGTATGCTACTATTGCAGCCCCATTGTCTGACTTACTGAGAAAAGATCAAAAATTTAAATGGAACGAAGAAACTCAGAATGCATTTGACCAATTGAAACAAGCACTCTCCACCGCACCTGTATTGGTTCATCCTAATTTTGCTCGACCATTCTACATCCAGTGCGACGCTAGTTTCACCGGGATTGGCAGCGTTCTCTTTCAGATTGGTGATGATGGTTGCCAGCACCCTGAATTGGAGTGCCTGGCCGCTATGTGGAGTGTTAAAAAGTTTCCGTATATCGAGGGGTATCCGTTTACCATCATCACTGATCATGCTAGCTTGAAATGGCTCATGAGTCAAAATGATTTGTCCGGAAGATTAGCTAGATGGTCTCTCAAGTTACAAGGTTTATACTTTAAAATGGAACCACGGAAATGTACTCTTAACATAGTACCCGATACCATGTCGCGTGCTTTCAGGGAGAGCCTTATTCCAGATACTGATAGAAAAAAACGCTACGGCATATGGCAATCTTCGCGTTGTAATAACAAAGTGTTTATCAACCCATCGAACTGGAGTGAAAGCTCCACAGATATTCCTTTGTGGAAACTATATATCCCAAAAACATTAGCCAAGCAGCTTATTATCCAAGCACATAATCCACCTTCATGAGGTTACCTTGGATTATCAAAGACACTAGATCGTTTGCAGCGTCATTGTTTTTGGCCTGGAATGGCATGTTACCGGTTGCCACATTTGTAAACAAATAAAGGCTCCGAATTCATCTATTCAACCAATGATGGGTGTCCTAATTACGGCTATAAGACCAATGCAACGACTATACATTGACTTTTTGGGTCCTTACCTAAGATCTAAGAGTAGGAATGCATACATAGTTGTTGTCTTAGATCTCCATTCAAGATATATATATTTCTCAAACCGTTAAAACCAGCTTTAGCATCAGCAGTTTGCACTTTTCTAGAAAAAGATATATTCAGTGTCATTCAGTACCAGAGAGATTAACTGCTGATAACGGCACCCAATTTAATTCTGTTTGCCTTCAAAATCGATTGGCTAAATACAGAGTTAAACATATTTTCACACCAAAGTATTCGTCGCAATGCAATGCATCAGAACGCGCTAATCGAACGATCCTCGCCGCTATACGAGCGTATGTCAAAGATGATCATCGAACGTGGAATCAACACTTGCACTAAATTTCTTCGGCTTAGTCTATGCCAACAAACGGCTTTATCACATCTTCAGGAAGCGTATAAAAGAAATGAACATACCTATAATCTGAGGAGTCGAACACGAGAATTTGGAATTGGCGAAACAGTATTCGTACGCAATTTTGCATTAAGCGATGCGATAAAACAGTATTGCGTTAAGCTCAAATCATATTCTGTTTGTTGACGAAGCCGTTTAGCCAAAAATGCGTTTGACCAAAAATTGGAACTAACGCTCTTAAAGTTTTTGTAGTAAATTTTAATTATTGTTAAACGTTGTTCGTTCGAAATTTATAATTGAAATTTGGCTTAACATTATTTACTTTATTAGATTTTACTTAAATTTTTGAATCCGATTAGTTGTTGACCAAAATTTTAATATTAGTAACCTTTAAAATTCAGACAGTCAAAATTTTTGTAATAACGATTTTAACACTAATTTCAAATTCAAATAGAATTAAAATAATATTTAAGCTGCGGATCAATACTTGAGTAAATGTCGACATTTAGTTTAATTTGCGGTAAATTAATTTACCCTATCAAATATACAAAAACAAATATTTGATATTTAGGTTTTCATTTTTTATTGATCTACGACGGATTAAATGAAATTAAAATAAACAAACATACAGGTATTTTAATAAACAAAAATACTACAACCGACTTAAGTCGTAGTAAATATTTTACCCGAGAAATGGTCCACACCCTTAGTGGAAATTGAAATTAATTTGCTTTAAAAATTTAAATTTAATTAAAATTGGGATGGAACTTGATCAAACTCATTAAATCTGTCATTGAATCTGATGCAAAAATTCAATTTCACTGAATTGCTTCAATACCTATTCGAACCAGAAAGTTAAGATTAAGATAGGCATAATTATTTTGGTTTACGGGATTTGAGTAAAATTTTGATTTGATATTTAAACGAAATACGCAAACAAAACAGTACTGAGTAAAATTTGCTCATATTTTCGATTTTGCTTGAGCTAGCTGATATTTATTTGAAATTTGTAGGTAGATTTGAAATTTACTGTTCCGGTTGCCATTTTTATTCAGCGATTGGTATGCACATTTTAATAAAAATGAATATATCAAAAATAAAAATAAAATATTCAGGTTAAATTAATTCGCACTATAAGATTCACACACATTTTAAATAAGACGAAGGTTATTACGCATCAACCTAATACCAAAAAAAATTAGTTAAAAAGGTCGACGAATCTTAAATAAAATAAATATATCTTAAATCAAAATCATTGAAAAAAATATTTTGGTAAAATAAATTTTAGACATAAAATCCGATAGAATTATATAAATTATGTAATACGTCTCTAATCAAGAAATTGAGTCATTGACAGCAAATTTCACAGTTATATTGTATATATTTTCTTTTTTTGGTAATTTTTGATCTTAAATTATTAATCGTAATAGTTTTATATGTATATGTATATAAGAAAGCCTTGGGATATTGTATGGTTCATGGAACATATGTATGTATATATTGGGTGAAATTTATTTTTTATTACTCGATTATTAAACAAGTGGACTAATGCTATATATTGTCTATTATTTTATTTCATATATAGTTTGCTTTGGATTACAACAATACTTAAGTGAATTAATCAAGCTGTGTATATGAAATCGAGTTGGTGAGTATTATTATTATTACAATTATGACTATAACTTATTGTAGCTAGAAACCTTGACTTTTGCCTCATTCAATCAAAGCCTTGAAGTACATACATATACATTGATTAAATATTTTATGGGAATCATGAATATATCAATATATATACATATATACGTACATATATTATTAATTGATTTTAAAATTAAATTACTTACTACATTTTCCTCTAATATACGATTTCTGTGAACATGAATAAAAATGTAGATCCCTTTTTTGGCACATTTCTCTGTATATAAAACATTCATATAAATATTCTTGGAATAAATTGCGTTCATAATTCTTCGTAAAGTCAATTATATGTTTTGTTCTCGTTTATTATCGACCGTAATTGTATTTTAAGAACTATTCTAGATATACTTACTAAAATGCTCTAATGAAGATTTATTGCACATCAAATGTGTATTTATATTTATATATTTATACGGAACAATAAAATTATGATCCTTTCGCTCTGATTATTTGTTCACAAAACATACATTAAATGTGTAGATACTCGTTTGTATATACATACGTAAATTCACAAATTCTTGTGCCGTCAATAAATTTAAGAACTATGTGTATATGTATAATAATGATACAAAACTAACAGAAAAACTATTATTTCGCGTATATAGTTAAATAAATTTACAAAAACGGTTGATCATGATAATCATATCGTCATGAAAATTAATGACATAAAATTACTTAACGTCTAACTTTTTCGTTTTGTACACAAAAAACACCGTGTAATTTTTTTTATTTCTTTTATCGTAAATGTAAACGTCTTTTTATGGAATTTTACATTTAATTTTTTGTTGTTAACTATACAGTAGTTTTTGGAACTTACTTTTGCTTACTACGGTTTTATTGTATGTACATATATACTTATTCGATTTGGTCAATGGAATTTCTTTCAATTTTATCGATGAATGAATAAATTACATATTTGTGTTGGCACTACGATGATTTATTATACTAAAAATAATATAATTTTAGTATCGAAAATAGTGAAAACTATTCGAATATAATGTGATTCCATATTTAAACCTGTAATTAAAATCGTAATCATTGCTTGTGGTACTAATACTTCAATTAGAACCAATCTTTGAAATATATGAGATTAAATTTTATTTTTACCACAAACTACCACATCAACATTTTATCCAATAACCTCAATATTTTTTAAATTCTATAATTTTTTTAAATAATTTGATAACTTTAGTAACATAATTAAACTATCATATTTAATTTTACATTCTTTAGATTTAAAAAAAAACATAATTTGGTATTTAATGTTTTGATTAATTTCACAGTTCAAATACTTTAAGAATTTGATTAATATAAAAAGTTTTAATTGTCAACTTTGATTAAAATTTCAACCTTTCATAAATTATAAAACCTTTAGAATTTGGTTAAACTGAAGAATTTTATAAAATTTTGGAATTTGATAAAATTTGACCAAAGTTCAGTTATTTATCAACTATCTGAATATATATCTATTATAGGATTAAATTGATAATTTATTAAAATATCAAAGTATTTCATTTGGGTTTGATGATATATTTTAAATTTTTTTCATTCACGCCTCCAATACTATTCAAACTACCTTTAATTTGATTGAGTTTCTTCATTATTCTTTGTGTATATAGAAAAATTTCAGATTGGAAAAAATAACTAATTTTATCATACTGGAATTGAATATAGATTGTTCAACAGCATAAACTGTCAAATTTACATTAAATTTTTATTTGTATGTGATATAATAAAGAAATTACTTATTTCTGAACAAATATCTATAAGTAGGTCAGATTAAAAGTTATCCTCGTAGGACTTGGAGCATCCCTGCCTGAATCAGACCAAGAGGTTAAGATCATTACTAAATCAGAGGTCATATATCAATGTTGGCGATGGAGAAGTTTTCATGTGAATATATGTAAATTTTTTTTAAAAAATATTTTGCTTTATTACGAGTATTATTAACATACACGAAATAAAAAATTCGCTTAAAATCATTAGTTTTTACTCAATCATTGAGTTGCATGCTCATAATAGAATTATGTGAGATACGCGGTTGTATTTATTTATTTTTCATGCCTCTAATAGATTACAGGAGCATGCAAATAGCGTTTTAAATATCATTACTTCCTGCTTGTAATTTTCCTAAACAAACTTTGATTTTAATTTAAATTTGTTAACAATTATGGAAGTTTTTTAAAATAATATTTTGCTTTATTATTAACAAACCCGCAATAAAAATTGGCTCAAAATCATCAGTTTTGGCTCAATCATTGAGTTGCATGCTCGTAATAGAGTTATGTGAGATACGCGGTTGTATTTATTTATTTTTTATGCCTCTAATATAGATTACAGGAGCATTTTAATTAGAACATGCGTTTTAATTATCATTACTTCCTGCTTATAATTTTTTTAAATAAACTTTGATATTAATTTTAATTTGTTAAAAAATATGTAATTTTTTTAAAAATATCATTTAGCTTTATTACGAGTATAAACATATGTACGAAATAAAAAATTGTCTTAAAATCATCGTAATAGAGTTATGTGAGATACGCGGTTGTATTTATTTATTTTTTATGCCTCTAATAGATTACAGGAGCATGCTAATAGAAACAAGCGGTTTAAATATGATTACTTCCTGCTTGTAATTTTTCTAAACAAACTTCGATTTTAATTTAAATTTGTTAACAATTATGTAAATTTTTTAAAATAATATTTTGCTTTATTACGAGGATTAACATACACGAAATAAAAAATTGGCTTAAAATCATCAGGTTTTGCTCAATCATTGAGTTGCATGCTCGAAATAGAGTTATGTGAGATACGCGGTTGTATTTATTTATTTTTCATGCCTCTAATAGATTACAGGAGCATGCAAATAAGAACAAGTGTTTTAAATATCATTACTTCCTGCTTGTAATTTGTTTAAACAAACTTTGAGTTTAATTTAAATTTGTTAACAATTATGTAAATTTTTTAAAATAATATTTTGCTTTATTCTTAATATACACGAAATAAAAATTTTTATTTATCATATTCTGATAAAACTTGAACGCTACTTTTTTACTGCCGCTAAAATACTCTTTTTTTGAAAGATGTTTTCGTCCATCATTTCAAATCAATCCAAGTAAATTTAAACATTGCATTATATGTGAATTAAAAGAAAATTTCAAAGCCGAACCATTGATATGTTAGCTCTCCCATCAGAGAGTTCAAAAAAATTTCAGTTCTTAAATTCCATTGCCGGCAAATCAATCAGCTATTGCGGTACTATGGGAAGTTTAAATGACCGGTTTTGAAAAAATTAAATTAACATTATCTAAAAAGTGTCATCGAAGAAATGAAATTGATTATGCTCCTACGAATTGGCCAATACCAGGGAGAACCACTGTGGTTCTCATGATTACATAACTGGAACCGTTAATTCAATTTAATCCTTGAAGATTGCTGCTATTTACGAGTATATATAATTGTAGGCCGTTTAAACACGAGTAGTGTCGATGATAATCTTATTTAGTAATTGTAATAATAACTCTGTGAGAAGCTATTTGCAAAAAAGAATTCTTACAAACTCAGACCAAATCTGAGAATGATCCGTAAATATTTGGCAAAAATTTTGCCGCACGCATAATTTTATTCTGGTAGCACAAATATTTTGTGGCCTTATTTGGTTTATTTATTATGGCACGTTAAATCGCGATCGTCAATATTGAACTATACTTGATCGTCAAAACTGTGTGATTATAAATAAATTCAATGCTGAATCTTCTGATTTGGTATATATTCCAGACAGCCACTATAATGTCTGACATTACGATACGATCGCATAATTATTTGTATATAATATCAATTGAACTTAAGAATTTGATCTAATCTAAATTTTGATTCCATGTTTCGATCTGCACGCATTTTATTTATTAAACAATAAATCTTTCTAAAATGACCTAAAATTATGACAGCCCTCAAAATACAACAAAACGATTCACGATCGATATTTCCGTTCAACTCAAATGTTTTTTATTTTATTTTATTTTTTACTCGATCTTTCAATATACAATACATATACACAATCGCAAATTGATCAAAAAATCATGATTTTATGCTGAACTATAAATTTTAAATCTCTCGTTTCGTATTCTTATTTTTATATATAAAATATATATATACATATATATGTATTTAACTACAATTCAGAAAAGGTGAAAACAAGATAAGACATTAAGAAATAATAAACAGAATAAAAAAAAAACATAAAAATAAAATAACAATTAAAGTTTGATATTCTCAAAGTGAATCTTGTTTTCTTTCGTCGACTTCGTACACTATATAAATATAACAAAGCACAACTTTTAAAAAAAATCTATATAAACGAAGAAAAATTAAATAAAAATCGAATTTATTTATAGTTTGAAACGATTTTTTTATATATAAGTATGTACGTACATAATTTCTTATGTTGTTCATGTCCGTATTTTTTTTAGATTTGCATATATACATAGATAATAAAAAATAATAGTGAAACCGTTATAAGTTTTTATTCTACGATTATTTACTTTTTTTTATGTATTTTGTATACGGACGTATGGTGTTTGATCGAATTACATTAAATATAAAATTTTATGAATGAAACTATAATACATAGGTACACTCGTATGTATGTATGTAAATATGTATATGGTTAAACAAATAAATAGTAAAGTAAATTTGGCATTTTTTATACACGCGATCACTTTCACTACTTTTCGCCAATAAAAAAAATTTAAAATACTAGTTTATTTAAGAATTTAAAAATTCTTGACCTTTTACTATATACATATTATATTTTAATTGAAGCAATTAACGTAATTAATAAATAACTATTAAAATTGGCCTTGATTGATCACAAGAATAATACAAATGAAAAATAAAAAAATTGGCGCCACCACTGTTGAAATGCAAAATTATTATTGAAAAAAATTAATAAATTACGACGATCGTGCAAAATAATCAACCAACAAACAGACAACAATACACATAAATCATTTAACATTTTTTTTTTTATATTTTTGAAGATTACTCTTTGATTTTTGAATTGGATCGGTTAAGTACGCATTCAAGTATGTAAACCCATAATTATAATTTATATAACAAAGCGATATACATCTTCAAAACATGTCTACATAAAAAATATAAATAAAGACATTATTTCTTAAACATAAATAAAAGATGGCAATAACTAGTTTGCTGATATGGAAAAATAATGAAAATTATAATTGCGATCAATTAAATTCGAGATCTCTTCCTAAACTCATGGTCATTATAGAAATATATATGTATACGGTTTATAGTTTTCTATTTATGTACTATAATTATACAGGATGTCTTAAAACCTAGTGCCATAAATTTATAAACCAACTCCAGACGCAATAGTATAATGTTTGTTAAACTTTTATCCTATCTATCTCAAAGTTTCAGTGTTTAAAAATTACGTTCGAACTGAAAAAGGTGATAATCCTCGAACCCCGATCAAAACAATTTTGAAATCTGGATAGTATTGCAGAATTTAACAAATACATATAAAAATCCAGACGTATAAAAACTGAAACTCAATAATTTTATAGTAAAAACGATCTACATTTTATTTATGTAGATCAACAGCTGAAATGGAAAGTGTTCTTCAATTAAATATACACCATTGATAAACCAGTAAATCTATTAAACCTATTTTGCTAAATTATGTAATACGCTCTAAAAAAAAAACTATATGCTGTAATCAGTCTTCGGAAAATATAAAGCGATCTTAATTTTTTTTTTTTCTACCAACAATTTTTTAGTTCACTGTACTAGTTTACTATATACATGATGAAAATCTATCAACGCATTTATTAATTGATTTTCATCCAACTGTATACTTAATACTCGTATGTGTACATATTTAAATATACCAACTAATTTACATATCGCAAAACATATAGTTAATTCGCATATATTATAATTGGAAATTTATTCAATAAATTCTTTAAGCGAAGAGGATGTTTTTCTTTTATTTTATAAAAAAAAAAGTTCAAAGGGTTATTAGACGTTTGAGCGAACAGAACATCTCAAAATTAACTTTTAGTTCTTAGAATATGAGTTTGTTTGCTTATTTATGATTCAATAGTTTTCAACTACACGCAATTATATATATACATACTACAAAAACAATAAGAAAATAAATACTAGATAATAGATAATTGTTTTTCCCATATTCGGTTTTGTTTTCTTTATCTAAGATTCTTTTTTTATTGTTGTCGTTTTTGTTTCTTGAAAAAAGATAAGGAAGTGTATACGTTGGTATACTAACGACTAGAAAATGAACAATTAAAATATAAATTAAGTATTATCGGTTTGTATGCGCATACACACGATTGGTTTTAGTTATCTGAAACCTGTTTTTATAGTTATGTGAAACATTTGCTGGTTAAAATGTCGAAAATAATTTTCTTGAATTCTAACGATAAACAATGTAATGCAATTTTAAAAAAAAAAATCAGTTTCCAAATTGTGAATTTCAAAAACGATCAAGATTTCAACATTTCCGCACTATATTTATTCCTTTTTATATATGTACTTACTTAAGCAGATTCTAACCGGAAGCTGATAATTACAACAAACCATTGTTCCTCCCCAAAAATTGCAACTTCCTACACTGATACCGATTTCAAACATCCAAAGGATTTTAAATAACATTAAACCTTCTTCCTGTAATTATTGTTTTGTCCTATCTTTATAATTGCTATTAAGAGTACACCATCTTACAATTTTTTGGTTTTTTGTACAACATCATGTGTTTACGGCATTGTTTTATTTGGCGCACAAAATTTTCACATGAGCGCTAAGTGCATATATTATGTACATATATACGAAAACAAAAAATTTGCATTAACCAGACCAGAAATAAAATATATGCATTATTTATTTATATTATTTTTAATTAAATAAAACATTAACGTTATATATAAATGGCAAAGATGTCAATCGAAAGAAAAGTTGTTAGTTTTAAAAATAATCGCGTATATGTACATAAATAATGGGGTCTGGAATTCTGGCAATGTTCACACCAAGCTGGAATCGCACGTATATATATGTATATATAGACATGATTTATAATTTCCTATAACTATAACTTATATAATTTTTTATGTATTTATGTAACTGTATACAAATCGCGAACAAGCCAAAAAATTATGTCAAGAATCTAACGGATTTAACATAAAATATGAATTATTAAAACTTTTTAGTTGAATCGTGATCTATATTATCTTATCCACGAAATTTATATATAAGGCTTGTTAAAATGGTCCATTGGAGTGTTACACTCATAAACAGAATATTCATCTTCTATATTTGTATACATATGAAAGATAAATTGGATGGCTGCTTTTTCGTTTCTTACATAAGTTGCGGTTCGATTCTTTTTACAAATGTGTTTATATAGTGTTAAATCTTTTTTTATATTGTCTTTAAGAATTAGGTTGGATACAAATAAAATAAAAAGAGATAAACAGTATTATGTGTGTAGGTTTGAATGTGACATAATATTTATTAAACGGTTATTAGTTCAGGAATACGTATGTATATATAGATATGTACATTATATACACACAGCCGACTTAAGTAAATAAATAAGACACACAAGACGTGTTTTTTTTATTTAGTTTGCGATTAATCAAATTAATTTGGGTTGAAGTTTGATCTAATTTTTGGCAAATTAAACCCTCTGTGTTAGGTTTATTTGCGTATAACTATACATAATATTTTGACAGTTAGTTAAATTGCGTTTAAAAAAATAGGTCGTATTCTGTTATTTAAAATTGTATATTATTTAAATTTAAGAATCGGGGATGTATAATAACAAACCATTGTTATTATGTTTTTCCAGAAGAACTTCTATATCCATTCGATCTGGATAAAATCAACGCATAAACATATTTATTGCTTGCAAAGTGCTCCGCCCTTCTTCCGGTTCTAGTTTAACCTTTAAGTACCAAAATGACATCGTACCATGTTACACGCTATGTGTAACACAGCGCTCTTCAGCATTTGTATACACTAGACTACGTCCTACATAAACTAAAATATGTTTTCGAGCTCGCGACGAATTAATTGTCCGGACTTTCTTGGTGTGTAATCTTCCGCATTTTAACCGCTTCATAGTTAGAACTCATTTACAAGAACCGCTAGTATATTTACCATACAAATAACAGATAAAGCATGGAATAAAACTCGATCGTTACGTGATCTTTCAAATATGGTACACACTTGATGCGTTAACGAAAAAAATTATTGATTCAATTACAGTAGACTTGAACATACAAGGTAATTTGATGATACAATTTTTATTTGGCACCAGCTTCTTTTAAATTGACCTGCGTATTTTATCATAAAACAATGTTATTTGTCCAATCCCGGATATTGAATTCGGATATCATGATTCTCAATAGTATTAGAAATAATTAATCTAATTTTTAAAAATATTAAACTAAATTCTTTGACTTTTTAAAATTTTATGACTGAAATTTTTTTTAAAACTTTGAAATTAAATTTGCTTAACTAAAATTTTCTGACATTACAACAATTTATAATATTGTTGAACTGTTTTTCTAAAAATGATCGGTTCAAGTTGTCTAAATAACGTAATTAATTAATCATCAGATTTAGTGGGTTGAATTTCATATTTCTCACAACTACGTCTTGCGATATTGGATAAAACTAAATTGATCGTGTGGACATGAATGTTTGTTATTTGCGTTTTGATAACTGATCAGACTTTAGACAAGGTCGTGTTATTTAAAAACGTCACAAAATTTCTGATTATTACATCAACTTTATATTCTTAGACTGTGTCCGAAACCTGTGATAAAAAATCGTAAATTAATTATTTGAAATTTACTTTATAATTCCGAACACACCCAAATTATTCGAGTCTATATTACTATGATAATTTTTGACAGCTTTCGAATAATTTGTGTACGCATGTGCAACATATGATTTATACATACATAATAATATATTATAAAATTATTAATACATATAATAATAATAATGTGACATTAAAAGGATTATATCGCATCCATTATTTTAATATTAATTTTTTTAAATTTTCTGTGCAATTTATTAGTTGTCACAGAAAATTTGAAGTTATGAAAACTGAAATTGACATATAATTACGTGGAGAAAAAAACTTATGAGGTGGGGAGATTTATTACACATTTCGGACAGCATAATAAAAAATCGTGAATATAGGGGAATAATTATCAAACAAATGTCAAAAAATTAGTTCACGATTTTTTTATCACAGGTTTCGGACACCGTCTTAGTTTAAAAATAATTCTAATTCGAATTACGACAAATGATTTGCAAGGCGACAAGGAAGCAAATATCTAAAAAAAATCGTTTCATTTTATCAATATTATTTTATATGAAGATTTTAACGTGATCTTAATAAGAGGTCACGTAAAACAAGCAAATTCATACACTTGTTAAATCAATTTGGATGCAAAATACAATTAACACTGAACCAACATCAATAATGAAACATTATAATTATATCTTCGATATAATTATCACAAATCCTGAAAAAATTGAAATTTTTAGTCAAGTCTCGGTTGGGTTCTCTAATCACAATCTAATTTATATCTTTATTTGATTTTTTTTTGTCCACTAGAAAGTTTGCGTCTTAAACCGTCCAACCCGCCTTGGTTTAATATTAAATTTTAAATGATTAATAAACTTCTATATTTTAATATTTTAATGTTGGAAACATACCAGAGATATCAACTATTTCAAAAATGTTTTTCAAAAAAAAAATGTTAATTCGTATCCTGATAATATTGATAAGTGTAATAGTTCCCACTCTTTAAGATGTAGCTCATTGGATTACCCTACATTGTTATCTAACATGCTCTATAGACTCTAACTATTAAATCAAATGCAACAGATATTGATAAAGTCCCTCGAATTGGAAATAATCCAAAATAATACCTATTCCCAAAAAGAACAGGATAACTGTTCAATCACGGATTTTAGCATGAGTTCACTCTGGGATATTCATAGTATTCAATATCAACAACGTTAATGACACAATTTAATTATATTTCGTCTACATATGTGTCTATGTTCTGTAAACTCATGTTCAATCCCGTGATTGAACATACTGCGGGCCGACAAATTTAGGGATCTTGGGCGTTGATGAGGCTACCCTTAGCTTCTACTAGTTGTTCTGCGTCGGCTATTAATCTATAGCATAAACGTAGTTTAACATCTTGTGCTTTATATTTGCGTGTTTGATCGCTAGTATTGCATAGCCGAATCACAATCATTGTTGTTTTGGATTGCATCATAAGGACTTCCCACATTGTTATTGGCTTGTGTGGTGGAAAGGCTTGGTTAATTTGTTGTTGTTGGATCTGACGCAGGTTGTGAAATAGTGATTGGTTGTTTGATAGGATACAGTATTCATTGTTTCGAACTGGTACTGCCAGTTCTGTTTTTAGTTTAGCGCCTAACTCATTTCAATATTTCACATAGAATTCCCTTTCTTTCCAATATGGATGAGCTGTGTGGTTGTCATAAAGATCATCGTTCATCTCTGTATCGGTGTTTGGTTTCGATGTGAGATAGTTTCTTCTGCAAGTACTCCTGAGTCTTCCTGCTTTGCACCATCTTTGGTGTAATTGCATTTGTTTTTTTTTTGAAGTTGATCGAACCGAGCACATTGAGCTTTGTACAGAGCTTCCATTTGCATTGCCTATGTTTACCATCTGTTGTTTGTAGATCTCTCGTGACTGTTTTGGCGTGATATGGGATTCGAGAATGGTTTATATATATCGCCGGTTGTTGGTTGTCTCAATCGAACTACTCATAAGCGTTTGTTGTTGTTGATTTGCCGCTGAGTTACCTTGGTTGATTTCCTCCTTTTGGGAATCGGTTGATAAGCTTTGTATGGCATCCACCCGAATTGATGGCGTTGTAGGGCTGCTTGTGACGTTGTTGGTGACAATGGCGGTCCCTGTGTAGGCGGTGGCGCATTTCTTCTACCAGCTTATTTTAAACATCTGTCATGTTTTTTCGTATGGTGAGATTAATGTGATTATGGTCCAGAGGCGGGACCATTCCTATAATTTTGTCATCGTTTCCAACGAATTCGTTATGTAGCGCATTTCGACTCGCTATTCTCTTTTTTCACCGCCTTTTCGATAGTTTTTCTCTAGTTGAACTATCTTTCCACCTGTTACCTCTTGTATTTGAAGTACATCATCCATCTTGTTGTTGTTTGGTCTACTATAGTGGTGGTATTGGTGCTTGTTGTTGCTTAGCTTCTCCCTTTGACGTTAGTTTTGTAAAGTTATATGCCTGTTGTTGCTTGGCTGGTGGTGTCGTCACCTTTGACAACGTTATAGACTGTCCGACTGTATTTTTATTTGCCAGTTGTTTTAGTGAAATGCTCGAAGGACCATGTAAAATCTTAGGTTTTTGTTGCCAGTTGTTGGTTGTATCAGTTTAAACTGTTAAATTCCGCCTTAGCTTGAAGCTACTTTTCGTATACTTCATTAAACTCTGAGCTTACCGCTGGTGGGGGCTAATACCAGAGTGAAATGAAATAAATCCGGCTCGAAGAACCATGTAAAATCTCAGGCTTGTGGACTTTATTTGTAAAATTAAGTTCGCCTTGATTTATGAATTACTTAATAGATTACCACGGGTGGGTCTATTTAGTTATCGAGAATAAATTCAACTTCAATACAACGTGTTTACTCTCGATTACTAAATATACCCCACCCGTGGTAATCTGTTAAGTAATTCATAAAACAAGGCGAACTTAATTTTGCAAATAAAGTCCACAAGCCTGAGATTTTACATTTCAATTTATTAGGGTTTCTACCAATCAGTTTACTGTTGCTATCCAAGATATTTGAAAGAATTTTGCAAACTCAGATCTAGCTGAATTCCAAAAATGTTTTATCTAAATAACTATCAGCTTATAGATCTATTCATAGTACGACAACTGCTTTTCTTCAAATCGGTGATGATATTCGGAGAGCAGTTGGTGTGAGGAAAATATGTATGCACTATGTATATACTAATGCTATAGTGGATTTCAACAAAATATTGAAACCATATCTATGAACTAAAGTAATAATTCATTGTAAATATCATTTATTAGCTGATGGCGTACAAATGTATAGTTTTTAATTCTTCGAGTATTGCGACAATATTTATAAAAAAAAATTTGGAACAGCTCAGATTGTTGAATAGTCTTTAAAAAATCGACTAAACATTATAGTGAGAACTGAGAAGACCCAATGTATTTCAATTTCATCTATATTCCATGCACGAACGACTTACCTAAAATATTTGTATATAATGCAGCTAAGAATGGGGCCATGACTAAATGCTTTATTAATAATCTTAAGCTTCGATTGATCAAATGTTACTTTCTACTTCATTTTGTATATATTACTGAGAATATTCTAAAGAATAATTGCTAATCTTTCAATTTGATTTTGGAACTGCCTTTTTGTCTGCGCATAATGTATGAAAACGCTGAAACGAAAAAATTATTCACCATTTCTAAAAAATATTGTCCATATTGTAGGAACAACCATCACTTCTTTCAAGCAGATCCACAATCAACAACAATTAATCGTTTTACCAAAGAGCAAATAACAACAGAGATTGATTGCCTTTGGAAAGTTATGTACTAAGAATTAAAGCTTCAATCTTATGGAAAATTGGGCGAGAAACTATAAGCTATAAATAAGAATGCTGAAATAGTTCCCATTCAGTGATATTAATTGTGTTAAGAAAATGTTTAATCAAACATTACCGGCTGCTATAACAAATATATATTTGTACCCATTGTCAGTAAGTTTCATTTAGCGATTTTAATGCTGAATAAAATTCCTTCCGAAATCTAGGACATACAGTCACAGAACATGCCAAATGAGAAATAAAAATAGTATAATTGTAAAATCTGCCTGCCATAATAAAAAAGCAAAGAATTATGTTTTCTATTAAAGAATTAGTGCTCAATTCTTTCGAAGACTTTCGAATAAAAGACTTTCAGAAAAATTGAGAAAGAAGGGCAATAGTTAAAACAAAATTATTTATTTGAGTGAGAAATCTCGTTTACAGCGCAGAATCAATGTAGGACAAAAAGGTTAATTTTTATTTCAAACGAACGCGGCTTTATAGAAGCCTTCATTAATTTTATGAGCTACCGAAGTTTCAGTTACAGAATGTTTGAAATATTGAAGAATTGTATTTCAGAAATGAGACCAACAAAATTTTGTAACACTGACTCTTCTATAGCTGATCCACAGATCGGTTGTCGTATGTGTATAGCACCAGTTTTATAAATAAATAAAAAATCTAGTTTTGTTACAAGATCTTTGTAAGTGTAACAATGATGGCAGGAAGAATTTCATAAATTTATTAAGACACACAACTATTTCTTATATCCACAAATTATAACAAAAAGCAAAATTATAATAACAAAGGTGAATCTTATTTATGGAAAGAGAGAGAGAGAGGGAGAGAGAGAGATAACTAGCAACTAAAATAAACTTGTTTGAGGTCGTGTTTGCTTATACATATTCGCTTTTTATTTTATTATTTTTCAAATAATAATAACATCTTAGGTCTTTCTTCATCTTATTATTATTATTATGTTTTTTTATCAATATCTTATTGTTGTAATTGTAATTCACTGTGCAGACAGGTGTCTGCAGTAAGAAGGAACTGTTATTTATTGATTTAAAGATAGAACTCGTTTTTTTATAATGTTTATACTATTAATTTTAGTTATATATGCGCTATTTACAATTTGATTCGTATATAGAGTACATTAAACTGTATCACACACGGCAGATGAAGACGACAATCGCGAATATAATTAAAAATAGAGATTGTATATTTGCAATAGTAAATTGTATTCGACAACCTTCAAAAAAATGTACGTTGGTATTTTGTATTGTATGCTGTGGTATTTTTTTTTTGTTTTTGTTTTATCTCAAACTTGAAATCCATCCCTCGAAATATTGATTTCATTTCTTCAATATTTTGTTCACAAGATGAATATTTAAGGCGGTTACATTATTCTTTATTATTTTTTATAATGTTATGCCAGTTTTTCTTGAAGAATGTTAATAAAATACAATAGAATGTCAAAATATTGACTGAGTGTGTACCATATAACAAATTTGATATAAGCAATAAGAAATTACAAATAAAAGTGCAGAGATGACCAACTTTTTTACTATATAGTCGTATCTGAAACTTTAAATTAGTGCATATAGTTAAACTTAATCCAGGAATAAGAGTCTTCTACAGTCGAATCGGGTTGAACGATGCTAACAGGTGTGTTTGAATAGATTGTAATATAATTTTGTTTGTATTCTGTATGAATATCTAAACTGTCCTAGCTTCAAACCGAGCTTAAGGTTTTTTTTGGAGCAGTTATACGAGTTTTAATAAAATTCTAGTTCTTAGAAATTGATGTCAGAACTCTTTACAGATAACATATTAAACCACTCACGGCTACATTTATAATTGAGAGCTTTTTGAAATAGTTTCATTATATTCACCCAGATTAGTAACAGGTAAATTTTTATTTTAGTGTTCATTTTATTATGTTTGTGAAATTTTTATTTTCATATTTTTTTTGGTGGTGGATTAACCATGAGATCAACCAGACAAAAAAATAATTAAAACTCGAATTTTTAATAACCAAAAAGAAATTAATAATCGCTCATTTTTTGCTTATTAGTTATATTAACTTATTACACAATGACGTTGCGCGTTACACAAAAACAATGTCAATTTTGATGAGTTGATTAAAATGTCAGCACAATCACATCATATCAACGTCATCTTGACCGATTGATTTATGACCCAAAAACATTGCACGGAATATTAACATTCGAATTGGTCAATAATGCGCTGCCATGTATCAGGCCATTGAATAATAATTTTATTATTAATGAAATCATGAGATTTGTACGTTTTTGGTGAAATGCAATGTAATTATTGTATATCAACGAGTAATAAACCAAGCAGCTAAACATGCGAAGGTCGATAAAATGAGGTAGTTAATTCACATGCGTTTGTAATGGAATTCAAACTTAATTATTTATTTCGAATGGAATTTTTGATGAAATATATAAATAAGTAAGAAAAAAATCTGTATACAGGCTGTGATTTATGAACACCATACTTATATAGGTCACAGCATGCTATATTTGGATGTAATATCCGGAAGTATTTTAGTGTTACGAAATGTTTATATAAATTTATATATTAACACATAATGTCATCCCGTATATGGAATAACTATATTGCCGACGATCTTATACGCCATCCTTTATGTGAATAAATAAAAAAAGCATAATAAAACATTTTAATGATTTTTCCAGTTTGTTATGTATCACCTTTAAAACAACAACAACGAGTACCAAATAATAAATATGTTGTGTAATTTGGTAGCAGCGTGCGCGCATCGGATCATTAAAATATAATTTAAAACACGCTGATCTCAAAACCTTAATTACGTTACGATACAAGAATGTTTATATAAGTACATATATGTACCTTTCTCGGGTGCAATGACAAATTTCTATTTCATTCGAAAAATAATTTCTAATCTTAATTATTAATTTCATTGTCTTTAAGTACATTGTATATACCTTTATATGGAGGGCTTTTTAAAAAGTTCATAAAAAACATAAAAATTTTCCATAACCAGATGAATGAAATGAAATTGAAATTATTATAAATTATAAAACAATTACTATTCGGTTAATATCTGTTATATTACGAGCTCAACTACATAAGTATATACATACATACACAGATATATAGCGGACGTAATAAAATAAACAAGTTGGAAAACTATATTTGGCGGCTATATACACACAATAGTAATAAAACAAGACACAATGCAATGAATAATAATAAGTATAGTGGTCGTAATTTATTAATAATGTACAATTCGTATTTGGCTTGCGAGTGCCTATATATACATATTTATGGGAGTTCCCACGAAATTAGATTCGGAAAGAAATTTTCTCTGAGTGTACATATACATATAAGAAAATTAACCAATTACTAGAGGTCATTTATCAAAAGAATTAAATCAGACGACTTGGAAATTGGAGTTTGAATAAAACAAATTGCGATTATATTAACCTGTAACGCAGCGCACGATTGAACCTTCAGATCGATATTGTTTTACAAATTTTGACATTGAATCGATCTTATATATGTATTACCATTCAAGTCCGCGATTTTAAACATTATCCGCCAAATAGTTATAGAAACAATAAAATATTTGATCTAATTGAGTAGGTTGGTATGCATGCACACGTATATATATGAAATATATAAGAAATATTGAAAGGTCACGATTAATAAATTGTGCATATTTCTTATCTTTCGGACATAAAAAAACTCGAGTCATTATTGTTGCCACGTGCGATACGCCAGTCGCGCTAATTTCTGTGTACCAAAATCAATAATTTAAATTTTATTAGCATTCTAATCATCTTGTTTTGGGAACTTGTTTAATTTTTGAATTAGCGAGTTATATAAGTTTTTATTTTTATTTTTTGAAAGCGTTCACTCCTGTTAATAATTTGTATACACTAGAAGTTAGTTTGGTTTGGTGAATATATGTATACACACACTCACACACACACACACGCAGATTATGTGTCAAGATTATAACTATATCCCAGTGTACTGTGCACGCGGCACCGACTTCCTATTGCACAATATTACATTAAACCAAACCAATTATCATCTACAATAAAAATTTCGAAAAAATAGAAAACCGCAGCAAATTAACAACACCGTCATTTGTGTTGTATTTTGAAAGCGAAAACAACTCAAATGACTGAAAAATAAAAATTGGAAATGTTGCATTATTTGTATGTATAGGTATAATAATGTCTCTATCTATGCTCGATTTGAAGTTGTTTTAAAAAAAAAACATGTTTTTATATCAAAAAGAGTTAATAAATTTTAGTAAAAAAAACTATTGGCATTTAATTAAAGTTTTTTTAAATATTCGTTAAATTGACACAATTGCAATAAAATGTTAATAAAATTTTGTCGGAATCAAATTGAGTTTGAACAAGAAAAGTTTTTCATATTTGTATCGATTTGATTTTTGCAGATATATAATACAGTGGATGGGATAGATGGATGGCATGAATTGAGCAAATTTAACATATAGTTCTAAATTATCGAAATTCAGATTATTACTCAAAATTTTCTCACTAATTATTAATTTTAATATATATTGGAAATATTGGCGCTAGTAAATATATAAAATTTACGGTTATAGGGAAACCGGGAAAATTTTAAACAATTCTCATAACTAGTGTGTATAGCTCTCGAACAGATTTTTATAAAATGAATCCTATACCTTAAAAATATAGTAAGAATATCATCAAAATTTCGGCTCGGATTGGCGGTTGGTAGTAACCGGAAATTGTTACTGCTAACAAAAACTGGTCGAATTAATGACCAGTTTTTGTTAGCAGTAACAATTTCCGTTTAATAACAACCGTCAAGATGGTCCAACATTCCGTTTCGTATACCGGGTGTTTTTTTAAATTTTTTTCTTATTTTAGTTTCCAAGTTGCCCCCCCCGCCCCTTTACAAGGAGGGGCGGAGGGTCCTAATTTTATCACTAATGTATTTCCCTCCCGGAATGATTTAATTTTGATAATGGTCATTTTTATCGTAGAGGTCTTATTTTCCGAGATATTTGAAAGTTTCAGCTTAACCTGGTATATATGTACGTATATTTCGAGTCTTTTCATCCTCGTTGAATATATGGATTCTCATGTTTTTCTGAATTTTGTGTTGCTCCTAAAACCGCTGTGCCAAGCGACAAAGAAATCATTGAACTTGAGGTAAAACGAAAAATTCAGCATTTACCACGAGTTTATCTCTGTTTACCAATTTTGTGGGAACAAAAATTAAAATCGATTAAAATAATATGATGGAGTGATAATGATAATTTAGGATGGAGTAGCTTGACTTTCGAATTATTTTGTTCAGATAATATTGGATTTGAATTAGATTCGAAATGGTTTTGATGAAATATACACGTTACATATGTACTTTGAAAATTTATTAATAGATTTTCATAAGATTTAGCCGCCCTCGTTAGCACAGTAAGTAGCGTCCTTGCTTTGTTATTCGAGGGTCTCGGGTTCGATTCCCGGTGGTGACCAAAAATCACGGTTGGGTGTTGTTAATCTGTAAGTATATGTGTTTGTCCGGGTATTGCACCGTGGGCCCATGTGGCATTGAGTGCTGGAATAATCCGCCCAACTTTAATTTTTTTTTTTTTTTTTTTTCATAAGATTTCATAAAATTGATCGAAATTAGATTAGATATAATTGATAGGATTGGATTAGATATAATTGACAGGATAGTTTGAAGAAATGGGACTAGAGGCTTACTGCTTAGTTGTATCTGCAAAATATATAGAATTTTGCTGGAAAATTTAAGCCGATTATGGGATGGTAGTAGATTCTCGACTTTATTGCTAGGTTTATTCTAATTTTTACCACAATGTACATGGATTAGTCGGTGGCAGAAAATAGGGTTCTTATCTTCTTGAAGCTGTAAATATATCTTTAGTTTTAAATCAGTTTAATAAAATTTTGCAGCTTAGACAATTTGTAGAAATAAATCGAATTTCAATAATTTCTTTTATTCAAAATTGCCATCTATTGATTGATTCCTTATGATTTTATGTGATCTTTATTTATTTATTTATTAAAATTGGCTGGAACCGAAGAGGATTCCGCACGTGGGTTCCAGCCAATTTTAATAAATAAATAAATGGATAATGTGATCCTTAGAAACCTGTCCACTGTAAATCATTAATCCACTGACAATTATTAAATCGAATAAAACGAAAAAATTGGCATATTTCTGTCGATTCAACTAAAATGTAAAGCTTTATCCTCTTTCATATCCTAATGATTTGTTATTTATTTGTTTTATCAGAGATTTCATCATATTTGGGAATATTGAATGTTGAGTCACATGTTTGTCACAATTTTACAAACATTTGTTTCTATTTGAATTTTATGGTTTACGTCATTCAAAAATTGCGGATTACATTATATATTGGGCAAAGTGGCTCCATTTATTTCGGCAAAGTGGCCACACTGTTCACTCAGCAAAAAATATATTTATAAAAAAATAAATCGATCGACCTCAAATAAATATTAGTTTAAGTTATACTGTATGTTTACGCTGACGGGCTTAATCTTATGCGTGCTATGATAAATTATTATTTTATTATTAGTTATAAATTATAGTAAAAGAAATTTTATGAAATAATAAAATTTTAGTTAACCTTACCAGGCATTCACATAGTAAAACCGGCAAAATATTGTCTAACAGTGATGCAAAAGAATTTCTCGTGTGTTTTACTATGTGAGTGCTTGGAAAGGTTGACTAAAATTTGGTATCGAGAAATTTTAATATATTTTTTTATTATTTTTGTATAAATTGTATTTTTATGTTACGACTATATTAATGTTTTGTGATTTATTTTTGAAATCTAGAAATTATATATTTTAATACATTAATTTATTGTGTATTATTATATTTAAGTGTTTTGCAATAATTTTGGGCCACAATTTTAATACTGAATGATAAAATCCAAAAATGTTAAAGTTAGTTGCACTCTTTTGTTACGACCGTTGGCATTGCTATTTCGTTAACAAAAAAATTTGTTGTGATTCGAACCACGATGTCATAGTTTGTCCAGCTTAGTCGTTCGAGGTATATGTTTTTGTCGTGAGTAGAAAATTCCCGTTTTAGAGGGCCGAATCACAATGGAACTATGACATCATAATATATGTACATATCAAAATTAAATTTTCACTTTTCAACTGCTACTTTACATTACTCACGTCACTTCGTGGGTAATGCTGGCTCGCTTAGCGACTCATAACTATAAAATAACTAACAATAATTCATTATCAGAAGTAGATAGATCATACGCAACTGAACCTACTTTTCGAATTACGGTCGCTTTTAAAAATGTTGGTACTAGTTTCGCCGAGTAATGTTTGCTAGCCTCGCTCAACGTAAAATTTCGTACATAAACTGTATCACCAACCTTGAATTCCCGAGGTCGGCTTCGCAGATTATATGTGTGTGCACTTCTCTTGAACGCTGCCTCTAAATGTGATAATACATCTTGTTGTGCCAAACTTAGTTGGTTTGTTTTACATTGAACTGCAATTTCCCCGTTTGCTACCTGATGCTTTGCCCTTACTGCGACGATTTGGTGTCCCAGTGACGGTTGCGTTGCATAGTTTGAGGCCTTTGATTGTTAACATGTTTCGCAATTTAAAACATATATTCCTTTACATTCCTGGACACATTGACCAATAATAATAACGTTGTAATTGTTCTAAAGTCTTAGCGATTCCAAGATGTGAAGAAGAAGGAGGATCATGTGCTAACATGATCAATTTATTCATTAGTTCTTTCGGAACATACAGTTTCCATAACGGAATATCAGTACAACTATCATTATGGCAATTAGATGGATTGATGAATAGTTTCTTGTCTTCGATTCGAAAATTCTTGAATTCTCACGGGTACTCTTTATATATATATATATATATATATATATATATATATATATATATATATATATATATATATATATATATATATATATATATATATATATATATATATATATATATATATATATATATATATATATATATGTTTATATTATTATTTAATTTTCCACTACATTGAGTAAATTTAGTCCTTTCATTGAAAAAGACATATAATTGACAGGATAGTTAAAATATTCTATAATGTATAGCTGATGTGACCCTTTGAAGGTGAGTATAGTCTATATGTATAAGCAACACATAAGTACCACAAGGATTAAGTGAACATTCTATATATAAAAGATAATCAATCAATCATTATAAACGATCGTCAAAAACAACAATAAAAACCATTGATAAAAATATTTTTTTTACAAATGTGAGTCACCTTGAAAATTCCCTGACGATTTCAAGACATCCAACACTAAAAATATCATATAAATAAGTTCGAGTACAATAATAAAAGAAAAACAAGTTACCCAATACAACAAATCCAAATCCCAATTACACTGACCTTAAAACTATATACATATTATATTTATTTTAAAAATATCATAAATAATATATATATATATATATATATATATATATATATATATACATATATTTTTTTTATTAAAGTCACGGATCTACAATTATTGCCGCATTTAATTATGAATATTTTTTTTTAAATCAAAACCGCAAAAATATGCATAAATCACTTCTGAGTTCATCGTCGGAATATTTACATATACGTATACAATCAAGAAACCTATATAAACCACACAGTCGGTCGAATGATAGTTTTGCGATATTGTCCAATACATAATTTTATAATGTCCACGTTTATAAAATAAATTGCTAACATTAAATAACAGCAAATAGCCATTTATAATGTACTTTCACTTTTCTTTTTCTTTGTACGCGTGGTTGTTCATTTAGAAAATTGTCTTACATATATTAACTATGTATCTATATATATGTATATATATATACATAATAAGTATATAAGTTTATTTATTATTTTTAATTAAATTTCATAATATAATAGGTGTACATTATATAAATTAAATATTTATGAAATTCCGTACGTATGTACATACATAAAAAAAACTTAAATTTGTTTATTTTTATTTGTATACTGTTTTCGTTCTATTTATTTAATTTTTTATTTTCATAAAATTCAAAGAAAAACCCAAAATTAGATTTTTTCGAAATTTGGTATATATAGTAGTTGTTGTAGATATGTATAAGAAAATTAATTTTCATGATTGATTTATTTTTCTTAGTATATAGTTTATGCTTTTTTATTTTAAATTAATTAATAAATTGTAATATGATTGATGTGATATAGTATAAAGCATTTCCACTCATTTTTTATGCGTGTCTGTATGTATGTATGTCCGCGCACATATGCATCCATATTATTGACATTTATTTAATCCACTGTAAATAAGATGTTTATATTTTACATGATTTCGAAACCAAACAAAAGACACAACAAAAAAAATCATGATCTACCACAAAATGAGAATAATTAACTTATATTTCAATGTGATGTGTGTAGTATGATAAATATTTTACTCTCTCAACCGGATTCAAGTCCAAACTTTCCTTAACCTTCGGTATTTTTTTACTATATACGAGTATGCTTATACAGAATACGCGTCGTCTTTTGTTACATTCCGCGTTTTTTACTGTATACAGGGTGTCCCAATAAGAAGGGTGGTCGGTGGAGGAGAGTGGTTTGCTTGAGTAAAACGAAGGTGACTATAGTTCTACCATTTCGCACTGAAACTATAACTATTACCGTAATCTGAAAAAATTACAATGATATTGCACAAAAAATGTTCGATCAAAATAAAAATAAAAATGTTTAAATAAAAAAATCGGATATGTACTTTCATTTCTTAAAATCACTATGTGGCTAACTGGCTATAAACATTTTTAAAAATTAAGATAGCCTTATCTCGGCTATAAATATACCTATAAAATGTCAATATATACTCTTTCAATCATTGGCTATAATTATACATATGTGATGCGATTTTTAAGTTGTTTCTTAAAGATTTAACAGTAATGTCTTAACTATTATCATATGATAGTTTGTTTGTTTTTGGTGTTTTATTTGAAAAGAAATTTAAATTTATAATTTTCTTCTTATAAGTAGTTTTTTTTTGGGGGTTTTGTTTATGAATAGGAGATTCGATTACCGTGATATTGGGTAATTTATTGTTTGCGTTTGAATACGCGGTCGGAAAGATTGATGTTATAATATTATATATTTGAATTAGGTAATTTCAATGTGTTAAAATCTGTTACTATTTAGTTTCACGTCATAGGAGATGTTTATTCAATAATGTTTAAACCATTCAATTGGCCGAAGTATATGAATGATTCGTGTACTAAACGAGTAACTTGATTTGCTAAACAACAAGAACTGTTCGAATAACTAAAAAATTAAACTGCAAGCAAAACTTAAAGACTATTAGTTAAAAGTTCAAATCAAAATTTCCGTTAGAATTTATCACAAAAGTCAACCCAAAAATCAGGTAAACGGTAAAATCGAAAGATAGTTCTTTCTATCGTGATAAATTATACTCTCGCATATAAGAAGTATGTTCCTAATTGTTATTGATATTTTACGTTTTTTTGTTTAAATGTAAGTGCTACAGATATTATATTTTTTCTCAGCTTATAAGAAAATTGCGGCCATCTAAAGTCGTATCGTTCCAGATCAAATAAAATTTCAACGCATTAAGTAAAATCTGCTTTTGAAAATTCTTGTCCTCTTATTCCGAACCAAAAGTCTAATAACAAACCTTTTTGGAATTTGGATCTTAAAAAGTTAAGGAAATCCGCTAGGAAACTTAAAAGCAAAAAACTTCAATCGTCAGATTGATTGGGATAAAGTTGTAGTGGCACAAAATGAATATAAACGAAGTTTAAGATCCGCTCACAGAGCTTCGTGGGTAAATTTCTGCGAGGAAATTAATAGCCTGTCGGCGGTGAGTAAACTAAATAAAGCCATGGCTAAGAATAGTGTTTGTAGATCTGATACTCTTCGTCTACCTGACGGTCAGCTTACCTCCTGTCATAGAGATGTTGGTGAGCTGCTTTTATCTGTTTATTTCCCTGGTTGTTCCATTTTCAACTCAGATGATGTTACTACCGTGTCCACTAAGGTTCTTTCTGTGGTTCCTGATTGGGACAAGGCTTACTAGGTGTTCAATCTCGATGTTCTGCACTGGAGTCTTTTTTCTTCAACTTTTCTTATAGTCTTAGAAAGAATTGTCGACAGATTTATTAGAGACAAGCACGTATAATAACTTTCCCGCTCAGTAACATGCTACATGCCATTACCAGAGTTGGTAAGTCCTGTGAAACTGCCCTACATGGACTTGTAACTATATAGGATTGAAAGATCCCTCTATAATAAGGAGTTTCTTGTAGGTGCTTTCCTCGATATAGCGGGACTTTTGAAAGTACCTCGTTTATCTCGATTACTAATGCCTGTAATAATTTTGGTATAAATCATACCATTGTTAAATGGATTGAATCCATGCTCAAGTCTCGCACTGTAGAGACTGAACTGGATGGCGTCTCAGTTTTTGTCAAGGTTGCTAAGGGCTACCGATATTATCTTACGCTTCTGTTGTGTGGTGGCCAGTTGTTATGCTAAAGGGTTATACTGCTAAACTTAATATTTTTCAAAACACGGCTTGTGAAATCGAAGGGAATGAGATTGCGGACTGTTTGTCCAAATCCGGTTCCCAGCTAACAATAATTAGACCTGTATCCGCGGCACCCCTATATCTTTTAACTACGCCAAGAGAGTTATAAAGAACTACGCTTTCAAAGATCTAAGACTACAGTGGCTTGCTACTTTCAGTTGTCGTATGGCGAAGAACTTCATTAGCGAGCCTAATTTGAAATCAACTAAATAAGCTCTACCTTTGAAAAAGGACCAGCTAAGAACTTTGGTTGCGATTCTTACGGGTCATGGTCGATTTAAGGGGCGCACTCCATCGAATGGGTTTATCTCAGGATGTTATTTGTGATTACTGTCTTGAGGGAAATGATGACTGATTGCACTTTGTGTGCAGTTGTCCACATTTCAATATTATTCGGCTTCAGATTTTCAGCTGTAGTTCTATTAATGTAGATCAGTTTTCCTCTATACCTTGGTTCAAACTTGTACAGTTACAGCGAATTACGATAGAATCCTGAGTTTGCACCATGGGTCGTCCCGGCATTGAGTGTGTAATCCGTATGGTTTCCAACCAATTTAAAAAAAAACAATTAACTAAAGTAAAATTAAAATTTAAACCCAAGTCAAATCTTCAAACAGTGTGCCAAGTCATTCACGTTCAAGGCCAAATTGAAAGTTAAGTAAAATGTATTTCTATTAATTATTATAATTGGTGAGCTCATTACAAGTTCTAGTAGTAGCTATAGCAAAATATTAAACCAATGATAAATTAAATAGTCAAGTCAAATCCAAAATCAAGTCACAACAGGTAGGTTGAATATCAAGCCAACAGATAAGTAAAATGGCAATACTTAAATCAAATGTCTAAATTTTGTCCAACCGGTTTATCCGACACATATTGTCAAAATGTAAACAAGTAAATAAGAAGAATAAAGACAATTTAGAAGGGGCACTAGAATAGCCTGAGATATTTATAGAGATAAGTATGGTTCAAATAACATAGAGAACCACATAATGCTCCAATTAAATATAGTTGAATGAATATTTAAGCACTTTAAGTTGGATTTGGCAAGTGATTTGCGTAGTGGATTTAAGAGCCGCGTTTTCGTCCAATCTACACAATAACGTCGAATCTATATGCAAACTAGTTTATGTCACTCTAAGGATGCAATGAATTGGTATTGAAGGGCGTTTAACCTATCGAAAAATTAAATATTAAACAATAGGAGTTCTAAATGAATCTCATAGGCAGTGAGAATCAATATTTTATTTCATAACTTATACTTTGAATGTTATGTAATTTTTGGTTTAACTTGAACTTTCACCCATCAAACCAAAACTTCGAAAAATTAATAAAATATCACACGGAACTATTAATTAAAGAGAAGTTGATCAGAACCAGATAATTGAATATTGAAATTTTCGTTTTCGAAAAAAACCGTCCGATGAAATGCTCCAACCCAAAAACCTCACCAAACAGTAGTGACTATCTGTGGATATAACGATTTTTCAATAATCTAGACAGTTTTGTTAATTAGCAAACTCACTGAGGTGGAATGGTCCCTCATCACTATGTAAAAACTATTTTCACCACTATATCTATTCACCGCAAATTTTCTATTAAAATTTAGTAAAAGCCTAGCAGCTACTACATATACATTTATATGTTGTCACCAGTTTATTTTTGATCATTGTGCTCAGCGTCAGTAATTAAAACAAATAAAATTATAAAAAGTGTTGGGCAATTCCGATCTCGAGCTAATTACTCTGTTTTTAAATTTTACTTACTTTATTTACTGAGAATCTTGCAAAACGATCAAAAAAATTCGTCACGATATTTAAACTTATGTTGGTGATAAGTATGTACTTGAAATGTGTAAAACTAAATAGAAAGCGCAGCTCTAATGACAATCATACTTTATGAAATATTAAAAAATCTAATTTAATTAATCGTGGAACTGAATCAGCTTAAATAATTTATTTTTGCTATTAAGAAATGGTCAAACGAAAAGTTATTTAAAAGTTTATTTCCCGAAAGCTAACTATGATTTTTCCAAGATAACTCGTTTTAATTGTTGGTACGAATAGTATTTCGTCTTGTTCATGCGGAACTAAAATGCTTATTTTCTTTAAAAGTGATATATGATATTTGAATTTATATAAAATAAATAATAATAACAGTGTTAAAGGCCATTACTGGCCCCTTACTGAATCAACAATCTGGCTCCAACGGTTTCGATCCTGAGCTTGGTCTTCATACTGTCTTAGACAATCTGAAGAGGCCAAGTCGTTCTCTACATCGTGGAGCCATCGTCGCCTGCAAAGACCTCTGCGCATACCATATGGTGGCTCTCCTTTCAGAGATCGCTGCACAATTCGTTCCGGATCAGCACGCAGAACGTGACCGAGCCAGCGTACTCGCTGAGATCTAACTTCATGTACAATATCGGGGATCTTCATCAGATCTCTGATCTCGAAATTGTACAGAGCTCGGTATGTACCATCTATTTCGCGTTTAGGGCCGTAAATCACACGCATGATTCTTCTCTCAAATGTAAGGAACCATCTCTCGTACTCATCCGTCAGCGCCCAACTTTCACATCCAAACATAACAACGGGCCTGATCAACGCTTTGTAAAGCTTCAGCTTCACGGCACTTGATAAGTGTTTAGATTTTAGCAGTGGCCTTAGAGGATACAAAGAACGACTGCCAGCTGCTAGCCGCACTTTAATATCCTCACCCACACTGTTATCGTGAGTGATAAGAGAGCCCAAATATTTGAACCTCCTCACTCCCTCAAACGTGTGGTGGCCACTACTAAAATCTGGTGTGCCATTGTCTCTAAAACCAGAGATCAGGTATTTCGTTTTGGACTCATTGATCTGGAGTCCAACAGAAGCTGAAAACTCTACAAGCGGATCAAGTATTTCTTTCACTCCGTTGCTATTCAGTCCAATCACGCATATGTCATCTGCATATGCAAGCACTTGATTGGACTGGCGATATAAGTTGTTGCGCTGAGGTGTTTCAGTTTTACGAAAGATGTACTCCAACATGAGATTAAAGAGTATCGGGGACAGAGCATCTCTCTGCCGAACACCCGAGTTAACTGCAAAAATTGTCGAAAGCCTGTTCTCAACTTTAACACAGCATTGAGACTGCGTCACTGTCATCCTACACAGTCGTACCAATTTTGTTTGAATTTATATGATATTTGAATTTATAAATAATTGTTATAACTTCAATATCTGCAGGGTTTGGCCATTGTACGATTTAATCGTTTACGAAGAAAAATTGGAAATTAATATTTGATTTTAGAATCACAGCAATATATGAATGATTTATCTCGTGACCATAGTCACGATTTCGAAGAGTTGACTGAATCCACCTTCATCGAATTCTACTAAGAATGAAAGTGTCCCTATAACGATAAAATCATAACAATTCTATTTCGCCTATAAATGTTAGTTATGACACTTTATGATGAAAGTGAAATTGGTTAGAAACTCAATTCGATGCTAAACGCGACGTTTTCATTTCGTTTCACCATTGCTCTATTTTAGCACATTAAATAATTTAGAAGAGCATTTTATGTATATAGTAATGTAAATTTATGTTAATTACGACGGCTTTTAGTAGCATTTTGTTGAGCTTTAATATTTTGGAGGCCAAAGAATTTTGACACTTTAGAGGTCTGATTCCATCAACAAAAAAAATTACGCGCTTAATAAATTTATTTGAAATTGGTATTGCATCTGGAAATTTAAAAAGCACAACAATCATACATCTCACGTGTCTCGTACCATCCAGTCATAATAAGTTATCGCTATATAATAAATAGGTCAGCATTCCGATTATATTGTTATCAAAATATTCTGATTAAATTATTGAATAATTTGAAATAAATTAAACAAAATTCAACCTGTCCACCGGACTTGTTTGCATTTTAATTTTGACTCCGAACAAAAAACAAAAACACAAACAAGTTCTCATGCTCAAATCCCCACCACCAACAGTTTCTTTACAGTATTTTTATTTTTTTATTTTCTTAAGTTGAGAATGAGTCAATATTTGATCTAAAGATTTCTATCTGTAACATTATTTAGTTTGAAATAGTTTATGAGATAACATCGACTTAGTTCTTGTATTCTTATATAGTCTAGAAAAAAATAAATAAATTTTGCAATTTTTTATTTTTTGTTGATTTTAGAGCAACGTATATATCGAAACGAAAGTGATAGTGGAAGTGAATATGTGAATATGTCTAAATTAATAAATATGTGCTATTTATTTTAGTGTGTGAATTTTCAAAATATGTATAGTGAAATTAAAAATGTAGTTGGGATTATTTTTTGTACGCACGACAAGGCTTGGTGAAGCACCATAAATTATAGTACATCCAGTGTACGGGGTAATAATTTAAAACTAATTATTTCGGGAAAAACCAATTTTTATTATTTTTACTCCGCCTTCACTAGACTAAATCACTTGCTAAATATTACCTAACCGGTCGTAAAAATGATAATATATATATATATATATATTTTTTAATGTGGGAAGTTCGCCTCCCCTTTTGTATATGACTGGCCCCTTAAATATATGTATATATATATATATATATATATATATATATATATATATATATATATATATATATATATATATATATATATATATATATATATATATATATATATATATATAAATGAAGCTGTCATTGTTATGATTAATCCGATGAAATGTGTAAATAATTCGTGTTTTATATAAATGTCGCGATGTGCAAATTTTTTTTTTAACCGGAACCATAACGAAATTTAATTTCAACATCCGCAACTATTCTCTATATAACTACATTTATAGATAAATCAATCACACAGATTTCTATTTTAAATATACATTTAATGACAAAAATTCCATGTAGCATGAAATTGTGTATATTTAACATATAAAACTATTTATGAGATGACCGTGCGGAATGTGATTCAAGGGAGTGAAATTGATTTGATTCTTTTTTTTTTGGTGTTTCGGCAATTTTTGCGGCTATACATTATAAACAAAAATTGCGTGCACCTTGATAAACCAAAATAAAAACGACCCAAAACTATTATTCAAAGTGTGTTGTTGTCTTTTTATCTTAGTACGGTTTTTTTTTTGACGACTCATGAAATATTTAAAGAGCGTTTATGGAAAAATATGGAAATTCATCAGAAAATATGAGAAATTGAAAACGTGTTACGTCTTAAATAACTGTATGAGAATGTTTCATAAAAAATAATGTTATTTTTTTGTTAAATAAATGTCAAAGCAAGATTATAAACATTGCGTATAATTAAGATTAACCTTGTCTTGTAGTATATATACACATATATTAAATTATAATATACTGTACAGAAACAAAAAAACAATGTTAATTAGACATTTGGGAATTACTTTAGGTTCTAATTATATTTTGTATTCTGTTTTACAGATTTTTGCCGTCGACTGATGAAAATAATTTTGAATTAGGTAAGTTAAATTTTAAAATTTTTTAATTAGGTTTAGTAACTAAATAAACGATTTTCACCAAAGTACTACTTGTGCTCTGCTCTAATTACTATATATATATATATATATATATATATATATATATATATATATATATATATATATATATATATATATATATATATATATATATATATACATATATATATATATATATATATATATACGTCATGTATGATTTAACACTATAATAGGCATGATTTTATTATTTATTATACCAAGTTATGTATTTTGAAGTTCAAGGAAAGGTTTATTTTATATACGCGGAAATAACTGGCTGTTATTTATATGAACGAAAATAAATAATGACGGTAATTTTTTGTATGTATTTGGATTTGAATTAAACAACGCGGATATAATGCGCACGTTATCAATGACCGTTGACCTCAATAGTGATAATTTCTTTGGTTTTTGGCATGCCCAAATACTCATCTCAGCATGTAGCAGTGATTGTTATATTTAAGAACATAAAAGTAATTTATGTATGTATATTCTTTTGACTTGCGGTGTGCCATTGGCAAAATTGCCAAAAACAAATTCATTTCACAAGAAAACTGTAAAGGTTGCTATATAATTAATTTACTTTAATTACTATTAATAGTTTATAATATTAATATTTTTTTTTTGATGTAATACATACGTACATAATATAAAATTATTAAAACACCGCACACTAAGACAATATTTTATAAAGATGTTCGCCAAAATATTGTATTTTGTTTTATGACACAATAGGTTGTATATTACGCTGTATATCAAAACATTATAAAGACAATTAGGAAAATTAATAGACGGTTTACTGGCGAAATATTAATTTAAATATTATTTAATATTTTAACATGACCTTTGATTTTTATTTATAATAAATTAAGAGATCGTTTAATTTATAAAGTGTGCAAACAATAAACAAATTAAAAAAATTGAGCCAAAATACAATAGTCGCATATGAAAATTTTCCATTGGGATTTTATAATACCTAGATCTATGTATATACCAAATCTAATTAACTGTAGTTGATCTATATAATTTAAATTGATCAAGAAATCTTAAGGAATATAATTAAAATCTTCTTGATGTAATTAAAATTATTATACGCAAATAATTTAATTTACGATTAATTTATTAATTATATGCTGCTGTTAAGCAACCATTAAACTGAGCACCTTAAAACTAACATAATTAAATAAGTACCTATATGGCAATTTACAAATTTAATTAAAATGAACATCGCGATGTATAAATTTTATGATCGAATTTATTTGAAATTTTTACTTCCATGATTACTTTTATTGCTTCGCTAACGCTAAAATTGCTTATGTACGAGAATTGCTGTAGGCATCATTGAATTCAACTTTCAACAATATATTATAGCATTATTAGTATGAAACAGTCTAAAAAAGTTCAGCTCAAAGCACGATCAAACAGTATTTTATGAATTGAATTGAAATTATATCGAAGACGAGCAACTTTGCGATTCCTACTAATTCTGGCTATTTCTGAGAATTTACTAAAACTAATTAGAGCACAACTTTTGAGGATTTAGTTAGTTGCGAGAATAACCTGATCTTTGGTTAGATATCGTTGCCAGTTTGCCAAATTTCCCTCAAAAGTATAATTAACAAGAATGCGAAATAAATCGAACAAGATAGAATAAGTAATAAACTTCAACTATCTTTAATCACATGATCCCCAGCCTCAATTGGCAAATTCTCTTTAATTGTGTTTAGAGAGTTTCATAATATTTCTGTGATAAAAGTGTAGAATCAAATCAAAAGACTTTAGTATTTTTTGAGTTATTTGGGGGAGTGAATAAAAACTGAGTGTTCACTCTAAGTGAGTGAGCTTGTTTGAGTGAACACTTTTTGGTGTGAATAAAAAAATACTTATACGTATTTCATTCACTTATACGGAATTTACATTTTAGAGTGCAGAAATGTCAAATGTGTTATACAGATATATACTATATATGTATAAACACGCTAAATTTATAAACACGATTTTTTAAGCAAAATAAATTTTAAAAAAATTTAAAGAATTTCAAATATGTTTATAAATATTGAAATATATCGCTTTGAATTGGAAAATATTGATTGTTGATTGGTTAATCTATCGTGGTGGTTCTTTCCCTAATTTAGAAAAAAATGAAAATATTTCTAAGATATGTTGGAGATCGCAGGTTCCAAGTTGGTGTTGGTGAAGACATGGTATTCATAGAACTACTCTATGCAAAGTTATTTGGAAGGTGTGCTATGTGTCAAAAAAGTAATGAGTGGATAACATTTCCAGCGTCACCTGATGCAAGGAGAAATACCAAACGGGATTGGCAGTCTAAATAAATATTTCCAACTGCTATTGGTGCCCTCGATTGTACAAAACTCATTGATTTTCAATAAATTCTTCATCGCTGTTATCGGCAAATAAATCTTCTGTTTCATCCATTTTAACACGTAAATCTTTAAAATATATCAAAATATGTCTTCAAAGCGGAAAAAATATACCGGTTGCTAGGTAATTTACCGGGCCGCTCAGACGGAGGACGTCCGATCAATATGAACAATTCTCAGCTCCCCCACATCATGAAATATCGGATTTCACGAAACTGTTCGAAAAATGATGACCTTAATAACTCTATCCGCGTATAGTTATTCACTGTACTTATGTGAGCATTATTAAAGCAATGGTTTCAAATCTGATCTACATCGTCTCGAAATTTTGTTTGGGATACTTGGAGACTATAAAGCCTGTGCCATACCACTAGTATGGAATGACTTGAGGGGACCAATTGGGGACTATTTTAAAAATTGTTAATTTTTCTATAAATAAATGTGTTATTTTACAAATCTATTAGATTTCAAATGATTTGGTCGAAATGCTTAAAAAATATTTAGAATTGTATCAGTTTCCAAATGTAATCGGTTAGAGTATTGGTCACACGAAACAAAATTTTCTCTATATAGGTCTAAGAATATAAAATAATTTTACTGAATTGATGCCATTACAACACACATTATAACAATTTCAAAACCACTTTTATATATTTCTTTCTGTATACACGTAAATAATAAAATCTCTTGCATCTTCCGTATTTAAGTTGTTTAAGAAACAACCGGAAATTAAAATGAAAGAAAAGAAACTTGTGCGGTTTTGATTATGTATATAACTTAATGTTATTTTGTATTCATTCTCGCGCACACGCTATATACGTACACACATACATGTACATACGAGTATAAACACAATCAATTTTAAATAAAATAAAAAAAATGCATGCCGCGAAAAATTAGCGTGCGTTAACAAAACAAACCTATATATTCAATCAATCAACATAGATTGCCAACACAAAACCAAAATTTGCATAACATCAAGTCACAAAACACAAAAAAAAATTATCATAATTTAATTAAAAATCAATTTTTATTATTATAAAACATGACTTGACTTGTATATATTATAAACTATTATGATTATTACTATTATCAATTATTACAGAATGAGAAAGTAAAGTTCCAATTAAATTGGCACACCAACAACACTATTAACTTTCTATTCAAACTTGACACAATCATAAATAATTACTTAAGTAAATAAATATATAAAGCAAAGCAGCAAAAAAATTGTACGCGCATTGTAGTCACAACAAAAAGCTATATATGTAGATAAGTGATTACAACTTACATAAACGATATTATCTCGTCTCAAAACGTATATAAGTACATACATGCAGAGAGCCGCAAAGAAACAGGTGTCATCTTGCCGTTTTGATAATCATTAAAATTATTATGTATTGCACAATTACTTTAAATGGATATACTCGTCGCTTATACACGTATGTAATACGAGTATGCTGTATATTATGTTGTATGTGCACACTTAAGAATTATGTCAATTTTATCCAATTATGTAATGTAACTCGTTTATATATACATTCCCGATATTTAATATGTGATGGTCCTTTCGAATCTCTATATATGTACGTATATTCCTTGGCATTTGTAACCATACAACGATGACCTGGTTTAAAGCGCGATCAGTAGGCAGGCATCGCAATAATTATAAATTTGTAACAATTCGATGACATACTCGGCCATTTTAATTTTGTGTAATATAAGACGAAATAATTACGCCGACGTTGTATATCTTATTCCAGTATGGATATACAGCTGATTAAATATTTGGTATAAACACAGAACTAACATGTGCGTACAAAGAGGTTCCGAATACGAACGTACACGTGTTTTTATACACAATCTCTAGTCAACCTTGTTGTTCATTTCTATATTTCTTATACTTATATCGATCTTTCTTACGTATATACACTTGTATCAATACAAATCATGTTATGATGTAAAACATGTTATCTCCATGATGTAATTCATCATTATACATTTATTTATCAAAATCAAGTCATACACATACATCATACATGATAAAACTTGTTTTCGAATCGATATTGACTTTATAACATAATATTAGTAGTTTGATGTTATGTCTGGTCAAGTCGAAAAAAAAAATTGTTTATTTTGAATCATCAGTGCGAAATGTTAAAATTTAAATTTTTAATTGTTTCTTGTCAGAACACACACAAAATTTCCTGTACCATTATATTGTAAAATGTATGGATATAGTTCAAAGTTTAGCTTAGTGGAACCTGATTTTTAATTTTTTTATTACTACGGTTATTTAGTATATAAGTAGGTATTTACTATAGCGCATAGTCGAAAAATTAGTCACTTACAAGTTTTGTGGTGTTTGCGGTGAAGCCAAACCAAATTAAAACCGAGTTTTGAAATGGAGACATCTGTAAATCAATCCTAATGACACACATATATACGTATATATATGTAGATATTTGTGAAGGTCAATCGACATCCAAATAGCTTGGAAAGCTTAAAGATGTTTTCTGTGAATTAGTCATTCGAATTTAACATCAATGTTTTTGATTATCATTTTATGGTTATGGTGCGATGCCAAAAATATCTTGATTTAAATAATTTCTGGTTTTCGGATTTATAAATAAATCAATATCGGATTGAAGTTTGGTAGGTTCTGAATTGGTAATTAATTGATAGTGTTTTCTTTGAATGACGCATAGGATAAAAGTCATGGCCGATCGATAGCACTATGAAATTCATATATAAAGAAGGCAAATGATGTGATCCTATTGACCATTATTATCTAAGACCTTGCCATTTTTCGGGTAGCTTCATAATTCCATCGGTATAGTACTTCTGTGGTTTATTGTCAAAAAACTTGGCCAAGTGATTTTCAGCGGCGCTTCGGTCTGCCAATTTTTTACCATCAAGAGAGTTTTGCAGAAACTGAAACAAATGATAGTCAGACAGTGCAAGGTCCGGGCTATACCAAGTTCCGTCAATTTTTTCCGAGTCATCAAAGATGTGTGTATGGCATTATCATGATGGAACACAACTCCCTTTCTGTTGATCAGTTCTGGTCGCTCTTTCTGGATTGCTTCATTCAAACGGTCTAGTTGTGCATAGTACAGGACCAAATTGATGGTTTTGCCACGTTGCAGCCGCTCATAATGGACAATTCCCTTCCAATCCCGCACCAAACACTCAACATAATCTTGTCTGCCGTCAATGCAGGCTTTAAAGTTGTTTGTGGAGGGTCACCAGCCTTGACCATGAGCGCTTACGTTTGATATTCTCGAATTTCACCCATTTTTCATTGCCTGTAATGATTCGCTTCAAAAATGAATCGATTTCGTTGCGTTTCAGCAGCATTTCACTGATGTCAATTCGATTCATCAAATTTTTTTTCGTTAATTCATGTGGCACCCAAACATCGAGTTTCTTTTTGAAGCCTGCTCTTTTCAAATGATTCCAATCTGTCATCATGGTTGATCTTTAATGCCTCCGCTATTTCCTGACAGCTTGCGTGACGGTTTTGCTCCACCAGTTGCAAAATTTCATCGAATTTTTCAGTGACTGGCAAACCGCGGAAACTTTTTCAATTTAAATTTTTAAAATGGATTCAAATTAGAAATTGGCCATGAGTATGATAACAGAAATTTAATGGCAACTGAAATTAAACTAATAATTGAGGGGAATTAATAGTTAGAATAAAATGTAAATTAGTTAGGTAAATACCATTAGTTGAAAACGGCCCATTTGAATAAAATTTGAAAGATATAAATGTTAAATGTCTACTTAAACGCGTAGTATATGAATTATTGTTATAAACTTTGAGTTCAATCTATTGTTCAAATTGTCTCAATTAACGAGTGAATCAATATTGGGGTGAATTTTAATTTGTTTAGCTTTTTGTCTAACGTGGTGTTTCCAGTTCAATCTTGAATCGAGATGCAATTCAAAATATTTAGCAGATTCAGCTTGTGAATTTGTACCCCATTGAGAAATGTATGGAAGTTGCTATTTTTGTGCCGCAACGCATATGTTAACTGGACTGATTTTAGCTCATTCAGCTTTAATTTTCAATCCCTGTTTCATTGGCTGATTTTATCGAGTGCCTGTTGTAAGTATTCAACTGCCTAGTTCTGATGCCAATACTACTGTATCATCAGCAATAGTTCCGATGAAGGTTGTTTCCGGTGTCGTTATATCGGAAGTGCAAAGAAGATATAGGAAAGGTCCTATAGTACGCTATCCTGAGACACTCCTGCTATAGCTGGGTAAAAGTTAGAGTATGTATCTTCAAGTCATAAATTAACGTTTGGAGAGATACGACTCAAGTAGTTGGCAGTAGTTTTGTGGTACTTATTTACTTATCTTGTAGATAAGACCCTCATGCCACATTCTATCGAAAGCCTGTGATACTTCTAGAAATACGGTAGGGTAATATTTCTTCTCTTCAAATTCTCGTTCTAAATCTTTGCCGTCACGCGATGAACTTGATCCAATGGTCGACTGTTTATCCCTTAATACAAACTGGAAATGAGGTATAAAGATCATTGGTTTTAGTCGTTTCAAAAACAACGAAATATTGAGATAGTTTTTATAGTTTTTTTATCATAACGAAGCCTTGAAACTCTGAGACATGTATGCAAGTCGGAAGCAAGCATTATATATATACAGCCTTGGTGAAATTTCGTCAATTCCAGGTGTTTTTGGTTTCAAATTCATATCTATTTCTTGTGTGACTTCTAGTGGCGTGACACTATTGATGTTTAATGGGGACCTATGGACTGGTTTAGGATCAATCCTAGATTGTATATCGTGTGTTTGAATTACTGATGTTGTGCAAACAGTTCGGCTTTTTCAGCGTTGCGTCACACCCATTTTCTATTTGTGTTCCTTATAGGTGGCAATTGGATTATTGGCCTCTTATATCTTTTAATAGCTTTCCAAAGAGAATAGTTTTTGTCAGCTTCAGAACCCAGTCCTTTCAGATAATTTTGAGTACAAGCCTCTTTATGTTCTTTAACTAATCGGTTGATTTTATTGCTTACTCGATTAAATTCTCTTTTGTTAATAATATTCTTTTATCAGTTCTCGAGGTAGTAGTTGATCCCTTGTACCATTTTCTCACCTAATACAGGTGTAGCCTCTTTAGCTGCTTTGGGACAAACTTTTAACTCAATTAGATTGTCCCGTTTCTCTCTATATAATTCCCAATGTTGATATAGCGATTTCTTTTGATATTATGTCTTAGTCGCCCCTAGACTTTGTTCTGCACCACCATGGTTCATCGTTATTAAGGTAGCTTGCATATTCTAGGCAATATCTGTTAATTGAACTTTATGTAAATACATAAGTACATAATTCAAACCAGCGCTAAGTGGATAAACACTATATGACTTTTAGTTAACAATAATTGATTTAGTGAAAGGACGGAATACAAAAAAATTCCTCTGAAATCTTTAAAACGCCGTTTAACATGATTTATGTATATCACACACTGCAGCTATATGGGTATAAATATAAACCGGCCACTACGAATAAAACATGATTTATACTATTAAATATATAATAAAAATTCTGAATCCATCCCAAAAATCAGTGGGCAGTTTGGCTTCTGTAAAAATGTTGACCAATGACAAATTGTATCAGGTTTATGTTTCTTTTTTTTTTTTTTTATAAAAATACATCAAAACATGGGGGTGTCAGCTCATACATACATTTTACAAATTTTATTATAATTTAACTCTTAGCTATCTAGTTTGTATGCATAAACAAATACACAACCTGTCAATGACATTAACCTTTCTCTTAGCAAATAAGCAATAAAACCAAAAAAAATACACATTCTTACATTCTTCTCACATAACAGCATCATAATAAAAAAAAAAAAAAACACTTTCATAATACATAGCACATATACATAACAATATATTCCATAAGATTTGATTAAATGTCATTAAAACTATATACATATGTACATACAAAAATAAATGTTTTAAGATCTCTACTAGATTATGAATTATAGTATTATTACCGTGTGTGTATTGTTGATGATTATTATTATTATTATTATATATTAACTGTGATGATGATGATGATGATGATGATGTTATTATGATTCAAAACTATAACTATATAATTTTTATTACACCGAAAATCGTGAACAGACAAACAAACAACAATTAAAATATAAGAGTTTTATGGTCTTATAATTTTTTTCTTTTTTTTTATGTAATATTACATTAAAATAGAAACCAACGCAACTGACAAATGGATGTTACAGTTAATGTAAATTATGATTAGTCGATCGATTTTTTTATTTATACAGACAAATATAAATACTTATAAGTTTAAACTCGTGTTTGGATTTATGCTATGACTTGACTGAATGTATTCTTATCGAATCAAATTTTTTAATTTCATTACGTATTTTGCAATTTTGTTTAGGTTTTGCGCGCGCCTTTAAGCTATTTACTATACATATAGTTTGTAAACGTACAACTTTCGATTTTACTCGCATATACCTGTCTATGATATGTCTGACCTGTTATCAAGCCATATATACGTATATATGTATAAATATTGTACCCAAATATTGTAGTAATAATGATAATTTGAATATATTACCTTATCGGTGTTTCTTAATTTGAAAATAAATTTAATTTTGTTTTTTGTTTTTGTTGTTTTAAAATTACGCTCTTAGCAAAATGAATTTCGCATAGTATGATTACATTTATTTAAATATTTCTGTCTGTGTGTGTGTATATATTAATATACACAAAAGACGAGTACACACTGTGTGAGAGACATTGAATAAGGTCACGATACTTCTACTTTCAAAATCTGTGTGTATTCATACTTATATATTTATAATATAAATACGAGTATTGTATTATTAATAATATTGCGAAAATGAAATTTAATTTTTTGCATTTATAAAATTCGAAATTTGCATATTTTTAATATTTTAATCAATTTTAACCATCTCTATGTTGGTTGAAATTAGCAACATATGTGTATGGAGGGTAACAAAATGAAGACAATATAAAATATGCTTATTTATATTAAAAGATGACCATTATATTATCTTGCCAAGAGTGTAGCTCTGCCAAAACAATTTCAAGTAGTATAAAACTATTGAAAATAATAATCAATCAAATTGTACTGCTCGAGTTCATATGTCGGTCATCGCAATAAATTGACTTTAATAGATCATGTTTATTTAATTATCACAGGGATGTGTAATACATTTGCGCCGATATTGATGTAAGTACATTGAACTTTATCGTGAATGTACATTATTTTACTCTACATAGAGGGACAGGAAGAACTAAATTCACAAGGGATAATAAAAAATGTACAAATAACCAGAGCCCCTAAAATTTAAAGTTTTCTCAAATACAATTTCAATTAAATCCAGAACATTTCCATTTCCTAAACTTTTATGAAGCTACTAGTTAGACCAGTTAAGATAAGAAAAATGAAAAAAATTCAGTCCTCTCATCAGGCCATGGCAATTGAATACTGTAACAATTAATTCTAATTTAACGTAAAAACAAATTGGTAATTTAACATTTCCATTTACGATTGTTTAAAAAATATAATTTCTCTGTGTTACGATTCCCCAATGTTACTAATTTCGACAATTAGAATATTTTAGGAATCAAAAATTAAAACATTTGAAAATACAATGGAATTATGTGATTTGTAATCTCGCATAAAATCTTTATTATTGAATTTAAAAATTAAAAATATTAAATTCCATTCGAATTCAGAATTTAAAATTTGCCATAATTAGAAATTATTAGAACTTTAATTTTACAATTTGATTTTAAAATTTAGAAATGTGAATATAAAAATTCTAAATCAAAAAACTGAATTTCTAGAATTAAGCTTTTAAAATATTTTATTTTTGGTTTCTTAAATAAGAATGTGGAATAATTTCTGGAAAACTGCAAACTTAGGGTAATATTATTCAGTTTTTTAAAAATTGGAAACTGAGATGTTAGGTTTAAAACTTTATTAAAAATTAAATTTGTTAATTAAAATATAAAATTTAATGTTTATATAATTTAATATTAGGTTTTTGAGAACAAAAAAAATCGAATGAATTTAAAACTTTATAATTTGGCATCGGAGGTCTGAACTTTCATGTCATGTCATTTTAATTTAAAACTAATTATTTTAGAATAAACAACTTTTGATTGTAGTACTTTGAATATTGGAATTTAGTTTAGTTTTCAAATAATTTAAAAAAAGGACAGAGAAAATCATTAATTCCGAAAATAAGTTGTTCCAAAGAATTAAATTTCTTCCCAAAACCGTACGTCTACGGCAGCGACATAATCCTATATAAATTCAATAAATTTAATCACCAGAAATTATTCTAAAAATCATTCAAGAAAGGAATTTTTCTATTATTGAACATGAAATTATAAAAAAATTGAATGAGTTTAGAATTTAATAGAAACTTCAGATTTTGGGAAAATTGGGGAATTTATAATTTCGGAAAATAAGCAAACATAGAAAATACCGATAATGCCAGTTTTACAAATTTTAAGAAAACTTACTATCATATTTTAAAACACAGAAAAATTCCTAGATTTCTGTAAACTTTCAACAATACGAAAATTTTGTAAATGACAAAAATTCAGAAGTTTTAGACAAATCTAGAAATTTTGGAATTTTAAATAGTATTATATTATTCCTTGTATGGGGCCATACATATGAGCCCCCACAGCTAGTGCGTTTAACGATTTATCACAGCAAGATTGACACCATGTCAAGTCGAAAGCCTAATGGTTCGTGCGCCAAGAATATATAAGATAACACGTTGTTCATTTCAAATTTTGGGATTTTGGATTTTAAAAATGCTGGGATCGGATGAGAATAGTATTGCATGATGATAGATTTTTAATTTTTCTGGAATGGAATCCTGGGATAACTTCAACCACTTTCAAATTTGAGCAACATTTTATGAGCCATTGTATAAAATAGTTTTATTAAAACGGTTTGTAAGGTAATGAAAAATATTGCAGACACGGATTGAGAAGTGGGGACGTTTGTTAAAAAAAAGAAAGGATGAGATTCGAAACGGTGAAATTATGACCCGCAACGTAATTAATTTACATTTAGCAATTTTACCAACTTGAAGAAAATTAATTCGAATATTTTTGCAGAATTTCAGAACATCTAAATTTAAGAAATCTATTGTTTGTATATACATATACGTTAAAATCAATAAAAGCGAGCGTAACGGCGCGTCGTTCAGATGCAAAGATATTTTTAATTAATTTTGCAATAAATTTACCAACATATACCAAATGAGCGAATTTAGAGAAACGTGGCAGCATAGGAATCCCTTGGATAATTTAGTTGGGGCATACGTTAAACATAGCGAATCAAACCATCAGGTCCGGAAATTCTTAATAAATTAATGATAATCCGGAATTTGCATATAAATTTCCATCACTGTGGTGGTTGATTTGTTTCACCATTTGTTTGATTGCTGATACTACCAATACTAGCCTCACTTTCATATTTTAGAATTTGTGACGACGTAGACAAGATTTGGCGTGCATCTGGATCAAAATTCTTTTGTAAATTGGTTGTTATTTTATATTTTGGATTTGAAATAAGTTTAGTTGATTTTAGTGTAATTTTGGAGATATCAGTTGGTGTGTGGCACATGATCATGATTTTTTTTTATAATCACAAAATTGTTTAAACTTTATAGATGAATTTGATTCTGTTCGCTTTAACTTCAATTTGATAACTCACCAAATTTTTATAAATGTGCATAATAATTGTGCCAATCGCGTTTTTAATATAAAAAATGTACAACTTAGGATAAGTATAATAACGATAGTATGTAAACGATCGATTTTTACTTTTTTGTGCGTTATCATTCTATTTATGATATCGTCGGAACATAAAATGTGAATTACGATATCGTCGGAACAAAAAATTCTTAAAAACGCATAATATTTGTAATCCACAAAATTTTAATTTAAAATCTCGTTTTATCTATAAACAGTGCTTTGAAATATTCAACCATCGTTCCTCTATATGCTTAACGATTTAAAGTAACGTTTAAAATTGTAAAACATTTACGATTATAGTTTAAGAAGATTATAGGATTTCAGCAGTTGAACTTTGGGTGTTGTAAAAACAATAACTACACAAAATTATAATTAAATTTTAAGTATAGATTTGGTGAATTTTAATGTGTGCGAGAGTTAATTAAAATTAAAGAAAGTTCAACAAAGAATTGATACCGCAATTTTATTAAATTATGGAATTAGAAACAAATTAATATTGCTAAAATCTAGACAAATCTAGAAAATGTTGAGAAAATTTAGAAAATACACAAAACTAAAATTTTCGAACAAGAAATAAATTCAGTTCTGTTAATTTTGAAATTTTCTTAATTCAAGGTAAACATTGCTTTTTTATAATTAATTCTGCTAAATTTTTTGATGTCTGGTCTAATCCGGATTAAATCAAGTTTACATTTAACACAACAAACATTGTTTTAGTATTTGTTTTGGGTCAACATTTTTATTATTTTGAAACATGATTTGGATTCAGATCAGATCAAATGTCCAACATTAAATGGCAAGTGTATGAAATTGAAAATAATTGAAGAATTCTAAATGGTTAGAAAATGTATGTAATTAAAAAATCGAGAAACTTAGAACTGTATTGAACAATATTTAGAAATGTTAGAAAATTCGAAAAAATAATTATTAAAAATATTATTATTTGAACTGAATAATAAGATTGACTTCTGCATTGCGTGCGCTTTTGTTTGGTAAAAGAGTATAATAACCATTTAGTTCATGTAGTCTCTCTAACAATATAATTAAAACACCACCAATCTGTTCAATATTTTCATTATAGTTGACGCTTCGAAAGTTCGAAAAAGGATACCCAATAAAATTTAATTTGGTCCGAAATTTTTCCGGTAGTCCTAAAAAAATTAGCGAAAATATTTGGTAACCCCAAAATTATTTGATAAGGCAAAAAACAGCAAATTAATCATTGTCCCCAATAGAAGCTATGAACGTTTGCTCCAACCAATCAACTTTCAAATAGACTCAAAATTATTAAAATTCAATAGTCCGAAGTATATACGATCTGAATTTTAGAGTTGCAAATTTAAAATTTAATTTTAAATAATTTCAAAATACTCATATTTTTTCAAAAGATTCTTCCATGATTTGAATTTAAATTTATAGTTTTAAAATATATTTGCGTAAAATCCAGAATGGTAAAATTTGAAAATATACGTTAATTTTTCAATAGGTGTTTATTTTCGGGCTACAAAGTCGATTAAAATTGCTGCCCTGCACCTAATTGTATGTATAAAAATCTACTCTAATTCTAAAGAAGCTTGTCCAAACTTTTACCGAATTCAATATTTTCAATGAATATCACAAGCTTAACTTAAAAATACGCTTCGTTCATTTTGAACATTGAAAATATTTTCAAATAGAGTCTACAAACTGTTCTTAAACTATGTGGCACTACTAATGTGATGCGAGTTTTTTTTAAACACGAATTCTAAATTAAAAACCCATAAAACCCAATTTTAATGTATCAGTCGCAATTCGGCTTAGTCATTCATCTAATTTAATCTCAAAATAAATTCAAATGTATTTTTCAATTCTGGCCTTATAATTTGACCTTTCCAATGTTATTCAAACTTAATTATGAACCTGATTTTTGAATAAAGATTAAGTCGACTTTAAAGAATGTGTACATATAATTATAATTAATTAGGTAATTGGAGTGGAATAATTTGTCAACATTTCCATCTAAAATTAAGTTCGGCTAATTTCCAGTTTTAAATCCAAATTATATATTATGTGATGTTGAACGATCGATTTGGTACTAGATTAGACTTTGGTCTCAAGTAGCGTGATGGCGGTATCAATGTATTTATTGGCCATATATTAATGAAATGGCTGATTGATTTGTATCTGATAATCTAGTTAATTTACTTAAACTATAGATTTTTTATTGATCTCTAAAAAAATGTGTGATGATATATTTTCATAGGTTTCATATTGATAGGTAATTAAAAAGAAAACCTTTTTTCGAATTTAATACAGCCACTAACTAAGTTATCATTGAAAAACCTATATGTAAAATATAATAACGATATGGCGCCAAAGACAACGAGGCTTCTTAACACCATTATTGAACGATGATTCACGTACCATAAAAAGAACACAAGGTAAATTCCGTCTACATACTTCAAGTTCCAATAATACATATTTTTCGAAACCATCCCAACCCATTGACACAATTCCACAATTCCCTAATCTACCTCAAGCATTTTAATAAATTCCATAATAATCATTTTTATATTTACATTTTGATAAAATATTTTATATTTATTGTATTATCAAAATACTTTTATAATTTATGTTAAATTCTTAAGAATTTGATGTGCAATTTGAATCGATTCAAATGCAATATATAAAGTAAAAATAAAAAAAAATCTATAAACAATAAAATAATGTATATTACATAAAAAAAATTAAAATATCAAATTACATAACTTTTTTTTGCCCTAATTCTTCTTCTTCGTCTTATCGTTTTCTTTATAACATTTTTCTTCTAAATCTTGTTTTTTTAAATTATATTTTATGATTTTTATTCTTAATTTATTTATAATAAAAAAATAATTCACACGATTTAATTTTTACAATAAAATGCATTTAACAAATATAATTAAATTATAAGTTTCTTTAATAAAATTATTATGCAATTTTTATTGTACATAAGATGGAAATGATTAGCATAAACAGAATTTCATACAAACGGCAGTTTGGCGACTAACGGTTACATAGATATATAATATGTATCAAGTTATGTTCAGTTGAATATATATACAGACATAATTCATTTTAATCCGAATTGACATTACCCATGTTGCGGTATGTACTTATATAATCCCGGAAAAATTGTCAAAACATTTCTCAGCACATCACATAACATATATATCTTAATAATAACGCGAGTTAGAAATTTCTTTTCTTTTTTCAGACATCAATTAAATGTAAATTAAAATACCATCAAAACATTAATTTATATTGAGGCGCAGCGCGCGGCGCGATATCCCATATCTTGATGACAATTTTAATTATTTTCAATTAACATTAGAAAATACGATCATTGTGCAGTCACGTGTGTTATTTATTATGATCATATATAAGACAAATAGACAATTTTCTTTCTTCTTGAAAGATAAAAAAAAAACATTAGACGACGACGACTTATGGATCAACATTCAACCAATTTTAATTATTTTTTTTATTTTCTCTATTTAAGATTGTCGTATACCATTACAGTTAAAACTTATTGGTCTATTCTTTTTTCCGCAACTTTATAACAAACATAATAAATTAATTTCAAAAGAATTTAAAGAAGTTTTATACGCACCAGATATAGATTAGAATTTTATCGAATCGTTTTTCTTTTGTCTTAATTGCATAATTTTTGTGGTAACCAAACCAAAAATATTAGGGTCAATCAATTCGACTAAAGTGTGATACAGTAATGGAAATAAGTATATACAATTTTATAAAATTGTATAAGTAGATAAATTTATGTCGACGAATATTTTTTGTTCGTGGTTAACATATTATGAAATATTTTAATTTATTTTAATTAAATTAATAACAGAATTATTGTGTATTTTGTGTGTGTGTGTGTATACATGAACTTTGTAAATTATATTAAGTAATATTAAGTAGACGACTATGTAGTATATAAGAAAACAATTTAATTAGGACTGAGATTTTTTTCGGTTTTTTTATATATTAACTTAAATGTTTTTTTTATTGTGATGTGAAATACATTTTTTAGACGCACTTATATGTATATAGTTACTATAGTAGTAAAGTGCTACTAGTGATTTAAAGAGTTGCGATTATTGTGTAATATTTGTATAGAGTGAATAATTTTAGTTTTTAAATTAGAAACTATTAAATTGTTGTTTTAAAATAATATAGAGTACAGAATTATATGGGTCACAGTAATGTAATTGTTAAAACTAGTTACTGGATTTAGCTTACGATAGCTAATAATAGAAGAATTTCACAATGAATTTCACAAAGATTTATAAAAACTACTTTAATTTCATTAATTACACGAAAATTAAACGTTGTCTGGTTAATAATGTCTGAATTGATATTTAATAAACTAGACTTCAACCACTAGCTGGAAAAATTCTGCACGCCAATTGAAATATATTTTTGATTTTTATTACCCATTTAGGCTTGTATAATAAGAACTACCGAAATATGGGAGGCAAGGAGTAAGTGCAACAGCTAAATTAAAGTTGAAAAAATCGTGGCAAGGCCGTCATAGATAAACCAAAAATATTTATAAAATTTATCAAAATAGTAGTTGTCAGTATGCCGAAAAGAATTGTAGGATGTACATCTGCTATTAAAGACGATTAAACCTTTCATATATAATATTGTGTTTCGAATAATTTAAATTACATTTCTATTAAAGATAATCAACTGGATCTTCTCCTATGTAGCTCTATCAAATAATTTACTAAAAATTAGATCGCTGGTTGAGCGTTAAATAATGAAAACGCGAGAAAACAGACTTATAGATAAAATTAATCAATTATATGATCACTTATAGAGTAAAAAACCAATTTACTGGATCGCAATGTCGAATTCATTGCGCTGATCACTATGAGTATTTTAATTTCCGATACTATTCTGTTGATAGAATAGTCAAGCAATTCTGATTGGAAATTCTGAATTCCTATCACAATTTCCTTCAAACTCTTAATATTTTAATAAATTCTTTCTAAATTTTATATATTTCAAATCATAGTTTTCAAAATTTATATAAATACATAATTACATAATTTTAATAGCCATTATTAAATTTGAAAATATTTTGCCATAATATTTGTTAGCAAATTCTAATATTTTAAATAAATGGTAGAATTTGGTTTTTATGAATATGCGAGTATTAAGAATTTTTAAATTTTGGTAATTGATGGCATCATAACGCTTTTTCGAATAATAATAATAAAGTTTCAGCTTTTTGAGCCTAGTACAGGTATAAAAAGGTTACATATAGACTAAAGCATACTGGCAGAATGCTAACTTTATTTAACATGTTAAATACAGTATACAAATCTCTCCAGGACAGACAGCTGAAATGGGTTCTATACTGTGTAAATGATCGATTAAAATTTTGTATCGAAATTAGATTTTTTTACAAAATTATATTTACTATAGATTTTAAATAATAATAAAAAAAATAAATTCATAACAAATTTTAGTCCACCTTTCCAAGTACTCATATAGTAAAACACACGAAAATTGTCTTGCATCAGTACTAGATAATTTTTCGTGTATTTTACTATGTGAGTGCTTTGAAAGGTCGACTAAACTGGTTATGAAATAATTTTTTTTTTTTGATATGCCGTAAACAATACTCAGTATAAAGTACTCAGTAAAAAAATTTCTTGATAACAAATTTTAATCGACCTTTACAAGGACACACATAGTATAACAGAGAGAATGCACAGTATAATTGTTGTATTTTAGACAACATAATATTTTTTATTATTTAATACTCTGGCATTGCTCTAATGTTTCTTGTAGCAACACATTGGTCAAATCTACAATGAAAACATTAATCACATTTAGATATATAATGCTAAACGACATTTTGAAACCACACATAAAAGTCTTAAATCATTAAGAGAAGAAAGGAAAACTGTATAAATATAAATACATCAGCCATGAAATGGATATTTATTCTAAAAGATTGGCAAATTGAAATCTGGAATGGTCAATCAACACACAGTTTTAATTAATTGAAGGAGAGATTTTGGGGCGAGGTATAAACAGCATAAACAGCTTATGTAGAAATATGTATGTTTATAAAAGCAAGTATGTAAATGCTAATTTAAAGTAATTATTATTCTTTCACAAAAATTAATGAAACTGCAAAATTTATTCATTCAACCCCTATATTAAATACTGTATTACCATTAACACCCCATATAATTATAAAATTATCACAGAACAATAAACCAAACGTGATTTTATGTCAAAAACATCCTCCAACAGCAAACAACAGTATAAAAATTCGCGATATCGATTTATAATTTTATATTATGTATGTATCATCCCCCATTTCCGTTTAACTGAATATCCATATAGTATATATAAGTGCCATAATCCCTGCGGATAATATATGGATGTATATGTATTGTGATGATCTGGCACTAAATTAATTTATCTTTGTTGGTTCATCATCATCATAATCACATGATTTTCACTTACTTTTATATATGTACATACAGTCGAGCATTTTCATTTTTTATAAAAATACCAGTATGACACAATATTTTATTCAGTGAAAGTATAATAAAAAATTAAATCGTAAATTAATTGTTGTTGTTCTTAAATCTAAAGGTCGTTTATTAAAAAATAAAACATTAGATAATCTTAGAATTATTTAAAATATTAAAAAAAAATTCTTATATATTTTGGTGGGTGGGCTTATATGTTCCTATTGAATTTTATCTTATATCTTAAATGTCTATTGTATGATAAATTGTATCTAATATGTGTAGCGTAGCTAGGGAAGCCACTATACAAATTCTATATAGAATATATTTGGTTTGTGTAAAATAAATTTCACACGAAACAAGTGACTGACATCATTTTTATATTATTTTTCTTAAAGTGCGATAATTTAATGCCGCTAAGGTCAAAGCTGTTGTGTGATAAAGAGCTGGTTATGAGGCACCGCATATACATAATATTTATAATAAAAGAAGAACAGCGATTGGTGGATTCTATATAGATTTTCAATCTACAAATTTCTGCTTGTAAACTATCACGTATAAATTATACTTCCATTAAATGTGCATTACAAGTCTAGCTGGGGTTATAAAAGATCACTGTGTGAAGTTTATATGCTAGTTTTATTTTAAATATATATATATACAGTCATGAGCGTTAGAATAGTTATTACGCGATGTGCGATTTACTGAAAGTCAATGTCAATTTCGCTACGTATATAATGTTCGGCGTACTTTAGACATATAAATTATAAAATTACGATTTAGAATATTTCGAAAACAATTACGGTTTACTATAGTTTTGTATAAATTTGTTGTTTCCTATACCAACACGAAAGAAAATGTTTATTTGACCTCAATACACCCAAATAAAAAAAAAACCTATTATAAGCGACTTATTGTTGATAACAAGCAGATCCACACTGTCTGAATAAATCTTTGCTGATATTTTATTTTGTTCAGACAGGAAATAGGATTTTGGTCTTTTTCCCAATAATATAAACCGAAGTTTATATTACACACAATCTTTCATCTTCTTAAATTAATTGTAATCCTCTTAAGAACATTTTTATTTATTTATGTTAGTTTTTTAAATCCATTAACAAAAGGTTAAAAATTAGAAATGGAATTTTTGTAAGTTGTTATAGTTATGCATCGTGTTAGAGTCTGCATGTTTAAGGATAAGACGTTGAATTCCAGGTAACTAACAAAACCTACTGTATAATTGATTACAAAAGACATTTTACATATTTTGACAGGTGTGGGATTTTTATATACGAGTATATATACTATACATAGTTGAGATTCCTCCTCGAATATTGTTAGGGCTTTCAATATTTAGTTGGCTATCCTATATTAAATAATTATTCCCAACGCTCACAAGTCAAATGAAATTAAAAATTCATAACCAACCAAATACATAGACCTTTTTTTTGCATAACTCATAAAATTAAATTAAATTAAAAATTCAATCCTTTTCTTGTGTATATACACAAACAAATATAATAAGAAGCAATAATTGTATCACGCAAGATAATATAATACAAAACAAAAGAAATTGCTTTGCTTCACAATTCTTGTAATAATCGTAAAAAAAACTAAACACAAAGTTTAAATTACCCATTGTCCGGGATTTATTCGGCGCCGAAGAGAAATATTTTTGTACCTGGTGCTTAGAATTTTTTTTTTTTTATGATCTTGTAAAGTTGAATAATACACGTCTGCTAATGTGTATTCACTATACTCTTATAATATGAAGGAGTGTATCCACAAATATCTTGTTAATGGCTTGATAATAATCTTTTATATATATTTGTATATAAATACTAACGCTATGGTTTCTGTGTGCAGCAGGAGATGAGTCTGCATAATTATGATGGTGTGCGCATAGTTAAGTGGATTATATTATATGTACATATGGGTAGTTGAAGAATTTAATTCAAAAAAATAATAAACTTGAAAATATTTTCAAATACAAACGTATATAAATTCCTTTCAGCATGCTTTAAGTTGCCGAAATCGAAAATGTAGGCTAAAAATATTTTCATTTTGTTAATTATATTTACTATTTTTTAAAATTCTGATAGCATTAAGGAATAAATTGAATGATACTGAAATATGGGTAATACTGTTTTGAAAGATGTAAAATCACTGCCGCAAAAATAAAGTTGGTCTGAATTTACAATTTTGATTCAAACTTCTTTACTGACACCATCAAATAGTATTGTTAATTTGAATGATTTAGTGAAATTTTATATTAACGCATATTAGTGGTTATTTTTCAAATTATTGTTCGATTGAAACCAAAATCAAAAAGGAGCACATTTTAAATAAAATTATAAATAAATTATACTGGCACATTTCAAAATGAGAATTTATCAACATACATATAACTGTCTCTTCTAGTTTTCTTTTCTAAGTTGAATTAAACTAGTTGAAATATTCGAGTGTAATACAATGACGCATTCGCGGACTCTTTTTTCACCAGACGTTTTGCAGAATGACACATATTGTAACTTCCGAGATACGAAAGATAAAATTGTCGGATAAACATCAAATTACTAGAAATGTGATTCTTAGTCTTTTTAGACATGTGTTACCGTTGTTTTGAAATGACGGTATTTCCCGTCTTGTCCATTTGGAAGAAAAAAGTTGGTCTCAAATGACAAGACGGCAAATGCCGACTAGTCGGCTAATCCCGCCTTGTCCTGTAAGATAGAAAATATATGTTAGGCGTTTACAAGACGGCATATGCCGACACGGAAATTTACAGAAAAAAAACTTATATTTAATAACATTAAAATTAATTTAAAATACATTCATTTGTAGTAAAACTGGGTAAAAATTGAAAATAATACAAACGTCTAATTCAAGCAAATGATACTTTACTTTGCACAGTATCAAATTTTTGTAACTACTTGGTTTGCGTGAAATTTTTCGAAGCAATTACCAGCACAAAGTGGCAATTCTTACATCGATACGCTGTCTCTTTGCGAATTTTTGTTGTCGCGCATTCCATGCATCTTGAATAAACAGCTTTACGTTTTCGATTTTCGGGAACTGGAATGTTTTCCATAAATGGGATGTTGCAGCAGAATTTGTTGCTGTATTTCTGAAGCCACCATGAAACGGCCTATTAATTACAGCTAAATCTTACCCTTTTGTAACCGTTTTAGGGAGGCGTGTCATGGCTTTAATTAGTAGACCTCGAAATTGTAGGATGCTTTGATTTGAGCCAGTGGTTTTCTTGTACAAAAAGTAGGAGTTCCAGGTGGCTATATCCAATAAGTGAAACATCACTTTTTTATACCAGCGATACCATCTGGTCAATTTTATCCACTCCCGGCATGTATTTGGTGTAGGTGGCTATTTGTTCTGGTTTTATGAACGCTGTACCATGTCTATTTCGGACTTCAATCAATTTGGGACGAATGGCTGTTGTGATACAAAGAACGTCGTCTTTATCCTTCCATTTCGAAACGTATACGTTTCCCTTCCGTTTCCAAATAAATCCTCCTTTTTTGAACTTTTTGCTAACTACTTCTACTTCCACAGGATTTCCCTTTCTGTTCGATCGAAAAGTTCCTGTACAGTGGGTTTTCAGGGATAACAGGATGTTGCAAAGTTCTATGCTGTTATAGTAGTTATCCATAAAAACATGATGTCCTGTTTGTAAAAATGGGTCCATAAGAAGAAACATTATTTTTGCCCTGATAAATTTCAATATTTAAAACGTAACCACTACTACTGGTAAGCTCGTAAAACTTGATTCCAAACTTAGCTTTATTGCCCTTGATATATTGTTTGAAATTCAGTCTACCTCGAAACAATGAAAATGATTCGTCTAATGACAGCTCTTTTTCTGGTCTATTCGCCTTTTGTAAACTTTGAATGAATAGTTTTTACAGTGGACTAATCTTTTTCAGTTTTCCATTATCATCCATATTACAACTAAAGCTGCGTAACAGTTGCTCGAAGCGGTGCCCGACATAGTTGCAGGACACAATGGATGGTAATAAAGGGGATCATTTGAAAAAAAGCGACCGTATTGTTGGAGCTTTTACTTGTGATTGCAACATACAAAGTCCCAAAAACATAAACCATTTCCTCGGAATCAGTAGGTCTAAATTTAGCAATACGACAGTTCCTTGTTGCTGGACGGTTAATTTCACAATGTTTTTTACCATAATCGTTTGATGATTCGACGAGCGTTTCCAAAATTAATGGATTAAAAATTTACTCAAAAACTTGTAGTGTACTTGTACCGCTACTGCTCGCATCAAAAGAAAATGTGATGTTTCTTTAACGTCATCCATCCATCCTTCACCCGATTCATCGACGATAGGTTCATCTTAATCTTCTTGTTCTGAATCATTTTCGATATCGGATATTTCCGAATGATTTAGTTCAATATTTGGATTTTCCAAATTACTCATTTCGTCACTATCGCATATTGATGGTTCATATGTCGGATAATTTCCAAATTCACCATCACAAAAATGATCGATCAGACATCATCATTGCTTGGGCAATCGTCGTATAATTTCCTTAATCTTTCTCTGGATGCTTCATACTCTTCTGTCATCTTGGACATTTTAAATTATTTCTACAATTTTTACTCCTTTTTAAAATGTATTGCCAAATAGTTAACCTAATTTTATTACTTACCTCGAAGATTTTACCTAGCCGGTATTAACACTTTCAAAATAAAAATAACAGTATTTCACACTTTTTGATAAAACAAAGTGGTTCGTATCACAATATTTTTACTACTAATAACTATATGGATCATGGACGGTATATGCCGTCTTTTTTTTCCCCGAAAATAAAAATACATAAAATCGGTTATACTCGATTATCGGGAACTGGTATGTTTTCCATAAATGGGATGTTGCAGCAGAATTTGTTGCTGTATTTCTGAAGCCACCATGAAACGGCCTATTAATTACAGCTAAATCTTACCCTTTTGTAACCGTTTTAGGGAGGCGTGTCATGGCTTTAATTAGTAGACCTCGAAATTGTAGGATGCTTTGATTTGAGCCAGTGGTTTTCTTGTACAAAAAGTAGGAGTTCCAGGTGGCTATATCCAATAAGTGAAACATCACTTTTTTATACCAGCGATACCATCTGGTCAGTTTTATCCACTCCCGGCATGTATTTGGTGTAGGTGGCTATTTGTTCTGGTTTTATGAACGCTGTACCATGTCTATTTCGGACTTCAATCAATTTGGGACGAATGGCTGTTGTGATACAAAGAACGTCGTCTTTATCCTTCCATTTCGAAACGTATACGTTTCCCTTCCGTTTCCAAATAAATCCTCCTTTTTTGAACTTTTTGCTAACTACTTCTACTTCCACAGGATTTCCCTTTCTGTTCGATCGAAAAGTTCCTGTACAGTGGGTTTTTAGGGATAACAGGATGTTGCAAAGTTCTATGCTGTTATAGTAGTTATCCATAAAAACATGATGTCCTGTTTGTAAAAATGGGTCCATAAGAAGAAACATTATTTTTGCCCTGATAAATTTCAATATTTAAAACGTAACCACTACTACTGGTAAGCTCGTAAAACTTGATTCCAAACTTAGCTTTATTGCCCTTGATATATTGTTTGAAATTCAGTCTACCTCGAAACAATGAAAATGATTCGTCTAATAACAGCTCTTTTTCTGGTCTATTCGCCTTTTGTAAACTTTGAATGAATAGTTTTAACAGTGGACTAATCTTTTTCAGTTTTCCATTATCATCCATATTACAACTAAAGCTGCGTAACAGTTGCTCGAAGCGGTGCCCGACATAGTTGCAGGACACAATGGATGGTAATAAAGGGGATCATTTGAAAAAAAGCGACCGTATTGTTGGAGCTTTTACTTGTGATTGCAACATACAAAGTCCCAAAAACATAAACCATTTCCTCGGAATCAGTAGGTCTAAATTTAGCAATACGACAGTTCCTTGTTGCTGGACGGTTAATTTCACAATGTTTTTTACCATAATCGTTTGTTGATTCGACGAGCGTTTCCAAAATTAATGGATTAAAAATGTACTCTAAAACTTGTAGTGTACTTGTACCGCTACTGCTCGCATCAAAAGAAAAATGTGATGTTTCTTTAACGTCATCCATCCATACTTCACCCGATTCATCGACGATAAGTTCATCTTAATCTTCTTGTTCTGAATCATTTTCGATATCGGATATTTCCGAATGATTTAGTTCAATATTTGGATTTTCCATATTACTCATTTCGTCACTATCGCATATTGATGGTTCATATGTCGGATAATTTCCAAATTCACCATCACAAAAATGATCGATCAGACATCATCATCGCTTGGGCAATCATCGTATAATTTCCTTAATCTTTCTCTGGATGCTTCATACTCTTCTGTCATCTTGGACATTTTAAATTATTTCTACAATTTTTACTCCTTTTTAAAATGTATTGCCAAATAGTTAACCTAATTTTATTACTTACCTCGAAGATTTTACCTAGCCGGTATTAACACTTTCAAAATAAAAATAACAGTATTTCACACTTTTTGATAAAACAAAGTGGTTCGTACCACAATATTTTTACTACTAATAACTATATGGATCATGGACGGTATATGCCGTCTTTTTTTCCCCGAAAACAAAAATACATAAAAAAACTACGAGACATTTCTTTATGTGGTTTCCCTATTTCTTTGAAAAAATTGCATTTGTAGTATTTTTTATAGGGACTGCAACGCATTCGTTGTCGGTAATCCCCGTCTTGTGCTATGATGTATTTTTTAAATGTCGGCAGATACCGTCTTGTCCTGCACAATTGAGCTGGTACTATCGGTATTTACCATCTTGTCAGCGAATGCGTTAAAGAGTTCTTTCGAATTGTTCACAAACTAATAAACTATATACAATAAATGTGATAATATGATTAATATTAATTGAGCACAATTCATTCAAATTTTATTCAATCTCGTTAGAACTTTACACAATTATTTAGTTTGAGAGCTTGAGTAATATCTAATAATACTTCTCTTAATGTTCGAATGGACATTGAACCGAATTCGTAAAATTAAACTTTTTCACACGTAGCTTTGACACGAATTAAGAAAACTCTTATGAAACTGCAGATATTAAGCCTTCACTTATTCAAATTATATTTACACTTTAAATTTAAATTCGTTTTGAAATCAAGGCCAATAAATTGGTCTGATGCTTTATAAGGTTTAAGGCTTAAAAATTAACTCTAAAATTACTAACAAATATTAAACATTAATTTTAAAAATCGTATTCGTAAAATTCCGTGTTACCTAGGCTATAGGAATATAATCAAGAACTCCCAAATGGTGAAACAAGTATGAGTCTGTTACTCTGTTCCACTGAGAGTGAGAAATATTTTATAATCTAAAGTTACCTATTCACATCTTCAATTTTCCGAGAGTCAAACTACTAACCCCACAATTTCTAGTCTTAAAATACCACCCCTACATTTCATTCTCAAAATTCTGAGTATTAAAAATATCAGTCTAAAAATTGTTTTTGCATAAACTCTCAGTTCCAAAAGTCGCATACAAGATTAAATAATAAATAAATTAGATGAATTTTTAAATCAAAAAAATTTAAATTTAAAATGTGACATTTAAAGTTTAAAATTTTATATATTTCTTATCAAAGCTCAAAATTTTCAATGTTTTACTACTGAATAATTTTCATCATCTAAATTTTTTACACTTTTAATAAAGCTTTTGTCTCTAAAAGCATTTTAAATGGATGAAATCCATCTTTTAATAACAATTCCAACTATTTTACAGCTTCATTAGTATGGTTTTTTGCGGCTGTATAACCAAATTAGAAACTTAAGCAATTAATAAAAAAATGTTTTTCATTAAACCAAAGCTTTACTATAGTTTTAAAATATTATAAAACCTTTAAGTTTTTCGGTACTTGAGCTCTCAGATTATTTGTACTATTACTTTATAGTAATAGCTAAAAAGCTTAACTTAAATAAGTAAATCTGACTGAAAGTTGATTAGATTTACTTAAAGGAACGATATAACAGTTTTAATTTTATAAAGAAAATATCCGTGAAAGCTCTGAACCATTGAATACACAAAAAGCTCAATTGGTTTTCTGATATCTCTCTATTAAATAAAAAAAATTCACAATCACTTAGCAACAGTTCTTATATTAATTAAAGCTTTCAAATTATTTGTACTATTACTTTGTAGTAGTAGCTAAAAAGCTTAACTTAAATAAGTAAATCTGAATGAAAGTTGATTAGATTTACTTAAAGGATATAACAGTTATAACTTTATAAAGAAAATATCCGTAAAAGCTGTTAACCATGGTATACACAAAAAATTTCAATTGCTTATCTCTTTATTAAATATAATGTTTTCACAATCACTTAGCAACAATTCATATATTAATAAAAGCTTTTTGAGTATAATGCAAATTTTTAACATAGAGCTTTTTGATATTTCAATTAATACATACAAAAGCTCCATAAATAATTTAATTTTTTGAAGCAATTGAAAGCTTTCAGTTAAATTATTAAAGCTTTCTGTGAAATCAGTTAACTGCTCATCATTAAATATAAATTATTGTCTACTTTTCTGTTACTTAAAGCTTTCTGATTTAAGTGCAGCAAACAAGCTCAACTAATAAAATAATTTAACGTTTATAACGTTATAAAACCACTAAAATTTTATTTTTCATTTCAGGAATTGATTGCACCTATTTTTAAATCCTTTAACAGTGTTAGGGAAATGTGGTTTGAGATGAGGCATACATCGATTTCTTTCTGATGTTGCGGGAGTTCATTGGTTTAACCTTATATACGTTTTGAACATACTTTCCTTTATTTCTAATTTTCTTTAAGGAGCCAACATAGGGTAAATTCTGATATATATTGGAGTTTAGTAAAATCAAAACTTTTTTATTAATTGTAAGCAATAATCTTTGAGAAACATTTAACCTTATTATACCTACTCAATATTCGATAAACTTCTTAAAGCTACTGATCATACCGATTTTGTGGTTGTCAGTGTATAATTTTAAAGACTTACGTAGCGAAACTTAATATTCTACAAAATATTGCTTGTAAAGCCATTGCAACTATGTTCTACAATTTTAGTGTACATTATTTCTTGAGCTCAGAAGGTGTGTAACTATACCTTCATTCTAGACGCAGTGTTTTTAGAATATTTATCAGAATTCAATCTCAGATCGCTCTCGCTCTATTTATAGTGTTATCCGACTCAAATTCTGTTCGGTTCTAGAACCAATTTCAATAATAATATAAACTGTTTGAGTGGATTATAGACAACAATTGACATACACTCGCGACCAAAGCCGATTAATTCCAAATTTGATTTCAACCAACAATTTCCAGCCAACAATTCAGGGCAAATGGTATATTTGGGGTTCTTAAGTCGCAGCAGCAGATAATATAAGATAGTAAAATTTCGTTCAAAACAACTAACTGTGTTGACAAAAACTGTGATCAACAAATAATATTTTCTATAAGACGGTCATATAGTCAATTTTGATCACAATCGGTTTGTCTATTTACACACAAACAACAATAATCAAATTTCCAATGCGAATGTATGTAAAAGCATTGCATGACATATTTTTTTAACCGACAAAATTGATCTTACACCTGTAGAAGAGTATAACCTTCAAATTTCTCTTCCTACACTGTATATATGTACATGTACATAGTTTAATAAATTAAAGAACAAAAGTATAACACACATGATTCTATATATATATATATATATATATATATATATATATATATATATATATATATATACAAACTCTTACAACCAAATAAATCACATACAGAGTATCAAAAGCCATTTAAGACTTCGAAATAAATACAAAAAAAAAAGTAAAAAGTAAGAATTAAATGCATGCACGAAGTGACTGTTAAAAAGATTCAAGTTAAGACGAAATAAATTATTTTACTGTTATTTTATTATTATTACTTACATATATGTTGTTTTTTTTTAGATTAATTCCCGAGTATACTTACATACGTATAAAATATATAAAATTTATTCAGTGTGTATATTGTTTGTCTTATTGTTTTTAAGAAAATTATTATTTCTTCTTTTATTATATATATATACGTATGTACACTCTATACTCAAATTGCATGCGTGAAATATTATTATTTTATGTGGAATGTATTGCGGCATAATAAAACTATAAAAATTTAAGATATAGCAACTATAATGCACTTATTTAAATATAAGTATGTATGTATTTATTGTAGGTTTGGGGGACTTCACCGGAAAGAACGAACGAAGATGAATACATATAGCATGTATTTGTAAATGTTTTATAAGATGAATATTAATAATGTATTAGCGACGAAATTTTAGTTGTATCGACCTTGATGTCAGATTCATGTAATTTTATTGGTGACACGCAATTTACATAAGCCGCACGCGGACAGATCATAATTTATGAGGTTAACTATTGAAATAAACTATGCAATTTGAATAGGTATAATACGATATAAGTATATCGTTCATATCGAGCATGAACACCAAAAATTATCACAGCATATGTATGTGGGGCTACAACATGTAATCGATTAAAACCACAACTTCCGTAATATGTGCAAAGCTAATTGATTTTGTTCAACAGCATTAACTTATAGTCTTCCAATTAAATTCGATTCAGTTCTGAATATGTTTCATTAAAATTCGAATGATTTTGAAAAAAAATAAACTTTATACTTTAAATGTATGAGGGCGTACTGAAAAGTTGTGATTTTTGACAAGAAACGAAATTTCCAGAGTAAATTTTTTTTTCCATTTTCGAGGAAGATTATAAGAATTATCCCTCTAGCTTTTCAAAAAAGGCAAACATAACTTTTTTCACCGAAACATCTGTCTTCTGTATTTTTTTCCATTGTTGAATGGTTCAATGGTTCCTGTTTCATGTTAACTGTTACGAAATACTGCAAACATTCCTCAATGGGCCCTAATTTGGCGGATAGAATTTTCATGGAAAAATTAAATGCAATGAACCATCTTTTGACATTTCTTAGGAAATGAGCAAGGGCCCTGTTAACGACCATTCTCGAAAGTAAAACGATTCGTTACTACGATATTGACTTACAATTTTAACAGTGTAGTTCTCTGAAATGACAAACTAAATAATAACGATGCATATTTTATTTAGTTATGCCTTTCTTGGAACGCGTCATACTTCTTCTCACTACGCCCTCGTAAACTTGTAAAACAAAATTGAGGAACATTTTAAATTACAGTACCCGAGTTTCAGTAAAATTAGAAACATCAAATTTAATTTGAAAACATATTGTTACAATTTGATTAGAACAGGTTAAATTAAATAATTTGAATATAAAATAATTTTTTAATAACAAATAATTAAATATACGAATATTTGAATGAAATTTCAACATTAATTTTGCTTCATCATTCCAAGTAACCAGTTTGGACAAGTGTGTGTTTGCTACAGGTCCTGCTTGGATTTTTTTTCTAAAGATTGGTAATAAGTTGAATGAAAACCATATTCTTTGTTTTGAGAAAATATTGTAGACCTTGTAAAATTTTTACAATTTAATTAAATATAGGGTGGCGCATAAGTAACATTATGATTTATTTTTTAACCTTTTTATTTCTGATTTTATTAAACATTGGCATTTATTAAAATTTAGAATATAGTTTGGAAATATCAGTCACATTATGTTTTGAAGATAATATCATACAAATGGTGCCCATTGTTTGCTTTGACCTGGCGTCCGCTTTCCCGAGCATTTTCCATAACTATCTGATCCCAACGCCCTCATTTCTTCTCGGAGATTGGTATTAAGCTGTTGGATGGTTTTTGGCTTATTGGCATACACCTTACCATTTAGGTAGCCAAGGAAAAAAATTGGGAGCCGTTAAATCGGCCAAAAATTTCGCGCAGGAGAGCCGTAATTGGACGAGCTGTGTGAACTGTGGCTCGATCTTATAGGTACCACAGTTCTGTATTGATTGAAGACCGCCTAGGCATCACCAACTGCTGAGAATGCCGCCTAGTGGAAGTTTCGAGGTTTTCCTCAATACTTGCTTGCAACCCAGCAATGTTCATATCATTTCGAACTTCCAGTACACGGAAGATCACAGATAGCCCCTTGTTGCCGAAAACGATGAACCAATCGGTAAATTGTTGGAGCGCTAGGTGCATTTCGAACATGAAAGAAATTTCAATGTAATCTTTGAGTCTGAATAATAGAATGCTGACTTTCAAAATAAAATTGAACAACTTTGGTTCTTTGTTCTGTGCTGAGTCTTTCCATCATAAATTTCCCAAGTTTTTCAAAGTTAATTCTGAAAAAAAAACGATAAAAACTACGTAAACAAAAAATGTATTTACTAATTAAATTATTACGTTACTTATGCGTCACCCTGTACAATCAAAGTTAAAAGCGAAATGTCGAAAATCGTATAAAATGTATACATGGATTAAGGACAATCCTGATTAAAAATAACATGTCGCAATTTTCGTGTTAAACACAATAACTTCAACGAGGAATTTTATTTTCAATACCTTCAATTCAGTAGGAATTCGAATATCAGTTGAAATTTAATTTCGATAAATACTTAAATTTATTGAATTCTCCGAACTTATTAATTTACTCTAAAAACGTGTATTGTTTTTATATTCAGTTCATATATTATTCAAGAAAAATAGAAATTTAGTGTCTGTGAAGTTTATAACAAAACAATAACACATATACGTACGCATGAATCCAATTGGATTTTTTATTTTATTTTTAATACGTTACACTGTAAAATACTTTTTTTTTATATATATGTTCGAAACATATGTTATCAAACACAATTGTTTTACAGATTCGATCAATACCAGAATACCTTGAAATGGTTTGAAGAGGCTGTAATATGAGAGACGGACCGACCCTTCCGGTCTTTTTAACAATTATATGATCGCTTACTTTAACCGTGTATAAGTATACAAATTTATAGTTTATTATTTAGTGAAAACTTCACACGGATGAAATTTTTGTGAATTTAATTTAATTCACTAATCTTTTGTTACCTCTGAATTTATACTCTACTTTCAAGTTAAAATTCGGTTATAAAACTAAATATAATTGAATTACAAGATATTATCGCCACTATCTGGTAAGCTAAACCCCGATTTTAGTCTATACCTTGTACTTTTTATGATAGTCAAAATGTTTTGATTTAATTCAATGTAACCTTATTCATTTCCTTTTACAAAGCCATATTCGAAATGTCATCAATCATAAGCAAGTTTTGACTTACATTTTTGAACAACACTCAAGATGAATTTGAATAAATTGTTTAAAATTCGAGTGAATCTATCTTCCGCTGAATAAAATTTGAGTGAAATTTATTTAAAATAGTTTTTTTTCAATTTGTATAAATTTTGCAATTTAAGTCTATTGCGAAATCAATTGGCCAATTTTGAAGCATTTTGAGGAGTATTCGATACGAAGTATCAGAAGTTATGACAAGTTGCGTCCAACAATTCCATCCTATCTACTAGATCACAAATTACTGGAGTGTGACTTTTCGCAAATGTCGTCGGCTTAAAACAAACCCATCCATCAAAGGGGTTATTACACTCTCCTGAAGAAGAGCAAATTCAAAAAAATTTCACAAGTTACAATGATTCAAGGTCCATTAACCATAAGGAAATTTAAAAATGTGAATTTCTGATTGTATACCATGAATAATGTGTGTGAATTTTTGTATTTTATTTAATTAAATAATTTTTTTGTTTGTTTTTTCTTTGTAAATTAATTAATTAATTAACGTTTTTTTTATATTAAAATATAATTTATACGTTTCGTTAACTCATCTGATTCAAAGTATTTTTTTTTATTATTAAAGAAGCGCGCGCGCGCGTTCATAACCTTGATAATGAATTTCGATGTTTGCTTGGAATTAACACGTTGAAAGTGATGTATTTAAGTTTGCGGTTGTATTATATCATCCATGGCCTTATGGTTGAAGATGCATGGTTGAAGATGCATAATCAGCTGAATAATTGTTTACATTTATAGCGATGGCATAATGGTTTGTTGTTTTGTTTATATATTTTATATCGTCAAGGATTTGTCAGATATGCAAATTTCTTAGGTATTGTGATGAAATTATTTTTTTTTTGTTGTTTTATTTTTTTAACTTTGAACATCATTGAGACGTGTTACCTAATTAAGCTTGTGAAGTGTTTGGTTTATATAAATATTTGATCTGCATTTGTAAACATCTATTTTTATGTATATACCTACCTCAATGTTTCAAGTTACAGGTAAAAAAATAACTGTGAAGTGAAATTCTTTGTAAACAAATCTTTAAGAATTTGATTTAATGCCAAATTAAGCCGTTTCATCTTTTAAAGACCTTAATAATAGGAATTTAATTTGATTACTGTTAGGGCAGCATATTTGTATAGATAGTCTCTGGAGTATTTGATTGCCTATATTTACTATTAAGTATATTGGTTTTAATTAAACGGGAAATATATCATGATCATCACATTTATTATTAAATTGTCGTCTAGCCAATTTACCATTAATTTTAGTCAATCAAAAATGCCAATCAAACACCCGGTGAAATTTTACGAAATACATGATATTTAGTATATATGTCCATATATGTATATTATGTATATGTGAAAGAAACTGTTATGCAATAAATTTCTAATTGCAGTCGTATATGTAAATGATCTACCTATAAAATACTACACAAAGTAGTGTGTTAAACTGAAATTTTCAAAAAACCACTATGTGCAAAGTTAAATTGAAGCCAATTTTATATTCAAAACACAAAATTATGTATAAATATTTTTTTTTGTGTTATGCATTGGGAATTTATTAAGTGTAAAATTACAATTTTTTTAGTTTTTTTTTTTAAATAATAGTAATTATTATTAGGAAATGTTAACATAATATATCTTTATTCCAAGAAAATGAATGTATATAAATAAAAATTATAATTGTAATTCTAATGGTAGTTAATGATATTTTGGGTAAGATAAGGCCGGTAATTTCCTGGTCAGTTACACTAAATTTTATAATTTTTTATAATTTCTTTGGGAATTATATTAATTTTTTTTTAAATATATACTGCTATTAAATGGTAGTTTATATTCGAGTAAACCTTTTAAGTTACTAATTTATATTGTACATTTTAAAACGATTTAGGAAAGATTTGTCAAACTCAAACCCTTTAGGGATTTAGAATTCTTAAAATCAGCAAATAAATGATTTTATTACGTGATCCTTCGACAACAGCATAGTCCAGTAAATTTTAATAATTTACCAAATTCTGAAATTTACATACCACGATTTGTAGGTATACATATTAAATTTGTGTGCATACACTCTAATTCTGAAGGCGACTTTGTCCGTTTTTGCCTACTGCAAAATTGTCTGCAGGGCAGGGTGATGTTAGCCGATTTTAAAGGAATTTTCGAAATTGTGAAAAACATCATAATTTATTTTAATATAATTTTTTAAATAAAATCGATCGCGCCTATATTCCTGATCATCGGTTGAAACATGCTTTGGGGGAATGCCACATTACTGACGTACACAACTTTGTTTTGAACATAGTACGCAATTGGAAATTTAACTGAGTTCGGTTTAACCATATTTTTGTTCAGAAATGCATAATGACGGGCCCATATATTTCTCTTTATCGCCACGTTGTCAAAATGCTTTCGAATAATACTCGCAGGGTTTCTCGCCAGTATAAATCCTTATATGATTTTTAGTGCGTCTGCTCGATAGAATTGTTTACCACACTGTTCGCATCCATATCGATGTTCTCCATGGTGTATAAGTCTGTGTTGATTAAATACTGATCCGGTGAGAATACGTTTTCCATAAACTGTGCACAGATACGGCCGTTTACCAGTGTGTTGCATTTTCGAAAATCATCATTCTAATCAGGGCGAATCGTGAATTTTCGAGTACATCCTTCGACACTGCAAGCAAACGGTGAAATCTTAAATGTTGCCACAAATGGCTCGATTGTGTCAATGATTTACCACTATATAATTTAGTCTCCAAATTATGCCAAAATTATTAGTAAGTCCATCGAATAAATATAACATCCATCATCCATTAATAACACATACATCATTATAAAAAACACAATATTTTAAATTGGATTAAAATTATTTGCACCGACCGCAAAAAGTTTGGTTGTCTAGCCGTTTTTACTGGAATGGCAGTACAATATAATTAGTAATTATAAATTTAAATTAACATTAATCTTACCCTTAAATACATAAAAATTATTCTGACAACGTCAAGACGACAATGACATTTCACCAAGACATAGCAAAAAAAAATAAATAGAAAAAGAGCTAACGAAAATTTATTTTGCATCGATTGGAAATTATTTTAATTTGAAAAATGAAATTTGTTTACGAAATGGCTATGTTTTGATTGGCTATTATACTCGTACGGGCTGCTGAAAATTTTGCAGCGCAGGCAAAAACGCATTAAATTTTGATGTTTTTATCATATTCACTAAATTAGTTTTAAAATCAAACCTTGACATTAATTCAAATTGAGAACTTCATCAATTTCCGTAGTCTTCTAGTTTATCAATTTTACTTTAAAATAAGAAATTATTTCTTACGACTGTAAACTGCTAACAATTTTCACAAAATTTACCTATTATAGGCAGACTCTTTCTTTTTTTTAATTTTATCAAACTTATTAGAAGTTAGAAAACTAAACTTTGAAAACTAAAATATTGGTTGTGGTGTTTAGTTGTTGAGATGTCGGTAATGCGTTTAGGTCCTCATAATCATTAAGACATAATAAAAAATTATGTTAACTAAGTTTTTGTTATGTTAGGGAGGGCGCATATTTTAACATACATTTCATCTTTCAGGTCATCTGGCACGGCACTGAGATGCTGGATAAAAGACCAAATTTTTAAACTATAATAGGGGTCTTATGGTGTATCAAATGAAAGGTCTTTCCATTACGAAAACAAATTTGTTAAAATAATCAGTTTAACATATGTTTGAAATGGTGTGTTAATACGTTGTGAGACAGTTTGCTCAGTTCGTATTAAAACTTTTCTATTAATAACTCGGCAAACATTTCTTATTCATTCCTTCATATTTTCCCGTGTGGTTGTCAAATCTTGGTAGACTTATTCTTCAAGTATACCCCAACAAAAATCAAGTGATGTTAAGATGGGCGGTCTTGCTGGTCACAGCGCTCAATCCATCTACCAGAATAATTTCGATCCAATTCTGCACGTGCATTTGCTGCATAATGCGCTGGCCAACCATCGTGCTGGAATTCCATGTTCATCCTTTGTTGGATGGTTCTATTTTCTAAAACTAGTAGTAGTTCCTGTTCTAAAAATTTTATATTTGTCGCCGTTAAAATTACCATGCATGAATGAAGAAAGGCCCTATCAATTGGTAGATATAGTGATTCCACACCAAACGTTTAAGCTCCACGGTCTTTGAGTTTCCATACTGTGCGCAACCACTGTGGATTTTCTACACACCAATAATGCATATTGTGTCGGATAATTTATCCATGGTTCGTAATACTGGATTCTCTTGAGAACAATAACACGCATTACTTTCTAGTTTTGCAATAGCCCATTGACAAAATGTGGGACGATTTTGAAAATCATTCCCGAGAAGTTCCTGGCGTAGAGATAAGTGGTATAGTTAAAATTTATTACGTTTCAATATTCTATTTATTTATTTTTTATTTATTTATACTAAAGAAATCGATTTAGTAGATTACAAGTATGATTTCATATGCAAAACAAATAATCAATTCATTTTTTGAATATTACACAAGATTAAAAAACTTTAAATTTAAAATGTAAATTTTACAATTTTAAAAATTAAAAGTAAAGTTCTTCAGATTAGAAGTTGTCAAAAAAAAAAAATTTAAAATAAAAAGTACATTTTTGACAAAAAATAAATTGAAAAGAAGTTATCGGATAATTTCTGATTAATTAAGTTTTAAAATTTTAAAAATAGTTCTTCAAGTTCCTTTTGAAGCAGTCCTTTGTGAGATTAAAGTCAAAGTTTTCTTCAGCGATGTTGAATGATTTTGCCATGATTTTTTTCATTCTTTAAAATGAAGATCACAAATTTCTTTTGAATGCTTTCAATCCTTTTGATGTGGTTAGCATAATAACGGCTCCAAATTACTGATGCGTATTCAACTTGGGATCTTATATACGCAAAATATAGTGAAAATAAAGATTACTAACTTGTAAATTCTCCAGTCCAACGCTTAACAGAACCAAACATAGAATTTACTTTAGCAATGCATTTGTTAATGTGGTTGATAAAAACTCATATTTTCAGCGAATGTGACGAGAAAAATCCATGGTCCAATATGGGAACCCTGAGGAAAACCTGACGTTACTTTCATTACTTTAGATTTTTCGCTTCCAATTGAACATCTTGTACCCGACTAGACAAATATGAATTGAACCGTTTAATGAAGTTGGATGCAAAGCCAAAATTGTAAATACTTTCTAGTGCCTTGTGATGGCAGATGGAATCAAATGCTTTACTAAAATCAATTAACACTACGACTAATTGGTTGCGGTTTTCAATTTCATTAATAACTTTGTTGGTAAATTCAACAAGGTTAGTAGATGTAGATCTTCTAGGCATACACCCATGCTGATTGAGTGATATATGTATGTTGAGCTAGGATTCCTTTAAACCTGTTGCATACAACCAGTTCAAATAATTTTGCTATGGTTGAAGTGGTTGATAGCCCTCTATAACAAGTGATGTCTTCTCTTTTACCCGATTTAAATATAGGTGTTACCTTAGATATTTTCCATGTATCAGGGAATATTTCGGATGTTAATGAGAGGTTGTATATATCCCGTAATGGTTTTATTAATATATTAGCATATTTTTTTAATATAGGCGTTGGAATATTATCCGGCCCACATTCGTCACCAAACTGATTAAGTGCATATAAAATATCCTCATCACTAATAACCGGTAAACTGATAAGTATATTATTATTTACGGTTGATAAACTATTTTTAGGTTTGTATACATATTTAAAAAAATCCGCAAACATGTCAGCGATTTTTTTTTGGATCTGATGTTTTACTATCGTTCAAATACATATTAGTTGGATAACCATCAATTACTCGTTTGGATCTAAAGTATTTCCAGAATTGTTTAGGGTTGGTTGTAATGCTTCGTTGTACATCCGCAATATATGAGAGGTGCTTCTTCATTAGATTGGAGAAACACAGTCCTATCCGATTCTAAACCACTTTTAATCATCTTGACATAGGCTTTAGATTTACGGTTCTTCAGATTAATCAGATGGTCGTCAAACCAAGGAGGATGAATATTAGATTTTTTCCGGCACAATGGAATGTGGGTTTCAAAACCTTGTAATAAAATTTGGTAGAATTTGTTAGCATCTTGGTTTACATCATTAGGGTTTAAAGCAGCGTCCCTTTGTATAGCTTCTAAGTACTGCTGAAGTCCAGCGTGGTTTTTTTGATTTTTAATTATAGGAAGTATGAATATGATGCCCGGATGTTGTTGACTTAATTTAATTTGAATTAAAAACTATTTCTATAGATTTGTGGTTAACATCATTAATAACAAATGGATTGAGTGATTCTGTCACTTTAAATATTTCTGCATCATTTGTGAAGAATAAATCTAATATTCTCTCAAGAGCATATTGTCTATGTTGTTGATTTGCTTTAGGTTAAAACCAAGCATAGCATCAAGAAAGACATATTCCGATTCTGATGTGATATTGCATGGTAGAAAGGAATCATTTCAGTACCGATTGACTTTTCATTTGTCATATCATAAGACCCTATTATAATTTAAAAATTTGGTCCATTATCTAGCATCTCAGAGCCAGATGGCTCGTTGAAGATGAAATCTATGTTAAATTATGCGCTCTCCCTAACCAAACAAAAACTTACTTAACGATATAATGTACTTTCAACTTCGGTCATAAATAGATATTGTAAATCGCGAACTGCTGAAAAATGAATGCATTCCATTGGGTTTTTAATCCAACTAATAATATTCTAAAAGCAATTAAAATTGATTGTGTGGTCTCTGTTGTCATGTATATAAAGTTAGCACAGGATTCATCCCAGAAAAACGCAATGGCAACACCATAACTATAGCGACAGTTTTGTATCAACTATCAGCCCAGGATTTACTATCATCCTATAATTTTGTCAAATCCCAGGAAAAATATGTCCTAATGTCGCGACAGTTTCATTAAACTATCATCCCAGGAAATCACTATAATCTTGAATTTCATACCAAACCATCTCAATATCATGAAAAAAAAGATACACAAAAATGCATCATTAAAAAATGTAAATTAAACCATTCAATATTTTGATTTATTAAGTCGGATTCAAAAAAGATTGTGATAAAGTAACGGACGAAGTCACGTAATTTTTAATAATGTCGGACAAGCTCGGGTGTTTTAAAGCTTGGCATATTAACACCAATTTATCCTGTTCGTTTCAAAAAACTTCAACGGTCGTGAGTGAGCCAACTTAGCTTTAAGCTAACCATTTCATATATTTTTCATTATTTTTAATTATTTCACCCAATTATTAATTGATGTTAGTATGCCAAACTTAAAAAACACCCGAGCTAATCCGACACTTTTACCTAATTGACTTTGGAGACGATGGGATGGTGAAATAATTATAAATAATAAAAAATGTGTTATTTGAAAAGCTCAAATATTTTGTAAATAAATTAATTTTTTTATGTTGAATGTATTTTTCAGTTTATTATGTCAATTTTATTTAAAATTTTAATTTTAAACGTATTTTGTAATGATTTCACAACTTGTATTTACTGATTTAGTTTTTATATGCATTATACATAGTTCTATCACGAGAGCTAATGGATACTATCACTTGTATTACCTGATGTACATTTTTTATTTTTCTGGGATAAAATTCTGGGATAACTTTTTATATGTTCTGTTGTCTTTGTTAATGTATAAAATGTAACACGGATCCAATAATGTTAATTAATTTAGGTGTACATTCTGATGTGGATTTGTAAATGAAACGTATTGGAGCCAACACGAAATTCGTTGGAATCTAATTAGCGCAGAAGTTCGTAAACTATACGAAAATATTACTTTAGGTGCTATATACTCGTACATATCACAAAGAACAAATTCTGCCAATAAAATGAATAAAACAAAAGTGGTTTGTCAATTTGATAGTACAGTGTATTTCTAATAATGAGTATCCAATTCGAAAATACGTACCAAGCAAATTATCTGGATACATATTGGAAATTTCTTAACAGTGAGTTATCAAATGTCGATTTAGTAAAGAAGACAATCTCTTAAATAAATATTTTTCTACAGACTAACTTGTGTTTTTGTACATCAGTATATCCTACTCCAAAAATATTATAAAAATCACAGTTTCAAGTACCTATAACATGAATAGTTATTACAAAGAAAGCATTTAAAAGAAATACATTTGATTGACTTGCCTAAAGGGGAGAATGAAGATCGAATTGGTCTTATAAGTATATATTCAAATTATTAGTATTACTTTTAAATTAAGTAGAAAATGAAAATATTAATTTCCAAGAAACTCCTATTGGATTCCACTTCCATATCGACATATTTAAAATTGGAATTATGCTAAATGTTAACAACCACACAAGTATGGAATTTTCTTCCATTGTGGTTTGTGATATTTCAAAAATTCTGATTTTTTATTTTGTGAATAACATGTTATCTGTAATTGTAATCTGTTTTTTGGAAAATCTCATTTATAATAAAAATGCGAATAATTCAAACATTTTTCAGAATTATTATGATGAAAATTTTAAATAAAATATTTTTGTTTTAAACCAAAATTTGTTAGATATCACATTTTGAGTTATACAATTTTTTATGTATTATTTTACAAACCATTTTTTTTAACAAAATCGTAAGTGTAGATAATTAGTTTTAAAAAAATGAAATGTTCAGTATTTTTCTTTCAACGTAATTTTATTGGAATTGTCCGTTTTTTGAATTCATAGTCATTAACCGACATACAGAATAGAATAGTATACGGTTTAAGCTTTATCACATCATCCACTAATAATGTGTACGAAACAAAATTTGTTATTTGCCAACTACAACTGATTTAGATGTTTTTGGTTTTATAAGAATAACACGATTTACCTTAACCAGTTTTTATAAATTTATTATTTACTAAATATTTTATTTTTATAAAACGTCTTTAACCGCAAATACCATTTTTTTTTTAAATAGAATCATTTTTTTTATTAATTCATAATTTGAAATCGCGATAAAATTCAGTTAACATGTTCTGACATTTGTTCACACGCGACTAGTAATTTACTCGGAACAGTTCATAAAATTGTTTTAGAGAAGTTTAAACTGTATTGTGAATTCATAAATGTGGTTTGGGATCACTTCGAATCTAACAATTGAAGATAAAGGATATGTAATAGTCAGTCTGAGACTGATAAACCAAACTTTGGCGATGGACTCCTTATTTTGATCAATGAAAAATTGATCAAAATAAGGAGTCCAAAAATTGAAACGACAATAGTGCTACAAATGTCTACAGAAGATATACGAATAGACCTGTCACTGTGGACTTTTTCAAATTAGCAAATTCACTTTTAAATTTCGAATTGAACATTTGAATTATAAATTTTGTAAAATTTAATATTATCATTAAGTTTTGCAAAATGAATTACTTTTGACAGATTACATATATACTTATTCGAATATATTTATTTCAACTTCAATAATAAAGAGGCACATTCATCGCCAAACCCGGAAATCTAATTATACTGGCAGATTATGCGATAACATATTGTTTTTGATGAACGCAAAATGCTGAATAACAAAATTCTTTAAATATTTTATTAATCGCACAATAACGATCTCGTTTACAAAAAAAAAAAAAAATTAACAGATCTACAAACACCGCAAACCATTACATAACAATTTCTACAAATTATTCCAATTAGACCATATCGAAACAAAATAATGCGCATACATATGTATATATAGAACATTCCTATATACGAGTATGTAGCTCTTAATTAACATCAGCTGTTTTATCCATCATTTCTCTGAATATATGTATGCATATCAAAATCGTCACATAAATCACAATATTGTGTTTACTGTGAGCTGATTAGCAATCTACCATAACTAATGATTGAATATTATTTAAATGAACATTCATAAGACGAGTTGTATCTTTTATGTATCATCGGGGCGATCTGTGTATGCCTTAAGGAAAACATGTTTGTGAAACATTTCGCACGATGATTTCATATAATCGTGTGCATAAAAACCGCAAATCCTTTTTAATGTCTCTTTTTTATATTATGTATGTACATATGTACATATAAGTATGTATATTCATTGGAAACAAATCTTATTAATCACCACCATAATGATTGGGTGATTCATTCGCGTTCAGTTGACGAGTACATAAAAGTGAAATTGAATGCAAAACCAAATGATATATAAAGTCAAGGGCACAAAGGGCGGTATGTTGTGCGATTAAAGAAATTGATTTCTTGGAATTTTATTTTGACCAACTCTTACCTGAGATCACACGATCGTGCATGAATCACACCCGTAGTTATATATTTTATGAATGTTATATATAAGATGAGTAATAGAAATTATAAAATTTGTAAAACCTTTGATATTTTTTCGTATTGTTACAGATTTTTGTTTGCTATCTACCAATACCAATGACTGCAGCTAAGAAGAAAATGTCACCGCTACAATTGAGCTTAATTTTGCATACATTATTCTCGTACCTATCATTGATCACAACACTACCGATAACATCGAAACCGCTCGAAAATAATCCCGAACATTTAACGTGGGAGGCATGGTTGATGATTGATTCGAAAAATCCACACGAGAAGACACGCAAAATAACACCAAAATCGATATTTATTACGCCAAATTTAACAAATACGACATCATCGGTCACATGCCCCGATGGTTATAAAGTCGATCATAATAATCAGTGCATACAAATTGTAAATATTGATCCGGATGATGAGCTACTAAATCATTTGGAAAGTTTATTAGGTCCATCGGAAGATCACGAAGGTGTCAGCTATGATTATAACGATTATGATTCGGCGGCCGTGCACCCGGGCCCATTTCAACTGAATATCCCATTAAATCTTGGATTCGTTGGCGCTGATCCGAATCAAGATGATTATTTTAAAGGTGATATTGATTATGATGATCGGGATGGTGAATCGGGTGGTAATAATCCGAAGCCGGCCGAAAATGTAAAACCATTTCGTGACCCAGCGGGGACTGTCACTAATACAAATGATAAAGTTAGTGTTATATCAAATAGTCCAGAAAATGAAACGACTGGCGCAACAACTAATCGGGTGGGTGATGTAACAAATACAGAGGCGGCGGCGATGACGACTACCGATTCCGCCCCTGAGAGTGAAACAATAAATTTATTGTTTGAACAGAATAATAAAAATAATAATAACACAGAGAAAAATGTTGATGACGATGCGTCTGCGATTGAGATGATCGATAATGGTAGTAGTAATGATAATGTCCGAATGCAGCCATTAAAACAAGGAAATGAGAATATTACAGCTGAATTACAAAAAGAATCATTTTTATTTGATGTTAATGATACAACAGCGACAACAACAACAACCGCGCAACAAGCAACAACATTAATAGTAGCAGATGATGATGGATTTACAACAGAAGAGTCGACATCAATTGAAGCGACGACTGATTTGAGTACAACAATAAAGAGTGTAAAGAAGAAACCGCCAACAACGATGAGGACGACTACACGTAAATCGACGACCAAAGAAAAGGTTGTGGTGGTAACGCCAAGCAACCAAGACACGCTAAAAGTGCGAAATGAGTCGAATTTGGATAAAATTATGCGTGAAAAATTAGAGAAACATGAGCAAAAAGAGGACGCTGTCGATAATATTGATACGCGAAATCGATTTGTGTACCATCATCTTGGTAATGAGGCGCCCAAATTTCACCTAAAATCAACAACCGAACTACCGTTATGGCATTCGTTGTTGTCTACAACAACCGATAAAACGGTGTTGGAGGAAAAAATTAACGAGCAGGTTAAGGCGATCACCCGTATAATCGAGGAGAATAATCGCATGAAATTCCCAGCGTCAACGGCAAGTGAATCACCGAGTAGCACGGTGGATGGGCAAATTGATAAACGCCAAAATGGTTTTGTACGTTTTCCGGGGCCAACATCACAACGCCTAATGCCGTCAACTGCGGACACAACACCGCTTACAGAAGCCGAATCGGACGCAAAATGGTGGTTGTCAAGTAATTGGTCGGACATCGAAGCAAATTATTATCGTTTGCAACAACATCAACCGACGCCCGCATCATCCGCGGCCTCATTATCGTCCACACCATTTTGGAAATTTTCCACCAATCGTGGTAATTCAAAATCACCTACCGAACATTTATACGAGGAGCAACGCTATAATCATGATCCTATATATCGTGTATATACCTCAAAATCGTTACAACAGCATCACAATAATCGATAAAAAAAACCTTTTTTTTTTTTAATTTAATTCAGTATTTTAAATAAATTTAATTTTTTATTTTATATGTTTAACACTAAATTCATGGTTTTAACATGGACGAACATAAAACACAAACACACCCACAAAAAATAAAAAATTAAAAGAAAAAGAAAATTTTTAAGAATTTAAGTACAAGTAAGCCAAATCTATTATCTATTTATTATATAAAACGATATTTCTTGGAACGATCAAGCCTAAATTATATATATGTATAAAACTATTGATCGGGCCAATAATAATTTTACTTAAGGAAATTAATTTTAATATAATTTTAATATATTACATACAAATACAAAAAACAAAAGGTCAGTAAAATGTCTCCCACGCCTCCCGTTTATACAATCCCCTCGCCCCTACTTATAGCATACTAAATTACTCATAATTATTTTGATTTAGAAATTAGATGAGTGATTCTATATATACGTATATATAAATTGAGAGAGACTAATATATATTTATTAATTATTTTGTAGAATTCATAATTAAACGAGTTATGAAATTTTATTACAAAATTATGTGCCAATAATAATTAATATGTTTAGTAATTAATAATGAATTAGAAAGATTTACTTAAAAAAATTTTTTTTTTAAATAGAAAGAATATTGCGGGGGCTTGTATATATACTTGATTTATTTATTTACACTGTGATTAACAAATATATAATTAATAATGCCAATATATAATTATTTTAATTTGTGCCCCTTAATTTTTAGATTAATTGATTCTTTGCTATGGAGAAGCCACAAACCTTTATTATTTGGAATATTTAAATTTAATTTTTGTTATATACATATACATATATATATAACCAATTTAGACTAGATAAAATTGTAGCACACACACACTATTTTATCTGTACAATTAGTTTAAAACAAAATATTAAGTTTTTGGGTGTTACAAAAACTTATCCATCATCATATTATAAATTACTTAATTATATAAAATTGTATTATTGCTCAATATATAAATAAAATTATAACAAACAATTATTATATATCTATTTTATGATATTACTATATATATACACAATTATAAATATTAATTATATATTATTATTAAAAATAAATGTAAATAAAAATATAAAAATAAACAAACCAATACGTGTTGAAATTGAATTAAAATTCAATTATGATGTTATTTGCAAAAAAACTAAAAAAAATTTGACTACGGATAATTAAGTAAATTTAATTGATCCAAAAATGTGTATACAATATATACTTAACACGCATATAAAACCAATAAAAAAAATTAATTAAAATAAAATTTAAATTTAAAATTAAATAAAACAACAAAGAAAACACAAACAAACAAAAAATTGTAAATAGGGAAATTTAAAAAAAAAAAAATACAAAACAAAATTATTTTAAAAACCAAAATAAATAAAAAATTTAAAAAAAATAAAATAAAATTATTTTGTTCGGTTTATTTATATTTTTGAAAATTTGAAAAATTTGGCCTGCCATAAAAAAAATACCTTTTTATCATAATTTCATCAGTCTTCATACTGTCTAAAATAATCTGAAGAATCCAAGTCGTTCTCTACACCCTGGAACCATCGTTGTATGCAACGACCTTTGCGCCTACCAAATGGTGGCAATCCTTTCAGAGATCACTGCACAATTCGTTCGGGGATCTTCATCAGATCTCCGATCTCGACATTGTACAGAGCTGAATCTTCCCTCAAATATAAGGAGCCATCTCGTACTCATCCGTCAGCGCCCAACTGCCCAGCTTTCGCGTCACGGAATTTGACAGGTGTTTAGATTTTACCGGTGGCCTTAGAGGATACAAAGAACGACTGCCGGCTGCCAGGCGCACTTTAATATCCTCACCCACATTGTTATCGTGAGTGATAAGAGAGCCTAACTATTTGAACCTCCTCATTCCCTGAAACGTGTAGTATCCACTACTAAAATATAATGTCCATTGTCCCTATATCCAGAGATCATGTATTTTGTACGCATATATCATCTGCATATGCTAGCACCTGATTGGACTGGCGATATAAGATGTTGCGCTGAAGTATTTCAGTTTAACCAAAGATGTACTCCAACATGAGATTAAAGAGTATCGGGGACAGAGCATCCCCCTGCCGAGCATCCGAGTTAACTGCAAAAATTCTCGATAGCCTGTTCTCAACTTTAACATAGCATTGAGACTGTGTCACTGTCATTCTACACAATCGTATCAATTTTGTTGGCATTACTAGATATTCCAGAGTAGCCCACGAACTCTCTCGATTGATCGAGTCATAGGCCTGCCGGAAATCCAGGAACACCTGATGTGTGACGAGGATGGAAGTATCATAATATTTAGATAGAATCATCAGCAGCGAAAAGACATGATCAGTGACTGGTCGATTCGGACGAAATCCTTTTTGATAATCACCAACCAGGCCCTCTGCTACAGGAGTGATTCCATCCAATATAATGTATGACAGTAACTTGTATGCTGTACAAAGGAGAGCTACACCGAGATAATTCTCACTTAAAGCGGTCTCGCTTCTTGCAGATAGGGCACATCGCGGCTATACTTTCCATTTGTCAGGCATTACTTCGGTTCGCCATACTAATCGAATAAGGTCGAAAAAACAGTTCCACAAAGTATCACTCCGAATATAAAGAGCTCCGAATTAATATGCAGACCACCCCAGATGAGCGGTTTCATTTTAGTATCTGCATGGCCCTATAGTGAAGTTTTTCATGGAATGGATCCTCAATTCAAATATCCGCAGTATGTATTTGAGGGGACTCAGCTACAGCCTGTGATGCATGATGAACACCAAGCAAGTCAGTAAAGTGTCCATTCTATGCGTCGAGCACTGCGTCGCTGTTGACACAGAGGTGTCCATCCCGGTCCCGAATTGCAGTTGACGCAGGCCTGAAAGTATGGTGCAATCAACTATGGGCATTATTTAGTTGTTCAACTGCAAGACGACACTGGGTATTAAACCAATCATTCTTGGGTCTGACTTTCACTATACCTAAAGTCTGTTGAACAGCACTGGCAATCGAAATTTTCAGTACCTCCGAGACAGAGTTCACACAGTCAGACTGATAATTACCTGTCGCTGACACGATCCTGATATCGTTTCATTTGATCATCATTAATAAATAGTGGCAGAATATGAAAGTGAGCATGACTATAAAATAAATTTTAAAACAAGACATGAAAAAACAAAAATATGACAAGAGCGAATTGTACAAACAAGATGATGAGGTACTAAATAGTGTATGATACTATACAGGCTATTTGTAAATTATACAAATTATAAAATGGCATGATTTTTGAAACAGTATAGCACAGTTCCACCTCAACAAAACTCTTCATATCACTAGGACGCATTTTGATTATTCCAGCTGGTTTTAACGCTTAATATTGCGAATTCAGGACAACCACAACAAAAGGAGGAGAGTTGTTTCAAGCAAGACAGGCATTACTTATACATGACTCACAGACCCAAATAATATTTCAGATTTTATAGATTTCTTTGTAACAAAAGCTCTCGTCAGACCATTCTTCTACCATTTTGGCGTTTAGTTAATTATCAGGAAAGAGATAAACAGGCTAACAGATCAGAACATTAATTGGGATCAGTTTCAGATGCTCAGAAGAAATCCTCATAACAACTGTAAGATGAACTGCCCATGCGAAATCGTCGAATAATCAAAATACAAACACTTCGATAAAAACGTATCCTGTGGAAGTAAGAAAATTGGTTAAAACGTAAGGAACGCGATTTAATAGATCTTCAGAGAACAAAACAAAGCCTTACAACTTATGTAACAAATTAAAAATGCTAAGAAACACGAACTATTCACTATGGGAAGCAATAATAATAATAAACAGTCTTTAAAAGCTATTACTGGCCCCTTACTGTGTCAAGAACCTGGCTCCAACGATTTCGATCCTAGGCTTGGTTTTCACACTGTTTAACACAGCCTGAAGAAGCCAAGTCGTTCTCTACACCGTGGAACCATCGTCAGCTACAACGACCTCTGCGTCTACCATATAGTGGCTCTCCTTTCAGAGATCGCTGCACAATTCGTTCCGAATCAGCACGCTAAACGTGACTTTCATATCGAAACATAATAACGGGCCTGATCAACGCTTTGTAAAGTTTCAGCTTCACGGCACTTGACAGGTGTTTAGATTTTAGCGATGAACTTGGAGATTACAAAGACTGCCGGCTGCCCGGCGCACTTTAATATCCTCACCCACACTGTTATTGTGAGTGATAAGAGAGCCCAAGTATTTGAACCTCCTCACTCCCTCAAACGTGTTGTGGCCACTACTAAAATCTGATGTCCATTGTCCCTATATCCAGAGATCATGTATTTTGTTATGGGCTCATTGATCTGGAGTCCAACAGAAGCTGAAAACTCTACAAGTGGATCCATAATTTCCTTCACTCCAATCTCGCATATATATCATCTACATATGCTTTGGGCTGGCGATATAAGAGGTCGTGATGAGGTGACAGAGGATCTCTCTGCCGAACACCAGAGTTAACTGCAAAAATTGTCGATAGCCTGTTTTCAACTTTAACACGCAATCTGTATTTGACGTGACCCAGCTACAGTCTGTGACGCATGATGTAGAGCATACGGGATGTAAAGTGTCCATTCCATGCGTCTTCTGCGTTGACACAGAGGTCTCCATCCCGGTCCCGAATGGCAGTTGAAGCTTGCCTTAATGCATGGGTGCAAGTAATTCCTTTAAAGAATTTAAGCGAAATGCACTTAATGCTGATTTGTTGTACTTTGAGAAACTTTCCACCATACTCGATTCTTCCGCTTACAAATCCGCTAGCAAGAATACCCTTGTTTTTCCTCTCGATTGTGAAATGTTGTTGCACTTCATTATAGGCTATTTTTTGTTGGTTGACAGCAAGACAACACTCGTCATCTAATCAATCATTCTTGGATCTTACTTTCACTATAAAGTTTGTTGAGCAGCACTGACAACCGAAGTTTTCAGTACGTTGAGCAGCACTGACAACCGAAGTTTTCAGTTGTTTCGATGCTAGAGAGATTCTTTGAATTAAAAACATGTATATTAAAGGCAATGATCGATTTAAAATAATCTCTCGATATTTCCGATGAGGAATATGCAGTGATGAAGGCAAAACTAACGTCGTTGCAACCAATAAAACTTGGAATAGAAGAAGCAATGCCACTTTACTTGACGCAGAAGGCATATTCATATTTATATTCAACGACTTAGCTTAGGAAAAAAATGCTTCAATCCGTGCAGCAAAGAATTCAAGAACGCAGAAATACACATTTAGTTGGCTTACAAAAAATGTTAAATAGCCGTTCAAATTATAATTATGAATCGGAAGATATCAATTCCAAATTGGTCTTTTCCCTCTAAGTATGCATTACATGCTACAGCTAAAAAAAATTTTCACTAGGCTATACATTGAGGATGCTAGTGATACTTCGTCAATTCAAGTAATAGATGAGAGTTAATGAACACGACATTTCATTGATACCTCAGCCAGTTGCCTCTACATCATTTAGCGAAGTTGGTTTAACACTTCAAGAACCATTATGTTTTAAAAAAGTTCACAAAGGAAGTGAATGTTTTCGAGGCCACTGGAGACCGTGCTGAAAATTTAAATAATATATATTCAGCATTAATGGCCATCAAGCCAACATCGATTGAATCGGAAAAAGCGTTCTCTGCGGCAGGACTGTTTATCACAAAAATTGCTTCAAAATTAAGTGATAAATCAATTGATAAGTTGTTCAAACATTTCATTAATTCAAAAAATAATTTAGAGTGAATGCCCTAGATTTTTTATGCGTATGTTATGAAATTCGAATTGTGATTACATTTCTCATTCATTCATTTTCTAGAATCCGTATTTGATTTAATGTTTTAAAATAATAATATTTTTATAATCTCGGGATGAAATAATTTTTTACCGAAGGATCCCAGGATTTTAAATTTACGGGAAATGAGAAACCCTAATTTGAGCATGACTGCAAAATAGATTTTAAAACATAAAGTATAGCATAGTTTCACCTAAGTTGGTCACCAGAACTCTATCGAGAATAGTTGAATATATATTACTACGAGGATAACATTTGTATCGTGCAATCCACCCAGCAGAGAGTTCTAGAGGTCGAAGAAACTAGAACGCAAGTTATAGGCCCAATCACTAATTAATTATAAATGTGCAAGGCAAGAATGGGCTGCCCTTTTTCGCCATAAGTTTAATTCGAAAGATTATACAAACTGGTTTTAACGCTTAATATTGAGAATTCCGAACAACCATAACAAAAGTAGGAGAGTTGTGCCAAGCAAGACAGGCATTACATACATAACTCGCAGACACAAATAAGATTTCAGATCTTACAGATTTCTTTGTAACAAAAGCTCTCGTCAGACCATTCTCCTGTCATTATGACGCTTGGTGAATTACTAATCAGGAAAGAGATAAACAAATTAACAAATCAGAACATTAATCGGGATCAGTTTCGGATGCTCAAAAGAAATCCTCAACAACTGTAAGATAAACAGCCCATGCGAATTCGTTGAATAATTAAAATACAAAGCACTTCGATAAAAACGTATCCAGTGGAAGTAAGAAATTTGGTTAAAACGTAGGACACAATGATATTTATATAATTTTAAATTTCTATTTTATTTTTGAGTTAAGTAATTTAGATAACAGGTTAACGAGTGAGCCAAAATCACGACAGAAATTTGATTAACCTGAACAAAATTCCTTTTGTTGTTATTTCTTCATTTAATTTTTATGTGATATATTTGTATTTAAAATTGTTTGAATAAATGATTTTAAAAAAAATTATTTTTGTCCCGGTTCGTCCTATAGCGAAAGTCTAGAAACCCTAATTGTGAGAGCACTGTTATAAATCAAGTGTGCATTTTTTAAGTTCTATATTCAATTTGTTATTTTGACGTTTCCTTCAGTTTGTGTTTATTAAACCAGCCACGCAGCCTCATTTGTAACCGACTCACCGGGAACTTACCAGATGTCCCGCTGGCCCACTGTAATTGCGCCGAAAACGGTGTTATCATAACTATGAAAATATTAAATTAAAACACAGTATATACATAATAGATATGTACATATATATGCATAATGTTATTTCTTAGATTCATGCGATCGTTAACATTTCTCTAAACTCACCCTATAATGCATAAAGTATTCGGACGATTAAGGAAATTTAACCGCATTGCTCAAATTATCTTTACCAACAAAATTATTTTAAATATATTGATTATAATTGTCATGAATTATATATTATATAAAAGGGCAGGTTTTGGTGCGATATGAGAACTGAACACGAGCGATATATACTGGTTATTCGGTAACTTGATCTCAAAAAAAAAATCCGTATCTCGTAGACGCGTTAGATTTTTAACTATAATTTTGTTTTAGTTTTGCTATTCTATAACTCGATCACGCTCTGCATGCTAATCCGGAACGAATTGGGCAGCGATCTATGAAAGAAAAACCACCATACGGTAGGCGCAGAGATCGTTGCAGACGACGATGGTTCAACGGTGTAGAGAACGACTTGGCTTCTTCAGGTTGTCTAGAACAGTATTATGACCAAACTGATGATCGAGAATTGAATTTAACTATGGGTGAATTTAACTATGACCGTGCCATAAAATTTAACACACCCCACTCCATGGTAAAACGAATTCGAGATCAGGAAGGCTATGAGTGCTACCGAGTTATTAAAAAGCCAAACACTTGTTTGATAAAATTTGTGCCAGACTCATAGTTAAAAGAAATTGTCAAAAGGAAACAAATGAAAAAATCACCTCTAGATGAACGATTTTACAAAATACAATCGCGAGCTGGCGCATTCGATTTCAAATCGCTAAAATATCGTAGGTTGTTGACATTATTTTAATTGTCGAGGTTGACAAAAAACACTGCCAAGTAATCTACGTTATATTTTACTTGTCGACAACCGCGTAGATTACATGGCGTAATCTACCTCGCCCATCCCTGCCTACCAGTAAAATAAAACGCACTATTCGTTTTGCTTACACCAATAAACTTGAAAGATTGAACTTGATAAAGTTCTGAATTATATTTTAGGCTTTTTAAGAGATAAATAAAAAAGAAGGGGAATCTGGCTTTACGTGATATTGGAACTCATCTTGAGTAAGCCAGAAAATTAAATCATAATTTGGGATAATGCGATAGCCAATATTACGACAGGAAACTTTGAACTTAGTCGGATATCATAGTCCATCTCCCTTTCTATCCATCAATCAACATTTCTATTCTTCATCCAACATCAGCAGCCTTATACTCGTAGTTCAAGCGAAATAAAATTTTAAAATTCGTTTTACTTTGTACAATAGGTCTGTTAGATATTGATCAAAAATTAAATTATTTCTTTTCTGTACAAATAATAATGTTAAAAACACAGATACATTTTAAGTTTTATTCACTTCACTTGTTTTATCACAAAATTATCAATAATTAATTATTATTAAAAACATACCATAAATAATTCAATTCTTATAACTAATATTCATGTAAGTTAAAATACATAATTTAAAAATAAAAATAGGAACGATAGTTTGGCAACGGTTGGACCTTTTATAAGCATTACCAAACCTCGCTCTCGACTTCGCTAGGATTATCTGAACTAAAATTAGTATTCGAATTGATGTTCAGTATGTTATATTTGTCGAGACGTTGTTGAGGTGATTGTTTATTAAAATATTGTTTACCATTTTGCCTTTGTGGATATTGGCTATTGTGGTGCTCCTGATGTTGAGATTTATTAATATTTTGATAACCTTTTGGATGTTGAAGATTTTTAGAAGACGACGATTGAGAATTTTTGTTATCTTTAATTTCTTTGGCAATTTGACTCACGGGATATTCCACAGGAAACATAACAACGTCCCTATCGTTACCTCGTATCGATCGTTTCAGTTTATCTCGACGTTCTTGCTCTTCCTTGCCATACACGAATTCCTCTTTAGTGCTCGTATTAACAGGATTTTGATGTTCAACAGGAAGTTGTACCGTAGTTTTGTTAGTTGTATTTTTAGTTTCAACTGCCTTAATAGCACGTTCTCGCTTTTCTATTAATTTATCAAGATACGATACCTTACTGGATGCTACATTCGACACATTATCAGACTCATTAGAAGGTACTTCCGATGTACCAGAAATTGACATATTCTCCATTATTTTTTTACGTTTATCTATAATTTTCTTGATATGGGCACTCGGTTCCGAATTTTCCTCTTTCGGTAGTAGTTCAAAAGGGATTTTCGCAGATCTTGGCTTATTGTTTTGATATTTTTTCCGAATATGTTGACGAACTATGTCACATTTTCCTACGAAGCATCCATCATCTTCATCTTCTTCGTCATAATAGTGAAAAACTCTATCGACATGTGGTTGTTGAATTCTAGACTCTCGTTCTAATGGATTTAATGGATCATAACAACTAATCGAATCGAAGCCTTCCTCATCATCTAAGATTACTGTACTTATTTCTGAACCACATTCGGAAACTCCCACACCGCTACGAGCTTCGCAATTCCTACGATCCCATTCTTCGACTTTATCGACTACGTTCCGTGGCGGAAGTGCCAATGCGATATTCACAGCACTTAGATCTCGGACAAAATCATTATCAATTTTATATTCCAAATCAAGGGCATACGATGTAACCTTGCTGTAGTTTAAATCAGAAAACGACAATCGATTGAAGTTATTGTGACACCGTTTGATCTTAGTTGTGTTACAATTCTGTAATGCAACCAAAAACGGTTTACTATTTTCGATTTGCATTACTCCTGATATTTGCATAAGAACCTCTCTTGCGTCTATGATAATTCCATTGTGTGTTGTTATCTCGAGTCGCCCAAATATATGATTACCTTCCGTTTCTATTTCTGCCATAAATTTAATATTAGATGCTTGGTCAATAAGTTTTCGAAACTCTTTCACGACTAGGTCTGACCATTCTTTCGATTGACTTTCAACGCTTTTCAATAAAGTAAAATCATATGTTGTTTCAGATGGCAGAATATAATTTAGTCCGCCAAAATATAATTCTGGCGATTCGAATGCTGCACACTCGAGCGGAAGAGGTCGTAACCGTTCTACATCAGTTTGCAGTGGGAAACCCCAATCTATTGCCCATAATAAACACTTAGTTTTCCCATGAAGCATCTTGATGTTTCTATCCACAACAACACGGATCCATTTACCCCATGTTTCCATAAATACAGCTACCATCTAAATTATAATGGAAACTTAGGTAAAATTGATTCACATTTAATTAATATAATCATATAATGACATACATCACCAACACTAAATAGTAATCGATTGTTAATCAAAATGTTATTGTTCTGAAAATGTTTGAGAAGAGCTTCTTCTAACGCCAACAAGTTTTCATTGCTGTAGTAAGTACTTTCTGGTCGAAACCAAAACATGTGTGGATTTATTATATGAGTTAGTGTAATACTTCGGAAATCCTTTTTAGTCGAGTTCATTTTGTACACAAATTATGAATAAATATTTTTTAATAAAATAAATTTGTGTCAGCAGAAATTCACTATGCTATGCGTTAGCGGTACTATAAAATGTAATTGTACTCTTCTGAATTAATAAACAGTTGGAAAATTTCGTTCTGTCAATTTGTGGAATCTATTGTTTTCAATCGAATGAAGTTTGTTTCCATTTGGATTCAATTTTTATTATAAGTGTAGTACACATTTAGGCCGTGTGTCCAATAGTTCAAAATTTAAATGTTGACAGTTTTTGACATTTATTACGTTGAACAAACGTAGCTTCGGTCTATACTATTACATAAATGTGTTATTGTGTAGCTGGTTGCGCTATATTTATTGAATTTCGATGAGATGTTGAGTATTGTAAAATATGTGGTTCCTGCGCAAGATAACAGGCGATGATAAATGTATGATTTTTGTTTTTAAGGCATAAAAATTGGTTAAAAATCGGCTATCTTGTTTCCTTAATACAATCTGTACAAAAACAGGTCTATTTTTTAAATTTTGTACATAAATATTGTGTAAACACTGCACCAGTTCATGTTGGTTGACGTGCATCATAACCAAAGTTTTATTCTTCGTTGTAGAACTTAAAAAAATATAAATAATGAACAAAAGAAGAAAAAATGTGTGGAACATAATATGGCGACGTAGTATTTTAAAAAAGTAAAAATACAACATCGTGTACATTTGGATTTTATATTTTTTTTTGTATTGTGTAAAATATTTTCTATACTTTAAGTAATTGTTAAACAATAAATACTACATATTTCATACTAAATAAATTAGTGATATTTTAAAGCGCTTATACTACATTGGATAATTATTATAGTAATTGTAGCCTAAATTTATTTTAGATAAACGAAACGAAATATGCCGCGAGGTGAGTTCATGATTTCATTTAAATTTCGCGTTGCACAATTTAATTTGTGTGGCTCCTCACCACGATCAAAAACATTTTGCAATTCGTGTATATATGATAAATTTTATTTAGGTTATGCTTAATAAATTATTGATTTTTTGGTGTAAAATATTAAGATGCAGAATGGGGAAAATATAATTAATTAGGACGCAGGCATAACCTCAAAAGAGAGTGGTGTTCATGAAATTTTCTATTTTAATTTTCGTTTTAGGAAAATACGTAAATCACAAAGGGCGTAGTCGTAATTTTACCAGTCCCGAAGAGCTAGAGGAGGAACGTAAGAAACAATCAAAAAATAAATATCGTCAAAAGAATGAGGAGGATGATGATGAAACTGATTCCGAGGAGGAGGTTGAAACGAGTGATAAACCTAGAAAGGCTCCGACTAAAAAAGCAGCTTCGGCAGTAGCGGCTGAATCAGATTCCGATGAGGAAGATGAAGACGAGGATGATGATTCAGAAGACGATAGCAATAAAAAAGCTAAAGGGGTATCGGGCCTAATTGATATTGAAAATCCAAATAGAATTCATAAGAAAACAAGCCAAAAAGTGACCGCGGTGGAACCAACACAATCATCATCTTCGTCGAATACGAATAGCAATAAACCGGAATTAACTAGGCGTGAACGCGAGGAAATCGAAAAGCAACGTTCACAAGCTCATTATCAAAAGTTACACGCTGAGGGTAAAACAGAACAGGCCCGAGCTGATTTAGCCCGATTAGCTATTATCAAACAGCATCGCGCTGAGGCAGCTGCTAGACGAGAACAGGAAAAAAAAGAAAAGGAACAACGTAAAACTAACACAGCACGATAGTAAAAAAAAATAATTAAATGAATTTATTATTAATTTTTAATTAAAAAAACAAAATTATTTTAATTTCTTGTTCAATACACACACACCATCTACAAAGGGCAGAGAATCTGATATTAAGAATTTCATATTTCATAATTGCAGCATGTCTTGTGTGTATTGATATGATGAATTGATAATTAATTTAAAGTTAAAACAAAAATTTACTTTATATAAATAAAATGTTTTTTTATTAATTTTCTTCAAATTATCTAAAAGTGTTGTTTAATTTGCATTTTGATTCTCGTTCGCATTAAAATTAAATCTGAATTCGTTGCCGGAGACGAGAAATTTTACTGGCGGTATTGAATTACTATTACTAACTTTTTCACTATTGCTTGGAGCGGGATGATTTGAATTTTCAGTTTCATTATTATCATTCAAGTTAAGGCTATTCAATTTATCATCCAATTTAAAATTAAATTGAAATTCTTGTTGGTTTTTCAGCGCGGAGAGAAGTGCTGATTTCTTAACAAAATGTGATTTTTTATTTGGCTTCGTTTTGGCATTGAACTGTATTCGCTGATTAGCTGAATACAATTTCTGCTCTTCTTCGGCCATTTTACTGCGATAATCACCAAATAATTGCCGCATGAGTTGTCGCTTCTTAATTATCGGTTGAGCTGGATTTTTTAATATCTTAATATTTTTTTCCGTATCTTGTGCCTGCTTCTGATTGAGCTTGCCTGCATTAAGCGTAGATTCGAGTTGTTGAACACACCAGTATATTTCGAGTTGGAATTGGTCATTTTCTGTCGCTACAGTTGTGCCACTACCACCGGATGATGTTGATGGTCCTGGTTCATTAATAGGTGGTGGAACAGTTTTGCTGATTGTTTTTAATTTTCCAGATGAATTATTACTATGTAATCGAATTTTTGGTGGTGCCATACTATGGCCTAGCTTAATTTTATCTCAGTTTGTTTAAGGTTCAATATTTTAATAGACAAAAAGTTTGCTTTTATTGTGACTATTAGGTTATGTTAATCTTAATAGATTATTGGTTTGTTCTTTCTTCTTTGACATTTCGAAATTGTATTTGGGTGAGTTCGGTTTTCGGAGTTATTTATTTTGAATTGGTCTACAGTTCGTTTCATATTCTTGCGATTATTCGCGTGCGTTGATATCACAACATTAACCACAGCTAAGCGGTACTTGTGTAATTGAAACCAGATATAACACAGGAACAGGATACAATACCAATATATAATAGGCCGATTTTCAACATCAATTTTGAAATTGCATATGTATGTATCGAGTACTAACAAACAAAAATCGCTCCATACAAATCATATGAAAACTACTTTTTTTTTGCATTTTTTGGTCTTAGATTTGTAATAACTTATAAATTAGGGTCAAAGGCGCTTTTTCATGTACCTGAGTACAAGGAACAATATGTTTTCGTTCATTTTAAGATGAAAAATTATTCAATTTCCACACTTTTCATTCATGAATTTCAACAACTCTCAGTCAAGATTTTCATTATTTTTTTAAGGGTAAATATGAGAAATTAATTATTTTCGCTATTCGTGTCCCTTATTATTCATATTAAACTGCATCTGTTTCACATTCGAAATAAGCGAGCTAACAAAAATCGGTAGGTGTGAGTGACAGAGATAAATAAAATTTTTACGAAAACAAATGGAATGAAAACACGCGGAAATTTTCAGGAAGAGTATAATGTATAATATACAATATAAAATATTTACAACTTACACACACATGCAAACCGGAGAAATTGAATTTCTGTAATTATAAATTTTAGTTATACATTTTTAGTGGAAGAAATATGACGCACAATTTCACGTGGGCGTTTTATTGTTGGAATGTTGCATTGATCGTACTCAGGTACATGAAAAAGTGCCTTTGAGCCTAATTTAAAAGTTATTACAAATCTAAGACCAAAAAATGCAAAAAAAAAAGTAGTTTTCAAATGATTTGTATGGAGCGATTTTTGTTTGTTATTACTCGACACATACATATGCTATAAAAGACTTGTCAGGTCAGTAATACATATAGGCATTGCATGATACTTTATTTTGGCTTTAACAATTTTGTGGGATTATAGAATCGATTTTAATTTTTTACAAATGGCGGTCGAATAGCATGATTATTTCAGTCAGTATACAGTACGTGACGTGTTTTTTGTGCGGAGTGAATGATCGACGAATCAGGGATCAGGGACGCCGTAATCCTGTCAAAGTAAATTTATTTTTGTTGGAACTAGCCGCGGATAAAACTTAAACATTGGTTTTTACAATTCTAGGACAAACATCTAGCAATTCAGAATTTCTCAATATTCGACCGATTTTACATCTGTTTTACATTTGCTTACATGTAACCGTAAATTATTACTGATATTCCAACAACAAAAGTGGTTTAAATCGCTTGGCAACATCAAATAGTATGATATATTGGAAACTGAAGCAAAAAATGCTCAAGTCATCAGCGTAGAGCTCTGTACAATATCGAAAACAGAGATCTGATGAAGATCTCCGATATTGTACGTATACATGAAATAAATTCTCAGCGATTACGCTGGCTCGGTCACGTTGTGCGTGGTTTCCTGGAACGAATTGTTCAGCGATCTCTGAATGGAAAGCCACCATATCTCCACGCTGTAGAGAATGACTTGGCTTCTTCAGGTTGTCTAAAACAGTGAAGACCTTCGAAGACCAAGCGCATAGGATCGAAACCGTTGAACCCAGATTGTTGACGCAGTAAGGGGCCAGTAATGGCCTCTAAACACTGTTTTAATATTATATTCATCTACATATATACTCCCTCAATCAAATATTGACTAAGCGACATGCGTTAACTAGATTATTGCAGATGTTAATACAACTCATGTGAACCTTGTCCTAAATCTATCCTTAAAGTTAGGATTTTCTATAATATTCACAATTCTATCTATATAGACGAATGAGGTTTGTTCAAAATCCAAAAATGTTTACACGAGTAATTGAAAATATCATATTTTGTTCGAAGAAACCAATAAATCTTTTACCTGAAGTTAATTCTTTTGGTTTCAACATATCTACCCAATTTAGTATACTTAATAAATGGTTTTTCAAATTTTCCACGGCAAATCCTAGGAAGATAACACCAAAATGACATATATTGGACAACCAAATTTGGGATGACCTTACAATTAAGTGTGTCGACATTGAGTTGACTTTCGAAGAAAAACCTTTGACAATATTCATCGACATTGAATGTAAACTGTTCTAATATGTACTTATATATAGTAGTTTTCATATCTCGCTGGAATTTTGACAGTTCTCGCGCAGAAAAAATATATCGGATACACAGTGATGTATTAAGTACAATAAATCGTGTTTATTGTTTACATTTTTATTTAAATGGAATAGGAACGTTTTTAATCACAAAATGATTTTATAATTTAACTTTATAAGAATCCCTGACACTTTTGAAATTAATATTTAATTCGAAAAACTAAGAATTAAATTGAAAACTGATTTTGCTTTTTATGTTGTTTTGGTTTTGTTCGACATGAATGATATTTGATCATTTATTTTCCCTAGTCCGTACCAAAATTAAATGTTTACATTGTTTCCAAAAGGCGTGCAATTTTTTTTTGACCTATTAATTTTCACTCGAAATATGATTGTAATAACATAAATACATAATCATTTTGAATGTTTTGTGTATTAAAACTGAAATATAATTCTTTTTATTGGTTATTTATTATTTTATTTAGGTTTACTACCTAAAATAAATGCGACCCATCAAAATTTTTATAATTTTTTTTTCTACATCACTGAAAGGTGCGCAGAAAAATTAAAAAAATGTTTTTTTTAAGATCTGAATAGGACTATACATATGTATATGCCAAAGTTATATATTCTATAGAAAACACTTGTCCAAATATTTAAATTTTGGTAAATTTTAGTACGTCTCTAGACACTGACGCACGAGACATTTGTATCAAAAAGATCGAATAGTAAATAGATATTTTAATGTAAATTATATAACTCTTTGTGTAGTGGCTGAATAACAAAATGCAGCGTTGCTAATGGTTTGCTTATTTGAATTAGCTCAGCTGCAATATGTGACAATAAAAATTTAAGTTAGCAACTCAAAAATATTGTTTCGATACAAATATTTCGACCACGTAGACATCTTATTTTCGTATATAAATTGAACTGCATTTTAGTAATTAGTATCATAATTTTGCAGTTGATGGCTTGACTAACTGATAATAGCAGAAAAAAAATAATAAAAAAATCATTTCAATATGAAAGTTCAAATATTAACTATTTTGATTTTCTTCATTGTGTTTGTTGCTCAGGTATTGTAAACTATAACAGAAGATTCGGTAAAATTGTTATCACATTACCAACAAATAAATTTACTATTTCAGTCACATGTGACTGGTCAATCCAGATCACTATACCCAATAAGAGATTTGAACAGGGTTGTAATACCAACTTTGGACGATTTACCTCTGGAAGTTGTTTTACCATAATATACTAATTACCATATCGCTACCAATTGAAATATTTTCTTTAGTTAACATATGCATGCATATAATATATTAATCACTTAATAAAATATCTTAATCCCCTTAATACCAATCAAAAACATGTTTTTTAATTACATTTCGTTCTAATACATATAATTTAAAGTGGCAACATTGCAAATGTTGTTGCCATTATATAGCCATCGCAACCGAAAATGACGTCTCCGCCCTAATAAATAAAATCGGTGCATCGGTGACCGAGCAAGCTTACTCGCTGAGATCATGATGTACAATGTCGTAGATCTTCACCAGGTCTCAGGTGATAACTTTTTTTTTCCTTTTTTTAATATCGATTTCGGAATTCAGTAAAAATGTAATAAAAGAATACATACAAATAAAAAATGGATATCTATAACTCAAATGTAGATTTTCAGCTTAATGGGTCTGTGGTCTTAGAGGATACAAAGAAGCCTTATAATATCCCAACCATGACTGTTATCGTGAGTGATAAGAGAGCCCAAAATGCAACGGTGTATTTTGTTTTGGACTCATTGATCTTGAGTCCAACAAAAGCTGAAAACTTTGATAGCGGGTCAAGAAATTATGGTGCGGTCCGGTAATTTCTTAAAAAAATGTACGCAGAATGCGATCATTGCTTAGTTGTTGTCCTTTAAGAACCTCAGGGGTTTTCATTAACCTTTCTTTCTTCTACAAATCCCCATCGCTGCCATGCTAGCAAGAGCAGCCTGGTTTTTCTTCGCGATTTTGATGCACTTTATTATCAGCTATATTTCTTTGTTCGATTGCAAGACTACTGGCCATCTAACCCATCTTTCTTGGATCTGAGTTTCACTATACCTGAGGTCCTCTGAGCAAAACTTATAATTTAAATGTTCAGTACCTCCCAGACAGAGTTTACACAGTTAGACTGGTAAAAAGCTTCCACAATGCTATCGCTGGCAAGATCCTTATGTCGTTTCTTTTGATCCTTCTTTAAAAGACAGAGAAAGAGAAAGAGAGAGAGAGAAGATTGCGAGCAGTTGTAACGTACATCATTCTCCCACCATTATCCGTACCAATGTCGGGAGTACGGAATTATGAATTCACACAAGTCGGCATGATTTCTGTCAGCTTTAGAATTAAATTCAACAAATACAAGTCTAATTTACTGTTCGGGTAGACCCCATCAGATCGTCCAAGTCATTGTAAAATTTTATTGTTATTGACTGCTTGGAAATCTAGAGCAACCTTCGTTACCTACGGCTCAAGAAGAAATCCAGTTTCAAGGTCATCTCCACCGTCGAGTAGCCTGAGCAACATGGTCGACCGATTGAACTGTGATACAATTATTCTACATTTATGGGAGGTTTTGGGAATTGAAATTTTCGTAAAAAATCGCAACCATCAAAAATTGGGTTTACGTATTTCTTCATATCGGAAAGTTTTAAACCTCGATGGGTGGCCCAAGTTATTCGTATTAAATATCATCTAGGCTGGGTAACCAGCAATTGCGCATTTGGTTTTATTAAAGCCCTAAAAGGGTTTGGGATGTCTTTTTATTCTCTCCTTTAAGTCGCTAATATAGCTTTTGTATTTTAATTCAAAATAGGACTAAAAATCTTGGTTACACAGAGAGAATTTTAATTTGCTATACCGAGAACAGAATTTCAGCCTTGTCTTGTTTTTAAGATTGGTAAGCCACCATACCATGAAGGGTATTGGTTTGGTCTGCTTACGGGAATGAATAATTCAATGCCGTTAACTAGTATAGTGTAAAATTTCTCTACGTTTATATCTATGTTATTGCTGTTGAGTAGATCATTTCATTTTATTTGGTCAACATAATATTAATAAGGTGGTTTTATATCGGCTTTTTTCAAGTTGTAGTAAGGTTTCCGGTTGAGGCAGTTGCTTAAATCATTATTCCCGTCATTTGCAAATATTATTTCAATGGCTTTATGGTGAACATGATTAACAACGAAATCTATTTTACATAAGGCTGGATCATTTGTAAAAGTTAAGTCTTATTCGATCTAGTCCATTTTTTAAAACACAAATTTGACTTAGATTTGAATCAAACACGGGGTCCATGAATTGGTACCCATTATCCGAGTTCACGTTTTGAGGTATAATCTCGTTTATTTCTTCGTCGTATATGTTCATCTAATATCTGACAGATTAAAATCCGCATTGGTAATTTCCATAATTGTATCACAGAATGCGTAGTGTAAGATAGTGACTTTTTATTGATCGTAATTTTTACACATAATTGCCCTATTGATTGATCTGTTACCCCAATTAATTCATTTGGTATTGATGTATCACAAGATATGAGCACTAGATTTTTTCTTGCTTGTTAGTGGTGAGCGGTCAAATCTAAAAACCACATAATTGCTAGGAAAGAACTCAGAACTTAGAATCACATTGTTGAAAGATGTTTCACAGATGATGTAAACCGGGAAAAGTGTTTTTCGAAGACATGTTTGTTTACATTTTGGAATAAAACGTATTTTTCTAGTCTTATGTGTCTTATGGTGTCAACAATGATAAGGATTCATGATTTCGTTTCGGAGTCTCCTTAGTGATGATATTACCAGAATAAACGGTTTTGTTTGGAAGAAACTCTAAGAATTTGAAAGAGTTATCCGAATGCTCTGCTTGATGTAAATTTGCTATCGCATTGATTGTTGTATTTCACGTTTCTGAAAAAAAACTGCTTTCTTTTGACACCGATCAAAATCCTTTACTGATAATCCCGCCGGCCACAGGGTGTAGTTAATGGTGTTTTGAAAAATATTTCCTGGAATATTTATTTTACATACGTAATCATATTTCATCTCAAAGATTTATTATGGCACTATTCGTTGAGTAAATATGTCTTAGTAACTGAATTATGTATCCGGCTGGCAAAAAGCAATCTTCTGGGTTGTGCAACACGAAGCGAACACACATCTGCAATCGCGTGGTTTTAACTAGCATAATATCTGTCTTCAGAAGTAATCCTGGGTAATGTAATCTACGCGGTTGTCGACACGTAAAATATAACGTAGATTACTTGGCTGTGTTTTTTGTCAACGTCGATAAGTAAAATAATGTAAATGCGCCAGTTCGCGGGATAATTTTGTAAAAGCGTTCATCTATAGAGGTGATTTTTTCATTTGTTTCTTTTTGACAAATGACGCATAAATAGTTTCAAACTGTCATCGTGTTTTTATTTATTCAGTATTGTTTGCCATTTCATGTTTCATCATGGAAAGACTGTCTACAAATTGTTCAGCTTTATTACGAAAATCAACGTTCTGTGAGGAATGTGTTTCGTGCGCTTAGACCAAATTACGGTTGACATAATCGGCCAGTCGAGACCACTATTTGGAATACCATTGAAAAGTTTGAATCCCAGGTTACAGTATTGGATGTGGTTTATGGGCCTGTGAAATCATCGGTTCATTTTTCTTCAAAAAAGAAGACGGCCGGTACGTACCTGTGAATAGTGCTCGGTATTGCGCCATGATAACAGAATATTTGCTGACTGAAATTGAAGCCCGACCTCGACGACATTTGGTTTCAAGAAGTCGACGCTATTTGCCATATAGCGCGCGAAGCAACGTACTTATTGAAAAATCATGTTGGCGAGCATTTAATTTGACGGTTAGGATCGTTGAATTGGCTATTTAGATAGCGGGATACCTCTAGAATCTTTTCTTTGGGGCTATACGCAAAGTCCAAAGTCTATGTGAATAAACCTGCTAGATTTGAGGCATTGGAAGGCAACATTACAGTCATTCGCCAAATACCACTCGATATTCTTGAACGCGTCATCAAAATTTGGACTTTGAGAAAGGACCATCACAGTTGCGGCCATCATTTATAAGAAGTAATCTTTAAAAAATTAATAGCAATAAATTTTCTTTCGATTGATAATAAAGCTTCCATAAATTGAATTTTTTGAGTTTTGCACGAATCACCTCTATATATAGATTTTGTTATTACGTATAAAATCACGCACTTGTTGTTTGATGCTCCCTATTTCTGGCATAACCATTTTGTTCAGCATCAAATTTTAATACGCCGATGGTCGAGTAAGCAGAGTCAATGCTCTTGAAATCGTGGACTCGAGTTCAAGAGTCGTCAGCGCCAATGCTTTTTAATTAAATTTCTGCTGTAAAATTGGTTCAACACAGCTTCTGTTGATCTACATTCAATTTCTGCAAGAATAAGAGCAATCTCTTTTTTATGACCGTAATGAAAAATTGGCAAATGTAAAGGATTTGTTTAGCACTTATTTTATATACGCTAGTCCAGTAAGCAGAGTCGTTGCATTTGGAATTGTGAACTCGTGTTCAATTCTCCTCAGCGTCAGTACTTTTTTAATTTAATTTCTTCGGCAAGTATAAGAGCCATCTCTTGTGTATAACCGTAATGAAAATGTAAGAGCCATCTCTTGTGTATGACCGTAATGAATTATCCATTCTTGTTGCTAAAATTTTCAATTTTCTCTATTGAATTGGCAAACATCAAAGATTTGTATAGCACTAAATTTATATACGCCGGTGATCCAGTAAGCAGAGTCGTTGCATTTGGAATTGTGAACCTCGAATTCAAACCTCGGTTTGGCATTAAATAATTTTTAATTTAATTTATTGCGGCATGAGTATAGCGGCAAATTTCTATATGGAAATGGTGAGGTGGTAAAGTAAGCGGTGTCATAGGATTTGGTGGTGCAGTGTTCGAACCTCTCGATTAAGGGTAAACAATTTTAGCGGATATCCACATATTTCTCACTAAATTTAAAAAAAATAGCTTTTTGATTTTAAAATGACCAATTGCAATTAAATTAAAAATATATAATTGAGGCTTGAACTAGTCATTAATACAATCCAATCACACAGCTTGTTTTACCACCGAGCCACCGCCATACATATAAATAGTGATATTCATAGCGTTTATAGCTGCCATTGAATAAAAAAATTGAAAATTTTAGTAACGGCAACGGACTCTGCTTATTTCACCATCGCTGTACAATTTCATTACCGCTGCTCTATACCCATTTTTTATACTTACCATTTTCACATGGAGAATATTGAAGTTTTGAACAGAAAGCTGAGTTGGATTATTTTTATTTCACCATCACCAATTTAACAGGAGAAATTAAATCAAAAAATGTTTGGCTCGATCGAGAATCGAACTTAGATCTATAAATCCAAAGTCTCTGACTTTGCTTACTGGACCACCGCCGCATATATATTTCATGCTATACAAATTTTTTATATCTGTCATTTGAAAAGAAAATATTGAAAATTTTAGCAAATGGGCTTTGCGTTTATTTCACCATCGCTGCTATATACCCATCTTGTATACATGCCACTACTTGAAAAATATGAAAATGTATAATTAACAGAAGCTGTGTGTTGAACCAATTTGAATACAGAAGCAATTAAATTAAAATAATATCGTCGCTAATAGGACTCGAACCAAGTTCCACGAATCCAAAGTCAATCACTCTACTATCTCGCTCACCGGACCATATACCTATATAGTTGATATTATTCAAATATTTTATACTTTCCAATTGAATTGAGAAACTTGGAGGGGGAAATTTTTAACAGAAGCTGAGTTGAACCAAAAATGTCCCAACATTAATATCGTTTGAAACTTAAGTGAACAGCATAGTACGCCAGGTGCAACATTTAATGCGATGACATTGCCAGCACTGTATTTCGAAGAAGTTAAAAATCTACCAAGCTATTCCTCCTTATGTTCTCAAAAATTATAAAACTTCCGTTCCAGTCAATGATGCTTGATGCGACTTTCTAAGCGGGCCACAATATTGACCACTGACCATACAAGTTTTAAGGTTAATTCAGTACATGAATAAAATCCAAATAAAAAATTTCCATATACAAACTGAAAGTATGACAAATTGGTATAGCTTTAGTTTAAGTCTCGATTTAAACTAAAAATAAACTTAATTTAACTTATTACAAATTAATTCAATTCAAAATGTACGGCGAAGGCCAAATAAGCAGAGTCCAGGAATACTTTTGGTTATAAAAAAATCGATCAGGTCACGATTAGTTTTAAATTCCGCTCTTTTTGAAAAGATATTTCAATACACGACGGACATTCTATAAAACTAACACCAATAACGCATTTCGTAAATAAAGTTGGCCACCCTTTAGTTTAGAACTAATTGACAAAGCCACTCTAGGAATTGTATACATTATCGACGTTGTCTACATGTAGAAAATAATAGATGACGCATAATAAACGCCCATCCCTGATCACTGATACAATTATTCAACATTTCGGGGAAGTTCTGGGAATTGAAATTTTTTGCAATCCATACCATCGAAAACTGGGTTTAAGTATTTCTTCATTTCGTCAACGTTTAAACCTCGATGGGTGGTCAAAGTATTTCGTATTGGTCAATTTGGTCAACAATTAATTTTATTTAAATTATATTGGTTCTGGTAAGTGTTTACACTTCTTTGCGAAAATTTATATTTTAAATCTTACTTTCTGGTGCTGTTGTCAATTTTGGACTGCATTTTGGTTCGCAATTTAAATGAAACACCAATTAACTGTATAAATATAAATAATCTTTTAAAAAATATATATATTTCTTTGAAAATATTGAGTATTATATTATGTATGCAAATGAAAATGTTTGCAGTTTGATAAACGCAAATTAAAAATGATTTTATCACAATCAAAATTTAAAATAAAATTAAAAACGTATATATACATAATTATCAAAAAATCAAAAATCAAACAACAATCAAATTTTTACAAGGCACCAAGCCTCCGCAAAGCATCTTTTGCCGCGTCCGCCATTTCACGTTCCGATGATCCCTCCGGCTCTATCGATAATATTTCCTGACTGTCTTTTAATAATTTGATAACCTCTTTTAAACGTTTCTTAAGCTCATCGCACGTAATTTTTTTCGCTTCAAATTGTCGTGTGGCCTGCACCATAAGAGGTGCATGCAATTCATACATTGTAACGCCCCGTAACCGTGATAGGCCAGGTTCCATTATCGATGAGATATTTAAAAAATCACGACAATATGTTTCCTTCGTTTTTAGATCGTCATCGGAAAGCTCGTGTATCAGATAGCCCTCGATCCGGCCATACAACTGGCATAGTGAATGTTTCGCAGATAAACACAAATAATGATTTTTGTGTAGCACATTACGATATTTTTCTAGAAATTCTTCATATTTTGGTATATCATTGCCGTCGATTAGATCTAGTTCGGCAAATATTCGATCGACGAGTAACAACATTGAATTGGCCGGTAGTAAATAGCCGCACGAATTGCATCTGTGTAGTTTAAAATAAAAGTTATGTATCAAATGATATCTATTTATGTAATATATATACTTACTTCCAATTTGCTTCTTGATCGAGTGGATTTGTCGACAGAATAATTCCACCGCGGCATTTAGGGCATTGCATTGCACTGGTATTTGTACCGAGCTCGGTTGGATCTGTACACCGTTTACACATACACCAAAAGAATTTACATTGATTCAAATGTTCACGTCGTTTAAGCGTACCTTGCAGTGTGTACGCATAGCTCAAAGACAACATTTCACCTTTTTCCATATTTTTTGTAACCCGAATCGTTAGATTATGTGTAATCGGATGATCAGTGTGCGTTGTGTTTGGGGTACAGTCATGCGCAAGAAGAAATGCTTTTGGGTAAAGGGCACGCGCTCTAGCACCATTTTGTCCAATTTCAAACGAATTTACTTCTATAAAACCACACACCGTATGTATTTCTTCAGCCGTATACGTTTTAATGCCCCACGCATTCTGTATCATTTCTACAATAACATCTTGATTACGATTCCATAGTTTTGGAATTGCTCGCCGTATGTCATTGTGTGCTTCCATCTCTTGTAATTTCTCCCATCGATCTTTATCGTACGCTTTTAACATTAGTAGTCGCAGTGGTAATATTGTTTCATACATTTGTTGCTTTAATGATTTATCGGTTTTGTCTAGCAAATCGGCTACCCGTTTCTCACGCAAAATAGAACATTCCCATGAACTATGGCCTAGCGTTGTTTTAAATCCTTTGCAATCGGCACCGCACAAGGGCCATCCACAACCACGACATTTAAATGTTTTTGGTGTTTTAGGTAATTTTTTATAACATCCTAGGCAAACGGTATTACTATCGGCACACGGGCCAATCATAATCGGTACCGCTTCAATAACAATTGCGCCAGCTTTTAAATCGCGTGACGGTACTAAATATCGTCCCATTATATCTGAATGTCGAATTTCATAGGGCGGATTTTGTTCACCGTCCTCAATCGATTTGACATCATCGTCATCGATTTGACTGTCACCACCGTACGATGATCGATCATCCCCCGAAATTATCCCATTGCTCTTGTCGTTTCGCTTTTTATTGTGTTTCTGCAATATATAGAAATAGAAAATTTGGTTGGCATTAGTAAGAAGTGGCACATAAATTATATTATATAAAAGACGTATATAGTGGAAAATTCCCACATTTCATATAGTATAGAAATTTTTGTATGTGACATAATTTAATGAAATTTTTTACGAATGTCCTCCAAAAGTACTTCAATATAATAAATAGATGTACATAACATTATGTACTCGTAAATATTTTATATTGAAACACATGCAGTAATTATAACAATATTTTCAAAATTATAATTTACGAGTATGTATGTACAACAATTATTTTAATATTTTTTTGAAATTTTTATAAAATTTTAGATGTTTTATTTTCTTCACAATTGGAATTTTAAGTGATTTCATTCATTTACTATACACATAAATTTTAATATTTTTGTTATTTTGGACTTAAGTTTTTTTTTTTGCAATATACAGATAATTTTCTTTTTTTTTAAATATTCTAGAATTTAATTAAAAATAGGAATCGTATGGTTAAAATGTCTTTTATGATGATCAAGATTCAAGGCACAAAATGTTATTTTGTCGACCGTTAAACTATTTTACAATATTTAATATCATTTAAGGAAAACCCGTTTCATTTCCACCTTATTTCACATTCATCTTGCTTTATTCATAGATAGTTCACCGTCGATAGCACCGGCTTGAATAATTGCAAAGCTCCTAATTACAATTTGGAATTTAACTTGCATTGCTTCCCTCTCACCCTGGTGCGGGTACAGCCATAGTACGCGAGCTGCTGAGTGATTCTCCAATTTGATTTTCAATACGCAGTTGAAGCTAATATATTGATTGTCCCGATTTCAAATTCTATGTAAAATTCTAAATCAAATTCGTCGTTCATAAAACTCATAATGGGGAACATTAAAGTATATATTGTGGTACAAAGCATAAAAATGCTATATAACGCATCTAAAATCCTAAGACAGACACATTACGATTATTATCGTCCTTGTTGTGCGCTATTCATATATATACACTTACATTTGACGGACAAATAATCGATAACGCTTCGACGGATAATAAGTAGAATTGAATAGACAGTTCAAAAATGTTCGCAAAATTTTTTGCAATTATTGTTGACCTATAACTAGCACGAGAGTTGGTTGGTTTTGTTTCAATTAAAAAAAAAATGGGATGACCGCAAATGCAAGTTATGTTCGATTTCAATCTTTACTCGCTACATTTGGATACCAATATTACCGACTAAATAACAATGTGTTTAGTGCGTCAATGTGAAATTGGCATCATATTATATATAGCCAGTGCGAGCTATAAGATCAATCGAATCCGGATGTTAAGAGATGCAGCAACTGCGCGGGAAAATTCACACTGCTAACTATAGAAAGGTGTGGTGTAAAACGAGTTAAGGAAAAAATTGACTACAATGCAAAGAGCGGAACAACAAGCTCTCAACCAATTATATAAAAATTCAATCAATGCGAGAGAAATATATGCCACCATAAACCCAAAAATCGTATACGCGGAAGCAGTTAAGGTAAGAGATGTTAACGAGTCATGCAATCCACCTTCAAACGACGACCGAGGGAATTTATAAAATGATGACAAGTATGCTCGATGAATCCATGAACTAATTTATGCGTATAATGCAGACCAATATGACTCTCATGATGTAAAATAGGCAACTTTTAGTCCAAAATCAAAATTGAATGAACTTTTGCTGTATGGAACGCGAACGGACTAGCAGGCTTTTAAACAAATCATTAATATTTTGCTGATTTCTGAAACATCTTTTACGGAAATGATTTTCCTATATGTCTTAATTTTAAAGGATACAGCATTTATGATACACAGCACAGCAGTGAAAAGTTTCAAGGGAGGAACAGCTATTATTATTAGAGAAACAATAAGACACTATATGAACTCCAACAGCATATAGTGAAGAACATATTCAAGCAACTACCATATGTTTGGAAGAAGGGGCAAGCAAACGGAACATATGTACAGTTTATTAGTCCACCGACAATTTCATTCCCTCCGATTCACCTCTCTGATGGAAATTGGTCAAATATGAATAATGATTCCAAAACCTGGCAAAGACGAAACAAAATTAAACTATTATCGTCCAATTACCTTACTACCAGTATGAATCAAAATTATTCGAAAAAATGATTCTTCAAAAACTGAAACCAAGTTTCCCTGAGAAACAAATTAGATTTAGAGAGAATCATGGAACCGTGGGACAAGTTCATCTAGTTGTATCTGAAATCAGAAACTTGCTAGAAGAAAAACAGCACTGTTCAGTAGCATTTTTAGATGTTGCTCAAGGTTTTGATAAAGTATGGCTTGAAGCATTGATACACAAAATTAGAGCACGATTATACAAATGAGTTTTTGTTTAATCATTAAAAACTATCTGCTACAGTGAAAATTTCTCGTGCAATATAACAGTGGATAATCCAGTTTACACGAAATTCAAGCAGATATGTAAATGAAGAATTAATGTCATCGAGTACAAATCGGTACATATTACATACAAAATAAAAAATATTTAGGTTTACACTTAGGTAGACAATAAGGTTTTGTTGTCAATATACATCGTCCTATACACACACCGAAACAGTAGCAAATAAGATAAAGCAATACGGCAAAGAGTACCAGTCAAAATTAGATCAATATCACAGTGCCAGGGAATTGCTTAGAATTATACTAACAACAATTCAATAGTGCATGCTAATCTTAAGAACTGACATATAGGTTAAGTCTTAATGAATTATGTTTAATTAGTTGCAAGATTAGAAAACTTCTTGCGAGTTCTTTGCATAGGAAAAATTCAAGAATAAAATGACAAATTAACTACCTCACATGACGCCATCTTTAATATTTTTGTTACCTAATTATGGACGATACGTAGCGGATTTGTAAATGAAAGAAGTGAGAATGGAGGAAGGCTGAAGTTCTGAAAGTTCAACAATTCAGCAATGAGCACAGTTCGCAAAATTGTTTTAAGGGAATTAGTGGATTGCACCATACTTTCAGGGCTGCATCAACGGAACCGGGATGGAAACCGCTGTGTCAACATCAACGCATGGAATGAACACTTGAACGGCCATTCACTGATCAGGTCTTTATGAGACGTCTATCCACATACATCAAGTGTTCCTAAATTTTCGGCAGCCCTATGATTCGATCATTCCAGAGAGATTGTGACGCAGTCTCAATGGTGTGTTAAAGTTGAGAAAAGGATAACGTTGAGAAAAGGCTAATAACAGTATGAGTGAGGATATATTAAAGTACGGTTGGCAGCGGGCAGTCTTTGTATCCTGAAAGGCCACTGCTAAAATCTAAACACCTATCAAGTGCCGTGAAGTTGAAGCTTTACAAAGCGTTGATCAGACCCGTTGTTATGTGTGCATGTGAAAGTCGGACGCTGACGAACGAGTACGAGAGATGGCTCTTTACATTTGAGAGAAGAATCATGCGTGAGAATTACGGCCCAAAACGCGTAGTAGATGGTATATACCAAGCTATATGTACAATGTCGAGATTAGAGATCTGTTGAAGATCTGAGACATTATATAGAAGGTGTCACAGTACGCTGGGTCGGTCACGTTCTGCGTGATGGCTCGGAACGAATTGTGCAGCGATTTGGTGGAGAGCCACCATATGGTAGGCGCAGAGGTCGTTGAGGGCAATGATGCTTCCACGGTGTAGAGAACGACGTAGACGCTTCAGATTATCTAAGACAGTATGCAGACCAAACTCAGGATTGAGACCATTGGAGCCAAATTGTTGAATTAGTAAGGGGCCAGTAATGGCCAAGCAATTCTTTTAAAAATAAATATTTATTACAGAGTTGGGCCAAGGCCCAAAATTTAAAATAATCTTCGAAAAAACAATTTCATCCATAAACGATATATGCGCGCTTAAGGTCAACATGTCAATCAATTAAAAACCCCGATTTGTTAAATACATATACATACATACATACAATTCTATTTATTTGTTATCAAATAAACTCGAATTTACGTCACACTCTTGTTAACATCTTACACAAACCAGAAATTATTTTAAGTTAACATACGAGTACATACGTATATTAAGAGAAATGGTTAAGTGAATTTTTTGACAATGAACTTCATCTTTAACGAGTAGATAAAATAGTAATCGAGTTATTTAAAATAAAAATAATAAACAGCAAAACGTTTTTTTTAAATTTTATATAAAACCGAAATGCTTAAAATAGTTTATGTAAATAATTAAATAGTGAGTAAATTTATTAAGAACGCAAGCAACTATTATTTTATTGTTAATGACTAGGAGTAGGAATTCCCCTCGCACGGTGTTTAACTCGAAAAACAAATTCGAATTTTTAATTTATTTTATTTAGAAAAATATAAATAGGCTTGGGTGGGTGAAATTAAATATGTCGAGTTCACTAATCTAATAGTTAGTCTAAGTATAAATCTACAGCACTAGTTCAAATTTACGACTTGGACATTAAAGTGAGATTTAACATTGGCAATTTGAGCCGGATGAAAGACTATGCGCTTTCGTTGGAATTATCTTTTGTAACTAAAATCAGTATCAACTAAACCATACTTAACATTATTTCATTTCACTCTGGTATTAACCCCCGCCAGCGGTAAGCTCAGAGTTTAATGAAGTAAAAGAAAAATAAATTCAAGCTAAGGCTGAATTTAACATCGGATTCAATTAATTATAATTTCTATGATGACTGAACTTAACATTGGTCCTGCGAGTCAACTAACAACTGGCGATACCTAACATTGATGCGAGACGGATGGATTTGAACAAAATAATGAGATCAAACTAAAGATCGAGAGGCGAGAATAATACAAACAATTCTCGAAACTCGAACCTTGCGGTCACGACAAATAGTTGGGGGATAAAAGCGCAGGTTCACGCGGCAAACAGTCGTGGAATACAATCGAAAGGCGATAATCATATAATTAATTCTCGAATCCCATGTCACGGAAAACAGTCTTGGGGGATCTACAAATAAACTGACTCAACAAAAAACAGTCAATTTACATCAGCGATCAACTTCAATCTCAAACCTCGTGTTTAAGACCAACAATCGAAGCAATCATAGGCGAGAATAATATAAACAATTCTCGAGTACCATGTCACGGGAATACAAAACACAAGATGTTCTATGTTTATGCTAAATAGATTAATAGCCGACGCAGAACAACTAATAGAAGCTGAGGGTAGCCACAATAAACTCCAACGCAACCTGCACCAACTCGATGCTAGGGCGACACAAATCGAGCGGCTTCCCGAAGAAATAATAGTGAATGCCATTCCCGAGGAGAAAGTATAATATGTGTCCTATTTCAGTGAAGACCATTACGCAGTCTCGATCAACATCTAAGATATACTGCAATCCAAAATCACCAACCAAAATCCTGAGAGCTGTACGATAGCTACAATAAATAAAACAGGCTACTGGATTCAGCTAAATAAGAACTTGACTTGTTATGTGAATAGTCACGACGATGACATTGGAGCATTCAGAAATCCTAACGCTAGATCCAAGATGTACCTTAAAACATGAGTAGTTCTATCTAACAGCCTTTGAAGAAAACATACACAAGATTAACTCATCATTTATGACATTAGTGAGGCTTTCCAATGTAGAATCATCAAATTGGTTAGAACTTCTAACAACCCATATCCCACAACATGAACCTAGAGATGACAGGATGGCACAAGATATTATGGAAAGGGCGATTACTTTACAGAAGTGAAGGTTTTACCGGAATCTATTGAATCATCCAGCAATAAACATCATCTTCCCCACTACATACCAATTGATACAATTGTAGTGATCGGAATAATTCTTGGTGTGGTGTATCTATATGTCGACAAAGGAAAAAACCACAACAACCATCCGAACATATATCACCCCCACAATAACCTGTATCACAACCGATAACATTTAGTATAGATGTGTTTACCAGGCCAAAAACTGTATCTTGCCAGAAACGGTGACAATGCGCTCTTGCTAAATATAAAGTTAGATAAAGAGACGTCAAATTTTGACCATTTAACTAGTTCACACAGCTCTAAGTCTAAAAACGAAATAAATTGGTATGATAATAATCAAATCGATCTTACTTTAAAGAATCTAAGCTGATGTGTTCATGGGACCATTTTGGTGCTGAGTGCACACCGGAACTTGTGCAGAATCATATATGGGAAGCATGAAACAACCTGTACATGATTTTATCCTTAATAACGAAATTTTAAATTCGAACTCAACATATATATTTCCAATAAGGTATAGTATGCTATGCCGGGATGGGCGAGGTAGATCAGGTTTGTCAATGTCGACAATTAAGACAGTATCAACAACCTTAACGATATTTTAGCAATTTTAAATAAAATAGGCCAGTTCGCAGGTGTATTTTGTAAAAGGGCTATTCAGACTTATGGCATAGGAGGAAACTAAAGTATTATTCAAATTAAATCGGGAATCACATAACACCCTTTGGAAAAATATTTTGAAATAAAATAAACAATAGGTTAGCCTGCACAACTTCCGATGGCATTTTGACAGTAGAACGGATATTTTCAGCAACCTTATCGCATCCGCCATTCTTCTTCAGCAATCTTTTCCTTATTGCCAAATATTTTTGGATAGCTCGAAAACTGGTGGGCCCAGCTCCTTGAAGACAACATTGAATTGATTAGTTTCGTACCAATTTGTTGCGCCTTTAGATTAGTCAGCTTAATCAGTATAGGAATTTTGCGCAGGTTTAGTTTGAAACATTTCTATACTAAAATAAAAAATTTAGTATGCTTTTTAAAACCCTTTGTATGACAATTGTTTGATTTAATTTGGGCATTCATAGCTATTTTTTAAATTAATCATTAAAGGGATAAAATAACTAACAATAATGTAGTTTAGTCGATTTCTATTAAACTTGTACATAGAATCGACGTTATTATCCTCTTGAGTTCACAATTGTAAATTGCTTGCCACATCATTATTCTTTTTGCAAATGTATTTCACTCAAAGTGTTTATATTTAGCGAGTGCATTGCTAATTTTTAGCCAACTTTTACTAACAGTTTCAAGTTAAATTTCACGTTTCTATCAAAACACATCCACTAAATTTAGTCAAAACTTGGTCATAGAGCAGTCTAGCATGTTTTTTAGCGGACAAGTTCTAGTTATCTGAACAATTTCGCGTTCTAATAACTGGTAGCCTTCCTGAACTCGAACTCGTCTTACCATGGAGCGGGATGTATTAAATTTTATGGTACGGTTTTAGTCAGTGATCCTAGATTACTTTTAATGGAAGTTATAACCTTCTTGTAAATTTGAAACCTTTGAATACCGTTCTATGACGCTGTATATCGTTGTTTTGGAGAAATTTAATTTATTTTGCAATAGGTAAACCAGGCTCCAAAGAAAATTATGTCTTTTTGAAAATTGTAGATTAAATTATTGCATTGAAGGAAATTTTATAAATATGTCACCATCCCTATCGCATTAACTCTAATGAAATTTAGTCACCATAGTTTAGCACTAATTTACAAAATCGCTGTAGAAGCCGTTTATGTATGTACCATCTAGTTCGCGAAAAATTTCATGATTCCAATTGCAAGTATTAAACCGAGATGGTATATACAATTTTGCAAGCAGACTGCATAAATCTGTGTCTGTGGAAGGAATTCAAAATTACCTATATCTGTGAAATTCCAAGTATCGACAACTGACTTCATCAAGATCATACCCAAACCAATTAATGGCATACCTAGTGACCACTCATGATTTAGGATTAGTCTCACTGGTGAAGACATTGCACGAGCATCAAGCCTGAAGCTTTGGCCAAATGGAATATTTATTAAAAAATTTGAGTTTAAAAAAAGGCCGGTTTTTCGGATTACACCAGAAAGCATCAACACAATATAAGCACCGTTTCGTGGAAACAAATTTTAATAATAATATCCAGAGCACAGAGATTTTTCCCGAGTGATTATGTCGTCTATATAGATGTGACCGTTCCTCATCAATGAGGAAAAAACTAACTGATGGAGGAGTATTAATTGCCGTAAACGCTTCAACTACCAGTGAAGTAATTCAACTGTCCTGTTGTCAAGTCGAACATGCCTGTGTAATAATTACAATCAATAAGAAAAAAATATACATTTATACTGTATACGTATCACGTTCTTCACCAAGTGAAACATACACAGACGGCCTTGAAACGATCCAAGAAATTTACAATCTTACTAAGCCGGATGATTACTTTGTAGTATTGGGGGATTTTAACTTTACCAAAGTGAAGTGGTCTTATGACGAGGATCTCAATTGCATGCTTCCATCCTCTATACTCTATCGGATATTGAGTGATGTTTTATTGATGCCTGTTTTTACATTGATCTAAAACAAATAAATCATCTATCTTCCAAATGTAAATGGTAACTTTCTTGATTTATCTTGAAACGAATCACTATCACCATTCATATATGCAATGACATTCATCACAAATTCATGGAAATCAGTTTTAATATTTCAGAAATTAACGAACACTACAAATTCCATCAAGAATCAGGTATACGACATAACTTTGCGAAAGCTAACATTGAAGGACTTAAAGCTTCCTAAATAATAAAAATTGGGACGAGGAAATAAGTGGATTAACCGATATTAACACTAATACTGCAATTTCTATGATATATTGTTCAATGGATTCGATCAATTTACCTCTTACTAAAACTACATCAATCATTCATCAGCCATGATACGATGATAAACTAATTAATCAGAAAAATAGAAAGGACCATGCGTAGAAAAAAAATGAGATGCACCTATTCAGACGAAGATAAACTAAAGTTTGTCGCAATTAAGAAACAATTTTATTCTTATTATGATGATTTCTGAAAGAAATACATAATCAAAGTACAAAATAATATTAAAAGTGACTCCAAATACTTTTGGAATTTCTACAGTGATAAGAGGAAAATTAAGGGATATCCGGCAACTATGCTTTTGAATGGGTCATGTGCATCAGAATCCAAAGAAATATCAAACCTATTCTCAACATTTTTTCAAACAATTTACAATACCAGCTATGCTAATTATGCTATACAAACCCAAACCATTTCTGAAGAAGAGATATTAGACGTAATGAAATCACTTGGAGATGGCTGTGGACCTGATACTATCCCTTCGTCCATCATTAAATTATTGCCCATGTAGTTTACAAACCATTAAAACTCGGCTTTAGTAAATTATTGCAAACTGGAATTTTCCCTAATAAATGGAAAATTTCGAGACTTACACCAATTTTCAAATCTAATAAAAGAAATGAAATATCTTGCTATCGAGGAATTGCAACCACTTCAATTTTACCTAAACTATTTGAAATATTAGTGTGCAACTCCTTCAAGAAAATAGCTGTAAGCCACCTGTCTTTTCATATCAACATGGATTTACGCCTGGCAGATCCACAACTACCAACCTAGTTGAGTTTACTAGCATCACCACAAATGCTTTAGAAATTCATCAGCAAATTGACACCATATACACTGATTTCAGTAAAGCTTTTCACTCCATTCAACATCTACAGATATTGTACAAACTTGACAAATTTGGCGTTTCATCAATTTTTGTCAAATGGTTTCAATCGTACCTAACGGAAAGATACCTATCCATTGAAATTACTGGTGAAAAATCGAATCCTATTTTGGCAAAATCTGGAGTTCCTCAGAGTTCTATTATAGGTCCCTATCAATTCCTGATATTTATTGACGACATTACTAATATAACTAAACCCTCTTCTGTACTTTTGTTTGCTGATAATCTTAAGATTTTTCGACCTATATTAATGACGTAAACGACACTGACAAGCTTCAAAAGGATATTGACAAGATTTGTACTTGGTGTGAAGTGAACCAGTTAAATCTTGATATTCAAAAATGTAAGATAATGTCATATTATCGGGAAAATGTCCAATAATTTCCAATTATGATATAAATGGGGCATTAATAGGACGCGTCACCATAATCAAAGACCTCGGTGTAATATTTGTTAGTGATTTTTCATTCTCTAGACATATTGATCAGAGTGTATCGAAAGCCAACTCCATCGTTTGGCTTTATTCACCGTTGGACCACCGAGATTGAAGATCAAAATGCACTATTTGCACTATACTTTGCATACAACTAGAATTTTCAGCAGCAGTTTGGTGCCCTCATACCATTGACCACATTCATCGAATTGAGGGTGTACAAAAGCCAGTTATACTCTATATTATGAAAAAAACAAACTGGAACTACAACTACAATTTACCATATTATGAGAACCTGGCCATTTTACCACCTTACACTATGTACGTTGTAATGCGTATAAAATTGCAACTTTGGAAAGACGCAGGCTACAACATAGCGCAAGTCTATTGGGAAATGTACTTTTACGGTCACGTAGACTCTCCTTTCATTCTTCAGAGTATTAAGGTAAATGTGAACATGTAAAACTTGAAAAACGTCGTACTAACTACGGCGAAAATGAATCAATCAACATGATGTCTAAATTTCTTTCAGACAGCTATAAACTTTTAAAACTTTATGATTTTATATAATTGGTCAAATCGTTGAACGACCTTTTCTAATGGACATATTGTAGTTATGCCAATCGCCACTTTTCTTACATACATACATAGGTACGTACCTACATGAACTAATATGTAGGTGTCAAGGTTGTCGCGTGTATACATTTGAATCATAATTCAAATGTATCCACGTGACAACCTTGACCCTTACATATTAAAAAAAAAATTAGGTAAGAGAACAACAACATACTGAACAAGTGTTACTTCAACTTTGTAAGATAAATATGTATGCATGTATATATATACGTGTATACATATGTAGTATGCCGACAGCAGTTAAACAAAATGACATCCAACAAAAATTTTAGATTAGACATGCAAATGCATTTGGCAAACTGTGACACTAATACTTCTAATACTTCTTACATAAAATGTTTAAATATATGATTTAATAGATATTTTGCTGTACAAAAATTGTTATATTTAGATCTCGTTGTGTTTTTGTTGTATTTTGTGCGCGATTTGTTTTGAAAATAATTCATTTTGTGTCCGTCTTATTTTGTAATTAAACATTTGTTTTTTTTATTGTACCTTCTTAATTATGATAAGATAAATTAAATGAGTTGTAAATTATGGTATTTAAAATTTGAATTAAGACGTTTATATATGTATAGAGGTATGTATATATACAATGTACAACAAATTTTATGTTATTAATCATGTTGTGGGTATATGCGGTTGTGATTAATGTCACACACCATAAAAAACGAAAAGGACATAATAATGTCATATCCACACGAACGATAATATTTATTTGCAAGTGAATGAATACCGAACGTATTTCGAATTAATCTATAAATCTATCTGAACTGATCAGCAAAAAGGGATTCTGATCTTTAAACATCACCTGGACCAGAGATGCTGGTGATGGATTAAAATTTTGAATTTTAGTTCTGTCATGTGACATATCAAAAGAAACGTAATTTTATAAGCAATCAGGTAGTACGCATTTATTTGACCAGTTATGAGAATTATTAACTAAATATTAATTTGAATAATGTTTTTATTTAAAAAAAATTAAATTATTCCCAATTGCTATATAGTTTTAACAGCTCTAAAACATTCACAATTGACAGAGAGTAATTGTCTCTTACAAATTCTGAAATATTTAGTGAGCAACGAATAGTTAACATCTGTCTAGATACGTTTTGTGCGATAAAGTCATGTGGTGCACACAGTAGAATTTTTAACACGTGTTCGTATTTTTGGAGTTTTCAGGCAAATTTATCGACAACCGCTTGAATAAACAATTTACTTGTTCGACAGCTAATCTTGGTTAATTCATCTCATTTAAAAATTTGCGGCAAAAATTTACTTTACTATACTCGACATAACTTTTTTGAATGACTTATTGGCATCCACATGTTTTTTTTTGTTCATACATACATTAAAACATTCCCATATAAATCCACAAATGTATCACAAAGGATTTCCATCGAAATTGACAAGCTGAAGAAATTGAATTTGCCCCCTTTTGAATTAATGGCATTTTAAAAATCACAATACTTGAATATTTTGCCATATTTAGTCAAATCCGTTCTAGCATTACCAAGATCACAAGTTAGTTGTGTGAGATTTTAATCATAAGTTGGCATTTTCAGATGTACAACTGGGAAAGTTTTAATTTTGTACAATGTCCATTGATTCATATATTGTTTTATAAAATATCTAACAACTTTTCGATATTATTTTTAAAAGCTTTTGAAAGCTTTCTACATATAATTTTTATAGTCCCATCAAAGTATCAAATGCACTCTACAAAAATTGAATCATAGATTCACAATAGTTCTGAACTAGTTCAATAAATATGTATGTGAAGTTAGCCCGAAAAACCATCCAGAAAAAGGCCTTTTCAATTTTGGTATATGTGTCTATGCTAAATTTTACACCAGCCCGAAAAAATATATGAAAAATTGTAAGACAAATTCATAGCATATAAGAATCAATATCAAAATGTATAATTTGTTGCGCAATCCTAAAGAAAACCCCCTCTGATCCAACATATAATGAGATATAGCCTATCTTCGTATCATGTAGCTAAATGTTTCATCTAGGCTTAGTTGTACCAATAGATTCGACAGTACGTATATACGAATTATATGAAATCTTTATAATTTTTTGGAGGGATCCTAGACGAAACTTTTAGCTCCATGATACGAAGATAGGCTATATGTCATTATTTGGAGAATGAATGTACCTATTTTTAAAGACCATAACCTAGATGGGGTTTTTTCTAGGATTTTCCATTAAAAATTAATAAATTTGGGATAATTGTTTATTGATAATTTTAATTGATTATTTATAATTTAAATAACTTAGACAAATGTGTGTGTTTATAAAATAAAATTTTTATTTTACTGTCTTTCTATAGATTTCGTGCTGAGAGCGAAGACACTTATGATATTTAGCAAAGAAATATTCTAGCAAAGAAACAAAATAAATTAATTTAAATAAATAAATAATAAAAATTTTCAGGATGGAACGGTTTTTCGGGCTAACTTCACAGACATTCAATAAATCACCATTCTAGAAGTTGTCTACATTATCGAGGTTGCCTACATTGTCGATATTGTCGACGTACATATTGATAGCCCATCCCTGATTGCATTGGTAAAAAACGATTAAATTTAAATTTGCATTTACATTTCAAGAAAGCGGCAGTTTTATTGTATTTCGTTTTTGCTATAGATATTTACACATAAAATGTGTTGGAAAAGAAGAGGAACAGATCAGCTAATGAATTTACTGTCCTTTTAAAGCCAATCTGATCCCCTTCAAATAAAAAGTAAAATAATATCAAGGTGGCATAAGGTATGGCAGAAATGATATTGATTTTCTTCCAAATTCAGTCTGAATGTTAGAGTATCTTAAATCATATGGCTAACATATTCAATTGCATATTTGTAATTACTGTGGTCATATTTAAACATTTCTACATATATACCGATAAATGAAGTACAAATAAAGTATTTATTGGAAGAATTCTCGCGCTACATCCCTATATATGTAATTCAACTGTAGAAAACAAATGCGGAAGTCTAAAAAAACGCAAATTCGTAACTTGCAAAACCGGAACTTCACGCATTGTGCCAGGAATAGTGAATGGGAAATAATTATGAAATTCAGTGAAATTTTATTTAAATCAAAATATTCCACCAAAATTTACATATATGTATATGTATATATATATATATATATATATATATATATATATATATATATATATATATATATATATATATATATATATATATATATATATATATATATATATAATAATAATAATAATTAACAGTGTTAAAGGCCATTACTGGCCCCTTACTGAATCAACAATTTGGCTCCAACGGTTTCGATCCTGAGCTTGGTCTTCATACTGTCTAAGACAATCAGAAGAGGCCAAGTCGTTCTCTACATCGTGGAGCCATCGTAGCCTGCAACGACCTCTGCGCCTACCATATGGTGGCTCTCCTTTCAGAGATCGCTGCACAATTCGTTCCGGATCAGCACGCAGAACGTGACCGAGCCAGCGCACTCGCTGGGATCTAACTTCATGTACAATATCGGGGATCTTCATCGGATCTCTGATCTCGAAATTGTACAGAGCTCGGTATGTACCATCTATTTCGCGTTTAGGGCCGTAAATCACACGCATGATTCTTCTCTCAAATGTAAGGAGCCATCTCTCGTACTCATCCGTCAGCGCCCAACTTTCAAATCCAAACATAACAACGGGCCTGATCAACGCTTTGTAAAGCTTCAGCTTCACGGCACTTGATAAGTGTTTAGATTTTAGCAGTGGCCTTAGAGGATACAAAGAACGACTGCCAGCTGCCAGCTGCCAGCCGCACTTCTTATCCTCACCCACACTGTTATCGTGAGTGATAAGAGAGCCCAAATATTTGAACCTCCTCACTCCCTCAAACGTGTGGTGGCCACTACTAAAATCTGGAGTGCCATTGTCTCTAAAACCAGAGATCAGGTATTTCGTTTTGGACTCATTGATCTGGAGTCCAACTGAAGCTGAAAACTCTACAAGCGGATCAAGTATTTCTTTCACTCCGTTGCTATTCAGTCCAATCACGCATATGTCATCTGCATATGCAAGCACTTGATTGGACTGGCGATACAAGATGTTGCGCTGAGGTGTTTCAGTTTTACGAAAGATGTACTCCAACATGAGATTAAAGAGTATCGGGGACAGAGCATCTCCCTGCCGAACACCCGAGTTAACTGCAAAAATTTTCGATAGCCTGTTCTCGACCTTTACACAGCATTGAGACTGCGTCACTGTCATCCTACACAGTCGTACCAATTTTTTTGGCATTCCTAGGTATTCCAGGGCAGACCACAAACTCTCTCGATTGATCGAGTCGTAGGCCTGCCGGAAATCCAGGAACACCTGATGTACGGAGATGGATGTCTCATAATATTTAGATAGAATCATCCGCAGCGAAAAGACCTGATCAGTGACTGATCGATTCGGACGAAATCCTCCTTGATAGTCACCAACCAAGCCCTCCGCCAGAGGAGTGATTCTATCCAATACAATGTATGACAGTAACTTGTATGATGTGCAAAGGAGAGCTATACCGCGATAATTCTCACACTTCAAGCGGTCTCCCTTCTTGAAGATGGGGCATATCGCGGCCACTTTCCATTCGTCAGGCATAACTTCGGTTCGCCATACTAATCGAATAAGGTCGAAAAGACAGTTCCACAAAGTATCCCCTCCGAATATCAAGAGCTCCGAATTAATGCAGTCCACTCCAGGTGAGCGGTTTCGTTTCAATCGCTGCATGGCCTTAGTGAATTCCTCATGGGATGGATCCTCAGTGCAAATCTCCGCAGTCTGTCTTAGAGGTGGCTCAACAACAGTCTGTGACGCATGATGAACATCAAGCAGCTCTATAAAGTGTCCACTCCATGCGTCAAGTACTGCGTCGATGTTGACACAGACGTTTCCATCCCGGTCCCGAATGGCGGTTGACGAAGGCCTGAAAGTATGGTGCAATCCAGTAATTCGTTTAAAGAAATTACGTGAACTGCGCTCATTGCTGAGTTGTTGTACTTTCAGAACCTCGGCCTTCCACCATTCTCGCTTCTTCCGTCTACAAATCCGCTTAGCTGCCCTTCTCGCCAGAGCAGCCTTGTTTTTCCTCGCGATTGTGAGACGTTGTTGCACTTCACTATGGGCTATATTTTGTTGCTCAACTGCAAGACGACACTCGTCATCAAACCAATCATTCTTGGGTCTGACTTTCACTATACCTAAAGTCTGTTGAGCAGCACTGACAACCGAAGTTTTCAGTACCTCCCAGACAGAGTTCACGCAGTGAGACTGGTAATTGGCTCCTTCAATGTTGTCGCTGACAAGATCCTGATATCGTTTCTTGTGATCTTCATTTACCAGACTTTCACAGTCGAAACGTACCATGCGGTTCGCTGTGTTCCCAGACTTGTACGAAAACTTCCATCGTAGCTTTGCAGCGACCAAATGATGATCGCTACCTACGTATTTGGTTGCTGACCGATAAGTTCTCACATCCTGCACAACCCGAGCCCGTCCTTTAGAAACTAACACATGGTCAATTTGGCTGCGGGAAGTTCCACGAGGATGTGTCCATGTCTCTAGATGTATGTTTTTGTGAGGGAAGAATGTGCTTGCTACTCTCAGATCATGAGCAATTGCAAAGTACATCATTCTCTCACCATTATCGGTCGCAGTTTCGTGTCGGGAGTACGGACCTATGTTTTCACATAAGTCGGTCTGATTTCTGCCAGCTCTAGCATTAAAGTCCCCAATTACCATTCTAACGTCGTGTTCGGGTATAGATCCCATCAGATCGTCCAAGTCATTGTAAAATGAGTCTTTATCTTGGGGCTGGCTGACTTCTGTGGGCGCATGTACACAAATTATCGACAGGTTGGCTAACTTCATGCGCAAGCGAAGCTTACACAATCGGTTATTGACTGCTTGGAAATCCAAAACAGCCTTCTTTACCTGCGGCCCAAGAAGAAATCCAGCTCCAAGATTTCCGAGATCATCTCCACTGTAGAGCAACGTATAGCCCTGGGACACATGGTCTCCACTTTTGGGCCAGCGAGTTTCTTGAAGAGCAACGAGTTCCAGCCGATACTCTTTCATGCACGTGATTAAAATGCTGCGAATCTACGTATATATGTACGACGGATCATAACCTAGTATAATTGAAAAGCACAATATATTATGTTAAAATTACCAAATTGGAATGTACCAAAGTTCTCCGGGCATTACTACATTCTCTGGACAGACCAAAACTACACCGAATAATATTCCATTATCCCCAAGGATAACCACAGACCTGGATGTTGATATTCATGCGAAAAAATGCCGAAGTCACTTGGGATGAAAGCAGAGTACGCCATAGGGTCGGAAAATTATCGATTGAAACAACCATTTACCGATTTGCAGTGATTAAAAATAATAAAAACGAATGTGGAACCCGAATTGAAAATGTACGTATTACGTACTACAGACTTATGGCAATATCGGAGAATTGAGAATCGCTTGCAAACGATTTGGGTATCATTGGTCCGATTCTGGTCACGAGCCGAGAAAACTATTTAATAATAATCGTCATCGTATGAGTTACATCGTTACATTCATATAATGAAATAGCTGAAAGCCAACATGTCAATTCATGTCCACCCGTATACAATACAATGATTTCCGTATAGTTATATCGCTATCGGGGTTATCTATTCGAAAACCAAGCGATTTAAGTGTGTGCTGGAATTGTAAGGACACAGGCCACTCACTGTTTTAAAGAATGTCGTGAAGTATTAACTGGAATATTTTGTCTCGGATGCGGAACGAAGGGAGTTATAAAGCCTTTATGTGATCATTGTAAGCATAAGGAAAACCAATTGCCGTGGTCAATGAGTGCTGGGGCAGGGTATTCGGAGAACATAGGATCACAACCCATTCCATAACCTATATAGTTATATCGAAAAAATCAGCCTCACATCATACCTAGATACAGACCAAAGTAATAGTACCCTATCATGCCAAAATAATTACGCTATAGAAGAAATTTGTCAACTACGTCATCATTTCACAGAATGTGAATCAGAAAGAATTGATCGTTAGTGTTTATTGCTGAAATCGAACTAACCAATCCTAGATCTATGGCCGTAAGCAGATGTTAAAATTAACCGTGTTACTACGGTTAATGGATCGTCAATTAGGATTTTAGGATGTATTTCAATGTAACTTATACAAGACTTCAAACAGTCGATGGTACTCCAAACAAAATAATCGGATATATCAACGCCCCCATATCCTATGAGAACAAAAACTAGACCATCAGAATTTTCCGATATAATACCCACTACCTTGCAGATCAATGACACACAGAGGGAACGCAACCCACACTTTGAGCGAATTTCAGTTTCACTTCTCAATAGAATCATTTCTAATATTTGAAAAACGCGAATTATGCTGAACTAATTTATTCTATAGCATTAAATAGTCGTAGGAGATGCTCAACAAATAAAACAAAGAAATTATTTGGTGTCCCCATAGTTGTTCAACAGGGTATGGACGAAATGATTAAGAGCATGTTAGAAAACGGAGTGATAGAGGAAAGCAATAGCACCTGGAATTGGATGAATGAAAAAGGACCATTGTTCGTCTCTGCAAGTTGAGGGTTTACTAGGTCGGCTTGGGGACATAACGTATATATAAAGAGCTTGGATTTAAAAGATGCTTTTTGGCAAGTCGCTCTGACTTAGGAGTCTCAGAATGTGTTCACCTACTTAAAGTGAATCTGCACCAATAAACATAAAGAATTGTGTATTTGTCATAAACTTCACACCCGTTATAAACCCAAAATTCTGTGTAATCGCTGAATGCTGCTGAAAATGGTTTTAGTAAAATTGTCGGTTATACTTTTATACAGGCTGGATTAGATGTTTTAACGAAAAATCATTTTGTAATTACCATCTATCTATCTATCAAGCAAATTGAGTGGCATTTCATTCCGCCATCGTCACCCCATTTTGGTGGAATACTCCACTGCGTTGTGCCTGATACAGTATTTTTTAAATTCTCGACCCATTGCGCCTATGGATACAACATTTGCTGAGAATTGCGAAATATTGACCCTCGGACATTTCATCATAGGTTGTTCTCCAGTTATGATACCAGGCGTGCCCTCAGATTAGCCGTAGTCTTACACAAACCGCTGGCAACTGCTTTAGAATATGATGAAGGGTTTCTGAAAGCTTTGGACGCCCGACTATCTCACTAAGTTGCAGCAAAGACCAAAATGGAAACCTAAACAGGCGAACTTTGAGAAAGATAACATCGTTCTGGTAAAATATGATAAAGTTCCACTCGGATCCTGGCTTTTACGAAGCATACTCGATATACACCCTGGTGCTGATGGACTTCTTAGTATATTCACCGTAAAGACCGAATGTAGGATCAACAAAAAACCTATTGAAAAAGTCGATCACATATTGCATAATTAAGTCATTGTTTCTACGGGCAGCTCAATAAAATGTCTCAAAAAAATTAATTTGTATTTAAATGGCTCGACTCATTGTGAAGCACATGTTTCCAACAAAAGTAGCCCATATAGGTCTTTAGTTTTGAATACTTTTTGTAAAATAATTTACTTTTCGATGGAATAATATGGTCTTTTAAATTTATTGATATTACCAGATTGTCCATATTTTTTTAGAGGTTGATGGTATCGTCGATATTTCCCATGGTTTTGTAGATTTTGAGATCGTAGGTGAACATTAATACCGTGAAATTCTGTATAACATATCAAATACTCCATTGAAGAAAATGATGAAGATGGTCAATGTGGGCAGCTTGTGTTACGCAAGAAGCAACTTCAACTAATTTGGATCTTTTATTTCCGATTTCAATATATTGAGTATAGTTGCTCAGGTAAGATTTAAACCAGTTCACAAAAACGCTAAGAAGGTCAAATTTCTACAAAAATTGTCTCTATTTACACCCCCTTGAAGTTATCCCAGGATTTCATCCCATGATTTTTTAAAAATACACCTGGCAACACTATCGTAAATAATCCATCCCAGACCTTAAAAATACATATAAAATTTGTATAGTTGTTTCATCCTAGGATTTTTTACATTTATACCATCCCACACTTTTTCGTCTACAAAAACAATATGAATGTAAACAGTTAGTACCAAAATACTCATCCCAAACTTTTTTAATATGTAAAATTGATTTGGTGGAATATAAATTGTTATGTGCAAGATCTTGTTAGTAACCATTAGGCCAGCTTTAATAATTTTGTGACCGTTGAAATTTCCGCCACATTTATTTATATTGCGGAAATTCCAACGGTCAAAAAATCATCAACGCTGGCACAGTGGTGGCCAACTAGGTCCTAAACTTAATCGATATGAGAAAAAAGCCGACCCAATAAAAGCTTGGGCAAACGTCTTTTTTGTAGCTTTCTTAGAAAACCTGGCAAAGGCGCCACATTTATTTATATTGCGGAAATTCCACCGGTCACAAAATTATAAAAGCTGGCGTAATGGTTACTAACAGGGTCTTGAACCTTATCGCAAAGAGAAATTAGCCGTCCTTAAAAAGACTTGCACATAACAATTTATATTCCACCAAATCAATTTTACATATTAAAAAAGTTTGGGATGAGTATTTTGGTACTAACTGTATACATACATATTGTTTTTGTAGACGAAAAAGTGTGGGATAGTATAAATGTAAAAAATCCTGGGATGAAACAACTATACAAATTTTATATTTATTTTTAAATAGTCTGGGATGGATTATTTACGCTAGTGTTGCCAGAGGTATTTAAAAAAAATCATGGGATGAAATCCTGGGATAAGTTCAAGGGGGTCTATTTACCACATCCACAAAGTAGGCATATATTTACACACACAAAGTAGGTATAGAGGAATTACCAAATTTGAATAGTCTCATGTTTGATGTAACTTAAGGACCAGACGATTTTTGTCCATTGGATACCATATATGAGGGATAGATGTTAATTTCACGTTTCATCCCACTATGTGAATACTGCATAACCATAACTATGAGATTTATTCGAATATATTATTTGAAATTGCATTGATATCATAAAAACGTGATTATGATGTGAAAGTCACACAAACAACTTTTAAATTTTGGAAGCTCCATTACATTACTTAAGAAAATGTAACGTAAAATTACTTACTCTCATGCGTCTGTGGTTGCAATGTCGTCTTTCGCGTTTTGATCTGAGCCGCACGCACATCATAACCTATATATCTAATATTGCCATTCAATTCTGTTCAATCAATTTAATGGAATCGACACATTTCTTATTTATTATAATTATCATTACTAATATTATTTTTAAGCCACTTGAAATGTTTAAGATTTAAATCAATTTTTTTTTTTAAATTATTTAGGAAAAACAACCATATAGCGAGATTATTTATGGAAAATTTAATTTTTGTTATTTGAAGGCTACAAGTATTTTTTGTTGTTGCTATATTGCTATATGTTATTAATTTTCGATTCCCCATTGTGTGATTTATATACTACATACATTTTCATCTCAAGTTAATTGAAAATGTATAAATCATTTTGTTATAATTGACTGAAAGCATATACATTCATGCATTGTATAAATATGTATATATAGCGCTACACGGGGTGTTCAATTATTATAATTTGGATATGTATGGCATTACGCATTTATAATCATTAACGAATCATGCAACTCATACACCTTAATTAATTACCACCCGTTTAATAAAATAAAAGCAATTCTAATTCAATTATATTCATTTATAAATATTTTGATTGCACTAATTTGATTGGGAAAAAATTCATGAAAATATTTCGACATTACGTCAAAATAAATTTAAAAATAAATTATGAATGAAAATTAATTTTGTTTATCATAAAATTGATTATAAGTATGTATACATATAATAAGAACAAGAAAACTAATTTTCATCTAAAATTTACAACGGTTTGTTTATGCAATTTATATTTGATAATCGATGATTACGTTTACATAATACATAATTGTATACCTATATGCGTATATATACGAATTTAATGTTTTAAATAAATTTTAAATTTTTTTTTGATTTTTATTGGAAATATTGAATTTTTTATTTTTGTAATTAGATTCTCGATAGATCTATACGCAGCATGTGATAATTGGAAAAACAGGTGGAATATTTTACATTTGAAGCAATAACTGGTGGGCTTATTCTTAATATGTGTTTATTTATTGGACACACCCACGATTAAGATGAAACAAAATTTCTCCCTATTTATAGTATTAATCTAAATATTATTAATTGGCATATAAATTTTGGAATTTTGCATCATTGTATGCCTCCCCGATTATTGCAAGAATACTTGTTTGACATATTTTGTTTTACCCGTTTGAGCCTCATCTTATAGAATTTTTCTCATCTCAATAGAAACGGTTCAGAGATACATACGTCTAAAATTTTATCAAAATCACAGAATATGAAACATGTTTTATGCCCGGTTAACCGAAACATTTAACTAGCGATTCTCCAGTTAAAGTAAGTGAGTAATGCTACCAACGATGAAACTAATCAAAGTGAAACGCTTTGGTATCATTTTTGCTGTTTGGGAAAATTTTTTTAATATACACAAAATAAAGAAAATAAATGAAAATAAAATGCTAGAGTGCCAGAATACAATATTACATTGAACGCAGTGCCTATCCTAGTATCAACATTATATCATGGCTTTCGCCGAATTTTTTTTTTTTTTTTTTTTTTTTTTTTTTTTTTTTTTTTTTTTTTTATTAGTGAACTCCTAATTTTTAAAAAAAATGTCATGGAGCCACGATTCATACATATAAAGTTACAAAAATAGAAATAAGACTAAAAATAAAAATAAAAATAGAATTAGACAAAATAAAAATAAAATCAAAAATCAAAATATAACCACATTAAATAAAATAAAAAATAAAATAAAATAAAAAATAACTATAAAAATAAAAATCATATAAAAGTAAATATGAATTACACACAACATACCACAACATGATAGAAATTGAGTAAAAAGCTCAATTAAGCATATAATTACTAAAATAAAAATAAAAAAAGAAAATACTAAAAATACTAAAAAAAAATTTTGACAAACTACATAATCGTTTTAAACAGACTCTCAACATCAATGACTGTAAAGAGCCATTCTTTTAACAGCCTACAAAATTCAGTCAGCGTAACTGCGTTTAAAATGCCCATTGGTAATTGATTAACTAGCTTCGGTGTGATGTACAAAAAATTTCTTTTGAAATGTTCTTTGTTGGGACGAGGCACCCAGATCCTAGATTTGTTCCGTAACATATATGGTCCACTAATATCCACACCACGAAAACGATTTCCGCTCCTAATATAATGCATTTTAAGTACTTTGTAAACATACAGATGACGCAGAGGCAAAATCTTATTATTTACAAAAATGGGAAACGATGGTGAAGTCCTGGGTAAATAATTTATGGACCTCAAAACAGCTTTTTGGATGATCATCAAAGGTTTGATATTGGTCAAAAAAATTCCACCCCAACATATTAAACCATATTGGAGGTGGGAATTAAATATTGCAAAATAAAGACATTTCAAAAGATCCCGGCTACATATTTTACGCAAAAAATAAAAGGATCTTAATACATGGCACAGTTTCTTTTTTAAAATGCTCACATGTTCTTTAAAATTTAGTTGTGCATCAAGCATCACTCCTAAGTATTTAAAGGACTCCACAGTTTCAATACGCACGCAAAGATCATTACACCCAGACCGATTACAAACCAGAGAATGATAAACCAATGGTTGAGAATCTCGGATAGTACCTCCAACACTGAAAGACATCAATTTGGACTTAGCGCTGAGAATCATCTCATGCACATAACACCATTTTTTCAGCAAGCACATATCCTCATTAATTTTCTCTTCCAACGTAGCCACATCATTATTCGTAGTGTACAGAAACGCCATATCATCCGCAAACGCGATGATATCACCATTTACTCTAAGATCAAAAATCGAGTTACAGTAGATAATAAACAACAGCGGGCCCAAAACAGACCCTTGTGGAACCCCGACGTTCACAATTTTTTCATCACTATATGTATTATTAATAATTACACTTTGTACCCGATTTTGAAGATATGATCTAAAAAGAGAAAGTGCAACGCCTCTGACACCGACATACGATAACTTAGCCAATAATACCTCATGATTTACTGTATCAAAAGCTTTAGTGAAGTCAATGAAAACAGCAGAAACTTTGCAGTTATTATTAAGGCCTTTCAGCAGCGGTGTTAAAAAAGACGTTAGGGCTTTCTCAGTTGACGAATTTTCTACAAAACCAAACTGCCTCTTGTCAAGGAAATGTATTTTATCAAGGTAATTCAACAATCTATATTTGATAATTTTCTCAAAGATCTTCGAAAATGTGTTTAGTAATGTGATCGGACGATAATTATTCGGGTCATTTCGTGAATCTTTCTTAAAGAGAGGCTTGACAATGCCGAATTTTAATTTATCAGGGAAAACCCCCTCTGAAAAACACATATTAAAAATAAATACCAGAATATGGCAAATATTAGAAATAATATGTTTAACCAATTTGCTTGATATCCCATCAATACCACAGGAGTTGCTAGATTTTAAGGCATTAACAGCAGCCATTATTTCCGCTTCACTAACTGGGAAAAAGAATAAATTTGAACTAGAATACCTCGACAGTACCAAATCACATCTAACAGTATCATCCAAAATCACATTTTCATAATTCTCAGTAATGATTGCGTGAGGTATTCGACAGAAATGGTCATTAAACGCATTTGCAATTTCAAACGAGTCAGAACTAACCAAATTGTCACCAATAACAATCGATGTAACATTATTTGGGGTGCAACTATTATTCAAAACTTTATTTACAATTTTCCACCTAGATTTCAAATCAATAGCTTCACTTAACTTGATTTTAAAATACTGCTCTTTTGTGACCGGTATCAGAATTTTAATTTGGGAATTCAGCATGTTAAGACTCTCTTTAAAAACATTATTATTGGGATCATTAGATAGTTTTTTCAAAAAACTGTTTCTGCGATTTATCAATTTAAGTAGGGAGTCGGACATCCAGGGCTTTAGCCTAAAATTACGTCGTTTAACCTTAACAATAGATTTATGTTTACGAATAATTTTACTTAGTTTATTAATAAAACTTGTATAGGCTAAATTAGAATTATCCGAAGAAAATACTTCACTCCAACTACATAAACTGAGTGCCTCTGATAGATCCGAGAAATTAAATTTAGTCAGATACACTGGTTCGTATTTACTCCCTTGTTTTGAATCTCTTCTAATTTTAATACATAAGTGGATGGTATTATGATCAGTAACAAATAGCTGCAAATTTTGGATCTCAATATTGAAATTCTGAGAAACGGTTTCAGAGAAAATATGGTCAATACAGGAACTAGAGGATGGTCTAGTTACACAATTCAAACGGGATTCCAAACCGGCCGATGAGCATACAACCAGATAATCATCCTTTGCCTGCGATTCCTTCAGCAAATCCAAGTTTATATCTCCAAGCAGGATCTTATGATTGGCTCTATCAGTATCAAAGAAATTCTTTAATTCATTTAAAAACGACTCAAACGTACAAAAGTTGAATCTGTAAATTAACACAAAGCACACTTTAATACTACCAAGTTGAATAACAATTTTCATAACATCAGCAGAAGAGAACTTAAGCATGAATACCTGATGATCCAAATCCGATTTCACAAACGCAGCTACGCCACCAGCTCGATAATTATCATTACAATTAGCATAGAAGGAAAACCCATCTAGGCTGTAATCTGAGATTTCAGAACTTGAGATCCATGTTTCAGTGAAAAATAAACAGTCAAAGTCTAAATTAATCGCATTTATATTTGTTAGAAGAGTGTCAAAATTTTTACGTAGGCTTCGAATGTTCTGTAAAATAAAATTAAAATTATTGCAAGTTTGTACCGCCATTACACTATGAATAAGTAGAAATATGCATCTAAGCCAAAAACATTAAACCATGTTGTATATGTTTGTGTGTAATTATATATAAAATTAAAACATAAGTTGCTTAAATAGTGCACGCTCTTTATAATCACAATCTTCACTATGCTAATTAACAAAAAATAAATGTAGAATAACCAAATTCACTCATCACGTTAGAATCTAGATTAATTGATTTCATTATACAAACGATAGAGTTGTTAAACACTTTAATATTATAATTTTGGTGAAGACGTGGATTCACAGCGACGAACTATCGCTAAACCGAATTTCAATGTTTTATATGGTACTACCATCTAAATATATCTGATGATCAAGAACTGGATACCATTGTTGTGGTAAAACCAAGGCGATGGTTATTTATCAGTCACCGATTTACAGTTCAAGGAATACATCAAAAACAAATGAAAGAAGAATATTTTACCATCACTTTGGATAGTAACTGTTCAGTAAACTAATTAAAAGTAGGTTTAGATTATATCATAAACTGTCCATATGTCGTAACATCAAATGGATCTTAAATATTCCATTCAATATGATACGCAATATGAAAGGTTTCTATCCTCACGTTGGATAACTGGTGGCCCTTCCAAATTTTTAAAATCTAATCCTATGGATTCCAGTAGCATCTCCGACATTCTATAAGGTTTCATTTATACCGAATACGACTACAAAAACTCAATAACATAAATATTACAACATGCATATCCACCTATTGCCTTATATGCAGCTTCTTCATTGCGGTCGGTTAATATATTTGTATTCAACAATCACACCAAACTTTATATATAGAATAAGAGCCTATTAATAAACATAAATTTGGCTTTGACAGGTGGAAACCTGATTAAATTCTGTGAGGACTCCAATAACTTTTTAACATCACACAGATACACATTCTGTTCATCGGGCTCGATTCTCATATACGATGAAATTTCAACAAAATTAAAGTTAACTACAAAACGATTGCTTCTTATCTGACAATTGGTTGCCTCGAGTATGAAACTGTATGCTGGTTATATCGAACTTGTGGTTATTTTAAGCAAATGTACAAAGGTTTTCCTTCTGGGACATTGAAAGATTACACCATGTCAATATACAGTTTTCTGATGAAAATTCACTCTTAACAAACGTAGAACGGTCATATGTCACGCATATATACATAAATGTCCTGTAGATATTACGTTTGCTCGAACCTCAGTCGAATTTCTTAATTTGCCATCAACATTATCGATGCTACCTGCCTTAGATAATACTACTAATTTCCACCAAGGCGGATAAACAATTAGTTTTTCAACTCACCATACCAGCAACTAGTAAAGTCATGACGATCCATGGAAGCGCAAGGTTTAACGTCACCAAATTTGACCTGTGTAAGGACAAATCCTAAACCTCATGAATTATTTGACAGTGTGCATCATGCTATAGTTGCTATATCGAGACACACACGTTCTTTTAAATATTTTTCACCAGTCGAGAATGACAGACTATACACTCAGTTGTGGTGAAGGCTCGATCTAACACAATTATTTATGCCGCGGGTAGGTCACCAGCTATCAAATCTAGTGTAAACCGATGCAACAAACCAGTAAAGAAAGCATTAAGTAAATGTACAATATGTATATTCTAAACCGCATCTGAATAGGAAATGAAACCATCAGAAAGTATACCACTCACAGGGTTGTGCTCATTATATTATCAGAATGTTAAGAGAAGATTTAAGTTAATCAACGTTATATTGAGTTTAAATGAATGTTGTTCATTTTATTGTTTTTGTGTAATCTTTTGTCACTATATAACTTATTTTAAATAAAAAACTTTTATTTTTGATTTTATAGTTTTAATTCTTCCTTATTGTGACAATTTTTATTTTTGATTTTTTTTCGGTAAATCGATTTCGACTTGCGTCTTCCTCAGTGTACCTTGTTAACTATTTGTTAAATTGTCACAATAAGGAAGAATTAAAACTATAAAATCAAAAATAAAAGTTTTTTATTTAAAATAAGTAAAAAAAAAACAACGTTATATACTTGGTGACTTCAATCTTCCAATTGTCAGGTGGAATTTTGACTTGGAATTTAATTCTTCCATGCAATATAAAATCAGATGCAGAATCTCTATACGTTGAAACCGCACGCTTGGATATAATTTAAACCAAATTAACACCATTGCTAATAATCTGGAGTTTTTTCACGAAGGAAGTGGATGAGTTCAAAGTAACTGAGTCATACAACCCATTTGTTGTAAATGATGTCAATCACAAACCTTTGGATATTGTATTTGAGACTAGCGACTGTACGCCTAAACCAAAACACCTCCAACAAATCAAATACAATTTTCAGAAGGCAAATCACACTGGTCTGCAGGTTTATTTAGAAGCAGTGAATTGGGATGAAATTCTCATATTAACCACTTCTCCAGCCATATCTGATGAAGACATTCTATCTGTATGAAGTGCTTTGGATACGGATGTAGGCCTGATGATATATGTACCTATGCACCCTCATCTAAAGTAAAAACGTTTGCAAGTATTTTGGTAAATCCGTTGTGCAAACTGTTCAATCAGCCCTTTTTAAATCCACACTAATACGTCATACATCTGTCAAGATTCGTCAGTATCTGTCTGTGGCGTATACGCACAGTAATAAGACATTTGATTCTATATGTCATCATAAAGCACTCCAAAGTCTATATGCATTCGGATTTTCATTCGATTATATTAAATGGTTTAAGCCGTATTTAAGAAACCGTTTGCAATATGTAATAATTGGCAATAAGAAATCCAACGTTATCTAAGTGATATCTGGTGTTCCCCAAGGATCACATATTGGACCCTGGGTCTTTATTGCTGTTATTGATCGGATAACCCAGATCATAAAAAACTCAAATGTGCTCATATTTGCTGATGACGTAAAAATTTATCATACGATTGAAGAAATGGGTGATGCTGACCGACTGCAAGATGACCTCAATAGATTAAGCGTGAGGTGTGATCAAAACTCATTACTCTTAAATATCAGGAAATGCAAAATTATGTCTTTTTATTGTTAAAAGAATCCAGTAATTAAGGCGTATTGTATTCACGAAAATAAAGATCAAAGAGTACAAGAGAATACTGATTTGGGAGTTTCAACATTTCATCGAAAACGTTAGTTTCAACAGACACATCGATGACTGTATTGCTAAGGCGAACTCCATGTTTGGCCTTGTCAAGCGATGGACTGGGGACTTCAAGGATATTCAAACTTAATTTACACTACATTTTGCTTATGTAAGATCCCAAGTGGAATATGCTGCAATCGTCTGGAATCTTTACTACGATGCACACATCAAAAGAATTCAAAGCGTTCAAATAAAGTTTCTGATATTTTGTTTAAAAAATCGGGCTGGGAATATGACCACAACATACCTTTCTATCAAAATGTTGCTCGCGTACCACTATATTCAACAATAGGTGCAAAGAATATAAAATTTGCACCCTTGAAAATAGACGTATTCTAAATGATGTCGCCTTTATCGGAAACATCCTACTCGGCCGCATCGATTCAGCTTATGTATTAGCAAACATCTCTATAAATGTCCCACGCAAGACATTACGTAATCATCGATTTCTACCAACCACGGCAATAAAACCCAATCAATAGATTAGCAAAATCATTTAATACCGCAGAGGATCAATTTTATTTTAATTTTACTAAAAACAATTTCAAATAAAATTCTTAACTTTATGATTAATTTTTCTGACAGCTTCATCTTTGAAGAAGATACACTTAAGCTATCATAAGCCTCTAATTACCTTTATAAAAGAAAATAACAATAAATAAATCAATAAAAACCTAAATATTTAACTCTATTTTTTACTTTAGTGCCCAATTTTTTTATTAATTTGATTACGATCTAGTTTTTAATATCTCAAATTTTAAACCTTAAATTGATAATTTTATTTTGTTTTATTAATTTTTTAAATTGGCCACCAGTCCACCAGATCCATCGGGTTCGTTCGTTGCAGGGCTCTTTCGACTATATAGTATTATCTACCAAACTGACATATCCCATCCTTACATCCCTATGAAGATCCTCATTTCTCATGTACCCGCGTACGATATTTTGGAACGTCTGTATAGCCTCATAGCTGGATAACATACTAATGCGTTTATTGTGAATATAACTGACTCTGACTTGCACCAATAAGCCAGTTCATCTTCCTGAACTTATGCTAAGTTCTGACCTTTTTCTTTTTCACGTGCTGTTTCCGAAATTGTTTAGAATTAATTTCTATTGATATCCAAATAGTGTTTTGGATTAGTTTCGTTGATTTTTATACGTCACCGTTTTGTCGAATTACCACAATTGTAAAACGCTGCCATGATATAGATATTTTTTTTTGTTTGTTATCTAATAACTCTACCCTTGTTTGATTGCCGTGTGTTACATGTATGGTAAAAATCGTGTAGGCGACAAGTAATTCAAAGAAGTTCCAATCAGTATTTTCATAATTTGATTGCTTCTAAAAAAATTCAAAAACGAAACAAACGTCGATATTAAGATTGTATAGCAAAAACCTCAATACAGAGCCACTCCAAAATAATATTTGCCGATATCTACCTTCGAATGGGCGGAAAGGAATAAAATAATTCGTTGCCGACGAAGACCTATAAAAGCAATATGTAAGTAAAATTAGCATTCCTGCTGACAATTCAACATTTTTAGAAGGTCAACTTTTAGGTCTAAGGGAAAAACAATTTAACGCCAAATGTCTCATTATAGGCACCACACAATCACTTAAATTGTCGGGTACACTGTCTATTATGCCGCAACTATTCAGCATACATGTCAGAATTGGAACCAAATAGTGCCAATTATTTTTTGTCTAATAAGCAGGAAAACGAAAGATGCCTATAAATTAGTTTTTACGAGCTGTGCGGTTAGCGTGTCAAAATGTAAATTCGCTAAATCCGGAACGGATAATTTTGGATTTCGAAATCGCAATTCCTTCGGACGCCAAATTAATTTTTTCCAATTATAAAGGACGTGTTTTTCGAGATTTGGAAATGATGAAGACTTTAATTTGCAAATTTCATGTTTAAAAGGCACCTACTAGTATGTATCAAAAACCTATATATAAAAGATTCACCAGGATTCTGGTGTATTGGTGATAGAATGTCCAGTAATTTTCTAGAAGCCAAAATTCAAAAATATTGGCGCCACCAGTTTTTTTTTTTTTTTTTTTTTTAAAGGACTTGGCATAGACACTTTTTTGGTCCATAGCCTTACCTTACATTCACACAACATTCAAGCGTGGCGCCACCATACTACCACAATATTTTAGCAACTTGGTTTTTGGATTTTACTTTTTGGATTGTGATCCATCAAAACTTAGACTGTTTTTGACCGGTATATTTGGATTCGATATTATGGCCCAAATTTTTGCACCATGAGTAGCATTGAGTGCGGAACCTACTTGGGTTCCAGCCAACTTTAAAAAGGGCCCAAAAGTCACACACTTGTCCAACGTCAAATTGTCAAAGAACAAAATTCCAAGTTGTGTTATCGATTTTCAAATAAAAGTCGTATTATGTCATTATGATCATAATGACAACTCAATCAATCAACCTCACAAACTACTTTTATAATAAATTTTAAAACAGACAGACTCTGACAAAGTTGTAGGAAAATGGGATCCTTTGAACATACTTTTTCACTAAAAATTCATACACCACTACATAGCTTATAGCTATATAATATGAAGATACTAATTTTTAAATTTTGATGATGTATAGATTAAAAATATTGGTTCTCAAAAGATTTGTGCCTATATGTACCGTAAAGTCCGAGCCACGTCTTCTAGTCACGGGAACTCCGATTTAAAATTTCATTATATCAAAATGTCCAGCGTGATGAAGCCTACATAGTACATCAAATTTTAACTTTTATGTATAATTCATAAAATTTAGTTAGATAATGGCTGAAATTGAAATTTTCATAGATACCATTTTGTCTCCAAAGTAACCGCATATGATCACAGAACTATCTCCCATTTCGAATTTCGATTCTGACTGACAATAACTTGTCTCCATAATGCGAAATTGGCCGTTTCTCATATTTTCCCCATCAATTGAGTTGTTTCTGGCGAATTTTCTTCGAAAGCAGTGGTTTATAAGCAGTTCTGCCATTTAATCCTTGACCTCTGAGGCACCTTTCACCGTAGTCAATGATAATTTATTATTCCACCTCATTTGGACAATGACGACCATTTCTGAGGTACCGTCAACTTTCTGTTGCGATTCGATAAAGTTCCAATGTTATCATCCTATTCGCGGTGGTGTTTTGAGGTCGCCCACGTCGAAGAGTTTGGTAGTATTCTGCTAAGTTTGATTAGATTTTCTAAGTTTGATTATCGCTGTAGTGTACTGTTGATCCCGATCAATGCGCTCAAAGCATTAAAGCTAAATGTAAGTATCATAATTTTCCCAAATGTTCATATTCTATTAAAAATATTCAGCGACAAATGAAAGATCAATCTCGACATCTTAAAAATTACCTAAACGTCATATGTACAATCGGTGAGGAGTGAAATACTAAATGGGTATTATGAATAAAATCGAGTAAAACCTCATGAAATTTGGAGTAATGAAAACTTTAAGGTTGCAAATAAACTCTAATGTGGAGCTCTTACGTGCGTAAAATGCGTCGCAACGTTCGTTATCGCTTTACCCGAAAAAATGAAGAGCGGTTGGCGTCCAACCATTTTCTTCGATAATATTTAAAAACGTTAGGAGCTCTTTCTAATGGTTTAAATAATTTTTAATGTCTGTATATATATAGGCGATCCACCAATTGCGCAAGTGAACACTTTAAATCTTCTTCTATTGTGGTTCGCATACCTATAATTACGAAAGGCAGCTCATCAACCCATTTTAATATATTACATCTCACTTTCAATGCTTCTTTTAACCTTCGATGTACCAGTTCTATAATTCCATTACTGCAACGATGGTATGTAATTGTTTGTGTACGATGTATTCCAAAAAATTTGCAAAGTTCCGAAACCCAATTGGATTCGAATTGGGTTCCATCCTTGCTCTGTTGTTATGGTTGAAGAACAACCGAAACGAGGAACATAATTCGTAACCAAACACTTTGCTACATTTGCAGCGGTGATATTTGTAAGAGGCCAAACCTCATCAACCTAATAAAAACGAATACCCATGAGACGGTGGAAGCGGTCCGACTATATCAAGATGAACTTTTTCAAATCTTGAATTCGAGTGGTGATTTCATGTGTATAGACACTTTAGCTTTTTGACAACCTAGACAAGTTTTGGCCCAGAATTCAGAATCACGAGTTTTCATGAGGCTTTAATTCCTGGATGCAATAAGCTGTGGAGACTGTCAAGAACTACACGGCGCATTAATTCGGGTATATATGGACGAATTCTGTTAGTTGAGTCTGGCAGCATAGTATATTTTTATGATATTCAACAAACGTTAATTTTCATTTTGAGTTTTCGGATCTACTGTGTAAAGGTTTTAGGTATTCATCGGTCTCTTGTAAGCATACCAGGCGTTCTAAATCTATTCCTGAATGGTCGATAGCTGACGTATATTGTTACTGGAAATGTGCCGAATGTCACAGATAAACTGAGCTATAAACACGACCTTCTACAAAGTCTTGGAAATTTTTTATTGATAAATAAATCGCTTTAAGCTCTCGACCGAACACTGAATAGCGGGCTTCTGCCAGTTGCAATTTTTTTGACTGGAAAGCGAGAGGTTCCCACAGTTGTTTATGGTATTTAAACTGTTGCAAAACGAAACTCACTGCAATTTCCGAAATTTATCATGCCGACAAATTTTTGTACTGTTTGATTGAATTTGGAAGCTGTAGTTCCATAATTGCTTGAGTTCGATCTTTGGAAGGTAATATTCCTTTTACAGAGATTCTATGAGATAAACATGTAGAACCAAATTCACATTTTGAGGTTTTTATTTTTATTTCAAACGTTTGTGTGGCATTTTTGAGACTCAATGGCATGCGGCGAAACTCATACAGGCCAAATGGTATAATTATCATAGTCTTATGGATGTGTTCGGGTGCCACGGGGATGTGGTGATACGCCCGAATCAGATCTATTTTTAGAATAACACTTGCATCCATGCAATTGCCGTGTGAAGTCATGGGTATGAGGCACTTGATAACGGTCTGGAACCGTGCAAGCATTCAGGCGACGAAAATCGCCACACGGTCTCCAGTCGTTATCATTCTTTTTCTTTACTATAGGTGCGAAGAGGTGAAGAAACATTCGTGCGCAATTGAAGTTGAAAATTGCACATGTTGTGATGTTAAAACCTCCCGCCGAACGCGACTCTACTCATAAAGTCATCGATTTAGATCAATTTCGAAAAAGGTATGCACGAAATTGTTAAACGCTTGAGTGAACAAAAATTTAAATTCAGTATATAAAGTTGGACTTTTTTAATAATTCCAACCTGAGCTTACACTCGTGCTCAAAGTATATTCTTCTAAGCTTATACTGTGAATTATTCATACCGAACAATATAAGGATTGATATTATTAAACATTCTACCGGAACGTGAATGGATGTTAAATTTCGAAATAGTTTGAAAATTCTATGCAATTTACTAATTTACGTAAATTCTGAAAAAAGTACCATAATAAAAATCACACATTTGCACATTTTTCAAGTTCGTAGAAATTTATAAAATGTTTCGGATGCTCCAAATATAAATTCCTAGATTTAGTAAGTCACTTTATATAGGCAAATACGACACCATTAACTCAATTTGCAATTAAAATTTCAATGAACCCATTGATTAAATATATTAGAGATGTTACCACTACGAATTACAACAACACTAATAATTTTTTGTTTCGTGTTTTACATGGACGAAAAGGAGCAACGCTCATTGTTTGAAATGTTTAAGATGAAACAAGATAGACTATTATAAAACAAGGTAGCCAGAAAACAAAAAAAATTGTTTACAGTTTTTACAAATTAAAAACACTAACACTGATGCAACATTTCTATAAAACAATAATTCTGAAAACAATAATAGGGAAATATTATACTCTTTCTATTAAACGAAAATCATTATATCCCTTCCTTTTTATCTTAAAAATGCAAAATAAAATTTCAACACTTCCACGCTTAATGAATAATTTAACTCATAGTAAAATCGTAAAGTGATTTTTATTTCCTACGTAAAATATTACATTTGCCTGAAAGTGTTAATTTAACACAAAGTTAAAAATTGTGCAGGTGTTATTTATTTTTGGTTTCGTTTACAACTTTTACAAGTTATTTTTTGATATTTTTAATTTCCAATGAGATGTTTAGAATTTTTGATACGTTTAGCAAGTGTTGTAGTAGTGACTATAAGAATTTCATTGTTATTTTCATAAGAGTACATATTTAGATATCTTGGATCTTTTTCAAAAATTTAAAATCATATTGCCGTCATAATGGAATACTGTTCTTATTTTAATTGCCACAATAAGAAATCATATGGGATTCCAAGATTTTTAGTTCCACAAGATAAACGTCGTGATATATGGATACGAAACTCGGGCAATAAATCACTTTATTCCTTACCGAAAACAAAGAGAATATATTTTTGTGCCGATCATTTTGAGTCAATATATAAATGCAAGTGCTTTTAAAAGTATACTTAGTTTGTTTGCTAATCCAAAACATTTTATGGGTGGTGAAAGTGAAAGAGTGAATGCTACAAAAATTAAATTAAATATCAATGATAAAAATGATGTAGTTAGTGTAAATGAAAATTTGGAGAATCTCATCCCAAAGTATAATGAACAAGTTACCGAAAGTGAATCACTTAAAATTAAAAAACAAAAAAATCCTAAAACCTATTTTAATCCGTTTAAAGAGATAACATCTACAGATTCGAATAAATCTATAAATGAATCGCAGTTTCCTGTACCCGTTATCCAAAACACGTGTGGTTCCCATACACCAAATAAAAAATATGAAGTGCCAACAGCTGATTTATTATTATCACCAAAAAAAAAAAAAATTGAAACCAAATCAAATGTTAAAAATTGAAAGAGAAAATGTTTTGGATAATTTAATGGATGGAAAAAGTTGCAGCGTCAAAACATTCGTTAAGGAACAAACCTTGCACACGCCGAATTCTAAATGGACTGTGGATGAAAAAGATTTATTTTTAAAATTTCATTATCGTTCTCCCAGCTTTTATAAATTTTTAATAAAAGAAAGTTTTGTTTTACCAAGTGTCAGCACTATTGTCCGTTGGTATAACATCATAGAATTCAGCACCGGAATTTCTACTCAAATTTTGAAAATGCTTCAAGAAAAATTTAGAGACACACCCACTTTGGAAAAGCGTTGTGTACTTGTATTTGATGAGATGAGTATCAAAACAGAATTAGAGTTCAATACAAAAGAGGACCTTGTTTATGGTTTTACAGATCTGGGAGAATTAGGTCGTGAAAGATCATTTGCCTATTGTTTATGCTGAGAGGACTAAATACTTCTTGGAAGCAGGTGCGTTTTTTGTATTTTGTATTTTTTATTTTAAATCTCTAATTTTATTTATAACTTAGGTAATTGGGTATTATTCTGGTAGTGTTCGGGGAACCCAGCTTACTGATATCTTAAAATCTACTCTCAGACTTTTAATTGATAATGGTATAGATGTTCAAGCCGTAATATGTGATCAAGGATCACCTAACAGAACAGCATATAAACAGTTGGGTGTTACTATTTCTCAACCATACATTGAAATTTGCAATAGAAACATTTTTTGTTTATACGATATTATTCACTTATTTAAAAGTTTTCGCAACAATCTCCTAAAATCAAATTTACTAATTGGGCAGGATGAAGTGTCTTGGTCTATTTTAGTAAAACTTTTTTATAGTGAAAATAATTTAATTAGGTCAATGCATAAACTAACCGAGGCGCATATTAAACCTGACTCGTTTCAGAAAATGAGTGTAAAACTAGCTACACAAATATTTAGCCATCATGTTTCTACGGCAATATACGCTGCTGCACATACTAATTTGTTTAATGAAACTGAAAAAGTAATGGCACTTAGTACGGGTATTTTTTTTTTTAGATTAAATAAATTATTTGATAATTTGACGAGCAAATCGAAATATACATCAAACCCCAATAACTGCGCACTTTCAGAAGAAACAGAAGAAATTCTGGAAAATTTAAGAGAGGCAGTACTGTGGTTAAGTACTTGGAAAAAGTAGAATGGTGTAGAATATTGTTTTAGTGGTATGCAGCAAACAATAAATGGCATATTACAACTCTGGGATGTGCTTAAAACCACTGATCAAAAGTATAGTTTAACTGCCAATCTGAATTCTGATTGTATATAGAAAATACAATTTCTGTAATTAGAAATAATAGAGGCTCATATGAACGAAACCCGTCTGCCTTTCGCCTTAAAAAAAATTTAAAAGAGATGTGTTTTTATCATATTATGACTAGTGATACTACGTCATATGACCAATCGGATGCCCGTGTTTTGCTTAACATGGAAGACATTACTAGTAGGACAAATGATTTTAATATAATGTAATTATGAAATACTAAATTAACACTTTTCTATATTTTAAGATTTTGCCAAAACCAACGAAGACCTAATGGAGAAAGAAGAAGAAATTATAGATAAAATTCCTCTAAGAAATATACCCTTGAATTTAAACGAAAATGGTAATTTAAGTTTAATCAGAGTCGAGAGTTTCATATACAATATGAACTCCATGCTCTGAATCGAAAACGAGAGATCCAGATTAATTAACTCATTTGAGGTTCAAGCCATTACAAATTTAAAGCTCTTTATTATTATACATTAATAATTTATTTTATTTTTATATATTTAATATAATAGATATAAATTTTAATGTTTCGAATTCCAATTAGGGAGCTTTCCTTTTGAATCAAGCTCACACGACGAGAATGATGAAAATGCCAATTATTGTGAATATGATGACTCTGATATTGAAGATAAAACCTCATCAAATAATCAAGAATACGTAGAGCCCACAATTAATAATATGTCCATGACATATTTTACGGGATACATTGCGCACGTTTGTCTTAAGAAATTTAAATGTGCGCGTTGCGATAATTTTATGATTCGTCAAGATCCCCAATATGCCGCAGTTGATTTATTAATTGAAAAACGTCAATTTGAAAATACGGTTAATGGTGGGTTAAAAGTACCGACCTCGAAATTTGTCAGTAGCATAAATACAATTGTCTTAATACAATATACAATATACTTAATCAATGATGAACCTCTTGTATACAATGTAAATAGATTAAATGTTAATAGGCGAATGAAATCAACACCATCATTGTCAATTAATTTTCTTATAGTTTCCCATTGTTATAGAAACTCATCAAAATCAATCAACAAGTAAACAAAGTATTTTATATTCAATCTGTCTTACCATTGTCTTATTATTGTGTAAATTGTATATATAAATATTCACTAAATGTGTTTGTGTGTGTCTGTGTATTATTAGAACGATTTGTAAAATAATTATTTTTGGCTCTTAAATTAAAAAGAAATTAGACAAAAACAAAAAAATCGCGCGAAGAAAATATAAATAAAAACAAATTTGAATTTAGACGCGCGAGTATATTATACATCTCGCGTACATCGTCAAGGTTAAAATAATTAAAATTTTATAAGGTCATAAGGTTGTCATCTTAGAGTCAGTGTCAATACAATTTTACTATAGCGAGAATATATACATATGTACATATATATGAGCTCATTCATTAATATGTAGTCAATAGATACATATGTACGAGACATCTTAATATAATATGAAGAAACGACACTGAGATCTGTCAACACATTTTACATTTTTAAATAATATTTTTTTGATATTTTGAAAGGTTCACGTTTATGATTAATGAGTCTGTATTTGCAGTCTAACCCATTCGGTCATTCGGTCATTTTTGTATATACCCCCCGCATACTAGAACAGTACATTTATATTCGGTCTAATTGAGTGTGTGCGACCGACGACAGTCACTCAGCGTATTATACAAATGACAAATTTGTACCTGCTGAACATTATAATGTTGACGATGATGACACAGCAATTTTCATTCATCATTTTTGTTCTACATCGGGTTAGGAAAATCATAAATATATAGGAAATTTATTTTCTATTTTAAATATAGAAAGATATATTTTGACGGTTCTCACGCGCAAGAAATAAGAATATATCGAATATTTATCATAATTTAATTTGAAATAATATATTTTATTTATATAATAAATTATTACTCTGGTTGAGGGCAGATAAATTTAACAAAACCAATTTGCTATAGCAAATTGGAATTGGAATTCTCAAACGTCAATTTATAACGAGGGTGAGCGGCAGTACCAGATTATGGGTACTCCGGACCCTGGTGCCAGTATTAAATAAAGGCCCTTCAAAAAATTAATGTGAATTGGTAAAATTCAGAATTGTAAACGTCAAATTTAATATTCGTATTTTGATTTTCGAAATTCATTAAATTAAAAAAATACGATTTTTATGTCAAATCATAAGTGTTCTTACGGTTCATCTTGGATCAATTGAATCAATAAAATTAAAATAATATATTTGATAATATCATTATGATTATAATATCATTATGAATGTTCGAAATCGAATTTTGTAGAATAAGATATTTAATGGCAGCCCTAAGACCTTTCTCACAACATTTTAAATACATTTAAACGATACTTTGAGGTATTAGAGAAGTTTTCTAATATTTAAAATGGAAGTTCGAAGAATTTTCTAACATTCATGCGCAATTTTATAAATTTTGATAATTTTTTGAAAATTGCGTGACACTTGGGTGAAAATAGGCATAATAAATTTATTGGTGACTTTTCAAAATTCACGTAATTTGTTAAATTTTCAAAATGTTGTGTATTTTGAGTTATATTTTCTGAAATTACCAAAATTCAAAATTTGATTTAAATCCCAAAAATCTAGTGCAGTCAACTTTCTATTGGAAATATTTTTTAGTATTCGAATTTTTAAAATTTTATACCATCGTCTGAGATTAACCATCCGTCTGAATCAGAAATACGTATATATGTACGAGTAGGTACATCTTCTTCATAAAAATATTTAAAATTTTTTAAAATTAAATACTGAATTTATCATCAAATTTTTTACTAATATTCAGAATTTAATATTTCAGAGTCCTGGGGCCTTAGTGATTGGCCAATATTATAAAATTTAAATATAATTACGATTTAATATCTTTGGAAATTATAATTTTTAAGATTTTAGTGCCCTAATCTGAATAGGACATCTGAAATATATTCCCTAATTTTGGGTGAATATTTTCATGAATTTAGTTTTAAGCATTAGTTTGTTTAACTAAAATTCCAAGCAAAATCTAGAATCGAACTAAACTTTACTTATCGTTTAACATATAGTTCAACAAAACCTATAGATCAAGCAAACTGAAATTCAATGATGCCAAAAACCTTTATTAGTGATAATAATAATAAACAGTGTCTAGAGACAATTATTGGCCATTATATGGTGGCTCGCCCTTCAGAGATCACTGCACAATTCGTTTCGGATCATAACGCAAAACGTGTCCGAGCCAGCATTCTCGCTGAGATTTAACTTCATGTACAATGTCGGGGATCTTCATCACATCTCTGATCTCGAGATGGCCGTAAATCATCCGCATGATTCTTCTCTCAAATGTAAGAAGCCATCTCTCCTATTCATCCATTAGCGCCCAACTTTCACAACCAAACATAACAACGGGCCTGATCAACGCTTTGAAAAGCTTCAGCTGCGCGGCACTTCACAGGTGTTTAGATTTTAGCAGTGGCCTTAGAAGATACAGCGCACTTTAATATCCTCACTTACACTTTTATCGTGAGTGATAATAGAGCCCAAATATTTGAACCTCCTCACTCTCTCAAACGTGTAGTGGCCACTACTAATATCTGGTGTGCCATTGTCCCTATATCCTGAGATCATGTATGTTGTTTTGGACTCATTGATCTGGAGTCCAACGGAACCTGAAAACTCTACAAGCGGACCAAGTTTTTCCTTCACTCGGTTCAGGTGGTTTAGTTTTACGAAAGATGTACTTCAACAAGAGATTGAAGAGTATCGGGGACAGAGCATCTCCCTGCCGAACACCCGAGTTAACTGCAAAAATTCTTGATAGCGTGTTCTCAAATTTAACACAACATTGGGGCTGGGTCACTGTCTTTCTACACAATTGTGCCAATTTCGTTTGCATTACCTATAGGTATTCCAGAGCAGACCATAAACTTTTTCGATTGATCGAGCAATAGGCCTGCCGGAAATTCAGGAACACCTGATGTACGGGGATGGATGTCTCATAATATTTAGATAGAACAATCCGCAGCGAAAAGACCTGATCAGTGACTGATCGATTCGAACGAAATCCTCCTTGATGGTCACCAACCAGGCTCTCCGCTATAGAGGGGTGATTCTATCCAATATAATGTAGGACAGTAACTAGTATGCTGTGCAAAGGAGAGCTATCCTGCAGTAATTCCCACACTTCAAGCGGTTTCTTTTCTTGAAGATATAGGGCACATCGAGACCACTTTGCATTCGTCAGGCAGTACTTCGGTTCGCCATACTAATCGAATAAGACCGATAAGATAGTTTCACAAAGTATCCCCTCCAAATATCAAGAGCTCCGAATTAATACAGTTCAACCCAGGTGAGCGGTTTCGCTTTAGTTTCGGCATAGCTTTAGGAATTCCTCATGCAATGGATCCTCAATGCAAATTTCCGCAGTCCGTATTTGATGTGATTCAAACAGTCTGTGACGCATGATGAACATGAAGCAGGTCGGTAAAGTGTCCATACCATGCATCGAGTACTACGTCGATGTTGACAGAGGTTTCCATCTCGACTACGAATAGCAGTTGACGCATGCCTGGGAGACATTCTATGGTAAAATTCTGATTATCATGCAATTTGGTTGAAAAGTGCGCTTTCTTACAATTAATTTCCCACGTCAAATTTTTAATATCTATGATCCCAAATTACTAGCCGCATTCTCCAATTTTGTTATAATTTTCGTACTCGAATACAACCATATATTCTCAAAATTTGCAGTCAGAACTCCGAATTAAATCGAAACGTTAAAATATTCAAATTTTAATTTTGATCAATCTTATTAAATCTTAAGAATTTAGTTTAATATTTGACAATGCCATTGAGCTATTAGAGCAGCTGACCAAATATTGAAAGTACATTCCCAAACCTAATTTTCGTTTATGTTTAGGACAGTGTAAGTTAAATAATTTAAGCATTCTTGTCATAGAATCGGAAATATTGGAATCAAATAATTGCTTTCGGAAAAGCGTATGACTATTCCTTAAACAATTTAAATTTAAAATATTTAAAATGTGTGAAGAAGAAGTTTAAAGTTTATATCTGAAATAAAGTTTAATTAAGTCTGAAAGGGCACATACTAAAACCTAAGTTTAGCACTAACGGCTTTCTGAATTCAGCTATTGATCTTTGTAAATATATCATACAAATCAAAGCTTTGTGAATTGTATAATATTATATAATCTGTTAAATTTTCGGGCCTGGACTGAAACCTCTCAGATTATTTGTAATATTATTTTGCAGTAGCAGCTATAAGCTTAAAGCAAATAGGTGGATTTGGTTGAACGTTATGGGAAACTTATTTGAATCGGTTATAATTTTCGGAAGAAAATTTCTTAAAAGCAACCATTGAGTACAGTGAAAAGCTCAATTCTCTCCCTGTTAAATATGATGTTTTCACAAAGATTTAGCAAAACTCGAATGTCAATAAAAGCTTTCTGATTTTAGTGCAAGTTTTTAACATAACGTTTTCTCATATTCCACTACATATAAAAGCTCTTAAATAATAATATAAATTGTAGAAGCAATTTTAAATTTTATTATTAAAAATAATTTTATAGAAGTAAATAGCAAAAAGAATTTAAAATCTTAAAGCTTTCAGATAACTTTTATTAATATCGTGGTTGCCATTAAGAAGCACTTCTATTTAATATTGGTTGAAGTTTAATAACTTCTTTGATAAGCTTTGATTTGATTATAATTTACGAAATTAAGTCTCAAAGCTCCTAATCATCGAATACTGTTCTTTAAAATCACCTAAAGCTTATCTGGTTGAAATAACTTAAGAAATTAAATTTAAACGTCTGTAATCTTTGAACACAATTAAAAGCTCAATTGTCCTAATTTTAAAAATGCAATTATTTCAATACAGCTCTTTTGTTACTAAAAATACAAAACCTTCTGACTATAGAGAATGCGTTTTGTTAAAATTTTTGATGATCAATAATAAAGTTCATTGGAATCTTATTGTCCACATTTCTGTTTAGTTAAATTATTTCAACCTCAACCTAAAATAAATAAATAAGATATGAAACCACTAATATTTTATTTTTCGTATCTGGAATTGACTGCCTCTCTCTCTTTGGTAGGGTGGTTAATGGTATAAGAACGGCCCAGATATTTGATACATTCCAGACATGAAACAAAATAGTTGGAGTAATTATTAATTGTTACACCATTAAAGTGCACAAATTGAAGATTTTAATAAAAAGCTTCAAATCGAAAGAAATTCTCTTGTTGTAAAAATTAAACGCAAAATGAAAAAATTTGAATGCAATATTATTAAAAGTTTTGTTGGCCCGATGGCATATTAAATCCACCACCGCACAGTTTTGAGTCATCGCGAAAAACTGTTCCAGAGAAATGGGAACTATAGCGTTACTAATTAATAGACAAGAACTTTATATTATTCTGATATTTATACAACTTTAGGATAATTCTATTGATTGAAAATCTCAAATTCTGTGGATACTTCATCGTTGGGAGCTTAAACATGTGAACAATATTTACCGAAAATATTAATGTTGACTAGTATAAAGTTATATATGATGTTGGGGATCCTTTAGTATATTCAATTTTGATCAAAGCCAAGTTTGAATTAAAGCCCTCTCTGACCGCAGATGATACATTTTATATTTTCGCCAAATTCTCAAAGTTTAACCATTTTATCACAATATTTTATTTTTTACAAATAATTTAACCAACCATGATCATTCTGACGTTTATGAATGTGTGTATGCCATAAGATTGTTGTAATTTAGGTACTACGTTTATACTAACATAAAGCTTAGGCGAATTTTAAAATTGGCATGAAGAGCTTTCAACAACGTTTAGCTAAAGGTTACGTTTAAAATTCTGTTTATTAGAAAGAGAGTTTATATTTTTTTATTATGAGATTACTAGAATTCTGGTCGCTGCAAAGCTACGGTGGAAGTTTTCGTACAGGTCGGGGAACACAGCGAAACGGATGGAACGTTTCGACTGTGAAGGTCTGATAAATGAAGATCAAAAGAAACGATATCAGGATCTTGTCAGCGACAACATTGAGGGAGCTAATTACCAGTCTGACTGCGTGAACTCTGTCTGGGAGGTACTGAAAACTTCGGTTGTCAGTGCTGCTCAACAGACTTTAGGTATAGTGAAAGTCAGAACCAAGAATGATTGGTTTGATGACGAGTGTCGTCTTGCAGTTGAGCAACAAAATATAGCCCATAATGAAGTGCAACAACGTCTCACAATCGCAAGGAAAAACAAGGCAGCTCTTGCAAGAAGGGCAGCTAAGCGGATTTGTAGACGGAAGAAGCGAGAATGGTGGAAGGCCGAGGTTCTGAAAGTACAACAACTCAGCAATTCGAGCGTAGTTCACGTAATTTCTTTAAAGGAATTACTGGATTGCACCATACTTTCAGGCCTTCGTCAACCGCCATTCGGGACCGGGATGGAAACCTCTGTATCAACATCGACGCAGTACTTGACGCATGGAGTGGACACTTTACTGACCTGCTTGATGTTCATCATGCGTTACAGACTGTTGTTGAGCCACCTCTAAAACAGTCTGCGGAGATTTGCACTGAGGAGCCATCCCATGAGGAATTCACTAAGGCCATGCAGAGAATGAAACGAAACCGCTCACCTGGAGTGGACTGCATTAATTCGGAGCTCTTGATATTCGGAGGGGATACTTTGTGGAACTGTCTTTTCGACCTTATTCGATTAGTATGGCGATTCGAAGTTATGCCTGATGAATGGAAAGTGGCCGCGATATGCCCCATCTTCAAGAAGGGAGACCGCTTGAAGTGTGAGAATTATCCCGGTATAGCTCTCCTTTGCACAGCATACAAGTTACTGTCATACATTTTATTGGATAGAATCACTCCTCTGGCGGAGGGCTTGGTTGGTGACTATCAGGGAGGATTTCGTCCGAATCGATCAGTCACTGATCAGGTCTTTTCGCTGCGGATGATTCTATCTAAATATTATGAGACATCCATCTCCGTACATCAGGTTTTCCTGGATTTCCGGCAGGCCTACGACTCGATCAATCGAGAGAGTTTGTGGTCTGCCCTGGAATACCTAGGAATGCCAACAAAATTGTTACGACTGTGTAGGATGACAGTGACGCAGTCTCAATGTTGTGTTAAAGTTGAGAACAGGCTATCGGCAATTTTTGCAGTTAACTCGGGTGTTCGGCAGGGAGATGCTCTGTCCACGATACTCTTTAATCTCATGTTGGAGTACATCTTTCGTAAAACTGAAACACCTCAGCGCAACATCTTATATCGCCAGTCCAATCAAGTGGTTGCATATGCAGATGACATATGCGTGATTGGACTGAATAGCAACGGAGTGAAAGAAATACTTGATCCGCTTGTAGAGTTTTCAGCTTCCGTTGGACTCCAGATCAATGAGTCCAAAACGAAATACCTGATCTCTGGTTTTAGAGACAATGGCACACCAGATTTTAGTAGTGGCCACCACACGTTTGAGTGAGTGAGGAGGTTCAAATATTTGGGCTCTCTTATCACTCACGATAACAGTGTGGGTGAGGATATTAAAGTGCGGCTGGCAGCTGGCAGTCGTTCTTTGTATCCTCTAAGGCCACTACTAAAATCTAAACACTTATCAAGTGCCGTGAAGCTGAAGCTTTACAAAGCGTTGATCAGGCCCGTTGTTATGTTTGGATGTGAAAGTTGGGCGCTGACGGATGAGTACGAGAGATGGCTCCTTACATTTGAGAGAAGAATCATGCGTGTGATTTACGGCCCTAAACGCGAAATAGATGGTACATACCGAGCTCTGTACAATTTCGAGATCAGAGATCTGATGAAGATCCCCGATATTGTACATGAAGTTAGATCTCAGCGAGTACGCTGGCACGTTCTGCGTGCTGATCCGAAACGAATTGTGCAGCGATCTCTGAAAGGAGAGCCACCATATGGTAGGCGCAGAGGTCGTTGCAGGCGACGATGGCTCCACGATGTAGAGAACGACTTGGCCTCTTCAGATTGTCTAAGACAGTATGATCGAAACCGTTGGAGCCAGATTGTTGATTCAGTAAGGGGCCAGTAATGGCCTTTAACACTGTTATTATTATTATAATTTCAAATATTAGGAACATAGAAAAATAAAGGATTTCGAGGTAGTTTTGAAATTTGTTCGAAAGTAAATTTGTTACCCCAAATTGTCGTATTCTCAATTAGAACTCCATAAAGTTTATAAGCCTGAATTTGAGTTTTTAAAAGTTAATTCAAGACATTAAAGAAAATTCCTTATTTTTTGTTTTCGATTTCTTAATTTTGAAAAGTCAGACTGCAACCAATTAAGTTCATTTGGAATCAACGTACCTTAAAATTTCATTTTCATCCTTCATAAATCTAATATCATCATAATCGATTAAGAAATTATCTATAAAATATGTATGTTCTATCAAATTTAACCATGTTCAAAAACTTTAGCCAAGAATAAGTTTACGATTTACTACGTTTAAAAAATTTCGGTCTCTGCGATGATTGTTCAATTATTTTCGCAGAATTCTTTGCAGACCGCCCATTCGCCACAATTTATCCTAAATTAAATTTTAAAATGAAAAATATGGATAAATTTAATTGAAAATGACCACTACTTGCTATGCGTCATATTCTTATAAAAAACTTTGTTTAATTCAAAATTTAGTAGAATATAAATCGATTCAATCTAGACGAACACATCGTACATTTACGGCATTGGTTTTGAACCAATTATTGAAGAACAAGATCGTTCCGCAATCATTTTTGAACGCAGTATATATAAGTTGCGCTATAACGTTTTAAATTATTACAAGTATTGTGAAACGAACTGTAAAATATAAGATTCTAATTTAGAACATTGTTGCATTGAAAATTATTAAGAGATGGGATTTAAAACTTTTCTCGGGTGATTATTTAAAAGTATATAAAAGTTTAGATCATGAATCATGGCACACAATTATTTCTGGGTCTCACAAATCAATCCACTATTTTTGTTGAAACAAAAAATTATTATATTTATTGTGGCTGCGTAATTTCTATCCTGCGAAATCTGTCTACTTTTCTAAATAAGAAAACATTTTTATGTATGTATATGGATTATGGGTTACAAAATTTAATAGTTGTACCAACTAAAAGTGGAACCTTATTGGCGCCAATTTTTTTTTTTTTGTTATTAATGACTAAAATTTAATATTTAATGATCGATTTCCGGAATAGTGAATTTATTTACATATATAATAATTGTATAATTCTCTATGGTTATTCAATTTTCCCGGAAATAAATAATTAAATTATTTATGAACGATTGAAAATGAATTTGGCGCCATTAATTACGCTACATTTTGGATGCTTTGACTAAATTAAAATATACGTTGTCGCGCCCTATCGACATATATACATATTATATGAGTATATGTATATGGAACTATAACCATTTTTGTGCGGTTCAACTTTATGTGCAGTGTCACTTTAACCACTTTTAAATTTTTGGTGCTTTGTTCACGATATCGGATCTGGTCTTTATCGCCAGGAATAAATTCAAGAGTACACCATCGTGGAGCATGTAATATTTATTCTAAAATTAGTAAACGTCCTTCAACGAAATATTCGATCAAACATTGGCTTGGAACTTGCATATACTAACGGATGCAATAAAAGACTGGCCTACTACTGCACTCGAAAAATTTCGGAACAATTACCACTGAGTATACACATTATGAGAACAGGTGGTTCGAAAGCCGCCCAAGTAAAAGGAACCAAATATGGTTGAATCGACATGAAAATCAAAATAATCGAATATGGAAAAATTTTCTCTATCACGATAACCGAACTGGACTTTTAGCATCAAATATTGTCCCTATAGTTCGTCATGCATCTATGTATAATAATAATGGCAAATAGAATTTCTTCCACGTACCCAGATAAAATAAAATAAAATTTTAAAAAAGTCCTGTACTAAATTTTTGTTCACCAAGAAAAATAAATTTGTAATTTCTGTTATTTGGTCAACAACTGTATATTCTTCACCAAATTAATACGAACAATAATATTAATTTAGTTGCCCGAAATCGTATGACAAGAGTTCATGTTCCAAGAAATAATAAAACGATCATAAATTCCGGATAAGAAAATTTGTTGATTCTGAAAAAATAGATTATTATTGGAACAACTATTGAAAAGGGAATGTTTGGTTGGCAATGTACTGCAAGGTTTCTTGTAAATTAACTTTTTTAAATAACTTTGTAAGGTGAGTTCTGCATCGTTCTCTGTAAATTTGTTTCCAATGGTGCATGATTTACGAGTACTATTGAGAAAAATATTTCCATAAGGAACGTGCGGAGGAAGGCTTTTCTTTACCAGAGTCAAAAGCATCTGGTCGGAAATACATATTTGAGTATTCTGTTTTTACGGCGATTCTGAATTTTGTGATAATCGATGTCTTTCCAATTCATTTAGATAGAATTCGATTGCAGGTTAATTAGAAAATTTTAGAAAATCTGCAGCATATCGACCAATTCTGGATAATTTTTAGAAAATTTTCTGTTTAGGGAAATATTAAAATTTTACAGTATTACGTCTCAAATGAAAACCTCTAATTTAATTTGCGTTTTTTGTCCATATTTCACATGATTATATGAATATACAAACTATTGAAATTATTTATTGTGACGGGTTGTGATTGGAAAGGACCGATTATTTGATTTCGTATTTTAAAAAATGTTTTCCAAAATTAAAAATTATAAAAAAGCTGTAAAATTAGATATTTTAATAAACAACTGTCTCACTAACCGAGCAAATTTAGCACTATTTAGTGCAGTGGCTTAAGCTGCGACGTTTGGATCGGGAGGTACCGCATTCGAATTCCAACATCTAACATTTCATCTCCCGATTACGATCGGTAATTAAATTGAAATTATCTATGATCCTCAATTAGAATGAAGAACTCATGGGCCGACCCATCGTTCCTGTTAGTACAGGGTAGCAGCCGCGTACGTATGTGTTGGTATTTATTTAAAAAAAAAAAAAAAAAATCTGGGTAGAGTCACTTAGTTTAGTGAGGCAAACAGTTTGTGTCTTTGGTGTCTTATAAAATACCAACATTAATTAGGAAGTTCTCAGCCGATAGTGTCCAGCCGATTGTTTCGAGCCGATATATCCAGCAGATAAAGAATATTTTTAATTGTTGGATAAAAATAATACGCTAAATTGAATTTTGATGCAATTGTAAGACAATTTATAAGGAAAAGTTCCATGTTTGGGATCCTGGAAAATTTAGATTTTCAGAATCATATGTAAATAATTTAAAATTTATAAAAATTCAGCCTCTAGAGTGTTATGTCTGGAGATAGCTTGATTTGAAGTGTTTTTTCAATATCTATGACTAGAAAATTATGTTAATCCAAGTTTCATGTGGGGATCCTGGGAAATTTAGATTTTCAGAATCATATGTAAATAATTTAAAATTTATAAAAGTTCAGCCTCTAGAGTGTTATGTCTGGAGATGGCTTGATTTGAAGTGTTTTTCCTATAGCTATGACTAGAAAATTATTTTGGTCCAAGTTTGATGTGGGGATCCTGGGAAATTTTGATTTTCCAAAACTATATGTAAATAATTTAAAATTTATAAAAATTCAGCCTCTAGTATTATGGTTGGAGATGGCTTGATTTGAAGTGTTTTTTCAATATCTATGACTAGAAAATTATGTTAGTCCAAGTTTCATGTGGGGATCCTGGGAAATTTAGATTTTCAGAATCATATGTAAATAATTTAAAATTTATAAAAGTTCAGCCTCTATAGTGTTATGTCTGGAGATGGCTTGATTTGAAGTGATTTTCCAATAGCTATGACTAGAAAATTATTTTGGTCCAAGTTTGATGTGGGGATCCTGGGAAATTTTGATTTTCCAAAACTATATGTAAATAATTTAAAATTTATAAAAATTCAGCCTCTAGTATTATGGTTGGAGATGGCTTGATTTGAAGTGTTTTTTCAATATCTATGACTAGAAAATTATGTTAGTCCAAGTTTCATGTGGGGATCCTGGGAAATTTAGATTTTCAGAATCATATGTAAATAATTTAAAATTTATAAAAGTTCAGCCTCTATAGTGTTATGTCTGGAGATGGCTTGATTTGAAGTGATTTTCCAATAGCTATGACTAGAAAATTATTTTGGTCCAAGTTGCATGTGGGGATCTTGTAGGAAATCTAAATTTCCCAGGATCCCCACAAGAAATTTTTCCTACCAGTATTCTATCATACTCACTTTTATTCAAGACTTAATGATCTTCTTTATCGACATACCTATATCGGCTAGAAATTATCGGTAATTTTGGTAGTATGATAAACAGAGTAAAAATATACTTCAACTCAATGTTCAATTCAAAACAAAATTTTATCTTCATTATCGATTTTTTTCGGCTGGAAACTATCGGCTAACTTTAACAGGGTTGACAAAATTTGTGATTATTCGAACCCAAAATAATATTAATTTATTGCTCTCAATTTACTCAATTTATTGTTGATTTTGACAAGTATAATCTAAGATACAAAACCAAACTAATCTGTAGATTTTATATCCAGCACATGAAGTGGTATAAGTGAGTCTATTCTATGTATTATGGATCATCTAAAAAGTAGACCTCAGTGTCTTGATACAGTCATTGAATTAAAACACGAGCATTTACGTGACCTCATGCAGCGGAGAGTATTACTAGCCTTAGATCAGTTACACTCTTCAACTGATAATGCTTACAAAACGAACTGTTTTATATTATTGGAATATACTCGTATGTATGCATGATGAACCACCAAGTATTTTTCTTTCATGAATCATATCAGATTTAACGAGAACTACACGCGTATTAACATCCATTCTATATAGATTATAGGAAGTACGCTCTACGAGTTGCGGACGTATTAAAAAATGGCATATGTGAACTTATTTTGTGCGTTTCTAATACGAGTATTCAAAATTTGCAAAACAAAAACAGGAAACCTCATTTTATTTTTGTTTTTATTTTCCAATGAAATTCTCGATTTGCAAAATGCACCTTTTGCAGTCTATTTTAAAAATATACAAAAATATTTAACTTGATCGTATTTAGTAAAGTAATTTTATTTTTAAAGTCAAATATTATTTTTGTTGGCACTGATTTAGATTGTCGTTGCCTTAACCTTGTTGCGATTTGGAACTAAATTTTGTATATAGTTTGTCATGAAATTCTATAATACATTCATCTTGCTGCGAATAATTTCACAACTCTTAATATATATATTTAATACGATAAATTCAAATTCCAATCCACCCTCGAATGAAGAAATCTTTGTATGCCATTAAGACAATTATTTTAATAGTAGTATACAAACGAAAGGAAATTGTGGGTTGATTCAAGGCGAAACGTGTTTTTACGGTTAAAAGCAAAAGAAAAAAATTATAGATAATCATCTTTTATGATGGAAAGACGCCAACAAATAATTTATCTTTGTTTTGAATATATGCAATTTAAAAGCATTTTTAAAAAAAATTGTAATTCAAAATTAAATTTTTCCATTTTTATATAATTACCACGCGTTACTTCCGTTTGCCTGAATAAATGAGTCAGTTAAAAAAACAAAATCGTAAACATTTCAATTAAAACATTCAATAATTTTTTTATTTCCTGCTAAATACGTGTATGACGAAACCGTAACATTTTGTATAGTAATTTCAGACTATACTTTGGGCGAAAAACAAACAAATTAACAAAATCATAACAGAGATTTTCCATGAAAAATTTATAGTAAATACACGAAAACTAAGTGATTTATTGTCAGTAGGTATACGAAAAAAACGAAAAATAAAAATTGTTTAATTTATAGAAAAATTTAACATTTCGTGGGAATTTTGTGGAAATGATTTCGATAAAATATTTGGGTTAAAAATTAAAATTTACCGCATTTCAATTCGATTCAAGTTTAATCCGGTTCAAATCCGAAATTTATGTACATACATTTTCAATATTTATATAAAAATCATTATAAATTGAAAATACAAATTAAGTATACCGGTGTAAGGTGGTTTACCTTGTGGCATACATACATATGTATATACTATACCCATAGTTTAGCGGTGGTACAGTCAACTCACCTGAAAAGAGAGAAATCATTTTAAGAAATAGTTATCAAATGTGAAAGTGTTCATGATTCATTTTATTTAAAAATATATAATAAATTGTAAAAATTTGAAAAAATTAAAGCACCCAACAACATAACCAGAAAGTGACTGAGTTATCCCAGGATTCCATCGCAGAAAAATTAAAAATTAGCATCAGATGAACAACAGACAATACTATTCTCATCCCATCCCAAGGTTTTGAAAATCATCCCAAAATTTGATATGATCATTTGAAAAATTTGTAATCGTGTTAATTTATATATTCTTGTCGTACGATGTAATAGGCACAACAGGTTCAGAAAGTCATATGATAATGGCCCCATACATAAATTTAGGAGTTTAACTAATGGTTCTTGAGAACCAGAATTGCCGGAATAAAATTCTTGTGTTTTTGACTTGGCATAGTGTTCACTTGCTGTGATAAATCATTCACCAGCCGTATGTTGTAATTGGCGCAATGGTGTCATATGTATATATGGTCCCATAGAGGAAATGCTTATTTGAATTAATTAACCACGAATGCCGGAAAAAGTATCCTTTGTTTTCGACTTGGCATGATGCCCAATTACTGGGATAAATTACATGGCCCCGCATATATGTGATTTTGATTTTGATTAATGGTTATCGAGAACCATGAGTGCCGGGAAAAGTTTCCTTTGTTTTCGACTTGGCATGATATCCAATTACTTTGATAAATCGTTCAATACCTGTCGTATGTTGTAATTGGCTCAATGGGCTCATAATATGTAAGTATATGGCCCCAAGCATGTGATTTGTATTTTTAATTAATGGTTCTCGAGAACCGTGAGTGCTGGAAAAATTCGAAAAATGTTTTCGACTTGGCATGGTATCGACTTGCTATGATCGAACGTTGAACACTATAGCATTATGTTGTAATTAGCGCAATGGGCCCATATATACACGGCCGTATTTCTTATATGGGGCCATATACATTATGATTAAACATATTAGCCCTTTGCGCCAATTACAACATACGGTTGGTGTTCAACGATTTCTCACAGCAAGTGCACACCATGCCAAGCCGAAAACATAAGAAAATTTTTAACGTTTACGAATTTTTCAAATCATATCAAATTTTGGGGTAATTTTCAAAATCCTGAGATGGGATGAGAATAGTGTTGCCTGATGAACATTTTTAATTTTTCTAGGATGGAATCCTGGGATAACTTCAACATTTGAACCAGACTAGCTTGAGACCTGAAGTTAAAAAGAGAGCATGATGATACGATAAGTCATGGAACTTCATGAAAAGACACATATAAAAGCTTCCAAAGAAGCTAATCTAAAATTACGTAGAATCATTACGAAAACTTATATGATCAGTACAACTGTATTGTTATAATATTTAAAAACGGAATTGGAAGATAACTCAAAACTTTAAAATAAAACCAAAACCAATGGAAACTTTTAGGCTATAGAAATCGTAACATGTAATGGATAGGTTTTGCAAACATTCAAAAGGTTAGTTCAAGACAATAGTCGACTTAGCACAACGCATAAAATGAACTACCTAAAAATCCAAGTATGAGGATCAGCTGCAAACAGAGTAAGCCATTTGGAAACGACTGTGGACAACTACGACACAGGTTAGACTATATTCGAAAACCGACAAAATAATAAGAGACTACTATGGTATCAAATCTGCTGAACACTTTATTGAACCAACCGTCAAGCTCAATGAAATACGCCAACTGCGTAACAAAGTTTCAAGCTTGACCACCAAGTCGGTCACAGCTCAACCAAAATATGTAACTCACGTTTGCATATGCTGCCAAAATCGAGCGCTCTAGGTTCACAGCCAATATTTTTCAAAGAGCAAGCAGCACAACAACTTTGCATTCCAAAAATGAAATAATACTAGCCGATCCGACCTATACGACACTTCGGAGCCTATTTACCTTTCATGCGCTGACTAAAAGGGGAAATCATATTATAGATATCAAAAGAGATTACTACTATAAAGGCATAATTCAAAATCAGAATTAGGATGGTTATATATTTAGCATGCTTACTTTATTTAATAAAGCCTGTTGGCAGACAACTTTAAATGAAAAAAAGAAACGGACAAGAAGCGAATTAAAAATCCATATTGATTAAATGGAAGAAACATCAATTTGTATACCTCAGATATTGAGAAAGTTTTAGGCAGATCCACCCAGCGAACAACTAACAACTTTTACAACGAATGTGATATAGATCCTATGTGTATATATACAGATTAAAAACAGCAATATATGGAACAGCTTCTGCGACATATTTGGCTACAAAAACCTTGAATCAATTAGCTAACGAGTTTTACATCGTTGGTGTTCGGACCCAACACAATAAAACGGGTTGGAACCAGTGGCCCAGTCTTCTTTCTGTAGGAAAATACAACTAGGCAATATTAGAAGGTCTTCCAGACGGAGAGAATCTTGACTTCATACAGTTACATTCGACCATACAGTAAAAATCTGGGACTAAAATTCAAACAAAAAATCCTATCAGAATCGTCAACACTATAAGATGGCTAGGACCCGATATAAACCAAATAAAAAAATAAAAATTCCACTTTGGTTAAATTACACTAGTGGAACGAAAATAGAATTACACGGTTTCTGTGATGCCTCTAATCAACGAAATAACTATAAATCTCGCAAAAAAACCAGAGGCGCTCCATCATAATAAAACTAAACGCCGCATTACAATATTATACCATAGCTTTAGAGGTCAAATACGAAATACAACAGTTTTGCTGGACCTATTCAATATTAGTATTAGGTGGGATCAAAGAAAGGCTACAACATCATAAGACGTTCATTGCCAATAGGATAACAGAGATACAAACTAACAACAGCTTATACGTGACTTGGTATGAAGGTTCAAAATTCCATTTAATTCAAAAGACAATAAATCCACTAGCCGAACAGTCTCTAATTAATGTATGTATGTGTTGGTATTTTTTTTAAAAAAAAAGTGTAGTAGAGAACTCACGTTTATCGATTTCATGACGTATTCTTAACAATTAAACATGTTCACTACGACCACATGGTAAATTTTATGCAATGGTTTATCTTTGCATCCTTATAAGCTCCAATTGGTTCAAGAATTACAGGTCATACATCCAATTGATTTAGAAACAGATTTGATGATCGTGCGATAGAGCATGTATCATCAAATCCGACACATTTACCTAATTAACTCTGGAGACGATGGGACTGGTGAAATAATTAAAAATATATGAAATAGTTAGCTTAGAGCTAAATGGGCTCGCTCACGACCGTGAAAGTTTTTTGAAACGAACAGAATAAATTGGTGTTAGTATGCCGAACTTAAAAAACACCCGAGCTAATCCGACACTTTTATACCTAATTGACACTCTGGAGACGATGGGACTGGTGAAATAATCAAAAATGTATGAAATGGGTAGCTTAAAGCTAAATTGGCTCGCTCACGACCGTTGAAGTTTTTGAAACGAACAGGATAAATTGGTGTTAGTATGCCAAACTTAATAAACACCCGAGCTAATCCGACACATTTACCTAATTAACTCTGGAGACGATGGGACTGGTGAAATAATTAAAAATATATGAAATAGTTAGCTTAGAGCTAAATGGGCTCGCTCACGACCGTGAAAGTTTTTTGAAACGAACAGAATAAATTGGTGTTAGTATGCCAAACTTAAAAAACACCCGAGCTAATCCGACACTTTTATACCTAATTGACACTCTGGAGACGATGGGACTGGTGAAATAATCAAAAATGTATGAAATGGGTAGCTTAAAGCTAAATTGGCTCGCTCACGACCGTTGAAGTTTTTGAAACGAACAGGATAAATTGGTATTAGTATGCCAAACTTAAAAAACACCCGAGCTAATCCGACACTTTTACCTAATTGACTCTGGAGACGATGGGACTGGTGAAATAATTAAAAATGTATGAAATAGTTAGCTTAAAGCTAAGTTGGCGCGCTTACGACCGAGGTAGTTATTTGAAACGAACAGGATAAATTGGTGTTAGTATGCCAATTTTAAAAAACACCCGAGCTAATCCGACACTTTTATCTAATTGACTCGCTCCTTACAGTTTGACATTTGCCTGATATTATTTTTCATCAATAAATGGTCAAGTGCCTACACTAAATTTTAATAAAGGATGGCATATATTTTGAACAAAACGTTGTGTTTAATTGCATATTTAAAATAAAAAAAAGTTCATTTTGAAAGACCCAGCATTAGTAAAAATTGTCGTTAGTTCCAAGTATTTAAATCTGAATTGAGAAATTTGTCTTCAAAATTGTTAAATTATCCTTTAAACATTTTAAATCAATAAAATTGTCAGTAACTAATTCGATAATTTAATTTTAATTGCAAATTCAAAATTGGCAAGTTTTCAAATTGATTTTCTATCAATTAAAGGTAAAATATTACCATTTATATAAACTTGGGTATCGAATTTAATTTAGACATTTAGACAAATTTAGAAATAGAAATTTTTAAAATTTAAACAATTTGTCTTCTTAATATTTAATACGATCGACATTATGATCGCCACTTATATGGTTACTGTATATTGTAATTTTTTATATAGATTTAATCTACTTTGCATTCAAGAGTTAATTATAATTTGTACAAGATAAACAGTTCAGCATACTATGTATAAAAAAAATATTTTAAATTTTATTACGGGTTAATGAAGAAGTGTAATTAAATTCAATATGTTTATTTAAAAACAGCAGGTTTTATAATTTTTTTTACGTTAAAACTGCTGTGAGATAAGCGTTTATCTTACTCGAATTGCGAGAGCGATTCATCGAAAAAAAAACCGATGAATTTTATTTTTATTATTTATTTTATATAAATGATTTATTAGACCACAAAGATTTAAGTATTTAAATTATTAAGTTTTGTTTATTAATTTAATAATAAATAATTTATAGATGCCATTGAGTCTCATAACGACAAATATTTTTTTCATATCATCGTATATTATTGAAAAGAATATCAATTTTATTAATTAGTTTTGGCATGTTGGCACGTAATAAATTTTTTCGAATTATGTATCAATATACATATATACATACATATATCGGTTTTATTTTGACACATTTAATTATATTTATTATGTATATAGAATTTAGAATCATAAATCATTGAATTTATGGTCCCAATGTAGTACTATATAGTGTGTGACGCCGGACGACGATTATTGTGTGTATATTATAGTCGTAGCGAATTTTATCAGCTATTTATACAACATACATATGTATGTGTGTATATATTCTAGTTTCTATAGAAATTTCTCCTTTATAACTATGTCATCATAACTATAAAACATTCAAACGATGATGATGATGATGATACCAAGCTATTTCAAGACTCAGACACAAAATTCGCGTTTCATTTCTCAAAATAACATTTTCTGTCTAATCGTGTTTTCAGTTTAACAATGCTTTTCGATAGCGATACAATTATATAATACGAGTGTTTCGTTAATAATTTGCGAACGCATGTGCGTGAACGCAACAAAAACACGTTGGCTATTTTAACGCTTTACAACGTAATGAATCGTTTAGTGGCACATTTAATGAAATATGTACTTGTGGCTTGTATAGAGTACTCAAGGGATGTATAGAATGCTAAAGGCTGCGAGAAAGAACGCGGTGCCTTAAACATAAAAACATGAACTAACATTTTGATTATTTTAATTAAAAATATTTTGAACATTGTTGTTTTTATTTAGAAGACATCGATTGTCAGTTGAGAGAATGTTGCTATTCTTGGCCTCTCAGACAATTGATTCTAGACAATTTACCTTTTGTAAGCTAGGCTAAGTCGACTAAAATCTGCTACTTGTTATTTTATAAAATTCCTCGACACCATATTTTAATCAACCTTTCCTTGCACTCATATAGAAACACACGAAAAATTTCGTGCATCAGTGCTACGCAAATTTTCGTGTGTTTTACCATGTGAGTGCTTGGTAAGGTCGACTAAACATTGGTATCGAAATTTATTTTGAATTTTATTAATTTTCATTTACTATAATTTATGAATTATTTTAAATTTTGGATTACATGATGTTGGTTTGCACAATCTTAAATCTATGTTGCCTATGATTTAGAGGCAGCTGGTGATATGTGGCAGATTTAATTAAAAATGAATCTGATTATTGAAAATGATCAATTGTTCTAATTCTGAAATTCTGAATTGGAGAAAGTGAATATTTTGTTCTCTTAAAATAGTTTAATAATTTGGTTCAGTTTTGAGTCCAGTTTAACAATACCACTTAGCCATGGATACATTTTAAGAAACAATTTTTTTTTGGTAGTGGGGAAAATTTGATTTGTTGGAAAGGAAAATATATTTTTTAACTTAGAACTTTTTTACTTTTCTGAACGTAAGTGTGTGTACAGATAATTACGGTGGCATTTTCGATCATTAGTTTAGTATCGTTCAATTATGAAAATCTTACATTAAGACGATTGGTAAATTTTCATGGACCCATAAGATTTTCATGGACCCATAAGAATCATATTATAGACCCCTATAAGATAATTTTAATGAAATAATTTCTCTTTTCATATAGTACACTAGCTGCATGTCTTAATCTAACTAAATCTTTAAGCAACGAATGTCACAATAAAATAAGCGTATCTTGTTACATATAGAGCACATTTAATGCAGTTCACCACCTTACTGAAACTCAATTGAATTTATTTACAACTTATTTAAAATTTATGAAACCGTTAATACCTCTTAATCGTGTGACTAAATTTAGCGATTTTTCAATTTGAAACTAAATTTTATTTATTAATTCAGAATTTATTAATTAATTATATAATGTTTTTGGCGAAATACGAATTTAATGTACTTATACATTAAATAAGCATCATTGACTTAACTAGCCAAAACGCAAAGAATTAACAATGCAATCAGGAATGAGCGTTTACTCGTCATCTATTATGTTCTACGTCGCCGTGTCGACAACCAGTAGACAACGAAAACAACGTCGATAATGTAGACAATTTCATGGAATAATTTTGTGAACTAATTCTAAACTAGGGTGGCCAAATTTTTTAGGTGATAATTTAATAAATCATTAAATTAAATGGTAGAATCAAGGTAGCTGCATAGAAAAGCAGCTCGCAAAGTTCGGAAATATGGCACAACCATGATAAAAATCTTTACAATAAAATTATAACTTCCATTAGACGGTGCTATAAAACTGAATACATCCCGTTCCACGGTAAGACGAATTTAAATTCGGGAAGGCTAAAAAGTATCGCGTTATTAAGAGGGCAAATCGTTCAGATAAACAGAACTTAACGTGCCAGGCTACTCTATGACAATCTTTTAACAAAATTTAGTGAATGTGTTTTGGTGGATGAGGAAATGTGCGTGATATTGGATTTGAAACAGGTTACCTGATGCCAAATTGTATAGGTCTTGCCTAAAATAGTGACAATGCTTCCGCTAACTATAAGCTTCATCAATTTAGATAAATATGGAAACAGTATTATGATAACAAGAAATTTGCAGTTGTATACTCAAGTGCCATGCAGTGACAGTTTTAGGATGAGCGAGGAAATGAGCAATATTTCATGCGATCCAATTTTTAGTTTGCAAGGTACAAATATATATAAATACATTCTTAGTTAATTAGGGAATGTAGTGTCGTAACAACAAGAAATTCGCAACGTGGCAGCCTCACGGTGGTTTTTGTTCTCGTACTCTCGAAGGGGCTTTTGGAAATTAAACCAGAGTGGGCAGCATTTTAATATTGAACAAGTTAAATTAAAAATGAGAATACAATCGATATATATATAGATATATATATATATATATATATATCTATATATGTATAGATATATTTTTAGATATATTTTTATAATAATTTTTACAATATGTATAGATATATCTGTACATTTCGATTTTAAAAATCAGTATTAATATTGTGCCAAAAAATTGATAACAAATAAAATAACTTTTCGATAGGGTGTGCTGGATCCAGTAGAGTAGCTAGGTACTCTCAGCATTCACAATTAGTGGCAGTGAGAATAAAAATATATAATAAACCCACAATTCATTCTAAATAAAATTTCTTGTTCCTTCCGTACTAAAATTTTCAAAAAAAGAATGGTTTGATTTCGAAATTTCGCAAAGTACGCAGCCGTTAGAAAATAGTAATATTTCTGATATAACTTCTTTGATATAAAACGTCCTCATAACGAATTTTACTTTCAAATTAAAATCTACGCAAATAAAATGGCTTAGGTGTAGTATCACGCACCAGCACCACTTTTATTCAACCTGTTTTCCACCCTTAAGAAGTATAAAATCCTATACGTCCTAGATATTTATCGTTCACCATAAAGTGGTACCATTGATGTTGACTGTTAGCCTAGAGTAAATATTAAACTATAGAGTTTTCCGTAAAGTATAGTACACTTAGATAGTGATTAAATGCAGTAGAGGTCTGTGGATATTAAACCAGAGTGAGCAACATGTAGAAGCCAAAATGATAAACAAACACCAGCACAATAATAAACGAAAATATTAAAATTTCCCGATACCAAATTTTATTCGAACTTTTCGAGCACTCACATATAGTAAAACGTACAAAAAATTATCTTGCATGAGTGCCATGGAATATTTTGTGTATTTTACCTTGTGAAGTCGTCTAAAATATTTTAAATCGAATTTTTTTTTTTTTTTTAAAAAAAATCTTGACACAAAATTTTAATCGATCTTTCTATACACTCATATAGAAAACACACGAAAAATTGTCTTGCATCACAGCTAGACAATTTTTCGTGTATTTTACTATGTGACAGTGGGCCAAAAATTTGTATCGAATATCATTTTTTTATCAATTTTCATTTGTGATAATTTAATTTAAAAATCAGAAGAGAAAAAAGTTGGAAGAGATATACATTTTTTTTTATACATATTTCTGGGTTAAGAGGGGCCCTAGCAAAAAGTATGAGAGGGGCTATTATTTGAAGTAAATTTCTTAATAAATAAATTATATCACCAAAGAAAAGATTGACTAGATGATTTGAATTAGGTATACAAAGTTAACTGGTTCTCCAGAATACCGCCTATGCTTAAAACCTTCACTGGCATCATGTTTTTGTCACATTCTTATTTTATTTCAACATATATTTTCAAAATTATAGTGTTATTTCCGATTTAGTTTGAATCATTTTTTAATTTCTTCTTATGGCTCAACAATAGATCGGACTATTACAAAATATAACTGCGGGAACTGGAGCAGTTTGTTTCAAATCGCTAATATATCGTAGATTGTTGACATTGTCTTAACTATCGCTGTCAACAAAAAATATATATTGCCAAGTAATCTACGTAACATTTTACTAGTCGACAACCGCGTAGATTATACGGCGTAATCTATACCTTGCTCATCACTGAATGCAAACAAAAATTAGTGGTTCAACAACTCACTTTAATAAAAAAAGATAGCTGTTGATTAGTAGACCTCCGAATAAATTAGTGGGTAGTACATTTTGCCACTTTTAATTGTCTTCAGTAGAACAAATTTGGCAAAGAACGGTATGCAAGATTCGATTTAATGATTAATTCGAGAAAAAGGTATCGATTTTTGATCAATGTTCCGAATATTTGAATAGTCTCACGCTTGAACAGCACTACGAAATTATTAAAATTCATAGACGACTTCGTGACATATATGTCGCACATAATCGTCCATCTGAGCAAGCCATCCGTCGAACTGTAGATAGATTTCGTACCACATACTCTCTAGAGGATGCAATAACATCAACAAGTCGAAGGAATGTGCGTACTGAAGAGAGTATCGCCGCTGTAAACAAAAGTGTGGAAGAAGATCCAAATTTATCGATTCGTCGTCGTTCGCAGGAATTGGGGCTTATTCAATAATTTTTTGTTTGAAAATATTAGCCTCCAAGGTCGTGCGATTTGACACCTCTCGACTATTTCCTGTGGCGCATCGTGAAGTCACTGGTGTATGCTGATAAACCAGCAATAATTGACGCCTTGGAGGCCAGCATTGTTTGTGTTATTCGTGACATACGGCCAGCAGTGCTCGAAAAAGGGCTTAAAAACCCCCTTTATATCCATTCTATCCGAACCATTTTTCGATGAAAAGTTTATATGTATATGTACATATGGATACAAGAGCCAGGAAAATGTTCGAGTATTGACAATTTTGGAGGTCTTTGTATTTTCGCAGTTCTCTCAACGTTGTAAAAGATTTATTTTAATCCAGAAAATGTCTGAAATTTGTCTGAATTTGATTTTGCCTTCAAAGTTACGAAATTTCAACGGAAACCAAAAAACTTCAACTTATTTCTCTCTTCAAATAACAACATTTAGCTGATTTTCTGTCAAATGTGCAAAGTTCAATTGAGTAAAAATTAATTAAGTAAACAGCAACATTTCTTTTGGTGATGGGTCGATTGCTCGTTCTGTAAATTATTTTGTTAATACATTTATTTGAACTGGATGCCACACATAATTTGAGGAGATAAAGAATAACCAACCACTAATTGTTTCTCATACGTGATAGAAAATAATTGCGGAATTATTTGCAAGTGCACTTATACCACTTGTGGCTAATCTTCAAAACGGTGCCAATTTTTTTTGTTAAATTTTAATGTTATATAGAATGTGCTGGTGGAAAAATTAGAATGGAAACACTTAACTTAGTTGTATAGGTGCTTATTTAATTATGGTGTGAATAGGGTCATGAATATAATGAACAAACCTTTAATTCATGTGGTGTCTTTTCCAATGTGATAAACATTGGGTTGGGTTATCTAGGCGCAATATTATTGTTACATAATTGTGTTTTGTAAGATTAAATTTTTCAAAATTCTGGTTTCGAGTTGTAGTTTTTAATTCCAGCGCCATAGGCCTTATTCTTGAAACTCGTGAGAAATTCCCTATACAGGGATATCTGTCAGAATTTATTTGCTAACGTTTAGGGATTCCTTTCCTCCTATATATACTGCTCGTTATGTTCTCTAACAAGGTATTCGTTATGTGATTTCTATTGATCGTTGATCTGAACTATCTGCGGAAGATTTTACTGTAGAATATATTACACTATCTTAAAGGCATTCTGTGTCACCCAAACAAAAGAAAGAACAGATCATAAAAAATGGGATCATAATCTGGGAGAAAGGCGAACTTATTCCTAGATTGTTTTTCCTAGATTATGTGTATCGACTATACGGAGATATTAAATTTTTAATATTTAAATGTCGAATTTTCTAGATTCCAAAATTATCACATCGAAATTTATCCAAATTCATAAATCTGTTTCCTTAAATTAAAATTACTGGGCTAAATAAAAGTTCGATTTTAAAATTTAATTCCAAAATTCGATGTACAAGTTTCATGTCGAATTGATGCGTCGAATTGAAGTTTAAACATTTGACGAATTTAAATTCGAATAAGTGATTTTGATTAAACATAATTTTTTTGATATGAATTTCAAAATTTTTGATAGAGTTTTTAATTGAATTTTAGAAATTTTCCATGAAAAATTGAGTGTGAAAATTGAAGTTTTGTAAAATTTTTTAATTCTGAAATATTAAAGAAAAAAATTAAAAGAATTCATCAACTGAAATTTGAATATAGTTTGATTCGGAAAATTAGCGAAATTGAATATAATTTTAATAGATGATAAAATTATGTAAATTTTTAAATAACCTAAAAATTTTAAATCTGAAAATAAAAAAAACTTTTAAATAAATTTGGTCAAAATATTACGTTCAGTGGTTGAGCCAACGTAATTCAAAATATGACCTTCCCAGTTGCCTCGGATAACAACAAAATTTTTATGTAATCGTATATTGCCCAAATTAATTTCCGCCGAATAGAAATGTAATATTTTCCTTTGACGTTATATTCTATTTCCAAATAATATTGAAATTAAATGCATTCGCAATGACGTACAGTATAGTAACTTAAATTTAATCCGCAAATAATAATAACACAAATTAATGACCATAACGTTTATTTAAAAACTAAACCATATCCGTTTACATAAAAACCCAGCACCAGAATTAAATAAAATTTAAAAAAATAAATGTATAATTTTACAGGTCGAATGTGTGTATATATATACTTATGGATGTATGTATCGAAATCGAACAGAATCACAAAAAAAAAAAAAATTCGATGTGCGCGAGCTGTGAAAAACAAATAAAATTGAATTATTTATAATGATTTTGTTTGTGTTATATCCGAAATATTTGCATGCACAGAAAGTATGGCATCATCACCGGATAATAATGTAAACATATAGCCGTTTTATTTGTGCACATATAACATTGTTAAAACTCTCAAGTCTCAACATCGCGCATCGTTGGGAAAATTGAAAAATTCATTCATCAAATTTATTTATTGTGCTGATGATAACACCGAAATGAATTATAATATTGATGCGGTGCAATGGAAATGTATTTTTTTTAGTAAGACCGTATGTCTTGTCGGCACCTCTATATACCAATTTGTTTTATTCTTGTGGGATATAGCGTGCGTGCGGCTGACTCATATCATTGGTCATAGTTTACGCGCTTATTTATTGTCTAACAATAACATCATGTCGAATTGATTTATTAGTCTGGCGATTAAAAAAAAAATCATCGAAAAATCATCAAATCCATGCACGAATCACCCTGTTTGTATAGTATACCTCAATACACATAATATATTAATCCATCGAAATCGAAATTATATTTTTTTTTTAATTACATGACATCAAGCTATTTAAAATTAGATTGATTCACATATATACATACCACATACATACATATATCGAAGACAAAACTAATTAATTATTTACAATAATTAATCCAACTAAAAATGTATCATGATCATGAGCGCGCACATATTATATCGATATTGAATTTTATTACCTTGCGCACCCACACCACAAATCTACAAAATTCGGGAATCTGTGCGCGAATCACAATTTTGTACATTTTTTTTTTTATGTTTTTAAATAAAATTTCTAAATAAAACGATTTTAGCTTAAAATAATAGATTAGATAAATTTAAATTTGGTAAATTGACATTGATGATGAAGTGAAAATACCAAAAAAAAAAGAAAAGTTAATTTTAGATAATAATTAAAAAAATTAAAGATTTTTTTTTTGTTTCGTTAATTTTATAAATATTTTATTTTCTAAAAATATATAATTAAAGCAATATAAATTCTTTTTAAACATTGTTTTTTAAAAATTATATAGTAAAAATGTTTACAAAGAAGACAGACATGGTGTTGATATTATCAAAAAATTAATTTGGGATAAAAAAACATAAAAATGTTACGTCAATTGGAATTAAAATTTTAATATTGAACATATGATGCTGGATCACAAGGTTTTTGTATATAACCTTTAAATCGCCAGACATTTCGAAGTCAAGGATTAGTTTATTTTTGTTATGCGGAATTGTATACAAAACATAGTTCAAATGAGGTGATATCTAAACGTCAAGGGGAATCATTGAAACAATTATATAATTATGTGTCTGTTGATTAGACAAAATCTTGTAAATGCAAATAAAATTTTATTTAAATAAAATTTTAAAAGATTAATGTATCGTTAAAATATTTAATACATTCTTATAAAAATGCTTGTACATATTTGTAATTGTAATGGCTGGTTTATATTCAATCTTTAATCTTTTTTCCCAATTCTATTCCTAAATCAAATATGTCAATAAAAGAAGATAGCTATATGCTTCTAAATGGAAAAAATTAATAGGTGTGGAAAAGACAACTATGTTATATAAAAAAATTCACAATTTGGTTGCGAACTTTACAAAAAATGACAAAATATTGAAAAAAAGACGAACCCGTTCATCTTTTTTCTTGAAAAAGACAATGTTTATTTGGCTATGCCTACTTTCTTTTTTCATGCAAATCATATGAATGTACTTGTTTCTCATACGTCCATTTTATGGAATAGAGAAAAAGATTGAATGTAAATCAGCCATAATGAAGGAAAAGAGAACAATAAAATCGTATGGATTTGGCGGAAGCAAACAACGGATAAATGTTCATGTTGAAAGCGTATGCGGATGATCTAAAATTATAACATGCAGTTACTCTCATATAGTATGGAAGACCGTTAAACTGTTTTGACGAGGCGTCTAACAATGCCAACGATAGCTTACAATTTTTAATTAACCGAGTAATGGAAAAGCTTTGATAATAATTAGGGCGTTGTTTTAATATCATAACACTCAATGATGTTAGAAATTAGACATTTACGCAATAAGAAAATTAAGGAAAATAATTTAAATACTTCCGCTGATATCGCAGAAATTCAGATCGAAGTGACGAGAAGGCCATTTCTTCCAACATGCTATAGTATTATTAAAGTTGGCTGGAACTTAAGCAGGTTCCGCACTCAATGCCACTCTGGGCCCATGGTGCAAAAAATTTATAGTATATCCTGACAAAAAAAATTTTCGGGCCCTGGAATTTCATGACCGAAGGAAGTAGTAGTTTTTTAACAAAATTATTAAAAGTTTCTTGTTTCCAAAATAAATATATAGTTAATTTTGCAGATAAAATAATTAGGGCGTTATTTTAATTGCAAAAAAAGAATGATTTTTTTATATTTAATTTATATTTGGTGGGAACAGGTTGCGTATCACTACATACTTTTAAGCGACGGTGGCGCCATTTTAAATAAAGCGGTATTTTAAAGAACTAATTTATAATTTGTGATAAAATAACAGCAAATGTATTATTTTGGTTTGAGTGTTTGCTAAATAAAATTTAAAATAGCCGTTTGCATATAATATTTATCTGAGTCTTCGCTAAATAAAGCCATCTCTTGTATTTTTACTAAAATATGTTTTTATAAGTCAAATTCAAATCTATTTTAATTCAAACTCATACTAAAATTGGGAACTCCTCAAAGCCGCTCATCATTGGACCCTTCTGCACAAAATCTATATGTGAATATCAACATTTTCAACGGAACATCATTATCGGGTCCTAATGAAAAGAAATGTTTCAGGGAGCGTAGGAGCGGAGATCAGGAAATATGTCGGGACTATAGGAGCCATTTGGCAGTCTTTTTGTTTGAATCTGTAATATTTCATTTAGGTACATACGTACATACTTAGGTACTTAGGTACATAAGGTTTCGGGGGGGGGGGGGGGGAGGGGGCGGATCAGCAAGCATGTCGGGACTATAGGAGCCATTTGGCAGTTAAACATTTTTGTTCGAATCTGTAATATTTCATTTAGGTACATACATTGTACTTGGCCCGATTCATAATTATTTTCATTATTTCGCTGTGCTTTTCTTTTTCGATAAATTGTGTACATAAATATATTAATCATTTAATTAAGTTTTCTACAAATAAAACCGAAAATAAAAAATATTTTGTCGCTCTTTATCATACATTTAAAAAAAAGTAATAATGCATTACATAAATAATGCTTATTATTTTGCACAAATATCTTAGAGATGGCATTATTTAATTACAACATTTTTGTATTTTCTAGTTAAATTAATAATCACTTTAAACAAAATGTCGCTATTTAGTAGTTATTAAAAATTCTACTGTATACAAAAATGTCGCGACAGTCGAGTGATACGCAAGGCTAGCCGAATTCAATTTAAAAATTGTAAATTTCTGTTTCAAAAGATACCAAAATTCAAGAATTCTAACTTCAAGAAATATTTACTAACAATATCAAACCTGAAATTACAAAATAAAATTTTCAAAATTCGATTCGATATGTAAAATTTTGAATTTTATTGTATAACATAACAAAATTCCTAAAATTTCAATATAAATTCAATGTGAGAATTTAAATTCAGATTTGTAAAATTAAGTTAAATTTCATTGAAATTTACCAATTCAAAATATTTAAAATTTTCAAAATTTTACTATGTCGAATAATACATAAAAATATTGATTTCAGATTTTCAAACGAACGGTTTACAAAATTCTTCTGTTCGTTTGCCCTTCGTGCTACAAATTATATCAAAAATCAACACTGAACTATACGAAAAGTGATACATTTTCGACTAACGTTGGCCGTTAAATAGTTATTTATATAAATCAACCAATTTTAAACTTTCATTGAAACTTTCTTTACAATTTCATACATTTTAATTTTTCAAATTCCAAATTGGATTTGAAAACTTTTTGTTTTAAACATAAAAATGAGTTAGTTTTGACTAGACCAACGGAATGCCGCAAGGAATATCTAAAAATCATTGTTCTATTACACATTGTTAAACCATTAGGAAACGTATTTGACAATTATTCATGCACAAATACTCTGGGGCATAGGCTCAATGCTTAAATTATATTTTTAGACAAATGCCAGACGGTTTTCAGAATTTCAAAATATTATTAATACAATTTCAATTTTAGCTGCTTTTCAATCGACCACCGCAGGTACTTATAAGTGCTGATAATGTGTCTCATTTGACGATACTGTTTGTAGCTATATACTCCTAATAAAAATTAGAGCAGTTAATTTAGCAAAGACTAAAACTATTTTTTCGATTATATCATTATGAATGAGATTTCGAATGAGTATATTAACGAACAGAAGATTTGTAATGTCTGTTGATTAGACAAAATCCTCTAAATGCTAATCCAATTTAGTTTAAACGAAATTTTAAATAGATTAATGTATCGTGAAAATTATTTAACGGATTTTTATAAAAATGCTTGTATTTGTAATTGTAATGAAGGAAAAGAGCACAATAAAATCGTATGGATTTTGCGGAGCAAACAACGTATACGGATGATCTAAAATTATAACATGCAGGTACTCTCATATAGTATGGAAGACTGTTAAATTATTTGGACGAGTCGTTTAACAATGCCAACATCTAGCGTTTAACGATAGCTTAAATTTTTTAATTAACCGAGTAATGGAAAAGCGTTAATTGTTTGCATAACATTTGGCCGATATGTGGTGCATATTGAACAATTCCAGCTTAAAATTAAAGATACATAGTTCTAAATCTTGATTACAAATAAGAATTTTGTTAAAAAATATAAACGACCATATATATATATATACAAATGGGCGAAGATAATAATTAGGACGTAAATATAAAAAGTTATTCTTAGTTTGAAACAAAAATAACGCCCTAATTTTTTTTATCATTAAAAAAATAATAACTAGCTAATTATTTTGGAAACACGAAACTTTCAATAATTTTGTAGACAAATTACTACTTGCTTTAATATTTCGAAATCTCATTCATAATGATATAATCGAAAAAACGGTTTTTGCCTTTGCTAAATTAAATTGGTCATAAGTGCTATACATTTTTATCATAAGTATACAGTTTTGAAAATTAAACCGTTTGGTGGATTAATTAAAAAATTATACATTTATAAGACACATTATCAGCACTTATAAGTTTGCGGTGGTTGATTGGAAAGTAGGTAAAATTGAAATTTTATTAACAATGGCGTTTGTCTAAAAATATAATTTAACCCTTGTGCCTATGCCCTAGAGTATTAGAACTTATTCATATTTTAAAAGCGTGCACGAATAAATGTCAAATGCGATTCCTAATCGCTCAACAATAGAACATTTTTGATTTTTCATGATTTTTAGATTTTAGAATTTCTACGCGACGATTCCATAGAACACGATTGACTCATTTTTGGTTTGACTAACCAGAGACCCAATTTACGATGAATATAAATTTCCACTTTTTCAACAAGAGAACTGCCAAAAGAATCGACACTAAATAAATATGCGCTAACGGCATATTAGTTAGATGTAAAGTACCCGGAGAAACACTTATTAAAGGGTCAGAATGATAAGGTATTTGATTTTCTCCTATAACCCAATTAAATACTTAAGGATTGGTCGAATTCAATGACTTCATAGGAAACAAAAACATTTTTAAAATTTTGGTCGATAAAAATATAATTGATTCAAACGTGTTTTGGAAAACTGCACAAATTAAAACTTCTGAAATTTTTACGCTAGCAAAGAAATTGCTTAAAACTTATCACAAAAATGGCACCAACGATCACTATTATTGACACACAAAAACCGCGTCAACAACGAATGTTGACGTTGACCATGGTTGACGTTGTACATCTCAGTTTTAGACTTTTAAGTTTTAGGTCACCGAAACGAACGATATTTAACCATACATCACATATGATTAGAGCTATTTTCAGTTGGGATATTTCTGATATTTACACCGTTGGAGCGATTGATGACAGATCAAAGGGCCAGTAATGGCCTTTAAAACCTGTTATACTAATTATTTTTCCCCTTTGTGTTTTAATTATACTTGAATGAACTAATTCGTCTAATTAGAAAACGTACACATATAAACATATTTCGGATTAACTTTACGTGTTTGTACAAACATGTTTGTTTAGTATGTTACAGGATACAAATGGCCTTTCTTTGCACAGCATACAAATTACTGTCCTACGTTATATTGGGTAGAATCACCACTCCAGCGGAAAGCCTGGTTAATGACTATCAAGGAGGATTTCGTCCGAATCGATCAGTCATTGATCAAGTTTTTTCGCAACGGATGATTCTATCTAAATACTATGAGAAATCCATCTTTGTTCATCAGGTGTTTCTGGATTTTCGGTAGGCCTATGAATCGATCAATCAAGAGAGTTTGTGGTCTGATATAGAATACAAAATTGGTACGATTAGTTTTCAGCTTCAGTTGGAGGTTCAAATATTTGGGATCTCTTATCACTTACGATAACAGTGTGGGTGAGGATATTAAGGTGCGGCTGGCAGCTGGCAGTCGAGCCTTGTATCCTCTAAGGTCACTGCTAAAATCTAAACATTTATCAAGTGCCGTGAAGCTAAAGCTTTACAAAGCGTTGATCAGGCCCGTTGTTATGTTTAGATGTGAAAGTTGGGCGCTGACGGATGAGTACGAGACATGGCTCCTTACATTTGAGAGAAGGATGATGCGTGTGATTTACGGGCCAAAACGCGAAGTAGATGGTACATACCGAGCTCTATACAATACCGAGATTATGAAGGGATGAAGATCCCCGATCTGAAAAAATTGAATATTATTATTATTATGTATGAACAAGTCATTAAAGATAAATTCTTTGTTCTCAGCAAATATCTCAAGATTATCAGGAGACAATTACTGTTTGTCAAATGGGAATTTTTTGGGGCTCTTAAAATTAATTGAAAATAATTTAAATTTCTAAATAACCATCTAAATGTGATTTAGAAAATCCTTTTATAGTATATCGTTATAACCAGCCCAGGTGATGTTGTACAAAACTTTTAATCTCTAATCCATATCTATAAAAGTCCACGAATACTTGTCAAATAAAATTCCATTTTAATATTTTTATTGTATGCTAAAAAAAGTTATAAATTGTAGTTTTATTTCACAAATATAAGAGTATAATTTATTACTAGTAAGTAACAGTTTTATTGACTTCAGGTATATAAATTACAGTTCACAATTAGTTAGTTTCATTTTATCACATTTTCAGACGAACATGCGAGTATATAATACTTATAATAAAAAATAAAATAAAATAATAAATTAAGTAAGCATAAAAGCAGTTAGTATTAGCATCTTTCCTTACATCCCAGATTTTTGCATCTAAATGCGGAATGATATGCTTGAAATTGAGGTAAATGGTCAACCCTATCAAAACGAGCTTCTGTTTCTGGTCGGTGTTCCATAGATCGTACAGTAGGTCCTGGTTGTTCTAAATCCGCCTCTGAGCAGCTTAACTTTATTTTACAGTTCTTGGACTGAAAGGCATTGATCTTAGTTAGACACCATCCTAGTTTTAATTTAAAATCTTTCAATGATAATATGTCTGGTTTTTAATTTAAATTAAGATTACAATTTTAACGAGATAATATAAAATGAGTTTTTCTAAATTATGTCCAGATTGTCTTATAAAATTTTTAATTATATTCTCAATTGTTATTTTAGACGGCTCTAATAAATTCGCTTTTGACATGGAGTAGTATTGCCTCCTGATAATCCTGGGATATTTGGTGTTTGCGCAACAATTCAAGTATATAATTCTGAAAAAATTGGGTTAATAATAATTCATCAATCCGCAAGAAGTCATCAATTCATTTCTGCAGCTCGTTACCAATGAAAACGCTACTGTCTACAATTTCAGCGTTCATTATCGGTAGACTCAATCAAAAGCATATAGTAAGAGCATTGTTAGATAGTGGCTCGCAGTCTAACCTTATATCAGAGGGTTGCGTTCAACGGATTGGCTTACCTAGGAAAGCAGCTACATATGTTATCAACACTATTGGGTCATCTAAGGCTGGATACAAAAGGGTTGTACAACTATCAAATTGTTGTCCATTCATAATCATAATCCTGCGGTTTTAATCACTACCGAAGCATTAATTCTTCCGAAATTGGCATCAAAACTACCACTGGCGCCATAGTTGAGAAATTTGAACCTCGCTGATCCTCTTGTCGGATCACCAAACGACATTGGCATTATATTAGGAAATGATGTATTAATAGCAAGTGCTTCTTTCGGAAAGGAAGCAACTCGAAGACAAATTGATCGCGTAAAATACGATATTTGGGTGGATATTGGCCGGAGGGATGTTACAGCATCACCATTCACCAATAATTCAAGGTTACCATACCACATCAAAGAATTTAAATATTTGTTCGCAGATTCTCGAGCGATTTTGGAAAATTGAAGACATTGTAGAGCCAACATCTAACAAGAAATCAGAAATACATAAATGCGAAGAACACTATGTTAATACCACCACAAGATCATCCGAAGGGCGGTATATTGTGAGATTGCCGTTTAAGAAGGCGCCAGAGTCATTTGGCCATTCGTTGCATAATGCGACCAAGCGACTATTAAGTATGGAGCGCAGATTTGGCAAAAACAACATTGAATGATATACTAGAATGCGGTACAACTATTCAAGATGATTTAGCTATCATTATCTGCCGGTTTCGTATCACACAAATCTCAATTGTGGCTGCACAACAAACGTATCGCCAGATACTCATACATCGGAATGATTGACACTACCAACGAGTGGTTTGGTAGGGAGCATGTGAATCAAGATATTGAACATTTCCGGTTATTGATAGTGACATATGGTGCTCCTGTTCTATTACGTACGGTGCATCAGCTTGCTGACGATTACAAGGACCAGTTTCCCGAAGCATCTGAGATATAGAAACGAGACTTCTATGTCGACGACATGATTACGGGTATAGTAACAGTCTTCAAGGTGCAAAATTCATTTACCATCAAATGTCACAATTAGTGCACTATGGCGAAGGGCGGATTTACATTGAGAAAATGGCATATTCGAAGGAACTTATGCAAACCATTCATCCAACTATCCGAAATCAACATGGCTGTTAGGTCGAATAACCACAAATCATGAATATCCAACTGATAAGCTGGTGAGAGTTGCATCCGTTAAAACGATGAATGGCGTATATAAAAGACCGGTAATCAAGTTAATTCCACTGCCATTAACTGATGAAGAAATGAAACCCCGCATATCGGGACTTGAATTATTCAGGCTAATGGATTGTATCGCATACTTGTTTCAATGTAATTAATTATTAATTAATATCATCTCTGACTGTTATATCTTTAAAACTATTGATGCGAATTAATCCAATTTTGCAGTATGTTTGACCAACAATTCAAGAAAATTGGAATAACATTGAGTTATTTACCTGTACATCAAATGTCCAACATACAATTACAAATTCATTATGGTAATTCATTTGTCGGTAAAGGGTATGTTGGTACAATTTATAGCTATTTTTGTAAAGTTTTTTTTAGAATGACGGTACGTTGGTCATTCGTGTTTTTGCTCTTGTCAATCGATCACCACAATACAAGCAAGAAAATTAAAATAAAACAAGCATTAATTGATGGTAAATATTCTAATAAAAAACAAAGAATTTTGTAAATTAAAATAAGTTGTGTTCGGTGTCATATCTTTACTTATTGCCCGAACATTTGGTGAGCAACGAAAAATTAAGCTCATTGTATAGATAGGTTTGTGTGATAAAGTCACACATCAGATATTTTTTCATATAGCTTAATTAAAGCCGCCCCTTTATTGTACACAAAAACTAGGGCATTGAATTTTGAAATGCTAAAACTATTCGAGATTATTGCTGTTGTCTATATTACGCGGACATTGTCGTGTACTTGACGATAAATATTGTGAAGAATGGACATTAATATTCAGTAAAGAATATGACATTAATATTCAGTAAACTAATCGAGCATTCGAAATTCGTATACAAATTAAGAATGTCCTTTCAATCAGATAATTTTTAATTTGATGATTTTTAAATTTAAGGATTTAGATGTTGTAATAATTTATGATATTGGTTTCCATATAGAATTCTCATATTTGAGTTCGTTTGGATGCGCTAATAAAAAAAAATGTTCGTTACACTTATACAATGCATCTGCAAAGTGTCATTTTATTTTTATATGGAGCCAAATGTAATCCATCTAACATACCTTCTTCAAATCGCAACAACTTAATTTAATTTTTATTTTTTCCTCACCGGATTTTTTTTTCTTTGATTCCATTGCTTTGCAAAGATAATAGCAAACCAAAGGCAACACTAAATTACTTTACCGCACAAACTTATTTTATAATTGAATTTAATCACATAATGGAACATCAACAATGGACAACTGCACTAATTCTAATACTAATCGTTTTAATCGAGATAATTAATCTTTGAATTTAACAAACTTATGCAAATAAGCAAATGTCCACTCCATACAAAATGTGATTGAGTTGTGCCATGCTATTGGTCAAACTTTCTTGTTTTGTTTTTAAAAATATAAAAATTCCTTCGAAAATAAACAAAAAAGTCAACGTGTACTAGATTTGATTTTTTTGCTTCAATATTTCTCGATGGGCATCAGGGATGGGTATTTAAGCGTGATCAATGAATTTCTACGTCGAAGTACCGTCAATCCGTAGACAGTGTAGATATCGTAGACGCAACGTAGACAATTTGTTGAAAACGTCGTTACTGTAGACGATTGATATAGAGGGATTTAGTGAACTTGTTTTAAATTACGATCGCCAGATTTGTTTTTAGTTTAATGCGATTCGGTGGGACGGTGTTATAATTTTTTTCAATTCATTTTAATCTTTTTTTAATTATGGTTAGGTTAGAAACGTTCTAAATTAAAATATTTTCATAATCTATCCTTAGCAAATTTAGAATTATGTACATTGTAATCAAAATTAGTTTTGTCTTTTAATCTGTTATAAATTTTTTTGATTTCAAAACTATAGGAAAGATAAAATTAAAACTGAGATGGTCAAAGTGTTATTTGTCATATACGGGTTAACTACGGAATCGCTATTTATAAAACAACTTTGGCTAGACCAGATAATTTTAAAGGTAATTAACATCGGTTCTAACTAAAGACAAGATCCATTGCAAAATCTTACCAACAAATTTTAAGAAATTCCTTAAATAAATTTTAAATTTGGAATAAGTTAGAAATAAACTAATTTAGAAATCGTATTGAAACTGTAATGGATTGGAAAGATCAAATCTTTAAATAATAATCTAATGACCTAAACTAAAATAAAATCGAAAGCATCTAAAACCAAGATAATTCGGCAGATCTACTGCTGAACTTTTAAATTATCTTTAACATATTAAAATACATTGTGAAATCAATGAGCATCCCCTAAGCAACAGCGTACGGTATCATGTTAACGACTAGATGCACATGCGACTATACATTTGTTTTATAATGGTTGCCCAAAATACCGAGCAGATGGAAAGAGATGCCGAGGAAAAATAGCAAACGTAACATATGGTTTAAATCGAAGGTGGGGATAAAAATGACCGCTATTCAAAATTCAATTTAATTATATTTATTGGAATTTTAGTACATATTAAATTATAATTTTAAGTGAATTTTTTAAAGTCAAATTCAAGTGGACTTGCACTATGCGGAGATGAGTTAAATTTTAAACAAGTTTTGCAGACTTTTTAACGGATTGATTTCGCAAAATTTGAGTCAATTTAAATATTAATTAAAACTGAAACATTGAATAGAAAATAATTTTTTGTTATATTTCATTGAGTAGAATTAGAATTATATATTTTGAGTGGAAAATACAATTTGTACTATGAAGTTGAGATTTATAGATTATTTGAGTGAAATTTAAATTATAAATATTTACTCATATTTGAGTTTGCATAGACTTCGAAGTACATATATATTTTTTGAGTGGATTTGCTTTAGCAAAATTCAAGTTGAACAATGTATTTGAGCCATAATCTTTAATGGATTTTAGATGAAGTGTAGAGGGAAAATAAAGTAATTTTTCAAAATTTAAGTTCATTAAAAATTTTAAATTGTGTTAAAAATCAAACAATAAGTTGAAAAAAATATTTTGTATTATTTGAGATTGCGTATACATTTTGAATTATAATTTCAGGTAAATATAAGAATTTAAGTCAAGTTTAAATTTCACTTTAGAGCGAAAGTTAAGTAAATTTGAAACAAAATCTTTAATTGTGTTTGCAATTTTTAAAGGATTTACTGGACACAAATTTCGATGCATTTAGTTTTTAATATTATCCGAGGCAGAGCTATTGGTCAAGACCGTGGGGTTCACCAGTGAGATGTCTCGTAAGATGATTTGTGGTAGACGATATCGACAACGTAGACATCGTCGATAATGTAGACAATTTATAGTGTGATTTTGTAAACTAGTTCTAAACTACGGTGATCACATTTCTGTAGGATAATAAAACGATACGGACGGTAATAGATTCAAAATATCATTCAATGCATTGGAATGTAATTTATCCTCTCAGAAATTTAAGTTAGGTTAGAAATTTTAAATTAAAATTATTATATTTCCATAATTTATCTCAAGAAATTTAGAATATCTTTAATGCAATGTAATCTGAATGGCCTATTTTATTATTTGTTACATACATATATGGTTTTTCAAACCTAAATCATCAAATCATTATTTATCAATTTCTAACGTTGTTTTTAATGCATCGGGATGTGATGAAGTTTATATGATATAGTTTCTTCGTATGAGATTTTTTACAAATACAACTGTAAACTTGTTCATTCGTGTTCAAAATGCTAAAATATTAGAGATTGTTGACGTTGTCTTAATTGTCGACATTGACAAAAAACATTGCCAAGTAATCTACGTAATAATTTACGTGTCGACAACCGCGTAGATTACATTGCGTAATCTACCTCGCCCATCCCTGCTGGGCATAGTAATTTCAATCTATCATGAAAGGGCTGGCTTATTTAAAATTTGACTGGAAACTGTCGACGAACTTTTGGTATAATTAGAACACATTTAATTTTTGTTTGTAAAATAATTTGCGAATTTAATCTGAAAACCTACTTGTGTTTAATTTATGATCAAAGGAATAATTAAATCTTGTAAAAATTGGGTTTTTGTTATAATTTAATCTCAGATTAAGTCGCACAACAAGATACAGCCACATTATGTATATACACGGGGCATGCTACGTCTTCATTCCACTTCAACAACTGGCGCATTCACTTAATTTATAGATGTATGTACATCTATACGCAAAGTAGGTATTAAATAATACAATTTAATCTGTTTACTGTTTGATTTTAATTAAATTTAATTTATTATTTAATTTAAATTTTTTGTCGTTGTCATACATTTTTCATAATAATTAAATTAGCGCAAAACAAACGAAATTTTCACAGTAAATTAAATGTGTCACACAAAATGACATATAAGAAGAGGAGGTAAAATATGTGGATGATCAAGAAACTAACTTAGTGTGGTTATTGTATCGATGTAGTTTATAAACTAAAAATTTATAACTTGTTGGAATTGAAACAATATGTACAGTGCGGTAAAAGTCTATTTTACTATATTATTTTACTATACAGTAGTTTTTTTTTTATTTATAATGTTTATAATAAAACTTTTTAAATTACTACTTTTTGTTCAGTTTCATTAATTATTTATTTAGAAATATTTTTTTATTCTTAATTACAAATTTTAACGGCGGCGCGAACAGTTCATAATTATTCGTTTAATTTACACAATTTACACACAACGTTACATCATAACCGCGAATTAATTTCATGATTTATGATCCTGTATCGCGCGCACATATATATATATATATTAGACATCATGCATGATGTAAACTAAATTCTAAAGAATTTTAAACAAACAAAAATAAAAATTAAGTATTTTGAAATGGAAAATATGGATTTTAATGATTTAAAAAAAAATTTTTTTTGTTTAAACAAATCCTACCTTCTTTTTATGACTGTTATAATTAGGCATTTTCCTTTATTAGGTGGTACTTTATATAACGAACTAATGATGTATATAGCTAGATTTTAAAATTTATATTGTTTATTAAATTATATATTATTGAAATAAATAAACATAACAATTATATTATACGCCGGTACACAATATTAAATTTTAAACAACTTTCCAAAACACAACACACAAATTTTCACTCAACAAACTTATTTTCACAAAATATATGTAAATGAATTTTCACACTGTGCGATCAAAAACTAATAATTTTGTTAATTTTTTACTTTATTTTAATAACAATATAATATAATTTTATTTATTTTTGTTAAATTTTTTTTTTAAATATTTCACGTTGTGTGAAATTAATTTTTATAGCAAATTTTAATTTAATAGTTTTGCCGTTGATTTTGTTTTAAAGTCCAAAAAAAAAAAAACTAAGTGATAGTAATAAATGTATCAAAAATTAAACTTATCTCGTGAATACGACTATCTAGACTGAATGTGAAAATTCTTATTTTGTTTCAAATTAAATTAGAAAAAGAAAAAAAAAAAGCAAAAAATTTCTTTTTGGGTTTTTCTTTTGATTCGAGTGAGTCTCAGTTGTATAAACTTTTGATTTTTTTTTTTTTTTTTTTTGCTTTTTAATTTTATTATGATTATTATTTTTGTTTATTTTTTGTTATTGGGGGAAAATGTGGAAATTAAAGTAGCGAGCACTAGAATTAAATTCGAATACTTATTTTAAATTGGTGGAAATTTTTGCTTCTATTGTTTTCTATGTCAAAATCTGAAAGCTTGAACAGCCATGGAGTTGGAGCGATTACGCTCAAGGTTTATGCTGTTGGTGACCCAGAAGTCCAGAGCATACCGGAAGACGCTCAGGAGACACTATCCGTGGACTCGGAGATGTCGAGATCGTTGAGGCTGCATTGTGCGCTCCGAATGGACGAATCGCTGTCAGAGGTGGAGTCTGACTCTACGCAGTGATCGAGGTAAGCACTATTTAATGCTTAAGATCCTTCAGATCAACCTCCATCACTGTAAAGCCGCCTCGGCGGCCCTTCTTCTAAAAATGGAATCTGACTCCATTAATGTGGTTCTGGTCCAGGAACCTTGGCTCACTGGTGAACGGGTACTAGGGCTCAGAACTCCCAAATATTAAATTTTACATGCGACAAATGAAACTAAGATACGTTCCTACATTCCCGCTAGAAATAATTTGAATATTTTTATATACTACTAAATTACAGCAACGCTGATGTAGTGGTGACCAACATCGAGATGGGTGGGCAAAATCTCTGACTTATATCGGCCTACCTACCATACGAGGAGGAAAGTATGCCGTCAGGTAGATTTTGCTGTGCAACAGGAGTCATCATCGGCAGTGATGATAATGCACATCCTTCAATTTGTGATGGGCGTAAGCCAACCTTCATTACTAAAAATATACAAAAAGTGCCAGACTTCACACTTGTCTTAAATTTTATTAAGGAGAGGGTATTGAAGTAGAAAGCGTCCGAAGACCATTCCTTTTCTGACTATTGTTATCTCCAGTATGAAGTAGATACAAAACCCACTGGTTAACCATCCTTCAGGAATAGGTAGAAAACTGATTGGGATTGCTTCAGAACCATTCTTGGTAATTCATTACCGGAATCGGTTCTAAACCCACCTGAATCTACACAGGAGCTTGATGTTCTAGTAACCAAGCTGTCTGATGCTTTTACAAAGCCATGTTAGGTGCATGTCCTATCAGTAGGCCTTTGGGTAAGTCTCGGCCACCCTTGGTGGTCGAGAGAACTTCAAGGTACTCTTATGAAATGCAGGAGACTGTTAAAAAAAAGAGGAACACAAATGCTGCTGCAGATTAGGATTGTTATAAGGAAGTCCTCAAAACCTACAAGTAAGAGCTAAGAGCAGACAAAACAAAGGCTTATAGTGTGGTAATATACAGGAGTCCTCGAAGGCGGCCAGGCTAGTACTATGTTCTAGTCCTCCCATCTCGAGTTATCTACGACGACCGGATGGTTCATGGACTACGTGTAGTGCGGAATCCCTGGAGCTTTTACTAGAAACGCATTTCCCGGAGTGCTCGGTGCTAGCTCCGGAGAGACCCATGATAAATAGGGGTGTAGACTCCGTACGTCATATAGTAAATAGGTGGAATATTCTATGGGCAATAAACAGTTTTAAGCCGTACAAGTCGGAAGGATCTGATGGTATTATCCCATGGGATATCCAGTGAACTTTTGACTTAAGCCTACCCTGACTGGAAGTTATCTTCAAAGGTAACTTAGAACTTTGTCACATTCCTAGAAAATGGACTGAAGTAAAAACAATATTTATACTGAGAAAAAGCTCTCACTGCTATCGCAAAGACTTTAGGCCTATAAGCTCTTTTCTATTAAAATCACCTGGGAGACAAATAGAGGCTTACCTTAGAGGCTCAATCAAGCCGGGCGAGCTGTCGGGATCTCAACACGCATAGTGTGAGGGACCATCGGTGGAAACAGCTCTCCACTCCCTTATTGGCCCGATTGAGAAATCACTTGAATATAAAAAATGGTTAACTTTCTTGGATGTAGAGGGAGCGAGATATTTCGGGCTACTTTTGAATAGCAAGCTAAGCTTGCAACCAAACATCTTAGAGAGAGAGTAAAGAAAGCTACTTTAGCGCTTTACTCTTGTAAAAATGCTATTGGAAAGAGATGGGGTATGGAGCCTCACATAGTATACAGGCTTTACGTCTCAGTGGTCAAACCTATACTGCTGTATGGGGTTGTCGTTTGGAGGCCCGCGTTAAAAATTATGGCCAACCTTAAACTATTGATGAAAGCCCAATGAACGGCCTGCTTGTGTATAAGTGGGGCTCTTAGAGCGACACCTACTCAAGCTCTGGAGATTCTCTTACATACTTATTCTCTTACATACTTATTTACTTATCGGCTCAAATCCATATCTAAGTGGACCTATAACAATTTTGGGCACGTGTCCATCCTATGCAACAGGGGTATTCCGGAAACTCCCGACTACGTTATCCCTTCGTCATTTGTTGAGGTGGGATACCAAACTGAATTTACCACCAGGGAGGACTGGCTGAATGAGACGGTTATGGACAATGAGACGCTAAGCTTCTTCACGGATGGCTCGAAAAGGGATATAGGGCTTTGCTGCGGGGAGGCACTAGGGGTCAAGCTCTCTTTTTGTCTTCCCGATTTTTGCAGTGTTTTTCAAGCTGAACTTATCGCGATAATGGAAGTCATGGACTGGTTGAAGTATATGGAAGGTGGGTCGGCCCATGAGTTCTACATTCCATCGGGTATAGATGTTTTTTTTCAGTTAGTTTTTAATCTCCTCCCGTAATCGGGCGATGAAAAATTCCACTTTTTTTACATCCCGCCTTTGTTGGGATTTGAACCCGGTACCTCCCGATCCAAACGTCGCAGCTTTAACCACTACGCTATTTGCTCGGTGATACAAAGTTTAAACTGTTTAATTTAACTGTTTTAATTTTTGAGGAGCAGTCACTTGACTTGTACGGGTCGCATCGAGATGATCGAGTATATTTCGAATTTGTATTTATTGTTCTAAACTAACTCAGTTCATGTATATAGAATCGGACATCTATATGAGAATTTCGTTGTAGGGGAAATTTTTTGAGTGATAATTAAAATTCTCTAATTTTCGAAGTGTCGTAACTTGGCTCCCTTAGGTTGCATTGAGATGATAAACTGGTTTCTGAAATTGTACAGAATCGAACTTTACTGATAATCCCGCAATTCAGTAGAAATCTTTGAGTGGATATTACAATCTTTCTGACTAGCGTATAAATAGCTTCGATACGGTATGGAAAACAACTGTCTCATTCAGAAAATTTATCAGAATTTCGTTATTTGAGAGAATCTTTGAGTGACAAATCATGTTCGTAAAAAAATGAAAAAATAAATTTACAATTTATATTTAATTCCGTTATTCCGCAAAATTTGTGAGTGATAATTGAAATCCTTTAATTTTCAAAATGCTGTAACTCAGCTCGTCTGAGTTGCATTGGGATGATCAAAATGATCTTAGCTCTACTCAAGCACAGCATTGCACATTTCTAGGAATACGGACAATGATTTGAGTGATAATAGAAAATGTTTAATTTTTGATATGTTACGAGCTGGCTAGTATTGCGCCACTTCAAGTGGTTCTAAATTTGTTTTCAGTTAGTCTATAGATTGTTCAGGAATTATGTATAATTCATTTACAATTAACAATTTCATTCAAAGCATATTCAGCAAATTCTGTGTCGCAGGATCAAATTATTGTTTAAATCCAATTATTTTTGTTGTTATTATTTTAGGTAGCTAGTTAACCTGCAAGCATCTATGTTTTTGATAATGAATACGCAATAATTTTAAAACATCTGAATCGTATTTTTAAATACCCCATGTACTCTTTCGACTAGATACTTAAACATGCTTCACGCCGCTACTTGGTACTGCTCTTGTATTAGATGTAATTATCCAATCAAAAATTGGTGTGCATAAATTTAATAGGTTGTCCTGGGGTGGTTCCAGTTTTACAAACATTTTGTTAACCTCACCTTCCTCGTGTTTTGCTACGGTTACGGTAGGGGTGAGACGCCTAATATATAACACTTAATTCAATCTAACTGGCAGGGCTCATTAGTATTTAAATTTGGAATCATATGGAATGACGTCGGGAACGTTTGGAATCATATGGAACGACGTAAATCCTTGTTGTTGAACCAAATCACACTAATGAATACATCAGATAAAATGAGGTAAATTTACTTTGGAATCTAGTAATAAATTAATACATAAATGACTTCCCTCATACCCAAAGAAAAATGTATGTCTTCAGAGACGCAGCATCAACATATGGCCAGAACTTTTGGGTTTAAGATTAAGTTATCTTAAAAATTTGAATTAAACATGACTTCTGTAACCAAGCAACTTTTTATTAAATTTTTTTCTTAATTTTAAAAGGCCAAATTGTTGTCTAATTTATGGGGGGGTGGCTACGTTTATAGCGTTTAGGCACATTCCATTTAGATTGAATAATTTCATCCCAATCAATCACTCCCAAGATTGATTGGGATGAAATTGTTGATTTCCACAGTCCAGTGCATCCTAGGAAGATTGAAGGTATCCAAGACACATATGATGTCGTTTGTGCTACAATACTCCTACTTGGACAAATTACTTCGCAGTTATTTCTTACTTGGACAAGTTACTAGGACAAATTACCTCAAGATATTTCGGTTCCTCCTATAGGTCTAGTAATAAAAATAATATCCATTCATTCGATTCAGGGGAAAATTGGTTAAAACCATAAGTGTGAATTACATACTAAAATTAATAACAAATTTTACACAATTATAACATTTATAATTTTTTCCAATTGGAATATTTAGTTTTGCGACAATTCTGTGCTACCGATTCTAATGACGTCCACAGATACCACATTCACATTTTTAGACACTGTAGAACTTTAAACCAACTAACATTTTTGTGGGGAACGGAACTTAATTCTGATAGATTTTACTATTTTATGTTACAGAAATTAAAAGTTATGTGCTTTTGGATGAATTTTGTATCGTTGATGCTAAAGATTTCGGTTTGGTTTTCTAATAGTCTAAGGAAATAAATATTAAACTTTAGACAGTTAAATTTTGTCCAATTGATATTTTAATTTTTTTTGCTAAAATTTAACTTTTTTCTTCATTTTGTGCCATCGATTCTAGAGATGTTCGCAGAAACTCATCTACACTTTTGTACATTTTAGAACTTTGGGCTAGTTTTTGTGATGAACGGAAGTTAATTCGAGACGTACGAGAATCTGTTAAAAATCACATTATTTCTAAATTAACAAAATAGTAAAATTCATCAGAAATGAGTCTTATTCACCTTAAAGATATTAAAGGCACAAACTTTACGATCCAGCTCAAATGCTACAACTCCAGTTGGAAAATAATAAATTTTTACAGTGTATGTTTTGATAATAATTTTAGTATAAACTTCACACTCGTTAAAAATAAGTTCTTAATTTTGAGATTGAGAATATATTTTTGTTTCATGTCATAACTATAGGTATTGTCAATAAACTTTATATTCTCTGTCTTCACCACTCTATTTAATGAATTCAAGGTATTTAAAAATTGTTTTTTCTAATTTTGAATAAGTATAACTACGAAACCTTTTAATTTATGTCTTGTTGCCCAGGGTTAAAATAAAATGTACAACACCAACCTATATTAAGTTAGTTTTGTGTGTGTGTGTGTCAAAATTAATTACAATAACATTGAATATCACTCTACAACTAAAATATAATAAATTCGCTAAATTTAGAGATGTTGATAAATATCAACTGCGGGTTTGATGTTGGAAATTACAACTTTCTGTTTATTTATTTTAATGGAAAATACAAATATCTCAATTAATTATGTGTTAAGTGTATAAAAATTAATATTAATTGGATGATATGTGGAGGCCCTCCTGGATTTTATAAATATATGTGTAAAAAAAAAAAAAAAAATCGATTGGACGCACCAAATTTGGATCGAAATTGTAAATACCTATTCCAAGAAGATTCGTGGTTTCGTACACAAATTAATTTATTGATTGGGCGGTTTGGACGTATGGTACGTAGGTAGGGCACATTATTCATACATACATGTAAACATTTTCTCACAATTCAACCTAATTAACTTATTTATTTTGGTTAATTCCGATTTTTTCGTTTATTTATTTCTTTTTAATATTTTGCGGTAACAGAGAGTTAAATTGCAGGTCCATTTCACTTAACTTGCATATCAATAATAAATATATAAACCAATCATTCCGAAAATCGTAGAGATAAATATTTTGTTTGACGAATTTCCTAGAATTTTATGAGAATCTACTAAAATTGAATTAAGTGTGATGATCATTAAATTAGCGAGTATAGTTAGTGTACCTACTATATCGAATTATAATTTGTATGAAGTAAGATTTATTGACTCTAATTTCAAGAATTTTTTTTTTTTTGTGGAAATCAATTGACCAAAACTGTATTTTTTTGTTTATTTTGTGTTTCAAACCCCCATCGTATTGTGTTTTGGCAAATTTATAAATAAATAAATATTTAATTGAATTTATGCCGAATTTTCATTGCTTTTGTATTTTTTTTTTGCTTATACATAATCCAATAAATAAATAAATAGAGCGCGCGCACGATGGGAAACATTTCCAATAAACACAATCGCAGACGAAAGGTCATGTTTTATAATTCCGCGCAACACATCAAATAATTCAATCAGCGTACGATATAAAAAAAATACAAAAAAAATTCCATTAAAAATCTTCTTGGATACCACAGCCAAATCTAATTTATCTCGCATTTTGTTATAAACGCGTATACTTTTCGTTTGTGGATTGTGGTGCGGTGTTAACAGAAAAGTTCTACTTGCGAATTTATTTTTTATATTATTCGAAAAAAAAATGATATATCGCAAGAACTACACCAAAATACATAAAAAAAATGATTTATGTTTTTAATTTTTTGTTATAACTATACACACACACACACATACTAAAATCATAAAGTGTTTGTTTACGTCATTTCGGTTCGAGAAGACGAATAATGATCTAATCTCGAGCACTGGAAAATATGTACATATAAAAGCGAGTTTGAAAATTTCCAGACACTCTAGTATATTATGACAATTGAAAAACAATTTTGAGTAAATTTAATAAAATTCTCGATTTATTTATTTATCTAGTATGGAGATTTTCGGTTATTTGGTTTGAGACGGTTAAAAAAAAAAATTAAATAAAATTTATTAAAATATTAACCGCTCCCACACGCAGATATTAACTCGATGGGTCATAATCTCATATATGTAAATACACAAATCATTCAAACTCGTCATATGTATTTAAATGATGTGTAGGAGGAAAGGGTGGTACGCAGTTCCACACTTAACAATATTTTAAAATTTCCAATTCTAGCGAATACGCTCGTACATCAACAAGCAAGCAACCCCAATGTAATATTTTATGTGTTCAATCTAAATAATAAAATAATAAAACCGTATTTAAAGGCCCCTTGCTGCGTAACAATCTGGCTCCAATGATTTTGATCTTGGGCTTGGTCTTCATACTGCCTTAGACAATCTGAAGAAGCCAAGTCATTCTCTACATCGTGGAGCCATCGTCGCCTGCAACGACCTATTGCTTACCATATGGTGGCTCTCCTTTCAGAGATCGCTATACAATTCGTTCCGGATCAGCACGCAGACTGAGCCATCGTACTGGCATTTCATGTAAAATATCGGGGATCTTCATCAGAGCTTGGTATGTGCTATTGTACAGAGCTTGGAATGTGCCATCTATTTGGCGTTTTGGGCCATAAATCACATGCATGACTTCGCTCTCAACTGTAAGGAGACATCTCGTACTCATTCGTCAGCGCCCAAATTTCATATCCAAACATATCAACACCCGAGTTAACTGCAAAAGCCGAACACCCGAGTTAAATGCAAAAATTCTTGATAGCCTGTTCTGAACTTAACACAGTAGTTCAATCAAGATAAATCAAAAATACATTTTATAGCGTAGTACTTAGCGTGGGGTTCCAATGCAAATGCTTTTCCTTAGTCGATTCAGAAAAGTATGAAAATCAATTTTGAGAAAAAAAAAATGTTTGCTCGTTAGGTTGGTGAAATACTTATTCAAAAAGTTACCTAACTATTAACTTTTTCCTTAGTCGAATAGAGAATGAAGTTAGCTACATTTCAAAAATTGACAGTAAAAAAAGAAAAAAAAACTTTGACACAAAAATTTGTTTTGATTTTATTTTGTGTTGTGTTGTGATCGAGAACAATATATATTATAATACAATTCTATTTTAATGGAAGGCAAATTGATAAGTATAAGTAATGCAAAATGTGTAAACTATAGAATATTTTTGAAAATTGATAAAATATATACGAAATTAATTTACGATTAGAATAAACAATTAGAAAAATGTATTTATGATTTTATATACCAAAATTAATGTTTTGACAACAATGTCAATGACAAGTAAACAAATATTATGCTTGAACAGAATGAAGTTGTCTTTAATTTAATTATTCCTTATTCATTGGGAACGCTATTTCATAAGTAAAAGGAAAAAGTCAAAAGTAAAAAGTAAAAAGTAAAAAGTATTTGCATTGGAAACCCACACTAAGTTCGATTTCGCGACCCAATAAGAAATGAAAAATTTCTCTTCTGTTTTCGCTAAGTAGTATTCAGTTCATACACGAAAAACCTAAAGTTATATCATTGCATCATAGATGTCGCTCATTATAACATTTATCAGTATGCTGTTTGAGTGTTTTCAATTTTATATATTTTTAATTACTTAATAAATTTTATCAATTATAATTCGTATGATGCGTGTGTTTTGTAGTTATAATGGCTGAGTAATATTCGTCATACGAAATTGTATACTAACGATTGTGATAATATTTCGTCTCCTCCGGCTGAAAAACCTGGGTTCGCTACAAAAACGGAATGCAAATGCTGGGGGCTTACTATTTATTCCGAAAAGAAAGTTATTTTGTTAGAATCCCCAAGTTGTGACTTTATATTATACGATTTTTGGATCGGAAATTTCTGAAAGTGGTTCTGAAAGTGAAATAAAAAATACTTCTAAAATATCTATTCCTATAGATTCAGCTCGTGTATGCTATTTTTGTACCTACCATTAATATTAGCAATCAATTGAAAATTAATTTTTGAATATCCCACAAAGGCAAAATTTAAATCTGAGGCCTGATAAACACGTTGTAACTTTCATTTAATTGCTTTGGATAATTCAGCCATCGAGCGATACAACGATTGTACGTTTTATTTAAATCGTTATTCTGACATGATATACATTTTACGCACACGATCACGCCAGAAATCCCATTTTAGAAAACCATTTTAGATTTGTGCCTCTCGCTAAAAAATTTGTGCATAGTATACTTTAAGAAATACGAAGGGTTTCCTGACGTGATTATCACACCAGAAAACCCATATTATTCCTTCAATATATTACTAACATTTCTTAATATATTTCGGTTGTGCCACATTGTGCATCATTAAATTATTTTGCCACGTACTATACAATGACTAGAATAGGCCAAAATCGGCCAACAGTATACGCTATATATCTCAATATAAATGTTTTATGATCAAGTCACAGAAAAGATTTCAGAAAGCCCAATTTTTGACATGGAACTAACTGAACTAAACTACAATCCACATTTTGGCCCAGTATCGCGTTTGTGCATACTCCACATTGGCTAGAATCGGCCATAGAGTATCCAGAAAATATCAAATTTACGGTTTTCTGGATTAGTTATACGGTTTTCTGGAGTAGTTGTATGGATGATTTCTGGAAAACCCATATTTTATCACGGAACTAATTGAGACAGACTATAATACACATGTTGGCTTAGTATCACATATGTGCATACTCTATATTGGCTAGAATCGGCCATAGAGTATCCAGAAAATATAAATTTAAGGTTTTCTGGAGTAGTTGTTTGGATGATTTCTGGAAAACCTAACTTTTATCACGAAACTAATTGAAACAGACTATAATACACATGTTGGCCCAGTATCACATTTGTGCATACCCTACATTGGCTAGAATCAGCCATAGAGTATCCAGAAAATATCAAATTTACGGTTTTCTGGAGTAGTTGTATGGATGATTTCTGGAAAACCAAATTTTTATCACGGAACTAATTGAAAAAGACTATAATACACATGTTGGCTTAGTATCACATATGTGCATACTCTATATTGGCTAGAATCGGCCATAGAGTATCCAGAAAATATCAAATTTAAGGATTTCTGGAGTAGTTGTATGGATGATTTCTGGAAAACCCAACTTTTATCACGGAACTAATTGAAACAGACTATACTTCACATGTTGGCCCAGTATCACATTTGTGCATACTCTATATTTGCTAGAATCGGCCATAGAGTATCCAGAAAATATCAAATTTACGGTTTTCTGGAGTAGTTGTATAGATTATTTCTGAAAAACTCATCTTTTATCAGGGAACTAATTGAAACAGACTATACTTCACATGTTGGCTTAGTATCACATTTGTGCATACTCTATATTGGCTAGAATCGGCCATAGAGTATCCAGAAAATATCAAATTTACGGTTTTCTGTAGTAGTTGTATGGATGATTTCTGGAAAACCCAACTTTTATCACGGAACTAATTGAAACAGACTATAATACACATGTTGGTTTAGTATCACATTTGTGCATACTCTATATTGGCTAGAATCGGCCATAGAGTATCCAGAAAATATCAAATTTACGGTTTTCTGGAGTAGTTGTATGGATGATTTCTGGAAAACCAAATTTTTATCACGGAACTAATTGAAAAAGACTATAATACACATGTTGGCTTAGTATCACATATGTGCATACTCTATATTGGCTAGAATCGGCCATAGAGTATCCAGAAAATATCAAATTTAAGGTTTTCTGTAGTAGTTGTATGGATGATTTCTGGAAAACCCAACTTTTATCACGGAACTAATTGAAACAGACTATAATACACATGTTGGTTTAGTATCACATTTGTGCATACTCTATATTGGCTAGAATCGGCCATAGAGTATCCAGAAAATATCAAATTTACGATTTTCTGGAGTAGTTGTATCGATGATTTTTGGAAAACCCAACTTTTATCACGGAACTAATTGAAACAGACTATAATACACATGTTGCCTTAGTATCACATTTGTGTGATCGTATTTCTTAAAGTATACTATGCACAAATTTTTTAGCGAGAAGCACAAATTGGCACAATCAAATCCATGTATAAAAATTATAAAATATGTGGGTTTTTTAAAATGGGATTTCTGGCGTGATGCTCGCCACGCACTACATGATTTTACCGGTCAATATAACCTGCAAAAAATCTCGGTCAGTATGAGAAACGTTAAAAAACCAGTGCGTCTTCGTACAGGTCGTACGGCAGGTCTTTGAAAGATTTTTTGCGGTACCGGCCAAAAATGAAACAGAAGTTCAGCTGCCATGCTGATTTAGACGTTTCCTACACACAAGAAAACATTGATAAAGAATAGGAACTCTCGGATCGTCTAAAATTTTTAAATAAAATCTTCTGATAGTTTACAGAACTTTTTCGGGAAGGAAAATAACATTCATTCCCCTACAGTAGTTCGAGCATAATTGAAATTTAAAAACAGAACAAAGACTTTAGCAATAGCTTTGCAACATCCAAGAAGACAGCAGAACAATATACCGTTTCCTCCATAATTAGTTTGATAGCATTAACAATTGTGTGTAAGTGCTCTATAGTACCATGCTGGTTTCCAAAACCAAATTAATGGTCTGGAATAAGATGCCGTTCTTCTAGTATTGGTTTCAGTTTCTTTAAAAACATTTTTTTCAAATAACTTTGAGATATTTTCCACTTTTGAGGAATGTAACCACTCTATGAAGATATTATATGAGTTTAATGCATTCATCTGGTAATTCTCTAATCATTGACTACAATTTGATTGTACTGTTAACTCCCTTCCACTTAAATTTTGTAGGTTTTATGGTCGAGTTATTCACCATATGTTCTGGTAAACACTTCCTTATCGTGGGAGTCTAACGGGTAGGGTCGAGTTGGCTTGTCTTTTTAAATTGAGTAATATGTTCTCTATAAGTTAACGAGACTTAAATAATTCTGGGCACCTTGGTGCTGTTTTTTCCTCATGGCTATTCTCAGATTTTAATTGCCCTATTTAGTTTCCATTTTAGCAACGGTGACTTTTGCCGTTGCCAGTGCCACTGAATTTTCCACTTTTCTTGAATTAATTCCTGGATATTATTTGGAAGTTTCTATTAACTTTTTCTGAACTGATAATGGGCGTAGCCTTTTTTGTTTTTATATCTAGAGCATCTTTCAGAATTTCTGCTGCCCCATCAAAATCTACCGATGCCCTAAGGGAAACATAAAGTTTGCAATTTAGTTCTACTTCTAAGTTATACCATTTAGTTTGTTTATTTGTCAGATCATTGACCTATGTGCAGGATGTCTCACTAAAATATAACCCAACGACCATTCCTCTATAACTTCATAGAGTTGCTTACTCTTCGGCGTCGTTAACCTTGAACCCCATTATGTATGTTTTGCGTTCAAATCACCTCCTGTGAGAAACTTTTACCCCAAAGTGTCTCGACCACTCTTACAATCAAATATTCGTTGCTTGGATATTTTCTTTGATATTTCGTAAGTTTAAAATGTTGTAATCTTCTTTTAATCAATACAGTACCATCATGTGCATCCGAATGCTTAGTATCATTCGTTGAGTACTAATTAATTTTAAAATAGTTTTTTTGGTGAAGTTAGTTTCTGGTATTAACATGTTTAGTCAATATTGTGATGAGAAATATTTGTACCTCTGTTTTGTGTTGTGCTAGGCCGTTTTTCATTCCATTTAGCTATTTTGACGACAGTTTTTTGAACACCATCTTTAAAAATACTTGCATACGAAACTTCAGGATACACATTAGATTAGCAAATATTTCTTCTGGATACACTTCCGTTTTAACTGATGAGTTTAATTTTAAACATTCGTTACTCAGCTCATTGTCTAGGACTGATTCTTCGTTACAGTTCTAGATAGATGGTACACCCTTTTCAAAATTTCAGCAGAAATTTTTTTTGCATTATCGACATAATTCATAATTATATATTTATTTGTTTGAAATTGCAATTAGTTTAGAAACTAAAATGGTGTCTGGTGTCATTCAAATAAATTTTCAGAATTACACAATCCACCCATTTATAATTTGTTATGTAAGCGGGAATTCAATTTAGATTTAAACTTAGGTAGAGATGTTCTATGATGCCGCATATCTGGTAAATTATGTGGGATCAGGTTGAAAATTTTTTAAATCTCCACCCATCTTTCATTAGATGAAATGGCCCATATTCAAAAATTCGGGTATCTAGCATTTTTGATTTATCGTGTTACTTGGCTATAAGTTTGGGTTACCATTCTAATAGAGAACTTCTATGCATCGTATCAGGTCATATTTTATGTGGGATCGGGTTAAAAATAATTTAATTACTCGCCCATCTTTTACGAAGCAGCTATCTAAATTTATGAATATGGGCCATTTCGTACGAATAAGAGATAGGTGGGGAATTTAATTATTTTCTACCAGATCCCAAATGAAATATGACCTAATATGAAGCACAGTAGTTCTCTATTGGGATGGTAACCTAAACTTATAGCTCGGTAAAACGACAAATCAAAATTGCCAGCTACCCGAATTTTTGAATATGGGTCATTGCATCTAATAAATAAGTGATGGGTGAGGAATTTACTTATTTTGAACCTGACCCACATAAAATATGACCTGATACGAAGCATTGAACTTCTCTATTAGGTTGGTAACTCAAACTAACAGCCAGGTGACATGATAAACCAAAAGTGCTAGCTACCCGAATTTTTGAATATGGGCCATTTCATACGAATAAGAGAGGGGTGGGGATTTAAATTATTTTCAACCTGATCCCACATAAAATATGAAATTTTCCATTACGATGGTAACCCAAGCTAAATAGGCCGGTGAAACAACAAATCTAAAGAGTCGGCTACCCGAATTTTAGTATATTTTTATTTTTATATATATATTTTAGTATTTTTTCATTTCGTGATAGTAAAAGATGAATTATTTTCCATTAATCTTGTGTTAACATTTTACAATTTTTTAAAATATAATTAATAGTTAAAAAAAAATTCAAATTAAAAATTTTACATCTTACAAAAATAATTTTAATTAAAAAATATATTTAATTTTTGTATGCTACCTATATGTACTATTCTATGTCGATAAAGCAGATTTTTTTTCTGCTGAAAGTTTTCTGCTAACTTCAGTAAGGTAAAATTTATTTAGATGTTTTTATTTTTATCAAAATCTACTTTATCAATATGGGGAATAATCATAATCTCCCTATCCTATTCTCAGGCTACTAAAACACATAATAATGATGCCGTCTACGCCTAATAGTGGAAAAAATATTATATGACTCGTGAAATCGAACTGAGTACTACCTTTTAGATAAATCATAAATATGAGTAAACAAATGAGATGATATTTGGTGGATTTTGCGTTTTTTAGCCTATTGGGGTCGATTTTCAGGACCCTTCAAAATGTACAATATGTACACAAAGTTTCAAAACAAATTTTTTTTAAATTTTATTTCCTTTTATTTATGTCAGTCTTTTAGTTACAATATGTTTTCTAATGCAAAGATGTACTTTGCATTGTTTATATATAAGAAATGTACAGTTTAAATTCTTTTAGATGGCTTCTTACAGTTGGTTCTGACTTTTGGTCATATGCTAGGAAATGACCTATTTCATCGTACTGTATGTTCATGAATGGTCTCTTTTCCAATTTTGACTTTGATGTAGATGACGAAGATGAATGACTTTTAGAAGATAACAAACCATTATCATTCATAAAGCTGGGGCGACCACGCTCCCTCAAATTAATTGGGTTACCCGCAAGAGCCATCCAATTACCAACCTCCATTATAAAATGCAATAAATCCAATTTCTTATTAGAACTTTATTTAGTTGGCAATCACGTTTATATTCTAGCCAGGGCTACTTGAACAAATTGCAATATCAACGAAGTGTGCAGTGACTCGCAATGGCCATTTTTTAGAATATATGAAAATACGGTATTAGCTTATTAGTTGGTCCAATAGATCTACACCGCCCATGCTTGAATTATACAAACGAACAATTTCGGGTCTTTCCACTGTTATTCAACGTCTTAACCCATCTTTTTACCAGATCAGTGCATCCAACTCCAACGAAGTTTGGTGCAAGATTTATCGGCTTATTGTTCTTCCATTTAACAATTATTACTTTACCGTCACGACTTGTGACAGAATCTCAAAGACCTAGATTTTTTTTTGGAAATGTCTTTATCAGATATGATTGGCGGATTGGCAAAGCGATTGATGCGTATAGTACCAGCTACGTTCATTCCTTTATTTTTTAAAATTTCGAACAATTTTTTTTTGGTGGTGAATCGTTCAACCAATTTTAGTACAACACTGGCTCCAAAGCCAAAACGGTTGAGGTTTATTGTTGGCAAACTCGTGCTGGTACCCGGATATAAAAAAAAATCATAGGGTATTCCGCTTTTCACGCACAGTACAAACACCTTGAAGCCCCAAGAATTTGGTTTAACTTTCATATACTGTTTGATCGATGAGCGCCCCTTAAAGGGAATCATTTGTTCGTCGATCCAAAAAATTTCCTCTACTGGTAGCGTCAAACAATGGGCGTGAACTGCATCTATAAGTGGCCTTGTCTTATAAAATTTGTCATCGCAATTTTTAGGACGATCCAAATTATTCACTTTATGTAAATTCTGCCTCAGTTGCTTATTAGTCATGTTTTTAAATAGTTGTAAAACGTGGAAATTTCATACAACCCATTAGTATATGCAACGTAAAAAGTATTTTTATTTCATTGGAGTTGGTCGGGTTGAATGCGGCGACATCGTTTTGTTGTATATATTGGTTCGTATGAAATGCGTATACTTTTCAAATATGCCATTTGGAATATATCTCATAAAATAAGAAAATGGAGTTAAAACTTCGTTTATATTGTATTATTTGGAACTGGATCAAAAGGTGTAATGGTCGACTGAAATTCTTTTCGCTCCATTGAATTTCACTTTTACTAGTAAACGGTATATATTTTCAATAAGTACAGTGTCTGAAATAGGTATATCTGCAGTTCCTTTGGCCGTGGCAATAATTAGAGCTTCACTTGATGTTAATGCATCATCGTCGTTGGAACCACAAGTTTCGAAATCCAAACGTTCTCCTCGATTTGGTGTGGGCACGTCAATTTCGATAACGTCCTAATATTCTAATGTCTCTGGTGGAATATTATTCTCGATGTTTACATATTTCATTTTCAACTTCCATATTATTTATTTCGCCATCCGAATCAGTACCGAAATCTGAATCATACACTGAAATGTTTAACCAAAACCAGAATATACCACTGTTATAAGCATTTAAAATCGATGTACAATATATTGTACAATGCCTTCGAAAGGGATAAATACAAACATGTATTGGTGAAAGGCAACGAAAATAGTTGGGTACAGAAAAGGACGTTTATGAAATTTAAATCGACGCTGGAGGCACAACCATTCGATTGCTGGACTAAGTTTTAAATATCCGCGATTTTTTCATCATCATAAACTAATGATTCCTTTCTTATTCTTTGGCGTGGTGCGCTCATCCATATTCGCTGGATAAAGCTTGCCTAAGTCTTTTAATCAGTCTTGTTTTTAATGATAAAACGTTTCGTCGATATTTTATTTTAATATATATTTTAAGAATTTCAAAAAAAATTGTGCTTTGTAATTCAACATTTCTTGTTGTTTTAAGATGATTAATTATTTTTAAATTTATTTCATTCACATACAATGTTTGAATTCATTTGAAGTGCCTAGCTTGTGTAACCAATTAGGCTTAAAATCATAAATCACCATATTAATGATAAATCAATACGTTTATAGTTAAAAATAAATTTGAATATAAAAATGAAAATAATTAATAGATCATTTTTCCAATTTTTAGTTAAAATACAAAATTTATTTTAATTTTAATTTTTTTTTGGAAATAGTCCAAAAATATATTTTTTATTATTAATGTTTTTATTTTCCTTTTTCGATTTTTTTTTATTTTATTATTTATTATTATTTTAATAAATGATTTTATTTTGTATTCTTTTTTTTTTTTATGTAAAATCCATCTAAGAATCTTAAACAATTAAAACAAATAAAATAAATAAAAATGCGTGTTCGCGGCGTTACAAAAAAAAATTACTTCACATTAATCTAATTTCAAAGTAATTTTTTTTTTTGTGTCTATAATAAAAATAATTTTTTTTTTGCTTTAATAAAAAATAGTATTTGTAGCAACAAACTGTTTAATATTTTATTTATTTTAAATATTATATAGTTTTCTGTTTTATTATCATTTTTTTATGGTTATTATTGTGCAAACTATTTAAGTGGGACATCGAAACTGGCGTTCGTTTTGTTTATACATAACTTAGCAATACTGGAATGCAATTTTATGGTATTTTTAAATTTTTTATGGTTAAGAATGCACGAACACATACACACATATATACGTATATAAATATGAGTCAATCAAACAGCACAAAAAAATATATTTACATTCAATGAACCCAAAACTATTAAGACGTAGCATGCAGTGATATATTTGAAATTTAAATCCCCAGGAGTCCTGCAAATGCGTTTTTTAATTCAAAAAATTTCAAATTTACGAGTTCGAATTCTGTACTGGATAAGAATTTTCTCGTTTATTCAGTAACATCTAAATGATTAAAGCCGAACTCGAAAAGAGGGGGCATTTTTTTAATCGAGTACATCGATAAATAAAGTTAAATTTTATATTATTTCGATAATAAATTATAATTGCAGACTTTAGAGGCCATTACTGGCCGATTACTGTATCAACAATTTGGCTCCAACGGTTTCGATCCTGAGCATTGTCTTCATAATGTCTTAGACAATCTGAAGAAGCCAACTCGTTCTATACATTGCGGAGCAACCTCCGCGCCTACCATAATTTATTGGTCTCCTTTCAGAAATCGCTTCAGATTTCGTTCCGGATCAGCACGCAAAAATTGATCGAGCCAGCGAACTCGCTGAGATATTATTTCATGTACTATCGGTTTCAAAAATTGATTATATACACAAAGAAAAAACTAAATGTTTGAAACAAGCAGGACTAGTATTTAGTAGAAAGGTAATGAACTAATTAAAACTCATGGTGCCGCAACCAAAGCCAATGCCTCTGTCGAGTTAACCTCAGATTAAGAAATAAAATTAAAATGCCACAAATTTAATTTCCTTCAAGGAACTAGCACAACCGACTAGACGACGCTATGTTACAAGGTCCAGAGCATGTCTGTATCAAGTTTAAACTAAATCGAAGAAGGTTAGTTTTTTCTGAAATTTTTCAGCAATGGAGTACCCCTTTGTGTTTTTCAAAAAAAAAAAAACGTTTCAGTATTTTTGCGTGATGGTTTCTCGTCAGAGAAAATTGAAAATTTTTCAGAAGCTGAAAATATCCTGTTTGGAAATATTGATTCACCTTTTAACATATTGGAAAATACAGCTATCCACGTTCCAATCAAATCGCTGCGAAACCATCGATTTTTGGAGATAGTACGCCACTCAACTAACTATGGTGACAATTGTCCAATTAATAGACTTGCAAAATCACTCAACATCGCTGAAGAAAACTTTGACTTTTATCTCACAAAGGACTGCTTCAAAAGGAACTTGAAGAACTATTTTTTAAATTTTAAAGCTTAGTTCAGTTAATTTTTTGTAAAAAATATACTTTTCAAATTTTTTTTTTTTTTTTGACAACTTCTTGTTGTCAAAAAAAAAATAAAAGATTAAATAAATCTTGAAGTACTTACTTAATTTTTAATTTTTAAAATTGTAAAATTTAAATTTTTTAATCTTGTATGTAATAATTAAAATTGAATTGATTATTTGTTTTGCATATGTAATCATACTTGTAATAACTAAATCGATTTCTTTAATATAAATATAAATAAATAAATTTGTGGGTTTACATGTGTTGTGAAATTTCACATAACTCACCGACGTCACCTGCACTTATCCAACCCCACACTCCACAGGATACTCGGCCACTTATTCTTGTCCTTTGAATATTTATTTTCTCGTTGAACTTCATCTAATTGGTTTGGTCTACCGTTCTGAGGCAACCGATCAATGGTTCTTCTTTCTGGAAACCTCTTTATCTATTTCATTAGAGTAGTTTTCTAACGAAAAAAATTTACCATATTTTACGAAACAAGTTGATGCAACTTACTGAAAAGCTAACCTTTTATGAAATGTATCCGATGGATTTATTTTCTTTATGTAGGGCAATTATAGCCCATTATTGTGCAACATTCAAAAGGTGATTGCTGCTGCCATCAAGATCGTGAAAACTAAGTAGTTTTATGTTTTAGTGTACGATATACCGACGATCTGCATCAGATCTCTGATCTCGATATTGTACAGTGATCGGTATGTACCATCATCTACTTAATGTTTTTGGCCGTAAAATACTCGCATGATTCTGCTCTCAAATGTAAGGAGCAATCTCTCGTACTCATCCCTCAGCGATCATCTTTCCAAGCATAATACGTCCAAACATAACAACGGGTCTGAACAACGCTTTGTAAGGCATCAGCTTCACGGCACTTGATAGGTGTTCAGATTTGAGCAGTGGCCTCATCCACACTGTCATCGTGAGTGATAGGAAAGCTCAAATATTTAAAACTCAGTCCTGAAAGTATGGTACACTCCAGTAATTCCCTTAAAGAAATTACGCGAACTGCGCTTATTGCTGAGTTGTTGTACTTTCGGAACCTCGGTCTTCCATCATTCACACTTCTTCCATCTACAAATCCGCTTAGCTGCCCTCCGAGCTACGGCAGCTTTGTTTTTTCTCGCGATTGTTAGCCGTTGTTCCGCTTCACTATTGGCTATATTTTGTTGCTCATCTGCAAGACGACACGTTCAATCATTCTTGGGTCTGACTTTGACTATACCTAAAATCTGTTGAGCAGCAATGACAACCGAAAATTTCGAAAGACTGGCAATTAGCTACTTCAATGCTGCCGCTGACAAGATCCTGGTATCGTTGCTTTAGATTTTCATTTTCAAGACCTTCACAGTCGAAACGTTCTATGCACTTCTCTGTTCCCAGACTTGGACAAAAACTTTGATCACTGCATACGTATTTGCGGTTGCTTACCAAATCTACCAAACGTGTTAAAACCAAAAACAGAAAATTATAATCCGAATAATGGGAGAAAAAAAATACTACTTTCGCACAACGACAATTGGTAAATTATGATTACGCAAAAAGTCAATGCACTTACAGATAAATGGCAGATCTACTCAAAAATGTACAGTGCAATAAAAGAATTTGTGTTTACTGGAAGGGTATCAGGAAGACCACCATTTATAAATACAACTAATTAAGAAACTTAAGAAGTTTACTGTTATGTGGTCTGTGCTAAGCCAGAATATTTTTGGGAAATGTGTTATTTTAGCCGACGAAAGCAAATACAACATTTTTAGCTCTGATGGCAGGGTTACGATATGGTATAAACCAAAAAAGAGCTAAATTAAAAATTCAGTATATCACCATTCAGTAATTCACCAAATACTGAGATCTACAACATTAATCACAATAAATTTTTAATTTTTTAAAACAAATTTTGTCCAGATTTTAAAGTGATGCAATCACTTTAAAAAATCATCAAAAAATTCAATTTAACTGTGCGGCATCTTTATTATCATTCGAAAGAACATTTCTTGCTATTTATTGGCCGTCACTAGGATTAAGATGCTTTATTCGGAAGATTCAAAATTCGTAGACGCGTTCGAGCATTTTGAGTGGTATCTGGCGAATGATTCGTGTACTGTTGGCTTCCAATGACTCAATTGTAGCTCTTTAGTTTATCCACTTAGACTTTGGATTTTACGTAACCTCAAGAAAAAAGGTCTAGAGGTGTGATATCACACGATCTAGATTGCCAATTCACCGGTTCGAATGTTGAAATAAGTTGCTAGTGTGTAAATGTCGTGGAGATCACGGGCTTAAGAGTTTCAGGTGGTAAATAGTATGTTATCATGACGAAATAATTGGCGCTATTCACCGTTACGTTCCGGCCGTCCTCATTTGTGAAGAACGGTTGTTGATACCACCAGTTCATAAACTACACCATACTGTGGTTTTCTCTGGATGTAATGGTAGCTCTTGCAACTCTTCGGGTTGCACTTCAGCCAAAATATTTACTTATTGAGCCATTAAGCCACAAATGGGCTTCATCGCTGAACAAAATTTTACTCGAAAACAGCGTATCGGCTTTGAGCATTTCAAACATGGAAACGGTGACGCACAGGAAGATCGGTCGGCTTTAATGTTTGCTCGAGTTGGATTTTGTAGCCTTTTAACACATTTGTGACAGAAGTGTTTTTTCCAAGATATTTTTGTAATTTGAATTCACGACGTTCATAACAAACCTAAAACAAAATAAAACTGTGTGAAAATTAGCTAATGGTTCAGATATGTGGTGTTCCGTCAACGCAACATTGGGCATACAACAACAATTTGTAGTTTTTTATTTTTTGTATATGTACATGTTTTTTATTTCTTGGATTATAATTGCAAAACTAAAAATATTTCATCATTAAACAAAAAACATTATATTTCACGAATTCACAACCAATGTAGTTCAATGTAGGTACTGTAATAAAATAATTACCAAACTAGGCTAATTGAAGATGATAGTCTGCGGAACAATTGTTGTGCAATGGTAAATCGCATGTTGAGCTTTTGTACATTGTTTGCGATTTGCAATGTCGACATCTTAATCTTTTGTCAGTTTTAACACACGTGTGTGCTTCTTTAGGTATAACATCGCTTTTTTTTATTGTTCTGCCTTTGGAGGCTAATTTCCCATACCGAGTAAGAAGGGATGTTGCTAATTGCCGCCTAAACGCTCCTTAGTCTATTTTAAAATTATACGATTTGGCTAAAGTTCAGGCATTGCTTACAGCTAGGTCCAATATCCATAAAATCACTGGTAAATAGAATTTTTTACCTCGGATACATATTCGATAATTTGAAATATGGTTATCTACTTGGTCAACACCACTCATATATTTGTTGTACATTTTAACTACAAATGGTTGTGGAACGTCAACTTTCTTTTGCGCTGCATGGCATAACGTCTTGCGGTACTTACTGGATTAACTCCAAAACAATTTGATAACAGAGATCGTGCTAAAACCAATTCGTTTTCGATATCGACCTGGTTCTCAAAATATCTATTTTATTTTTGACTTTTTTATCTGTCATTTTTATATTTTTAAGCCTGTTCTCCTTCAAAGTTCCAGTTGCCGCAAATCAGTGAAAAAGTTATCAAAAAAAAACGCAAACTGGATTCCTGGGAAAGCGTTTTTAAGCTGATGTGCAAAATTGAGAACAACTGATTCTCCCAGTCCCAAATGTTTATCCCGTTGCTGATGCGGTCCTTGGTAGATATCAAATTGATAAGAGTATCCTAATCGAGTAACTACCCACGCCTGATAACCAAAACGGACTGGTTTGTTCCTTATGAATTGGTTACATGGGTGTCTTCCATAATACGGTATCATTGATTCATTTCCACGGGAGCATATCTCAAAAGTAGTTGATTCAAATGGAAATAAGTGGACGTATTTAGGCAAATCGGTCTGTTTTATCCGTAATAAAATCGACATCGCAAAAATGTATATTGGTGAAAATATCCTCGAAAAGGTTCCGCCTCATCCATTTTGGAACTATCAAATTTATGGTATCATCGTCATTCGCCCAATACAGTCATCTTCGAGGTAGTTCGTTATATCCTGACAATATCATGACTCCAAAAAACGCATACACATCATCGGCTTCGATATTTATTGATTTGTTGCGTTTTTTAGAAGCGTAGTTCATAGTCATTTTGACACTTTCCATTAGAACACTTTGAACTGGTATGAATTTTTCTCCTTCGTTATCATCTAATTAAATCTCAATCTCTGGGTCAGGATCAATTTCATCGCCTAGATCTCCATCAGGCCTCTACACAAAATTCATTCAGTATATTTTCGTGCAAGCGTATCTCAATTCCCGCTTGTAACTGTTTTTTTGTAAAATGGTTATAGGGTTGGAATCATCTTCATCGCCTGAATCTTCATCCGTCTCAACACAAAATTCGGGTGGCTCGAGAAAAATATCTGTAGGCAGCTCTACATTATCAGGTATGCTTTCAAAAGCCTCTAAAATTTGAGCAACGGTGGTCAAAGAAGTTTTACTACAAAAAAAAAAATGTTAGTATGTGCCCAATGTTGCGATAGCGCAACATATAAAAACAACGACATCAATAACGGTAAAACAAAAAAAAATTTCGCATTATTTTACTACAGTTATATACTTTGATATATTTTACACCAAAATTACTACAAAAGGAAAAATAAGTACTTTTAATATACCGGGTGTTTCTTTTAACTCTACGGAAAAAATGTCCATAATCAAAATTTACTCATACCGCGGGGGAAATACATTAGTGCAAAAAAATAGTCCCCCACCCCCGCTTTGTAGGTAAGGCGGGGGTAACTTTTAAACTAAGGGCTAAAGCCAGTGCGGATTTGTAACACTCCAATAATGCATGTTGTGTCGACTAACCGTTCCATGGTTTGTAAAAGTCGATTCGTCGGATAACATTACGCAACGAAAAAAAATTTGGGTTTTGTTGTATTTGTTCACGTGCCCATTGACAAAAAGTTACCCGATTTTGGAAATCAACGCCATGAAGATCTTGGTGTAAAGATACATGATATGGATGATACTTGTGCCGTTTTAAATTTTCCAAACACTGGTGAGGGGCAATCCGGAATCGCGAACTATTTCTCGTGTACTAATATGATGATTATGAGCCACTGCTGCCAATACAGCAATTTCATTATTTTCTCCAGTGACTGTTGCTCTATGGGTCCTCTTTTTCGGTTGAACATTTCCATCAGTAATAAATTGTTTGGTAGTACGGCCAAATGAAGCACGTGAACGAATCCTATCCGGAAAACGTTGAGCGTAAATAGCAACAGCATTTTCAAGATTTCTGCCAGCTTCTCCATAAACCAGAACCATTTCAATTTTCTCTGGCACAGTTAAACGCTCCATTCTAAAGTATTTTGTCGTTTATTTTGCAATTACGAAAAACATGAAGATAAGAAATAACACAAACGTTAAATGTGATTTACAAAACTGAATAAATTGTTTTGATGACGAATTTCGAGTATTTCCAATGAAAACGTGATGTTTTTTATTTCAAACGTATTGCAGAATCGAATGCGTGTGTTCTAAGGAGAAATTGAAAAAATTGAATTTTGTCGATTACAACGCCATCTATCATGAACCGAACAAAACATTTCATTCAAATCATACGTACTTTTAGTCGTAGAATCCGTATCTGCAATAGAAAATATGGCTTCCTATCTTAGTTGAAAAGTTACCCCCGCCCCACCTACAAAGCGGGGGTGGGGGACTTTTTTTTTTGCACTAATGTATAATATAACGGGTAAGATCAATTTTGTTTTCTCCAAAAGAAAAATAAATGAAATTGCATTTGTTGTTGTGCTAACGCAACAGTGGGCACAAATGGGATCAAGATCGTAAAATCCGCCAAGCTCACGGTCAAAGCGTATACACTCTCAGTAACCACCGTATATTTACTTCACTACGAGCTGAACGTTGTCTATTTGGTCGCGAATCATTTAATACTGTAAATTAGGATTCTAACTCTTCGATGGTATTCCAAATAGTGGTTTTTGGCAGGCAGATAATGTCGACCATAACTTGGTCTAATCGCACGAGACACATTCTTCACAGAACGCTGCCCCGTGCAATTTAGGTTTACGAGGCATGTGTGCCCCGACTACAGGGGCCAATTTTTGAATTAAGAAAATAAAATTTCCCTTATCAAGTAATTCGGTTGTCACCAAACTGTGTACGAGCATAAATCGAATTTCTCTTAGTTATTAGTTTTTATGATGAAAACCGTATAAAAATGGAAACTATTGTTAGCTGAAATTTAACCAATATTCATTTAAAAATCTCAGTACCATCGAATATTTATATCGTTATAATACATTTGGGTGCAAAAAATTCGCACATTGATCAATTTTCAATAAAAATTCAAAAATATCAGAAAATATTATGATTTTTTTAATTTCCTTGAATGCAAATTCAAACCCTATTTCAACACCTATCCAGTGGTACTTATACCGTGCCAAAAAAGTGATTTTTGGGGTCAATATCTATAGTACTCGTTTTATGTGAATTTGTCAGCATGAAAATTAGTGGTAAAAATCGAATTAAAACATGGAAATCAGCAAAAAAAATTTATCTGGGCAACCTCGTCCTACAGCACTCCAAAAAGCTCGTGAAGTCAAAGTCAGTCGGTGGAGAGTTAGAGACGACGTCGAGAAGGAGATCCGACTGCATAGAGATCAGCGCCCAACTGCGAGGCCGTCTTAAGTTCGCTTGAGAGTATCTGAATTGGACATAAAAACAATGGAGAGCAGCGGGTGTAGGATGTGTTTTTCTGTCAGTAATATGTTGGTTCGAAATTCGATTAATGCTTGTATGTGATTCTACAATTTAACTTAGTTTGAAAATTCAGATATGTAAATTGAAAACTATGCTACTCTAACTGTAGTACCGCCTTAGTAGAAGGTATGCAGAAACATGAAAATACAGGCGACCCTTTCAACGGACTCACATAGTAAAACACGAAAAATTGTCTTTTCCATCAGTGCTAGATCCAGTTTGGTGTATTTACTAGGTGAGTGCCTGGACAGGTCGGCTAAAATTTAGTATCGAACATTTTTTTAAATACCATTTATAATGTATAAATATTACCAACAAATAAAAATTTCCCCTTAACAAATTTAAGGTGACCTTCTCAGGCACTCACATTGGGCGATTTTTCGTGTGTTTTACTGAATAAGTGTTTGACAAAAGCGACTAAAATTTGGTATATAACTTTTTTAAAGTATAAAACCAGTTAAACGATCGAAAGAACAAAATTCTATATTCCTTCAATGTTGTACATATTAGTAAAGCCACAATTACAATGCCAAGGCCCACATATACCATTGTTGTACATGCCAGAATTCTGGTTTAAAGTTTTTTTCATATTATCTACACACGCCTTTCCGATTCCTTTAGATCTATATACACAATTTTTTTTATGTTTATTTGATAACGATTAACGATCAACCTTGTACGCTAACCACAAACATTTCGTAAACACAAAAAAAAAAAAAACACATAAATAAATTGGAAAATTAATCAAAAAATATTCAACACATTAAAACTGTCTCATTATAAATATTTAACATTTTCATCTCGTGAAAAAAAAAAAAAAATAGAATCGCATTTAAAAAATGTAGCTAATGTATAGAATTACAACGTCTTTATTTTATTATGTTTTTTAATTTCGGATATTTTTAACAATACACATGTATATAAGAAAATTAAAGAATCTGTAAATTATTTTGACCCAACAATAAAAAAAAAAACAAGAAAACGACAAGCCGAATAGTAATAACAATAAATAAATAAATTCACTTTAAATAAAAAAAAAATGTTTTTTTATTTGTTATTTTTAGATCCAATCTTTTTAAAATACATTTTCATTGAATAAATGGGATAATTTTCTTAAGAAAATAACAAGCAGTTGGTAAATTGTCTTTTTTCGCCTCTGATAAAGGTACAGTTGACTAATGTATTCGGTTAGCGACTGTTACTACAATAATTTCGTTCTGTTACGTTGGTCGACTGTATACGTTGGTATGAAAATAACAATTAAAAACAGTTATATGCCACCTACGACCCACCTATAGCATTTATTCGTATTATAAGCTGACAAGCATTTTATGGGTTTCTACTTGTTGTTATAGTCGAGTATTATGAAGTCAGTCTATACTGCTCGAAAATATGCTTTCTAATTTAAATTTTTTTGTATAACTTGTTCGGATTTTTCAGAATTTTGTGAAATCATTTTATGTAAATTTTATTACCTTTCCGAACGACCATATGATATGCACTCATGATGGAAAATTTGAATTTTTGGGGAAATTTGTGTTTGCGCACATAACAAAATATTACGCAGAATTTCAGTATCATATACATTTTATTATAGTGAACGCGGTATGTTGCTAAGCCGAGCTTGGAATAAGTATTAGTTGACTTATATGCTGCATTATTGTAATTCCATCAAGCATTCAAATTGTCTCTCAGCTTTTAAATTTTCTACGGTATCATGGTAAAATAGAAAAATTTGATTTTCAAGTGCTCCAGGCGTATATAGTTGTTATAGCAACAATAGCTTTTGTTTTTCTTAAAATAACGAGAAAGCAAGGAAATAATTTAGTAGTAAAATAGCTTTCGTGCACTAAACAAGAACAGGGGCCCTACTATGACTTTCGACGACGGTCGTTTTCCTATAGTAGGCAAAGGAAGAAAAAGGAAAACAATATTATAAATTTACTATTGTTTACCTTTTTCTTCCTTTACCTACTATAGGAAAACGACCGTCATCGAAAATCGTTGTCGAAAGTCATAGTAGGGCCCCTGGTCAATTTATAACGTTTTAGAGAGTGAAGCAAAATAAACATTTAATTTCAAAATACATTATCAGATCAAAGAAAGCGCCAGCTGAAGTGAGTATAAGCATTTTAATTAACTTTCATAAAATTGTTGCGAAACTATCGGTTGGCCAGATATCAAACATTTTTGAATGCTGATCAAAAATATTAGAAGCAATCTCAAGAAGAATTAACCACAAAATAGTTAAGTGTTATGAAGAACGGATGGCGGATTAATACACCTGCTACCTGAAGACCATCTACATCCAATATAAAAATTCTATGCACACATAGGTTGAATTTGTGTTCGAAGAAACGAAAAATCTACTTTTTGTGGCGAAAGAAAGCAGCAATTTAGCACCATAGGCCTATCTGTAGAAGCTATAAGCAGCAGGGAAAATAAAATTTCGAAACGTAAGTAATGAATAGAATTACATGCATGATGCATAAAAAGCATGATAAAATCCTATTGTTATCGACTCCGAGAGTAGGGAACAGGAGAAGCGCTACCAAATCCAAATGGCTAAAACAAAAATGCTAAATCAAGATTTCGAAATACGAAGTCAAAAATTTCAGCTTGTCATACGACGAATTAAAAATATTTACGAATATTTTCAAAACAATATGTGAGATGTGTATCAATCAAATTGACGAAAAACTGGATCAGGAATTGAGTGGACTTGGTAACAGTTATGCATTTGGGAGCTTGTGGTCTGTCCTGGAATACCTAGGAATGCCAACAAAAATGATACGGTTGTAGAGAATAAAAAAATCTAAACACAGTGTGGCAGTCCTAATGTTTTGTTAAAGTTGAGAAAAGGATATCAAGAGTTTTTGCAGTTAGCTCGGGTGTTCAGCTGGGAGATGCTCTGTCCCCAATACTCTTCAATCTCATGTTGGAGTATATCTTTCGCAAAACTGAAACACCTCAGCGGAACACCTTATGTCGCCAGTATAATCAACTGCTTGCATATGCAGATGACATATGAGTGAAGAAATACTTTTTCCGCTTATAGATTTTTCAACTTCTGTACAACTACAAGTTTGAGGGAGTGAGGAGGTTCAACAATTCGGCTTATCTTATTACTCACGATATCAGTGTAGGTGAGGATATCAAGTGCTTCTAGCAGCTGGCAGCCGTGGTATGTATCCTCTAAGGCTACTGCTAAAATCTAAACACCCGTCAAGTGTCGTGAAGCTGAACGCCATTTTTAACTGCAGTAAATATATTGATTAATTGGACAGCTTTTTAGGGGTCTTCATAAGAGAATACACAGATGAACTATACGAGATGCCAGTTTAAAGGTATCAAGGCACGATCAATAGTATAAAAATAATGAAAATGATCCAATTTATCCAAAACATGCGTAATCCAGTTCAGAGTCAAATGACTTCTATGTGATTGTCAAGATGGGTCTCCCGCATAGCTAATTATAGTTTCTGAAATTTTTATCAATGTTTGCTTATATTTTCTAAATCAGCTGTTCAATGGACGACACTATAGGGATTTCTTTGATCCACATCAATCTGGTAAGGGTCACCGACAATTGCTGTGAATCTCTTCCTTGCAGTATGCGAATAAATATTTGCTGGCAATTTGAATTTTGGAGTTTTTGCTACAGTTTTGTACGGTTAGGAGCTTATACGATGAGTTTGTACAGTTTGAGCTTGATCATATCTGTTTCTAGCAATATTGAGAGGTAATTTCAGGAGGGCTGTTCATTTCTCAGCCTTTAGGGCGTTCATTATGCCGGATGTTGCAATAGCAAGTGCAACATCATGCCGAATGCTTATTTCAGGTAGTATGTGATTTATGAGAAGAGTTTGTTCTGTGCCGCCAAGGCCAAGTGCATTTAAAGAAATTAGACCATCCTTTCGATGTTCTAATGTGTTCCATGATGTTATCGTACCCTATAGTGGCTTATGTGTTTGCACGAAGTTCTCCAGTTTCCTTGTGATGTTTGTTTTTTACTCGCAAAGGAATACTGTTGACACAGTAGGTAAACGTCATCAACGTTGTGTTCCGTCGTGTCAAGACTGTTTCTATTTGCGTCATATCACTGCACTCGTTCACACATTTGTAAATTTATTTTTTGGATCTGACTGCATTACAGTACTCGACGTTAATGTGAGCGGCTTGGAACATCTTCAAAAGTAGTGACGATTATGGCGGATCCATCTACTTGTTGTGAATGTTCCCATTCATCATTTCAAACAGAATCGGAAATCTGAAAATTCAGCGGAAATACCACTATCGATTTGTATTTGACGAATCTTATTATTTAACCCCAGGAATATATGAGCACAAGTTTGCAAAAGTATGTGTATGGTTTGCCTTTCACTAATAAATATTCTGTAGGCGTAGAAATTCATCGCTGTAGCGTTTAACCACTCTGCTGAATAATGATATCTCCCCTTTCGCATTAGTTGCCGAGACCACATATCATGTCCATTTTGTCATTCAGTAATCAGGATAATTTTGGTAGTCTAAATATGAAATATAGTTAAATACCGCAAGTTTCAATTCGTAGGGTTATCGTATTTCCCATTGCTCTTCGTTTCCTTCGATTTTCCTCTGCTCCCCATACTCCGTAACCCTAGAATAAGGTGCTGCAACTCACGTTTGTTCTACCGGGCACTCTCGGTCTACAGGAGCCTAAGATGCTAGCTGAAGTTTCACTTTCTTTGCGTTTGAATTGTGTTGGCCAATAGACTTTTTATTTTAGGAATTTTGATGAATCGGTAAGAAAAATAGTTCAGTTCTCCAAAGTGCATTTTTATTTCATCTTTGATGAATCCATCCGTAGGTCCTTGTGAAGGCTTCAGTATTTGCCGATATAGCAACAGCTTGTTAGAATTGTAATAGCAACAGCTTGTTAGAATTGTAAGCTCAGAGCCTACCTATGAGTCAATACATATTTCTGAACTTTATGTTAAGTTCTATTTTTTTTTTACTTGCTCTCTCCACTTAAGCTTTGCATGGAGAGTCATGCCAAAATATTTAGCTGTGTTTGTATATGGCACCTGTCGAGAGTTAATTTCTATAGACAGATGGTAAGCCTTTTGATATATAAAGTTAATATGCGTGTAGTTCGTCTCATTAAACTTATTTCGCCAACATTTTGTCCAGTTACAAACCGCATTGGTTATCTTCTGGTGTTTGCTCGTTGCATCGGCGACATTACTTCCAATCGCCATAATTGCTATGTCATCTGCAAAGGTGGCTATGATTCCTTCATTTGTGGTTGGCAAATCCCTTGTGTATAGTAAATGCAGGATTGGTCCTAAGACACTCTTCTGCGGGACACTGGCAGAGGTTTAAGAAATAAGATCTTACTATGGTCTTACTATGGTGGTCTTCCAGACCACTGTGCCAAACTTTATCGAATGCTTGGGAGACGTGTTCAGCATACTTTTTTACGTTCTCACGTTCTTTCAATTATGATTATGATTCTATGAACCAGTTTAATAGTAGAATTCTCTCTAACTTCCATAGGGTAGGATATATTAAGCGTTTTCTTATTTTGTATAATGAAGTGCTTGCCAAAGCAGCATAGTGAATTGTTTCAATTCGTCTTTCAACTGGTGAGAACTTTTTATCGATACCTGGAGATTGATTTTTTGCTCCAATTAATTAAAAATCTTGGTGCACTTTCCGTGAACCTCTTGGCATAACTCTCATAGGTCTAGCCTATTTGTGTCCAGAGTATTAATTTTCCCAAAGCCATTTTTCAGCGCTGTTACCTTATACTCTTTGTCAGTAACCGATTACATCAGTGACTGATTTTTTGGGAATCTGGTTACAACTGTTAAAATTGGTGCAATGTTGTTGGTAGATTTACTAACTTTTGGTTGATTGACCTCGGCTTGAACAACTATTGGTTCGGTATTTTTGGTTCCGCTACCATTAGTTCAGCCTCGAGTACGGGTCAGCTTTTCTTTTCTTTTTTCTTCTTTAGGATCCAGTCCAAGTCCATATCTAATTCATCCTCATTAGTGCAGTCGTTGAATTTCTCTGGTTCAATACCTCCTATTTCGCTATGTTCTTTTGAATCCCGATTCAATTTTAGGTTTTCATTTTTTCGCTTTACATGCTCAATTTCTTCGCTTAGCTTGGCAAGTGCTTGTTCCATTGGCTGTAGCTTCCCCTGGAGATCCATATTTTATTTTTCTAGACCAATAGTTCTTTTATTAGATGCAGCTACTCGAAACGTCAAATTTCCGCTGGCATTAGAAAAAGCATCGGGTAGATCAGCTAACGAGTTGCTACTTTTTTCTTTTATAGGTGATCTTTCTATTTTTGGTCTTATTTGGAATCATCAAATATCCGTGTATATGCAATTTACCGAATCTGCTCTCTTTTTCAGTGTGTAATAGCCCATTTACACCTTCACGTTCCCCTGTCGCAGTATCTACTGTAGTAGCCAGGTGGTGTACTACAGCATTGTGGTCGTTAGATTTAAACAACTGGGAGCCCACTCGCTCACCCCTGACAGCCGCCGGTACTAGGTTTCCGAGTCCCTGCACCGTACAATTTTTCTCTTAGCTACCGCTCATGTTGTTTTTTTATCGAAGTATCCTTCCCCAAGCATTTTATACCTACAGCCAGGGAAGAATTCAACCGCCTCTTACATGAGAAACAGACGCTGTTTGAAGCCTGACCCCCTGGTGAACACACGTTTCTCGCATATTTTGGTCCACGAGTAGCATTTTATTTCGCACTTGCCCGCCGGTGAACCAGTGAGGGCCCCCTATCCCCCACTTAGGGACGCACCCGATAGGAGACTTACAACTCAGATGGAATATGCCAAACACGAAATAAGACTCCAGAAACATGGAAACCTCTATATTCGCCAATTGATAGATAACCCTGTCGTTGAAAGAAGACTCCAAAGAATGAGGCCACTTGACCTAGTGATTTTACCAAATGAAAATTAGTAATCAGGTTTAATCAATTATGGAACTAACCATTGGGGTTACACTCAGCGATACTAAAATATAAATAATATTTAATTATTTTCCGATTTCCAGTTTGAGTGATTTAATTAATGTTTCACAAATTTCATATTCCGACATACCATGTACAACTTCAACATACAACAGACATTGTGTATCGTTTATTTAAATAAGACAAAAAAAAAGTTAAATTGGAATTTGTTTTTAAAAAGAATAATCTTTATAAGTACAAGACACACATACTGTTTAATTTAAATTCGTGCGCTTTGATCGATCACGAATTCACTCTATGTATTATTTAAGTGATGACGGAGTCGGAGATGGTGATTATATATTTTTTTTTACTTTTTAATTAGGTTTGTTTACATTTTATAATTTCAAATGAAAATCGAAAATTAATTGAATTTTTTGTTAATTTTGTATCATAAATAGGTATACTATCTGTATAGATAGTTTAGAGTAAACTTTAAATTATTTGGCAGACTAATCTTTTGATTATTAATTAACGAAATGACAGACATTTAATATACTTACTTATAGCTTACCTTTTTAATGTTATTTATGTTTCCAAATTTAACGCCGTATGGTTATGTATTTTAAAAAATCGTATACCGATTTTCTATTTATTTGAAAAGATCAACAAGACACCAAAATAAATTATTGACGCGTGTGTGGATGCCAATTAGCAATAAGAAAATAAATCCTTCTTATTATTATTCTAATCGTCATAATATCGATCAAAAATTATATTTTTGTACATTTTGCAATCTACAAATTATTTTTCGGAAAAATTTATTCATCCGTAATTCCGTATATACTCTACATACATACATATGTGAAGATTAATTTCGCATATGTGTATGATTAGTCTCAAATACTTGAAAATGAAAATTTAAAAATGGATATCATCCAAAATAACAATATACAAAGTATTTTGAACCCGTATTGTTTAACATATCTACATACATATATTCTTAATTTTATGAACAATTGTGATTCATTTATAATTCTCTTACAACAGTTAGAATGTACAGATTTATTTTAACTACCTGCTGAGTAGATGTGAGGTACCATAGTTGTAGATCTATAGAGTTACATTTATACATTTTTGGTTCCATACTGGCGACAACAAAACGAACGCATTGGAGCTAGAACTCCCCATTCAGCGAACGTAAACAAATCCGACTCTCTCGAAACAAGACTCGCACGCATCGAATCAAGACCTGACAGGCTATCTCGTGGTCGAAGCCATACGAAGCCATACCAACGCGGTATTTATTGTTACCACGAGAAAACATCGAAATAATCGACGTTCGCGGCCGGTGAAAAAATGGCATTAAGAACCAAAAAAACTACTGAAGCAATGAGTTGAGAGTTATGCAACTCACAATACATCCTATCCGTCCCGTTTGTTCGTATACGATCGAACAAACAAACTCACTTATTTAGTCGACACTGGCGCTGACCTTTCGATTACTAAAGTAATGAATTACACAATATTCATCAGCAATTCCTATCTGGTCTTATCGGCTGTCAACCACAAAATTGCCTAACGTGGATATTGGACTCAAACGAACCTTCACGTATGCTTTCATACTAGCTGCTATGAATCCACCATTCATTGGCGCCGATTTTCTCAGCAAATTCGGACCGCTTGTCGAGGTTAAACACAAGAAGCTGTCAATTAACGCAAGAATGGTCCGGGTTCACACACAAACACTGATCCATTTCAACACCGAAAACGAGTACGGCACCCTGCTGCACCCAGCCGATCTGTAAAATGCCGGTCCGGCACAACGTGGAAGCCCATCCTACAGTGTCGAAACCGCCACGCAAACGTTTCAGCGCTTCATGAACGAAGTCGTTCGAGATGTTGACTTCGTTTTTGTCTACATCGACGGCATCTGGAAACATTTTTCCACCGGCCTGTTGAGTTTGACGTTCACAGAGCTCAAAATCCATCTTCGGCTCATCCCGTCTTAATTTCCTCAGCTGCTAATGGGATTCTGCCTTCACAAGAACGAATTAATGCTATTATGGAATTCACAGCTTCCACTTCAATCAAGAGTATTCAGCGATCCATTGGCATGGTAAACAACTACCACCGATTCAGTACTCAACGTGACCCATTGGACAATCCTGTTTATCCCGCCAAATGTCAAAAGTCTAACGGTTGTTGAGTCCCTTATACGAACGCCACTTGAATCCTTTGAAATTCAACCTGGACGATTCGAACATATTCATTTGGATATCGTATAGGATCACTTCCTCCATCCAATGGATATTCTTATCTATTCACCTATATAGATCGTTTCACTCGATGGCCAGAAGCGTACTGCATGACCGACATGTCTGCAGCAACCATTGCAATCACATTTGTTCACAACTACGGATCACTTGTCATCACTACTGATCAAGGAACCCAGTTTGAGTCGAAGCTTTTCTCGGAGTTAACGAAAAACCTCGGTTGGCATCGGATACGTACAACGGCTTACTATCCGTAAACCAATGGCATATTCAATCGCTTCTACCGACGGTTCAAAGCTGCTCTCAAGACCCGAGGCAACATCATGCACTGTATTTTCAAAGTACCAATCGGACTACTTGGTATTCGAGCAACGGTCATAAAGGATCTGATGTGCTCACCAGCTGAAATGGATTACGGTCAAACCATTAAGCTATTCGGTGAGTTCTTCTTCGAAAAGCCAATATCGATACAATCACCAAGCAATGTTACTTACCGATTCTTTGGCAATTGCTTGCAACTAACATGTGAGCAAGATGGAGCAAGAACTTGATGATTTCAAAGTTCTCACAGTTACTACAAAATTTTCGAAACGAAATAAATTGAATAAAAAATCCGAAAAAATATCAAAATTGTCTGGCGTTACATACCTCATAGTCTGTACGAATGAGTCAGTTAATGTAATTTCATAGCGATAAGAATGGTATAGCACTCGAATTATTTCGAGACAAAAATTAATTGAATTTAAAATTTTGTTGAACGATAAAATTTACATAAGTTGGACTGGCCGCCTAAATGGTGTTTGAACTTTCGTCATGACTATGAATTTGTTAAAATAAATGGATCTGTACGGAAATCTGGGCCTTCTAAGCAACTACCTGACCAATTCATTACAACAACATGTAATTTTGACTGGTACTTTTTGCTGTATTGCTTTATCGTATCTGGTAGCGTTTCGGTGTGCAAGTCGCGATGTATGGTCGTATTGCATACATACCAATCAAGCATTTACGAATCGAACCACTCTTTATGAAGTCAATTGAAATGGTTAAGTCTGCGGGGCAAAACAGTGATATATCTTGAATAATTGTACGCCTTAGAGGATTTCATCTACTCATGTCATATCTTGTCACAATTGAATATATCAAGAAAGGAAGCGGACTAGAAGAATTATGGGCAACAGTTTATGGCAATGCAACAGTCAAACACATGCTTACCGGACATGCTTTTTCGTGGGCTTTGCGAGCACATATACTGACGGTATCAGCATTAAATTATTCGATTATTGACAATTCAGATGATTTGAAATCTGTAATGAAATCTGCTGAGGTCACGGAAACGTATCAGAAACTGATAGAAAACAGCATGTCACCGGATATGTGTCATGATTCGTAAGTAGTACGAGACCTGGAGAGCTGCTTTAAAAGTAACATCAACAGACTAAGAATAACAAACAGAACAGGCAAACTTTGGCTCCAATATTTTGAGCAAGTTATGATTGTGCTGCAGTATATCCGAGCTGAGACGACTGGCATAACTGGCAGATGCATATGGAATCTGTTCGAGAAATGTTGCCATATTTCTTGATCATAACTTATATGCAAAATCTGCTCATTTATATTTACAAGCTGCCCGATGAAGAGTACAAAAAATTTCCAGAGAAATACTGTTTCGATAAGAAGAAAAAGTGTGCAATGGAGTGGTATTTGGACGGACATGTGCATAGAACAATCACTTATGCGACCACTGAAGACGATAATAGGTTAAGTTATTCCAATTGCAGCTCAGGTTTAGGGAATAAAAATAAATAACGAAACTCTCGTTATAAACTCGCTGCAGTTATTTCATCAAATTGTTTGTGTCGCCAAAAGTCTCAAAGAGTTGCAGTCCTATTTAAAATATGAATTGGTTTCAGCTCCACTTTTCCTTTTCAACGACGGTCTCCTACGATAGGGAACAAACTCGAACATCAATATCATATTTAAAAGAGCTGACATTGATATAGGGACAATTTTCCAACAAATTGCAAATATGTTGCAGATGGAGGCTAGATGTAGATCTGCTTCACTCGGTAGTATTACCAAAGCCAGCAACATATGGTACGATTCAAAAAATGTATGGTGATTATGTTTTAAAACATTATGGCAGAAACACAACGGTAGTATTTCATAGTTATCCGGACTACGCCACCACGAAAGGAGAAGAACAAAAGAGAACAGCTCGAAGTAGAGAGCAATATGACGTGCACAATTTCTCAATGCGAATTTCTCGTAAACAACCATAAAAAATCATCGGCAAACTGAAGCAAAACCTACATTTTTAGAATATACCAACACATCAGGCGGAAGATGACGCAGATACCTCTATCGCAAATATAGCTGTGAGCCTTGCAAATCGTGGGGATCAGGCGGTGGTTGCTGTAGCGGACTCGGACTGCTTGTATTTTTATGTTCACCAGCTCGTCAAACAATTTGTCTTCTTTGTCCTTAATCGAAGACTGTGTATAATATAGCAGCAGAGAGAACAAGGCTGTCTTCATTAAGCGACCTATTTTCAGTTCTTCATGCTTTTACCGGATGCGACACAAACTCAGCATTGTACATGAAAGGAAAACTAAAAGAATTCAAGCTTTCGCAGGCCAATGCAGAACTGAGGACCGTGTTTTTGCAAACGAGAGCCACAAAGGAGAATATTGCAGCCAGCGGAGCGCGTTTAATAAGTGCACTACATAACATCAGCAAAGACACTCCACTAGAAGAAGCAAGATATCTTGCTTACAACAGAGTAATTGGTAATTTGCAGTTACATTCCAAATTCGATTTAACTTGTCTCCCACCAACAAAAGCAGCTGCAGATCAACTTTCATTTCGGGTATACCGAAGTTCAAGTTTGTGTTCCATGTCGATTATCGATTTGATCTTTAATTGGAGGGTAACCATTGACATTCTCACCTCCGACCATAGGTGCATCTCGTTTAATTTAAATCTTACAAGACCTACTCTTAAACCTTATCGTAACAAGAAGCTTACCAACTGGGAGTTATTCTTTCTTGAGTTGGAACCTCGGCTGGTTTCGTTGGGTGACATATGTTTGACTGAGGACATTGAATTGCTAGCCTCATCTTTGATGATGCAGTCACATCAGCCTTCGAAAAATCTTGTCCTCTTATTACCAAGGAAAAATCTCAGAATAAGCCTTTTTGGTGTTCTGATCTTAAAAAACTGAGAAAAACTTCTAGGTGACTCAAAAACAAAGCCAAACGATCTGACCTTCAGGATGATTGGAATAACTTTCTGGCAGCTCAAAAAGAATATAAGAAAATGCTGAGATCCGCTCGTAGGACTTCTTGGATTAGCTTCTGCGAAGAAATTAATAGTATCTCTGGGATCGCCAGACTTAATAGGTCCTTTATTAGAAATGATTCCTCCCGACTTGATGTGCTGTGACTTCCGGAATAATTCAGGTTTTGCGTTTGGATATGTTCCACAGTCCTGGAGCAGGAGTAGAGTTGTGTTCAAAGTTGGAAGACTATTAGTCTCAAAACTCTGGAGAAAATTGTAGACAGATATATTATAGAGATCATCACTTATCACTTATCCCACTCAGTAGCACTCAATATGCTAACAGAGTTGGGAGATTATGTGAAACTGCGCTGCATGAACTTGTTACGAGGATTGAAAGATCGCTTAGTATTAAAGAGTTTCTTGAGGGCATTTTCCTCGATATTGCGGGTGCCTTTTATAGTACTTCTTTCATTTCCATCACTTAAGCCTGCTCAAATGTTGGGATTGACAAAACCATTGTTACTTGGGTTAGATCTTTGCTGCGGTCGCGCATTGCTGTGGACTCCCTATCCATTTCGGTTCTGATTCAGGTTATGTACTATGAATACTGGAGAGCTGTCTGTTCCTTCTCTTTTTGGAGAAACGATCGCTAGATCCGACACAGTAAACCATCTGGGGGTCATTCTGGTCAGTAAGCTCTCCTGGAAATCTCATATTGAAATTAAACTTCAAAAGGTCACTTCCATTTTCTGGCAGTATAGTAGAGCATTTGGGAAGTCGTGAGATCTGACCCACAAAATGCTGATGTTTATTTACAAATTTCTAGCTTTATCTCTAGCTTTATCCTATGCTATCTTACGCGTCTGTTGTTTGGTGGCCTGTGGTTCAGTCAGTTTCATGGTATGGCTTGTCGAGCTTTTACGGGTGATGTGTCCTCGTTTTCTATACTTGCTTTGCAGGCAATCTTACTTCTGAATCCACGGCAGTCGGTCATCCTAGGCACATCATGCTCCGCTGTCTTTCGCCTTCGGTGTATTGGTGCGTGGAACGCTCTCGGCCTTATCACAGGGCATAGATTAATCTACAATTTATTCAGCTCATATATACCAGAAATTAATATGGTTAATGACAAATTGTTGCCAGAATTCTGCTTCGATATCTCTTTCTCGGTGGTTTATCCAGCGAAGAACTCGTGGTTGTCTCAAGAATTCAATGACTGGGTGGCTCAGTCGCTCGAGTTTTTCGCAGACGGATCTCACTCTAATTTTGGTACAGGAACCTATCGGAACCTATTGTCCTACACATGACCTTCAATCATGTGGGAGTCTAGGCCGAAACTCCACGGTATTCCAAGCGGTGCTCATTGCAATCACACGTTGTGCGATTGACGCTTTGAACCTCGCTGTTTCCGGAAGAGACATTATTCTATGCAGTGATAGTACCTGTGCTCAATTCATTACGAAATCCTATCCTACTTCCAAACTGGTCAAGGGCTGTAAACATTTTATTAGCGTCCTTTGCTCTAACAATCGTGTCAGAGTTATGTGGGTTCCGGCATTCAAGGTAATCAGATAGCTGATGTTTTAAGCTGATGTAATTGACTAATTGGCGTAATTGGCTAGCTTCTACTACATGCTGAGTGGCTAAGTACTTCAGTTGTGAACCTTATGTGATGCTCACAAAGTTTGCTCTATCTTTGAAGAAAGACCAACTGAGAGGTCTGGTGGCTATGCTTACCAGCCATGGTCGTTTTAAACTCCATTCACAAAGAATGGGACTTATTCAAGATTCCTAGTGTGACAACTGCCTTGAAGTTGACGATGATAGCATTCACTTTGTCTGTGGCTGTCCCGGTTTCGAAGTAGTTAGGTCCCGATTTCTTAATCATAGATCTTTAAATGTAGGTCAATTATCATTTCTATCCTGGTTTAAGCTGTTACAGTTTACTAGAGCAGTCGATCGCATTTGCGAATTGTGATACAATCCTCGGTTTGCACCATGGGCCCAGAGTGAATTGAGTGTGGAATCTGCTTGGGTTCCACCAAATTTAAAAAAAAATAATAATAATGGGTATTTGCTACCAACAGATTGGGGATGGAAATCTGTTAAAAGTAGTTTGCTGCCCATTCCAACTGACCGGCCATCGGCTCCAGAACATTTGCTCAAGTTGATATTTTGCAACTGTCGTACGAAACAACATGCGAATGTAAGCAGTCAGAATCCTGTGCTCAGCAATGTGTGGAACCTGCCAGGGTATATCATGGAACAACACAACAAGCGAAGAACATCTCAATGATATTGAACGAAATACTGAGCTACAATACAATTTTAATTTTTAAATGCCCTTATCATTAATATTTAAATGGAAAAATAACTGATGGACTCGTATTATACGTATTAAGAATAAATAATAGTTTGAAGTAATAAATTATTGACATTTAATTATTATTTTAACTTTTTTATTTAGGATTTTTTGAAGGTTGGTTTCTTAATAAAATTAAGTTATTTCGTGAACGGTAAAACTATTAAATTCCTCGTCATTTGAGCCATTTTTCATGTTTGTGCTGTGTACCGTTCAGAAGTTATTTCCATTTTTCTGAAGACCTAAAATTGGTTATATAAACCCTGATTGCAGGGTTGGCTCAACCTATGGATGTGAGGATTTTTTACGTCTGAGAAGTTTTTACGAATTTTCTTATTAAAATTGTTTAGTAAATTTTTTATACTATTTTTTTTTGTTTTTTTTTTGTGGAGCTGATCCTAGAGATTGTGCCAATTAGCCATATGTTGGTAAGGTAGAATGGACCTTCCCCATCATGAAAAAATACTCCCCATATTTTAGCGGATCATTAGCGTCTGACAACTTGGTTCATAAGTTATATTAATTCTGTGGAACTGTATGGTTAATTGGCAAAATCTCTAGGATCAGTTCCACTGGATTTTATGTTTAACCAAATTTATTGTATGTTGTGAGAAATAATTTACAAACCAAGTGGTAAGACCCTGACGATCCGCTTAAATATGGGGAATATTTTTCATGATGGGGAAGGTCCATTCTGTTATACCAACTTTATGGCTAATTGGCAAAATCTCTAGGATCAGCTTCACAGAATTTTATGTTTAACCAAATAACAGATTATTTTTTGCAATTTTTGCATAAATGCACATACAATTTATTGAATTATTTATTAAATAAATTGTTTTAAATTTTGAAATTTTATGTAATATTTAATTTTTTCTGTAATAATTGGTATTTTTTTGGAAAATAACACTTAGTGAAAATATATAAATAAGTCTTATTCAGGTATTAAAAATGTACTAAATATTTTTAGTAAGAAAATTCGTAAATTTTTTTTCTAAAATACTGTCTTCAAGCAGTACTACAAATACAACCCTGTTTCTATTGGAATTATTTACTACATTTGCACAAAATTCCTGCACTAATATGTGTGATTAACTGAACAAGTGAACTCAAATACACTCAAATACTACAAATCTGAAAATTATTGAATTTTAGGATTAATTTTGTACATTTTAAAATTCTTTACGATATTAAAATTTAATTAAAATTCATCCAAATAAAATTACAAGTTGTTTAAATGTTAGACTCTTAAAATGTGTAAAATATTTAAATCTTAAAACTTCAAAAATTATGAAATCAAATAAAATTTGTATTGTTCTACTTATTACTAAGAATAATTATAGCAGTGTGGTATAAAAATACATAATTCATTAATTTAACTTCATTTTACTGTTTCGTTATGAAATTTACTTTGTTTACGTCTAGTAACAATTTATTGGAAACAACTGCACATGTTAGTCTACGTAGAATTTTATTTACTGGTAGTTTAGGTGCTTTTCTGCTCCGCTAAAATACTTGTTTAAATACAAATTAGCCTAAATGATGATCGTGGCATTTAGGTGCTAATTAATTTTTTAACCATAAAAGAAATTTTGCGCCCAAATGAAAAGAAATTTTTAGATAGTTGCTATAAAATATAGTAAAGCCAGTATGTTTCGTATTTTAAATTTATAAATTAAATCTAATTGGTGAAATTTTTCAGTCTTTGAAAATTTTGATGTAAAACAAAATGAAATGGTTGATAGTTTTATGGTTGTTTGTATATATTTAAGACAATGTATACGGTACTGTTATGAAATTTGATATGGTACGCATCCCGCATAGTTGTTATATACAATATTTTAAAATCAACTACAATAGCTTTATATACAAATGATTTATAGAATATTAAATTAAAAATAATATTTCATGTACATAGTCAGACGTTAATTTACCGGTGTGAAGTTTTCCATAAATAACAAAAGTGTAACTACACAATATAACAAATAACGTATGTGTAGTTACACAATTTAACAGAAAGTGTAGCTATCGTAAATTATATTTAGTACGATTATAATAAAAAAAATTTAATATAATTATTTTTAAATGAAAATATGCGTTTGTGCAAGTCTATAATATGACGTAATTTTTAATTATAATTAAATGCTAGCTAGAAATAATCACAAACATTAAAAGACGTTAACCTATTACTAGCAACCCTTAAAAAATTTCCAAACTTTTGTTATTCATTTTCAATTCGCTTACAAAGAGGACATTCTGGTTTGTATATATGAATTAACCATAATAATCCAAGAGATGTTTAGATTAATTGGAATATACCATCTTATTGCGGTATGTACTTTCAAGATTTATTATTGTTGGGGTCGTATTACCGAGACTCTCAGAAGGGTAACAGGTAATCCTAGAGATGTCTAGATATATATGAGTAAACCATCTCATTGTGTGTAGTTTTAAGATTATTTTTGGTTGGGATCATATTAGCGCGACCCTCAGGGAGTAAGTTATCGATATTATAAGAAACACATTTTACAATGAAATTGTAGGAGTATTTTTGATGGCCACCATCAGGTAATAATAGAGATGTCTAATAAAACTTCTGATGATTCATTTCTCTATAAAGAACGGTTTCGTTTATTGTTGGATATTTAAAAAAATAGCAGAAGTCTCGTTCTTATTAAAAATTCCACAAACCTAAATGCTACTTGTTGTGTTTCTTTCATTTTAGAGAAAGTTTTACCTCATCCATTAAAAAAAATCCGTAGTTGTTCAGAAAACCAACATATTTTGAAGGAAACATTTTATCTTCCTTTTTAAAATGTTTTTAGTTTTAATCCACGAACATTTAGCAATATACAAAATGCCAACATTTCATTCAAACTGTATGTCCGCAATGTCGAACCTATCAGGAAATTAAATATTTTAGTAACTATGGCATAGTTGTTGCTGATGTATACAGCCAAATAATCATAACTCCAATATAAAAATTAATGAAATAAGAGAAACAATAAATTTGTCTGGAGATGAATTTCATTTAAAAGGCATAATTCATTACGAAAAATCAAGTAGTAAAAATGTGATTGCAGGACACTTCCGATCGTAAAATAAACGAAAAAATAACAAATGGGAGCTACATGACGACCTGCTAGCATTTCAATAAATCCAGCAATTCTAATGTTTTCAAAATATTATAATAAATAAAAAGCGCTACAGACGATCCGATTTGGTCGGGCGGTTGGACCGATTTGGTTGGATTGGATGTAAAATCGGATAGTGTGTATGCATGTCGGTTCGATAAAATTAAGTTGGATGTGTCGGATGGAAATACCATCCGACCGTCCGACCAAACTCTGAAATTTCACACACAACTAACTTAAAATCGTTCGACAACAACACACACCATCCGATTTATTTGGTGGTACTAATTTTTTAGAAATCTATAAAGACTATATCCATGCCTATGTGATATAACAAGCAATTTATATTGCAATAGGGACGCACGAAAAAGATGCTATGATAGCTATTGTCAAACGAAAATTGGACAACATGAGGACCGCATACAAAAGGGAGTTCAAAAAGGTAATCACAATTTTTGTCTTATAAATGTTGTATTTTTTCTTTGGGTATTCCTATTAAGACTAAGTAAAGTATTTTCTTGCCGCCAGTTGCCTGCTCGGAATGTTTCATTGTCAATATCTTCATAATCTAGAGCGTTTTGAGAAATTTGCGAGTTTTAAATTTGTGTTATATGCGAGTTTAAAAAGATGTTCATTCATAGCAAATGCACTATCTCGGCGAAGGAAGTGCTGCCGAGGCTTATTAGTCACCTTAAAACAACTGGTCACAATTACAAACCCGCTTGGAACATAATCCAAGCAAGGTACAACAACGTAAGGCTACTGGCTAACCATCAATTTAAGGCACTATAGTCATTGGCGACAATTCAGATACCATCCGCCCAAGCAGTGAGAAACTTGCATGATCCGGCACGAGAAACATTACACAATATAAAACGGCTAAATATGGAGTCACCCTTCGAGGTATTCGTGGGTTTCATCTTAAACCAAAAATTGGACCCAGAATCCATTAGGATTTACGAAACAACTATAGAGAAGCCCAGAGAAATTCCACAACTGGAAGACTTCTTTCAATTCCTGGAGAGAAGGTTTCAATCTTTAGAAGCCATGGCAATCATAGAGCAACAGCAACACGACCACACATGCAGTATATACCTCCATTGAAACGAGTGAATACAGCCATGTTAACCAAAACATGTTGGGTGGAAGGGTGTAACGAGCATCATGGTTTAATTTAATGCCAGCAATTCAAAAAGATGTCAACATTTAGTCGAGCAAGGCTTGTCAGCTCAGCCAATTTGTGCATACGATGTATAAGCCAGCATCAAGGAAGAAACTGCCAGGCAGAAACATGTATCGTGTATAAAGGGGGACACCACACACTTTTGCACTGCAATAATGCAGTCTCAAATACCGGAAGTAGCGTCAAACCCGCCAAAACATTCGTGATCGGCCAGCAAGGACAAGTTTTCTTACCAACTGCATTAGTCAGAGCCGCAACTAGCACAGGAGATTTGTTCACACTAAGAGCTCTAATTGATCCAGGATCACAGGCCACATTAATATCCTCCAAGGCTGCAAATCTATTCAACTTTAAAAAAGAAAACAAAAGTCACCATTTCAGATGTAGGTGGAAAAAAGGCAGGCACCTGCAGACAAACCATCAATCTAAAAATATCGCCAAAATTTGATGGAGATTTCCAAATGAATATCAAACCCTTGATATTCGACCAACTCGACCAACAACTACCCGAGATGGACTTTGCCACAAGCAGCTGGATGCATCTCAACCAAATACAGTTGGCTGATCCCAACCACAATCAGTCACAGCCAATTGATCTTATAGTTGGCGCGGATTATTATCCATCAATACTGATCAACAAAATCATCAAGGCAGGCCCACTAGAGCCGATGGCACAACAAATGGAATTCGGTTGGATTATATTGAGTAGCAGGAGCAACACAGGAAATCAGCACAAAACAACGATGATTGCAACCAAAAGTATAGAGGATCAGCTGAGATTACTGGTAGAAAACGATTCAATACCTGAAGAGAGAGATACCACTGAAGAAGAAAACATGATAGAAAAACATTTTGAGTCATCTGTAGGAAAAGGCCCAGACGGCAGATACATTGTAAGAATTCCATTTAAGGATAACCAAGCCGAACTAGGGGAATTCAGGAAAAAAGCCGCTGCCAGACTGATACAATTAGAAAAACGATTCAAGAAAGATGCGTCCTCCAAACAATTATATCATCAATTCATGCAAGAATATATAAATTTGAGGCACATGGAACCAGTACAGGAAAGACCAGAAGATGGTAAATTAACCTATATCTATTATATACCGCATCATGGCATAATCAAGAAGGGGAGCACTACCACAAAGCTAAGAGTAGTGTTTGATGCATCATCCAAAACAACAAATGGACTATCTCTAAACCATTGCATGATGAATGGTCCAAAACTACAACAGGATCTAGCAGATATTTTACTACGATGGCGAAAACACAAAATTGTAATGACAGCAGACATAGAAAAAATGTATCGCCAAATATGGATTAACAAACAAAACAACAAATGGACTATCTCTAAACCATTGCATGATGAATGGTCCAAAACTACAACAGGATCTAGCAGATATTTTACTACGATGGCGAAAACACAAAATTGTAATGACAGCAGACATAGAAAAAATGTATCGCCAAATATGGATTAACAAACAAAACCAGAACTATCAACGAATATTATGGCGAAGCAACCCCTCCAAGCCAATGGAGGCATACAGATTAAAAACGGTGGGTGACATACGGAATAACATCCGGCAGCTTTTTAGCTATACGAGCCTTAAAACAACAAGCTACCGACGGAGACAATGTTTATCCATTAGGACCAAGCATCATGTTGACCGATTTTTACGTAGATGATCTGATAACAGGTTCTAACAACATAGAGGAAGCAACTCGAGCTGTAGAAGAACTCAAAATGCTCACAGAACAAGGTGCACTGAATTTAAGGAATTTTTTCTCTAATTCAAGGGATATATTGAATCAGATTTCCAAAGAACTACACGGCCCGGGCGACGTAAGGATCTTTTTAAATTCAACGTAGATACATTACAACTATCACACAAGCAGCCAAACCAAACGCTCACTATTATCCGACTCATCCAAGCTCTTTGATCCCGTTGGATGGCTTTCCCCTATAACAATCACACCAAAAATCATGATGCAAGAAGTATGGACATCAGGAAACAAGGTGGATAAAATACAAGAAAGAATTGAGCGAAATCAAAAACATAATAATCCTGAGATGGATAAACACAACAGATGAGATCGAAACGGAGCTTGACGGATTCGCTGATGCTTCAGAATACGCATACGCAGCTACAATTTATTGCCCAACAACAAATAAGGAAGAAATTATAACAACATAATTATTAACCTCAAAAACAAGAGTTGCGCCAACCAGAATAAAGCTATCCATTATCCCTCGATTGGAGCTAACTGCAATTTTGCTATTGGCAAAATTACTTAAACACACACAAAGAAGCTTGAACATCAACAACCTTAAAATATATGCGTGGTCAGATTCGACCATTGTACTATGTTGAGCGGTGCTCCAACTACAACAAATTAGAACGTATAGTCGCATACTGCAAAAGATTCAACAACAACTGTTCGCGTAGAAGCAATAATAGAAATGAATTAACTGGTTCAGTCCTCCAAAGTGCAGAAATAACAATTCTCAAGCTCGTACAAAGACAAGATTTCCATAAGGAAATAAACCGTCTTAATCAAGCCGAAAGAATCAGCAGGAAGAGTAAGATTCTATCACAAAATCCAACAGTAGACGAAAACGGCTTGCTACGTGTGAACGGAAGACTACAAAATTCAAAACTCACAAGTTCAAGTAAAAACCCAGTAATCCTGAGCAAGCACAACATAGTTACAAAAAGAATAATAGAAGAAGCTCATATTGGTACATTACACGGAGGTACACAATTAACATTAGCAACATTAAGAAACAAATTCTGGATTATTGATGGTAAACGAACTGTAAGACAAATAATTCAAAAATTATTATTTGCTTTCGCCATAAACAACAGTCATCTAAGCAACTAATGGGAAACCTTAAATCTACCATCAGCAAGAGTGAGGCAGGGAAGACCGTTTGCCAAAACGGGAATCGACTATGCGGGGCCCATCCAATTGAGATTTTACACATAATAAATCTTGAAAGTACACCACACAATAAGATGGTATTTTCAGATTTACCTAAACATCTCTTGGATTATTATTGTTAATTCATATACAAACCAGAAAATCCTCTTTGTAATCGAATTGAAAATGTATAACAAAATTTTGGAAAATTTTTAAGGGTTGCTAGTAATAGGTTAACGTCTTTTAATGTTTTAAATTTATTTATTTAATTATAATTAAAAATTACGTCATATTAGACTTGCACAAACGCATATATTCATTTAAAAATAAGTATATTTAATTTTTTTATTATAATCGTAATTAGGGAGTCATTTTCAAGGCCATTTTTTAAATCCCGGGAACCCGGGATTCGTAATGGAAAAATATCCCGGGATTTGTGAATTTTTTTTACAAAAAGTCGTTTTTTACTCATGACTGACTGATTTGCCATCATTTATGACGGGCATTAACATCATGGTTGTATCAATTTCATTCTGCAATTTGGTTGCTATAGATGACAAGCCTGGTTCTGCGTTAGATGAATCGTATATGGATGATGATGGTTGATCGATGCCAGCTTCGTCTTCATATGTAAAAATGTCTATCCATTATAGTTTTTGCTAGATTGGCCATTGTATAAGTTAACACACGCAACAAACCAATTGCCACAGTTGAAAAGTGGTGTCATATGGCACACGAGCAACACGAGCAATTATACCTGATTAACACATGCATTCCTCATAATGCAGTGTAATCATATTTTCATCGTAAGATAATTTTATGTAAAGTAATTTTAAGTTAGTCGTAATTTTGTAATCAAACATAAATCTCGTTAATAAAAATAAATAAATTAAAAATTAAAATAAAAAAATATTTTTTTTATAAAATATAAAATAAGATTTTATTAACTTATATTTTGATGATATAGCTAAAACATTATCGCAGTTTTCCTCGTTAAAATTTGTGGGTTATGTAAATACCTCATTAGTGTTACCAGATCTTTGTTTCGTCGTTCCTTTATTCGCACTTTCAAAGCATGCAACATGTTTTTCGATAAATCCATCTATCATGCCATCACTCGAGATTAGGGTTGCGTCTCTTCTTCCCAGAGCCTCCACCGCAAGTTGTATGGGTTGAAATATGCTTAATATTTCTGGTATTTTTACCGTATTCTCTTGTTTGTATAACTCCGCAGCCTGATCCATATTACTGGACTTATAATTCTTATCTTGAATTTAATATAAAAAAAACAATTTTCTTTTATTTATTAATTTTCTCTTATTTATTAATTTTCTCTTTTTTAATTTTTTATTTATTTAATGGTATTTAACATTCGAGAGTAACTTAACAACTAACTTAAAATTATATTTTATTTATCATGTTGACACTTGATACCGTCTATTGCAACGTCTGCATAATTTGCAGACATGCATATTATGCACTTTATATTGCGCGTGGTGTGGATGGTATTACTCCGCGCGCATTAAAAAGTAGATCCCACGTTGTGTGTTATGTTACTGTAGCGTCACGTGCAGGGGATCGTAACTCCTCCCGCCGAAGAGAAGGCCATAGGGATGTAGTACGTATGGCCGGTTGTGGAATGGATGGTTGTTCGTTATCGGGAACTTTTCCGATTTCTCTTGGGTTACGGTATCTCTTCCAGATAACGTAGATTACTGCTGCTACGATGATGGTGACGACAGTACCAGTGGTACCGTGGCTCTGGATTTTGTTTGATAATCCTTGCGTCTGTAATAAATTAATGTGTTCTCTGTATGTTTCAGCGTCCAATTAGTCATTGTTGATATGGACAACGAGGGCACGATGTTCTGGGTTAACACATCGTGGTAAGGCAATATGATGGTTTGGTCCTCTTGGTAGACATGTTTGTTGCTACTGTAGGTGGTGCCTTGAATAATAATTTCGCAGTTCTCGAATTCAATTAGAGTTTGACCTTTGATGGATTTTATTTTTTGATGGCATGTAGAAGTAAACTCCAACTCTTTAATTGTAGCTATGTATAGTTTTCCGCTTATGAGTTCGGTAACTTCATCTTCCAGATCGTAGTTGGTATGGTTACATCCGGCTGGTTGTTGTGATATTATGCTCGGTATGCATGTTTGCGATATTGATTGTAGCGATTGTTTAGTACAGTAGTATACATTCTCCACTTCGTTGCATGGTTGCGATATAAATTGATAATTGTGTTCATCAAGGATAATGTTGTATGAAGGGATTGGGGTGATCATTAGGTTTTTAGAAGGAATAGGTTTTATATTGTAGTAATTGAACGTTGGTTTTAAAAAGGTCGGTATCTGTATACTAAGTACAATTTTGGACTGGTTGTAGTATCCTTGTATAGAGTCAGTAAGTCATAGATATTAGTAGGATTCAGAATTTCTATATGGTCATGAGATAGTATGTCGTTAATAAAGTGTATTTCGTTATTGTTTAATAAATGTCGTGAAATTCGTCTGTGTTTGGCTGAACTGAGTGCGTCTAAAATGTCGTCGATGTGCTCGGTTAGAGTGTCTATTGTATTGATTAATTTAAATATATATTGGTCTATTTTGATCATATGTACTGCTGCTTCTGTTGTGTTAGTTAGTCGATTTAATTCGAATGTAATTTTGTTATTGCTGTTTCTTATGTATTTCTGTATGTAGTTGACTCTATCAATCATACCTTGATTAATTGCAATTTGAGCATTATTTTGTTCATTTAATTTATCTTGATTTTGGTGGAGATTATCTATTGCGTTATCGATTTCTTCTAGGTCATGTTGGTCAAGGTTTCCTGTTATATCCTTGATTAATGATCCTAGCCCATTAACAAGTCCTCTTTTGAACCGTGAAGGTTTCAAAAGGTTGATATTTTGCTCTAATTCCTTGGCTTTGTGTTCAAGGATTTCTATTTTGTTCTTAAATGCGTAAGAATACTCCTTGTTAGTTCTTATAGAGTGTTCTACTAATTTGATGTTGTCTTGGATAGTACGAAGCTCTTTTATAGCTACTAATTACTCGGGCTTGGCCCAGCCTGATCGTTATTATCCCCCTGTTGGTATCCAGGTTGGTCAATCTGAGGGTTTGACCGAAGGTTAGAGTGCACCTGAAAAGGTTTTTTGATCAGTTTATTGTGGTATTTGCCATCTTTAGTTAGAACGGTCACTTTATTATCCTTTAGAACCTTTCTAATTACATAACCGGGTTTTATTTTAGATCTTTTTTTATTTCGAATGTGAATTATTTGGTTCGTTTTTAAATTAGGAGGTTTAACTCGATCAACGTTGAGTTTATTGATCAACTTGGTTTTCTTTGCGTGAGTTTCCTCGTGAATACGTTTACATAGTTCGTTATAGGATAAAGAATGGTTGAAAAGATACTCCTGCGCATTTGAAAATGCAGAGTTAATAGATCGCCCTAGGATTGTATAGTGACCTGTTAACAATTCAAAGGGGGTGCATTTAGTCGCCGTGTGTATGGTGTTATTATAGGAGAGGATGCAATTATGCATAAGATTTTTAATATTCTCTTGTGGTGTTTCCATGTGAGCAACTTTCATGAGCTCTTGCAAGGTTGAATGTAATCGCTCGACCGGAGAATTGCCAGTAGATGAATATGACGACGTATGATGTAACTCTACATCGTACTCCTGTAAAAAGGCTTTAAATGAAGGAGTATTCATATTTCCCTCATTATCTGATACGATTTTTGATGGTTTACCATGACTATACTGAAAAATTGAATAAGCCTTTTTTGGACTTCTTTACTGGTGCGAGTCTTCATATAGAAGGCTGCAGCGAATTTAGTAAACTTGTCTAAGACTGTGAGGAACACATGGTTTTGAAAAAAACAGAAATCAATATGTAAGATTTCCATTGGCTTTTTTGGTGTTTCTGTGATCTCATATTCGATTTTCAATGGATGTCTATCATATTTGGCTTGTAGACATATATTGCAATTATTGATATAGGTTGTTATCATATTTTTCATATTTGGAAAATTGTGAGTTCTTTTAATGAACTCGTGGTTTTCTACTATTCCCCTATGATGGTTTTCTTCATGCCTTTTCTTGATCATTGCTAGTTGATCTTCAGGGTCTAACACATCTGTTAGAAGAAATTGTGCTTCTTCTTTAGCTATTTCAAAAATTCTATCGTCGCATAGAATACCAGTAACGCGGTATTTTGTTACTTGAGTTCTAATGTTAAGATTGATGGTTGGCACATGATAGTTAGGCATGTATATTATTACCCTATGTTTACCAAATGGGTATTCATGTTGAATGTTTGATCCTCGTATTTCAGGATCAATTGTTATAATAAGTTGTGAACTAAAATGGTTGATTGGCGAATTGGTTGTCGGTACAAGGTCTTGAGTATCGTTTTCGGTTTCTGTATCCGTAGATATAACCGATATATCCGAGGTGTTAATATTATTGACAACAAGAGGATCGGGTTGCATTCTTGATAATGCATCCACGTTGGTATTTTTTACACACTTCTTGTAAATAATTTCGTAATCATATTCTTCCAATTTCAGTCTCCATCGAATCAACTTAGAGTTTGGTTCTTTGAGATTGAAAAGCCACGTCAACGGTTTATGATCCGTTATAATTTTGAATTTTTGACCGAATAAATATGGTCTGAAGTATTTTGTGGACCAGACGATGGCTAAGAGCTCTTTCTCTATTGTGGAATAATTTTGTTCTGTAACCGTTAAGGTTCTAGATGCGTAGCAAATAGGTTTATCCTTTCCTATGGGACCCTGCGAGAGTACAGCTCCAATAGCTACATTACTCGCATCCGTGGTTAGAATAAATTCTTTGGAAAAGTCGGGATATTGCAAGATTGGATCTTTGCATAACAGCTCTTTGCAATATTCAAACCATTCCATATACCTAGTATCGAGTATTATTTCTTTTCCTTTCCTCAAGCATTCCGTTAAGGGCATGGTAATGTCAGAGAAATTTTTTATAAATTTGCGGTAGTATCCCAGAAGACCCAGAAAGCTTTTAATTTGTTTCTCCGTTTTTGGAACGGGGAATTTCTTGATAGCTTTGATTTTATTAGGGTTGGGTTTAACTCCGTCGCTAGTTACAATGTGGCCCAAAAAGGCAATTTCCCGATGGAGAAATTCCGATTTGTCCATTTGAACCTTGAGGTTAGCCTTTCTTAGTTTGTTGAACACTTGTTTCAGGTTCTCGATATGCTCCTGGAGTTACGTGGAAAAAACAATAATGTCATCCATATAGCATAGACAAGATTTTCCTTGGATATCACCTAATACATTATCCATGACCCTTTGAAATGTCGAAGGGGCATTCTTTAAACCAAAAGCCATTCTGATATATTCGTAGTGCCCGTGGTCGACAGAAAATGCTGTTTTAGGTATGTCTTGTTTTCTTACTTCAATCTGGTGGAAACCAGATGCAAGATCCAAGGTAGAGAAGTACATACACTTCCCTAACTTATCGAGAATATCGGTGATGTTTGGTAAATCTGTTCTTCAATAGTTTTCTCATTTAATTTGCGATAGTCTATCACTAATCGCCACTTGACTTTCCCACTTGCATCGGCTTTCTTAGGCACGATCCAAATAGGCGACGACCAAGGAGAGAAGCTGGGACGTATGATTCCATCTTGTAACATTTTATCGATCTGCTTTTTTACCTCTTCCTTATGAATGTGGGGGTATCTATAGCTCTTTGTGAAGACAGGTTTATCATCTTTAAGATTTATTTCGTGTTTAACATTGTTTGTGAAAGTCAAACGTTGTTTCGTTTTAAGGAATAAATCTTCACATTTCATAGTGTACACTTTCGAAGAATAGTTAGGTTTAAATAATAGAGGAATCTCGACTTTATTAGTTTTAAGGACAGATTTAGCAAGGTCTATCGTTATGCCAAGTTGTTGCATTGTCTCCAATCCAATTAAACCATCAAAGTATTTGTGAAATTTGAATAGAAGGAATTCTATTGGTTCCCTCGTTTTAAATTCCATTAGTCCTGGGACAATTACTTTCTGGTCTATCTGGTGTGTGTTAAACATGGTTTTAACGCTAATTGGAGGTATGGCACGTATCCGTGAAGGATGGATGAACTCTGGGTTCAGAAAGGATTTATTTGATCCCGTATCTATTAAAATTTTGAGTAATTTATTTTTATTTAAGTAAATATGAATATAAGGTAGAGTATACGTTTGATGTTTATTGACATCTACGTATCCGATTCCGGATGGGAGGCTTCGGGATGAAAATTTTCATCGTCTACCTCACCTTCGTCCAGATCAGGGAAGTACAATTGAGGTTCTTCCTCATAGTTTTCACCTATTACTTCTTCTTCCTGGTTTTCGTTGGTGTATAGTTCCTGTGCTCGGAACTTAGCAGGTCCTGATGCTTGGAATTGATAATTATTATTGGGTTTATTGAAATTTGTATATTGCTTGTATCGGTTCTCATTGGACGTAGTGTCCATTGGTTCTGTTCGTCTTGGTGGAACCATTGGTGGTTTGGAAGCAAATCTGTTATTATTGCTAAGATTTAAAGGGCCATTACCATTCACAATCCGATTTTGATTTGTGAATGGCCTGTGGTTATAATATTGCGGTGTTGGTCGTTGACTGTAGTGATGATAGTTCTTCGATTGAAGCATGGGTGGACCACTATTGTAATAATTCCGTGAAGGATTCCCTACTTGAAGAATGGGTGGACCACTAGAGTAATTCCGTGAAGGGTAATTATTCTCTGGTTTTTGTGGTACTGACCTCTGTGGAATTGATATTATATTTGAGGTTGCACCTTTTTTCATGTATGCCATATTTTGTTCTTTTAGGCAGTTTGTGAATGCTTCAGCCAAACTGAGAGGTCGCATAGCTCGAATCATGGATCCGAGGGGTTCTTTTAATCCAGCCAGGAATGTATTAAGGCACATTTCCTCATAAAGTTCTCACTTGGCTCTTATGATTATTCCACTATGTTCATTTAGTTTGATGTGATTAATTATTGTGCTCTGGATATCAATTATCCGAGCGAAATATTTTTCCAGTGTATCGTGACCCTGGGAGATATTATACAAATCTCTCACTAAATCTGTTTCATTGCGCTTGTCAGCGTAATGCGTGATAAGATTATTTATTATCGAATCCTGTTCTATAACGGTGTACCATACATCGTTAAAACTTCATTCGGTTCTCCCACTATTTTATTGCGTATCGCTCGAAGAAAAATCTTCGAGGATGGGTGGCCATCAATATCGTTGCATAATGTGAGTATTTCCTCAACATTCTCTATGAAATCATAGAGAGTATGCTTGCTACCTTCGTAGCGCGGTAGATCTTTTATAGCATCCGGAATTCGAAGGCTTTTAAAGACATCACTAACACAATTATTATCTACACCATTATCATCGCAATCACCGTTTATCGACATTTTGAATTTATTATTAATATTTAATTTTTCAACAGTATGATTGATTTCAACTTTTAAATTTTTAAAAATGTGTGTTAAATTTTCAATATTTTCGTTTAGTTTTTGAGAAGGGAAAATTCTATAATCCGTAGAATTTTCGTGAGTTATTAAGTTACTTATTGGTGTTAAGGAATTATTTTTGGGATTGAACATTAATTAATTATCAAAATCACGCTTACCATGATATAAAGATGAATGCTGCTTTCATATTGAATCAATAACCCGTTATTCAATAATCCCGCGAATTTCTATTAACAATCCTGGGATTCGAAATGCAATTATTATGTGAAACTTAATTGAGATATATATCATCAGGTACTATAATTGAAGCAATTGTTGGTTTAAATATACCAAAAATTTTTTTTTATTTTTTTTTTTTTTAGGAAGGACGTGGCATAGACACATTATTGTCCATAGCCTTGCCGTGCATTCACACGACATTCACACACATTCATTCAACTCATTTATTCCATTCACACAAGTACAGTATACCACCGATCGTAATCGGGAGATGAAAAATTCCTTTTGCATCCCGCCTCTGTTGGGATTCGAACCCTCCCGATCCATACGTCACAGATCTAACCACTGCGCTATTTGCTCGGTAAAAAAAAAAGAAGAAAATTGGCTTAAATAATTCCTAGAAAATTTTCCGTGTGTTGTACTATCCGATTTCTTGCCAAGGTCGACTAACATTTTGTACCGAAATTTAATTTTTAGAATTGTTCTGACTTCTATTGAATTCTTATTGATTTTCAATGTAATGAAGAATTTTAATTTGCACAATTTTTTAGCGCAAATTAGAAGTATTGTAGAAAACTTTTTGTAAAGGTTTTTCCACTACACACACACATAACACATATATGTATATATATATATACATACTCTTATTCCTGATAATAAAATGGACACGCCGCCTTTAACTTTCAATTCTGAGTAACACCAAATTGGAATTCAAATTTTAACTATACACAACACTCTACAAATCCAACTTATCTTTTATTATTATTGAAATTAATAATATTCCAAGAACGTGACAGATTATCTTCTCTGACCCTGCGACATTTGGCATTAAAAGTGAATTCATTTGATAACGCCATGTATGCAAATATATATAAAATTGAAATTCCCATAGATAAGAATTTCATTGCACGTAAACAAAAACGTTAATCATTCAAGTATTTACTTTCAAAGTGGATGTTGTATGTGAGTTAATTGTGAATTAAAAACTGCGGTGCGAATTTGTATCTATATAGAAATGGATACGAGAATCTATATGCAAATGTTAATTTTTTTAATGTGCACGTGCTATATAACAATTAGTGTTGTGGCCCAACGAAAATCCGAATCTAGTAAATATTGAATTTTTAATTTTTAATTTGCCCACTTTTATAATTCTCATAATCAATTCACTTCTTTAATCATACACAGAATGTTCGTATTATTCAGAAATTCCGACTGTTTCATGGATTCCTTTTCCACATTTGGCGGTTTGGGTAAAACAAGATCGTACAATACAGACAGAATGTCTTGCAGAATCTCTACGAGTGCAGTATGTAACATTGATTAGCGAGAAATATCTTTTAGGTGCTGGTGGTCATACGAATGAAGAAAAGGGTCAAATCTATTTTTCAATTAATGATTCGCACAATGTTACACAAATCATAAAAAATCCGTACAAATCTGGTGACAGAAAATCACCAATTAACGATTTGGTGCTACTAAAAATTCGTCGAATACAGTTGGACAGTAATCATCGGCCCAGCTGTTTGTGGACAATGAATGGGCATACACTAAATTCAGTACAAGTTGCGTTACCATTTCTTCCGATTCGATGTACATTTCACTGTCCAGTATACGATGATGTATTGAAAAGGACATTCAACATTAGTAAGTTACAGTTTCAACAAAATCAATTTATTTTAACAAAAAATTTCTAAATACATTTTTCAGAACTGATTTCATTTAATACATCGATTAATGGTTGTTACGCTGGATCTTTTAATGATGCGTCTTATAATTCGAAGTTATGTATAGTATCAGATTCATATGGTCCAAGTTCGGTGAGTTTCTTTTTTTACCAATTAAAACACATAACACTTTGGAAATAGTTATTTTTCATTGAAACGCAGAAATACGTCAGTAAATTTTATTCCGCACCCATAAACCGCATTTGACAGGTCTCTCAATTTTCATTTTCTCATTTGACAGGTCTCTCAGTAATCATCTTATTTAGTGAGGTAGTGGAAATTATTTATAATAGGACTGACATTATGGTTTGGTGAAATAAAAAATAGTGGTAGTTGTTAGCAGTGTTGTGTAATAATTTTAATTTTAATTTATCATTATGACTAAAGTATGGTATTCCGTCATATAAAAAAATTAGGGCGTTGTTTTTATTTTATGATCACTACCGTCCTACATACACACGAAAACTAACTTTATTCTTATAATTTTAATTAATTTTTTAATATGTTTAGTTGTTTTAATATAAACTTCATTGGCTATTGTGAAATAGAAACTTAACGCTCCAATTTTTATCTTCATCCATTTTTACGACATAATTATTATTTGCAGAGAGATTGTTCTAAATGAGATTTTAATAATTAAGTTCATTTAAAATTGCATTAAATTTCTAAGAAATACTCACAAAAGCAGATGAAAATCTATCACTAGGTGAATTGCAATCTATGGTTATATTCAGCACACATACGAGCTTATCACCGTTTTAGTGAGATCTTCATTATATTTTACATACGATACTTCATTGATTATGAATCACATATTCAAAGTTTGATGAAGTGTAAGCTATTCTAAAAATTTAATTAAAATTAAGGCTACGGCTGTGACAGTTGATTAAACTACTGAAAATCGTTCGGTAAGAGCTATGCTTGCTACTGAATTAACAGATTAAAAATATCAAAGTTAGATTTGATTGATACCTTCATCGACTGAAACTTGACGTACGATCGCAGCCAGGATCCTTGAGAAATCTGAAGTTTTAAATTCCGACTTAGTCAGTTTGCTAAACTTGTGAGAATTTGAATGAAGATAATTATAATTTTCAACAGTTGATTTCAACGGAAACCAAAGAACTTAGTGTCTGTACTCGGAATGCGATTAAATATCATGGCTTGATATTTATTTTGCAAAGTACAATTTTGGTGATGATTACATTAAGAGTTCATTTCTAACATAGATTACCCATGCAGTCATTGTGGGCACCGCACCAAATTTGAAGTGGGATGAAATAAGTTCCTTTAAATATGTGACAGAATTTTGCAATTATTTTCAGAAGTAGCATGTACTTATGAATCCTTCAATAATTATTGAGCTACATGCGTCAGAAAAAAATTTTTTATTTTCGTTTGTTTTGTGCCAAGTCAAGAGTGGCGCCATTTAAAAGTTATAAAAAAAACTAGCTGCTATGCAGCGCGATGCCTCCAGGGACATTTATTAAAGTGTTGAAATCGTAATTTTGTGTCCATATAAAAAATATATTAAATAGATGAGCCCGGTCCCTCTTGCGGGGATTTAATATTCCACAGGAACCGCATGAATCATATTTTTTTTAACAACCTCATGTAACAGTGGATCTTCTTCGACATTTCCCGCCAATATCACATCTTCGTATTCATTCGGTCTTATTTTCTCAACCAACCAAATGAGGATATGTGTTGCAATCGGCGTTTTCGCCACTCGACTGAATACATTCAACAGCGCGTCTCGCCGAACACACGATATTTTAAATAAATTCCATGATTGATTTTAATTTTTTTTTAATACCTTTACGGTTATGTCAGGCGATCAATGGGTCAGGAAATAATTTTTGTCGAATTTCTGTCCTCTGTGGATTGCATAATGACGTACATACGGTATCTTGAGCATATTTATGCATATGTCACGACTTATGACGTATTCATTTCCGTCAGCATTGATGGAATCCCGAAGATAAATGTATTCCTCGGAACGAAGTTTTGCCTAGTTCAACCTGATAAATGTAAATCGCTGTGTTTCAAGTTAGACGGACATATCTATAGTATATTGATGAAATAAACTTCGACATTTGATGATGTGATAGTCCTCATTTTCACAAACCATGCAAAATGATACCCATCTTCACCATGCCAAATTAAAATAGGATATTGTAACCTTTGATCGTTCCGCCGATGTAAAACAATGTCTCGGTTTTCTAAATTTTCATCCACGATGACAATAGCGAATTCATCAATTGTTGGTGCATTACCACGTTTTGCGTGTAGTCCTACAGGCGTTTTATCGGCTCTGATGATAATTTTGTTGGTTTCAGATGGCATGCGGTCTAATGCGGTCTTGAATAATGAAACCAATTCGTTATGTTGATGGATCAATATTTGGTCTTTTCACCGTATTGTTGTGTGCACAACGCTGATTGACTTCTCTTGCTGAATCGCCCGTAAAATAAGTTTGCAAAAATTTGTAGTCACTATTCGGCGTTGCGGCAATAAGGAATCCGATGATATATTTGACCCTGAATAGGCCAGGGTAAATCTATGTAAAATAGGTAATTGTATAGCGAAGTGTTTGTACCGCCATGTGGCTAGCAAACTACGTTGGCAGCACTGCCACTCTCCCATCAACTAATGTAAACTTACTCACTTCTGGTTGCTTTTGGAAATTCATAGCTAACAACATACTTTACACCATATCAATTAAAAACCGCCAACGTATTTTGCACCAGCTACTTGGAGGTAAAGGTTTATTGTTTCCCATTATATTTACCTTAAAAGCTGGCATAAAATTATCTCGAATAACTTTTGTTGTACAAATTGGCGTTATTTCAAAGCAATTATTGTGTTACTATGAATCAAAAAGTGTTTAGAATCTGGCTCATTTCCGGAAACCAATTGGTGTAGTGGCTCTGGTGGCGGTACCAATGGTGTCAATTTGACTTTGCCACTGGCGAAACACAATCAGGGGCTTCATTTTTCAACTTAAAAACTTTGAATTGTCTTGTCGCTCAATATTGAAAACTGCCATGTCAGTTCCTTTGTTGATATATTTGCAAATATATTTTATGGATTTTACGGATGAGCATAGTACATACATGGTGAATTCATATTAAGTGCCCCACATGAACCATGAACCATATTTAATTTAACAATTTCAATTAATTCTGGATCCGTGTCTTTATCAGGAATTTCAACGCTTATTACGTTATCGATATCGGTTGATCTTATTTTATTTGTCAGCCAAATTATGTTGATGTGATATCCATCATCACCTTCCCTAGAAATAAAAGGGTTTTGCGATGCGTCGTAAGAGCGATGAGTGTCTTTAATTTTCTGAATGACGTTATCTCTACGCTTAATAACTATGTCACGTGGTTCAAGAGCTTCCCCAACCATTACAATAGAAACTTCCTCAACTGTTGGTGCATTATATCTACGGACGTGAGCACCTGTTGGTGTTTTATCTGCTTTAATGACGATCATGTAATTATCATTTTCCAATTGTGGTGTAATTTTTTGGAACAATTGTATTAATAATTTCACGCTCTCGAATTACGGTTATGCGATGTATTTCGCAACGTTCTTGAACTTGCTGTTGGATACATTGATCCAATGTGGTGATAAACTTGCCCTTGAATTTTAAAACTAGATGCAAAATTACGACGAGAATGACAAAAGTTGTCATTTGGAAACCAGGATTAAATCCTAATTTTTGACAACAATAGCTTTGAATCACTTAATTCTCCTGTCATCAAGGATTTTAAAGGTTCAGGTGGTGGATTTAAAATTGGTAAAACAAATTTACCTGAAATATTTTACGATAATATTTTATTTGACGTAATAAAAAGGGGGAAGGGGGTGGTTAATGTCCAAAAAAAGTTACCTGAAGAAGAACACATCCCAAGAGTTTAATTTTTAATTTTTAATGCATGCCAATAATTGCATTCTTTATCCATTTCACCGATAAAAATTTTAGGATGGACGTAATAATCGATGTCTGCTTCATAATTAAAGACAATTCCGCTCGTATTGAGCGTTCGATGCTCTTGCCGCAGCTCAAACATTTCTATTTGCTCTTCGAGTTGTAACTCTTCGAATTTCGGTTATATTTTTACGTTGTAAGTTGCGCTACCTTTGTGTTTTTAATTGTTGGTCAGCATTAATATTTTCTCTATATCGTCTAATCACTTGGTTTCTTCGCGTATTGCGACCAATCGCATTTTTATGAAAGAAACACTTAATTGTACAATAAAATGAAATTATCTTTAACTGTCACTTCGTGTGACGAACAATCAATAATTGAAAATGTATATGCACTTTTAAGCGTCTGTAATGAAACTAAATAAATGTCAAATATAGCGGTATTACCACCTACTATCTTAAAAACAGCGCCACCTACCGAGTCCAAATTTCACAAAAAACTCAAAACCGCAAAAATCCTAATCTATGATGAAAATTTCAGCTTCCTGCGATGTCTGGTTCCTGAGAAGGGCTATTACAATCATTACAGACACCATTTCTGTATATTAGATAATAATAACGACTTGTCTACCCAAAGATGGGTAGTCGGCTTACGTTTTATTCCAAGCAAATTTCAAGTATTTGCTTGTCGGAGTTATGTAATGGTGGTATAATTTATATGTTGCCACAGTTATGCTGATTATAAGTACGATTTTGTATGCCACAAATTCTTCTTTCAATTACAATATTTGACTGTACTGTTTCATATTGTGAATCAAAACATATCCTCGATTTTGGGCATAGATGCAAATTCATAGATACTGCAATAAAACCTGGTTTCTGATAGTGAAACCAGATATTTATTCTCCATGTATGTATATGTAAGAAACTTTAGAGATGCTCTTCGACATCCACTTTCCTGGGAACGTTTTAATTGACATATGTACATATAGGTAAGGGAAACCATATCTAATGAATCTGTGTTGTTCGATAACTTGTAAGTAAAGGATTAAGATTGTGAACAACTTACACCGTACAATTGGCCAAATGTAGATAGTGTTTTTCCAACAATGATTCAACATTTTTTACTCGACTGTTTTGGTTGCACTACTCCTATGGTTTTATTCCTAATTTTGGGAAATCAGCTTATATGGGTCATAAGTCATTTAAGCCAATTTCACTATATCTTAATACGAGTACTAAAAGTAGTATGCTCTATGTACCTTTATTGACATTGAAGCATTCGACAAAACTGATTTATAGGTTCTATCTGCAATGGCTTAAGTTGACACCTACAAATACTACTATCTCTCAGTTTGACGTGTCTCGACGTTTCGATGAAAAATATTTTTTTCAAAAGAATTGTTTAAGGTGTTTCGTTTCAATTGGGGCACCTTGTATATGATTTGAGAATATTTATGTATACGATATATGTTTATAGTTTGAATATGATTTTGTCCAATTTTACAACCCGCTTCGATATCTGCCTAATAATTTTTATGTTTATGGAATGACAAAACAAGATCCTAACATTACCGAAGAATATTTCATGAGTGATCGATTTACACCAAATATTATCGATTGGATTGAGTCACAAGTGTGGGATAAATTTTGGGTAAGAAATTTTGGTCATAACACACGATCGATTAAACCATATTTGTATGCGAGTTGTTTACAATTTTTGTATATTTTCAGATTGACACACATAAGTCATGCGGTACCATACGCATATTATCTGAACCAATACCACATTTATTATTTCCGAGAGAAACTATTGCGGGTCAATTTCCATGGCACGCCGCTATATACTTATCGACACCCAGTGGAACAGATTATATATGTGGTGGATCACTTATAACGAATAACACAATCTTAACAGCGGCGCATTGTTTGCATTCTTCAACTAGCACAGTATCAGCATCATCGTTAATTGTTATATTAGGAAAATATCATTATAATCTAACATCGCCGGAAAGTCGGGAGAGTGGCGTTGTCGATGTTACAGTACACAAAGACTTCAACTACAATTCGTTTGAAAATGATATCGCTCTATTAAAGCTAGAGAAAGAAATAGATTTGTCGGAATATATTCAAACCATTTGTTTAACAAGCAATACATTATTATTTGAGGAGCCGATTTATGTTCTTCCCGGTTGGGGTTTAAATGAATTGAACCAAGCACCAAGTGTTTTAAAGCAAGGTTCGTTTCTACTTCGGCCGAATAAAGATTGTCGAGGAGATTGGCAAAATATAAGCAGAATTGCTGATAAGGTAAATGATAATAATTTGTGTGCAGGGTATAAAAATGGGACTGTTTTATGTATGGGAGACTCAGGTGGTGGGCTTGTGTATACATTGAATAACCAATGGTACATACGGGGAATTGCTTCGGTTGGCAGTAATTTTGTCAAATTGGCGTCGAAATTCTGCGAACCACTCGAACTTAATCTATTCACAGATGTTTTAAAATTTTATCCATGGATTATTGATAACATGGACAATTAAAATTAAAGTGGACAATTTTAATATTTATGTAATTATGCGGTGTGCAGGTAAAATAAATGGGCTGGGCCACAAATTATTTTCATGGTTTTGTTTTATTTGTAACTCCATTAATATCTCCTCAACTCTTGGTACAAGATTTGATCTTTATATAAGTAAAGTGTATGTATAACGTGTTACGTGTAGGAAACGTTTGCCCAATTTTCATCCCAGAAAAATACAATGCCAACGACTAATTAAAAGATACAACAGAAAGGTGTCTCTTTGACCAAAGAAAGCCAAATTAACTTTTTGAGCATAACACAAATTCATAAACATCTAGATTATAGTCAAGGCATTTGGTAAAGAAGACACACTAAGAGATCTCCTAAAAATAAAATAAAACTGGCACTGGAATTAAGGCAGTTTGTCCGGTAACTTATGTTTTGATGTTACATCTTTATTTTTGTGTATGGGATGTACTTTACTGTACCGTTATCTTGTAGTTTCTGTCCTAATCGCTACAGTATAGACAATGGCTTGATGCATTTTTACGTTTATCTGGAAAATGTGTAGGCTGTTGTGGCCTAGTAGACGTTAAGAGTTTCTATTTTGTTCGGTAGTATGTAACGCGGTTCTTTTGTAATAATCTGGCAAATGTTGTATTATTGCACAGTATTGTTACTGTTCCGTTTCCTTAAGTTGAACCCGCCTCCTCATAATAATGAGTATAATTGATTTGCGCGATTATCACCACTCCTAATGTCTCTTCGAGCTATTTCTAAACCAGAACAGAAGAAAATGAAATTTGGAAAATTGTTTGCCATAAATTTCGGTAAGACAGAAACATATAGAAGACTGAAATACCAAACTTCACAGTAATATAAATTTTAAACGAAAAACGAATTTAGATGATTTGAAAACGATTATCTGCACTCGATCATGTGAGACGTTTTTGTATTGAAAATATCATGCTGAGCGATCTGTTTGGCGCAAAATTTATAGTTATGCGACAGATTTAAACTACGCCCTAATGGTGAACGATTCGTTGAATAAATGATTTTTTACTTAGTCTATTTAACGGGGAAACCATAACACTAGAACTACCACTTATGTTTAAAAAGTACGGGCAGCGATTACAGTATGTGTATAACATTTATTATGTTGTTAGTGCATTGCAACGTTGACAACACATAATTTATATATAGTTCTTCGGGATATGATTCAAGTAAATTATTTAATCGATGTTCTTCATTTATTGTAAGGCGGCTGAAACTCTCAATAAATCTAAACAGGTTTTCTAATGTTGCACAAATGTCGATTTTTCCTGTCGAATTTTATGGTTGCACAAACAATCTTGTATACGGATTGTTTTTACGCATAAGCAAAGAGATAATATGCTGCCAACATTCGGCAGTCTAGCGTTGTCGAAAGTTCATACAAAATAATTTCATACGTTGAAAGTATCTTTTTCACTCTCTCTGTCATAGTCTGCGTCAAACCATTTCCGATCCTAAGGATACTGAACTCTAAATATCGAATATACCAAATGACGTACAAATAAGTACCCCATCTTATTCGCTCAATTGTCCTTTACATTTTCTATACGATAGGTTTCTCTTGATCACTTTTAAAATAGGGTTTTCAAGAAGAAGCCACCCAATTCACTGTATGAATGAACACAAACTTCGCTTGATCGATGGCTTTGTCTATAACAATGAAATTTTCTGTAAATGAGAATACAAGTTTGTCGCTCGCTCCGTTCAGATTGAATTGTGAAGTGTACACAGGTTGAAGAGAATAGACGGTATTTTGCTGCCTTGCGGAAGTCGAATATTTGCCATGTTATCAAACTCATCTCGTCCTATAGCAAAGCAATGTTCCTATCACAGATCAACATTGGAGGTGCCGTTAGGACCACTTGGACTTAAATCTAGTTCACTACTTTTATTAAACGTCTGACTCCAATTTTATTTGATTTGAAATATTATATTTAAAGTTTACAAAGTCCGTAGACAAGATCGGCAGGAGTACACCCGAGATCAGTCTTGATTGACGTTCTTATTCGTTCTTAGTCTCTCTACTGTACCATTTGACTGCGGGTGATATGTCATCTTTCGTATTTTGTGAGAACTAACAATGGCATAAATTCTTTAAATTCTTTGAAAAGGTTGCTTTTGAATTGACTGCTTAGATCAGTCGTGATTGCGAGAGGAACACCAAATCTCGAATTCTATTGGTCTACGAAAGCTCTCACTACAGTACTGGCTCTTATATCCGTCAGCAATACATTTTCTGGCCATCGTGTGAATTGATCTATTATCGTTAGTATGTAAGGGTTTTCGTTAGATGGGGAAAATGGTCCTACAAGATCTATGTGAATGTGTTCAAACCTGCCTGAAGGAATATTAAAATGACCATGCTCCGAACGTGTATGTCGGTTGACTTTTGGCAGGGAATACATATTTTGGACCAATACTCCGTATCCACGTTCATACATAGGCCAGAAATATTTTGGCCTCTGGGTGAGAAAGTCCGTGAAGCTTCCCAAAAATTGCTCGTCCCATTTCCTTAGGTATATATATCACGTCGCTTGGTGCTTGTTGATGTCTCGCTTCAAACAGAGAGCTTTGACGCAAAATTAGGAACTAGTTCCAGTTTGCGTTTTGAATTTGGGGCTTTTGCATATAGTCTCTGTCAAGTGTTTTGGCCTAGACAATGTTTCCGCCATTACGTTACTTTCACCGTTGACGTACCTTAAATCGGTTGTAAATTGTGAAATAAAGTCGAGCTAGTGACTCTGACTTGTACTACGTTTCAATTTTGACGCGATTGCAGTAGTCAGAGGCAAACTTTCTACCTTGGACAAAACACCTCAAATTCTTGATGGAACAATAAATGGCGAGGAATTCTCTGTCGAAAGCAAAATCGAGAGCATCTTACCAATATTACTGATATGGCTGTATATTGGAACAAGAAGTTCGGCTAAATGTGGAATGAAGTGATAGTAATAGTTAACCATGCCCACGAAACGGCGCACTTGCCTGATATAAGTGGGTTGAGGGAAAGGTTGGATTATCACGAATCGATCCTCAGATAGCGTAATACCATCTTTGGTGATTTCATGGCTGAGGAAATTGATGGAAGCTGCACCAAATTCACACTTAGAGGGTTTAATTTTTAACCCGTATTCTGCCAACCGAGAAAAAGAATGCTGAGATGTTCGTGGTGCTCCGCGTAGTTTTTACTGAATATTATATATGTCATCAATATACACACAGACGACATCCATCTTCGAGTTGCATGATATATTCAAACTCGTTTTTTGCGACTTTATGGTTTTCAGTATCCAATCATCTGGGTCGTGAAAATGGTTAGTGACCTTCTGTGAATATTCGGTGAAACCGACTTAAAAGTTCATCAAATGGATGAACAGAAACTAGACGAGGTACTAAATTTATTGGAACGTTAATATCTACTATCCTCACTGATAAAGATGTACTTGTATTAATTAAACGTTTATATTTAAGCACCTACCAATCCAAATTTCACTAAAAAATCAGCACCAATTACTGGCCTTGTGACTGATGCGATAATAAAAGGACAGCGAAAGTATCGACGTAAGCCTAAGTCTACGTATAATAAACGTTTCCCAAATCTATTTATGGTAGAGCCGTTAGCTGCCACTAAGCGACTCTCCGAATTATTTACTAGGTTTCTGAAGTAAGCTTTTGGTACGACGGAAACGTCTGCACCCGTGTCGATGAGAAAACTGAGTTTGATAATGTGACAATTAATTGTTAAGAAACAACGTCGCATCGGTCGTTGCATTTTCTGTGGGACGATTTAGTTTTCCGATGAACAATGAACGCATACCAATCGTGGAATGTTTTTGTCCAAAGGAATAACCTTGACATTTTTAGCGTTCTCTTTAAATTCGCGGTAAACCACTATTTACTTCCCATACAAACTTCCCATTCAATGGCAGAGAAAATTAATTTCGATTCTTTCTTTCGACATTTTATTTTATAAAAACATTCAACATGGGAACAATCAATAGGAATCACTCTTATACTCTCGTTCCAATCTTGCGGTATTTTACTATCCATATCCATACTTTGCCGAGCTTTACACTTTCCCTCGATTGGTTTTTTATATACATATATGCTCGTTTCATGCAAATTATCATTTACATACGAAATCATGTCCAAAATGTAATATTAATCACGATTGCGCTTTCCGCATACACTACCTCATTTGGTGAGCTAAAAATGAATTTCACAATATACTTTAAACATTTCCATTTCTAACTGAACCGATTGTTTGTATATAGTTCCTTTGAATGATAAACCTCTACCTGTAACAAGAAATTTAATTTTATGTTTCCGTTGGACTTGTTCTAGACAATGAAACAATTTTTTGTCTTTCATTTTCCGCCGATGCATTTTCTATATTGTGGTTTGTGAAAAGTCAACCCGCTAACTCAAAGTGTGCGTTTGTTGTAAGTTGAGAATATGTTAACTGCTGCCATCTATTGATCAATAGATTAAGTAAAACAAATCTATTACCTCATAAACAGATTAAATTGATCATCTAAGGAACATTTCAATAAATATAAACGTCTTGAGCTGGATTTGGTACATATAAGGCCCGCTTAAACCATACAAATAGCTAAAATCTCTTGAAGTAGTACGTCGCAAAATTCGGACGGTAGTTCCTTTTTCCATTCGTGGACTCATTCGTCTACTTGTCATTCATTCAAAGTTAACTGAATATTATAAGATAATTTTATTAAATAAAAGTCCCGGGCGATTTTTATAGATGGTCAATACCGAACGTTTTTAACGATTACAATAGATGGCACGCATGCTTCATAGTTGATAAAAAACAACAAAAATTTGTTTTTTCAGGAACCGTTAAAAATTGTAAAATCCAATTTAATATTTCACAGGCTTACCGGGAATTATAAAAGACTAAAAATAGTAAAGCCATCAGCCAACAGCTTCAGCAACCACATCGTCAATATGCTGCTAGGGGCAGATAGTGTTTCTAAAATTTGGAAAGTTCTTGTCAAAATAAAATAAATTACTATATTTACTCATCATACTTTAAAATCAATGCTTATACCGAGCAAATAGCGCAGTGGTTAAAGCTGTGACGTTTGGATCGGGAGGTACCGGGTTCAAATCCCAACAGAGGCGGGATGCAAAAAGGGTTTTTCATCTCCCGATTACGATCGGTGATTAAAATTGAAAAAAACATCTATGACCCTCTGTTGGAATGTAGAACTCATGGGCCGACCCATCGTTCATGTTAGTACAGGCTAGCATGGAGCTATGCAGTGTGCAGATGGCCAATTAAAAGACGGACCTGTAGCCGTGTACAAATAGGGATACTGTTCAGAAGCTTTCAAAGGACATTAAATCCACTAGCCGAACAGTCTCTAAATAATGTATGTATGTGTTGGTATTTATTTAAAAAAAAAAAAAAAAAAAAAAAAAAAAAAGAATGCTTATCTTACTATGTTTTGGGCCAATCGAATAACACATATATGACAGCCCTTTGCACTCTGTCTTTTACGATTCAAGGTTTTAAATAATTTATAAATACATTTTCTTACAGTGACAAGAACTTTTCGTTAAATAAAATCAAAATCCGATTATCCTTCAGCATTTTTATTTGAGGATTCAAATAGATTTCATAGAAGCCGCCCTATTAAAAGTTAGTATTGGTGATTTTTTAACAATATTCATATCAATATTTGGTAATCAAAAATAATAATTCAATTGAAATTGACCGACAGCGACCTACAGAGCAGTGGTTTAAGGATGAACGTAAAGAAAAACTGAATTTCATTTACAAAGCATCTTATCTATTTTCGACAGCAACAAATAATTTAGCTCCACCAATGAGCGATCTCAAGCTGTACCAATAATTTACTTCCATCAGTGAACGATCGAGCAAACAGAACAGGCTGTGACGTTTGAATTGGGAGGTACCGGGTTCGTTTACACATCTATGACAATGTGTTGAGAGTGTAGAATCCATCGGCAGAGCCAACCTTTATGTCAGTGCAGGCTGTCATGGAGCTATACAAGGTGTAGATGGTGAAACAAACGAACCTGTTGTCGTGCGTCCTTGATTTGGCTGGCAATGGCGTACGGCAAGGACGAAAATAAGTTAACTGCGAAAGAATCGAGAGAGCCTTAAGCCCCACAACAAGTAGATTTAAAAAAAATCAATGAGCGCATTGATTAGATGCGATGTAGTGAAGAAGCTACTACGAACACAAACTGGAATCCGCACCATATCATTTAGTTGCTATAAAGGACAGTGTACGCAACAGAAGGTTAACGCAACAGATTCAATTCCAGACCAAAGAAAATATCAAGAAGAGGTCGAGCAATCGTCGACATCTTGGTTGGAAACTATTTGATTTACAAATTACTATGGCTAAAATGGATACAACATCCTTAATCATTTCACAACCGTTGTCTCCAAAACAACCAATCCTTAAATAACGATCTAAAATGTCAACAGCTGATCACAACATGGACAAAAGATGACACAGATAATGTGATAATTTTTTTTCATAATAAATTCCAACACACACACGTACATACATTTATTAGAGACTGTTTAGCTTCATGAAAGCCTCAAGCCTGTATACTAACCTATCATGAATGATGAGCCGGCCCAAAAGTTCTACATTCCAAACAAAGGGTCATAGACGTTTTCCTTTAAATCCCCGTTTGTAATCGGGATATGAAAAATATGTTTTGCATACCGCCTCTGTTGGGACTCGAACGCGGTACCTTCCGATTAAAACGTCGCAGTTTTAACCACTGGGCGGGTGTCAGACTGACGTCTTCGGTAGCAAGGCTGGATGGATTGCAGATGACATTCTGTAGGGCTATAACTTGGGCTATGTCGTCTGCTCCTATTCTTGCTATGGAGTCTATTCTGCATCTACCGGAATTGCAGTCCTACATTTTTGGTACAGCATGTTCTGTTGCGTATCGACTAAAGTGCGTTGGAGCATGGAATGTCTTCGGGACTTATACGAGGCCCAGACAGATTCTTAATAAGTATAAATAACATATTCCGGAGCTGGAAATGGTGAATGACAGGCTATTGCCTGAATTTAACTTTACTAATTCTTTCTCCGTCGTTTTCCCTTCGAGAGAATGGTGCCTATCTCAGGATTTCTATAAACAGCTGTCTGAGTCGATAGTTTTTTTTTGCAGATCGCTTTCGTTCAGAAGTCAGTGTAGAGTTTGGATTTTACTGTCCTAAGTATGAGCTAAGATTCTCGGGTAGTCTGGGCAAACACTGCACGGTTTTTCAAGCTGAATTAATTGCACTTACCCATAGTGCGATTGAGGCGTTTAAGTTTAGCGATTTAGGGAGGGATTTTCTACACTGATAATAAAGCCGGGCTTAATACACTCATTAATCCTTTAACTGCGTCAAAACTAGCCAAAGATTGCAAGCACTATATTAATCTCCTTTGCTCTAATACGAGAGTAAGGATCATGTGGGTCGTTGCCTGGTCATTGTGGCGTTGAGAGATATGAGGTTGCTGACTTTTTAGCAAAAGCTGGTTGGCGTAGTAAATTTGTTGGCCCTGAACCAGCGATTCCTCTATCCTTCAATGGTGGTAAACTGGCATATCTTGAACTGGGACTGAAGTGGTGTTCTACTCCTAGCTTTCGAAAGGTGAATCATTTCATTATTGAACCCAACCGGAGGTTCACTAAATATGTATTATCCTTAAAAATGATCCAACTCAGAATTCTGGTCGCACTTATCATCGGCCATGAACGTTTCAAGGTTCATCTCCAACGCATGGGACCAGAACGAGATGTTTTTTGTGACGACTGCCTAGAGGAAGTGGACGACTGCTTACATTACCTCTGCAGCTGCCCGGCCTTTGTCGCAGCTAGATCCCAAGTGTTCTCTTCCGGATCTTTGAACGTAGTTCAGTTAGTATCGATTCCTTGGTTCAAAGTTTTACAGTTTGCTAAGGTTGCAGTACGCTCCTGCGATTTAGGATAAAATAGATTAAATAAAGGAACAGTGCCTCAAGTTGAAGTTACGAGTACGTCTCCAGCTGGTGCTGGATGGGACACGACAACCTATATAGACTCTGGATCGTGGACTGCCTAAACCGTGGCCTATAACTGTACCACCATTCAGCCTAAAACTTCGTCATTCACTAACACGAACCCAATGCCGGACTAGGTAGTAACGCTATAGTGAACAACGAGAAATGCCTAGAATCAAATGAGATAAAGGAAATCGCTAGAAATCCCAGCAGTTAACATCATACGAGAAAATTACTGCGGATAGTGTGGCAACATGATAATAAGTGTACAGTAACGCCATGAAAGAAAAAATAACCTCATCTGGATGGATACAACTACCAAATGTATGATTCAACCAACGTTCCAACAAGAATATGAGCAATAGAGTTGCTTCAACGACTTCTTCTCGAAAACAACCAAACTACCGACTATTTCACATGAAAACGTCCTAATAAAATAGATTTATCAACTTTTTTGAAAAGAGAGATTATACATTCCTTGAAGATCATGGAAAACGGCAGCACCAGTCAATCAATAACCGGGTCAGCTAAACGAGACTCAAGTATATCAAAAATACAGGAATACGATCTGTTTGAAGTGATTTCAATATTGGATGACACGAAGCTGAGTGACCTCTATGTTTTGTTGTTTGAGCAATAACCCTAAGGATGGCAGTACATTAAGAACATAGATCCAGGAAAGTAACTTTCATATCGACAAATATTGCAAACTTCTTGAATCTATGAAAATGAGGAAAATGAAAATCTTTTCACTATGGAACCGCTATTTTTTGATATCCCAGCAGCTACCAGAGGAGGACATTAGCACCACTATAGATGGGACCTATCTGCAGAATTTACAGTTAGCAGTACCACAAAGGTCAATCCATTAATTTACTACGGATAAATTTTGTGGAAACCTAGAACCGGATAAGCCGGTAGCATGAGAACAACAATACTCCAGCATTGAAACCAGTATACAGCCATACATTTCATGCAGAAATACATACATAATATGGAGTTAATCTTTGAAAGGCCAGAGAAAACAGCAATATGCCGAAATATAATATTTGCACAAAGTATTCAGCAAACAGGTCGCATAGTATTAACGGGCTCTTATATGGATAATCTGTCCAGAATCTGGTTAAAAAATGGGCTACCGCTTTCACTAAAATTTCGAAGCGTATCTCTCAATGATTGCATTAAAACCACCTCACAATTTAATACAACCCTTAGACGGATTTACTTGCAATTCATGTAGCAGGACAATCAAAAAAAACAAATTCGAAGTTCGATTGAACCATCAAGCTGTGCTGGATCAAAGGCGAACCAAGCCGCCTTAAACATTCAAGTGACATCCCAAAAAAACAACCTTGTAACATTGTCCCAAAGGATATAAAATTGATCTCGTTATATTTAGCCATCTCCCTTTCATAGAACTATATGTCACGTGATTCTAAAATTGAGCCAAGAGTAGCCGTACAGGTCTGTGTAGAGATCACATAATATATCAAAAAATCTTAACAAGATTAGCACGCTTATAACAATATGGTACACGGCGGTACGCAGTTACCTCTGAAACACCGCATTAACAAAACTCACACACGACATGGCAACCTTGGTATAACCATTGATAGAACTAACTGACACTGCATGTACCACCTCATACTGCTGATTTAGGGGCTATATTGCAAGCAGGAATAAAACCAATAAAAGTTCACCTGAAAAGTTATGGGGATTCAGCCATAACATGGGAGAGCTATACTTTCAAATATGTTTCAGTTTTGGACCAATAATACGCCTTTCTGGGAGGAAAACGATGGATTATATCGCCGATCAAAAATATGATCTACTTAATGAAAAGACGATATCCGATGAGTTACTAGAATTAATTTTAAAATATATACGCACAGCTGCATAGAGCCATGGATTTTTCAGGCGTTATAGGACCCTTTGGCTCAAATTTTAAAGTTTTTCACCAGATGTCAGATATATAAATAATTTTCTGTAGATTCCTGATGCCCTACTACGGCTTTCGCCTACTATTTTCGATGGTTTTCCGTTTTAGGAAATACTAGGCGAGAGTCATAGTAGGGCCCCTGGACTTAACATTGGCTACAGATCCCAAATCATTTTAACCTGAACTAGAGATTTGATAAAACCACGCTAAACTCAGTAAATGTTGAATTGTAGAAAATTCTTGTTTAAGATCTCGAGCCTAGAAATTTCCAAATCCAATTTTCCAATATTCATTTTCTTGAGTTTTGTCTAAAAACTAATTTGATTTCAACACTTTTTCGAATGGAATCTTTGCGCAAATCACATTCTTGTTTTCCCAACATTTTCACCTGCTACGACGACCAAATGCACCAACAATTTTCTATTTCAAGAAAATTAAAAACAAAAACGAAAAATGTGTACAAGCTAATTTTTCTCAAAAAAAAAACCGAACAATAAGAAAACAACGAAGAAGAAAATATTTTCTATATTTTTGTTATACTTTTCGTAAAGTGACGAGTTCAGTTACGTTTAATTTTTCACTGTGGCCTGTTGTCTTAAAGTTAAGCAAAACAAAACAAAAAAATAATTTTGCTGTTCGTGCCGCGTGTACAAGAAATGAAAATATTTCGTTTGGATTTTAATTTGGAAAATTCATTAATAAAGACTTAAAATTTTATTGTGGCCGTGTGTGTGTGTGAGTGTGTCCGGGTGGGTGTTGTGCCAAACACGAAAATATAGAAATTGAAAAATAATTAAAACGCGATATATGTAGACACGGATAATAAAGATTCACGTGCGTAATACGTAAAGTGGATTTTCTTATATTTTGATTAATTGGCCGTTTTATGTGCGCGACGCTCTTGTTGTTATTGTTTATACGAAAAGTAAATTTTTCCGGAAGTTTTTCACTTGGCATTTATAATAAACGTACAAAATATATTTGATTCGTGTGTTTTGATTATTTTTAGAAATTTAAATAATAAAAATAAATAGAAACTCAAAGTTTTTATGTTTTTGTGTATAACATATATGAGTTAAACCATAGAGATTAGTTTAAAAGAAAAGTGAAAATTAAGAAAAACAAAAACAAAAAAATATAAAAATGACATTAACCGAGATAAAAGGAAAATGTGTAATTTGTAGCAATGAGGCGGTATCACGATGTTCGGCATGCAGTCAAGTATTTTATTGTTCGGTCGAGCATCAGAAAGCAGATTGGAAAGAACATAAAAATTTATGTCGCCCGTACAAAGTAAATAAATTAGCGTGTGTTTAAAATTAAAATCGACTATATGGTATTTTTTTTTGTGTTAGGGTAACTGACTACTCCCAACTATAAATAGATAATATCTGTGTATTATAATACACGGGTTTGGGATTTTTTTAATTTTAATTTATTTTTGTTGGAAACCGACCGAAATAATTGTATTTATTACTTCAGCTAACAAGTTGTTTCACCGGTAATTTTATATTTAGAACATTAAAGATCGACTACATAGATGTAATATGAGTTAACTATATACATTAGGTGAAAACTGAAAACGAAATTGAAAAACGGAAAAATTAAAAATATTAATTGCTAAAATGCCAACTATATTACGTGTTTCGGGGCTGGCAAATTGACAATATGTTCACTACTGTTGAAATGTTGACTTGAATGCGGATAATATTATTTGAAACACTGCACGTTATATATTTAGTGTGCACAGTGATTGAACTTTGTGCACAATTTATCCGGTGAATTGGATACATTACACTTTCAACAAGAGCCACCTATATATTTTGGTCTGCCCTGAAATGCCAACAAAATTGTTACGATTGTGTAGGATAACAGTGACGCAGTCCCAATGCTGTGTTAATTGGTCTGAATAGCAACAAAGTGAAGGAAATACTTGATTCGCTTGTAGAGTTTACAGCTTCTGTTGGACTCCAGATCAATGAGTCCAAAACAAAATTCTAGGGACTTTGGCACACCAGATTTTAGTAGTGGCCACTACTCATTTGAGGGAGTGGGGAGGCTCAAATATTGGGGCACTCTTATCACTCACGATAACAGAACTTACTGCCGTTCTCTGTATCCTCTTAGGCCACTGCTAAAATCTTAACACATATCAAGTTCCGTGAAGCTGAAGCTTTACAAAGCGTTGGCCCGTTGATCAGGCCCAGAAATCTGATGAAAATCCCCGATATTGTACATGAAATAAGATCTAAACGAGTACGCTGGCTTGGTCACGTTCTGTGGGCTGATCCAGAAGGAATTACAGAAAGTTCCTAAAGTGGTTCTGTAAATTAGTTCAAAACTAAAGGATGACCAAATTTCTTTAGGAACAATGCGTTATTGTTGATAGTGTTATATAATTTCCGTCAATGCATTTAAATCACTTTTCAAAAAGAGCGGAAATTAAAACTACTTCAAAATATGTGGTGACTTCAATGCGAAGAATACTCACTGGGGTTCTAGATTAACTACAACTAAATGAAAAGAATAGAAAAGAAAAAATACCTGACCTGATCTTTTATAACCAAAAGTATTTCTGGACTCTGCTTATTTGCCCATCGCCGTACATTTTTATTGCTGCTACATCCATCTTTTATACTTGGAAGTTAATTGGAAATATTTCAAAATTCTTATAAGATGAAATTAAATTAAAAAAAACGTTATCCCAAACGCCGTTTGAATTCACGTCCACTATTCAAACGCCCATTACTTTGCTTACTTGACTACTGGCTGACGAGTGGCTGACGATATAGCGCTTAAAAGTGTACGAAAAATCATATTGAAGCAAAATGCAATCAAATAAAAATAAAATTCTCCGAAATATATTGGCTGATGGGAAGTTAATCTCAACTGTCATTAGCAAATTAAGTTTTATTGTACAAAGTGATGATCAAACCAATATGGACATATCGTATTCAGTTATGTGTATACACCAGCGTGCGTAATAGAGAACTCCTGCAACGAACCCAATCGAATATACTTCGTAGTATTACCAATGCTCCGTGGTACATTCGAAATAGTAATATACACGATGATTTTGGAATTAAAACACTTAAAGAAACCATTGGAGAATTCAGTTCCAAATATTACTCAAAACTAGAGACACATCCCAATAAATTAACCGGGGATATATTAAAACAGCCGCGATTTAGGCGACTGAGAAGAGCAGATCCACTTGAACTGATTAAATAGAAGTATTATAGGTTCATACCGGTTTCAGTATTTGCCGGTATAAAAGCAATTTACTGTATATGGATAGTTCAGAATGTCTATTTAAGAGCCAATACATCTTTCTATATAGAAATGTATAACGCTGGATGCCAAGTTGAGGTGGAAAGAACATGTCAAAAAGAAAAATGAACAGCTGAACATGAAGTATATACTTCAGTTGACATGTTCTTTCCACCTCAACTTGGCATCCAGCGTCATACTCGTACGTAGATAAGAAATATTTTTATTAGTAAAGTTCACATGCCCAGATTTAGTTTCGTTCAGTTACATCCAATTGTTGACTGAATTGGTCGACTTTTGCAATTTGTTAGCTTCTTCTGTATTGTTCCCAAATGGTAAAATCGTAGTATCATCAGCATAAGTTGCTATAGTTGCTTCTTCCATTAGTGGTATATCCTGAGTATACAGGAGGTATAAGACAGGGTCCAATACGCTCCGCTCCGTGGTACTCCAGCTGAAATTTTCTTTAGGTCCGAGTATTCGTCTTTATATTTTACACGGAAGTGTCTATCGGTTATGTAGGATTTCAGAGTTTCATAATATTGTTTGGGAAGGTCGTGCTTTTATCTTGAACTTAAATCCTCAGAGCTAAGTTCGGTCAAATGCTTCTATATCCAGGAAAACGCTTGAACATATTTTTTTAGTTTTTAGTGTACGTTCTCTATGGACCCAGAAGATTTTTTCATGTTTAAATTTTGAATAATCTCGTTTAGCTCTTGTAAAGATACACTTTGTATTTCAAACTCATCAGATCGTTTCAGTAGGTTAAAATTTTCATCCGCAGCTTGCCTGGGTAATAGCTGAAACGTTTCTTCTAGGTTTCTCGCAAACAATTTCTAATCATTTCTCATTTCTAATTGGTGCCGTCGAATTTGATCGTGTCTTAAGTACTTTCGTTGCTAAAATTAAATGACGACAAATATGTACTGATTAATTTATTCTTAACTGTTCTGATCACAGATTTCAACTTGTTACATAGGTTATTAAGGACGGTTTTATTTTCTTTGGTTCGATTTATTTGCCAAGACTTTCTTTGCGACAAGCTCTCTTATTTTAAGTGGACAGTTTTTACAGTTGATGTTATTTGCGTATTTGAAAGATCTATTGTATGTTTTCTATTGGCCTTTCTACTTCTTCTTCGACTTGTATGATGTTCCTTATTGATACTTGAAGATTGATGTTTTGTTCTAATAATTCTCGAAAAAATTTCCAATTGGAATTCTTATTAGACAGTATCGCAGTGATTTTTTTTAAAATTATTGTTTCACTGACCGTCATAATAACAAGAGAGTGGTCCGAAGTAAGCTCTTCAATATTTTCCAAACGAATATATAGTTATCTGCTATACGTTTTGTTATATAAAAGTCTATGAGGTCCGGTGTTTTGTTTACATCTGTTGGCCAGTAAGTTGGTGAGCCACCAGATTGAAAGTCGTATTTTAGTTTTTTTGCTGCTTCAAACAACTCTCTCCCTTTTGGTGTAATAACTTTGGTGCCCCAGTATGTGTTTTTCGCATTGAAGTTACCACTAATGAGACAAAAAAAACTCCCACGGTGTTAGAATGGCATATGAGGAGTTAGTGAAATTAGTTTCAGAGATTAGACATACATTTGTCAATTTTTTGTTTAAATATAAATATTTCCAGCTCGGGGATGTGTTGGATCAGCCCATTCGCATTCCAAATTACTATTCTGAGCGTTTGTAAATTTAATTTTATTTTCTATGACAAGTTTTTCAAATGCTCAAATATGAGTTTATTGGTCTCAGCCCGCTCATCAAGATTTTTATTTGGAGCATCTATGCATTTCACGACATCCTTGCCTCTTGACGTTGGGTCACCTATGCATATGATTCTTTTCCTCGTAATTTATATTATTCCCGATTTGTCACTCGATTGGTGTCGGGGTTTCACTAGCAAAGTTTCTACGGTTTAGATCAGACTTTCTAGCGCGATTTCTTATATTTTGTAATTCTTTAGCTACCTCACAGCAACGGTAATTAGCTGGATGTTTGCTCTTGCAATTAATGCACTTTGCAGCTGAGTTCCTATCTAATGTGCACGTGCTCGTAAGCTGGTAACCAACACATTTAACGCACCCTGCCTGACGCCCAGTACAGTATCTCTGAGTATGATTGAAGCCCTGACATTTTTTGCATTGGACTATCAGAATTTTTGGAATATTTTCCTCCTTAGGTTAGGTTAGGTAAGGAAGGCCGCCCTAAAGGACTAGCATAGACACAAAATTTTCCTCCTTGCCAAACGTTAGCATGAGAAGCGGTAGACCGTGTTTTGTGGCGACACTGTTGTCTTTATCATCCACCTTCCTATGCAGCTCGGCAATTATATCTTCACTCTCGCATGTTTGATATACTCCTCTAGCCATAATCTTAATTGGTCTTTCCTGCTTGTCCTCATATGGATTCCACTGAACTTTCTCAGCATTAAGCTTTATAGAGAGATTCCTATAACTATCTGAGTCTGTAATATTTACCTTCCAAACATCATTATTTAGTGCTACTAGAAGTCCTTGTTCGTAATTGATGTCATCATAGCCTTGACAGTCGGATAGTCTTAAATACCAACTACATATGTTTATTGGTGGAGGTGGTTTTTTCCTCTGTGTTAGAAATTTCATCATTGCGCTGAGTAGTTGGTTTGCTCGATGTTGATGTTTCCTTGCCCTGCTCAACATATTATGGCGATGATTCTGCTTTTCTTTTCTTTCTATCTTTGGGACCACCTCTTCTAGGATTTTTAATTAGATATAGTTGTTGGTGAAGACAAAGCCATATTAATTCCACAAACAATCTATAAATTTCAAGTATATTTTAAGTTAGCGCCTGTGACCTCCCGCCAATTCAACTTTACTAAAATGTCGTGCAACCAATTAACAATATTGTCAAATAGCCCGGCCCATCATTAATATTTTGTTGGCCACACATCATTACATTATACAAGACAACTTACTTAATTTAAAACATGCATATACACGCGACGCGAGTAATTGTTTGACAATTTGCCAAACTCATGTTTCGTCGATGGGGGCATGATGGTAGTGATTGTTTCGGTTGTTTGCCAATCTCAATCTGTGTTAAAATGGCGTAAAACTCAAGTGGTTTTTTTTACAGTTAATTCAAAACTTTCATACAAACTTTAATATCAAACTCTTGTCAAAATTGATTTGTTATGTAATTACATATTTTAAAATTTATTTTGAATGCCATTTGAAAAGACAATGGTTAAAATAATATTAACCGCTGAGTTTGAGATTGGAAAGAAATTGGCCAAAGCTTATAAATTAATTTTTACATTTTTTTTTATTGTAGATATGCCAAAACACAACAGTTGGACGCTATTTGATCGCATCGCGCAATATTAAGCCAGGCGAGGTTATTATTCGAGAAGCGCCGATATTAAAGGGCCCATCACAAATAACTCAACCAGTGTGTGTCGGTTGCCTAGAGGTATCGTATAATACATATGTGGAATTTAGTTAAACTTTACCTCTTTTTTGTTTATTTTAACATTTTAGTCGGTCGACGAAAAAAATTGCATGGAGTGTCAAAAATGTGGATGGCCTGTATGCAGCCGAGAATGTCAAGATAGTCCAGATCATGCAGCTGAATGTGAATTTACGTTAACACGCGGCTCTAAAGTGCAGATACAACATTTTTTGTCGCCCCATCCAACGTATCAATGCTTGACGACGCTGCGAGCGTTGCTATTAAAAGACGGTGCACCACAAAAGTGGGCCAAACTATTGGAGCTGGAAAGTCATTCGGGCGACCGAGTCGGCACCAATCAATGGCGTAGCGATCGTGCCGGTATAGCACAATTTATACCACGTTTTTTTAAATGTGGCGATAAATGGTCGGAAGAGGAAATCCTAAAGGTTACGGGAATTTTGCAAATTAATGGTCATGAAATACCGCTCACCGAACCATCGTACGTCGCCGTATTCAGTGAAGCCTCATTGGTCGAACACTCTTGTGTACCAAACGTTACGAAAAGTTTTTCGGCCACCGGTGATGTAATATTTTGGGCACCGCGCCCCATCAATAAAGGTGAAAATTTGAGTATATCGTATACAGACGTACTGTGGGGTACATACAATAGGCAAATCCATCTAAAACAAACCAAAATGTTTGACTGTGAATGTAAACGTTGTTTGGATCGCACCGAATTCGGTACATATTTTAGTGCACTCAAATGTTTGGAGGCGGATTGTAAAGGTTTTATTTTGCCAAAGAAACGTGACACTCTCAGCACGCCATGGGAATGTTTAACATGCGGCAAAGAACATGAGGGCAAACATGCTGCAAGTATATTAGAACGGACCGCAAAAGATTTCGAATGCATGAATCGTGATGACGTCGAACATTGTACACGATATGTTGAGCATTATTCGAAGTGGTTGGTGCCGAATCATTTTCGTTTGGTACAAGTGAAAGTGATTTTAGTGCAGCTGATCGGTAGTGGTGGTGCAGCCAATATGCAAATTATATCCGATAAGGAACTGCAGAAAAAACTGATATTGGCAAATGAACTAATAAATTTGCTCGATATACTTGTACCGTCAGAGTCGCGACTCTTGGGCACTATGCATTTTGAGTTACACGCCACACTGGCTGAGATTGCAAGACGCGAAACCCAAAAAGGAAATGCTGAATTTAAGCTGATACTGCAGGAATCGATGGTGCATGCGGAACGCACGTTAAAATTTTTAAAACATGAACCAGACGTGCTGCCCGAGGGACTAATTGCTAAACAGACGAAAATTAATTTGGCCTCGTTGAAAGTGCTGCTAGGCTCCGCGGCATCCTAAAATTTGTTGTCTATATATATGTATATGTGTATATAGCAAAATTTTTTGAGTTTAATTAATAACAAATTAACAAAAGACAATTACTAATCGCGACTCTTTAACTCAAATTGATAATATTTTGCTAATTTTAAAACTTGATTTTAGTATATGTATATGCGGATCTAACAAAGTTAATTGAACTTTCGGTTTCGTCTCAACAATGATGAATTTTTATAGTTTGCCTTTATGGCACTTTGAGACTAAATAAATCTTGAAAGATGTCAAGCTGGTTTTTATTACAAAAAAAATCCTAATCTTAAATTATGTTTGTATACGACGAGCAAGTTCATTAATTTTCACAAACATTGATTGCCATTCAATGTAACCAAAATTACTGTTGGTTGCCCAAAACCACATTCAAGCAAGTCTAAAAACCAAAACTCGTTTTTAGTAATTAAAGGTGCGCAAACTATCGTAATTTATTGTAGAGCTATGTTTGTTTAACTTATTTTTTCGTCTTTGATGGCATTGAACTCAGCCGAGTCATTTTTTTAATGTAAAGTAAATGCTATAATCTTAATTAAAGTGTCTCATGGGCCTCGAATATAAAACGGGAAGTATTTATGTAGAGACAGAAGCAGTTTATAAATAGTTATAGTCACTGTTAAGGTCAAAACGTTTTTAGTAATTATCTCAGTAAATCCACTACCAATGTTCAATGTGAAGCAATATTACCAAAACTAATTATTTTTCATGCCATATGGGCGTTTTTTCCATTATTTAATCAAACATGTTTTATATACACTCAACATGCTAAATTGAAACCATCATCAAACCATTTCCCAAGACATTAATTTGAAACACTATTTACACCTGTGGAACTAAAAATAAATGTAGTTTCGAAAATAAACAAAATGGGGATTCGTCGCACCGCATGCAGCCTGTAATTTATTGGAGGCATTGTTTTATATGTAAACTGCTTATGGTATTCAAAGAAATACCTCGATTCATTGATATAACAGTCACAGAGGGATCAAATCGATGCTATACAATCAGCTCGAATTGGTGACCCATTAGGAGAGCTATTCCTTTTTGCAAATCATCAAAGTTGATCTTTTAGAATTAGAATTCCAGTTAAAGAAATTTCAATTGATATACTCTATAACTGTACGTTGCCTGTATGTCCTTTTATAACCAAACTGATTATGGTTATGATCTCTGATTCTAATAAATTTTTTTGGTTGACTATAACCTTCCTTCAAGGAGAAGTAGTACTTTTGTAGCAAACCGTACATCGGATATATTTTCTTCACGTTCTCGCCATCATTGGAGATATGTTGATCTGCGTTTGCATCCCAAGGCGCAACGCTTTGGACATATATAAATATAAGGTGAGTCAGTAAAACGGAAGAGTTGTCTAATTTTACCCAAATGCGAGAAGTATTAAAAACTTATCTAACTGAACTAAATGTGAAACAATGGCAAGAGGAAAGCAATAACTACCATCTCATTATTTTCCTCGTAAACTGGAGACATAGTCTGATAAGCTTATACCTATTTGTTTTAGTTGCAGAACCTAGAGACGGATGGGGATGGATTAGGTTAAAAAGTAAAAAAAACCACTGTGACCTTAACTTTCACCTAGATGATCGCACTTAGAGGTCATGTGAAGGTCAATACGATTTTTTTGAAATGGTACCTTCATTTTTGATCTCAGAAATTACAAAATCTTGTGCTCGCAGGGTTTTAAAATAAAACCCTAAAATAAAATTTTGAAGGCCATTATTGCAAAACAAATTTTTGAATCCAGCTGCGTAATTTATTTTAGAAAATAATGTTAAATTGCAGCTGCCTTTTATTTGGTAATTGAAAAAGTTTTGATGATCAATTTTTTCAGCAACACAGATTATAAATGAAACGGACATGCGTGACTGATATGAAGTAGGGCTTTTGTATATTTTTTCTTATTACTGGAGCTAAATGGTGCTAGAGCGAAGTTGAAGGTCATACATCCAAATGACTCTTTCTGTGTTTTCCAACTTTTTAAACTAACAATATTTTCTAAAATATATCATTACGGAGTTTTGATTTAAAATTCTTTTTTCAACTTGTAATAACCTACAGAATGAGGATTCAATCGTCTAGTGACCTCTAAATTATGTTTTATAACATTATTTCCTCTTTGAAAACAAATCGAAACCCTAACTAAAACAATTCAAAATTTGAATTTTATAAAAATTTTCGGAATTTGTATGTGAAAATATTAATTTCGGAATTTCTGAGGTCTACTAAGAGTTTAGAATTTTTAATTTTAAAAATTTTCTATATAGAATCTAGAAATTTGAATTTAGATTTTAGAAATAATTTTGAATTTTAAATATTGAGGTTATAGATTGGAGTCCAGAAAATTCAACTTTCTATAACTGGGATTTCAGTAATTTGATGCCCCCATATTGTAAAAGTTTTGAATTTCTAGAATTCAGAATATAGAATTAGACAGTTTTGACAGATTTTGACTATTTCCTATAATTTAGGAAAATAAAGGGTGTCCCAAATTTAACGCAAGATTTGAATTAAATAGAAAACACAGTTTTTAGTCTTCAGATTGTGATTTTTTTATTGAATCATAAATCTCCACAGCTTTCCTGGCACATACGCACTCTTTTATCGAAATTCTCCATGACCATTTTGCATACACGTGGCTGAATCTCGTTGATGCATCATTTAATTTCCTCCCGTAATACACGGGTGATCGTGGGCTTGTTGACATAGTTCACCTCCAAACGGTGACACGCTGTGGATGCATTTGTTTTTCGACAATCACATGTAGCTTAATCTCTTAACAGTTGACGAAGTTAAACCACTATTCCGACCATATTTTGTATGAAATTTTCGAACTGCGGCTGCCAAACTTTCATTATTTTTAAGGTATTCTTCAATAATGAAAATACGTTGGTCTGTCGTGTAACGCCACATTTTTACTAACCCTAACCTCTAAGCTGACAATTTTTTTTTTGGGGGTTGCCAACACTTTACTGCACAAATGGCGGCAAATTCAAATCTTGCATTTTGGACACCATTTATATAGAAGTTAGAATTAGCCGTGGATCATTACTTTACAAATAGTAGTCCGAAGGTCTGAATGTGCCTACAGGAGAGCGTTAATTATCACGCCAATTAACCAAACTCTGGAACAATTAAAAAAAAATTTTAGTACACGTGCATGGGTTGATGATTGCCTGTTTTATTTAATTATAGATTCCTGTTCCCTATTCAGTTGTTAAAAATAACTAATCCCAGGATTTTTTTACATTTATACTTTTTCATCAACAACATACAGTTGGTACCAAAATACTCATCCCAGACTTTTTTTGAAAATAAATTCTTCAGGGCAAGTCGCTAAAAGGACGGCTATTATCTCTTTGCGATTAAGTTACGAATCCTGTTAGCAACAATTACCCCAGATTTGATAATTTTATGACCGTTGGAATTACCACAATACAAATAAATGTGGCGCCAACTTCTTCCTCTGCCAACTTTTCAAAGAAATCGAAAAAAAATGTATCGGATTATTTGTGAAAATCCTGGGATATCTGCAAGGGGTTGTTAAATCAACGTGTAGTGGCACGATTCGTGGTGTTTCATTTTTTGTGAATAAAGATCAACTTGAGAAGGATGAAAATGGATCATCTCTGGCCAAAATGTTCAACATTGGTAAAGCAACAGTTTCAGGAATAAAAGTAAAAAAGATGAAATTTAAAAGTTTTTGTCAAAGCTGGATAGCGAAGATGTGTCAAAAAAAGGTAATGTATGAAGAAAGCTAATGATGATAAATTAGAATTGGCTATGTATTTATGAAGAATCATTGTCTGGTGATGCACCGGCCGCTGCAAATAACAAAAAACCATTCCTCAATATATTAAAAACCGAAGGCTATTCATTAGTTACTGGATCCCATGCCTTACCGCTGCTAATAATTGGTAAATCCAGAAAGCCAAGATGTTTTATGAACGTATCTAGCGTTCCGATATGCTATAAAGAACAGAAAAGTTCATGGATGGATTGTGAAGTTTTTAAAGATTGGTATAAAAATGAATTAAAACGAAACAAGTCAAAGTAGTCCTTATCCACCTATGTGTTCTAGACGATAATACGATGATTGTTTACAAAAAAATTTAGTCATGATGAAAAAACTAGTCATGGTCACAACTTCCATATGTTTCTCGAATACTTAAGCAAGAAATAATTTTGGGCTCTCATATTTCGTAACTTTTTAAAAGTATAGCCATAAATATTACATTGATTATTTAAACAATTACAATCAAGTACATTAATAAAAATTTATAAATTGAATTATGTTGAAAAAAAACTAGGGCGTTTGTTTTTCAATGTAGTTTTCTTCAAAAAGATACGCATGAGAGCAGTTTGACACCGGGGTCGGAATTTTTACTTATGAAAAAAATCTTGTGTTCTGATATCTTTCATCAGTATCTTGCTTTACCCGAATTTCATCGCCTTCTACTATCACAGCTACGTCTTGTCTGTTTCTTATTTTGTAGTTGGAATAATTTTCATTTAAGAGTATATATCCTTCTTAGGTAATTACGAGCAAGATACTTTTTTCGGCTCTAACTAGTGTACGCCGATGGTGACAGTTCATTCTGTCTCCCCATGACGAACGCATATGTCAATGAAGAGACCACAAGGCTATCATATATTATTGACAAAGGACGTAGCTTGAGTTCCCAGGTAATTTAGCAACTCGTTTCACCACAGCGAAAACCGTCTTACTATTAACTACGACTCTTTTGACATGTGAAGTTACTTCAAGTCTTTCGTCGAAGTCAACTCCCAGCTATTTAACAGTTTTCACCATCTTAATTCTTTGGCCATTTACTTGAACCTTGATCATAATTGTATTTGTAGAAGATAGCTTCATTTTGTAACTTTTGCACCAGTCTAATTGCGCTTTTCCTTGAATACTTTGTCTTGAGTTCCCATGCAAAGAGCATAATTACCTATTATCGTCCGCGAATACTACTTCTTGGGCTTCATGGTTCATGCTTCCGTTGAAGACAATCCTTTATTGACAATTTTTTCAAATGTAGCATAACTTGAAATAACAGTTACTTTTCTTTCAGAGAAATATTTGTTAATAATCTTATATAGATTGCATGGGCAATTGAATGTCTTGTGCTCCAACATTATGCTGGGCCACCACAGGCTGTGCAACGCTCCAAATATATCTAGGAAAACTCCAAGATTGTAGTTTTGGCCCGACTCTTTGACCGTATCGATCATTTTGATCATTGCGTAACCTGACGGCAATTTATTTTTCAAATAATTTTAAAGCCCCACGGTTCAACATTACCGTGCTCCGTGATGAACTCTTTTAAGCACATTTGGTTTTTGTCTCTAATACTTTTAAAATACGCCTTTCGGAGTATAACATAGTTAAGCGTTTTGCTTTCCCAAGTTTTGGGAGTTTTATTTCTTTGATATAACTTGGGCAACTTACGAACCAATTTTCTTGATTCTGTTAAGTCCGGACACCACCAAGACAATTTATATTTACGAGCACGTTTACGTGGTATTAATAATTTAATACTATTTGTTCAACTCGATCGGTATCGCTATCGATCGATACCTTCAGGCCTTTTGCCAGATGCTACTTAGTTGGCTGTAGAAGCACTCCCAATTGGCATGCCTTAAGGCATACCGAGGAAGTTTGATTACTGCTAGGGAATCATTATGTTTGTTCTCCGTACCCAAGATCGAGACAATAGCTCTGTGGTCATTTGATGTCCAATTTTCATGGACGGACCAATTTAAAAATGTTCTTAACAGAAAGCCCGCCATGAGAATGAGATCAATATTCGACTCCCCATTGTGAGATATATGTACTTAGCTGCCCATCTTCTTTAATAACGAATAGGCTACTATTTGCTATAAATTCTTCAACGTGGACTCTTCTCTCGTTTGTGTCCTTATTGTGCCAGAGTTTGAACTTAGCATTGAAGCCGCCAGTAATGGTAATGAGATGGTCTTTTAGACCTTCAATGATTTTATCAAGTTTATTAACATATTCCACTGGATCGTCTGGATATTGGAAGTAAATACTGACCAGATAGAAACTTCCTATAAATGTAGGTCTCACCTCTACAAATACACAGTGTGTGTCATTGTGTGATTATTCTTGTGGACGTGGTCATTCCACCTATAACCCCTTTAATCGTGTATGGTTCCTGCATGCAGAGAATGTCAATCGCTTCTTTTTCAATATATTTTCTGATCTCATGCCCAACTGCTTTAGCATTTTGCATATTCAGTTGGCGATCATCAATTGACCATTTTTTTTAGTTTTAGCTATCATAAACAGTTCTCTTCATTATTAGGTTCACAGCCGTTTTTTATGAGGTACAAACTCTACTGCGTGACGAATGGTCAAGAGACCTGTTTGCTTTGCGGCAAGGAACGCATGTAGCGTCTTCCGTCTTTTTTGTGTGCATGATTTTTGGTCATGCTCATTGTCGCCGCAGTGACCACAAATGTGTTGTTATTCCTTACAGAACTTGGCAATGTGTCCAAATGTCTGGCATTTGTAGCATGTAGTCAACCTGACGAAGTCTGACACTCTACATGAGGACCAGCTTAGATATACACGACGGGTTTTCATGAGGATATTCCTGGCAATTGGCGATATCTTTATCATCTAATGGACTGTCTCGGCCTCTTTTGGCCCAGTCATGAAAGTTCGTTTCAAGTCCTCTATCTTAATAGATTCAGAGCTTTGTTTTATTTTTCGGGGTCGGTCCACTTGGAAATTTGAAAAAATTAAAATGGCCAACGAGATGAAGCTAAGTACCAAATTTCAAGCATGTTTTTTGTTTACTCGAGAGGAACGCGGGTCTGGCTAAATTAATCGATATTTTGACAGCTTTTTAATATCTCCTTGTATTACTACTGGTTGAACATTTTGATCAATTATATTTTAAAAATTGATGTTGGATTGAGTCCCATTTTAACCAACTTCACCCACCTTGTAGAGAGTGTAATTAGACAGATACATTTTCACGTTTTCAATAATTAAAATTCCAGACTATAGTGATCGGTTCAAGAGGCTGAGAGAATTAAAAGTTAACTCTAAAACTGTGTACATATTCTTAACTTCGGTGATCTTGCTAACCATTTTGATGGTAACATACTGCCCAGGTCAATCATTTTTTTCCTCATTACCCATCAAATTGGGCCGTTGACCACTACCGTACAATTGAATTAGCCATTTCTATTCTATCAAAATGTTTGTCCCAGACACAGAATATGTACGCAAATATTCAAAATGAATTTAAATATTGCTAGGTGGAAGCCAGTCTAAGAATTATAAACGCCCTAATTTTTATCTTCGTCAATTTCTAATAAAATGTTGATTATATCAAAAATACGCCCATCAGATCGATTGGAATAATGTTAAGTAAAATTCTAACTCCTATGCAAGTATACTTCTACAAAAATTAAATTCATTTATGGAAACGTTTTCAATCAACAATATCATTTTTATTAACATGGCCACTGAATCGTTAAAAACACGAAGTTTATTTTTAATTATCATATAATAAAACACAACATTTAACACGAATTCGTGCAAATATAATATGTAGAGTGTACACATAAATTGTTTGCGCGCATTGCTATCGTAATTATGTAATGAACACCACGAAGTTCTAGTTTTGCATAATATTGCAATTACTAAACTATATCTGCATACATATATTTATGGTATCTTCATCCAATAAAATCGAAACGATAATTTTAAAAAAACAGCTACATACATTAATTAATTTGTTATTAATCGTGAATATTACATCAAATTAATTAGCAACTATAATTATATTTTCCATTTTGTTATTTAACCATTAAACCTGGGAATCACCAGTTCAGAATATGTCGGTCAAAATTATGTCGCTTATGTATAGATATGAACACAGTGCACATTTGCTATTCAACACACAATAAAACTTGTACAGAAGTCTGTGTAGAGATTAGCTGTACAACCAAATAATTCTATTCATCTATATATACGCACAACATACATACCACCCCCATTAGTAAGCTGTGATGTTTACGCTGCGTTTTGGAAACAGATAAACTCACAATTTTTTCAACACGACATGGATAGAACTAAATAGGAAACTAATCTGACGGGATAGTTCTGCCAATTTGTGGAGAACTATTACTGATAAATCCATCTTTTATACTCACCATTTGAATGGAGAAAAATGAAAATTTAACAGAAACTAAATTGAATTTGTTAGAAATAGAATAAAAAAAATTTGTATCGAATTTAAATTTGTATCGAACAATTTTGGGGTATAGTGAAAAGAGGGCGGAAGTGCAAAAGTCACACCGGCAGTTATGACAGAAACAAGACGCATCCAATAAGATGTGCGTGATTTTATCCGTAATAACGAAATTTATAGAGGTGATTTGTGCAAAATTTAAAAAATCTCAAAAAATCCAATTTAATCGTATAGAGACTTTATTATCATTCGAAAAGACATTTCTTGCCATTTATTTTTTAAAGATTACTTCTTTCAAATGATTGCCGCAACTGAGATGATCCTTTCTCAAAGTCCTATTTTTGATGACGCGTTCGAGAATGTCGAGTGGTATTTGGCGAATGACACGAGTACTGTTGGATTCCAATGCCTCAAACCTAGCTGGTTTATTCACATGTAGACTTTGGACTTTGCGTAGCCCCAAAGAAAAGAGAGGTATCACGCACGATCTAAATAGCCAATTCAACGATCCGAACCGTACAATTATTTGCGCGCCAACATGATTTTTCAATTGCTTTTTGAAACCAAATGCCGTCGATGTCGGGCTTCAATTTCAGGCAGCAAATATTCCGTTATCATGGCGCAATAACGAGCACTATTCACAGGTATGTCTCGGCCGTCTTCTTTTTGGAAAAGAAATATGGACGAATGATTTGACAGGCGCATAAACCACACCAAACCGTCTATTTAGTCGCGTATCATCCAATACTCTAAACTGAGATTCAAACTTTTCGATGGTATTCCAAAAAATGGTCTCGACAGGCCGATTATGCCAATCGTAACTTGGTCTAAGTGCACGAAACATATTCCCCACAGAACGCCGATTTTCGTAATAAAGCTGAACAATTTGTAGACGCTATGCCGGGCTCAGTCTTTCCATGATGAAATGGCAAACAATACTGAATAAATAAAAACACGATGACCGTTTGAAACTAATCATGCGTCATTTGTCAAAAAGAAACAAATGAAAAAATCACCTCTAGATATAAATACTACCGCGAACTGGCGCATTCGATTTCAAATCGTTAAAATATCGTTGGTTGTTGACATTATTTTAATTGTCGACGTTGACAAAAAACACTGCCAAGTAATCTATGTTGTATTTTACGCATCGACAACCGTTAAGATTACTTGGCGTAATCTACTTCGCCCATCCCTGGATGTTAGAATCAAATTTGTCTTTCTAGTGATTTTAATAAAAAATAGAAGTCTTTGAGATAGTAATGAGACCTTTTTCCAGCCTTAGATACAAATATTACTTTTACTTCATTCTATTTACTAGGAACGTGAAAAAGTTCTAAGCTGCGTTTGAAGATCACTTCTAACCAGACTAGAGTTAAGTCAATAGTTCGCTGGATATCCGCAGGGATAATGACATCAGGTCCTGTCGACTTGTATGGTTTAAAGCTGTTTATGGCCCCTAGGATTTTCTGCCTATTTACTATATGACATGAGAGGTGGACACCCCTATTTATCACGTGTCTCTCCGGAACTAGTACCGAGCACTCCACGTAGTTCATGAGCAGTTCATCAGTTCGTTCCAGATAGCTAGGGATGGAAGGACAAGAATATAGTACTTTGTGTAGCCTCCAAGGACTCCTGAATATTACTACAGTAGAGCCTCCAGGCTCTTGTTTTGGCTACTCTTAGCTCGTACTTATAAGTTTTGCGGACTTCTTGATAGCAGTCCCAATCTGCTCGCTTTCTTAAACCATTTCTTGCACTTTGTACGAGTACCTTGGAGATCTTTCAACCACCAGAGTGCCCGACAGTTACTCAAAGGCCTACTAAAGGCGAATTTTTTTTAGATAGGCTCACATCTAAATGTTTTCATGTCTTACAATGTAGACCTTTATCAGTCCATGTATATAGTTGCACCGCATACTTGAGTGGTTGGAGTGCGATTTAAAATATCCACTACAGTGTTGACAGCTTCACTCCACAAAATAATTGAAATATCGTTTGTGTATAACATTGGTCGTGTACCCTCCACACTATTATTTATTTATTAAAATTGGTTGGAACACATGAGGATTCCGAACTCAATACTAAAAGGCCCATGGTGCAAACCCAGGATTCTATCCCAATTCTATCGCAAACTGAAACAGTTTAAACCAAGGCAGAAAGGGCAACTGATCAAAATTTAAAAACCTAAAGTTGAATACCTGAAACCGAATAGAACTGAAAGCTGGACAACTGCTCACGAAGGCAGTCATCATCTTCCTCAAGGCATTTCTCATAAATAACATCATTAGCTAAGCACATACGAAGAAGATTATCTTTAAAACAGCCATGTTTTAAAAATAATCTTTTAAGCCATGTTTCTTTCCGTAATTGAAAGATAAAGGAACCGCTGGTTGAGGACCAATTAAAGTTAATTGGGAACCAGCTTTGGCTAAACAATATGCGACCTCATTGCCTATACGATCTCACAATGAGCCGGTACCCACATGACCATAACTTTATTGTTAGACAAAAGAAGGTTCACTAAATATTTGCATTCAGATCGGTCTAAGGACAGTAGATTCCAAAACCTGCACTGAGGTTAGAATGAGAGCCATCAGAAAAAAAGACTATGGACTCCACAGTATATAGTCTCATATAATACGTTTTGCTTCCCCATTCTGTTCGGGTCAGTTGTTTAGAGAGCAGTTGTTCTATTTTTCGAAAGATTCTATTTGAATACAGTGTTATAGTATTCGGTTCCGTTATAAACGTATAAAACGTTTGGTGGAGACCCAAACTTGTTGCAAGAAAGGTTTGCAAACTCTTTGAAAGAGTTAAAACCATCTAAATTATATTTAATGACGAAAATGACACAGTACAAGCCACTAAGTTTTTGTTTTAGTACACAGCAGCATGGTCGATGGTTAAACAAGTAGGCCATGATTATTTTCGAGTTTTACCGAAGAGTAATCATCTATGGTTTGAAAAATAGAGTAGTACTCACGTTTATGTTCATATGCGCCACTATCCATTATCCAATAGTCGCCATGAATTGTGGATGTTAGTAACAAACTGTTTTCAATAGTCGAAATGGGAATGTTTTGAGTCATCACATTTTTTTTTATCCCCGATTTTTATTTGGAGCGTGGCATTGATTACCAAAGTTGTTGAACTACTGCACCCTGGGCTTACCTTTCGAGAATTGTATTTGTGTAATAGTGGCTACATCACTGGACAGCTTCTCCTATTTCTTTAATTTGTGTTGCGAAATTTTCACCTATCGCAATGTGCTGTGAAATGGTATCACTTATTAAATCATTTTGTATTAACGGAATCGCACATGCGCATTTATTCATTTCATTTAACCATTGGTTGTATATCTTTGATAAATCATCTTTGTTTGGCTTTACTTCATCACTATTTACAGTTTTTAAGGCCTTTTGATCTCACTGCACATACGTAATCTGGAACTTCCACTGAGAATTCACTTACAATGTAATATCTGTGAGGCTATTAACATTTAATTAAGAAAGACAAACACAAAATGTTTCCAACCTACAGGAAAACCATTAATTTGGCCATCTAAAGTCAAAAGCACGTTTCAGTTATAAAACAGATTTTGATTCCCTTTACAGGGAATGGTCTGACCAAAATCATTCAAAAGCCGCAAATACCCATCATACATTAAAAAAACGAGTGATGGGGTTAACGGGCATTTAGTGTGTTGCTAAAACAGTTCTTTATGGATGAACTGGTGCTCTATAACTACAGCTCGTCGGTAGGGCAAACATATATTCATCTGCCTGCCCGGAAGGTATAGAATAGAATAGCTCGGAATAAACACAATAAATTGCTTTTGGACGCTTTCGGTTCTATTCTTGAATGAACAATTAATAATGTTGGGGTCTATGTGCTTCTCAAAAACGAAAGATTAAAGTGGATGTGATTTGACTGTAGCTTAAGTCGTGACCTCTCCTCTGAATGAGGACTGATCGAAGAGTTCAAGTGAACGAAAACGTTCAAGTGAACGCACGTCAAAATTGTTGGTGGCAAAATTGCGTAATGCAGCCTTTTCATTACTAAGGCAAATCAAACTATATGTCAAATGAAACCATAACTTATAGATTTGATCGACCAAATGGGACTGGGCAATTTTTCTAAACGTGATTTTGTGAATTCATCGTTTATTTGTGACTATTGTGACTTTTGTGGAGGGATGATTAAATTGGTTGACTTGTAATTTCCGGAATAGTTTTATTAAGAAACACGTAATTCACCTCTGCTCTGCACTGATTCTGATTACTGTTGAAGGCTGTCCATGGCCAGAGCCATTGAATTTACTTTCTTAGTGTTTAGTTTTTCCATAGCATAGTGTATCCGACGAGATGATTTCAATCAACCATATATAAAGCAAACACACAAATTGCATGCGTCATTGCTATTGTAGTTTTAAGTTTTATATAGTTTTGCATAATATATTCCAATTACTTCACCAACTTAACACAAAACCGTAAACATTATAAATTAAAACTAATTAAATTGTATTTTTATTAATCGTAATAAATCAAATTAAAATTATATTTTCCATTTGGTTTTAATGAGATCAGCGCCTCGTTCACCGATCACATAACTATAAGTCTCTGTATGCCCCGATGGAGCTTCCGGTATTATACTTATGTCTATCACACGTAAATTTTTAAAACCATGCACCTTAAGTCGACGATTCACCACACTCGTTCGATCATCTTTCGGTCCCATTTTACATGTCCCCACTTGATGGTGAATCGGTGTCGACAAATGACGTATATAACATTCCCAATATTCATCCGTATCAAATTTATGCGATTCGCATCCAAGTACATTGGCCTTATATTTGCGGGCGCCTAATTGCCGGAACGATTTTTGTCGCACAATATTTTGCGCCGTACGAATCGATTCGATTTGTATCCGAATGTCATTGTAATCGTGATAAAAATTCGGATAGAATAGCGGATGATCGAATGGATTACTTGATTTTAGTTGAATGTATCCCTTGCTGCTCGGATGTAACAACATCGAGATGAAGAAAAATGATCGTGTACGACTTAGAGGCCCAAAAACAGCGTCGTGGGCATCGGCCCGTATTCCCATCCCAATTCGTGTGGTCGGCGTAAAATCAAATGCATTCGTTTCCATCGCCTGCATTAGCTCAATATCGGGGTAACCTTGATCTGGGTAGCGCGTGTGATTCGTTTTGAAATATGCAAGCGATTCAACACTGGACGAAGTTAATGGTCCTTGGCCACGAAGCCATTGTGCGATTAATTGTGGCCTGAATAAATCTGCGTTCGACACCAGCCCGTCATTTAAATTGGCGAGCGTATAAATTGGCCCCAACACGCCAATATGTTCGTATAGTGTTTGGCCAACGGGTAAATCACGAATCACTTTAATCCCAACCGTTTCTAAATCACGACGCGGACCAATCCCAGATAACATTAATAGTTTGGGTGATTGAAATGTGCCGGCGGATAAGATCACTTCCTTTTTGGCACGCACCACGTATGATTGTTTATTTTTCACAAACCGTATGCCAACCACATGCGTTGGCTTGTCAGCGTTAATAATTAATTTGGTCACCCACGATTCGGGCGAAATGTGTAGATTTCTGCGATGCGCCGCTGGGTGCAGATAATTTTCGGCTGCCGTCTGTCTCCATCCATTTTTTGTTGTCGACTGCATATAACTGACGCCGATTTGTTCGTATCCATTGTAGTCCACATACGGTAACCCAAAATCTTGTGCCCCACTTACATAAGCGTCTGCGATTTTTGAATAGAATTGCACATCCTCCACATTCACGGGACCATTATGTCCGCGTAGCTTCGAAAACGGATGTTTTCGTAGACGCACGTTTTCAAGTTTTTTAAAATAGGGCAACACATCATTATAACTCCATCCCGTGTTTCCGGCGGCCGCCCAACGATCAAAATCACGACGATTTCCCCGTGTAAATAATTTGTAATTGATTACAGTTGAACCACCGAGGCCTCGCCCATGCGGGAATCGACATCGTCGTCCGACCATAGCACGGCATGTTTCGCGTTGCGGTTCCGTGACATAGCCCCAATTGTATTCGCTCGACTGCAGTGAAGGTGCCGCAATCATGATATCGGAGAATAATGAAACTTCTGGTTTTCCCGCGTCCAAAAGTAGCACCGTAATATCCGGATTTTCTGTTAATCGATTGGCGAGCACACATCCAGCGGGGCCAGCACCCACAACAATAAAATCGTATTCATTTAAATATTGAAACGTTGGATATCGAAATGAAAACTGTAGATGTAAATTGTTACGGACGAATTTCCAAAATGGGTCATCTGGTTCGCGCGATATAATCGGTTCGATATGTAGCACACAATTTAATAGCACAGCACAAATTAAAGCCAACTTCATTTTAAATTAATTAATTTATTGTTGGTATACGATTTAAATTTAACACAAAACATTAACAAACTTAATATTAAGAAGAGCACGCGAACGCACAACATACACACTCGTTGAAAGTTTTGATCAAAATGCCTCGAAAATTTCTCGATTTCTTCGCATTATGGTTTTCACTTTGCAATTTACATATTTTCCCGTTAATCGATTTATTATGTATGTATGACATTGACTAAAAAATACGAAATTTAAGTCTATATCGTGATACATTTCTGTGCTTGAATGGTTTACTTTCCCATATACCAATTTTATGTAATCCGACGTTATAAAGCGCGAATGCGCTGTGATGTAATGCCGCACCCACCACTAAAATCAATAAATCATATCGTTCAGTCACGAGACTGGATATTCCAAGGTCGCAACGTTAATTAAAATGTAAGCATGTAATTAATCAAATGACTCAATCTCTACAGTATTCAGAAACTCGTTTTAAAGTTTACCTGAAATACAAATTCTTAGAATTTGACCAAAGTTCATTCACTCCGCATTTTGGATCGATCTACCTGTAAATAATTGTGTTAAGCGAGACAAAGACTTTCAATTCAACTCTAAGCAAATTGATCGGTGCAGTGTTTTGATTTATACACGACCTTCTGTTGTACTTGTATGTTTATACAATTTTGATCACAAATGTATGAGAAATTTTCTCTGAATACCACCAACAAGCAAATTGAGTGACTTCATCATCCATTTCACTCCGATTGGATGCGCGCGTATACTTTCCTATACACAAAGAACCACACAACGATTTGGGACAAATGTTTCTAAAAAGTTATATTTTATCACTCCACTTCAGTATTAAGAGTCAAACATTTTCAACACTGCTCGATCGATTCAACCAAATTATGAATTCAGCGACTGACATGATCAATATGCAATCAATACAAAATAAATACATTTTAAATTTAGAATACATTTTATGTGAACTAGAAACCCCCAAACAATTTTTTTTTCGTTTCAATCTTCATTCAAACTTGCTCAGTTTTTGTCAGAATTTGTAATAGTTTTATTTTTGCACTCCAAGTGCATTCAAACTCTATTATCGCTTTAATTCGTTTCACTCTATATCGAAAGTTAATAAAAAATGTTCCACCATCATTCAAATTTGGGGAAAACTGATCAATTTTTCGATCAAATTTTCTATCATTTAAATTATTATCAAACTTCATTTTAAACTATTTATTATTGTTTAAGTTGCAGTTGAACTCAAATGTTATATGTGGATATATATAATACTTCAAGTTCAGTTCAAATTTTTTATAATATTATTTGAACGTTAAAATATAAATATGACTCACTGGTAAAATTTCGGTCAAATTTGTAGAAAAATACTTGAAAGTTTCAAAATTCAACTATGATCAAATTTCATTCAATTTCCAATTTCAGTTCAAATATTTTACAATATGTTTTTTCAATCGAAACTTTGAATCAAACTTTTGCTAAAATTTAAAATTTTAATGGTTTTCAAACCACTATTCAAACTTTATTGTAATTTATTTACTAATCCAGCTTTGATTGGCCTCCGTTAGCTGGAATCTCAGTTCGACAATTTTTTCGGTACAATAGTTTTAAAAATCTGATTGGGATTTGAACGAAAATTTAACTTGGTCAATTCAATTCAAATTCACTTCAACTAATCATAAATTTAAATTATAGTAAATTGTGTGTCAAGCAAAAAATTGATAACTCGGACTTTATCAAATTGCATTCAAACTTTATAAAATTAATTTTAAATTTGATTCAGTTTCGGTACAAATGCAATTAAAAATTAAAAAATTTAATATCAATATCGCACTTGAACAAAATATATAGTGCGATAGTCATTTATTTCACGAAGAACGATAAACCAAGCTCATAGGTTGGAGAGCACCCAAAAGTTGTTCCATAGTTTTGTGAAGCCCTCACACTGCATCTATAAAACAAACACTATAGAAGTCAAATGTTTAATTGAAACCCGTGCTTTGGAGTATTTGCAGATATACTCCTGAGGTTTAGATAGTCTAAATTCAGCACTCCAGCAGCGCCACAAGAGGAGTACAGACAAAGAAGTCCTTAATTGGCGATCTTCTTATACTCGTCAAAGATGCAGAATTTATATCTCATTCGGGGTTGGTTAAAGTTCTTAAATTTGAAAATTATAATTGTATTCAATCCACTAATCAAACATTATAAGTTATGTATCAATCTAAACTTTGATTGCAGTTTGAACGAAACTAGAACTTTTTAATTCTACATATATTCAATTTCATTTTCAATTATATATCAAGAAAAAATTTGAAACATAAAATACGTATTCAAATTCACCCAAATATTTAACTTCGCACATTGCAATTGAAAGGCTTAAAGAAAATTTATACCAACTTTGAACGGTAATCTCAACGCCTTTATTTAAAGTTTTTAAAACTGCCACTACAACCCCTCCCACTCCCCACCCCTCATCACCATTCATATTTGATTAAACTGATACATTTTTCGATGAAATTGTAGCAAATTTTCTACGATTCAAATTGTTGTCAAACAAAAATATATTTAATTTCAACTTACTAATCAAACTCATTTTAAACTAATAAATTTGATGGATGTTTGAATGCCCATTTTCAAACAAACTTTACAAAATTATTATTAAATTTGATTCAGAATAAAAAAAAATTGATATCAATTCGTCGCACTTGAACGAAATATAATTGTTGATGGGCAAGATTAACCGCACGCAATTTGTGATAAAATCGAGTCAAACGTTGGCTCCATCAAATAGGTGCCACGTAATCCGATTTCAATTTTTATTTATTTTCCCACTCATATAACTAGAGCACGGCTGTTAAGGCTGTGATGGTTGGATTGTGTGGTATCGGGGTACAGAATCCTAATAGAGGCAGGATTCAAAAGAAATGTTTCATCTTTGACTTTAAGATGCCAGCACAGGCTAGCGTCGAGCTATACAATGTGTAAATGATACAATAAAAGCTTGCTGTATCTATGGCTTCTGCACGCTAAAGCCGAACATGAGCATAGGAAGTGGACTAAAGTCTTTTCTTCTCCTTGTCCATGCAGCTTCTGCTAAAGTCATTTGCTTCCAGACCTAGCTTCCCCGCATGTTCTCCAAACAGAGAGTATCTCGTGAGTATCCCCATGAACGGTTTTAATTCACGTTTAACGTAGGGAGATTAGTATATTGGAGCCTTTCAAGTCCAGCTATGGCCAGACTTGTCTTATGTTACCCCACATGTGAGGGTGTTAGTCCACCTTTCGGTCACTGAGGTTACTGCCCCTTTTTTATGTGCTGTTATTAGTGCTGTAATTGCCCAGCTAGTTCGTTCACCCTGCTGTTCTCCAAGACGTCCGAGTGGCCGGAGACGAAGACTATCCGGATGTTGATATGCTCACTCATTTAAAAAAGAGAACCTGATTCCAGTGACGTGATTGCCGCCTGACTGTCCACATAAATTACAAAATAAATTGAGGATATCACATTATGTCTCAACCAAGTCAAGACCTCCTCAATCGCTGTCACTTCCGCTCTTGCTCCTTCAAGGTTCTCTTAGGTTACTTTTTCAAGAGCTGGCCACAACATAATCCCCATACATAAATATACTTCTTACTACGGCAATGAATATGCATTGTACCAGCGCCGGTTTCGGGCTACATCTCTTCCCGATAGCGTTCCTGCATAGTAGCTTTGTTTAGCTATATAGTAGGCTTGTTTACTCTTTTGAATATGTTAGGCTTCCAAATGAGCTTACTGTCCAAGAATACACCTAGAAATATTGCTTTATCAGTAAAAGCTAGTCTTATGCCATTCAAGGTATAGAAGGGTAAAGAGAACCAAATCAGTCTTGGGCGAGTTGATTGTCAGTCTACGTGTGATGACGCATCTCATAATAATTAGGAGGGAATGAGGATTACCTCCTTGGCCGTGCCTAAGCATTTCAGGGACAGCTATTGCTACGTCATCTGCATAAGGAATTACCCAAATCCTCTCTCTCTCTCTCTCACTCTCTCTCCCACTCTCTCTCTCTCCAGCTCCAGCAACCCATTAACTATGTTTCAGAGAAGAGGGGACAGAAGACCTCTGAAGAGTTTTTCAGCCAAACTTAATGGTTTTCAAAATATTTCTTGTATAAACCGATTTGCACAGGATTTTCTGAAAAAGTTAAGTGAATCACCATATTACCGTCAGTGCGGATTATGGAATCTATACTGTTCTTGGTCTGATCTGAGATGACGCGTAGTGTTATTGAGGCTTTGAATTTTGCTGTTAAGGACAAAAATATTTACAGATATATAGTAAGAAGGTACACAGTTCGTTAAAAAATCCTTTGACTGTCTCCAAACGTGTCAAGGATTACAAACATTTCATGAAGCTTCTAAAATGTAAGGATTGCTTCTAGCTGTTGTCAGGCAAAACACTTAATTAGCTAGCCCAATATGAAATCAAGTAAGTAAGCTTTATCTTTGAAAGCGGACTTATAAATCTTGGTAGCGAGGATTGGCTTCACTTCGTAACCAGTTGTCCAGCTTTCATTACTGGTCGGTTACAGGTTTCGACTTTTGATCTTTATATATATATGTCCCATTGTTTTGGTCCGGAACTTGTCAGCATACAAAGTCAGCAGTACGCAGGGCTTTGTGGGATTGAGTACGGAATTTTCAACTGTCAAAGTTATTAAAATTATTAAATTACCAAAGCTCCGTTCTATTTGAGTTTGAAAGTGTTACTATCACCATTTGTTTGGATTCTCCCAAATGCATTACTGAATACTTCTGAAACGGGATATGTATATTTAGCGGCCATGTTTTCGCCTTCTGTGCGTATTTTGAATAAATTCTTCAGATTCTTTCTCCAGTTGTGTTTGAGGTCTTCAAGGATGTAGCTGGAATTTTATAATTTGGGTCAGCATTACAGATCGTGTAAATGTCATCACTCCTCTTTGTGCCTTGGTGATTTTGGAAGAATTTTTTATTAGATTTAATGTTTGTTTTGCAGTAGATGTTTTGACAATGGCATTTGTCAAAAGTGTGGTTTCATCGCGCTCGTTGTGCTTCATACGATTGAATTTGTAGCAGGATTCCAGGATACGATTGAATTTGTAGCAGCTTATTTAGTAGTTATAAAAAGGTTTTCCAAGCGTTGCTATTGTTTTTGGCAATCTTAATGTTTCTAGCCTTTTGTGTCTTTGCTCTAGAAATCCAATAAATTCGTCAGTTGTCTGAAGCTTCTTGGGACTTTTTATTCACGCCTCATATGCCTTGAGAATCTTAGTCTCTAACTTTTTATAGCTAAACTAGCTGCACGGGGGCACCTTTACATCGCTCTGCGAAACTCTCTTTTGAAGCACGTCGCGCTATTTCAGTAAATATTTAGCAAGTTTGAAAATACGTAAAGAAGCAGAAAATTACGACTCATCCTCATCCATTTTGATGAGAGAAAAAATCAAACGAGTCAACTCAATTCTCAATAGACGATTGAGTTGAGTGAATAATGCATTCATATTTTCATCGAATGTATTGGAAAGTGAATGAACTGTCGATTAAAACTCAGGTATCTATCGAAAATTGAGTTGTTTTTTGGATTTTGTCTCTCAGTGTGGAAATGAACTGGAGTCTGCTGGAATTCAATGAATTTTATTCGAGTGGATTGAATAGAGACGCAAATCAATCAAATGCATTGTGGTGAACAATATTTTTCGTTTTGTTCTCCGGAGCGTAAATGAACAACGATGATGGTTGAACATCTTTTCCTTTGAATTTGCCATTGATGATCGTCGCTTGAATCATTCTGTTAATCAGTTTCTTCATAATGAAACCAATCGCGCTCCGTTGAGCACTATCGGATGGTTCAGATTGCGTAGCATGCGATTATCACAGATTCGATAATTTGAACATCAAATTATGTGGTGGTATTCCCGGCAAATCAAGTGCATTCAAAAACTCATTGCCAAAGGCCAGTAGTTGTTTGAAAATATCAGAAATTGATGAGCCGTTATGTAACGCCGGGTAGCAGAATCATCGCTCCACCAAAACGTTTTGTGTCACTTCGTAGATCCTTCATAGTTCAATTGAATCCTTCCAATAATTGTTTGTCAGCCATTGTGGTGATTTGAAAGTGCCTTCAGGCCGCCGTCTAGCAATGTGGTTGCGATTGTCGATGATGCAAAAGCTAACGCTATTTGAGATATCGAGCGTATTGTGGCCAAAAGCAATGAAATCCCGTCGTACACGCTTTTTTGCTGTGCACACAAATGCGGGACATTCGTTCGTACTATTTGGCTCATTGAATCTCGATCGTACACTTGTTCTCGTTGCAATTAACGATTAAATGCGCATAGTGCATCGAACGAACTGGTGATGGAATGCTCAACTTCGACCAATTGCTGCCGCACATAAGCATGCACATGTCAGTGGAGTCCCAATATCCCAAAGCTTCTCGATAAGTGGCGCACAACACACCATCTATATATAGTACGAAGCGATTCGAACGAAGTAGGACCACGAACATGGAACAAAAGCAAATGAAAATAGAAGAATTCGTCTTGTAGTGAATGAACGGTGTACACACGGCCAAGGGCATCAGTCGTACTGCTCGGAACGTGGTTTGGATTGATTGAACCGCATGAAATTTAAACATTCCCTTTCGACTTTGCCTTACATATCGACGCAATACTGTTTAAACAATCGACGATTTCTCAAAAGAAAATTGTCCGGGCCTTGTCGCATCATCAACTTCCGTCCTTCTTCTTTCATCATTGTACTGACGTAGTGGGCTCCGGTTGGTCTTTTGCCTGCTCTGATGATTATTTTGTGATCATCGGAAGTCATTGTTCCAAAAGCAGTTTTAAACAAACGAATCGCATTGTGTTCATGCAAAACACTTTAAAGTTCTCCGATTATCTCTGGTTTTGACGCATTGAAAAGCGCAAGACGATAACTTAATTTAAATTCGGATTTTCCAACGAAATAAATTTGAAGGAACTTGGGTACTTCATTCGCTGGCGCGATCAACGCTCCTCTTTAAAATAAACGGCAATTTTTAATATGAAGAGAACAATCGATCAACATTATCGAAATGATAAACACGTGGTGACGCCAATGCTTGTTTGTGAGAAAATGTCTGGATGGCGTTGTTGCCATTGGCACAACATAGCTCTTTGTTTTCCGCTTGAAATTTCAATGCTTGGCAATGTCAAAGCAGCGAAGATCTTTGAAGGCGATTGTAGAGTCATAATTGAAGGCAGCGCGATTCAAGTCGACGTTCACCGCACGTTTTGTCGAATCTGAGCTGGTGCCTAAATGTCACTCAATCGCAAACATAATTTACACAAACAATTTAACGTATCTCTCAAAACTAACTAAATCTCCAACTACATGCATATAAGACGAGGTGGCCGAGTGGTTAAGGCGTTGGACTGCTAATCCAATGTGCTCTGCACGCGTGGGTTCGAATCCCATCCTCGTCGATGCCAAAATTTTTATATTTTTAATTATTATAAAATATTATGTTACTCTTTCGTTGGGCCAACCATATATATAGTTACACCAAACATACGGTAAACATAACCAGCCGCGACTGCAATTTATCAAAAAATAAGGTTTGGGGTGGTGGTAATAAACCGGAACCATTACAAATAATACAGGTGAAATAAAGAGGAACAAGATCACAACCTGCGGAAAACATCCGCAAGGCATTTCCCAAGTTCCTCACAAAATTTATTGAGAAGCATGCAACTTTGATATAGACAGATTGTTAGAGCATATACCGACGTATTCAGAAATTGAGTGAAATTCTCCCTATTCCCGCTCCTAATTTCCTGCTTCTACGGAAATACTTTCATATGCCTATGACAAGTAACTATATAGAGTACGTATATACAACATTGAAGATTGTAATTATAGAGAACATAAATGATTTAATGACACTCAGGGGTGGTACATATTATATTCTACGCCAATGTTCAAATCGATTAAATACAATTTCCAATCAGATATAACCAAATATACCACAGATTTCAGATAATGTTAAAATAGACCGAAAGTTGATCGACCTTCGCAATTCGTATTGTGTACACAGTAACCGCACGTCAAAGGGTTAACATAAAACATACACTTTTTATTATAAAGTAAAGATATATAGTAATTAAGTTGCGATTCAAGGTCATCGACGTGTGCGCGGAAAAATAACGAAAACAAAAATGAAAACGTGAAGTTCGTTTTAAGAATTTTTGTTTTTTTTTGTTAATCTTTGCAGCAGCATTCTGATCCAATCGTTCAAGAGGTCGGTTTAATAGTTTTTGTGTTGCGTCTTGTGTGTTTTAAAAACTTTAGTAAAAATATATTCGTGCGCTTAACAAATCGTAAATTCGTGCGTAATGAAAAAAGTGTTAATAGTGTTCGTGTTGATAAACTGTGTGCTGCACATCGAACCGATTCCGCGCGATCCAGACCACCCGTTCTGGAAATTTCTACGCCAAAATATACATCGCCAGTTTTCGTTTAAATATCCGCCGGTCACATTCCGCACGGAATATGATTTTGTGATTGTGGGTGCGGGGCCGGCGGGTTGTGTGCTCGCCAATCGTTTAACAGAAAATCCGAATATTAGTGTGCTCCTGTTGGAGGCGGGCCAAGAAGAAATCTCATTATTCACGGATGTTATGGTGGCGGCGCCCACAATGCAGGCAACGCAATACAATTGGGGTTACGAAACGGAACCGCAACGTGAGGCTTGCCGTGCCATGATCGATTTACGATGTCGATTTCCGCATGGCCGAGGATTAGGCGGCTCGTCGATAATCAACTATAAATTGTATACGCGGGGAAATCGTCGTGATTTTGATCGATGGGCGGTCGCCGGAAATACGGGCTGGAGTTATAAGGAAGTGTTACCATTTTTCATGAAACTCGAGAATGTCCATTTGAAAAAACAATCGAATTTAATAAATCGTGGACACGACGGCCCCGTGAATGTGGAAGATGTACAGTTTTATTCAAAAGTGGCTGACGCATATGTGGATAGTGCTCAAGAATACGGCTTACCGTATGTCGACTATAATGGTGACGAACAAATCGGTGTTAGTTATATGCAGTCGACAACGCGAAATGGATGGAGATTTACGGCGGCCGAAAGTTATTTGCAGCCAGTGGCCAGTCGACCAAATTTACATATTTCATCGGAATCCTGGGTCACAAAATTAATTGTTAATGATGTTAATCCGTCCCTGGTGAGTGGCGTACATTTCGTGAAAAATCGGACTGAGTATCAAGTGCGCGCCTCAAAAGAAGTGATTTTATCCGCGGGAACATTTCAATCACCAAAACTATTAATGTTATCCGGAATTGGACCGCGTAGTGATTTAGAAAATTTGGGGATAAAAGTGATTCGTGATTTGCCCGTTGGCCAAACACTATACGAGCACATTGGACTCTTGGGACCAATTTATACCCTGGATAATTTAAACGACGGCCTGGTGACCAACAAATATTTATTTACACAGGAAAATGTAGCACTATGGACTCAAGGGAAAGGGCCGCTCACAACGTCGGGCGTAGAATCACTCGCATATTTCCGAACAAACCATACGGTTAGTAGGGATCCCGGATATCCCGACATCGAACTAATGCAGTCAATCGGAACAAACGCATTTGATTTTACGCCAACCACCCGAAATGGTATGGGGATTCGAGAAGATGCCCACGACTCTGTGTTTGCGCCACTAAGCAATCGTCGATCATTTTTCTTCATTTCGATGTTGTTGCATCCGGGTAGCAAGGGTTACATAAAACTCAAATCACTCAATCCATTTCATCATCCGCTATTTTATCCGAATTTTTATCACGATTACAACGACATCCGAATACAGATCGATTCGATTCGGACGGCACAAAAAATTGTCGAACAAAAGGCGTTCAAAAAATTGGGAGCTCGTAAATATCGGGCCGAAGTGCTAGGGTGTGAAGGCATTCTATTCGACACAGACGAATATTGGGAATGTTACGTGCGTCACTTTTCGACACCGATTCACCATCAAGTGGGCACATGCAAAATGGGACCGGCCGCCGACTCAACGAGTGTTGTTGGTAATGAACTTTTGGTGCACGGGTTTGATAATCTTCGTGTAATCGACGTGAGTATTATACCGGAAGGTCCGTCAGGACACACAGAGACATATAGTTATCTGATTGGAGAGCGTGGCGCCGATTTAATTAAAACAAAGTGGAAGATTTGATTAATTTACGTATAACGGTTAATAAATCTTACGTATATTTGGTTATCTGTTATTTTTATTTTTTTAGACTTGTCCAAACTTTAAGTATGTGTGCCAAGTGCCTGGTGAAAACCACGCTTTAATCAGGATAGTTTTTTTATCAATTCTATTTTATGTGATCCGCCCGCATTAAACCTACGCGATCGAATATATGTGCGCTAACCATATGACAACAACTCGACCTGGAAATTCATTGACACAAAATGAGATAAAACGCAAACAAGACGACTCATTGCAAATTGTTGTATATATTCATATACATAATAGTATGCAAGGTTGGAGCGCGATTACATAAAGCAAGGTGAAGGTGTAATTCAGATATGCATTAATGCAAGGTAGATTAGTAAATTTTCAAATATGAGTGCTTTACATGGATACAAATATGTTCAATGCAATATGCACAGGTTTTCTAAAGGTTTTCTACCGCGATATCACTTGACCAAAACTTGCAATTGCAAAATAGATTATGATCAACAAATTGGGGGCATCGGGATAAACGGTTTAAATTTTATTTGAATTAATCGCGATTCACAAACGACTATATTACAGCTCCACATTTTTGGATAGTTTTAGGTGCGACATGCATGCACAAAATTGACTCCGACACTTAGGTATAGATCAATGTCCAGTTAAATTGAAAAGGTTTTTACCGAAGAATTGTTCGAATAGCTTTGTGTTTTTTACAGCTGGTCATAATAATCGGTGCTTATAAACAATCAGTTTCGAAGGCATTAGAGGACTTTCCGTCGCCCAATCGGAACAGAAAAATATTCGAGTTCTGAAATGCATGAATCATGAGACTGGAGAAACTACCACTAGTTTAGTTCAACAGAGTACTACAGACAGATACTATTGTTCAGTTTTCCTGGCCGTCAGAAATATTCTTCTTAATTTTGATGAATGGCTTGGTTAGCTTGTAAGAAGCTATACCTTTAACCTTTTTACCAAAGAGCATTCAAACCTCTGTTATGTATGTGGATGGCCGGATATTTTCAAACCAAATTGCTTTCGTTGCAACGCGGGAAACGACCAGTGGAGTAATGTGGGTCTTCGTAAAATACTTCCCACATCAACATATACTGACACTACCAGCAATACAGATCGCGAGTAGAAATAGCCTCGTTCACCCCTTCACGTCCTTCTAATTACATAACTCCATGTTCAAGGATGCGTATCCGCTGTCATCAGGGATATAGGTATAGATTACGCCATGTAATCTACGCGGTTGTTGACACGTAAAATATAACGTAGCAGTGTTTTTTGTCAACATCGACAATTAAAATACTGTCAACAAAATACCATATTTGAAATCGAATGCGCCAGTTCGCGGGAGTATTTTGTAAAAGCGTTCATCTATAGAGGTGATTTTTTCATTTGTTTCTTAATGACAAATGACGCATGATTAGTTTCAAACTGTCATCGTGTTTTTATTTATTCAGTATTGCTTGCCACTTCATCATGGAAAGACTGAGCCCGACATAGCGTCTACAAATTGTTCAGCTTTATTACGAAAATCTGCGTTCTGCGAGGAATGCGTTTTGTGCGCTTATACTAAGTTACGGGTGACATAATCGGCCTGTCAAGACCACTTGGAGTGGTTTATGTGCCTGTGAAATCCTTCGTTCATATTTCTTCAAAAAAAAAAAAAAGGCCGGGACGTAAGTTATTGATATTTGCTGCCTGAAATTGAAGCCCGACCTCGACGACATTTGGTTCCAAGAAATCGGCACTATTTGCCATATAGCAAGCGAAGCAATGTACTAATTGAAAAATCATGTTGGCGAGCAATTAATTTCACGATTCGGATCGTTGAGTTGGCTATTTAGATCGTGTGATACCTCTAGACTATTTTCTTTGGGGCTACGCAACGTCCAAAGTCTATGTGAATAAACCAGCTATTTTTGTGGCATTAGAAGCCAACATTACTCGTGTCATTCGCCAAATACCAATTCGATATTCACGAGCGCGTTGTCAATTTTTGATTAGTGGACGTGAGTTCAAACGGCATGTAACGTTTTTTTAATTTAATTTCATCTTACAAATTAATTCAACTCAGCTTCTATTAAACTTTTCAAATTTTTGCAATTAATTGCCAAGTATAAAAGAGGGATGTAGCAGCAATGAAAATGTACGGTGATTGTCAAATAAGCAGAGACCAGAAATACTTTTGGTTATAAAAAAATCGATCAGTGAGGTATTTTTCCTGGGGCAGTTGGCCAATATGTTGATTTTCCAGTTGAAATGGATTCACATCCATTTGCTTTAATAGCAATCAGTAATTCTTTTCCTTTAGTTGTAGTTAATCTAGAACCCCAGTGAGTATATTCTTCGCATTGAAGTCACCACCTATTATGAACCTTTCTCCCAGACGCTTGACGAACTCTGAGTATTGTTTGTTTCTAATAGAATGTCTTGGTGGACAGTACAATCCTGCCACTATAATAAGAAAGTTGTTGGTTTTTATATACATGAACAAGTGTTGGTTATCTGAACGATTTGGCTTTCTAATAACTCAGTAGCACTTATAGCCTTCCTGAACAAGAATTCATTTTACCCTGGAGTGGAGTGTGTTAAAGTTCCCCGGATTATTTTTAATGAAAGTTATAACATTTTTGTCTGATTTTATGTGAGCGGTTTTTTGCGATTTTTCTGCGAGCCGTTCTATAGCGTTCCGCCGGTATAAAGAGGGCCCCACTCTATATAACGCTATATATCGTTGTTTTGCGTCAATTCAATGGATAAACATGACGCTGAAGTAGATTCATGGCATTTGAGCACGATTAGTTTTAAATTCCGCTCTTTTTGAAAAGAGATTTAAATGTATTGATGGACATTCTATAAAACTATCACCAATAACGCATTATTCCTAAAGAAATTTGGTCACCCTTTAGTTTAGAACTAATTGACAAAACCACTCTAGGATGAATAATCTCGAGACAAGACGGCGTTTACTATCCCTGACCGTCCACTTAATCAGTTTGCCGCGATTCCGTATGGGTTGTGCGCCGCACCTCAATTGAAGTGCAGTCTTATGCATAAAGTGAGCCCCAATATACCGGACCAAGTATATGCGTACTTGTATGACCTCTTCATTATCTCCGGGGACCTTCGAAAATCACATTGAATTCCTCAGGAGTCTTTTCAGACAAGAGCAAATTTTTTAAAAAGTATAAAATATCCCGGATATATCGTATCATGATGTATAAACTTGCTCCGGTAGCGAACACTGGCGATTTATACCACAATCGCTGCTCCTTTGAGAGACCTATTAAAGAAGAACCAATATTTCTTGTGGTCGCTCGAAGCTTAGCAGGCGTTTGACTTTTTAAAGTACGCTCTTTGTATACGGCATCGATACTGGTTTTTCCTAATTTCCAAAAAACCATTTTCTATCCAGTGTATGATGCAAGTACAGTTGGAGTGGCCTCTATATTAAATGGCTTATGACCAATAATGATTTAGATGAAAGATTAGCTCAATGGACTTCATTTTGACTTCAATCTAGCCCATCGGAACTATTAAAACTTCTCCGAAACAATTAAAAAACTTTAACGTTCAAGACGGCAAGGTCTTTGTTAATACCGCTTGGAAGATCTATGTGCCGGCGCAACTTGTAGAGTTGGGTATATATATGCACCCTACAACCCACCATGTTCTGCTCATCCTGGGATATATATGCCATTAGACAATCAAGACTGTGTAATGCGATGTGATATCTGGAAAACCTGCAAACCGGAAAACCGCATAACACAGCCAATGATGGGTCAACAAGCTCTAGTAGGACGGCTCATTCAACTTCTCTATATGGACTTTCTTGATCCCTATACCCGTATTCCAAGAACGGAAATTGCTATTTAATGCTACGGATTATGTCACATATACATACTCCGAAATGAAGCCTCAATCTAATTTATCTGAAAGAGTAAATCGACCAATCAGCTATAAGGTCAGCGGTCTATAGCAATAAGATACAAATTATACCCACGACCAAGCTAGGGGGAAGATGCCTGTAGTTTTAAATTACATTGAAATCTTTTATGTAAATATAACGACTACAAACAATTCTGTACCACGTTACACATTTAATGATGTGCCGGTGATTGTTTCTGCTGAATAATCGACTTATCGTCGTACTGACTTCCTTGATAAGCGCAAGATCCGTCAAATAGTAAGTTGCAAGCTGATATAGCTGGATTCCATTCTTATATCTGTCGATTTGAAGGAACTTTGTTTTCGCCTTTATTTTAAAATTAATTGCGTCCTTAGATCCTTAATCCTTTTATATCTTTATCAATCCCTGCTGATGTGACTTATGATTTCCTGAACAAAGGATGTGGGCCATTTTTAATATCACCGTATTTGGCTATCACGTGATGTTTCTGTGTTTGTTAACTTTTTTCTAGAAATCCAAGAAATTTCCCATGTCTGAGGTTCTATTGGAGTTTTTAATAACATCATATATGCCCTGAAAGTCAGGTTTCAGTGTCAACTCCTTCAATTTTTTCTGCATGGAGAATTTCTCGGACATTGTCGTGGTCGTAATAAACTTTTGTTGCGATATCCGTTTACTAGTACGCTGCCTTATAGTATAGTCAAGGTTGGCTGCAAATGCTGTATGACTTTGTTCGCTTCTAAAATTATTTTGAGACTGCTGTTATGGTGCACTAATTTGAAGAAAGTCTCAAAAAATCGTTTACCCAATAACCTAATGTTGGTAGTCCCAATATAGTAATATCTTCTTTCAAGTGGAAGGTAAATCTATAAAAAATAAATTTTCATTGAAAAAAAATTAGGGCGTTGTTTTAAATGAAAATTTTATTTTTTACCAAACAAAATAGTCTTTTATATTCAAATTTTAGAAACAATGTTAAATAATTTGCTCTGTTGTTTTTAATGTCGTTAATGATTATGAAATAGAATAAACGCCCTAATTTTTATCTTCATCTAGAATTCTATATAAAACTAAAAAACAAATTACGAATAATTTTTCTGGATTCATGCTCTGCAAATGGAAAATATGTTTTATCAACTTCCCTTTTCAACCGTTGTTTAAAAGTGTAACACTTTCTCCTACCCGTCACACGTCACACATCGTCAACATAAAATTAATGCTTAACTATATTTGACAGATGTTATGAATGAAATGCAATAGTTTTATTGGACAACTTTGAACAAACAATTCCAAATGTTGTTTCATCTAATTCGAAGAAGTTGTAATTTTAGACTATATTCACTTACATTTGACAATAGTTTCAATGCACCGATCGAGCTTATAAATTTACATATTATTGAGTTGTTAGTTGCCTATTTAAAATGTACCCGGAACCGCAAACTATTTGTTGTATATATTTGCAAGATATCTTTTGAATGGGAAAGCGACCGGCGAACGATAATATAATTCATAGTTGTACAGCGATTATTTACCACTTAATCGGTTTTATTCTCCCTTGGACTTGAGCTTTTTTCCTCACCTCTAATACATTGTATTATGCAAAGCACTTTATAGTTGCATTTCAATTGCGCCTCGATTATAAATATCATTAAGGCCAAGGCCTACAACTTTGCATTGTATCTTTATTTACGCATAATGTCTAATTTATCTGTTTATACGTGCGATAGGCGAACTATATTTTCATTAAGTGTTCGGTCGTTGTATAGTAAAGACGTTTAAGAATTAATCACGACAAAAATGTTATTGCGCGATTTTGTAAAAAAATTTTTGTATCTACTAAGTGTTTCGAGCGTTTCGGGATTTTTTAATAATTTTAATACGTCGGATTTGAATTCAAATCCGTTTGTGAATATATTACGGGATACGGTGAAAAATGGTCTGAGCGTTAGTTACAATAAATTAGTGAAACGTGAATATGATTATGTGATTGTTGGGGCGGGCCCCGCGGGTTGTGTTCTCGCCAATCGATTAAGTGAAGATCGTTCTGTTAATGTGTTATTATTGGAAGCTGGGGAGCCTGAGCTAGCTGCGTTTACAGACTCAATGTTTGGATCCGTTTATCTACAAGCGACCACCTTTAATTGGGGCTTTCAAACTGAGCCACAAGAACGGGCCTGTCAAGGTATGACCGAAAAGCGATGCCAATTTCCACATGGACGTGGAGTTGGTGGATCATCGATTATAAATTATGGGATATATACTCGCGGTAATAAGCGTGATTTTAATCGATGGAATTCGGCAGGTAACCAAGGCTGGAGTTATGACGACGTCCTGCCATATTTTATAAAAGCTGAGGAAGTGCATCTGAATAATTATGATCCAGAATATCATGGCACAAATGGTCTCGCGTGGATCGAAGACATCCCATACCGCACAAATATTTCACACGCCTTTGTCCGGGCAGCCCAAGAATATGGATTCCAAAGTGTCGACTATAACGCCGAAGAGCAAATTGGTGTTAGTTATACCCAATCGTTCACTAAAAATGGCTGGCGTTTTACCGCAGCCGAAAGTTATATTCATCCGATTTTGCATCGCGAAAACTTGGACGTCATCACTAAAGCGTGGGTCACTAAATTAATTTTCAACAAAAATGATCCGTCAAGAGTGATCGGGGTTCAATATGTTCACAATAAAACGGAGGCGTCGGTGAAAGCTCGTCGTGAGGTCATATTATCGGCTGGCTCGTTTCAATCACCACAATTACTAATGTTATCGGGTGTTGGGCCCAAACAAGATCTCGAAGATTTAGGCATAGAAGTTATACGAGATCTGCCAGTTGGTCAGTTATTATACGAGCACTTGGGAGTTTTCGGGCCAATCTACACGATCGATAATTTAAGTGACGGGCTCCGAAATTCCGAAGATTTATTTAATATACAAAATGCCAAAGATTTTATTAATGGTCGCGGGCGACTTACGATGAACGGAATTGAAGCACTAGTGTACGCTAAAACTAATACATCTGCATTTGATTCTGATCCCAATATCCCGGATGTCGAAATAATGCAAGCATTCGCCACAGTCGGATTTGATTTATGTAAGTCTCTTGTTGAATTTTCCTGAATTCCCATTTCTAAATATTTTTGTTTTTATTTCAGCCGAAGCTTATCGGCTGTCCTTAGGATTTTCCCGGGAATATCATGATCAAGTGTTCAGGCCACTCTCAAATATTCGATCATTTTCATACCTCATCATGCTGTTGCACCCAAAAAGTCATGGGTTTTTAAAACTGAAATCCACAAACCCATTCCACAATCCGCTATTCTATCCCAATTTCTATCACGACGATCGAGATTTAAAGACTCATGTAAACGCAATTCGAATTGCACAGCAGATAAGCGAGCAACCAGCATTCCGTGAATTGGGATTAAAAAAATATAACGTAACCGTACCTGGTTGCGAGGCATTCGAATTCGATACAGACGCATATTGGGAATGTTATGTACTAGCGTTTGCTGTACCACTACATCATCAGGTGGGCACGTGTAAAATGGGGCCGACCAGTGATCCAATGAGTGTTGTAAATGATCAATTGTTGGTTCATGGTTTTGATAATTTACGAGTTGTTGACACATCGATATTACCGTCAACAGTTTCCGCACACACAGCTGCGATTAGTTTTATGATCGGTGAAAAGGCAGCGGATATGATTAAGCAAAAATGGTCGAACGCGGTGCCGGAAATTAAAACGAATATTAATAAACGTGGCAATCGTCGTAAGCGAGCACAATTCGATTGGCAGAAAGTGGACAGCGAAGAGAATTTTAAAAAGGCGACGACAACAAGTAGCACAAGCACTACCACAGAACCAACAACATCTACTACCACAACAACCACCACGACTACTACTACGACTACTACAACTGTTAAGCCAACTAAACATCAGGAGCATAGCGCCGCTCAAACCGGCGGTAAACAAAAATCAAAGCCAAGGTATATAAGCCAGATTCGATCACAAATGAAATCATCGGATACAACCGTATCAAGGCGTAAACGTGGCCTTATAGAAGACCTCTATGAGACTCGAGGTGAAACCAAAAAATTCATACAGGACTCGTGGAAACATACGAACGAGGGTGGCAAAACCATATCCGACGATCTAATGAAACTAACTGTAAGCTCGTGGAAATATGGCAGTGAGGCGACACATCGCAATTCCGAATATATACGAACGATGCTCGGCCGCCTAACAAAGAAATGACGTCATTTAAATAGAATTATTTAATAAATTTGAAATTTACCAAAATTTATCTTCTTGTTTGATTTCGGTCCTTTCCTTATATAGTTAACACTGCGCGTTACTTACCGATGCCTCCTGATCCATCCATATTGCAAATTTTATTTTTTTTTAAATAATTTTATTAATTAATTTACATATAACGGTTAATAAATATTAAATTTAATTTATTTATAATAATTTTTTTAAAACATTTATTTTAAACTTCTCAAAGTGTTTCTTCTTGTAAATTTTGTCTTTGGTTGATGATGAACTATTGTTGGCGCGGATTTACTACGAATATATCGTCATTAAGATCATTTCCTCTAGTGTCAACGGGTTGGCTTTGGCTTTAGCATCTAAACTGTGAAATCGTTCATGGGCCAGGTGCAATCTAGCCATGGACATTAAATAGCCTTCTAGTGTTATCTGTGGCGGGAAGAAATCAGAATATAATATAAAAGTACTGTTTAGTATGTACTTATATCAGTATTTACCTGTCGTCCCCTAGCGAATCTACTAACTAGAGCTTCGAGTACTTTATTACTTGCCGTCGCGCCGCCAGCCCAGAGCAATCCGCGAAGTGAATACGATGAGACTTTACTGCTCCAACAATTCCGGGTCAGCGTGGCACCACCGCTATTTGGACCACAGCGTCGGAACGCTGCCTTCCAAAATCGCAACAATCCGATTAAGGCTGGAACGTGTTCGATCGATAGGCGTCCACCAAGGGCCGGATCACGAAGCGCTAATAGGGCCCGACACAAATCAAGCGACGGGCCACCCATCGACGTTAAACCACTGAACATCGTGAATCCACTATTGAACGACTTAAGTATGGTTTGAAGTTGTTGCGCATCGATTTCGGGCGGAAATCTAGTTCGTAATTTATACAAGATACGACAATCGACGGGCCGCTCCTCACTAAATTCCGCCGAAATATTATGAATCACGAGATTATCTTCGTTCACCTCCCAAACGTCGGCATGCTGATCGGCCAATATGCGCAATAAAAATTTGCCTTCACGGTGTTGCGTCGACTGGGGCATAACAACAAAATCGCCCGGTGGTAAAGCAAAAAATGTTGCAACTTCACGTAAATTTTGTAACGGTGCATAATCTAATGGTATCTGTTCGGTTGCATATTGCGGCGTTATTCTCGGCATACCGGGTGGTACCTCGTATATCGTAAAACCAATTTCTTCATTTTCAACGCTTCGGGCATGAAAACATTCGTAACGTTGGGCCACCGCTACAACGACATGCGCCTTCGCCGGATGTCCACCGGGCACGCGTATACGAAATTGAGGATTTGTCGCCGTCGTTTCGACAAACTTATGTGGCCCGCCTGCATTAAATCCACCGCGCCATTGTCGTATTGCTAGGGCGGCGCGCCACGGTGATCGCGAATGTAATGCTGGTTCTAGTGCCCAATCATCTGGTCCAATATGCGCTAACCATATGACCGAAAATCGAGCTAGAAATTCATTGACCGACATCCTAAAACGAAACAAACAAAAGCAATATGTGCGATCAATGAAAAATGTCAATATATTGTGTGATCATGAAATTTGTAATGTATTTTATCGAGACGCCCGGTTACGTAAAGTAAGGTCAAGGTACATTTCAGATGCATTAATGCAAGGTGGATTAGTTAGTGTTTTTTTTTATGTATTTTCTTAATTCAATTTAATGTTTACATCAAACTCTTAATGAAATTATATTTTATTGATTTCCCAACGGATATGATCGATTATTTCTCTAACGATCTGTTCAAATTGATCAGTCATGATTTACCGCATCATTGAAAAAGACATTAACTTCTTCTTCTCTGTGTGCATATAGTGCCAATAGAACTCACTTTAATTATTCACATTTATTATTCCTGGGTGTTGCGTTAGATTTTGCCAGCTTTACCAAAATATGTCCTTCAAAATTAGCCAATTTAGATCGTCGGGGAGTCGGTTGAAAAAAAATTATTTGTGAGCTAAATCAGAATACATGTTGAGGAATGTTTGCATTTTTTTTTGGCAGCTCAATTGGTGTCAGAGTAAAGCTTTATTTCGGTTGCAATCGAGATATTTTTTTTCTGCGGAGAGTAATAAGCAACCATCAAACAGAATTGCATCATTTCCTATAGCTACATCAAAAATTATTTGCTGAGCAATAAAATACCGCATAGCAGAGAAGAGACATTAAGTCAGGTCCACTTGTAAAATAAAGCCTTGGTCAACTTGACCTATCAGCAGTTATAACGGTATAACTTAGTGAATTCGATACACTATCCCGCGAATAAATCATACGGCAGGCAGCTTATAGTACATAGTGAGCAAAGTGTTAAAACTAAACAAAAACGCGTTTGGGTTAATTTGAATTGGACTACTAAGTAATAGGAATAAATACCAAAATGGACAGTTCGAAAAAACAGAGATCAATAACCAAGAGGTACTCACATATGAAAGGAAGAATTTTATATCAAACAAGATAGAGCACAGAAATTATTAAATGAATTCCGAGAGGGAGATGTTCGATTTATAGATCGTGAAGTTGAGTCAGACCTGGATTCGAAGCCAGCTACTACTCAGTGATACGCAAACAAATTCTTACTACTACTCAAAGGCTATAGATACCACAATGCTGAACATCTCCCATAACAACCAATATTTAATGGAGACTAAAAGATACATGGAATGGCAGTCTTTGGCATCTGCCCATAATCGATACAAGCTACAATGAGGCGTTTCAGAAGCTGATACAAAGATACGATCGGAAACGCTATGCGGTCAACGCGTTCATTTAAATTATCTGAACCAAACCGCCATTGTGCAACCAAATGCCACTAACATCAGGAAATTAACAGATGCCCTAGATGAAGCGCTTAGTTCGAATGCCGGAAACGGGATCCTTGGCTAATCCATATCGCATTGAATAAATTAGATAATGAAACCAGATCTCTTTGGGCGCAGGAAACAGTGGAGAATGATCTTCCCACAATAGACGAATTACTTTCTTTTCTTGGAAAGCGCATAGAGATGCTGGAATCCATAAAGGGTTATTCGAAAAAACCTAGTACCGCGCACCCGTCAGTTACAGACGCAATCAATGAAACAGTTGAAATCGAACCGAAAACGTATACGACAAAATCGTTACTTCCTCAAGGGATATTACCAACGGTCAAGGGCAAATATATACCAAGCGCTTTTGGACTCTGCATCACAGACATCTTTTATATCTGAGGCATGCATGCAAAATTTAAGCGAGAAAATGCAAGGATTCTGGTGAAGAGGCTTGGGAACAACCAAAGCTGGCATGGGAACAACCAAAGGGTCCACCGATGTGACAATTGCATCCATGGATCACAAGACCACATTAAAAACGCAAATATTTATCATTCCGAAGGTGTCGAATGTATCGCATGAATTTAGTTTGTCTGAGGTCGATCGTCAAATGCTGGAGTTGGCGGATCCCAATTATAGCAAGCATCATACATTGACGTGCTGTTAGAGGTAGATATATTTTTTAAGGTCCTAGAATCTAAGAGCCGGAAGTTAGAAAGTGGATTGACAGCAGTGCGCACAATTTTTGGTTGGATAGTGGCCGGAAGCATTGCGAAAGATGATAGTGGTACGATCATGATCAGAAACTATTGGACATTGATCAATCCTACGCCAATTCTGGGAAATAGCAGAACTTCCAAAGCCTATCAGTATAGGATACCAAAAGAAGGAAATTGTGAGGCGCTGTTTAAAACAACCAACACGATAGGTGAAGACAATAAATTTATCATTAAACTGCCGTTCAAGCAATCTTTAAATATGCTGGGAACAACCTACAATGCTACTTAATCGGCTAAAATCAATGGAGAGGATATTTGACCGTGACAGTGAATTCGAGCGACTATACAGATCATTTTTGTCGGAGCTAATTTAAGCTGCGATAAGGAGCTGCCCCGTTGTCCAATCCAAAGATGGTTACAGCCTAATAACTAAGTTAGTTTGATTGGGTTTAGTGATGCAAGCGAGCATGCATATGCCGCGGTTTGTATATTTAGTAGTAGAAAGAAGCGATGGACCTCAGGTAAATATAATTGCATCCAAATCTTGCGTAGCACCTGTAAAGCCAATTAGAATACCACGGCTCATTTGTTATATTAACGAATAATTTCCTGCACAATTTCATCAGCAGGTACTCCAGTTTTGCAAAGATGACTAAAATATTATCAATCATTAGACGATACTTCAATAATCTAAAGCAGAAACTGAATCACATACACAAGGGACAAAACAGTCAAATAGAGAGAAGATAGAAGATGTTGAGATGATGTTTATAAGAGAAATTCAGCTACTGGAGTTCCATGCAGAACTACACGCATTATAAAAGAAGGGTACATTGCCCAGACACCGCAAATTAATAAGCCTGAACCCCTTCATAGGCGAGAGAGGTATCATCTGTGTATAGGAGGCCGAATTCGAAAATCTTTGGCACCATTCAATGTCAAACACACGAGAATATTACCGGCGAACCATCCTGCAGTTAAACGTGTGGTCCGAGATGCACATATTCTCTTCATTCATCTTGGGGTGAGTCTACTCACCAGCATCGTATACAGTGAAGGTTTTGGATAATCCGAGGTAAAGTGTTAACCAGAGCCATCGTACACAAATGTGTAAATTGCATTAAACATAGTCCAAAGACGGAGAATCAAATAATGGGAAATCTTCCATCTAAACGAGTTCAACTCGTATATATATCCATTTCAAATAGTAGGCATAGAATGGATTGTGGGCCATTTAAGGTGCAGCCAGTACGAAGAAGAGGTCAGGTTCCAATGAAAGCGTACGTCTGTATATTCGTTTGTTTGAGTACTAAAGCTGTACACATATAGATGGTAGGCAATCTTATGACCGAAAGCTTCTTCGCAGCGCTCACCAGATTCACATCTCACAAGAATTGTTCAAATTTCTAAAGCCAAGGATTCTGATATAGCCTCAGCGCTTACCAAATTCAAAATAGATTGGAAATTCATTCCACCGCAAGAGCACCACATGTATAGGGGGAATAAAGGAAGCTGCCGTGAAGCAAGCAAAAATACTTAAGCAATTGGCGAATCCATATACTTACGTTTGAGGAGTTTTCTACATTGCTGATGAAAATAAAATCCATAATGAATTCAAGGCAGATAGCAGTAACTCAAACTGAGGATATTGATTGTATGACACCGGCATATTTCCTAATTGATCGCACATTCACTGACATAGCCGAAGAATATGTCACTAAACAAAATATTCCACCGTTGGCGAGATGGAGATTAGTCAAGCAGATGCACCAACATTTTTGGAATCGCTGGCACCACGATGTAAATGGATCAGTGAATCCTAAAATCTTACCACAGACGACATTGTTTTGATTGTGGAGAAATATTTAACATCAACATGTTGGGCGTTGGGAAGGGTATAGTCAAAATTCATTACACTCGCAGTAATGTGTGTACTTTGTGTAAAAATTTCATACCGGTCCAAGATGGAGAATTCAAATCGTTAGTTCATTTAGTTCATGTTTTTCGACTGCGTGAGACCTAAACCGACTTTGTATAGTTAATTAACAACAGATTGAATCTGAACAGGGATAATGGTAAAACCTATTTTGCTGTTGATATAGAGTTAAGTTTGCGCATCCAGACATAACAGTATCCTATATATAGCATTCACTAAGCGGAATTGTATCAATTTTAGCGTGTGAAAAATATTACGATACTAAAACTATCACAATAGTATCATGACAGTAAACCAATATGTTTGGTGTTGGCGTTATGAGTATAGCCTTTTGCAGTGTGCTTCTCTAGCGGCTAATCGTATTTTTAATTTAGAGAGAACAAAAAATATTTGCTTAAGTCCTGCAACAAAATGTCGGTAATTAGAAAATTGATAATCTTGGTAAGTAATGTGAAGAGTTTATCTCGTGTACTTCCTTTGGAAATACGGTAATAGCTACAGAACTCCATGCATGATATAGCCAGCAGTACCCACTCCTTTTCATATAAGAGCACACATGACTTATATAGAGCAGGTGGCCTCGGGAAGCTTATGATGGATTTTTTACGATTTTTTTTTTTACGATGGAATTTGAAAGCAATCGATAATCGACTGTCTGCCAATTAAATTTAGCTGGACGCCAATTCAACAACCAACACCAGCGTTACCAACACATACTGTAATCCTCCCACCTTCACAATTATTACCGCCAGCGTCAGGAATATAAAATGTAACAATGACATTTTCTCAAACAACACCAACTAACTCACAAGCGTATTTATGAATTAAAGTGATACCACAAGAATCATCTGCAATAACATCACCTGCAGTAACCACGGATCGATTGGAACAATCAACGCAGTCCCCATTCCATAAAATTAAAAGCAGTCGCTCATAGACGATGGTACTTCTTGAGTAGAATAGCTCGATCTGTTACCAAGCAGCAAATTAAAAATTTCATAAAAATTAGAATGAAATTGGATAGATAGATCTCCTAACCAAGAAAAGGGACGGAAGTTTAACTAAACGTCAGTTCGTATCAGTTGAACAATTTACCAATGCCGTAAATTCTACATTGTGGCCACCTGGACTGTTGATCAAAGAATTTGAATGGAGATCGCTCCTTATTCATCCATTTAACCGATTTGCTACTAGGTCACCGACGGCCGTTTTCGCACACGTCCATTTGGATATTATCGTACCACAACCGCAGTCTCAAATATTCAACACTATTGTGTTACAATGAATGACTGGTATCAAACATAACAGCATAGGCATAGTAGCTTTTGTAGTTTGTTCAGCCTGTATTGTTCGCCACATCCAAGTTTATAGGAGCACATTATGTTTACTAGTTCCAGTCCAATATTATTGGAGGTAAGAGATAATTTAGTGAAACAGTAAACCGAATTTCCAAAGGCCTGATATTCACGGGAATCAATCAAGAACTAGATTACTAATTCCAAACATTTTTAATTTATGTTTCATCAACAAATCAAATTTCGTATATTTTATAGTTTTCGGCCCTCATTTTGAACATGCCACGGCTTGAACAATTAAGTGAAGTCGTGCAAAGCGGCCATTATATGTGAGAAGTCTCATTACTCTCCCAACATTTTTGGGATACCTATAAGCTCGCATTGAGCTATGCAAAATTACCAAATTTATTTTATGACCGCACAATTAACTACAACTCTGGCGACAACAGAATTACATTTGTTCAAATATTTGGTAATTCCATTGTTGATATACATTTTTAATATTTTTGGTTTATTGTTAAAATTATTTTGTAACTTAATGTTACATATTGTTAAAAGTTGAAGAGAAATTTTGTAATTAAATTATGTATGCAGTCTGTGATTTATTTAATATTATGAAATTCAGCTAACCTTGGGATTAGGCTACCATCTCGAATTGTTAAATGGACTTCCTAGCAAAATTCAATATATTTACTTCATTCACAATATTTCTACTTGTTCGCACTGTAAAAATAAAAAGTGCATTACACATTACACATATACTGTACTTTCGCGACTCGCGCATTCAAAGAAAGTTGATTCTGCATGATGGAAATGCAAAAATTAAATCGAATACCAGAAAAAGAAGGTTGATTAAGATGTTGCATAACGCACCAATAACCCGTCCAAGAGTGAAAGTGTTATCACATTAAACCGTTTACGAATATTCAGGTAATACGCGCATATACTCATAATTACACCTCGTTCCACATACGGTTCGATTGTTCATTGCTCTTGGACTTGAGCTTTTTACTCTCCTAATCAATTTTTTATACTTGCATTTTACTTGTCTCGCAGCTACGCGTATAAAGACAAGTTAAGGTCTACAACTTTACTGTTTTTTCTCATTATGTAGTTGTTCGCGTACGCGCGACTTATTAGTGTTCTGTTTTATATATGTACTCGAATAATGTAAGCTGCATTTTCATTAAGTGTTCGATCGATGTGTAGTACAGACGTTTAAGAATTAATTGAAAAAAAAAAAATGTTTTTACAAGATTTTGTGAAATTTTTCTTGTATCTGATTCTTGTTTCACGTGCTGCAGGATTTTTTAATAATTTCAATACGTCGGGTTTGAATTCAAATCCGTTTGTGAATATATTACGAGATGCGGTGAAAAATGAGCTAAGTGTTAGTTACAATAAATTAGTGAAACGTGAATATGATTATGTGATTGTTGGGGCCGGCCCCGCGGGTTGTGTTCTCGCCAATCGATTAAGTGAAGATCGTTCTGTTAATGTGTTACTATTGGAAGCTGGGGAATCGGAGCTGGCCGCGTTTACGGATTCAATGATTGGATCGGCTTACCTGCAGGCGACCACCTTCAACTGGGGCTTCCAAACCGAGCCCCAAAAACGAGGCTGCCAAGGTATGACCGAGAAACGATGCAAATTTCCACATGGGCGTGGAGTTGGTGGATCATCGATTATAAATTATGGGATATATACTCGCGGTAATAAACGAGATTTTAATCGATGGTGCTATGCGGGCAACCGAGGTTGGAGTTATGACGACGTTCTGCCGTATTTTATAAAAGCTGAGGATGTGCATCTGAATAATTATGATCCGGAATATCATGGCACAGGTGGTCATGCGTGGACCGAAGACATCCCATTCCGCACAAATATTTCACACGCCTTTGTACGAGCGGCCCAAGAATACGGCTTCCAAAGGGTCGACTATAATGCCGAATCACAAATTGGTGTTAGTTATACCCAATCGTTCACTAAAAATGGCTGGCGATTTACCGCAGCCGAAAGTTATATTCATCCGATTTTACACCGTAAAAATTTGGACGTCATCACAAAAGCGTGGGTCACTAAATTAATTTTCAACAAAAATGATCCGTCAAAGGTGATCGGTGTTCGATATGTCCACAATAAAATGGAGGCGTCGGTGAAAGCTCGTCGTGAGGTCATACTATCGGCTGGCTCGTTTCAATCACCACAATTATTAATGTTATCGGGCGTTGGGCCAAAACAAGATCTCGAAGATTTAGGCATAGCAGTTATACGGGATCTACCAGTTGGTCAATTATTGTACGAGCACCTGGGACTTTTCGGACCAACATACACGATCGATAATTTAAATGACGGTCTCCGAAATTCCGAAGAATTATTTAATATACAAAATGCCAAAGATTTTATTAATGGTCGTGGACCACTAACTCTGAATGGGGTTGAAGCACTTTTATACGCTAAAACTAATACACCTGCAACTGATTGTGATCCCAATTATCCGGATGTCGAAATTATGCAAACATTTGCCTCAGTCGGATTTGATTTATGTAAGTCTAATGTTCAGTTTATCTAGATTCCATTCTAACGATTAATTTTTATTTTAGCTGAAGCTTATCGGTTGGCACTTGGATTTTCTCGAGAACATCATGAGCAAGTGTTCAGGCCACTCTCAAATACTCGATCATTTTCATACCTCATCATGTTGTTGCACCCAAAAAGTCATGGTTTTATAAAACTGAAATCCACAAACCCATTCCATAACCCGCTGTTCTATCCGAATTTCTATCACGACGATCGAGATTTAAAGACTCATGTGAACGCGATTCGAATTGCACAACAGATAACCGAGCAACCAGCATTCCGCGAATTAGGATTAAAAAAATATAACGTAACCGTACCTGGTTGCGAGGAATTCGAATTCGATACAGACGCATATTGGGAATGTTATGTATTGGCGTTTGCTCTACCATTACATCATCAGGTGGGTACGTGTAAAATGGGACCGACCAGTGATCCAATGAGTGTTGTAAACGACCAATTGTTGGTTCATGGTTTTGATAATTTACGAGTTGTTGATACATCGATAATACCGTTCCCATTGTCAGCACACACGGCTGCGTTTAGTTTTATGATTGGTGAAAAGGCAGCGGACATGATTAAACAGAAATGGTCGAACGTGTTGCCGGAAATTAGAGCGAATATAAATAAGCGCAGCAATCGTCGTAAGCGAGCACAATTCGATTGGCAGAAAGTCGGGAGAGAAGAAAATTTTGAAAAGATGACGACATCAACAAGTATTAAGCCAACTAAACCTTTAGAGGTGTTAAGTGATGAAATGCCATCGGCTAACGAGGATGTGATACGAACTTATGTACACAATGCCACTGGTAAAGGTAAAACCAAACCAAGGTACATAACCCAGATTCTAGCACACCTGAAATCATCTGAATATAATCCGGAAACCACTACTGACGTTACTACTTCAACCAGCTCAACAACGGATTCGGGTTCACCTAAATCACGTCGAAAACGCGGTTTTCTCGATGAGCTTTTTGAAGGTAGAGCCGAAACAAAAAAATTCATTCAAGACACATGGCAACATACAAACACTGGCGGTAAAACTATGTCCGACGATCTAATGCAACTGTCAACCAACTCCTGGAAATTTGGCAGTGAGGCGATGCATCGTAAATCCGAATTTTTACGATCAATGTTCGGCCGTTTTTTTTAAGAAATGAAAGAAGCTAAATAAAAGTATTATTGTAAATATTTACCAAAATTCGCCTTCATGTTGGGTCCTCGAAGCGAGTAATTCCCGATCCCGTTCACTCAGTGCATTCCATTCCCAGCTACGCTCCGACCAAGCCCCACCCCAAACACCACCCCATTCACCGCCTGCCCACGGGCTTCGCAATCGTACCAAATTTGTGTCTTGTAATCCATTACTCGTGTTTTGTGGTGAGTCCGATGTTGTGGTTCGCACTTTTGCCAAGCCGGTTACACAATACGGATGTTCGGGCAGTAGTCCAGATCGTCGACGTTTGGCATCTTTTTCACTACCGGTTATAGCTAAAAGTAATGTGGATCGTGGTACGGCGCCGCCCAGTAGCGGTCCACTGGGTGGAACACTTTGTACTACCGCGCCAGTTAAATCCTGAAGTGCTCGTCCTATTGTGCCATGTTTCAAATAGGCGTAGCCACCGTATAATCTATATGTGAACAATGACAAAGGCGTGGTTGGACCAAAACTCATATTACAGAATAATCATTTTGGCTATACTTACTTTGCATAAGCTTTTTCTAGTAGTGCTGCCCAAAATATATCGGGCTGTGCGCAATGCATATGAGCCGGCCGATCACCTTTAGTAGGTAGGCGATCATCTACTCGTATTTCTACCCAGCGTCCCCATTGCCAAAATCGAAATCTGTAAATATAAAAATTAGACAATTACTGTCGGTATGCGGCTTTAAATTATTGCAATAAATCAAACAAAGAATTCCAGAATGAGGTAAACAAGTATATAATATTGACATTAATTTATAAGGAATGACGACTGGATGATTCGAAGACCTTCGAAGTGTATTAAGAATTTTTTTTTCCGAGGTTTCCCTCAAGTACAGAATATTCAAATTTAAATCAGTATTGTATATGATAGTTTGAATGCTATAAGAATTCAATGTCAAATCATTATTTTTCTGGGAAGCTTTTCAACAGTGATGCTTGCGGCATTAGCTTCAAATAAAAAATGTGACAGTAAACTGTAACTGTCAAAGCTTTTTTGAAAGAATAGTAACTGTAAAAGCTTTACAGAATATTTAAATTTAAATCAGTACTGCGTACGATACTTTGAATGCTATCAGAATTCAATTTCAAATCATTGATTTTTCTGGAAAGCTTATCGAAAATGATGAGCTTTAAACAAAGGCTTGCCGCGTCAATTCCAAATAAAAAAATATGACAGTAAAATAATTTTTCAAAAAGTTTTGGAATGTGTGGAAAGCTCAAAGACTCAAGAGGCCGAATTTGCTATAATCAACAATAATTTATTGATTGCAACGAACAAGTTTGTATAACGTAAAAGCTTTTTTGAAATAATTTTAGGACGCGATTTTGAAAGTAACTCAACCAGAAAAAGTCGCTCAATCCTAACCAGATTTGACTTTCGTATAGAAATTTACCGTTCAAGTTTAAGATCAAAGTGTAGCTGTTTAAATATAAATTTGATAGCGTGGTTAAAAAAAATTTCGATTGGACCCACTCTGACCGCAAAAATTTGTTTTCCAAAGTGAAAGCATTTTTACTTTTGATGAGCTTTTCACTGAAAAGGTAAATGGACGATTTAAAAATGGCTTGTGTTCACCTACATAGTAAAATAACTTCCAGAAGATTTTAGGTTAATAGTCAAAGTCTTTTTTATCTAAACATTAAAATTTTGTTGAAAAGCTCGCAACGAATGTCGACCTGACAAAATAAAATAATTTTCTTTTATTTACCAAACTGAAACTATTTTAAGTTTCGATGAACTTTTCACTAAATATTTAAATATTGGGCGGAAACAAGTCCATCAACTGTTGTGTAAACGCAACGTGTTGAAAGTTGTTTAAAACCTGTTAAGGCTCCTTAATCGAAAGCTTTTTATTAAACATCGGTCTGACACAATAAAATAGTTTTCCATTAATTCGCCAACATAGAATATAAAAATAAAGCTTGCATCTACCGTGAGTTTATTCACCAAACCGAATATATTTTATGTGTCGATGTGCTTTTCACTAAAAACATAAATATTAAATAGCCAGCAAACTTTCTAGAAGCTTTTCCATCAAGTGTTCGAAAAGCTTTTGACTAGATATCGATCAAGCTCAATAAAATAACATGAGCTTTTCATTAAAGACACAAATTTACAAATTGAAACGAGCTTTTACAAACATTGCTTCATATTGTCCATTTAGCATCTCTAAAAAGCTTCTATTAATTGTTTGAATTAATATGAGTACCCAGAGATTTTTTTAAATATAAAAAACTACAAATTTGGTATTTAAATTATTGATTGAGTTTTGGTTATTAAACTTAAAGCTACTGAATGCTTTACTAGAACTAAGTTATCCTACAAATTTTAACATTTAAAGCTAAATAGATAATCCAAAATAGAAATTAAGCAGCTTACTCGAAGTAGATGTTAAAAAATCTGTTTAAAACTTTTTATTTGTGCTTTTAGTATTACCGCTAAAATAGACCAAGTTTAAATAGTTTTCCATTATTTCTTAGCAAAAGTAACTTTACTTGCGGTGAGCTTTTCGTTAAAATACAAGAATTGAATAAGAAAGTTTTCATTAACAAATAAAACCAAGTTATCTATTAAGTTCTATAATCTTCAATCAATTGTTCGAATTATTAACATAAATTTTCCAGAAGCTTTAAGATTAAATGTTGTTTAAATCGTATTAAGTCGTGTTCAAAGCTTTTGAAATAATAGTTGGTTAAATCGTGTTAAGCTGTGCTAAGTCGTATTAATTCAAATTTTACAATTTTGTTGGAAATCCAATGACTAGATGTTCCAATGTGATAGTAATTGATTTAGTTGCGATGTGCTTTTTACAAAAAGCACAAATGTTGAATTTAAAAACAGTTTTTATTAACAATAAACTTCGAGTGTCCTATTAAGAGGCTTTTAAAAGTTTCAGTTCGAATTAATAATTTTAACATAGTCAGTAAACTATCCAGAAGATTTTTGACTAACGGTTCAGATTAATAATGTCAACTTAGTAAATTTTCTAGATGCTTTTAGATTAAATCGTTTTCATTAAAATTTTATAATATTGTTGAACAGCTTTTCGGCTGAACATTAATTTGGTATATAATTCCCAAAGTGAAAATATTTTTATCTGTGTTGAGCTTTTTTACTAAAAACACAAATATGGAGTTTAAAAACAGAGCTTACATTTACATTGGGGTTATCTATTAAGCTACTCTAATACCTTTAATTAATTGTTCCAAATAATAATATTAATTAAATATTTTAGAAGCTTTAAGTTTACAAGTTGTTTAAATTATGTTAAGTCGTCTTAACCCATCTTAATCCTAAATTAACAATAGAACCTTTCAACTTAAATTGTTGAACTATTCAGCAGCTTTTAGATTAATAGTTGTTTAAATCGTGCTAAGTTTTGAATGCGGATATCGATCTGACGTAATAAGTTTATTTTCCATGTTTTCCCAAACCGAAAGTATTTTCTGTCAAAACACAAATATAGGATGAAAAACAAAGCAAATAGAAAATGAAGCTTTTCCAGCTTTTTCTCATGAGCTTATGTTGCAAATTAAATGTTTAAAGCTCATGTTAAAATTTGTTCATAATAACTTTTCCCGTGGGAGATGTAAGTCTACTATCGGGCGCGTCACCAGATGACGGTTAGGGGGGCCCTCACCGGCGGGTCATTGGGCCATAAATACCACTCGTCGATTAAAACTTGCGAAAATCGTCCGTTCTCCAGGTGGTGCGGCTTCAAACGACGTCTGTTCCCCCTGTAAGTAGAAATAGGTAGAAAATGCTAGGGGAAGGATACCTCGACAAAAAAACAACCTGAGTGAGAGTAAGTTGGAAAATTTTACGGTGCAGGTACTCATTGAAATCGAACGACCACAATGCATAACTGCGGAAATAATCACAGTAAATTGCATAATCACGGAACATCAAATCCATTCCAAATAAGACCAAATGAAGGAAAATCACCTATAAAAGAAAAAAGTAACAACTCGTTAGCTGATCAAGCCGATGCTATTTCTAATGCCAGAAGTGATGCCAGTGGAAGTTTTGCGGTGCGAGTAACTGAATCTAGTGAAGAACTATTGGCCTTGAAAAATGAAATATGGATCTCTTGGGGAGGATACAGCAAATAGAGCAAGCATCTGCCAATCTTAGCGAAGAAATCAAATAATAGTAGCGGAACTAGTACCGAACCAAAAGTTGTTCAACCCGAGGTCAATCCACCAAAATCTAATAAATCTACCAACAACATTGCACCAAATTTGGTGCAACCGAAGGAAAAACCAGCTCCACCAATAAATATTGTGGGCATAACCAATTACCTACAAATTCAGTCACTGATGTAATCGGTTACTGACAAAGAGTATAATACTAGCGTTGGGAAAATTAATACTCTGGACTCAGATACCTATAGAACCTTTTCTATGAAGCTGACTGCTGAAAAGTATCAGTGGTTTACCTATATATGAGGACAAACAGGCTCGACCTATAAAAGTTATGGCAAGCGGTTTACATCACACTTGCTCAAGCAAAGAAATTATGGAAGACTTACAAAATAAAGGTCTTAAAATACTAGTTGCTGTGAATATAACATGACAACATAAAACCAGGAAGGAATCCAAACTTTCAGCAAAAAGGAACTCTCTCTTTTTATACTGCAATATTTGAGAACAAAGAGAATGTTCAAAACATTTACGATATATTAATTCTTCATATGAAGGTAAAACCAATGAGGAGAACCACTACACCGCATACCCCAATGGAAAAAATGTCAGAGATTTAATCACACCCAAAGATATAGCAGTCCGCGGGATCCGAGATGTTAAAAATGCTCAGGTAAACATATTATCCAGGCAAGTATAATAGAGAGAGAGAGAGATGTGCCAGCCAAGTGTATAAATTGTAAGGCTTAACATCCGACTAATTATGGAGTCTATGAGGTTGCTAATCAACTACACAAATTAAAAGATAAACCAAGAAATCAACCATATAATGATGCATCAAAATTCACAACCAAGCAACGCAGGGCAAAGAAGAACATTTGCTCAGGTAGTGAAAGGTTCGGGTTCAACCAAATATATGGGCATGGAACTGCTTGCAGAGTATCTCCGCAGGAAACCTTCTAACCACTACCAAGGCAAACCGCCAACGAAAATATAATATCAATTCATAAGCTAGATGACTTTGATATACGCCCAAGAACTCTCAAGTAATTAAAAGAAGAAGTAAAAAGTAACATGAATGTTAAAAATGCCCCAGGGTACCACTTGAGGCTCTACTATCTCAATTAACAAAATTTTTTCAAAAATTATTACTAAAGAGACTTAAACCAATAATTGAGGACCGAAAACTAATTCCTCCACATCAATTTGGATTCAGAGAAAAGCATTCTACAATTGAACAGGTGCGCATAGAATCACAGACATAATTGAAAGAACGTTAGAACGTAAAAAAGTATGCTCAAGGATATTCCTGGACGTCGCTCAAGCATTCGATAAAGTTTGGCATAGTGGTCTGGAATACAAGCTGCATGTAGACATCTGCCGAGGCAATTTTATGCCAGACTAAGATCTTGTGTCAAATATGAAGATGAATACTCTGACTCGCAGGGGAGTGTCTTAGGACCAAACACGTATTTACTATGTATAAGGGATTTACCAAAGTAGTAGTGGCGGTACCTGGGTCCAAGGTCATATGACATGTGTAAATATGACCTTGAGCGTAAATGTGACCTTGAGCGTAAATGTGACCTTGAGCGTAAACGACACGACCTACCTCAACGACCTTGCGTATACGTCACGACATACCTCCAACGACCTTGCGTAAATGACCGGCCTTTAGCGTAAACACGACCTGTCTCAACGACCTTGCTCGTAGTAAATGACAAGACCTACCTCAATGACCTTTAGCGTAAACGTCACACGAATTACTCAACGACCTTGCTCGAAGGCCTTTAGCGTAAACACGACCTGTCTCAACGACCTTGCTCGTAGTAAATGACAAGACCTACCTCAATGACCTTTAGCGTAAACGTCATACGAATTACTCAACGACCTTGCTCGACGGCCTTTGCGTAAACACGACCTTGGCTCAATACTACACACGCTTTAGCGTAAATGATTACGCATTGTTATTATGACGGCCTTTAGCGTAAACACGACCTCTCTCAATACCACACACGACCTTTAGCGTAAATGATTACGCAATGTTATTGTTGATCTATATATTTGAATGGAAATATTTTTTGATCAAGTCAATTAATCACACCGTCATTTTTTGATGACTCACTTTGAATTTTTACTTAGAAAATGACGTGTGTATGTGTGTGTGTGTGTGTAAATGTAGTATGGTATATTTTTACTGATTATAAATGTTTATATGGATAATTTTTTTTGGTCAGCGTGTGGAATCGAACTCGGGTCCGCGACATGAAAAGCAAGCGTCTTACCATCACACCACCAACGTGTGATAAATTACTATGACTATTTGTGGTATATAAACAAACTATTACCCCCAAAGATAGATTACTGTTAGTACTCGGTCTATATATATATGTATATATTATTTTCCGCCTAAAGGTATGTTAACAGGGGTGCACCGTCTACGTCATATTTTTATATGGAAATAATAAATATAGTTAGGGTTCGATATTTCAATCTTTGCGCGCATATATCGTATTAAATGAATTAAGTTTTTCGTTTCACATGTTAGACTGTAAATTCTTCTAAACAATTTAATTATTCAAAATAGATAGTCATTTAGGTGGCGGTCTGTATTAATAATCAACAAAATACGTGTGTATAACATTGTTGTTGTTGTTTCTTGTTTTCAATTTTAAAAATGTAAACATTCATACAATAATAATAATTTATGCAAAATAATAATTTCGTAATTATTCAAAATAATAATTTTGTAAACACGTAATATAATATAAAATTCAAGATCAAACATGTTCACTATATTGGTCATCTTTTTATACACATATGATTTTAACTGAGTTGTATAACATTGTTGTTGTTTCTTGCTTCTCATTAATCAACAACTTAATTGGCATAATAATTATTGCGGTGGCCATCTTTTTTTTTTATACACATATGATTTTAAAGGTGTTTGTATAACGTTGTTGATGTTTCTTGTTTTTAGCTTTAAAAATGTAGACAATTATACAATGATGTCATAATAATAATAATTTATACAACAATCATCTGTCGTAAGCACGTAATAGATAAAATTCAAGATCAAACATGTTCACTATATGGGTCAGTTTTCAATTTTAAAAACGTAAACACTATTTTAAGAGGTCGTTGAACTATATATTACGGAAATATTTTTTTGATCATATTTTTTTTTTATTGGTCTACTTTTTATACACATATATGATTTTAGCTGCGTATGTATAAAATTGGTGTTGTTTCTTGTTTTTAACTTTAAAAATGTAAACAATCATGCAATAATGTCATAATAATTTATGCAACAATTCAAAATCCACAAACATGTTCACTATACTAGACATTTCACTATTATTAATTAATCAACAACTTAATTTATTCAATGTAAATTCTAACAGGGAATATATAAAATTCAAAAGCTTAAAATTTAAGAAAAGTAAACATTCATACAAGGTTGTTATAATAATTATTGCGGTGGTCATCTTTTTTATACACATATGATTTTAGTTGCGTATGTATAACGTTGTTGTTGTTTCTAGTTTTCGTATGTATATAACAATGTTGATGTTCCTAGTTTTTGTATGTATATAACATTGCTGTTGTTTCAACTGTAAACATCCATACAATGCTGTCATAATAATTATTGCAGAGGTCATCTTTCATACACGTGGCGATGGTATGCATGCACAAACATGTTCACTCTATTAGTTTAACTAATTCTAATGCGTAATATATAAAATTCAAAACCGAACATGTTCACTAAATTAGTCATTTCAGTAATATGCATTAATCAACAGTTTAATTTATTCAGTGTAAATTCTAATACGTAATATATAAAATTAATATTAAGTCGTTTTTAACAAGATTTTCATCATTTTTAGCCTATTTTGTCAGAAAAACCCGAGATTTGGTCAGAAAAACCCGAGATTATGTAGAAAAACGGCTTTTTTCTTGCATATTAAAGGGTTTTACAAGATTTTTATACAATAATTATCTCAACACATGATTTAATTGTATCCTTGTAGATTATTTTGCGTTACATATATAAGAGAGAATTTATTATACATATATAAGAGAGAAAGAGATAGCTATTTATTATACATATATAAGAGAGAAAGTAAGCATGCAGTATGATTACAGATATAGCCTTCACTCTAACAAAAATATTGGATAGGGCAGAAATATTAAGGCACCTAAGTAATTTCTAGTTTACCTATTAATAGAACGTTGCACTCTAGGCAAAAAAAATTTTTAAATTGCATAGGTCAGGAATATTTCGGCAAACAAGATTAATTAATAGCATAAAAATACAAATTAATATTTGTTTTTCTATATCATCTTTACACATACTATGCAGTGAGTGTAAGAGAAGCTGATGTCATTCAACACAACAATATATGAAGTTGTTTTATCTGTGTCAGTAATTCTCTTATAATTTATTTGTTGTTGGTATAGATATAAAAATTATTAGAATGACGTAGAATTTTATTTTGTATAATTATTGTAATCAAACAACATACATATGTAGGAACAAATATGAAAGCGGTCTAAAGAAAATGCTGAAAAGCATAATAAATAAGATCTATACAATAAACCATGTATGTACCTGATAAACAGTACGCGTTTCAAGCGTAGTCCTATAATATGTTGGATTTAGTGGCCTTTAGGGAAAATATTTGTTATTGTGAGCCTTTAGAACTAATTGTGTTAGTGTTTTAACGACTGAATTAAGAAGAGTCAGTATGAAAAGTCGTTATTTAGGTTAAATAATACACATTTTAAATACACAATTGCGGGCAAATTTTTTCTTTAAAAAGATTTAATAAGTAAATCATCTGAAAAAAATAACATACACATACTCGTATGAATAGACTAAGGTTTTATTTTACGTTTTTTTATGATAATCTAAGTTTGTAATATTTTCATAATAGACTGTCTCCCTAATTGTTTTTAATAACGGTGAAGATTCGCTAAAATAACCAATAATATTTTAATTTAGTAGAATTTTATTAATGCAGTATTGACATGTAAAAATTAAAAAAACAATATACTTTAAAATATTATATTTAAAAAATATAAAAAGAAATATATAATAAAACACATTTAAAAAATATCTAAATAAGTTGGATTATGCCTATAGACAAGGCATCTGATAACGGGTCATAGTAATTTTGAACGTATCACTACCTATCCCTTTACCGATACTCTTAATCATACTACCCATAATACCCCAAACATCGTTGAAAGTAATATCGCGAGCATAACTAAACGTGAGCCGTGAGGGTTTATTAAATCTTTTGGAGGTGAATTCAAATCCAACCTTATCCCCAGGGCTAACTTCACGCATAATATAGCTAACTATCTCATGCACCACACCCTTAGCCCACTCCACAGGGTTTACTTCGTTAGTAGGCATCCCGGTTAGTTTAAATTTAATTCGTGTCCAGGTCAGGCTGAATTTACGATTTTCTTGCAAATCGTCAGAAAAAATGATGTATTTCTCAGGGTTGCTCATTATTTTCTATAATAAACAATAAATAAATTAGTTTTTACAGTTTCGACGTCATTATACTTGAGCACCTTCTTCTTCTCTGTGGCCGCCTGCACCGTGTTTAATTTATTCAACAGCTGATCTCTATGTGTCTCCATGGTAACTTTTCTTCAAACTGCTCTCTAGTCGAAGAAAAGCGGCTCCTTTTATACCAAGGTCTTAGTCCTGAACGTTCGTTATTGAACAATTCTTAAAATTAACTATCGCATATCTGATATCGGAAATTAGATAGTGGGGCATTGCCCATTGTTCATTGGGGGTGTCGCAAAAAAAAAAACAAAATAACACAAATAATCGTCAACCTTCTTCACATAATCTTGTTCGAGCACGTTTATACCTGTATACACGATTGTTTGTTTGTTATGTATACCAACACACTTCTTTTTTTTTAAAAAAATATGGATTACTTTTAATATATTATTACGAACGATTCTTAGTTCAACTAAAAAGATACTGACCTAAATTTTTCAAATTTGTTTTTCCTGTTAATTAGAAGCATTCATACAATGTGTCATAATAATTATTGCAGAGGTTATCTTTGATACACATACGATTTTGGGGTATGACGTCTATAAAAGAGGTGAAAAAAAAAAAGAATTTCGTCATACATTCGATCTTGCCTATTAAGTCGTTTTTAACAAGATTTTCATCATTTTTAGCCTATTTTGTCAGAAAACCCCGAGATTATGTAGAGAAACGGCTTTTTTTCTTGCATATTAAATGGTTTTTACAAGATTTTTATACAATAATTAACTCAACACATGATTTAATTTTATACTTGTAGATTATTTTGCATTATTCTACATATTCTAAACTTTTTTTATTATACATATATATGAGAGAAAGTAAGTATGCAGTATTATTACAGATATAGCCTTTACTCTAACAAAAAATACTGGATAGGTCAGAAATATTAAGGCACATAAGTAATTTCTAGTTTACTTATTAATAGAACGTTGCACTCTAGGCAATAAATTTTTAAATTGCACAGATTAGGAATATTTTTGCAGGCAAGATTAATTAAGAGCATAAAAATACAAATTAATATTTGTTTTTCTATATCATCTTTACACATACTATGCAGCGAGTGTAAGAGAAACTGATGTCATTCAACACTACAATATATGAAGTTAGTTTATCTGTGTCAGTAATTCTCTTATAATTTATTTGTTGTTGGTATAGCTATAAAAAATTATTAGAATGACGTAGAATTTTATTTTGTATAATTATTGTGATCAAATAACATATGTAGGAACAAATATGAAAGCGGTCTAAAGAAAATGCTGAAAAGCTTAATAAATAAGATCTATAATAAACCAAGTGTGTACCTGATTAACAAGTGATTAACAGTACGCGGATCAAGCGTAGTCCTATAATATGTTGAATTTAGTTGCCTTTAGGGAAAATATTTGTTATTGTAAGCCTTTAGAACTAATTGTGTTAGTGCTTTAACGATTGAATTAAAAACAATTAGGGAAACAGTCTATTACGAAAATATTACAAACTTAGATTATCATAAAACAACTTAAAATAAAATCTTAATCTATTCATACGAGTATGTGTATGCTATATTTTTAATTTTCAGATGATTTACTTATTAAATCTTTTTAAAGAAGAAAATTTGCCCACAATTGTGTAATTAAAATGTGTATTACTTCACCTAAATAACGACTTTTCATTACACTTTAACTTGTTTATATGATTGGAGCGTATGCTGGTCTACAATAGATCATACATTTAGTATAAATTAATATCAAACTGTCTGGTATATTAATATCAAACTGTCTGACCCAATCGTTCCACGATAAAATTGATGTAAACGTCTATAATTCTAACTTTTCTTCAAAAACTGATCTCTAATCAAAGAAACTAAGCTCGTTGTATACCAAAGTCTTAGCCTTGAACGTTCGTTAATGAACAATTCTTAAAATTAACTAGCGCTTATCCGATATCAGAAATTAGAAAGTGGGGCATCGCCCATTGTTCATCGGGGATGGCGCATTTTCTAATTTTAGAAAGCACATATCCGATTTGCGCAAATGCCACCGCAGCCGTGTCAACAAACACAATTAATTTTACAACGATTTAGATAAAAACAGATTTAAAATTTTTAATTTAGATAAAAATAAAATTAAATATAAAAAAAATAAAAAAAAATCTGCGCTCCGCGCAGGTTCGGTACCCACCACATTTTCATTATAAATTTAATTTAATTTTATTTTTAATTTTATTTTTATTTTTATTTTTATATTTAATTTAATTTTTATCTAAATTAAAAATTTTAAATCTGTTTTGCATTATAAATTTAATTTAATTTTATTTTTAATTTTTTTTTTTTTTTATTTTTTTTATATTTAATTTTATTTTTATCTAAATTAAAAATTTTAAATCTGTTTTTATCTAAATCGTTGTAAAATTAGAAAATGCGATAATAATAACAAAATATTGTAAAATTATGTAAAAATAAAAACAAAACAAATTTTTTATTTCATACATATGATATAAAATGCGTCTTTTTAAATTTTTACAATTTTATTAAATCATCCAACTCTGTCTCTATTACATTTCAGTATATTTAAGTGTTGAGCCCATCGTACCAGCGCAGAGCGCTTTTAAACTCATAACTTCTATGGATAGTACAAATAACAAAACGGAAAACACTTACATATAAATAATCGTAGTTAACATATCTTTTATTTTAATAATGTTGCTATGTGTCAGTAAAAGTTCGAAATAATTGCTCATGTATAGACGAAATTGCTTTTAGAAATTTCTTAATAAACAAATTTATTTTAATACGTCGCTGTCGTTCATTCATATCAATTTTTTCCATCTGTATAAGATTACAATAAAGGATTTTCACATTTGCGTTGTTTTCTGGTTTTCACCTTGAAAAAACATGTTTAATTGTGTTTGTTGACACGGCTGCCGTGGCATTTGCGCAAATCGGATATGTGCTTTCTAAAATTAGAAAATGCGCCATCCCCGATGAACAATGGGCGATGCCCCACTTTCTAATTTCTGATATCGGATAGGCGCTAGTTAATTTTAAGAATTGTTCATTAACGAACGTTCAAGGCTAAGACTTTGGTATACAACGAGCTTAGTTTCTTTGATTAGAGATCAGTTTTTGAAGAAAAGTTAGAATTATAGACGTTTACATCAATTTTATCGTGGAACGATTGGGTCAGACAGTTTGATATTAATATACCAGACAGTTTGATATTAATTTATACTAAATGTATGATCTATTGTAGACCAGCATACGCTCCAATCATATAAACAAGTTAAAGTGTAATGAAAAGTCGTTATTTAGGTGAAGTAATACACATTTTAATTACACAATTGTGGGCAAATTTTCTTCTTTAAAAAGATTTAATAAGTAAATCATCTGAAAATTAAAAATATAGCATACACATACTCGTATGAATAGATTAAGATTTTATTTTAAGTTGTTTTATGATAATCTAAGTTTGTAATATTTTCGTAATAGACTGTTTCCCTAATTGTTTTTAATTCAATCGTTAAAGCACTAACACAATTAGTTCTAAAGGCTTACAATAACAAATATTTTCCCTAAAGGCAACTAAATTCAACATATTATAGGACTACGCTTGATCCGCGTACTGTTAATCACTTGTTAATCAGGTACACACTTGGTTTATTATAGATCTTATTTATTAAGCTTTTCAGCATTTTCTTTAGACCGCTTTCATATTTGTTCCTACATATGTTATTTGATCACAATAATTATACAAAATAAAATTCTACGTCATTCTAATAATTTTTTATAGCTATACCAACAACAAATAAATTATAAGAGAATTACTGACACAGATAAACTAACTTCATATATTGTAGTGTTGAATGACATCAGTTTCTCTTACACTCGCTGCATAGTATGTGTAAAGATGATATAGAAAAACAAATATTAATTTGTATTTTTATGCTCTTAATTAATCTTGCCTGCAAAAATATTCCTAATCTGTGCAATTTAAAAATTTATTGCCTAGAGTGCAACGTTCTATTAATAAGTAAACTAGAAATTACTTATGTGCCTTAATATTTCTGACCTATCCAGTATTTTTTGTTAGAGTAAAGGCTATATCTGTAATAATACTGCATACTTACTTTCTCTCATATATATGTATAATAAAAAAAGTTTAGAATATGTAGAATAATGCAAAATAATCTACAAGTATAAAATTAAATCATGTGTTGAGTTAATTATTGTATAAAAATCTTGTAAAAACCATTTAATATGCAAGAAAAAAAGCCGTTTCTCTACATAATCTCGGGGTTTTCTGACAAAATAGGCTAAAAATGATGAAAATCTTGTTAAAAACGACTTAATAGGCAAGATCGAATGTATGACGAAATTCTTTTTTTTTTTCACCTCTTTTATAGACGTCATACCCCAAAATCGTATGTGTATCAAAGATAACCTCTGCAATAATTATTATGACACATTGTATGAATGCTTCTAATTAACAGGAAAAACAAATTTGAAAAATTTAGGTCAGTATCTTTTTAGTTGAACTAAGAATCGTTCGTAATAATATATTAAAAGTAATCCATATTTTTTTAAAAAAAAAGAAGTGTGTTGGTATACATAACAAACAAACAATCGTGTATACAGGTATAAACGTGCTCGAACAAGATTATGTGAAGAAGGTTGACGATTATTTGTGTTATTTTGTTTTTTTTTTTGCGACACCCCCAATGAACAATGGGCAATGCCCCACTATCTAATTTCCGATATCAGATATGCGATAGTTAATTTTAAGAATTGTTCAATAACGAACGTTCAGGACTAAGACCTTGGTATAAAAGGAGCCGCTTTTCTTCGACTAGAGAGCAGTTTGAAGAAAAGTTACCATGGAGACACATAGAGATCAGCTGTTGAATAAATTAAACACGGTGCAGGCGGCCACAGAGAAGAAGAAGGTGCTCAAGTATAATGACGTCGAAACTGTAAAAACTAATTTATTTATTGTTTATTATAGAAAATAATGAGCAACCCTGAGAAATACATCATTTTTTCTGACGATTTGCAAGAAAATCGTAAATTCAGCCTGACCTGGACACGAATTAAATTTAAACTAACCGGGATGCCTACTAACGAAGTAAACCCTGTGGAGTGGGCTAAGGGTGTGGTGCATGAGATAGTTAGCTATATTATGCGTGAAGTTAGCCCTGGGGATAAGGTTGGATTTGAATTCACCTCCAAAAGATTTAATAAACCCTCACGGCTCACGTTTAGTTATGCTCGCGATATTACTTTCAACGATGTTTGGGGTATTATGGGTAGTATGATTAAGAGTATCGGTAAAGGGATAGGTAGTGATACGTTCAAAATTACTATGACCCGTTATCAGATGCCTTGTCTATAGGCATAATCCAACTTATTTAGATATTTTTTAAATGTGTTTTATTATATATTTCTTTTTATATTTTTTAAATATAATATTTTAAAGTATATTGTTTTTTTAATTTTTACATGTCAATACTGCATTAATAAAATTCTACTAAATTAAAATATTATTGGTTATTTTAGCGAATCTTCACCGTTATTAAAAACAATTAGGGAGACAGTCTATTATGAAAATATTACAAACTTAGATTATCATAAAAAAACGTAAAATAAAACCTTAGTCTATTCATACGAGTATGTGTATGTTATTTTTTTCAGATGATTTACTTATTAAATCTTTTTAAAGAAAAAATTTGCCCGCAATTGTGTATTTAAAATGTGTATTATTTAACCTAAATAACGACTTTTCATACTGACTCTTCTTAATTCAGTCGTTAAAACACTAACACAATTAGTTCTAAAGGCTCACAATAACAAATATTTTCCCTAAAGGCCACTAAATCCAACATATTATAGGACTACGCTTGAAACGCGTACTGTTTATCAGGTACATACATGGTTTATTGTATAGATCTTATTTATTATGCTTTTCAGCATTTTCTTTAGACCGCTTTCATATTTGTTCCTACATATGTATGTTGTTTGATTACAATAATTATACAAAATAAAATTCTACGTCATTCTAATAATTTTTATATCTATACCAACAACAAATAAATTATAAGAGAATTACTGACACAGATAAAACAACTTCATATATTGTTGTGTTGAATGACATCAGCTTCTCTTACACTCACTGCATAGTATGTGTAAAGATGATATAGAAAAACAAATATTAATTTGTATTTTTATGCTATTAATTAATCTTGTTTGCCGAAATATTCCTGACCTATGCAATTTAAAAATTTTTTTTGCCTAGAGTGCAACGTTCTATTAATAGGTAAACTAGAAATTACTTAGGTGCCTTAATATTTCTGCCCTATCCAATATTTTTGTTAGAGTGAAGGCTATATCTGTAATCATACTGCATGCTTACTTTCTCTCTTATATATGTATAATAAATAGCTATCTCTTTCTCTCTTATATATGTATAATAAATTCTCTCTTATATATGTAACGCAAAATAATCTACAAGGATACAATTAAATCATGTGTTGAGATAATTATTGTATAAAAATCTTGTAAAACCCTTTAATATGCAAGAAAAAAGCCGTTTTTCTACATAATCTCGGGTTTTTCTGACCAAATCTCGGGTTTTTCTGACAAAATAGGCTAAAAATGATGAAAATCTTGTTAAAAACGACTTAATATTAATTTTATATATTACGTATTAGAATTTACACTGAATAAATTAAACTGTTGATTAATGCATATTACTGAAATGACTAATTTAGTGAACATGTTCGGTTTTGAATTTTATATATTACGCATTAGAATTAGTTAAACTAATAGAGTGAACATGTTTGTGCATGCATACCATCGCCACGTGTATGAAAGATGACCTCTGCAATAATTATTATGACAGCATTGTATGGATGTTTACAGTTGAAACAACAGCAATGTTATATACATACAAAAACTAGGAACATCAACATTGTTATATACATACGAAAACTAGAAACAACAACAACGTTATACATACGCAACTAAAATCATATGTGTATAAAAAAGATGACCACCGCAATAATTATTATAACAACCTTGTATGAATGTTTACTTTTCTTAAATTTTAAGCTTTTGAATTTTATATATTCCCTGTTAGAATTTACATTGAATAAATTAAGTTGTTGATTAATTAATAATAGTGAAATGTCTAGTATAGTGAACATGTTTGTGGATTTTGAATTGTTGCATAAATTATTATGACATTATTGCATGATTGTTTACATTTTTAAAGTTAAAAACAAGAAACAACACCAATTTTATACATACGCAGCTAAAATCATATATGTGTATAAAAAGTAGACCAATAAAAAAAAAATATGATCAAAAAAATATTTCCGTAATATATAGTTCAACGACCTCTTAAAATAGTGTTTACGTTTTTAAAATTGAAAACTGACCCATATAGTGAACATGTTTGATCTTGAATTTTATCTATTACGTGCTTACGACAGATGATTGTTGTATAAATTATTATTATTATGACATCATTGTATAATTGTCTACATTTTTAAAGCTAAAAACAAGAAACATCAACAACGTTATACAAACACCTTTAAAATCATATGTGTATAAAAAAAAAAGATGGCCACCGCAATAATTATTATGCCAATTAAGTTGTTGATTAATGAGAAGCAAGAAACAACAACAATGTTATACAACTCAGTTAAAATCATATGTGTATAAAAAGATGACCAATATAGTGAACATGTTTGATCTTGAATTTTATATTATATTACGTGTTTACAAAATTATTATTTTGAATAATTACGAAATTATTATTTTGCATAAATTATTATTATTGTATGAATGTTTACATTTTTAAAATTGAAAACAAGAAACAACAACAACAATGTTATACACACGTATTTTGTTGATTATTAATACAGACCGCCACCTAAATGACTATCTATTTTGAATAATTAAATTGTTTAGAAGAATTTACAGTATAACATGTGAAACGAAAAACTTAATTCATTTAATACGATATATGCGCGCAAAGATTGAAATATCGAACCCTAACTATATTTATTATTTCCATATAAAAATATGACGTAGACGGTGCACCCCTGTTAACATACCTTTAGGCGGAAAATAATATATATATATATAGACCGAGTACTAACAGTAATCTATCTTTGGGGGTAATAGTTTGTTTATATACCACAAATAGTCATAGTAATTTATCACACGTTGGTGGTGTGATGGTAAGACGCTTGCTTTTCATGTCGCGGACCCGAGTTCGATTCCACACGCTGACCAAAAAAAATTATCCATATAAACATTTATAATCAGTAAAAATATACCATACTACATTTACACACACACACACACATACACACGTCATTTTCTAAGTAAAAATTCAAAGTGAGTCATCAAAAAATGACGGTGTGATTAATTGACTTGATCAAAAAATATTTCCATTCAAATATATAGATCAACAATAACATTGCGTAATCATTTACGCTAAAGGTCGTGTGTGGTATTGAGAGAGGTCGTGTTTACGCTAAAGGCCGTCATAATAACAATGCGTAATCATTTACGCTAAAGCGTGTGTAGTATTGAGCCAAGGTCGTGTTTACGCAAAGGCCGTCGAGCAAGGTCGTTGAGTAATTCGTATGACGTTTACGCTAAAGGTCATTGAGGTAGGTCTTGTCATTTACTACGAGCAAGGTCGTTGAGACAGGTCGTGTTTACGCTAAAGGCCTTCGAGCAAGGTCGTTGAGTAATTCGTGTGACGTTTACGCTAAAGGTCATTGAGGTAGGTCTTGTCATTTACTACGAGCAAGGTCGTTGAGACAGGTCGTGTTTACGCTAAAGGCCGGTCATTTACGCAAGGTCGTTGGAGGTATGTCGTGACGTATACGCAAGGTCGTTGAGGTAGGTCGTGTCGTTTACGCTCAAGGTCACATTTACGCTCAAGGTCACATTTACGCTCAAGGTCATATTTACACATGTCATATGACCTTGGACCCAGGTACCGCCACTACTACTTACCAACCAGAAATGAAGGAATCAAAGCCACCTTTGCAGATGACACAGCAATTAAGGCGATTGGAAGTAATGTCGCCCGACGCAACGAGCACACTTCAGAAGATTACCAGTGCGGTTTGTAACTGGACGAAACGTTGGCGAATCAAGCTTAATGAGACGAAATCCACGCACATTAACTTTACATATCAAAAGGCTTACCATCTACCGATAGAAATTAACTCACGGCAGGTGCCATATGCAAACACAGCTAAATATCATGGCATGACCCTCGATGCCTAAGCTTAAGTATAGAGATCGTGTCAAAAAGAAAAAGGAAGAACTTAACATAAAGTTAAGAAAAATGTATTGGCTCATAGGTTAGAGAGGTTCTATATAGAGGTTCTGAGCTCACAATTCGCAACAAGCTGCTGCTATATCGGCAAATATACTGAAGCCGATATGGACCTATGGTATCCAACTCTGGGGATGTACCAAGCAAACAAACGCCAAAATTATATAGACGTTTCAAAACAAAGTTATTTTAGCGTCGTAAATGCTCCGTGGTACACAAAAAATGAATAACAGGAACCTACGGATGGAATACATCAAAGATCAAATAAAAATTAATGCCGCTAAAGACGAAATTAGGCTATAGGAACATAGAAACCCCTATATTCGCCATATGATAGATAACCCTGTCGAAGAAGACCTAGTTGACTAAAAACTAACCATTGGGTTACAATCCAACAAATGAGAATATGAAAAATATAAGAAATGTATATTGCTAGATGAGCGTAGTCACAGTTGTGATAAAAAAGTTACAAAAAGAATTCTTATTTACAAAAAAGGACTGTTAAGCTCTTAATAGTTTAAAAGCTTTCATATAATTGTTATCATAATCGGCCTCGTTGACACACCGAGCATAACGTCGTATTGGATGCTAGTAGATAATTCATAAACAAACGTAAGCAAACTAGAAATTAATCAACCAACAACAGAAATACATTTACGATATCGCTATTCAAAAGACAACATTTAGGCTTTAATTCAATTAGCCGCGACTCAAACCAATTCTCCAATTGAATCATAATTCGACCATTCCGGTACTTGTTAATTGTATTTTTCTTTTTACGATTATTTTTATTTGAATTCGCAGCCTCTCTAATCGCAATCCAACCTTATCATTTTCTTTATTATAAAATAAATAAATAAATTTTCACTTTAAATTCCGCGCACACAAAAATATTATAATAGATTGCGTTTTAGATAAGATAAATTTTAACTTAACATAAATTTTAATTATTTTAGCTGGTTTTTCGTATTTTTTTTATAATTTAAATTGCATTTTAATATAAAAAAAAAAATTGCGGAACAAAAAATTATTTATTTTTATAAACATTTAATTTAATTTAAATATTATTGTTATTATTACGAGTAACATTTATTGAGATCATGTATGACCATTTAAAGAGATTTATGTGTGTATCTGAATTTATTTTTCTTACGTATACATTTTCTTCTTCTTGGTGTTCGTGTTCTTCTTGAATACAACTTATACGCTTTGCGCAATTTGATTAGTAGTGATTGTGTATACTGCTGTTGTTGTACGGATTATTTGTGTTTTCTTTATTAGAAGAATAGTTTTTTTTTTTTTTTTTAGAACAGATGTGGAGTAAGTTGTGCGTTCATATATATAGACGTGCTGGTATATACGGTTGGATCGAAATTTGTTTCAAATAGATTTTAGAAATGTATATGTATAGGAGATTTGGCTTTGTAATGTGAAGAAGAGAAATATACGATGGCGCCGAAACGCTAGATAATCTGCATGTACAACTATGTATGTTCTATTGATTAAAACTATTTAGTTATAGGTATAGGCAAAACGAAATTGGAATAAATATTTAATGATCATCAAGGTAGGAAACAGGAAATTAGTTTAGAGCAATTGAATATTAATTAAAGAATAGAAAAATCTACTTGCTATTGGAGCAAACACCGAACTACAGTTTAGTGTTATTGATGGTCATGAAACTGATTATAAGAGCGCCTGAGAAGATCGCAGATCATTAAAAAATGTATCGCCGTAGTAGCTATACAGCAAGCCTATATATTTAATAAAAATATCAATTAAAAAAAAATTAGGGCGTTTTTTTTAAATTATTTAATTTATATGAAATTTGTTGGTTTAATATGACTTGAAAGTATGATATTAATACCAAAAATCAGCGCATCATGAAAACATTGGTTTTATTATTTTGATTTTAAAAAAACGCTCTTATTTTTTTCTTCATCCATGTTTAATTATATAAATTTTATGATTTTCTTTAATTGGCGTGCGTATTATTAAACAAGTAAGTTTTAAACATAATTTCTTGGTCTTGATAGATTTGTATATATAGAATCTTCATTAGGTTATTAGCAGGGATAAGCGAGAGAGATTATGCCATGTAATCTTCGCGGTTGTCTACATGTAAAATATTCCGTAGATTACTTGGCGTAGTGTTTTGTGTTAACGTCGACAGCTAAAACAACGTCAACAACCTGCGATGTTTTAGCGTTTTGAACATGAATGATGTTTATTAACAAATACAGTATATTTTTTAAATTTATTACATCCCTGCAAAATATTGGAAACAACGTTAGAAATTGACAAATAATAATAATCATAACAGTTTTAAGGCCATTACTGGCCCCTTACTGAATCAACAATTCGGCTACATCGGTTTCGGTAATGAGCATGGCCTTCATACTGTGTTAGACAATCTGAAGAATCCCAGTCGCTCTCTACACCGTGGAGCGACCTCTGCGGCTACCATATGGTAAATATGGCGTTAACGCAGAACCTGACCGAGCCAGCGTACTCTTTGAGATCTTACTTCCTGTACAATATCAGGGATCCTCATGTGTCTCCTTGTTGTACCGGGTGTTCTCAAAACTAAAACTAAAATCAAAGCTTCTAAACAATCAAGCAGAAAACAAGTAAAAGCAGTGTGCTCTATCTATTATCAGAATGTTTACAAAATGGCATCAAAAGAACCTAAATTTTATAGTTTTGTTCTACAATCAAACTAATCGATTTATGGTATCGGTAAAAATAATTTCACAGGTACTAAAAAGTACAGTGGTGGCGTATTAATAGCCGTGCACTCCAAACATAGCGGATTAAGCTAATTACTTCCATCAAGGTTTGAGCAGATTTGCGTGAAGATTAAAATCCATCACTGCGCGTCATGCGTTAACTCGATTGAGGAAGTCATGAACGTCTTGAACTGGGTGACTTCAATGTTCCATATATCATCTGGAATTTTGTTTATCAATTAAAGAATTTAAGAACCATGCAATATAAATTATAAAATCTTTATAATCATGTCTTCACCAATGAACTTCATGCGTTTAAAGGCAACAGAGTCATTAAATCCATGTGACGCGAATGATGTTAAACACAAACCGTTGGATATTGTATTCGACGCTACCCACCGAAAAATTCCGAATTCACGTACAACAATTCAAATACAACTTTAAAAACAAACCACATTGTCCTGGGCGATTACTTTTTTGCTCTGAATTGTGATGTAATTCTAAATGCAAAAGTAGTTTTGAACTTTATGTGCCTACCTCGAACAAAGCACCAAGTATTCATCCACCATGGTTGAATGATCGACTAATAAATATCTCAGATAACACCAATTTTTAAATCGGGCAAACGAGATGACTTTGAGTATCAACTTCATCATCAATTTCCAAATTATATGAATTGGTTGTATGCAATGCGTTCAAATCGACATTAATTCGTCATATATATCCGTGAATCAGCAAATGGGTTTCTGCCCATGGTAGATCTATATATATCTTCATTTGACTCTGTCATAAGACACTCGAAAGCCTATTTTAATTCATTTTTTTTAAATACATTAAAAGGTTCAAGTTGTATCTAACTACTTGTCGGCAATATGTGTTAATTGATAATAAGAAATCCAACGTTATCAGAGTGTTGAAAATGTCAATTTTAACAGACATATTGACAGCTATATTGTTAAAGCGTGTATCCATGGGATGTAATTCAAAGCAGGTTGATTACCATTTACTCCTCCTCATCTTCGTAGCTTCGACAGTAATTATCAGTCTGCCCGCATGTTTTCCCATGAGACAGTGTATCACATGATAACTTGGGATAGATCTGTACCCTTATTCCTTAGTTATTACGCAAGAATTGGCGTAATACTGCTTGGTGAGATGACCATATTGAGCCTAAATGGGTAACCTTATTTAATTTTATATTCCCCGCAATGTTGAAATGCCCTGGCACCGATGTTAAACTGTTTTTGAACTGATCAGCCATCTCATTTATAGATGAAAAACAATTCTGGGCTAACTTCGACGTAAGGAAATGTGATTGTAGCGTTTTAATTGCAGCCTTCCGTCAAAATACAAATATCCCTCAACCAGTATATGTGACTTCTGTTATCACAATTAGTTCAGTTTCATTGTTCATAACTGCCTCACTCATTCGGTCCTTTCTAGGCCCGTGTTCTTGAATTACACATCAATTTCCCCGACATCTGTCAAAATTCCCCATCCAATTCCCTTAGTATTTCTCTATGCATATTCCTAACTGATCTAAATTTAAAGACCGTAAGTTAAATACCTGAAGCCGAATGGAACTGAAAGCTGGACAACTGCTCACGAAGTAAAGGCAGTCATCATCCTCCTCAAGGCAGTTCTCGCAAATAACATCATGAGCTATGCACACACGATGTAGATTATCTTTAAAACGGCCATGTCCGCGTAAGAATCGCTACCAAGATTCTTAACTGGTTCTTTTTTAAGGATAAAGCATACTTCGTTGAGCTCATATTCGGCTCCTTAATGAAGGAGCCTTACTTACTGCGCCTTACAACAACTAAAAGTCTCATAAGCTACTAAAACCTTAGGCCTTTAAAAGCGTAGTCTTTTATAGCTTTCTTCCCGTAGTTGATAGATAAAGGAACCGCTGGTTCAGGACCAATTAAAGTTAATTGGGAACCAGTTTTGGATAAACAATCCGCGATCTCATTGCCTACGATATCACAATGAGGTACCCATATGACTGTAACTTTAGAAACAGTCAAGTGATTTCTTAAAGAGTTAAGTACAGCTTTACTATCTGTACACAGTAGAATATTTTTGTTTTTAATAGCAAAATTCAAAGCCTCAATAAAACTACGTGTCAGCGCTATTAGTTCCGGCTGAAAAACAATGCAATGCGAACCAAGACTACCGAAAACTCTCAGATCCGTACAAAGACAGTAGATTACAAAACCTGCACTGAGGTTAGCACGAAAGCCATCAGAAAAAAGACTCATCTAATTTGTTGAGAAAATCCTGCGAACTTCACAAATATCTCGAAGGATAAGCCACCGAGAAAACATTTGAGAAATGAAATTCGGGTAGTAGTCTGTCATTAACCACATCGATTCTGGTAAAATTGAAGAATAACTTCCTAAGACTTAAGCCCAAGAATTTCCCAAAAGCTCTTCTACATTGCCAAAATATGGTAGTTGGTTTTTGAACCATGATAGTCCAGGTGATTGTTGCAGGAAAGTTTACTATCCAAGGCAACACCAAGGTGCTTGACGTGGTCACATTTAGTGATAATTCTCCTAAAACGAGAGGGAACAGATAGTCAAGAGTATTTCTCTTTCCTGTAAAGACAATTAAAACAGTTTTAGAAGGATTGACATGCAGACCGTTCTTAACACACCATCCCTCCACAATGGCTAAAGCATGCTGAGTGAGGTTGAATAAGAACCCGAGATAAAACGAGATCATCAGCGTAACTCTGTGCAATGTAGCCAGATTGTTGCAGCTTTACAAGTAACTCGTCAATTACTAAAAGTCACAGCAGAGGTGAGCGCACACACCCCCTCCCCCCCCCCCCCCGTAGATAGCCTTTGTTAACCTTAACAGAAACTAACCGACTCTGTAAGCATGTTGCATGTTACTGAATGGGGAGGCGATTAGAAAATGCTGTCTAATGAATCTATCGACAATTTTTTCCAGCGCTTTAAGAAAAATTGAGGATAGACTAATGGGCCGAAATGACGTAGGGTCCGTATAACCGGATTTACCAACTTTCGGCATAAAAACATCTCTACTCCTGTTCCAAGAATTAAGAATAGTGCTAAAAGCAATGCGCGCTTGCAACAGGTGGAGCAAATGATCCTGAATTAGAGGAAAGCCTTTGCTGTAATTCAGCAGGGAAAATACCATGAGGACCACCAACCTTACAAGATGCAAATGAACACAGGCTCCAGCGCAAGGCATCACGGTTGATCAGCTTGTGAGCAAAATCCCAATCAGGACTTGCTACAGATTCCTATCGTGAGCTCGGCTGCAACACCCTTCGAGTTGACGATAGACTAGAATGATCACAACCAGGAAAATGAACAGAAAGGAGCAGCTCACCAATTTTCTTGTTGGAAGAGGTAAGCTGTCCGTCCGGTAGACAAAGAGAATCAAGTTTACACACACTGCGTTCTTAGTTAAAGCTTTATTGAGTTCAGCGACAGCAGATAGGCTGTTGATTTCCTCACAGAAGTTGAACCAGTTCTGTTAGAGTGGATCTTAAACTTCTTTGATATTCTTTTTGTATTCGAATCAATCTGTCGCTTAGACTTTCTTGCTTTGTCCTTCAGTTTCCTAGTCGATTTCCTTAATTTTTTAAGGTCAGAGTTCCAGAAAGGTTTGTTCCCAATCTTTTGATTAGTGATAAGAGGACACGAGCTTTCTATCGTAATTACCAATGCATCATCTTCAATGTATTTATTTGACCGAATAACCCTCTGTGTCGTAAGTAAAGAACCTAGCTCGAGAGAGAAAAGACTCCAATCGGTTAATTTCCGATTGCTCTTAAGCCATAAGAGGCGATCGCTTAAGGTTAATATTAGATACACCTGTGATCAGAGATGAGGATGTCATCCGTCACCCTCCAGTCTAAAATTAAATCAATGATGGACATGCAGCATAAACTAATGTCAATCACCTTCTGCCGGACAGAGTTAACAAAAATGGGCTCGCATCCAGTATTGAGAATTTTAAGCTCAGAGGAGCTTATACCGGGTGTTTTTTTAAGCTGAAAATTTCAAATATCTCGTAAAATAAGCCGTCTACAATAAAAATGACCATGATCAAAATTGAATCATTCCGGGAGCGAAATACATTAGTACTAAAATTAAGAGTCCCCGCCCCTCCTTGTAACCGGAATGGGGGGGGGGGGGAGGGCAACTTGGAAACTAAAATAGGAACCCTATTTTTTATTGCAGATTGGGATTCTTCGGCTAAAAGTACGTAGGATTTCTTTGAAATATTTTTTTCGATTCATGATAGATGGCGCAGTAATAGACGATATTGAGGCAATAACCAGTTTAGTACAGGAATTAGCGGATAGCAGAGTAATGAACAGAGCCGTAACATCAGCCGAGCAATACTTGTGGATAAGATCTACGAGTACATTAATATTATTGTCAATAAAAATGCACGCTCTAGTTTTATTGACAGAAGATTCTGCCAATTCTAAAGATTCTGCTAATTCAATAAGATCAATCCAGAGACACAATTATCAAGAAAATATATGGTTCATGGATTAGAAAAATATCTGTGTATGCATTACAGAAAGCAACTTCTTCAATTCAAATGAAGCTGATCTATGTAGATAGATTGAGTGCATTTGAAATATTTAGTAGAAAAAGACCAAGTTTAATAACTAAGCTGTACTGTGCAAAAAATTCTAGCTTAACAATATACACACAAGCAAACACTAAATGGTTTTAATCTCTTAACACATTGATCAAACACAATATGGTTTTTAAAAAGCTGTATAGACAAATTAAAAACAACAATCGCGCATATAATAACAAACATCTATCATAATCAACACCTTTCATTCAGTAGATTCAAGTATGCGTAGGTAAATTTATATCTTCCAATCAATCAAATCCCGTAAACAAAAAATAAAAATAAACACCCAATGAACATACAATTTTATGAAGAAAGAAACGCTACCGTAACCAAAACACCTTATATGTCACGATACTCTCTATTCTACTCGTATATATGCAAGACATACGAGTATAAGAAATAAAAAAAAACTGGAAAATTAATTATCTTTAGCGCAGATATCTTTTATATAGTCTACAGTTAACCTTTATCATCACTTCTGGGTACACAAATATGTTTAACTTTATACCTTGTCTTTGAATCGCGCGCGCGCGCTTGCGCATATATCTTAACCAATTTGCATAAACTTAATATTTTTTTAATAAGTTCAACATGTACAACAACAATAATAATTTGCGTTATACTCCGTACATGTACATACATAATTGGATTATTATTGGTGTAGGTAGTCGAGTCAATTGTATGTTGATTTGTACATGATGAGTGATATATGTCTTTCATCAATCATTGGCGTCTTGATTGATTATGAATATATGCGTATGTATGTATATGGTGCAAAAACTAAAAATTGTAATGATTCAGCGATTCAGTTGTGCATACGTATACATATGTGTATCGTGATTCATTTATTGTTGCATAGATTACAAGAAACTTTATTCGGGTATTTGACGGTGAAAATTTTTCAGTTGCCGTTCGCAAAACTAAAGCACTTTTTGGTCGTCGTGAAGCGTCTTGGTGGAAAAATTTGAGCTGTTGGGACCAGCTATAGTGATGTGAAGAATCGAAACCGTCTGCGTCACTCACGAACAACTGAGAATATTGCTGCTGTAGCCCGTAGTGTTGAAGAAAACCCAGTTTTGTCGATTCCTCAGCAAATTTCCTCGCAAAATTAAATCGATTGATTCCTAAGACTTAGGTCTTAAGGCTTTTAAAGTTCAGTTAACACAAAAACTCCAGCCTGTCGATCACCATAAACGTCCTATCTTCGATGATTGGGTCCTTCAAATGCATCAAAATGATCCGGGTTTTCATCGAAAAATCATCTTCAGTGATGAGGCCCATTTTCACCTCGGAGGCTATACGTTAATAAGCAGAATTGTCACATTTGAATGGATTGCGCTACCGAGCTATGATTAATGTGTTTTTATGACCAGAATTGGAAAATATTGATGTGAATGGCGTCTATTTTCAATCTTGCAAGAAAAGTTTCCTGACCGTGTTATTTCTCGAAGAGGTGATCACAATTGGCCACCGAGATCTTGTGATTTAACACCTTCAAACTTTTTTCTTTGGAGCCACGTGAAAGATAAGGTCTAGCCGTAGCCGCCATTTGGCTGCTATCGTTTTCAAATGTTAATGCCATACCTTCGTCTTTACAATGAAATAAACATTCATTCATGTCTCTTAAAAAATACTCGTTTGTTTAAATATCAAAATGAAACCTCCTATTGGAAAACCCTTTATAAAAGCCATCATTAATACTTTGGCAGAGTGTCAGATTTGTATAAAAGTTTGTACATAAATCGTATTCATCTCCCCCCTATTTTTTAAAATTAGGGAAATAGAATCCCTTACAATGAAATGATGAAGTGCGATAGAATGCACCAAGAATCAAGGAGACAGTAAGGTGCAGTTAAACAATACAAAACGTCAGGTTAAAGGGATAGAAGCTGACTATCACAACCGATTGTGTTATCACTCTCGTCACAAACAAAACTCGCACAATTACCCGTGACGATCTAATCAATGGTTTAGAAGATGGTTTGTAATTTCAAACGGCCTCAAGAGAGAGTGCAATCATAATTAGTTAACAGGTTGCAAATAGGTGGATGTTTAACAATAAATATTCGTTATAAGCATTGCGAGCGATTAGAAGTAAAGGAGGATATAATTGACGTAAGACTACTTGATAAGGATTGGACAGGTGGAACAATCTATCAGGATGGCTAATAGATTCGGATTTGTCAATAATTAAGCAATACAAGGAAACGATGAATCGACCGACATGCAGTGAGACAGTAAACTGAAACAATCGGTAAAAGTGGTGCTGAAGCCTAAATTTGATGAAATAATAGAAAAATATCACGGGTGCAATCAGGGGCCCCCTAGTGATTGAATAAAACAAAAGTTAAAGTACGACAACGACTCTATTAATGAAGCGTGCTACTTTTTATGACTAAGTCATAAAAATAAAAAAATTAATTATAATTTATGATTTTTTTTATGATCTATTCTAGTACTACATTTTCGTTATGATGATTTGTAAAATTCCCATTTTGTTATATATGCCAGGATTCTGAATTTATATAAATCAAGGCCGCTACAGTACTCCCGTTGGAGTAAGGTTTAATTATTTCACTTGAATATCAAATGTGACATTTCTGACTGTTTTATTTTTAAAATTGATCGTCGACAAAATACCATACGCTGGTTTGATGCGATCATCTGTCTCCCGTTGTCAACTATGAATAATTTTCGAAGCGTACGAATAACTTTAAATGGTTCTTCGTAAAGAGATGAGCTCTAAGTGAAATTTTTAATGTCTTGTAAAATCGTTCTACCATTCCATTTCCATATAATTTCAAGGGGGAACGCCAAACCTTGATAAATATTGATCGACGAACGTCTTAGCAACGGTGGCTGCGGTATAATATCTGGAATAGAATATTCCTCAGGCCAACGAGTGAATCTATCAACGAAAGTGAACATAAATATCGATATGCTTCAGCTAGCGGTAGCTGACCGACTATATCCATATGTTGGAATCGAGTTTCTGGAATTTGGAATTTGCCATGTTGTGATGTTGTATGTTGCATAATTAGAAATTTTCGGCATGATAAACAGCGCGAATTCCCGGATGTGACAGCCCGTACAGTGAATCGAAAACTAAACGTCGTATACTTTGATCATAGCCTTTAGGCCGAGAAGCGGTAACTTTAAATTAGCACTTGCCAAACTCAACAGTTTGTAAAATATGGTATATAGGGCTATTACTGGAGCCATTGTCTTCGGCTCCGCTTCTAGCTATGGAGTCTATTTTATCTTTGCCCCAGCTACAGTCATTCATTCTCAGCACAGCTTGCTCAGCTGCGTTTCGCTTGAAATGTGTTGGGGCGTAGAACACATTCGGTACTATATCGGGACATAGGTTAATACTTAGTGTTTTTAAACCAGCTGTGCCGGAAATTTACGTTTAATGACAGGCTGCTGCCTGAATTTAACTTTTACAAATCATTCGAGGTGCGGTTTATCCATCGAGAGATATGTGGATCTCACCAAACTTTCTCAAATATATAAATTGATAGCATTTTTTTCATATTGTTCGCTTTCTGAACAGGGTGCTGCGGCTTCGGTACCTGCTGCCCATCGCTGGGTTTGAGAACTTCTGCCAGTTTGGGTACTTACTGTACTAGTTCTCAAGCGGAATTAATCGCGGTTACTGCCAGTACAGCTATTAATTCCGCGGTTAATGGTGAAGATATTATTTTCTGTACTGACAGTAAATCTGTCCTCAACTCCTTAAATAATCCTTTGGCCAACTCAAAACTGGTGAAGAATTGTAAGCATTTTTTGTATGTTCTCTGCCGTAATAACAAAGTTACGGTATTATGGGTACCTGTGCGCATTGTGATATTGAAGGTAATGAAATCGCAGGCAATTTGGCTCACGACATTGTTAAACAAATAATCAAAAATACTGCTCTACTTCACTTAAAGCAAGCATGGTCATCCACTCCCACCTGCCGTAAGGCGAAATACTTTGTTAGTGAGCCTAACTCAACACTGACTAATAACGCTCTTTTATTAAAAAAGGATAACTTAAGAAAACTAGTATCGATTCTTACTGCGGTCACGGCCGTTTCATCATCTCCATCGGATAGGACTAGCCAACAATGCCCTGCTTTCGATTGTATTAGGTCTCATGTATTTAATTCCAGGACTATTCCTGTGCATCTACTATCCTCTCTGCCTTGGTTCAAACTTCTTCAATTTGCTAAGGATGCAGAACGCGGGTGCGTGTTTATAGAATCTAATGTTTGCACACCATGGGCCCTTTGAATAAAAAAATAAAAAATGTCATATTGGTATGTATACGCGATGTTTGCCAGAAGAAATTTCGCAATATTTATATTCGTAGCCATTTATACTTGGCACTTGTAGGGCGAGTTCTATTTACAAAGAGTTTTCAATTCATCGTCCGTACGTATCAACTCTAAATTCTAATATTTTGTATATTTTTGCGGGATTTTACTAATTGAGGCATCTTCTGGATTTTAAGTCGCTCGTATTTCAGGAAGTTTGGCTGTTGTGCAGTATAAACAAAATCCAAACGATATCTCTGAAATGATAAGCCAAAGGGTGTGGATAATATCTGTGATTAGTATATTTTTATGTTCCTGCGATGGCATATCAATCAGTGGTATGCGCCTCAACTGAGGTGGAATAATCTACGATTATCTGGAAATTTAAAGTTGGCACATATTTATATGGTCAGAGTTACGTATACATCGGATGAAAGGAAAACCTGACGAGATACCCCAGTTTGTACGGGATATGATGCAAATATCAAGTGACCAGATGAAGGATGTATATACGCATTCGAGTAAAAATATATTAAAAAAAAGGATTTAGGATCTCAACCCGCCGCGGAGGAAGGCATTCTCAACGAAACTGCCACCTTCTTTACTTGGAAATGACCATTATTGCTTAAAACCTTTAAAAAAAAGTGTTTGCTGCGTTAATGAGCATTAAGGAAATCTGGTTTGTAACATAAGAAACACCTTTGGTAACGTTATAAATATCTAAAGTAATTGTTGCAGTTCTGGCATATGAAATAAGTGAAATCGCCCAAAATAACTATAAAACCATTTTATGTAATTTGGAATATTCGTGGCAAATAAGAAATATTTTAAATGGATCTAGACTTTATACTCTTAGCTTAGCGGTATATTTGAAATTGATTGTACGGTGGCTTAAACCTAAAATTTTATTTTGAAAGGTTCTTCTTAAACTCTGAAAACCTTCAAAAATGATTTAAATTTTTGTATGCAATTGTAAATTTAGAATTTCAAATTAAAATCTGAATTATTGAATTTTTAAAATTTGATAAATTTGCCCTAAATTTATATCCGAATTTTGGGAGTTTGAACTTTTATTGTGTTGAAAGGCCTAATCACGTGCATGAAGTAGTATCGGCTGAAACTGGTTGCTTTATAAGAAACTCGCTGGCCTATACAAGTGGAAACTATGTATCCCAGGGCTATACGTTGCTCTATATAGTGGAGATGACCTCGGAAATCTTGGAACTGGATTTTTTCTTGGGCCGCAGGTAAGAAAGGCTGTTTGGCCTCGTGCTGATCCGGAACGAATACAGTATGAAGATCAAGCTCAGGATCGAAATCGCCGGAGTCATATTTTTGACACAGTAAGGGGCTATAGTAATGCCTTAAAAACGGATTATTATTATTATGCTGTGCCTGTAGTTTACACGGACTTATTTACGCTACTTTTTGCACGTAAAATATTTATTTGTTACATAAATGTTTTTTACAAAATGTAAAATACAAAACAAATGTAAACAATAAAAATTGACAACGCCAGTGATCTTAATTCTTAAGTATAGTTTAATTACTATTTGTTTTATAACCGTACATGAAATCCAAATTTTGATGAAGTCAATTTGGAATATATTGTTGATCTGCATAAAATTAGAAAATATCATAAATATTCCCAATTGTAGGTTTGTGTCTTTACTAAGCTTTAAGTATAAGTATGGTGTAATCGTAAAACACCACTCCAACCAGAAACTTACAATTTGTATGTGCTTTAAAATGCTTGACTTTAAATATTTTTACAAAACCGTAGCGATTTACTATATGTCAAGTATTTTATAGGTGTGGAAAAAGTTTACATGAAAGTAAACAGCTCAGTAAAATATGGAGATAGTCGACAATGTTCAATTAGACTAATGTTGTGTGCCTCAATCTCTACATTAAAAACTAAAGTAATACGTGCTAATTATTAAATATCTCTAGTATTGAAACCACTATACTTACACCAGGAACTCAACTTACACCAACCTAAACTATAATGATGAATTCCAATGAAAAAATAACTACACTGAGGGTAAACAACTTTTTACTGTCGAGCAGTTTTGTCTTCATATACTCTCGATGTCTTTTGAACGAAAAGCCTTATTTTTACACACCCCACTATCCATACTGTATATTACTATATACATAGTATGCGACGCCATGTTTGTTTACCAATTGTTTCATCTGCAACCGCTCACATAGTGAAAAATTTTTGGATTATGATAATTACGTTTTTATGACGTTAATAAAAGTGAACAACCAATATACCGGGTGTTTCCTTTTAAACTGAGACGATCAAATATCTCGAAAAATAGCCACTCTACGGAAAAAATGTCCATAATCAAAATTAAATCATACCGCGGGGAAAATACATTAGTGCCAAAAATAGTCCCCCACCCCCGCTTTGTAGGTGGGGCGGGCGTAACTTTTAGACTAAGATAGGAAGCCATATTTTTTATTGCAGATACGGATTCTACGACTAAAAGTACGTATGATTTGAATGAAATATTTTGTTCGGTTCATGATAGATGGCGTTGTAATCGACGAAATTCAATTGTTTCTATTTCTCCTTCTTAGAACACACGCATTCGATTCTGCAATACGTTTGAAATAAAAAACATCACGTTTTTATTGGAAATACTCGAAATTCGTCATCAAAACAATTTATTCAGTTTTGTAAATCACATTTAACGTTTGTGTTATTTCTTATCTTCATATTTTTCGTAATTGCAAAATAAACGACAAAATGCTTTAGAATGGAGCGTTTAACTCTGCCAGAGAAAATTGAAATGGTTCTGGTTTATGGAGAAGCTGGCAGAAATCTTGAAAATGCTGTTGCTATTTACGCTCAACGTTTTCCGGATAGGATTCGTTCACGTGCTTCATTTGGCCGTACTATCAAACAATTTATTACTGATGGAAATGTTCAACCGAACAAGAGGACCCGTAGAGCAACAGTCACTGGAGAAAATAATGAAATTGCTGTATTGGCAGCAGTGGCTCATAATCATCATATTAGTACACGAGAAATAGTTCGCGATTCCAAATTGCCCCTCACCAGTGTTTGGAGAATTTTAAAACGGCCCAAGTATCATCCATATCATGTATCTTTACACCAAGATCTTCATGGCGTTGATTTTCAAAATCGGGTAACTTTTTGTCAATGGGCACGTGAACAAATACAACAAAACCCCAATTTTTTTTGTTGCGTAATGTTCTCCGACGAATCGTCTTTTACAAACTATGGAACGGTTAATCGACACAACATGTATTATTGGAGTGTTACAAATCCGCACTGGCTTCGTCAAGTTGAACATCAGCGTCCTTGGACTGTCAACGTGTGGTGTGGAATAATTGGCAACAAACTCATAGGCCCCCACATTATTGAAGGCAACTTGAATAGTCAAATGTACCGAAATATTTTGGAAAATGAACTGCTTATTACTTGAAAATTTGAGCTTAGAAGTGAGACGGAACATGTGGTTTCAACATGATGGTTGTCCTGCACACTATTCGTTGATGGCACGTGAAATACAAAGTTTACACACAAAACCCAACAACACGTGAAAACATGATTGAGCGAATCAGAAATGCGTGTGCTGATATTCAACCAGACACACTTCTCAGTTGTGTACAATCATTTGAAATGCGGATTAATAAGTGCATTGAAGTCGCAGGCCATCATTTTAAACACTTATTTTAGATTTACAAAACTGAATAAATTGTTTTGATGACGAATTTCGAGTATTTCCAATGAAAACGTGATGTTTTTTATTTCAAACGTATTGCAGAATCGAATGCGTGTGTTCTAAGAAGGAGAAATTGAAAAAATTGAATTTCGTCGATTAAAACGCCATCTATCATGAACCGAACAAAATATTTCATTCAAATCATACGTACTTTTAGTCGTAGAATCCGTATCTGCAATAAAAAATATGGCTTCCTATCTTAGTTTAAAAGTTACCCTCACCCCACCTACAAAGCGGGGGTGGGGGACTATTTTTTTAAAAATAAAAAAAACAATTATTTGGGCGTGAAAAGTGAAACAAGCATCGTGTGAATAAATTCGTAGTAGATGTTTGTCATAGATATTCAGATATTGAAGTGAGTTTGTTCTATAACTAGGCGACTATCGACATCTTATAATTGTTTTGTTACAGTTTCGACAGAATTTCCGAATCACAAGAAATACAACCGGAATACTAATTGAAAAATTTAAAACTTCTCAATATTTTAAAATAAAAAGCTGTGGGGATCGGAAAAAAGCTTCACCCAGATTCAAACTTTGGCTTTCTTATGCACGTGAACTTTTCCATAAAGCATTCCTAAAAAGCAAAAACATTTTTTAGGAAACATATAGAAAAAACTTCACGGGAGCTAACAGGGTTATATATAACCGAAACGGCCCCAACCTAAAATTGAATGGTTTGTATTCAATGTTTGCATTACCACTTTTAATGTCTTGGCCAGACTTTGGACCATGATTTTTAGTAAGATTAGGGTCCTTTCAAGGCTCATGACTTTTTTGGAATTTTCTCTTCGAGCTAACAGGGTTATATATAACCGAAACCGCCCCAACCTAAAATTGAATGGTTAGTATTCAATGTTTGCATTACCACTTTTAATGCCTTGGCCAGACTTTGGACCATGATTTTTAGTAAGATTAGGGTCCTTTCAAGGCTCGTGAGTTTTTTTGGAATTCTCTCTTGGAGCTAGCAGGGTTATATATGACCAAAACCGCCCCAACCTAAAATTGAATGGTTTGTAGTCAATGTTTGCATTTACTAAACCACTTTTAATGCCTTGGCCAGACTTTGGACCATGATTTTTAGTAAGATTAGGGTCCTTTCAAGGCTCATGACTTTTTTTGGAATTTTCTCTTGGAGCTAACAGGATTATATATGACCAAAACCGCCCCAACCTAAAATTGAATGGTTTGTATTCAATGTTTGCATTTACTAAACCACTTTTAATGCCTTGGCCAGACTTTGGAACATGATTTTTAGTAAGATTAGGGTTATTTTAAGGCTCATGACTTTGTTTGGAATTTTCTCTTGGAGCTAACAGGGTTATATATGACCAAAACTAACCCAACCTAAAATTGAATGGTTTGTATTCAATGTTTGCATTTACTTATCCACTTTTAATGCTTTGGCCAGACTTTCGACCATGATTTTTAGTAAGATTATGGTCCTTTCAAGGCTCATGATTTTTTTTGGAATTTTCTCTTGGAGCTAACAGGGTTATATATGACCAAAACCAACCCAACCTAAAATTGAATGGTTTGTATTCAATGGTTGCATTTACTAAACCTCTTTTAATGCTTTGGCCAGACTTTCGACCACAATTTTTAGTAAGATTAGGGTCCTTTCAAGGCTCATGAGTTTTTTTGGAATTCTCTCTTGGAGCTAACAGGGTTATATATGACCAAAACCGCCACAACCTAAAATTGAATGGTTTGTATTCAATGTTTGCATTTACTAAACCACTTTTAATGCTTTGGCCAGACTTTGGACCATGATTTTTAGTAAGATTAGGATCCTTTCAAGGCTCATGATTTTATTTGGAATTCTCTCTTGGAGCTAACAGGGTTATATATGACCAAATAAATAAAATGTCAATTTTGCTTGCTTTGATCTTTATTCATCACGTTACACAGCATAAATGAAAAGCCATCGAAAACCAAATAACCTTGACTTTTAAGGTGCCTATTAGCAGTAGCTTATATTTTATTTTAGTTTTGATATAGTTTAGTCGATTGAGACACATAGCATAATTTGAGAAGAGCGAAATAGTTGCAAAGTTTGAGACGAAAAACATAAATCGATGGACCAACTTCAAAATTTATTTCCTGAACTCCCAAAATTGTATGTAGGTTCAGTTGTCTGTGAACCACCGTTGAACGCGTTAATATATAGAGTGCATATAAATAAAATCGGCACAAATTGCAACATAAATCGTGCATATTTCGCCTATCGTTAAATACAGTTTTTGATAACCTAAGGCATTTCGAGTTTTTAGTTATTGCATCTCGAATGTTCGAATTTGCTGTAGGGGATAAAAGTAACATGTGTACAAGGTAGGTTGTAACATGTTACAACCTACCCCTCACACATAAATAATTAAACGATGTATTATTCTGTGTATTTACTTTTTAGAATGCTAACATACAAACGGAAAACCGAACGTGGAAAAAACTCGAAAGACAGCTTCGAAAGAGCTGCGATCGTCTTACAAGAAGACAAACATAGAACAATCCGTGGTGTTGCAAATGATTTCGGATTGTGCCATGTCACACTTTTTATAGAAATTTAAAGAAAAGAAAGGATAAGATAGTGGCGCAACCATCGAAGTTGGATACAAATCCAACAGGCAGGTCTTTAATAGAGAGCAAGAAGATATATTAGTAGATTACATTATAAAATGCAGCAATATTTATTACGGACTTACGCCAAAAGATGTCAGAAAGTTGGCATATAATTGTGCAAATAAGTATAGTACTCCTATGCCCAAATCATGGGGTGAAAATAAAGAAGCTGGCGTAGACTGGCTTGGGGCTTTCATGAAGCGAAATCCAAACATCTCGATAAGATTACCAGAAGCCACTAGCTTAAGCCGAGCTACGTCGTTCAACAAGTCGAACGTAGATGATTTTTTCGATAAATTCTCTTCATTAATGATAAAACATAGTTTTATCCCGCATTTGGAACTGCGATGAGACAGGTGTTACCACAGTACAAAAACCAAGGAAAATCTTAGGTAAAACAGGTTCAAAACAGGTGGGATCTGTGACGTCTGCGGAAAGGGATACCCTTGTTACTGCCTGTGCGGCAGTGAGCGGTTCTGGAAACTCAATTCCCTGCAAACTTATATTTCCACGGATTAAATATAAAGACTTCTTTATTCGTGATGGACCTTCAGAGTTTGTAGGAGCTGGAAATGCTTCCGGATGGATGACTAACGTCGAATTTATTAAATTTATGGATCACTTTATTAAACACGTAAAGCCATCCAGTTCTGATCCAGTACTTTTATTGCTCGACAACCATATTTCTCATTTGGATATCGGTGTAATCGACAAAGCAAAAGATAATTGAGTGGTGACTATGACAATATATGATATTCCGTCCATAGTTAAAATTGCTCTTCCTATGGCACTGAACCCAGTAAATGTCATCAACGGGTTTAAAAAAACTGGTATTGTTCCATTCAACAGAGAAGTGTTCCAAGATTGCGATTTTCTCTCTTCATTCGTCACCGATAGACCATTACATGCTACTGAAAACAGCCATAAGCCTAATAGATAGATAGTCAGCCTGAGGTTTCATTCGCCACCGATTCATTTCTAACTGTAAATGAAGAGGTTGCTAATTACCAAAATGTCGAGCAGACGTTACAAATTTCTCACGAAATGCGTTCATTTAAACAGATTGCTAAAACGGCCACCTCATTACTACCGGGCCGATCTAATTTAACGGCGAGTATTTATTTTTCTCCAGAAATAATAAGACCTTTCCCGAAAGCCCCGCCAAGGATAAAAAATATACTCGAAGGACCCCGAAATCGGGGTTGAAAGTAACTTCTGCCAAATTTTGTTAATCCACAATTTCGCCCAGTTCCTAATGGAATATTGTCTATATTTATATAACATTTTGTAGCTTAGATATCACTTATTTCAGTTAATTATTTGTCATTGCATTATTTTCAACAGACAAAACGTTAGAATTTGTATTCTCAAAAATGTTACAACCAACCCCTATCTCCCTACTTTCATTAATTTACAAATTTTGTGAGTAATTTCCTAAATTTTTTCTATTTTGTAAAATCAATGAATTTTGAAATTTCAACTTTTTGAAACTGAATTGTTTTGTTTTAAAATTTCGAATTTCGAATATTTTTGAATTTGAAATTTTTTGAGCAGGCACAAATTTTGCACTAATATTATTGATTAGTTTTACGCTTTCTCAAAATTATATAATCTGAGCAACAATGGCGGATTGTAATTTTGTTCACAATTTAATTTTTTGTGTTATTTTTTACAATTTCAAGTTCTATCGGGCTTAAAAAAAACACCCTTTATAATAAGAGCATATAAATGAGGCAACCTACGTCTAGTGATCGGTTTTATGCTCAATTTAAAACTTGAGATTTTAACGCAACTGGAATAGTTAACATTTCAAAAATTATATAGTGTGATGGTTTGTTTTATACGATCAGACCAAAAGGTCCAGTGTGCCAATGTTTAAAAAAAAAACAGTAAAGATAGAAGAGACTGATGATTTAAACATTATCTGAGCCCAGTAATTATTTGTATTAAAATTTCAAAGAGACCTATACTTCTAGTTCACAAAAATGAACTAGATCTGGCAGTCTGAATACTTAAACATTTTTATCAGCTTGACAAAGTATATATGGACAAAGTAAACCAAAATACATTTCTAAACGTAATTTAGTTCTTAACTAAACAGACGTCGTTTCGATAAATACTCGTACACAAAAAAAATTGATATGGATCCAATTATGTATATACTCATGAATTTCAATCCCAAAGTCATTAATTCTCCTCGACCAAATGCTTGCCCACACAAATTCGGGGATTAATGTGTTAAAATTAAAACTATATACAAACTAGAAAATAGTAACGACAGAAAGAATTAATAAAATACAACAAAAAAAAAACAAATCTCCAAACCAAACCAACCGACCAAAAGGAAGAAGATTATTTGTTTTGTGTTGTCTTGTTACATAAAATAAAAAATAAAAAACTTAAATATTGTTAAGAAATGAAAATTATAGTTTCTTTCATGAAATCAGACATTAAGATTTTTAGTTTTGTATATAACCATGTATTTACAGCAACAACAAAAAAGGTGCACAAGTTGAATGAATTAAATGTTATTGACTTATATATTTTATTTTCCAAATCATTTGATCTTATACTTACATACATACATACATACATACAAAATTTTATTTGTACGATAACAACAAAACTAAATCTAAAACTATTTTTTTTTTATTCATTATTCCGTGTATGCACAGTGGAAAATTTGTTACGAAAACATTTTCATTTCTTCGATTTTTGGATTAATGCCAAATTATGTTAGCCATAAAATGATATGTGTAGTGTTGCAATTTACAACAGGTAACGACGATTACGAACATACGAAACAACCAAATATCAAAACTGTATGCGATTATAATCTGCACAAAATATTTAACAAAAGATTTCACATGAATTTAAAATTATTGTAAGAGTTACGTGAATAAATAATTCATTATTTTAAAAATATAATTTAATTTAAATTTATTTGTTTGCGTTTTTTTTTTGTTTAGCCGATTAAATTAGCAAAATTAACCTTTAACTGAATTTGTAAAGAGATTTTAGAAACTGCAAAATTGCTAATCGGTTTGTGTAGATACAAAGAAACATTTCTAATTTTTATAACATTTTCATTTCGATTTACAGGCTTGCGCGCAGAAACTATTAATAACTTTAAATAATAAATTTAATCACGTACACGCGATTTATTAACGTAATTTAATCGGATAACCGATCGCATTACAATGTATGTATGGGAAAATGTTTGCGGTAATTTGTTACCTACTGAAATACAAGTTTATTCGAATATATTGAATCGTTTTGAAGCAACCAACGAAATTGGACCTTGGGCTCCGCCTTCAAACATTTTATAATGTTGAATTTTGAAGTGATACAGATATGATAACAGAAGTCACGTCAATTTATAAAATTGAACCTTGAGGCAACAACCTTCATAACAACATAGGCAACAAACTTGGACCCTAGTTGGCCAGTATTGAAGCTGGAAATGTTGATGGTCATTAATAAGAGCGACCAGAATTTTGAGTTGGTTCAATAATGAATCAATCTGAAGTTAGGTTCACTATAACGAACCGTTTCACCTTTCGACAGCTAGGAATAGACCCACATCTCAGTCCGAGTTCAAGAAGAGCGAACTTCTTAATGTCGTTCCTACCACCATTGAAGGGTAGATGAATTGCTGGTTCGGGACCAACAAACTTTAGCATTCGCTAAAAGGTCAGCCATATGATCCATTCTGGTATTGGAAGAATATTAATGTAGATCTTACAATCTTTGACCAGTTTGTGCACAAAACAATAAATTATTAAGAGTATTAAGCACGGCTTTGTTATCCGTGCAGAGAATAATATTCTTCCCTAAATCACTAAACTTTAACGCCCCAATCGCACTATGAGAAAGTGCAATTCAGCTTGAGAACCCGTACAGTGTTTACCCAGACTATCCGGGAATCTGAGCCCATACTTGCGCTAGTAGAATTCAACCCTGCATTGACTTCCGAACGAGAACCACAATTCTCTCGACGGGAAAACGACGGATGGTGAAGTTAAATTTAGGCAATAGCCTATCATTCACCATTTCAACCTCCGGAATATATGACTTATACTTATAAGGAATACATCCATGCCCCGTACCTGTTCCGAAGTCATTCCATGTCCCAATGTTGACCTATTTTAATATTAACTTTAAAAGACCTTAACCATACCGTAACAGGAAACTACAAATTGGGATTCATTCTCCTCTGAGCTCGTTTCACTACTAGATTTGCCTAATCAGATCAGATCTATCTCAGATCTTGATTTGCAAGCAACTGCATTAAAGAGAGCAATCTCAATAGCTTTTGAAAACTCATGCCCTCTTATTACCAACCAGAAAAACCGTAACAAACCTTTCTGGTGTTCTGAATTAAAAAGTTAAGGCGCGTAAAATTATAAATACGGCAAAAGTCGATTTTTGGTAGCTCAAAATGGAAAAACTTATAGACTCGATAATCTTTGTCTATATCTTCCGTCAAACTCACCTCTTGCAGGCGAGAAGTGGGTGAGCTACTGTTGTCTGTCCACTTTCCTGCGGGTATGTGACATGCTTGATTCAGTTGTGGTTGCTTCCTGGGCTTCTGACATTTTAGTCGGCTTTCCGGATTGGAATTTAGCCCGTTAGCTGAGGAGTACTATACTTCTCTGCTGAATTTCATCATGATTTTCTACCCATCAGTACTCACTGAGTCACCTGCTCAATCTGTTTCAGCCGTGCGTTTCTTTCAGCAGTGGCTTAGTTTTCATACTTAAAACTGGAAAGTCGAATTATACTGACCCGAAAGCTGTTAGGCCACAGTCTGGCCTCCTTTCTTAAAGCTTTAAACAGGATCATCGGCAGAAATATTAGCGGTAATATTTAACTATCTCCCCATTCAGTGACATGAAACATGCTTACAGAGCTTACATGAAACATGCTTACAAGTCCTACGATATTGCTCTACATGAACTCGTAACAAGTATTGAAAGATCACTTAATTACAAAGAATTTCTAGTAGGTACCTTGCGTACCATCTAGTGCGTGTATCAATTTTAATATTAATCAAAACATTGTTAAATTTATCGATTCTACGCTCAAGTCTCGCATAATTGAGACTGATGCGGCTCATCAGTATCCGCATCCAAGTGTCTAAAGGCTTGCCCGCAAGGATAAGTACTCTTACTCTTGTTCTAGCTCATGGTTATCGATGAATTATTTGTTAAATTGCGGCAATCTGGGTTTATCGTGAGAACGCGGATGATCTCGTTTTGAAAATTTCGGGTTTATACCTGATCGTCTTATCTGATAGTGCGAATCTGTCTGTCCCCACTTTATTTGATACAGCAATCACAAGGAACGAGCACGTCAAGCACCTAGATGTCATTCTAGACGGCAATATAGAAAGGCCTTTGGCCATTCCTAGGGTCTGACTGCCAAAATGATGTTGTTCATCCCCAAATCACTGATTTTACCTTTACTATCCTATGCATCACTGGCTTGGTGGCCCGTTGTGAAATTAATGTCTTCTGTAGCAAGGAAGGATGAACTGCAGATCACAGTCTGTAGTGCTATAACTGGGGCTTGTCTTCTTGCTATGTAGTCTATTTTATGATGGTCCGAATTGCAGCCTTTCTATATCCTGGCACAGCATGGTCTACTGTGCTTCAACTGCCGGTTCTTGCATAAAAACGAATACGTAATTGAGCCTTGCGCAACTGATGTAAAATAAAAATTATCATCATAAAATGTTTTCTGGGATAAATCTGTGTCTATATGCGGTTGTTGGTTATGGCATCATTTAGGCAGTTGCAACGGTACGATTTCCAATACAGCCTTAATTCATTAAGTAACGAACCTACGTTAGTGCAGTAAAGTAGTTCTTTCTAACTAGCCACAAAGGAGATACGTTTAATGCCAGCTGTATTAGAAAATCTCTTTTTATTATTTTTATACCGATCCCAGGATTCTCTTCAAAATAACAAATATTCAAAATATAACGAAATGGGGGGCAAATATAACCCAAGCTGTATTAAACAAGGTCAAGGCCACTAAAAAGAGCGGGGAATGTTTAAAAGAATGTGTCTCGAATGTGGAGTATGTGCACCGGAGTGTCATCAATGTCCAAGCTACTGGTATGCATCGTTTTAACTCTATTGTGCGATTTTCCGAAGATTTACTGCTAACTTCAACTAAGTAAGCACATAACACAGTGATACCCCTTTTGAGTTGGGAGGCGCCTTGTTTGAATCACAATTATAGAGGCAGGATTCAAAAGGAATTCTTCATTCGAATTTGTGCCTTAATTTCGATCAGGATGAAGATCATTTATGAAGAATTTAATTAAAAGTTCAACTGCGCATCCAGTAAATAATCATTTTCTGGGTTTCCAATACGCCATACGGTCATTACCTCACATTGATAAAACTCTGGATTTCGAGACTCCCGATTTACAGAAAATTTGAACTTAATCCACAAAATTTTACTCATTTACTAGGTTTTCTAGGAGGTTGCTCCTATTTTAAAAATGTCGCCCGGTCCGGACTTCTCAATTAAAATAAATGCACACACAATAATTTATTTTATTTGATATAATAACTTTTATTATATTTAATTATTTATTTATTTAATTTATTTATTTATTTAATTATTATTATTATTTATTTATTTAATTTTAATATATTTATTTTCACCAGACAGAATATATTTAAACGCGTTGCACTTGCACCCAAAAACGAGTTAGAAAAAATGGAGATCGCTGACTTGTTGTCAGTCGCGTGTTGCCTTTTTGCTTGTTTGTTTTATTGTGTGTCGTGTGACGTCGCCTTCGTGTCCAAAATACATGTCGTATTTTGGAGCGGGAACACATGCGCCGACGACGGTCAATACTGCACTTATGTGTTAGTATTGCATCACCGAACATTGTTGTTCGTGGTGATGTTGTTAGATGGCGACACGCTTTACTATAAATGTTTTATAGTAGTGGTTCGGCTATTGGATATGTGATGGGGTTAGTGAACGCTTAATTCAAATAAGTTGATTTATATTTGAATTTCACTAATTGTTTTGTTTGTGGCAGAATCGAATATCGGTGAGTCGAATATTCGAGCTGCTACAGTACCCCCTCTCCAGATGAGAAACCATAGGTTTTGAGACGTTATACGTTGAACCGGACGGTTTTATATCGTTTGCTGGCTGATATCTGATCAGCCGTGTTGAGAATACCGTACGCCGGTTTCAATCTGTCTATGGAGATTGAGTGGTGTTTGTCTTTGATTGAGACAATGAATTGCTTGCGTAAGCGGCGTATAACTTTGTATGGCCCATCGTATGGAGATTGTAATCCAGTTCGAACCTTATCAACCCGGACAAAGACGTAATCGCAATTGTTGAGCGATTTGGGAACGAATATGTTGCTTTCATTCGTTGGTCTTGTTGTCGTGGGGATAAGATTTTGCATGGTGGTGCGGAGTTTGTCGATGACTGTGTCGGTTGTGGATGGAGACGGTAGAGGATGTTCGACGAAGAACTCACCGGGTAGCTTGATGGTTTGTCCGTAAACCATTTCAGCTGGTGAGCACTTCAAATCTTCTTTAACCGTTGCTCGAATACCAAGTAGAACGATTGGTACTTCGGAGCTCCAGTGAATGGTGTTGCCTCGGGCCTTGAGAGCAGCTTTGAGCTGGCGGTGGAAGCGTTCGACCATGCCATTGGCTTGTGGGTGGTAAGCCGTTGTACGTATACGATGCGAGCCGAGGAGTTTCGTTAACTCCGAGAAAAGCTTCGACTCGAATTGGGTTCCTTGATCAGTGGTGATGTCAAGTGGAACGCCAAATCGTGATACGTAGTTGTGTACGAATGTGGTGGCAATGGTTGCTGCAGACATGTCGCTCATGCAGTACGCTTCTGGCCATCGAGTGAAACGATCGACACAGGTGAGTAGGTATGAGTATCCATTGGATGGAGGAAGTGGTCCGACGACATCCAAATGAATATGCTCAAATCGGCCAGGTGGAATTGCGAATTGTCCAGAGGCGATTTTGTGTGTCGCTGGACTTTCGATTTTTGGCAAGATAAGCATGCTTGTGCCCAATGGGTCACGTCTTTGTTGATGCTTGGCCAAAAGTATCGAGCAGTAATCAATTTACGAGTTGCGCGGACACCAGGATGTGAGATACCGTGTAGTGTGTCGAAGATGGTTCGACGTAGTTGCTCTGCGATGTATGGGCGATTTGCACCCGTAGATGTTTCGCAGTAGATTTTGAGGCCAGGTAGTTTGAAAAGCTCCAGTTTCAGTGATGAACTGGCGTGACAAGCGGAACCAGAAAGTAAATTCTGAAGTTCCAAGTCTGCTTTTTGCGCTTGTGCGATCTTGTTGCAGTCGATGTGGGTCTCGACTGTGGCCGTTTCGTTTGTTGTTGTGCGCGAAAGTGTATCCGCGACAACGTTTTCGGTACCTTGAACATGCTGGATGTCCGTGGTAAATTGACTAATGTAATCCAAGTGGCGTGCTTGCCTTGGATTGCGTTCAGTTTTAGACTGAATTGCTCGAGTGAGAGGCTTGTGGTCGGTGTAAATTGTGAAGTCCCGACCCTCGACAAAATATCTGAAGTGTTTTATTGCTAGATATATTGCGAGTAATTCCCGATCGAATGCAGAGTATTTCTTTTCGGCATCCGAGAGCTTCTTTGAGAAGAATCCCAGGGGCTCCCAACACTTGTCGTTGTACTGTTGCATGACTGCTCCGACAGCAGTGTTTGATGCATCAGTAGTTATGCTGAGCTTTGAGTCACTCAGTGGATGTGACAAGAGTGTTGTGCGTGTCAATTCAGCCTTTAGTGACGTGAATGCGTGTTGACATTCATCAGGCCAAGAGAAGTTCTTGGCGGTTTTGGGCTTACGTAGTAGTACTGCCAGGTGGCTGTGAATTGGGTTGAGTATTTTAGTGAGCTTTGGTATGAATCGGTGGAAGTAGTTGACCATGCCGATGAATCGCTGAATACTCTTGATTGAGGTTGGAGCTGGGAATTCTTTAATGGCATTAATTCGGTCTTGTGACGGAAGGATGCCATTAGCGGTGATCTTGTGGCTGAGGAAATCAAGAGTGGATGCGCCGAAGACACATTTTGAGCTCTTGATGTGAACATCAAACTCGACAAGTCGTTGGAAAAGTGTTTCCAGATGGAGTTTGTGTTGTTCCTCAGTTTGAGATGCCACAAGAATGTCGTCTATGTAGACGAAAACGAAGTCGAGATCTCAAACGACTTCGTTCATGAAGCGCTGAAACGTTTGCGCGGCATTGCGTAATCCAAATGGCATTCGGGTGTATTCGAAGAGGCCAAATGGTGTGGTGATTGCCGTTTTGAAAACGTCTTCAGGTGCCACGGGAATGTGGTGATAACCTCTGATGAGATCAAGTTTGGAGAAAACTTTGCAGCCATGCAAGTGCATGGTGAAATTTTGAATGTGGGGTATCGGGTAGCGATCCGGTATCGTAACCGTGTTTAAACGCCGATAGTCCCCACATGGCCTCCAGTCTTGATCTTTCTTCTTGACCATGTGAAGTGGACAAGAAACGGAAGATGTCGATGTTCGACAAATTCCTAATTCCACCATGTGTTGAAATTCTGCTTGTGCAGCTTTGTGACGCACCGAATCTAGTCTGCGTGGTCTCGACACGGGAAGATGGCCTTCTGTGACGATGTGATGAACCACGTTGTGTCGGACTGGCATTTTGTAGTTCGGCTCTGCTGTAAGTAGTGGGTACTTTTTGAGCAGAGTGCCGTAGCCGTTGTCGATGTTAAAATGGATCGGTGTTGGTGTGTTACCACAAACCATTGTGCCGTTTATTGACAGCTTTGTAGCTGGATCAATCAGCCGTTTGTTTTTGACATCGACAAGAAGTCCGAATTTGCTTATAAAATCGGCACCAATGATCGGACGGTTCACTGCAGCTAGTATGGAAGCGTGCGTGAAGGTTCGTTTGAGTCCGATATCCACGTTAAGCAATTTTGTGCCGTACGTGTGGATGATTGAACCATTGGCAGCCGATAAGACTAGATTTGAATTTCGATTTGTTAATGAATATTTCAATTTAAAATTCATTGCTGGAATAACCGAAAGGTCAGCGCCAGTGTCGACTAGGTATGTTAGTTTGTTCGTTCGGTCGTATTTGTGTCGTGGAGGATTCGGGCTGTGCCACCAGCGCTATGCGAATCAACTCCGGCATCTTTCGAATCTGAAGTGATTTGATGATGTTTTCGTTAAATTGTTGTTAGCCAGTGTTTGTGTATGTGTGACGAGAAAACCCCCGAATATGGAGTTCCTTTCGTCCTACCTTATATTGGTGGGGCCCGTTGAAATTTGAATGCACCAAAAAAAATTTAAAAAAAAAGAAATGCAAGAAAAATGTTTGCGACGGAGTGTGTGTTGTCACCGATGTGGTTGCGGTTTTGAGAAAAACCTTTTATTATTCTTTTTTTATATTAACCCACAACGGTGATGGCGGGAGGGCGTGCTGCGAGAAACGACCGGTAGTGTGAATGTGGATTGGTAACGATTGTGGTGGTGAAAAATATATATAAATAAAAATTGTACAAAAAAATGAAAATGATTTTACGTTACATGTAAAAATAAAAAATGATTCTACGTTAATTTGTATGAATACAAATTGAGTTTACGTTAATTAAAAAAAAATTAATAATTTGAAATTTAAATTTTCAAGAAAAAAAATGTATATAAAAAAAACTTGGTACTGGTTTATTTTTTTTGTTGTTGTATTGCCGCTGTTGTTGCTGTTTCTCCTGCTGCTGCTGCTGCTGTTGCTTCGTTGCGGTGTGGGTAGGTCGCTACACCGTTATTAGTGGTCCCACGGTGTCCCGCGCTGCGTGGGTGGGTTGTTCCCTTCGCCACGTGTTTATTTTTTTTTTAATTAAATCCCTCGTTGGTGAGTGGGTCCGCCCTACACACGTATTTTGCTGTCTGGTTGTTAAATTTTTATTTTTTTTATTTTTATTTTTTTTGTTGAGGTTGGTGGCAAGTGTGATATTTGTAATACTGTTTGTTTGATATATTATATTTTACGGTAAAAACCGTCGTCGAGGTCACCACTTTAGGAGGTTGCTCCTATTTTAAAAATGTCGCCCGGTCCGGACTTCTCAATTAAAATAAATGCACACACAATAATTTATTTTATTTGATATAATAACTTTTATTATATTTAATTATTTATTTATTTATTTAATTATTATTATTATTTATTTATTTAATTTTAATATATTTATTTTCACCACACAGAATATATTTAAACGCGTTGCACTTGCACCCAAAAACGAGTTAGAAAAAATGGAGATCGCTGACTTGTTGTCAGTCGCGTGTTGCCTTTTTGCTTGTTTGTTTTATTGTGTGACGTCGCCTTCGTGTCCAAAATACATGTCGTATTTTGGAACGGGAACACATGCGCCGGCGACGGTCAATACTGCACTTATGTGTTAGTATTGCATCACCGAACATTGTTGTTCGTGGTGATGTTGTTAGATGGCGACACGCTTTACTATAAATGTTTTATAGTAGTGGTTCGGCTATTGGATATGTGATGGGGTTAGTGAACGCTTAATTCTAATAAGTTGATTTATATTTGAATTTCACTAATTGTTTTGTTTGTGGCAGAATTGAATACCGGTTAGTCGAATATTCGAGCTGCTACAGTTTCCAATATGATCATCGGTTCAAAATAACAATTGTTTGAATTGAACCTATTTATTGAAAATATTTCTGGTCACATTTGTTTAGGGTAGCTAAAGGCTATGTCTAACTAATAAATATAAAAGTAATCCATAATCTGAACAGGGATGTTACCTTATATGTTTTAAAAATTTGTGCTGCTGAACAAAGCGTCGTACCAAAATAGGCACCTGTGATTTGGATATGATGGAGATCACATCATACTAAAAAATAGATATTGAAACTAACCTAACTATTCAAAAAGATAAAACCTCTGTAATATGTATCCTAAATGTGTCGCAAAGTATTAAAAATATTGGGTTTGGGTGTACGATCATTGATTTCCCAAAATCTCTTTCCTTCTATAGATTTAGGAAACTTGTATGGATTTTAGTGAAATATAGCTACCCAAAAATGCATGAGTCTATTTGGGAACGATTTTGCTTAATTTCCTTTCAAATTAGGTAAAATATTACAAAGCCCTACTCTTTTAGCTCATAATTCTGAAATTATTTGCTCTGCTTTAAACATTTCATGGAACTATTAACTAAGCGGCCGGAGTACCGAGCAAATAGCGCAGTGGATAAAGCTGCGACGTTTGGATCGGGAGGTACCGGGTTCGAATCCCAACAGAGGCGGGATGCAAAAGGGATTTTTCATCTCCCGATTACGATCGGTGATTAAATTGAAAACATCTATGACCCTCTGTTGGAATGTAGAACTCATGGGCCGACCCATCTTTCATGTCACTGTACAGGGTGACATGGAGCTATGCAATGCGCAGGTGGTATACTGTACTTGTGTGAATAGGATGAATGAATGAATTGAATGAATGTTGTGTGAATGTAAGGTAAGGCTATGGACTGTAAAAGTGTCTATGCCAAGTCCTTTTAAAAAAAAAAAAAAAAAAAAAAGCGGCCGGAGTGCGAAAATGCTGGTTCAACACTTTTCAAGCAATTTCATAATAAACTGAGGAGAATTATTTTCTACATTGACGTGTTGACAACCCGTAGACTACATCAATAACGTAGACAACGTCGATAATGTAGACAATTCCTAGAGTGATTTTGTCAATTAGTTTATCAAATTTCTTTAGGAGCAATGCCTTTCTAGCGACAGTTTTATAGAATTTCCGTGAATACATTTAAATCTCTTTTCAAAAAGAGTGGAATTGAAACAAATTCATAAATCTACTTCAGCGTCATGTTTATCCATTACAAAATAATAAATTGGCCCAAAACAACGAAATACAGCGCTATATAAAATGGGACCCTCTTTGTAATTCCACCGTTGCTAGAAAAAACAGGTCACAAAAATCAGAAACATGGCACAACTAATAAAAATCTTTCCAAAAAGTTATAACTTTCATTAAAAATAATCCGGGAGACTTTTACTATGACCGTGCCATAAAATTTAACACAACCCGCTTATTGGTAAAAAGAATTCGAGTTCAGAAAGGTTATAAGAGCTATACCGAGTTATTAAAACGCCAAATCATTCAGATAACCAACGCTTGTTCGCTAAAAAATGTGCCAGACTGATGTTCAAATTTTCATAAAATTTATAGTGGATTGATGGATAACGTAACGTACCAAAAACCGAGGAATTACTCCAGCATAGTATAATCACTTCAAGTTAGATATATTTGCAAAAAATGCCATAGGTTTTTGTCACATTTTTCATGATAACGTAATTACCGCTTACTCTTCAACACGATTGAGCACTAAAGTTCTACCTAGTTCACACGGCCCTAAAGTTGTACGAGCTTAATCAAATCAATACTCAAAGAAGCTGAGTACACAGGGTTTCGACCAATCGAAAATTATTGGGCTATAGTGAAAAGAGTGCTGAAGAAGATTAGTTGATTCGTTAATAGAACCGTTTTGGAGCCAAAGTCCCACTAGAAGTTGTACCAGAAACAGGGAACATCGAACAATATGCGCGTGATTTTATCCGTAATAACGTAAACTTTATTATCATTCGATGTACCTTGCTCAAAGTCCAATTTTTGATGACGCGTTTGAGCTTATCCTGTGGTATCTGGCGAATGACATTATTTTTTAATTTCTTCCTATATATATTGGTCTTAACTGAACTGCTCTTATACAAAATACACCCTCGAACTGGTGCATTCGATTTCAAATCGCTAAAATATCATAGGTTATGTTGACATTATTTTAATTAACATAATTAGTTCAACAACTCAAGAATGAGCGTAGTTCGCCTAATTTCGTTAAGGGAATTACTGGATTGCACCATACTTTCAAGCCTGCGTCAACTGTCATTCGGGACTGGAAGGGAAACCTCTGTGCCAACAACGGCGCAGTAACCGACGTAGTATTCGACGCATGGAATGGACACCTTACAGGCTGTAGTTGAGTCACGAGTCTCCATCCTATGAAAAATTCACTAGGGCCATGCAGAGACTAAAACGAAACCCCTCACCTGGAGTGGACTGCATTAATTTGGAGCTCTTGATATTCGAAGGGGATACTTTGTGGAACCGTCTTCTCGACCTTATTCGATTAGTATGGCGAACCAAAGTAATGTGCCCAACTTTCAAGAATGGAGACCGCTTGAAGTGTGAGAATTATCGCGGAATAGTTCTTCTTTGCACAGTATACAAGTTACTGTCCTACATTAAATTTCGTAGAATCACCCCTCGGGCGGAGAGCCTGGTTGGTGACTATCAAGTTTCGTCCGAAGTCACTGAACAGGTCTTTTCACTGCGGATGATTCTATCTGAATATTATGAGAGTTCCATCTCCGTACATCAGGTGTTCCTGGATTTGCAGCAGGCCTATCGATTATAATTTCTAAATAATAATAAACTAAATAAGAATAAAAGAAAATCATTGTCCTCCCTTAAAATAGTGACTCCAAGACCAAAAACTACCCCCTCACCCCAGGAATAAATTAATCGGGAAGCTGATATTGCCATTTCGAATAAAATTGTTAAGGAGCTAATTGCACCCCTACCCAGAGATTTGGACTGAGGTAGTACACTAGGTAGATCACTATATTCTTAATCCACCAAGGTTAAAAACTACCCCCTACCCCCAGGAATAAAGTAATCGGGAAGCTGATATTGCTATTTCGAATAAAATTGTTAAGGAGCTATTTGCATCCCTACCCAGAGATTTGGACTCAGGTTTCGACAATACACTAGGTAGATGGCTATATTCCTAATCCACCAAGGCTCAAAACTACCCCTACCCCCAGGAATAAATTAATCGTGAAGCTGATATTGCTATTTCGAATAAAATTGTTAAGGATCTCAGGTTTCGAATATACTCTAGGTAGATGACTATATTCGTAATTCATCGAGGCTAAAAACTACCCCCTACCCCCATGAATAAATTAATCGGGAAGCTTATATTGCTTTTTCGAATAAAACTGTTAAGGAGCTATTTGCACCCCTACCCAGAGATTTGGACTCAGGTTTCGACAACACACTAGGTAGATGGCTATATTCCTAATCCACCAAGGTTAAAAACTGTCCCCTAGGGAAGCTGATATTGCTATTTCGAATTAAATTGTTAAGAAGCTATTTGCACTCCTACCCAGAGGTTTGGACTCAAGTTTCGATAGTACACTAGGTAGATGAATATATTCCTAATCCACCAAGGTCTAAAACTACCACCTACCCCAAGGAATAAATTAATCGGGAAGGAGCTATTTGCACCCCTACCCAGAGATTTGGACTCTGGTTTCGATAGTACACTAGGTAGATAACTATATTTCTAATCCACCAACGCCAAAAACTACCCCCTACCCCCAGGTATAAATTAATCGGGAAGCTGATATTGCCATTTCGAATAAAATTGTTAAGGAGCTATTTGCACCCTTACTGAGGTATTTGGACTCAAGTTTCGAATATAGACTAGGTAGATGACTATATTCCTAATTCATCGAGGCCAAAAACTACACCTTACCCCCAAGAATAAATTAATCGGGAAGCTGATATTGCTATTTCGAATAAAATTGTTAAGGAGCTATTTGCACCCTTACATATATATTTGTACTCAGGTTTCGATAGTTCACTTGGTAGATCACTATATTCCTAATCCACCAAGGTCAAAGACTACCCCCTACCCCCAGGAATAAATTAATCGGGAAGCTATTTCGAATAAAACTATTAAGGAGCTATTTGCACCCCTACCCAGAGATTTGGACTCAGGTTTTGATAGTACACTAGGTAGATGACTATATGCTTAATCCACCAAGGCCAAAAACTACCCCCTACCTTCAGGAATAAATGATTCTGGAAGCTTATTTGGCGGTATTGTATGACATTTTTATCACCTCTTGCCAGATATTTGTTTTCTATTTATTATAGTTACTAAGTTATCTGGTTTTATTCTCTGCTTGTTGAACTTAAATACCTTCCCCTATCCCTAGTATTAATTTTTATCCGATTGATTTTGTCAGAGTTCGTATAAATATTATATTTTTAGTACTAAATATATAAATAGGAATAATCATGTTTTCCAATTGGAATTCAATTTAACAGTGTGAAACTAACACTTATATAAAATCTGTGAATTTGTGGAAATCTTCACACCCATCTTCTGTGTATATCCATTGTATTCGATTTAAGAAACAATTTCGTTTATAAGTTTTAATCCAATTTTTTCATTTCTATAAACGAGTACATATAGTTCTTCTATCATATTATTACGATAATTTTTAAAATGTTAAATTTAATTTTTATTTTATAAAAGTATGTATGTATGTATATATGTATATAAAATAAAAACTATAATAGTAATCATATATGAAGATGAAATAAAAAAGTTGTGTTGTGTATATAAATGTATTCAAACCGCCCACATTCCCCATTGCGTGTTATAATGATGAAATCATTTCACGCTATTATACACTTTAGGTATACTATTTTGTATTACGATACAAACATATAATAGTTTTTCATATGAAAAACTAAAAACTTGGAATTAATATAAAAAATAAAAAAAAAATCTAAAACTCTGATAACACACCAGGAATTATAAAATTACACCACTAAAAAAACATGAAAACATCTAATTGGTTTCTATTAAAATAAATAAAATTTATTTTATTTTTAGTTCTGTATACACACACACACACATTTATTATAAAACGTTTTTGATAAACATTTTAAATTTCGGAATTAATTTTTTTCATTTTAATAAGATTTATCGCGCGAGATCTTCTTTTATCTAATGGCTTTTGTATTACTTATACTTATATGTACGAGTATGTGTATGCACTTTCAAAATTAGAGTATTTATACGGTTTTGTACAATGATATATATTTAAGGTATATACCCGATTAATTAAATAAAAACATGCAATGTTAGAGTCTTTAGATGATAAAGCATCAGTTGCGGCTTAATTCACGGAATGGGTTCGGAGGAATTTCCAATATTCAAACTTTAACTATTGAAATCTCGAAAAATATTTGGTTCAACATATTTTGGTAAATTCTCGTCAATAACTTTTTTTTGAAATCCCCAAAGCAAGTTTTTTTTTAAAAGTGTTCCTAAATTTTCTCGTTTATAAATTTGTAAATTTTTCAACGATTTAAAATTCCCACGCTTTCTGAATTAAAAATGTATTAAAAATGTTTAATTTTTCGAATGTTAAAATTCGATGTAATTTACAAAAATTTACGATTGTGAAATCAAATCAACAAATCCAAATTCGATATACTTCAAATTGAAATATCAAATTAAGAATTATAAAAATTTGTTTTCAAAATTGTGAAACTCAAATGTAAAATAATAAAATTTAATTTAAAAACTGGAAACTCCATGGACTGTTTGATGATTCAATCACTCCGTTACCATTCGATTCAGCTCCTCTCGTTTTGCTAATGGTAATCTTCTCGGTGCTTCCGTATTTGTTTCTCTCCTTGCATATCGGTGTTTCTTATCGGATTCATCTGTTCGCATTTCATGATTGTTTACACCTCTTCACATTTACCGATAACAGAGCCTTTCTTAATTGTTTACGTCTTATCCGAGAGATTTAGGATTCAAATCGGTACCCTATATTCGTTATCTGATTTTATTAATGTCCTCTCTTTCATGAATCCTTTGGTTTCGCTTTCTTCTTCACTAACTTTTACAATCCACAACCTCCCTCTAATCTCCCCCACACAATTGTTTCCCAGTTCGGTGGCAGCTTTTCCCGAAGATCTGTATTATTAACCGCCTAGTTGTTATTTCTACATCGTCTATTCGCAGTGGTAACTCAAAATTATCACAGTCCAATAATCCTCGTCCAATATCCACCACGAAGCCATTCGACTTCATGAAGTCCATCCCCAAGATGATTTCATCCACTATTTTTGCGACCAGTACTTCGTACTCACAATTTTCCTGCCAGTTATGTCTGCGCTGTCTCCTGTGGCTGTGCGTAATTTCAACCCATTAGCTAGTACTTTACCCTTGACTATAGATCCTCACGGACAAACGTAAAGAACCGGTGCTGTATCCAAAGTAATAACACAGCTCTTTTCGTCATTACTTCCTTTAATTATTAAGCTGTTACTTGGCCATCCTGCTTGGCCCATGTTCGCTCGCTACTTGATGCTCGTTGCATAGGCGATCGTGATCTTATACATCTCAATTTACTTTCTATAAAGTCTCTCGACATATGACCCATTTAATAACACGCCCAACATTTTATTTTGCTAACACCTTCTTTAAATCTTGGTACCGACCGCTCGTCATTCGTATTGACATCCATTTCTACTCGTCGCACTTTAAGTGACGGTTTTATGACGGCCTGTGCAGTCTCGTTTATTAACGCCATGGTCTTGGCAGACGTCGCTTTGGCTAACCAAATTCTATCCATTTAATCGGGAGACGTATTTGTATGTGCCAAATGCACTAGCCGCTCGACCGCAGTTGAATACTCCTGTAGAGTCTCTCCGAGCTGTTGCTATCGGCTATTCAGCTTTATACGATACATTTCCTGTTTATGGTCGCTTCCGTAGTTTCGATCCAGCGCCTTCATTATTTCGTTGTAATTAATATGGTCATGTTGTGGAATAGTCTGCAGTGTTTCAGCCGCTTCTCCTTTTAGAGCCATACTGTTAACGCTGTTCCATGATTTGCATCATTCCAACCATTTTGACTGACCGTTGTATCAAATTGAAACTTGAAAACTGCGAACGATGATGTGCCATCAAATATCGGTGGCTTAAATTACATCGAGCGTTCTGGCTGGCCTACTGGCCACGCTGTTCCGTTAAATTCGACATCTAGAACGCATTTATTCATTCCCATCGAGAACTTTCTGCCCAACCCTTCCTTGGATGTCCTTTATTTATTCTGTGTAAATAAATTCTCTGTTTAATTTGCTCTATTTCTTCATGCAAATTGGTATACATCTCTTGAAGCTTCTCGTTCATTTTGTTGTTGATCTCGCCCACTGACTGCTCCAAGCGATTTAATCGGTTATTGTACTGTTCCATGTTCTGATTTAATTGATTATTGAACTGTTCCAATTTATAGTTTAATTCTCCAATTGACTTTTCAACAGCCATTAACTGTGTCATATCGAAGTTTCACGATTATACCGCTACTGTTTCTACCACTGCACCCTCATCCTCTTCGTCCTCTTTTGCGTGGTCGAAAAATGTTAATTCGTCAAAATTGTAACTAACCGGATCAATAGCCTCCATCTCCAATACATTTTTCTGACCGACCGTTCACCAACCACGCTGCGCCAACTCCTCCTTTAAATCGGAAAGCTTTAACTCGTCTAAAATCATCACTCTTAATTCACAATCCCACCGCTGTCACCAATTATTACGTTTCATCCTTGTCAAACAAGGTTCGATCACTGGATTGTGAATAAAACAAACGATGTAATTTCTAGATCACACTAAATTTATTTATTTCCGAATAATTACACAAAACCATAATTTAATCAATTCACTTATTTAACTTTATTATTTTACTACACTTTACCAACACTATATTACACTTTAATAACACTTTATTACACTTGGATCACTTTTTCCTTTTTACTACTATTAGCACACTCATGGTTAGAACACAACTAACTAACTCCTAAAATTGTATCTCCTATTTATTTCAAATCTTCTAACCTTCTAGAATTTTCCACAATATTCGAGACTACTCTTGAATATTCTAGACACATTTAATTATTACAGTTTTATATTTACGGTAGTGTCGTTACTCATATAGAGATGTCGTCACAATCGTAACAATATATTGTTACGATCGTGGCGACATCTATGTTTGAATAGCGACACTATCGTTAATGTAAAATTGTTATAAAGTAGAACAGTAGATGTGTCTAGACTTATCTAGACTAATCGAATATTCTGGACATTTCTAGAATGGTTAGAATATTTAGTATAAATACGCGACAGACATTTGGGAGTAGATCAGTTGTGTTTTAACCGTGAGAGTGCTAATAGTAATTAAAAGGAAAGTGTTTATAAAGTAAAATAAAGTGTTATTAAAGTGTAATATAGTGTTGTTAAAGTGTAGAAAATAATTATTGTGAAGTTAAATAATTAAATTAAATAAGTGAAATAATTAAATTAGTGTTTAATCGGAAATAAATAAATTTAGTGTGTTCTAGAATTTACATCGTTTGTTTTATTCACAATCCAGTGATCGAACCTTGAATTTGACAAGGCAAAAACGTAACAATTAGTGACAGCGGCGGGATTGTGAATTAAAAGATGATTCTAGACGAATTGAAGATTTCCGATTTAAAGGAAGAGTTGGAGCGACGTGGTTTGTCAACGGTCGGCCAGAAAAATGTATTGAGGCAACGAATACTTCAAGCATTAGAGCTGGAGGGTAATGATCCGGCTAGTTATAATTTTGATGAATCGACATTTTCCGACCACGCAGAAGGGGACGAAGAGAATGGAGAAAGTAAAGAGGCGGTAGTGGAGGTTGCATCGGTACCTTCTGGAAATTTCGATATGGCGCAGTTAATGACCGTTATGATGGAAATGAAGCAGTCCAATTTGAGAATGGAACAATCTAGTAATCAATTAGATCAGAAAATTGAATTGGCATTTGATCGATCAAATCAAGAAATGAAAGAAATTAAGCAGTCGGTGGGCGAGATCAAAGCCACCTTAATATATAAAGCCTCCATGTTGAGCGATATTTTAAAAACGAGCTTTTTTATACAACCAAAAAATGTATAATATACATAGAAATCTATGTAAACCCATGGCAAAACATACAAACTTCTTTTGAATTTTTCAACTAATAATTATGAGAGCTTTTGATATTTTATTACATAATGTAATAGAGAAAGAATTGAATTAGGATGTGACCAGCGTTTTTTTTCGAAATTACACTAATAAATCAACATTTTTATGATTATAAAATTGGCATTAATTTAATTTATTTTGTGCTTTAAAATTTGAATGTATAAATATATATCTGATTTATTCTAATTCTCTCTTCAAATCTATTGGATTCACTCCAATATAAAAAATAATAATGCGTTGCACTACATAAACAATGAAAAACATGTATAAAAAATATGATAATTATGATAAAGGAAAATTTTGGATAAATATTTCATTAATTCTGGAAAATTTACCGTTCAATAAGACGATAAATATAGTTTGTATCGATCAAATAAGCAATGATAACATTTCATGTTTTGCTTTGAAATCATATTAACACATTTTTTATTGTGAGATGAGAGAGCCAATTTTATTTTTGTTTTGAAAATTAGTTCAGGGATTAGACATTGGTAGCGTAATCATTATTGGTGTTTTATTTGAATTTGAAATTCGCCAGTTGTGTGGTTCGACAGACTATGAAATTTTAAAAAAATGTGGTATCATCTGGTGTAATATATTCCTAAATAACTATTGTAAAAACCAAAACAACACCATTCAGTCTACCAACCTTTCTAAAAGAAGAAAATTAAATATCTTGGACGGATGAATGTCGGATATTATAACAATTGTGTATTTATTTGTGTGATTGTATTTATTTGTGTGATTGTATTTATTTGTATGATTGTATTTATTTGTGTGATTGTATTTATGCTTATGATTGTATTTATTTGTGTACTTGTATTTATTTGGGTAATTGTATTTATTTGTTTATTTATTTATTACACATGTTTGTGTAAGCATCATGTAAGCCACATAGTAAGTTGATCTCATATGAGATGCGGTGTAGGATCAGTTATGACCTTAAATCCATAATTGCACATGTAGTTTGTAATGCTGGCCATTGCAAAAATAACATGATTTAAGTTGATCTCGAAATAAGAGATGCGGTGACTAGATTATTTCGATCTATCGCCATAGTGGGGTCAAGGAAACATTGCGATTTTTTATTTAAATTTCCAATATCCAGCTATCGGTCTCGCGTCTTAGTAATTATTTAAGGAGCAAAATTCCTGACCTAGCTTCAGCCGATAGAAGACCGTCATACGTGATATCGTATCACGTCCTACCCGAGGTGACCCTGTTTCTTACAAAATATGACGGATCTATGGGAGTAAACCAAGAAAAAAAATCACTTGAGATATACATAAACATGTAGATCTAATAACAAATATTTTTATAATATAACATTTATTTTGCAGTTATCAAGTAGAATTAAATGCTATCTTGCTAGCTAATTAATAAACCATCTTTAAGTTTTCAGATCATTTGCTTAATTTCCGTCAAAAAAATCGTCCTATGTAAGCAGGTAATCACAGTTTAATAAAATTTGTAAAATTAATTAATTATTAAAATAAAACAAAATCTTAAGAATTGAAGCCACCATCAATTGTATTTAATTTAAATAATGTTAATGAAATGTTTGTCCATATCCTACGCAATATACGAGTATAGATTTCTAGTTAAAAAGTATGATTATCCAAATCATTGATTTATGTTGTAGAAGAGGTAAGTATACTCGTCACTTGGTGAATGCTAATATAAAACATTCCACGATTTATAAATTCAGCTAATCGATAGCATTGACAATTACATTATCACAATTTCCACTGAATGCCTTAAATTGCTTCACCCGATTCGCAACGCTCTACTAAATTCATAACTCAATTCACTTCAAATTAGTCAACAGCTGAAACATGCACGATCACATACATTTTTCAATTGCTTTCATCGCCAATTATAATAAATGATTTTGATTAAAGATTCTTTTAAAATTTCGATGCAAACAAAATTTTTGTTACCAAATTCAGATTTCAACATAATTTGATCTATAATAAACCTATTACGTATGGGGTATAGTTTCGCCTCGTAACAAGAAATAAAAATATAAAACAGGTAAATTATGTACTTAATCTGTATTTATTTCAAATAATCATCTGAAAGCAAAAGTTTATGAAATAAGTGGTAACGATTACCATAAGAAAATTAATTAGATGGTATAATCTTGTTATGGTATAATTAGATGGTATAATCTTGTTATATATATACATACATATATATATATATATATATATATATATATATATATATATATATATATATATATATATATATATATATATATATATATATATATATATATATATATATATATATATATATATATATATATATATATATATATATATATATATATATATGTGTACGTATGTATATGTATATATGTACGTGCAATGGTCGATTGCATGTACATCATGTATTCACATAAACAGTACGTCATATACTCGCCAGACGGAATCATCGAAGGATAAATTTCATAAGATGATGGATGTGGCGATGATAATTTCATTACTTGGTACGGCAAGCGCACGGCCATCTCAGTCAATATTTGTGGATATATCTCAAATATTTCGGTTGTATTATCAACAGATTGTCTATTGAAGAATGGTTGCATATCAAGTGTAGTGCCATACTTGGTTGGTTTTAACAAATTATTTGTTGATCCTGGATTTCCTCCATTTCCAGCACTTCCTTTAATCTCATCGTTATTCGCAACAGTTTTCCAATGTGGCAGAAAAGATTCCAAAATTACAAAACAATATGGAACTAGGCCACTTTTAATGAGCGCATTTGCAGTTGTTGTTGCAACATATGTGGTATTATCGTTGGGAATTGTAGATGTCGAACTTAAGGCGCTCGGTTTTGAACTGGATTTTATTTTGCCCATCAAAATGCCAATGAAATTTAAGATGACTAATTGGACTTCTGTTAGTGGTGACCGGTGCGTTAGTTGTGATGCGTTCGACGAAAGATTGTTGGATATCGGTTGTACTGCGTGGTGGAGATTGATTTGGCTGGTCACCGTACGTGCTGCTACGTCCTGATTCTCCGCCAATACTTTCGACCCCACTACCACCACTTTCTGAACCCCCACTACCAGCATGCTCGGCTGGTGATGTACGTAATGTTGAACCATCTGTTGCAGCGTTGGATCCCTCATCATCTGATCCGCCGGCTGAAACTGTTGCATCATTGCTGTAGCCGGCTACACCGGAATTTGCAAGCGCCTGAAACCTTTGTAGAGTGCGTCCGGGTAAATTAGCCAATCCTTGTTGTAAGACTTGTAAGTCACCTAAAACATATAGTATAGAAATGATACAAATTTGATGGGTTAAGCATGAACATGTGATCTTACCTTCATTATCTTGGAGACTTAATGCAATAGCAATTTCCATAATTGCTTCATCGTCGGCTTCTTGTTGTAAATCGAGAAGTTGTGGAAAACCTCCCACTCCCCAAAGCGCTTCTAAAGAAGCCAATGCTTGTGGATTTGCTTAATGATTTATCGAGCAACAGTAGAACCAAAAACTTTGTCATTGGATCTATCAAATTGAAATTCGATAAAGCGAAAGCATAAATAATTTCAACCAAACTATGTATAATTGCTTCGGTATGTGCCAATCCTCGTTTCACAATAGTACACGGTTCTTCAAATGTTGGCGTAACCTTATGCAATCGACATGTTAGTGTTAACAATAGCGACGGAATCTGGTATTGATTGTCGATGGATATTTTTGTCAAAGCCTGTGGTCGAGAAATAGCTATACTGCGCACCATTAAAACTAATCGATAAAACGCCTCCGGGTCAATATTCCGCGGATCACAGATCTTATCCAATTTTATCAATTCTTTATGGACTTCAGCTAATATTTCGTTGTCTTTACAAGCATGATATGCCGTTTTGGTTCCATGCAGTGCTGCTAATACTGATTTCGCTTGATTTTGAACACAATTTGGTGTTGGATATAATAACAACGTGGTTGCAATTTCAATAGCCGTTGTTTTAAGATTTTCATCAATTGCTGATCCTCCAAGATGGTTTATGCCACTATCAAGTACTTCCAACATTGCAGTTATCATTTTGTCGAGTGGCGTTATTTGCAAATTTGAACTTGAATCTGAATCGCCACTATTCACATTAGTAGCCCCAGATGCACTTGCGTTGGCACCGACACCACTACCTGTATGTGTTGGTATTTATTTATTTATTTATTACCACACAGCAAATCATTACCACCGTTGTCTGGATGAGTTTAAAAAATTAATTTATTCAAACTGACACTTTGACAGGATGACACTAGTTTGTTTTGACATTGCGTGGCCTCTATGTTTTATACCGACAACTCATTATTCTCACTCTCATTATTTTTATTTATTCTTTAAATTTTTGGTTTGTAAAATATGAAATAGAATATATTATTCATATATTTTTTCTCGTATTAACTGTTGAAATATGATTAATATGTTTGTTTCCTTTTTAAAAAATTGATTGATGTTTTCTTTGTTTGGTTTATTTGTTTTATGGGAATAAATTATTTTATCTATTATGTACATAATGTCTCTTTCTTAAAAATTTCTATTTGAGCTTTATTAGAAAATAAGGTAGTTTATTTTCTTTTAATTAATACAACAAAGTGGAAAACCTCACGGAAAAATCCCTCAAGTCAGGTGGAAATCAATGTTTATAGTTTTAATTGATTTCAACAAATAATAATTTCAAGTTACTTTTCATTCAAATATTTCTATAAACCAAAATCATGTTTCTCCATACAAAACATATGAAAAGAGTGATTTTTTTTGTCATTTTAGCCCGTATAATAAAAGTTCGTTTTGAACATGGAGGCTTGATTTATTAAGGTGGCTTTGGCGAGATCCATAACAAAATGGATGAGAAATTCAATGAAATGTGTATAAATTTACATGAAGAAGTAGAGCAAATTGAACAAAAATTACAAAAGGACATCCAAGGGTTGGAGCAGAAAGTTATGAATGGGAGTGAACAAATGGAAGAGTTGCAAGAGAAAGTTCTAGGCTTCGAAAAAGAACTTCTTTACCTCAAAGTTAACGGAACATCGTCACCAGTATCTCAGCCAATTCAAGCAATGAAATTTAAGCCACCGATATTTGATGGCACAACATCGTTTGCGGTTTTCAAATTTCAATTTGAGACAACGGTTAACCAAAATGGGTGGAATGACGCAAATCGGGGAACAGCATTAATAGTGGCTCTAAAAGGAGAAGCGGCTGAAACACTGCAGGCTATTCCGCAGTACGACCGTAGTAATTACAACGAAATAATGAAGGCGCTGGATCGAAAGTATGGAAGTGACCATAAGCGAGAGATGTATCGTATGGAGCTGAAGAGCCGATGTCAAAAGATCGGAGAGACTCTTCAAGAATATTCAGCAGCAGTCGAGCGGCTAGTGCATTTGGCACATGTGAATACATCTCCCGATTACATGGAGAGGATTAAAATGGACGCATTCATCGATGGAATACGGGATCCGAAAACACGTAAAGCAGTGATGTTATCACTTAAGGCGACTTTTGCCGAGACTATCGCGTGTGCTTTAATAAATGAGACTGCGCAGGCTATCATAAAACCGTCGCTTAAGGTACGACGAGTAGAAATGGATAGCAGCACCAACGTCGAGCGGTCGGTTCCAAGATACAGAGAGGGTGGTAGCAGAATAAAATGTTGAACATGTGACAAAATGGGTCATATGTCGAGAGACTGTAAAGAAGAAAAATGGAGACGTACAAGATTGCGATCTCCTATGCAACGACGAGTATTAAGTAGAGAGCGACTACAAAGTTATCATTACCAGATCGAACATCGGAAAAGGAGTGCACATGGAAATGCTGATGCATTGGCAAGACGACCATGTCAAGTGGAATCTAAGCACTGCGGGCGTATAGAAGCAAAGGAAGACGTTATCGACATCAGGCTTATGCAAATACTACCCGATAAGAAATGGACGGATGAAACGGTTAGGAACGAGCAGTTAGCAGATCCAGATTTGGCAATAATCATGCAATTTAAAGAGACAGGAAATCATCCAACTTGGTATGAAATTGCGGATAAGAGTCCCACGGTAAAGGCTTACTGGATACAATGGGATAGCCTCCAAATCGAGAACGGATGCTTAAAACGAATATGGGAAAGCTCGGACGGTAATGTGAAACAATCGGTAAAAGTGTGCCTAAGTCTAGGATTGCCGAGATATTGAAGGAGTATCACGGAGGGGCAAGTGGGGGTCATCTGGGAATTAATAAAACACTTGCCAAAATACGTCAACGTTTTTACTGGTCAGGATGTAGACAATCTGTAGTGGAGTGGTGCCAAAGATGTGATCAATGTGCGGCGGTAAAAGGTCCTGCACGGAAAAGTCGGGGAGCAATGCAGCAATATAACGTTGGAGCGCCGTTTGAAAGGATCGCAATGGATGTGGCAGGACCATTCCGGACTACGGATGTTGGTAACAAATATGATCTAGTAATAATGGACTATTTTAGCAAATGGCCAGAGGTGTATCCCATACCTAATCAGGAGGCAACCACGATAGCTGACGCCGTGGTTAATAACTGGATAAGTCGATTTGGAGTACCAATGGAGATTCACACAGACCAAGGAAGAAATTTTGAGTCAGTTGTATTTCAGGAAGTCTGTCAGTTGCTCGGTATAAATAAAACAAGAACCACCGCCTCTGCATCCACAGTCGGATGGTATGGTGGAAAGAACGGGACGCTGGAGAAATATTTAGCAAAGGTCGTGGATAATGATCAACGAAACTGGGATCGGCATATTCCGATGTTCCGATGGCGTATCGATCAGCAGTACATGACTCAACGGGAAAGACACCAGCGAGAATCCTTTTAAAGTTTGGAGCTGTTCCGTCATCAGCTTTAGATAGACAGAATTATGTTGACCAGATGAGAGGAGAACTCGACCAGGTACACCAGTTTGTACGAGAGAAGATACGAGTATCAAGTAACCGGATGAAGGCTCGGTATGACGTACGAGCAAATAATAAAGATTTCGAAGAAGGAGATTTAGTATGGCTTTACAACCCACAACGGAAGAAGGGTTTATCACCAAAACTGCAACCTTCATGGGAAGGGCCGTATACCATCATCACCAAAATAAATGACGTGGTCTACCGGATCAAGAAAGGGCAGCGAGGAAAGTTGAAGGTGGTGCATATAGAGCGATTAGCGATCTACAGGGGTAGTGAGTTGGATCCTGTTCGGGACGAATCAGGATTAGGTAGGGGGTAAGGTTACGATCGTGGCGACATCTATGTTTGAATAGCGACACTATCGTTAATGTAAAATTGTTATAAAGTAGAACAGTAGATGTGTCTAGACTTATCTAGACTAATCGAATATTCTGGACATTTCTAGAATCGTTAGAATATTTAGTATAAATACGCGACAGACATTTGGGAGTAGATCAGTTGTGTTTTAACCGTGAGAGTGCTAATAGTAATTAAAAGGAAAGTGTTTATAAAGTAAAATAAAGTGTTATTAAAGTGTAATATAGTGTTGTTAAAGTGTAGAAAATAATTATTGTGAAGTTAAATAATTAAATTAAATAAGTGAAATAATTAAATTAGTGTTTAATCGGAAATAAATAAATTTCGTGTGTTCTAGAATTTACATCGTTTGTTTTATTCACAATCCAGTGATCGAACCTTGAATTTGACAAGGCAAAAACGTAACAATATATACATTAAATAGGCTGCCATCTATTGAGCAATAGATTATTTATAAAAAATAGCATACTTGGAGCCATGGAGACAGTGCAGGAAATAGGAGAAATGGAGTCGATCATTCGAAATAATGATGATAGCGGATAATAATGAGAACTCTAAACAATTGAAGCATAAATTAGTCCATTACGACCGAGTACATCAATATGGCACATGTATTATAGTTTTCAAGATGACACGGAAAATGCTTAAGTAACAAATCAATAATAAAATATTTTTCAGCTAAGCCAAACTCCACCTCCGATTAACATTCAATGAGTTGAAACAGAAACGAATCACTGACAATATTATATTCGAGCACAAGTGTTGAAGTGGGGAGTTGATTTAAACTGGTGGCTGAAAATAGTATATCCGAAAAAAGGGAAAAGATAAATAACGTGGATGTGATAAAGGAACGGAAATCGAAGCAACGACCGATGATAAACAAATGATTAAATCTAAATAATGTCGGGATCTAGTGGTCGTTCTGGATATTCATGCCGCTCTCATACGAATGAGACTAAGGGTTATTTGATCCGCACTCGCATGACGAAGATAACATAACAAAACTAAATTATTGAAATAGTTCATAGTGAGATGGAAATAATTTGACTTTATTATGTTGACTCCGTCACGAGTTCAGGTCAAATAAACCTTAGAGTCATGTGCATGAGAGCGGCTTCAAAGCCAAATTCTCGGATTCGTTGGGTACATAGCCATAAATAATTCAACTGGGTTGGTAAAAATAGTAATATTGTTTGCTACCGGTATGGTATAGTTATGGTGTCTATATAGTGCTTCCGTATATGATAAAACTGCAAACATTTTGTATTCCGACGATAATTTAATATTGACTAATCTTCTTTTAAATAAATTGCAAGAATTTCATCGCTCTATACATAAAACTATACGCCGTGGCAAATTCCTTTAAACTTAAAAAACCTCAATAAGCTCACCAAATCGATAAATAATTTCCAAATTGAGATTGTGTGAGAGGTAGTTTGTATACTTCCAGACATGTCAACCGCATACATGATCGATGTCCACACAGTTCATAACACACAGGTTTATTAATTTCCAAACAATTAAGATGAAATATACGGGGGTCTTATATCTAATATTTATACAATAAAATCATTTCGTAATCTCATAAAAAGTCGTATTTCATTCTTCGAGATTCTTATCATAATCATAAATCTTCTTATAATTGTATTATACGTATATAATAAATTTTAATAGCTCCATAACAATTATATTAACCTACCAGGTGGGCCACTTTTCTTCACCGCACCACAAAACAAAACCAAAATCTATTATTTCTTAATACAATGAATTTGTAAAGAAAATGTATATATCGAAGCGCTCAAATGAAAGTGATTCCATATATACAGTGCGTGCCTGCATATATCATCTCTAATTAAAATCTAAATTAGAATCTCATCCATACTACATATAAGAGGACGTATACATATCTATGTAGTGTCTTACGACGATATCTTTTGTACATAATTATTTATGGGTGGCATAATAACCTATTATCTCTTGTAATCTTACGCGCGGTCACGTAAATTACAAAAATAATTTTAATCGGTTTGATCATTAGATTAATCGAATTTTAAACGAAATTTATGGAATCTAATTTTTGCTTAGTCACATGACTTGTAAATAGGTATGTACGTACTTGTTGTTGAGATATTCTATATCTTAGACCTACACGTAAGTTTATAAAGAATGAGCGCGGGTGTTTATTATGACGGATTACATTCAACATCATTTTTAATTTAATTATTTTTGGTTGTTGTTGTTGTTCGGTTTGGTTGTGGCCTAGACCAACTATTTACTGAATAGCCGCGATTTTTAACATATGAAATGAATCGGGACATATATACGAAATATAAATTTACAAAAGTAAATGTGACCTAGCTGAGCTAAAACCACTGAGCAATATTATTGAGCTATACGGGGTATTAGCCCCCTATTATTTAGGCCCTTGTAATCGAAAAGCACTCGTAATGTCTCGTAAACCTAAACTGCTCGAATATGTTTACCAAGAATACCGCACCACAGTATCTTTTGCCTGTCGTAGGAGGCGAGTAAACGGTTGAATCGCTGGGCTGATGACCTGCATCCGTAAAAAAAAGAATCTTTTTATAAAGTCAACAAAACAAAAAATGGATATCGCCAAAACAACATCGAGTACGCACGAGATTTAGGATCGGCACGTGGAACGTGCAGTCATTAAGGAAACCAGGAGCGCTGGAGAGCCTATAAGCACATGCATTAGGATGTATCGGCTGGAACTCGTTGCTGTTCAAGAAGCAGGGCTTTGCATTACAGTGGAGATGGCTCCAGAAATCTTGGAGCTGGATTCATTCTAGTGCTCAAAGAAGGCTGTTTTGGATTTCCAAGCAGTCAGATACATTTAGAAACATTATTTTGTCGCTGCAAAGCTACGATGGAAGTATACGTATAGGTCCGGAAATACAGTAAAACGCATGGAACGTCTCAACTGTGAAGGTCTGATAAATCAAAATCAAAAGAAACGATATCAGTATCTTGTCAGCGGGTTTATTGTTAAGCGGATTTGTAGAAGAAAAAGCTGGAATGGTGGACGGCCGAAGTTCTGAAAGTACAACAACTCAGCAATAAGGGAAGCTCACAGAATTTCTTTAAACGAATTACTGCGGATTGCATCATACTTTCAGGCCAGCGTCAACTGCCAATCGGGACCGGGATGAAAACACCTGAGTCTACATCGACGCAGTAGTCGACGCATGGAATGGACACTTTACCGACCAGCTTGGTATTTATCATGCGTCACAGACAGTTGTTGAGTCACCTTAAATACATACTGCAGAGTTTGCATTGAAGATCCATCCCATAAGGGATTCACTAGACTCATGCAGAGACTAAATCGAAACCGCTCACCTATAGGGTGGGCTGCATTAATTCGGAGCTATTAATATTCGGAGGGGATACTTTGTGGAATTGTCTTTTAGACCTTAAGAGAAGAATCATTCTAGTGATTTATGGCCCAAAACGAGAATTAGATACCGAGCTCTGTACAATGTCGAGATCAGAAGTCTGATGAAGATTCCCGATATTCTACATGATGTAATACCTCTGCTAGTATGCTATGGGTCGGTCACGTTCTGCGTGTTGATCCGGAACGAATTATGCTCTGATAGGAGGGCCACCATATGGTAGGTGCATAGGTCGTTGCAGGCTTCACGGTGTATAAAACGACTTGGATTTTTAAGGTTAGACTATTGTCTAAGAAAGTATGAATACCAAGCGTAGAATCGAAACCATTGGATCCGGATTGTCGACCCAGTAAGGGACCAGTAATGGCCTTTAAAAACTGTTTATTTTACGGAGTATTGGTGCTGCTTCATACAGGGATCAGAAATAATTAAAAATATTTTTTTTTAGAATTTATTTCTAATTTTATCGACGGCGCTGCAGTGGTATCAACTGTTTCCTGGCTCACTATGTTGCTACTGTATTTTTGGTCATGTGTTATGGACACAAATTAAAACCAAATCCTTTCTCCGCTTTAGCGATATCGCCGAAAGTATTTTGTCGGTATATTTGGTCGTTGTATCTTTGGTTCTGTTTATGCCTTTACTCCGTAAACATAAGCGCGATATTGACGTTGATCCTATCATAAAGGCATTGCACGTTGCGCTCTTTGTAACACGGAACTGTCAATATGAGAATCTTTGTTTGGCAGTGTTTTCGGAAATAACTAAAAGTAACGGCCCTTCAACTACTGAAGCTATACCTGGGCCACAAAACAGTTGCTATAGAAGAACATGTTCAAATGGTGGCCATTGTGAATGTATCGAGATACAGATATCTGGAATACCTTTACAACGAGTATTGATTTTATTGAATATGTACTTTTCAGGTCCAATAAGTGAGACGGACATCTCTATCAGTAGTTATTGTATGATGGAAGACTTCAATGTAGATTTCGTTTAACATCTTAATAACTAAATCTTCACATATTTTTAAAACAAAGGATTGATATCTCGATTAAATGGGCTGCACAACGCGGAACATGAGTTTTAATTTTCCAATATAGAAAATATTCAAACAGGTACGTACATTGGAAATGGTCTTTTACAAAAAATTACTCTAATGGTAGATGAGAGCATTATTCGGTTGCCTGAGGGCAATCTTCTCTATAGAAGGCCAAGTCGAGTTTAGGCTCTGAGTTAAGCTATACCATAAAATTCAAATATCAAGGACGAAAAACACGTAAAGAGCAGGAAGGATAACAAGATAATAAATATAAAACTTCACTACAACATAAGTTTCAGCAAAAATGTCTTTATATAATTGACACAGGCAACACCGTCATTATCCTATTCTAAACAAGGCCGACTTCGTGATCATAATGGAGGATTGGAACGCCGTATTCCACTAAACATAAATCACTGGTAAGAAATATGGGTTGGGTATATATGAGAAATCAGAGAAAATAAAATCATTCGTAATAACTAATACTTCGAACCATGTCTAAGATCGTCATTTCGAATTGGATGTAGTACGTGATGATGATTAACTTATGATCCTTGGAGATTAATTTCCAAAATATAATTTGGTTCGAAATCAACGGTGTCCTTACAGCCTTGTCTTGTGATTAAAGGGCTTTGGTAACAACTGATTGCTTCGCCAGCATCTCAATGTTCAACAGTTGATAGCCACGTCCCATTCAACGTTCAACAGTTGGGAGCATTTCCAGATCTGATCCTTCCAACAACAATTTTTTTCTCATTCATTTGCGTTGGATTTTCGTTCATTTTTACGTGGGACTGAATGCCATAGAATTTCTGTTCAACGAACGTTTCGAGACAGGTACCGAAAAGATTGTACCATTGACGGTAAAGAAATCAAAAGGCCGCACACAATTCTATAATTAAAAATTAGCACACCTGGAAGATAATCGTTACAAATACCACAACTTATGTAGGTTAGATGGCTTAACAGTATTACTCTGCTTTCAACACAGCTCAAGTGATCGGGATTCCCTCTACAGGTTGCTGGGCGATATTTGTAATTCATTCGGTAATTTTTGCGAATCAGAATACGAACCATTTCAGTCGTCACATGCCAAAGTATTTGGTAATTAATATTCAATTCTGAAAAAAAGACTATATGGACTCGTCTAATTTTTGGAGAATATCAATCGAAAACCAAAAATCCCTTAATGGATAAACCACCGAGAATAAGTTGGAGAAGTTGTATTCAGGTACTGATCTACAAGTATCATAAACCATACCGATTTCCGGTAAAAATGACGTTTAATTTATAAAAATTTGTCTATGACCCACGCTAGAATTGAGAAAAATTTTTCCATTCCAATGCACCTCAAGCAAAACGCCACAGAACAAGCAGTGCCAAGAATAAAGGTGCGTAACTGAGGCAAGGAGAGAATGGACTCCATTGCAAGAAGTGGAGTCGTAGACATAGCCCAGTAACAGCCTTACAAGCCGTGCTTTAAAGACAATTTAGTTTGGCAGTAAAAGCCTTTCGATTAACAACTGGCCACCACACTATAGAAGCGTAAGATAATATCAGTAAGACCAGTGGTTAATAAATGAAAAACAATATCCTGGGTGTAACACCCCAAAATTTCCTTCTACATTGCCAAAAGCCCTTCTATATTGCCAAAAACTGCTATCTAAGATAACACCAAGGTGTTTGACTGGTTTACAGCTGGTAATCGGTCTCCCAAAAAGAGAAAAAACGGAAAGATCCAAACCACTCCTACCCCCAGTAAAGCCAATCAAATCTGTGTTAGACGTGTTGACGTGCAATCAATGCACCATGCCTCCACAATATTTAAGGCATGCTGCATTAAGTCGGATAAGATATTCAGGTGTTTGCCTGAAACTGTTAAGAGAAGATCATCAGCATAACTCTGTGCAATGAAACCAGATTGCTGCAGCTTAACCAGTAATCCTTCAATGGTCAAAAGCCACAACAGGGGAAAGAGCACACCCTCCTTAAGACAGCCTTTGACAATCTTGAAAGAATTTGACACGTCATCCAGTCCCTATACAGTACGAGACTTAAACATGGATTCAGTCTATTTGACAATGGTGTGGTTAATATCAAAATTATTACAGGCATTAGTAATCGTGATAAACGAGGTACTATCAAAAGTTCCCGCTATATCGAGGAATTTACCTACAAGAAACTCCATAATATTGAGAGACCTTTCAATCCTATAGTTGCAAGTTCAGTTAGGGCAGTTTCACAGGACTTAAGAATTCTGTAAACTTGTTGCATGTTACTATGAGTGGGAAGTTTATTAGGTGCTAGTCTCTAATAAATCTGTCGAAAACTAATAGGTCGAAAAGACTTGTGATGTATATAATCGGATTTGCCAACCTTCGGAATAAAAACGACTCTACTCCTTCTCCATGATTTTGGTACAGCGCAGAAAGCAATACACGCCCGGAAAAGGTATATCAAATGGTCCGGAATGATAGGAAAGCTGTGCTGTAAAATATCATCAGGCCCACCAGTCTTATGAGGTACAACGAAAGTAAACTATAGCGCAGAACAAGGTCCCTCTGTTCCTCTGCTTAGTCCACCGCTGACAAGTTATTATTTTTCTCGAAGAAATTTAACCACGAAACTCTGTGAGCGGATCTTAAACTTTGTTTGGCGATTGAAGCTTTTTGCTTTATTTTTTAATTTCCAAGTGGAATTCCTTAACATTTTAAGATCAGACTTCCAAAAAGGTTTGTTATTAGTCTTCTGGTACGTAATAAGAAGACAAGAATTTTCAGAGGTGAGAAATCATCCCTCACCCTTCAATCAAAAATTAAATCAATGATAGACATAAAGTATAAACTGAGGTTAGTCATCTCACACCGAATGGAATTAACAAAAGTCAGTTCGCTCCCTGTATTTAGAACTTTAAAGCTTAAGTTGAACAAAAAAGAACCCCTCTGATTAATATTTGTATTACCCCAAATCGAGTGATGAGCATTAGCATATCATCAGATTACAAGCGGGATGTGCTTATGCTTGCTCCATGATACAAGTTTAGCAAGCTTCTCTGAAGGAGGAGGTAAGACAAAGTCATACTGAATGAATGAGTTTTATCCAAAGAATTCTTATAGAAAACTCTGCTATTATTATAATTCAATCCAAGAACAGAACCAGAAGGTGTGGTTCCGGAATTAGACAAATATCTGTATGCGTTACAAAAAGCAACTTTTTTAACTCCAACGAAGCTGACTTACTATGTACTTCAAATGATGGCCATGTTCAGAATAAAACAGATTAATGTGAAATTAATTATTTATTTTTATTCTGAGCATGGCCATCATAAAAAAAATATAAAAAAGTAAAACATTTATGAACCAGAGATGTTCTGAAAACAGATCTTCTCTAGAACGTATTGCAATAATAAACCGGAACCCGTAATTTTCTCAAAGGAATTCTCGTCAACTCGAAAGAGAATCGGTTGGCAATGAAGAAGCGGCTTGAAGAGCAACCTCTCCAAATTTCTTTCATTTTGGAGAATTTGTAGCCCATAAAAGCTCGTTACCATAAAAAGAATCGTTGTATGTAAGTATATCGTTTGCTCGATTGATTCTGAAATTCGAGTTATACAGCATCGAGAGCGTTTTGAAAATTGTTTCGGTTTGCCCTTCGACGTCTACGCCTACCACGCATAATACTGTTTATGACCACTCTTCATATTGCAATTCTTGAAACTTATTGAATTTACAACGACTAAACCATCAACGAAAAATTGAAGCCGTACTCTACATTCGTGATGTCTAACTATCTCGTAGCAATTGAGTTACTGGCTCGACGTATCCCACCTCAATTATGACTCGCTTACTAAACTAGCCAAAATTTGTAATATCGAACAGTATACAAGAATAATTGTCAATAAACTTAAATTGGTAAGCACTAATTAAGCACACATTAAAAGTAAACTCTTGGTGATCAAACTGTGATCTACAGAACTTATGCTTAACAGCACATTTAAGTTGCCGCACGTAAATTTTAAAATATTTCAAAATTTGGTGATCCGCTTCAAAATATTAAAGAGATCTTCGAAACCAATTATATAGTGCGATCAATGAAATGCTGGCCATTAAAGTTAATCAGTCACTCCGATCGAGTGACGTGTAAAAACACTAATGCAATTTGACAACGCCACTTTATATCAATTAATTTCAAAAACATTAAACGTCTAATTAAAAATTAATTAATTGTCACATTTTACTGCTTGGTTGGTATTCAACATATGTTTTCTAACCAATGTGGAAAGTATAAAGATAAATAAATATCTCACATTACGCAAACAACATTACCGCGAATGGTCGTCAATGCTGTGAAATTAGCCAAAGCTATGAAGCATAAGGTGAGATTATTTTCCGCCATATATGGAAAGTGCAATTGAATCGTACATACATAAATATTAATAAGACAAGACATCTCGTATACTTTTAATAGACACAATATGTTTACACGATATGTGAAGCGAGAAAAAAAATAATTATAACTTCTACATAAAAGTGAAAAGACATTCTTCAACTTCTTTGTCAAACACATTTCTCGCGATTGATGAATGAATGAAAAAAAAGACGAGGTAATTTATATTTTATAATGTTGAAAGTGAAAATACTTAATGACAACAAGAAATATTTTGTACTCACTTGAACATGCCGCAATATCCATTTGCTGCGTCGAATGTTTGTTCGGGCGGTGCAACCCGTTCTAGGAGTCGAGGGAATTGTGATAGGCATCCGATTGCGGCTAATAAATTTGGATCACCAGGACCAACCGGTTCGGGCAGTTCTCTCGCTATAAGTGGTGAACCGGACGGTGAAATCCGAAATTGTGGTCGTGTGCACATGTCCTGTAACAAAAACATAAAATCTTATTAAAAGTGTTGTACTTTTATAAACTAAATTTGTAATTTTTATAATTTAAAAAAAATTAGGGCGTTGTTCAAAATTCGCGCAAGTTGTTGAAACATCTGGATTATTGTTCAATCTTAATTATAAATAAAGGTTAAACATTGATTTGTGGTTGCATTTTTATTACAACGTTGAACATTATTATTATGAAATAAAAACAACGCCCTAATTTTTATCTGAATCATTTTTTAACGTTTTTTCACAATTTAGTCAAATTATTTTTCCAAAAATCATTTTTAATTCTGCTATGAAACCGACTAAGTAGGGTATATATTGTCATGACTAATATCGATTACAGTTCGGAATTGTGGGCCTAGTTCCAGCAATTCTTACATTGACGTTAACAATGATATTTCATTTTATTTTGCTTTTACAAAACGTTTACACATGAACGTAATGTTCTTCTTATTGACTTTTAGAACATAAACAAAAACTACATATACTAAACTGTATACTATGAAATAGGCGCACTTGAGAATGCGATTAATAGCAGGCCGCATTTGGGCATTCATCAGAAGATCCTAAATCAATTCACCAAGTTTTTATCGGAACCAATTTCTCTTCTACTAAATTACGTTCGTCCCCTTACAGAAAGGAAACGAATCGAAATGAAATTTTTTAATTAAATTTTGAGCAATTCTTTCAAAAGCGACTGGCAATCCGGAAAGCATACAAATTAGTCTCAAATTCTTCAATGTCCTTACAAAACTGATCATCTTACGTGATGGGATTGGTCAAGCATAGTGTTCCAATATAATGAGAGGGAAATACAGATGCTGTTATAGAATGTAATAAACGGCAGCGGAGGTTTTGCGCTCAATGCTTGTCCAACTTCTAATCCTAGGTTTGAAACTTAATACCCCAAACGAAGCTTAAACCTTGAATTTCGAATCTTGAACCAATAATCTAAAACTTTGAACCTCAAATCAAGAATTTTAAATCTTTAGCCATAAACCTCAATTCTCTAACATTTTACCATAACACCGAAAATTATTCCGAAAAAATATGATTTCAACACTCTCTCCCGCTCTCTGGTTTTCACATCCAATGAAGGGATTTTGTCGCCTGCACAGTGATCCGCCAATTGTCTCGATTCATCGCTTGCACCCTCCAATCGCTTGCTTAATCTCGGCATTCATTCGAATACGATATTCATTGTTCGCAACTTTAATATAGGACCAAAACCGGATCGGAATACCTTTCTTTCAACCGTATATATCTACAGTCATTGGTGTACAAGGTCCCTTTAAAAGTCCTCTTAAAAAGTGTGAGTTTACACGACTGCGACATATATTTTGATCGCAACAACCACCGACTGTGCATAGATGAGTCGATGTGCGGCAGCTATATGCGGGTTTAATATCTGCCTGCATGTCTTTTGTGGATGTTACAATAGACCCGAGATATTTAAAGTCATTTACGTTGTTGAAGCTGTAGCCGTTTTCTCCGAGATTAACCATATGGATGCTCCCAGGTATCGATAACCGTTTTGTTTTGTTGCTGATGATTCTCAAACCAAATGATAGTTTCGCGTTCTGGTCAAGTGGTACCAAACTGTCCAAATTGGGTCTCCGGCCAAGAAGCTCTGATTTATTGAATATGCACTGCGAAGTTTCAATACCACTTTTCCTTATTATACTCAAGCGCTAGATTAAACAGCACACGTGCGAGTGCCTCTCCCTGGCGGACGTACCAGATGTTATTTCAAAGAGGTCAAAAATAGTCCGCTCCTCTACGATTTTATACAGCGAGCCAGATGTTGTTAGCCTACACGAAGGGAGACAAGTTTCTATGGAATACCTAGACATATGAGCGCAGCCGAAAGGTTTTCGCGATTTATGCTATCATATGCCTCCTGGTGAAAGTCTATATGTAATGTTGGTGAATGGTTATGTTGTACTCCCAACATTTTTCCAAGATCATCCGTAGTGTGAAACATTGATCAGTGGTTGATCGGTTGGGGCGAAAACCACACAGGTAGTAACTACGCCTAATATTTTAGGCGTGGGGGAAAATTTTGTAGGCGGTGTTTAACAGAGCTAAGCCACGGTAATTTTCACATTTGAGACGGTCACCTTTTTTATTCACCGGACATATGAGTGCGGTCTTCCATTCCTCAGACAACTCTTCCTGGTTTCAGATCGTCATGACGAGGTCATTAAGATTAGATGCAAGAGTCGTTCCTCGGCGTTTTAGTAGTTCTGCGGGGATTCCGTCGAGGCCGGAATGCCTTGTCATTTTTAACCTACTAATATAGCTGCGTTCGCCTTCTCCACTGTGGTTTAAGGCACAACTACCTTTTCACTTGGTTGAGCGATAGCTCGGATAAGACATCATCCACGTTTGTTCTCAGTTATTGATGGCTATGGATCTTGGAGGAATATCTTTATTAAGACTTCTGGCGTTGGCAAAACAGTCTCTTGAGTTTCCTTTTTCACTTGAAAGCTGATGGTTTCGATGCATGTCCTCATATATTCGCGCTTCTTTGGCTATGGCTTCTCTGGCGCGGAAATATTCTGTTTGGGTGCTCCTAGTGTTACGGGCCAGCAATTTTTCACGCAGCTTTCGTTTATTTTCGACGAGCTGACGGCACTGATCGTCAAACCAGTCGTTACGTGATCTTGGTGGTCTTCTTCCAATTGTACTTTCCGCTGCGGTTGTTACTGCTGACTGTACAGTTTGCCACTGCTCGTGGATGTTTGATTGAGGATCGTGGTTTTCGTGGTGCCGTTCTAGATATCCAGTGACGGCTGATTGGTAACTGTGTCAGGAGTCTTCATCTTCTTGTTTGTTAAATGATAATTTTTGCTCTTGTATTTGAAAATAACAAGCAAATCGTCACTATCAATATCGACGCCTCTAAATGATCTAACATCAGGTATTCTGGTAAATTTGATTTTGGGTCCTTCCATCATTCGATCGTCACGTTTCCTTGTGGATTTTCTTATGTTAAAAGTATATATACTCGATACGACTAAGTTATACATTATACGTTGGCAGTTGTTGTTAATAAGCTGATGTAAGTTGTGTGGTCGAATATGTAGTATAGTTTCTGCGCTTAAACCGATTTTTGCATTAAAGTCGCGGGATGTTACTGATGATGTGTTCTAGCTCCACAAAGAACAAGTCATTCACATTTTCTGATTTGTCTTCGGTAGGCGCATGTACATTGACGATCGTGAGAATGTCCTTCCTAACCGTGCATATCTGCTTACTGATAGAACGGAATCCTCTATTCTGATGGCCGCTGTAGTAGAGAGTATATCCATGGGTGTGTAAGTTACCGCCTAAGTTAAGAGGCTTATAGTATGTTCCATTTTGAATGCGTTGTCCGTGTATATTTTCCGAGGTCCGTTGTCCATAACATGAAGATTTTTGTGAGAGTAGGTAATCGGCCCGCCGCTCAACCCACTTTTGCGTGTGTGGGTCACGTACTGGTGGTGAATGGCAACACTAACATACCAATATTTGTGAATATTATCCCGAAAAAATTATTTCTGTTTCGAAATTTTTTGGTATCACCATGAAAATGAAATTTCTGGAACAACAGTTTTGAATAATACCACAACGAAAAAAAGTTTTCTGGGAGTATCCCGTAAAAATGATGAAATGTAAAGTCGCCTCAAATTTCTGAAGATTTGAGCAATCAGATACATCTTCCTTATGGCAAAGCAAGAAAATATTCGACTGAAGATCTGGATTACAAAGCCTATGAATATTACCACATAACCATTTTTGGGGAAATATTTTCGGGCTAATTTCACAGAAATAACTCTTCAGGCACATAGGATTAAGCTTGAAGTAACTATAATCCTATTTTAAATAATACTGGCATTAAAATATTGGGCAAATCATGGTTTAGTGAAAACCTAATAGTTCTTGCATTTTTGGAGCCGTTGAGTAGATTGAATAAAAAGTTTCATCACTAATATTACAATTTCGAAATATTCTGTATATACAGACATTTATAATTATTTCATATATGTAAGATAACTAATGATATTTTAGTTCACATCTGACCTCAAATTTTTTTTTCTGTTACATACTCAGCACAATTCCGAAAACCTTCAAATATATATTATTCACAAATTTAGTAGAACACACACCCAAAATAAATTCTCGACATAAAATATATGACTTGCACATAATCCGTTAAATATCATTTTAAGTCATATTCACACGATCAACATTATATTTGCATAATCCAATCCAAAACACTATAACAACAAACCAGAAAACTTCACAGACAAGTATAAATAATTATAACTGATTTACACGTATGTATACAGAATTTATTAAGGTAAAATAAAAATTATATTTACCTTACGGCAGTACATCTTATAATTCAATCATTGCATAATGTTGTGATATGTATAGATATAAGTATGTATAATGTACAGGGTGTTAAATTAATATAATGATTCACATTTATATACACAAATTAATCGGATCGAATGTGGAAACACATACAATTGTTAACCCACTTCCTCCATCCTCGAAGTCATGATTTTTATCAATTTAAAATTAAAGAAGAAAACACGAAAACATTTATTGGTCGACATAACTATCAATTTAACACATATACCGCAATTTTTATTTGTGTAACTTAAGAATTTTCAAGATGTTAAAACAACAAGATGGGCAATAAATCGATGTGCGCTAAGATTTATTTGTATTTAAGATTTATTTTTGATTGGTCATGGACTGTGTTCAAATATTTTTATGTTTTGTATTTGAGTATATGTAAAACATATTTTATGACTGACATACTAAGCGTGATTGATTGAATAAGGTCGGACTGTGGTCCGGGCGTTTTTTTTTATTATTTTTTTTTTAAATCGAGCGGATTACTCCAGCACTCAATGCCTAATATACTTATCCTCATTAAAAACACCAAAACCGTGATTTTTGGTCAACACCGGAAATCGAACCCGAGACCCTCGAATAACAAAGCAAGCACGCTACTTACTGTGCTAACGATACCGGCCAGTTGGGTCAATATAATTATTAGATCAATATAACTTTTTCTACCTCTTCATTAGTGTGGCTGATGTGATACAGTTTATCTGAATCTGTTATCTGCTAATTTTAAAACCGAAAAAAAATTCCATCATCAGACAAGTTTGATAAAAAAATTTTCTTAATGGTCAATAAAATTTTACACGTAAAACGTTTCTCTCGGCACTCATTCGTGAGTTGTTGTACTTTCAAAACCATGGCCTTCCACCATTCTCGCTTTAAACGTCTACAAATCCGCTTAACTGCTTTCCAAGTAAGAGTAGCTTTTTTCCACACGACTATGAGACGTTGTTGAACGTCACTATAGGCTACATTTTGTTGCTCAACTGCATGACGAAGTTGGTAAAGATTACTACACTTACCAACTATAAAAGCCAAAAAGGATAGGTCGTCGTGTTAAAAGGTATAGAGGCCTACGTAGATGCAAATGAGATACGAGTCGCTCTCGCTCAAAAAGGATTTCAATGCAAATCAATCACCAATATTATTAACCATGAGAGGTTGCCTCAGTCATTGTTCCGCCTGGAATAAGAACGGAAAAAGAACTGAACCGGTACAGTGTGTTAAGTGCCAAGAGTATGGACACACTAAAGCATATTGCACTTTAAGCGATGTTTGTGTTATCTGTGGTGACCTCCATAACTCAAATGCATATGCAACAAAGAAAAAACGGAAGAATCAGTGAGAAAATGCAGCAACTGTGGCGGAAATCACATTGCAAATTATAGAGCGTGTCCAATTAACCTAGCATTGAAAAGAAAAATCAATCGAAGGCAGCGAGCAGAGCAACGAATGCTTCATAGCTTCATATCATAACGCACAAAATAACCAACCAAAAGCAACTGTTAACAGTAGTGTGCATCAAGAGGTTTCATATGCAAGTATCCTTAAGGGTACTATTCCTAAAGTGCAAGCAAGCGAAGAAGGAAACATCACAGCAGCTTTAAGCAAGCTAACTAACATGATGCAAAGCTTCATGGCGATGATGGAGAGAACCATGAATGTAATGATGCACAATATGAACGCGTTGATGCAGATAGTCGTTAAAAATAAAAAATGACTGTCCTCAAAATAGCCATATGGAATGCAAACGGCCTAGCACAACATAAAGCAGAGGTTCAAGCATTCCTCACTGAGCATAATATTGACATAATGTTAATATCTGAAACACACTTCACCAAAAATAACTATTTCCAAATTAATGGTAACGAAGCACCCAGATGGAAAAGGACATGAAAGCATAGCTGTACTGATAAAAACAAGATTAAAACTATGAATTTATGAAATATGAGAAGTAACATACCCAATCAACGAGCATCTGCCTGCAGGAGTGGTCTGGAAACTGTGTCATATCAGCAGTGTACTGTCCTCCAAAACATGTTATATAAAAACTGCAGTTCATGGATTATTTCAGCCAGCTAGCTGGCCCACAGATAAAAAGAAAATTCCTGATTTAATTGGCTTTTGTGTAACTAAAGGCATTCCTGATCTGTCTTCTGAGCACCGGCGTCCTAAGAATAGAAACGCCAAATCGGGTTGGACATTGCATAAGCCTTTGATAAAGTTTAGCATGAAGGACTAATATTCAAAATAAAAAGACTTCTACCGAAGAAATTTCACATCAGTTCTGGGAAAATATCTTCTTCAAAGGCAGTACATGGTTAAACAAAATAATGCAACTATAATGCAATAATACTATACAGCTGACTTACATGTATCCAACAAGGTAGTCATATCAACCTTTGCTGATGATACGGCCGTCCTGGTGTCACACAGTAATCCCGAAACTGCCTCAAAGAAATTACGGAATCTTCTAAACAAAATTTAGAACTGGCTGAAGATATGGCGCATAAAAGTGAACGAAAACAAACCAACTCACGTCACATTGGCCACCAGTAGAATTAAACGACATAAATATTCTTCAACGAATGGAAAGTGGCCGCGATATGCCCCATCTTCAAGAAGGGAGACCGCTTGAAGTGTGAGAATTATCGCGGTATAGCTCTCCTTTGCACAGCATACAAGTTACTGTCATACATTGTATTGGATAGAATCACTCCTCTAGCGGAGGGCTTGGTTGGTGACTATCAAGGAGGATTTCGTCCGAATCGATCAGTCACCGAACAGGTCTTTTCGCTGCGGATGATTCTATCTAAATATTATGAGACATCCATCCCCGTACATCAGGTGTTCCTGGATTTCCGGCAGGCCTATGACTCGATCAATCGAGCGAGTTTGTGGCCTGCCCTGGAATACCTAGGGATGCCAACAAAACTGGTACGACTATGTATGATGCAAGTGACGCCAGTCTCAATGCTGTGTTAAAGTTGAGAACAGGCTATCGACAATTTTTGTAGTTAACTCGGGTGTTCGGCAGGGAGATGCTCTAACCACGATACTCTTTAATCTCATGTTGGAGTACATCTTTCGTAAAACTGAAACACCGCAGCGTAACATCTTATATCGCCAGTCCAATCAGGTGCTTGCGTATGCAGATGACATATGCGTGATTGGACTGAATAGCAACGGAGTGAAAGAAATACTTGATTCGCTTGTAGAGTTTTCAGCTTCTGTTGGACTTCAGATCAATGAGTAACAAACGAAATAACCGATCTCTGGTTTTAGGGACAATGGCACACCAGATTTTAGTAGTGGCCACCACACGTTTGAGGGAGTGAGGAGGTTCAAATATTTGGGTTCTCTTACCACTCATGATAAGAGTGTGGGTGAGGATATTAAATATCGTCGTTCTTTGTATCCTCTAAGGCCACTGCTAAAATCTAAACACTTATCAAGTGCCGTGAAGCTTAAGCTTTACAAAGCGTTGATCAGGCCCGTTGTTATGTTTGGATGTGAAAGTTGGGCGCTGACGGATGAGTACGAGAGATGGCTCCTAACATTTGAGAGAAGAGTCATGCGTGTGATTTACGGCCCAAACCGCGAAATAGATGGTACATACCGAGCTCTGTACAATATCGAGATCAGAGATCTGATGAAGATCCCCGATATTGTACATGAAGTAAGATCTCAGCGAGTACGCTGGCTCGGTCACGTTCTGCGTGCTGATCCGGGACGAATTGTGCAGCGATCTCTGAGGGGAAAGCCACCATATGGTAGGCGTAGAGGTCGTTGCAGGCGACGATGACTCCACGGTGTAGAGAACCACTTGGCCTCGTCAGATTGTCTTAGACAATATGAAGACCATGCTCGGGATCGAAACTGCTGGATTGTTGACTCAGTAAGGGGCCAGTAATGACCTTTAAAACTGTTAAAAAAAAAAATATTCCTCAACAAACCAAGGTAAAATACTTAGGCATGCACCTGGATAGAAGGCTAACGTGAAAAAATCATATTGCAAAGCGCAAACAATTAAAAATAAAATTTTCCAATATGTATTGGTTGATGCGAAGGAAATGGGAATCCACCAGCTCATCAAATAGAGAACCTACCAATGCTCGGTGGTACATTTGAAATAGTAACATACAACATGATCTTGGAATTAAAAGCAACGAGTTCCAGCTGATACTCCTTCATGCACGTGATTAGGCCCGTAACGCTAATTTGACTGCACGTTCCACGTGCCAATCTTAAATATCGTGTACGGATACTTGAGCGGTGTTGTTTTGGCTGTATCCATTTTTCGTATTGTTGACTTTAAAGCCCAGCGATCTAACCGTTTAGTCGTGTCTTACGACAAGCAAAAGATACTGTGGTGGTATTCTTGGAAAACATGTTCGTGCAATTTAGGTTTACGAAACATGTGTGCCCCCCATCACAGGGGCCAATTATAATCTCGTAGATATTATATATCTCACGAGTCAGACAAGGATTGGTTGCACACCTGTTCCTCATTGTAACTGAAACACAAATAGAATGATGTAGGTGCGGGACACAAATGCACTTCAACCAAGAAACCATAAAATCGTATATCAATTTTTGTAAAAAGAGTGTTGTTATGGCTTCAATTTTTTTCTTATTTTGAATCAATTTAACTTCATTAGTAGAGGTATTTGCCAAGCCCTATTTGTTTGATTCCAGAATAGACAAAAACAGACGTTCTATGTATAAAGACCAAACCTAAATAATTTTTAACAGTACATATACAAAAAAAGTAATCTCATCGTGTAAATTTTAACATCTAAGCGCCACATTTTTGTACTGCTTCAACATTCAAGTCACCGCACCGCCGTCTTTTTTAAAACTAAAAAATTCGTTGTTGTTAAAGTTGATTAACTATGCCATATGGGTGTGGTATATAAATTAAACTACAAGTAATATCTTCTTAAAAAATTCTTCAACAATTCATTATTTTATAATACAATAAAGTCGGAATCATAACGTAAATAAGAATGTCGGTTATGGTACATAAAATTAAAGAACACAGAACACAATTCCACCTACATAACCTACCTCTATATATATATATATATATATATATATATATATATATATATATATATATATATATATATATATATATATATATATATATATATATATATATATATATATATATATATATATATATATATATATATACAACAGTAGTAAAATGTTGGTAATGATTGACAGGCAATTAAATTAAATCACACCACAGAAAATTATTTTAATTCCAAAACAATTAAATGTTACATTCAACAGTGGATGGATATGGTTCATATCACAATTACATATATGTATATGTGTATGTACCTACATATATGGTGTGCGTGGGCTTTTATTTATTTTATAAAACCGATAAATTCGAAACAAATAAAATTTATCGATTATTTTCGATTAAATATAATAATGCACTGGAATAGAGCATATACTCGTATGCAATTTATATTAAAATAATTACAAAGTACTGGAATACATTAAGAAAAATTATAATCGTAAAATGACATTCGTGAGAAATTCTGCACACATAATAATACACCGCACCTCCGCATTTATGTATATGGGGATAAGACATTTTATTATTTTTTTTTTTTTTTAACACATCAATGTAAAACAAGAGTTCGTTTAGTATATATAGTAAGATGCTGCGGTGTATATATGACATAAAAATTAACAAATAATTATGATAAATTACACACATGCACTCCCATATAACGTAAAAGTCATCTGCATATATATTATACCCATAGAGAATGCGGTATGTACGACGTGGTGCAACAAAGAAAAATTACATTTAGCACATGGAACTTATAAATGGTAAATCATAAATCAATTGTCTTTGGTGCCCATATTGAGAATAGATCTAGTGCACCCACATAAACAACAATTCAATTAAACATTTTTTTTTGTTAAATAAAAATGTGCAAGTACTACATATTATATGCATATGTTTAATTGAAATATATAATGCATATAACGATAATGTAATTATTGGGAAAATATATTGATCGTTTGGATTAGATATGGTTCAATGGAGGTTTACTTATGCTGTTTGGTTAATATAAATTTATATTGAATGCAATTTATTATACTATTACCAGTATTGCACACAAAAGATATTTTAAGAGCGCATGCACAATGCATATAGGTTAAAAGTGTCAAGAATTAATGATCTTGTAATTTATCATCGCCTATAAAACACCTGACATACAATTTACTATATATACATACATATATAAAAGTCTCTATACATCTATGGGTGCAGTTATAGAAATTAATTTATGTAATTCTACGATACATCGCGATATTTTTCAACAAAACGACAAAATTTCCTAAATACAAATTTTTGGTCGAGCTAGTCAAGCACTCACATAGTAAAACACACGAAAAATTGTCTTGCATTGTCTTTACTATGTGAGTGCTTGCCAAGGTCGAACAAAATTTGCCATCGAGAATTTATTTTATTTATTTTAAATTGTATTTTATAAAAATGTATTTTGCTGTATATTTAACATTTTCTGCTTAACCAATTTTAGTCGTGTTGTGAGTGCTAGTCACCAATTGAAATTACATAGTTTATTACAAAATGATTTTTGATCGTCGTGCAGTTTCGACGTAAAATCAATGTGCGCGGAATATAATTAAAGTAAAATAAAATTAAAATAAAAAGTGCAGTGTTAGTACTTTTTAATTAATTTTTAATATTTTATTTAATTACTGTGCATATAACGAATAATAATTAGTACTAAAAATATAAAAAACAATATCAGCATTAAATCAGAATAATGCAATGCATGCAATGGGTAAAGTGGAACATAACCCCCCAAAAATATAATAACGCAAAATGAAAAAAGTGCTTCGATCAAATTTAGCAAATTTGATAATACCACCTTTTAACACAAAAGAAAATACTACATATAGTAAACAAATAAATGCTGCAACAGCAAATAAACTCAGTGCAATGTGTTGAGTGGTGTTGCACTGTATATTGTAATTTGTTGTAAAACGTTTGAGCACATCACAGTAAGTTTATTTGGTTGCTCCCTGTATATATGTAAAGTTTTTATATTGAAATAAATACTGTAAATTTGGTTTATATAATTGGTTAGTATTAGTATGAGTGTATTCTCTCTCTTCTTTTTGCACAATAAATATTAATCGGGATGCGTACGAGATATATATAGAAGAATGTATAATTATATGTATAATTATATGTATATATATATATATATATATATATATATATATATATATATATATATATATATATATATATATATATATATATATATATATATATATATATATATATATATATATATATATATATATATATATATATATATATATATATATATATAAAGGGTGATTTTTTAAGAGCTTGAGAACTTTTTTTTAAAAAAAAACGCATAAAATTTGCAAAATCTCATCGGTTCTTTATTTGAAACGTTAGATTGGTCCATGACATTTACTTTTTGAAGATAATTTCATTTAAATGTTGACCACGGCTGCGTCTTAGGTGGTCCATTCGGAAAGTCCAATTTTGGGCAACTTTTTCGAGCATTTCGGCCGGAATAGCCCGAATTTCTTCGGAAACGTTGTCTTCCAAAACTGGAATAGTTGCTGGCTTATTTCTGTAGACTTTAGACTTGACGTAGCCCCACAAAAAATAGTCTAAAGGCGTCAAATCGCATGATCTTGGTGGCCAACTTACCGGGCCATTTCTTGAGATGAATTGTTCTCCGAAGTTTTCCCTCAAAATGGCCATAGAATCGCGAGCTGTGTGGCATGTAGCGCCATCTTGTTGAAACCACATGTCAACTAAGTTCAGTTCTTCCATTTTTGGCAACAAAAAGTTTGTTAGCATCGAACGATAGCGATCGCCATTCACCGTAACGTTGCGTCCAACAGCATCTTTGAAAAAATACGGTCCAATGATTCCACCAGCGTACAAACCACACCAAACAGTGCATTTTTCGGGATGCATGGGCAGTTCTTGAACTGCTTCTGGTTGCTCTTCACTCCAAATGCGGCAATTTTGCTTATTTACGTAGCCATTCAACCAGAAATGAGCCTCATCGCTGAACAAAATTTGTCGATAAATGTCGATAAAAACCGAACACTGATTTTTGTAATATAATTCAATTATTTGCAAGCGTTGCTCGTTAGTAAGTCTATTCATTATGAAATGTTAAGGCATACTGAGCATCTTTCTCTTTGACACCTTGTCTGAAATCCCGCGGGATCTGTCAAATACTAATGCATGAAAATCCTAACCTCAAAAAAATCACCCTTTATATATATATATATATATATATATATACAAAATTTTTGTATACTATGAATGTATAAGTTTGTTAAAATAAAACGGTTTTTGTTTATTATCGTTGAAATAGCTAAAACGAATAGACGCATTTTTATTACAAGAAAAAATTATTAGTGGAAAGAACGTGGAAAATATTGGAAAAACCAAACGTGGTATTTTAGTGGAAATACAGTCCGTAAAAATATATTGTAGACGTAGAAGACAATTCATGGTCCTTCGAGCCGGATATTTATGGTAGTAATCTGGAAAAATTGAATAATTTAGTTTTATTTGGAAGAAATAAGATCATCAAAGAAGACGTCCATATTTGATCATCGTAGTGGAGACAGTTGAAATTTGAAATATTCATTTTGGATACTTGGACATTTGTCGTTTGATTCATCATCAATTTCAATATTTTTTAGCAACTAAAGTTAAGGTATTTGATAAATTTATAATTTGGGCAACTAAAGTAAAAGTTTGTGGGATAGATATTGAATTTTAAAGTGTAAATGTTAAATAATTTCTATAAAAAATGGCATCAATTGAATCATTAAAAATTAAAAGAGCAACCACTAAGAGAAAGCTCACGTTGCATTCGAAGTTTATACAGAATCATGATGAAATAGAAATAGAGAATGTGAACAAAGTTAGTGCTAGATATGAAAATTTAAAGCTTTTGTTAAGCGAATATACCGATATTTATTCTGCGCTTTGTTCATTGGTTGACGATCCCGAATTCGAGAAGAATGAGGACGAATTTAATTGCAGATTTCGAGGGATTCGAAAATGATTTTTATGAGGTAAAAAGTAAATTTGAAGCCATTTTGAATATTAATAAAGTGGGTGATGTATTTGATAAATTGAGTATGGTTGATGATGCGGCTTCAAGGAATGGCGACAGTGCAAGTGGTCTTTTTTCTAAGGCAAAATTACCGGAGATTAGAATACCCGTGTTCGATGGAAAATTAGATGACTGGTTAAGATTTCGCGATTCTTTTGAGAAAATTATTATAGATAATCATCAGATAAATTCAAAAATTCAAAAAATGTGGTATTTAGATATGTTTGTTGTTGGAAAGGCTAAGGAAATTATTGATAAAATTGATTTTTCTGATGATGGTTTTGATATCGCCTGGAAAGCTTTGGTGGATAGATTCGATGATACTCATGCTTTAGTAGAAAAACACATTGGTGAATTGTTCAAATTACAGTACGTTAGTAAGTCTTCTAGTGCAGAGATACAAAATCTAATTGATAGGACTGAGCTCAATTTACGTGCTCTACCAAAACTGAAGCAGAATGTTGATCAGTGGGACATGATGATAGTTCATATTGTTACTTATAGGTTAGATGATGATATTCGGAAGACATGGGAGTCTCAACTTGATAAAAAGAAGCTTCCGACTTGGAAGGAACTATCTGGATTTTTGCAGACCCGATGTAGGGCTTTGAGTATAATAGAAAACAATCGTCGCTCCAATAGATCTAAGCAAAGTTTGACGGGTCAAGGACAAATGACCAAATCCTCTAGAACCTTCGTGTCAGTGTCAAAGCCGAATGAAGGAAATACAAAAAAATCTTGTTCGATGTGTAGTGGTAGTCATTGTTTAGAAAATTGTGTTCAGTTTATGAATTTGCGTCCGGAGGAAAGGTATGGAAAAGTAAGGATAATGGGTAGATGTTTGAATTGTTTAGGCGACAATCATTTAGTTAGAAATTGTCAAGCAAAAAATTGTGAAATTTGTGGTTATAAACATCACACCTTGTTGCATATGAAAATGGATAAGAAAAACACATCAGAGAAAAAAAATAGAAACGACCCTGGTAATAATACGGAGAATAAGAATAGTTCCACATATTTGTGCAAAGAAATTGTACAGAAACAGGTGGTTTTAACCACTGCAGTAGTTTTAATAAAAGATTCTAATAAAAAATATATTCAATGTAGAGTGCTTTTGGATTCAGCCTCTCATAACAATTTTATATCTAGGGACTTAGTCAAAAAATTGGGAATTAATGTCGAAAAAGATAATAATACTGTGAGTGGTATAAATGTCACAAAAACTGATATATCTAGTAGAATAGAAACTTCAATACATTCTCGCGTTGATAATTATTGTAGGAATTTGAAATTCTTGGTAGCATCTGAGATTAGCAATGGTTTGCCCTATCAGTATATTAATATTTCCAGATGGTTCGTTCCATCGAATTTAGTATTGGCCGACCCAGAATTCAATGTGCCTAGACCTGTAGATATTCTATTGGGAAGTGAAGTATTTTGGGACATTTTAAAAGATGGTCGTTTAGAATTGTCAAAGGAACTCCCAATATTTTGTAATACGAACTTTGGTTGGGTAGTTGGTGGAAAATTGGAGAGTAATTCTGGCAACCAAAATTTCTTTTTATCATCAGAAGCAAAAACAATGGATACTGGATTAGATAGTATATTGGAAAAATTTTGGCATTTGGAGTCCTGCAATGGTGATAAAAATAACGTTCGTACAGTTGAGGAATCAGCTTGTGAGCAGCATTTTAGCGATACGTACAAAAGAGATAGAGACGGTACATTTATCGTACAACTACCTTTTAAAATGGATAGTAGTTTATTGGGTAATTCTTCATAGATTCATAATTTTAGAAAAGAAATTAAATAAAAATGTGGAGTTAAAAAAGCAATATACCGATTTTATGAAAGAGTATGAGGCAAAGGGGCATATGAAGCGTTGTTCTAAGGTAAATGGTGGCCCGGGATATTTTATACCTCATTTAGCTGTATTGCGTCCTAATAGTACAACAACTAAGTGTCGGGTTGTTTTTGACGCTTCGGCTAAGTCTTCTTCCCAGTATTCTTTGAACGATCTGTTAATGGTAGGTCCCGTAGTTCAGGAAGAGTTATTCTCAATTGTGTTGAGATTTAGAAAGCATGTTATCGCTTTCTCAAGTGATATTGAAAAGATGTACAGAATGGTTAAATTGGACCAATCTCATACAAGGTTTCATAAGATTTATTGGCGAGAAAATTCCTCTGATGATTTAAAAATTTACGAGTTGCAGACCGTAACTTATGGCACAGCATCTGCGCCTTACTTATCGACTCGTGTTATCCAGCAGTTAGCTTTAGATGAATCAGTTAATTACCCATTAGCATCAAGTATTGCCAAGGCTGATTTTTATGTAGACGATTTACTTTCGGGTTGTCAAACATTAGAGGAAGGTATTTCAAGGTATGATGAATTAACAAAAATGTTTTCATCTGCAGGAATGAGGTTGAGAAAGTGGTACTCAAATTCAAAGGAATTGTTAAATTATATTCCAATGGAGAATCGCGGAGATCCCGATGAATTGGATGTCAACGAAACGATTAAAACTTTGGGCCTACGTTGGTCACCTTTATTTGACGAGTTTACATTTTTGGTTCAGTCATTGGATAACAGTAATAAAATCACAAAGAGGTCAATATTGTCGGATATCGGTAAACTGTTTGATCCATTAGGGTTATTGGGGCCAGTAATTTTGAGTGCGAAGATTCTTATTCAGAGATTGTGGATGGAAAAACTGGATTGGGATACGGATATACCTGAGAACTTGAAAGTAAATTGGATTGATTTTAGAAGTAGTTTAGAATGTTTGAATGATTTAAGATAAAACCGATGTATCATTCCAGGAAATGTTAGTGTTATGGAAATACACGGTTTTAGTGATGCGTCGCAAAGAGCGTATGGCGCATGTGTATATATTCGTTGCAAAAATAGTGATGGTAGTGTAGTTATAAATCTTTTGTGTAGCAAATCAAGGGTAGCTCCCTTAAAACTAATATCTTTGCCGAGACTAGAATTGACTGCACTCTTACTACTTGTAAAGTTAATTCAAAATGTAACCGCTTCTCTCAAGATAAATGTGGGAAAGATTGTGTTGTGGTCTGATTCGACAATTGCCTTGTCCTGGTTGAAGATTCCACCCCACCGTTTAAAAACTTATGTGGCCAATAGGGTGAGCGAGATTTTAGAGGGTAGTAAATATATGAAATTCAGACACATCGCTGGGAAAGCAAATCCTGCAGACTTGGTGTCTAGAGGGGTTTTACCTCATGAGATTGGTAGTTTGGATGTTTGGTGGCACGGCCCCTTGTTTCTGAAGGATGATGAGTCAAATTGGCCAGTTAGTAGAATATATATTGCGAATACTCAGGATTTGCCTGAGTTGAAAAATGAACAGTCATCTTTTGTTTCTGTAAGAGTCATGGATGTTTCCGACATTAAGAGTTTTAGTTCATTGTTGAGACTCAAGCGCGTTGTGGCTTACTGTTTTCGTTTCATAGACAGATACATTAGAAAGAAGACTATTTGCACTGGTGGTTTAGAGGCTTGTGAGTTGGAGGCCGCGTTGTTGTCAATCATTCGAACGGTTCAGATGGTGAATTTTGGAGGTGAAATAAGAATGTTGTCAAATAGTAAACCGTTGCCAGAAAATAGTAAATTGATTAGTCTGTCGGCATTTGTTGATGGTGAAGGAATGCTTAGAGTAGGAGGACGACTAAAAAACAGCAATTTAGATTATGATCAAAAGCACCAGTTGATTATACCAAAAGATCATTATCTGACAAGGTTAATAATTCGTCAAGAACACATAAAGAATATGCATGCGGGAGTTCAGTGTACGTTAGGAGCTGTGCGCCAGAAGTACTGGATAATTAATGGAAAAGATGCAGTTAGGCAAGTTATCAAACGTTGTGTCTCTTGTTTCAAGTTTAGACCAAGGTTAGAAGAACAAATCATGGCACCGTTGCCTCCAGATCGTTTGAATGCTGCTAGACCATTTAACATATTTGGAGTTGATTTTTGTGGTCCTTTTTTGATCAAATATAAAGGACAACGAAAGGATACGCAAAACAAAGTTTACATTTGTGTATTCGTTTGCTTCGTAAGTAAGGCCGTCCACTTAGAATTGGTTGAGGACGCAACGAGCAAATCTTTCATCGAATGTTTGAAACGCTTTTTTTCAAGAAGAGGACGTAGTGCAATTATCTATAGTGACAACGCCGGAAATTTTGTGGGTGCTAACAGGGAAATCAGGGAGATAGAAAATTTAGTTCGTGGATCAAACGTAGAATTACAAGCATTTTATTCTACTGAAGGTATCACATGGAAATACATTCCGCCTAGATCACCACACTTTGGAGGCCTTTGGGAGTCCGCAGTTCGAATGTTTAAATCTCACATGAAAAAAGTCGTTGGAGCTCAAGTATTGACACTGGAACAATTAACAACATTGGCTATTGAGATAGAAGGAATTCTTAATTCTCGCCCTCTATCACCACTTTCTAGTGATCCACGTGATCTGGAGCCCCTAACACCTGGGCATTTCACAACAGGAGGTCCAATAAATTCAGTTTTAGAAGTGGATGTCACAAACGTCTCAAGCAATAGACTATCGTATTGGAAACAAAAAACTCAGTTGGTGCAGCATTTTTGGAAAAGGTTTTCCGGCGAATATTTGCACAACTTACAACAAAAAACCAAATGGAAATTCGAACGTGAAAATTTAAAAATCGACGATCTCGTCTTAATCCATGAAGACAACTTACCAAGCTCAAAATGGCTAATGGGGTGAGTGGAAAAGACAATACCAGGACGCGACAACAAAGTTCGAGTGGTAATACTCAGAACTCCTAATGGCACAGTTGAAAGAGCCATAACTAGGGTGTGTAAATTACCAGTTGGTTGATCACCTGACATTAAAATTAAAAAGGTTGTCATTGACAATTTTATTGTAGTAGTTTTAAGTTTTTAAAATAGCTTATGAATTATTAATTGGTAAAGGCTTAACCTTTCCAAGGCGGGGAGAATGTTGAGTGGTGTTGCACTGTATATTGTAATTTGTTGTAAAACGTTTGAGCACATCACAGTAAGTTTATTTGGTTGCTCCCTGTATATATGTAAAGTTTTTATATTGAAATAAATACTGTAAATTTGGTTTATATAATTGGTTAGTATTAGTATGAGTGTATTCTCTCTCTTCTTTTTGCACAATAAATATTAATCGGGATGCGTACGAGATATATATAGAAGAATGTATAATTATATGTATAATTATATGTATATATATATATATATATATATATATATATATATATATATATATATATATATATATATATATATATATATATATATATATATATATATATATATATATATATATATATATATATATATATATATATATATATATATATATATAAAGGGTGATTTTTTAAGAGCTTGAGAACTTTTTTTTAAAAAAAAACGCATAAAATTTGCAAAATCTCATCGGTTCTTTATTTGAAACGTTAGATTGGTCCATGACATTTACTTTTTGAAGATAATTTCATTTAAATGTTGACCACGGCTGCGTCTTAGGTGGTCCATTCGGAAAGTCCAATTTTGGGCAACTTTTTCGAGCATTTCGGCCGGAATAGCCCGAATTTCTTCGGAAACGTTGTCTTCCAAAACTGGAATAGTTGCTGGCTTATTTCTGTAGACTTTAGACTTGACGTAGCCCCACAAAAAATAGTCTAAAGGCGTCAAATCGCATGATCTTGGTGGCCAACTTACCGGGCCATTTCTTGAGATGAATTGTTCTCCGAAGTTTTCCCTCAAAATGGCCATAGAATCGCGAGCTGTGTGGCATGTAGCGCCATCTTGTTGAAACCACATGTCAACTAAGTTCAGTTCTTCCATTTTTGGCAACAAAAAGTTTGTTAGCATCGAACGATAGCGATCGCCATTCACCGTAACGTTGCGTCCAACAGCATCTTTGAAAAAATACGGTCCAATGATTCCACCAGCGTACAAACCACACCAAACAGTGCATTTTTCGGGATGCATGGGCAGTTCTTGAACTGCTTCTGGTTGCTCTTCACTCCAAATGCGGCAATTTTGCTTATTTACGTAGCCATTCAACCAGAAATGAGCCTCATCGCTGAACAAAATTTGTCGATAAATGTCGATAAAAACCGAACACTGATTTTTGTAATATAATTCAATTATTTGCAAGCGTTGCTCGTTAGTAAGTCTATTCATTATGAAATGTTAAGGCATACTGAGCATCTTTCTCTTTGACACCTTGTCTGAAATCCCGCGGGATCTGTCAAATACTAATGCATGAAAATCCTAACCTCAAAAAAATCACCCTTTATATATATATATATATATATATATATACAAAATTTTTGTATACTATGAATGTATAAGTTTGTTAAAATAAAACGGTTTTTGTTTATTATCGTTGAAATAGCTAAAACGAATAGACGCATTTTTATTACAAGAAAAAATTATTAGTGGAAAGAACGTGGAAAATATTGGAAAAACCAAACGTGGTATTTTAGTGGAAATACAGTCCGTAAAAATATATTGTAGACGTAGAAGACAATTCACAATGAACATGAATAATGACATTAATTTAATTAGTGAAATAGGTCACTTAAATAAAGAAAATTTGGTGCAAACCGGTATGGACAGATATATAACTGTTCACACCAAAAGAAAAAGAAGCCCGAAATCACCGCAATTAGCTAGTAAGACTAAAGCGTCTAGATTAGAACATGGCGCTTATCAAATACCTCTCGGCAATAGATTTTCTAGCTTGAAAGAGGATGGCAATTTACTTAAGAGAGGCGACAAATGATGAACTCGTTAATACAATCGACAAGTTAACTGAGTCAAAATTTTATATTGCCCCGCTTAAAAGGAGCAACATCAAAGAAACGAAAATCCGACCTTTGGAAATTGATGGTTTCAGAGCGCTTGTAAACCATTTCGATCAAACCGGAAAGCGATATTACACATACCAGCTGAAAAGTCAAAAAGGGTTAACTGTTGTTTTAAAAGGAATAGAGAGCAGCGTAGAGTAACCGACATTCATGCGGCTCTCGCTGAGCAAGGTTTCCATGCCAAATCTATTGCAAACATTTTAAATCGGGAGAAGGTTCCTCAACCGATGTTTCACATAGAATTAGAGCCAGATGAGAAAAACAAAGGTAACCACAGTATACATAACTTGAGATATTTACTGCATCGCATTTTTCTTTACTGTAGAAGAACCCAAAAAGTGAACAGGGCCATCATGCATCAAGTACCAAGAATACGGGCACAAAAAAGCTTATTGCACGTTGAGTGAAGTCTTCGTCTCTGTGGCGAACTTCATGATTCAAAAAAATCCGATAAGATGAGAATAATGATCCATCAGTAAAACGCTGTGGTAATTGTGGTAAAAATCACACAGCAAACTACAGAGGTTGCCCAGTATATCTGGATTTGAAGCGTAAGGCCAATCCAAAGTTGCGATCCGAGCAACGAATGCTTAAGTCACGTTATACAATCAAAGAGATACGACCCCAAGAAGTACAATGGCCCAACAAGCGAATGCACACTCAACCACACAAAATGACCTGGAGAATGTTACAAGCAATTTTCCACAACCAGGAGTTTCCTATCCTAGACAAATGAGCATGATGATGCAAAATGAACACACTAATGCAAATTATTGTCAAAAGCCAAAAATGACGCTCCTAAAGATAGCTGTATGGAATGCGAACGGTCTTTCACAGCACAAAGCTGAGGTTCAGACCTTTTTTGTCGATCAAAATATAAACTTCATGCTAATATCAGAAAGACACTTTACAAAAAATAATAATAAACAGTATTATAGGCCATTACTGGCCCCTTACTGAGTCAACAACCTGGCTCCAACGGTTTCGATCCTGAGCATGGTCTTCATACTGTCTAAGACAATCTGAAGAGGCCAAGTCGTTCTCTACATCGTGGAGCCATCGTCGCCGGCAACGACCTCTGCGCCTACCATATGGTGGCTCTCCTTTCAGAGATCGCTGCACAATTCGTTCCGGATCAGCACGCAGAACGTGACCGAGCCAGCGTACTCGCTGAGATCTTATTTCATGTACAATATCGGGGATCTTCATCAGATCTCTGATCTCGATATTGTACAGAGCTCGATAGGTACCATCTATTTCGCGTTTTGGGCCGTAGATCACACGCATGACTCTTCTCTCAAATGTTAGGAGCCATCTCTCGTATTCATCCGTCAGCGCCCAACTTTCACATCCAAACATAACAACGGGCCTGATCAACGCTTTGTAAAGCTTCAGCTTCACGGTACTTGATAAGTGTTTAGATTTTAGCAGTGGCCTTAGAGGATACAAAGAACGACTGCCAGCTGCCAGCCGCACTTTAATATCCTCACCCACACTATTATCGTGAGTGATAAGAGAACCCAAATATTTGAACCTCCTCACTCCCTCAAACGTGTGGTGGCCACTACTAAAATCTGGTGTACCACTGTCCCTAAAACCAGAGATCAGGTATTTCGTTTTGGACTCATTGATCTGAAGTCCAACTGAAGCTGAAAACTCTACAAGCGGATCAAGTATTTCTTTCACTCCGTTGCTATTCAGTCCAATCACGCATATGTCATCTGCATATGCAAGCACCTGATTGAACTGGCTATATAAGATGTTACGCTGCGGTGTTTCAGTTTTACGAAAGATGTACTCCAACATGAGATTAAAGAGTATCGCGGACAGAGCATCTCCCTGCCGAACACCCGAGTTAACTACAAAACTTGTCGATAGCCTGTTCTCAACTTTAACACAGCATTGAGACTGCGTCACTGTCATCCTACATAGTCGTACCAGTTTTGTTGGCATTCCTAGGTATTCCAGGGCAGACCATAAACTCTCTCGATTGATCGAGTCATAGGCCTGCCGGAAATCCAGGAACACCTGATGTACGGGGATGGATGTCTCATAATATTTAGATAGAATCATCCGCAGCGAAAAAACCTGATCGGTGACTGATCGATTCGGACGAAATCCTCCTTGATAGTCACCAACCAAGCCCTCCGCTAGAGGAGTGATTCTATCCAATACAATGTATGCCAGTAACTTGTAAGCTGTGCAAAGGAGAGCTATACCGCGATAATTCTCACACTTCAAGCGGTCTCCCTTCTTGAAGATGGGGCATATCGCGGCCACTTTCCATTCATCAGGCATAACTTCGGTTCGCCATACTAATCGAATAAGGTCGAAAAGACAGTTCCACAAAGTATCCCCTCCGAATATCAAGAGCTCCGAATTAATGCAGTCCACTCCAGGTGCACGGTTTCGTTTCAATCTCTGCATGGCTTTAGTGAATTCCTCATGGGATGGCTCCTCAGTGCAAATCTCCGCAGTCTGTATTAGAGGTGGCTCAACAACAGTCTGTGACGCATGATGGACATCAAGCAGGTCAGTAAAGTGTCCACTCCATGCGTCAAGTACTGCGTCGATGTTGACACAGAGGTTTCCATCCCGGTCCCGAATGGCGGTTGACGTAGGCCTGAAAGTATGGTTCAGTCCAGTAATTCCTTTAAAGAAATTACGCGAACTGCGCTCATTACTGAGTTGTTGTACTTTCAGAACCTCGGCCTTCCACCATTCTCGCTTCTTCCGTCTACAAATCCGCTTAGCTGCCCTTCTTGCAAGAGCAGCCTTGTTTTTCCTCGCGATTGTGAGACGTTGTTGCACTTCATTATGGGCTATATTTTGTTGCTCAACTGCAAGACGACACTCGTCATCAAACCAATCATTCTTGGGTCTGACTTTCACTATACCTAAAGTCTGTTGAGCAGCACTGACAACCGAAGTTTTCAGTACCCCCCAGACAGAGTTCACGCAGTCAGACTGGTAATTAGCTTCATTAATGTTGTCGCTGACAAGATCCTGATATCGTTTCTTTTGATCTTCATTTATCAGACCTTCACAGTCGAAACGTACCATGCGTTTCGCTGTGTTCCCAGACTTGTACGAAAACTTCCATCGTAGCTTTGCAGCGACCAAATGATGATCGCTGCCTACGTATTTGGTTGCTGACCGATAAGTTCTCACATCCTGCACAACCTGAGCCCGTCCTTTAGAAACTAACACATGGTCAATTTGGCTCCGGGAAGTTCCGCGAGGATGTGTCCATGTCTCAAGATGTATGTGTTTGTGAGGGAAGAATGTGCTTGCTACTCTAAGATCATGAGCAACCGCAAAGTACATCATTCTCTCACCATTATCGGTCGCAGTTTCGTGTCGGGAGTACGGACCTATGTTTTCACACAAGTCGGTCTGATTTCTGCCAGCTCTAGCATTAAAGTCCCCAATTACCATTCTAACATCGTGTTCGGGTATAGATCCCATCAGATCGTCCAAGTCATTATAAAATGAGTCTTTATCTTGGGGCTGGCTGACTTCTGTGGGCGCATGTACACAAATTATCGACAGGTTAGCTAACTTCATGCGCAAGCGAAGCTTACACAATCGGTTATTGACTGCTTGGAAATCCAAAACAGCCTTCTTTACCTGCGGCCCAAGAAGAAATCCAGCTCCAAGATTTCCGAGGTCATCTCCACTGTAGAACAACGTATAGCCCTGGGACACATGGTCTCCACTTTTAGGCCAGCGAGTTTCTTGAAGAGCAACGAGTTCCAGCCGATACTCCTTCATGCACGTGATTAGGCCCTCTAACGCTCCTGGTTTCCTTAGTGATTGCACGTTCCACGTGCCGATCCTAAATCTCGTGTCCGGGTACTTGAGCGGGGGTCCGGTGTCGTTTTGGCGGTATCCATTTTTCTTTTTGTTGACTTTATAAACACTATATTTTTTTTACGGATGCGGGTCGTCAGCCCAGCGATCCAACCGTTAAGTCGCCTCCTCTTTACAAAAAATACCTTTTTTAAAATCAGCGGATATTCAGTTTATGACACCAAACATCCATATGGAAGAGCACACGGCGGCACTGCGGTCTTGATCAAACAAAGAATAAAGCATTATGAACTCAACAAATATGATAAAGATGATCACATCCAAGCAACTAATATCTGCTTAGAGGAATGGTCTGGAAACTGTATAATATCGGCTGTCCACCGAAATACGCAATCAAAAAGCAGCAATTTATCGACTATTTTAATCAGCTGGGCATTAAATTTATCGCAGGGGGCGACTACAATGCTAAACATTTGCAATGGGGTTCGAGATTAACAACACCTAAAGGCCTAAAGGAAAGCAACTATATGAAGCAATGATATTCACACCTCTGACAAAGTTAAAAAGCCTTCACCTAATATACTGCAGTTAATCCAAGAGAAACGGACAATACGCCGGCTATGGCAGCAGCAAAAATCTCCATTACTAAAAGGGAAATTGAATAGGGCTATTAAAGCCCTTAAACGAGCATTGAGAGAAGAAGAGGACTCAGGAATCCAGAGTTACCTTACTGAACTCTCGGCGACCGAGAAGACAGATTATTCACTATGGAAGGCAACAAAAAAACTAAAGAAGCCAACATTATCGAATCCACCAATTAGGCAACTAGATGGACATTGGGCCAGAAGTGACGTAGAAAAGGCTACTGCTTTCTCTAATCACTTGAAAAAAGTATTCACACCAAATGAAAAAACTGACAACAGTGAATTACCAAAGTTTACGGAGGATCCTTTGAAACCAATTCCTTTAAAACTTAAAAGGAAAAAAGTTAGAAATACCATTAAAAATTGTATAAACCCAAAGAAAGCTCCAGGACACGATTTTATTACCGGAAAAATGATCAGAGAATTACCTCTGAATGAAACATAATTTATATCTTAATGCGATTATAAGATGTGGGTATTTCCCTATAAAATGGAAAATATCGCAAATTACAATGATTCCAAAGCCTGGAAAAGACGAAACACAAGTCGTATCGTATACAGGCCAATAAGTATACTTCCGATGATTTCTAAACTTTTTGAAAAAAAGGTATTACAAAAATTAAAACCAATATTATCTGAAGGACAGATTATACCAGACCACCAATTTGGGTTTCGAGACCAACATGGCGCTGTAGAGCAGGTGCACAGAGTTGTTAACACAATTAAATTTGCAATAGAGAAAAAGAAATATTGTTCGGCAGTTTTCCTAGACATTGCGCAAGCTTTCGACAAAGTATGGCATTGAGGGCCTTATATATAAAATTAAAACTCGTCTGCCATAAAAATTTCACGCAGTCCTTGAAAGCTACTTATTTCAAAGAAAATACCAGGTTAAACACAATTCAGCCATTACTGAACTAAATGATTAAACGCAGGAGTTCCACAAGGCAGCGTACTGGGGCCAGTATTGTATTTGCGGTATACTGCCGATCTACCAACAACTGATAAAGTTGTAACATCAACATTTGCAAATGACACTGCTATCATGTTTTCACACAAAAATCATCAAACTGAATCAAGAGAATTGCAAGCTCACTTATACAAAATTGAGAATTGGCAAAGAACGTGCCGGATAAAAGCGAATGAAAACAAATCAACACACATAACATTTACGTTGAATAAGCGTACATGTCCAGCGGTGAAATTAAACAATGTCAACATCCCTCAACAAACAAATGTCAAATACTTGGGTCTTCATCTTGATAGAAGATTGACATGGAGAAAACACATCGAATCAAAGCGCAACCAAATAAAAATAAAATTCTCAAAAATGTACTATGGCTGATTGGAAGAAATTCAAAACTTTCCCTAGAATGTAAGATACTACTATATACAAAATGATCCTAATTCCTATATGGACATATGGAATTCAACTATGGGGCTGTACAAGCGCATCAAATATAGATCTTTTACAAGGAACGAAATCAAAAATACTTCGCTGTATTACAAATGCTCCGTGGTATGATATGATCCAAGCATACAGTTTAAAGTACCTTTCGAAACTGGAAACACCCCAATGAATTAGCAAGGCAACCAAAATATAGACGGCTTCGCAGAGTAGATCCATCAGATCTAATGTATTGATAAATTAAATTTAACTACATATTTAAAATACAAAAGTATTTAACATACATAGGTTAAGAACTTAGATAATATATTTTTTAGATTGTAAGCTCTGCACACTTTTTGTTAGTTTCGTATAAAGAAAGATTCAAGAATTGGCAGTTTAAAAAAAAAAAAAAAAAAAAAAAAGTTGTTGATGGTATGGAACTGTTTTTTGATAAATTAAAATCCAATTGATCCTCTACGGTATTGAATGATTTTGCTGATGTATTAATTGGATTGTTGTTGCCATAATTGGTTGGGTGGTGTTCGAGCGCCCAAAATTGATGTTAACGCAAAGTCCTGCTTGGAATACTAATAGAGAGGTTTCTCAATATGTAAGATGTCTGTTTTCCAGAGTGCCCATTACATATTCTTTGCACCTTGTAGAATATAAGGAGGTATAAGCGAGCTACATTTTCATACAATGATATTATCCTAATTCCAGCCAGTTTTGCTCAACAGGAATATTAGGAATTTTGAGTGATTTCTATTCTATGGATATGCACAGCATAATAGGGGTTCCAAATGATTACAGCATATTCCACTTGAGATCTTACAAAAGCGTAATATAATATACGTAAAGTTAGTGTTTCCATGAATTCCCCATGAATATCGATATGACGGTTTAACCTAACTTCTGTGTCATTTGTTTTATATGCCGTAATTATTGGGTTAATTAATTGTACACAATTAATTAGTTAATTGTGTACACATCATTCACGAAGTCTATTGAGGTCATATTGCAGCATTAAGTTCATGTTTATAGAAGTATGAACAAATTCGGCAAATATTAGAATATTTCAGTGTTTAATTAACTTGAATACTCCACCGATGAAAACAATAAAGATCCATGGACCAATATGTGATCCTTGAGGAACACTATAGATGTTACTTTGATAATGTTTTGATTTTTCATTTCCAATTGATAAATATTGCAAACGTGTCTGTTCGATATGATATAAATCAATTAATGAATCCGGATGTAAAACCGAATGCATATCAAATGCCTTACTAAAATGTGTGTAAGATGTAGACCTTCCAGGCATGAACTCGTCCTACACGGTAGATATAGATATTGGTAAATAGAAATGTGACGTATCAATATTGATATAAATGCATTGCGTACGATCATCTCAAATTATTTTGGAATCGATGAAGATGTGGATATTCCCGGGTAAAATGAGACATCATCCCGCATTCCTGATTTAATAAGATAGGTATGACCTTTGAAATTTTAGATTTTTCGGGACATACGGCAGTGGTTAGGGATTGATTGAATAGCTTGCAGAGTGGATTTATCAAGCTAATCGCAAACTTTTTTAATATAGAGGAGGGTATATCATCAGGTCCACATCCATCTGTAAATTCCCTTAAGGCTGATACAACATCCTCTTCACATATGACAGGAGTATAATTAATGTATTGTTGATGCTAATTTGATCCGTGTATCCAGTATTATCATATGGTCTATAGGTCTATAGACTGATTGGAAAAATCCGGCAAACATGTGTGCTATCTCTTTAGCGTTCGAAGTGCAGGTTTTATTATAAGTCATGAGGAAGGGATATCCTTCGGTTTCACGTTTAGATCGAAAGTGTTTCCAAAATGTTTAGGATTTTCTTTATAATTTTGCCTATTTGATATTTGGAAGGTAAGACCTGTACTTAATATTGAAATAGACGTCGAATTCCTCACTGCATTGTAAAAAGGACAGCTTGCCAGTTTCCAATTTCGTGATTTTATAATTTTAGTATAGGCCTTACATTTTCGATTTTTCAAATTTGTTAGCAGGTCATCAAACCATGGCGGATGAATGTTCGGTGCTTTATTGAAAATAGGCACATGGATTTCGAAGCCTTGATGTAATATGTTATAACATTTGTCAATTCACATTATTTGCATTCACATTATCTGCATATAAAATTTTACCCAATTTACTGCTTCTAAATAAACTTGCAAATTGGCATAATTAGTCGTCTTAAAGTTGTATTTCATTTGTTGCACATGTTCAGATTTTTCACTTTACCTATTTTAATGCCATTTACCACAAATGGATTCAGTGATTCCATTACTTTGAAAGCATCAGTCTCAGTGGTGAAGACAAGATTCTGTGTCAGTTTTAATATTACATGGAAGAATGCAATTCAATTCAAGATTGAAGTCACCAAATATAAGAACTAAGCCTGATGATTTTGATGTTTTCATGACTTCAAGTAGCCACTACATGATTGAGGCGGTATATACACCGTGTTGGTTACTGGAGCACTTTCAAAATTATAATGTATACGGCTATCAATACGCCACCGCCTGAACCGCTCATTTTGGAATTGCGATTACATCTATAAACAATATAATTATGCCGAAAGAATTCGGTACTATGAATACCCAGGTTGAAATTACTTTCCCCGATAACATATATTGGGTTGTTTGTTTAAAGAACAAATTAATAAAATTGGGTTGCTTTCGTCGCCATTTTTTAGACTTTACAGATGGTTTGATAGAATTAGGCAACCCTTGTATATCGCAGGACAACTGGAGTTAAAATGGCGCGCCTTCATCACTAGCGAGTGAAGCAAATCATCTACAACAGGTGTGAAATATATAAATGAGCACGTTTGCCTTGATATCATAACTATATATAACATGTTTGTTCTTACACATATAACATTAGGTGACGTTAGTCCTAGCGCCTCATGGATCGTTAATAATTGACTAGATGGAGGTAAGGAAAACTGGGCCATTAATAAACGCTTATCTGATTTGGTAAACGTTAGATAATATGTATTCTCGATAAACGGTAGTGAAGTTAAATCTGGTGGTAATTTCAATAACTCCATTGACGCCTCAACAAGGTTTTAGTGCCGATATCAGGATAAAATTCTTTTAGTGCTAATGTCAATGAAAGGAATTTGATTTTTATCCCCCAGAAGATATATTTTTGTACATTTACTAAGCATGACCACTAGTCCAATATAACCAGCATATAAATCATCAGATATTCATCAATTAACACCGTGTCAGTCGCGCATAAGACAAGGTCACAGCCTATAGCTTATGTTTGTTTATGATCGACGTAGATGTTCCGCAGCCAGGAACACTCTGGACACCAATAACGGTAGGCCGCATGATGTTGTCCATTGAAAAGGATTCAAGAGCAGAAAATATCTCTGTGTGGTGTAAAGAAAGAGTTTGTGGACTCACAAAATATAACTAGGTGATGATTAATTGTAGGTTCTTCAAGGTATTTATTGTTTAGATTATGTGCACTGATAATAAAGACGATGCAGCAAATGGCATCGATTGAATGTATTTGCTATAGTATAGCTATATCGGTTTTAATGATACTATCAGAAGGTTTTATACAAAATAATATTTCCATTACTGAGTTCTTGTAGTATAGTAATCCGCACTTGTATCAGCAAGAAATGAAGGTGATCCCATTGATACGGTGTCCTTGATAGTAGACTTCAAAAATTTTCCAGGTTCACCAGTAATACAACGTGATGATAAAGCTCTTTCAAATTGTGTTGACTTATTAAACGGTATATTCAGAACCCATTTGATATTGGATCATGAACAGTTGGTGATATAATCCACCGCTAGTTTTAATTTGTCTCCAAGGCAATTAATGTCAAGCGTGAGGATAAATGATTCCGCGTTATGTTGTATCTAACACATCGATTAAGTCAGTGCAGTTGAACTTATCTTGATGTGAAACAACAAATACAGGTTTACCTTCAATGATTTATACTTTTTTAACGGAGTTTTATGATTTAGCATAGCAGTTTCTAGGTGTCAGAATCTTTTTTTTTGTCAAAAATTCTTTTTTTGACAGTAAGCTGGATTTAAACGATTTATGGAATGATTTGCTCAAAGATTGAGTTGAAATAATTTTCTCATCGGTCTGAGTTTCAACATGTTTAGTTTTACTATTGCTATTTAGGCTAAGGACGTTTTTATATTCGTTGGCGCATGAAAAATAAATTAATCCACCATTTATTTTATTTTATCGTTTGTGGGTCCCAGTCACCAATTGAAATTGCATAGTTTATTAAGATCAACGGCCTTATACTGATAAAAATTAAAACTCAGATGTTGATGGTATTTTAGTTTCGAATAAATTATGATATTTAAAAAAATGTTTGGATCTATACATATATGTAAGCAAATGAGGAAGATTGTTTAAATTTTGAAACCTCTCTTTTGACATTATTTTTATTATTTTTAACCATTTTCGAAATTTTTACACCAATTGCTGAAGTTGTTCGGATTCTGAATTAGGTATCGATTTATTAAAAACCCAAATAATCATAATAAAATGTCAAACAGAGCTGCACACAATACAAAAAAAAACTATTAGTTAAATTGAGAAAGAGTATGTAAACACAAATGGCGATGCTATAATACAACATAACCTCAATTACATTTAATTATTTTATTACCATAAGTAATCGGTGGAAGTGGATAATTTTGAACTTATTCGTTCTTCAATATTATAATTTTGTTGTTTACTAAACTATAGGATTATTAATTAATAATTAAATTAGAAAATAAAAATAAATATGTATGTATGTACTTACAAAAATTTGACGTCTATTCGCTGATTGGTTGGATATATATTTTTTCAATATGTTACCATAAAATATACTCAGGTTGAATACATTTTATGGTAACATTTTCATTATTATAGTAACATTTGCTAAAAAAAAAGACAAAAACGCATGCAAAATTTTGCATGTTTATATTGCTGTTCTTGTCATTCAAACGTAAATGGTAATAAACTAATGTCTTCTTTTTTTTCATATGGCAAACATTTTTCTACATCTAAATCGGACTTAAGAACGTTTTTTTCAAATTTTTAATAATTTTTAAATAGTATAAGTTTAGAGACATTTTACACAAACAGTCACCATCCCATAGAGGGGTTGGTCATAAGCCTCTAGTCTAACAACAAAATAAATGAAAGTAATTACAAACAAAACTCAGAAGGGTTTTATACTTTCATAAAAAAATAATTGTTATATGAATGACTGTTCCGGTTGTTTTATATAAAAAAAAAGTGTTTTACTGCCCTGATTGTCATCGTTTTGAATAAAGTTCAATGAACTTTATTTTTCTGTTATTGTTTTTGTTTTTATAAATAACAAACTTTTTTGTGTCAATAATTTAAAAAATAAATATATTTTACAAACAAATTTACAAATTAAAAAATTGTAGTTTAATTCTTATATGTGATATAATTTTTTATTTATTCCGGAATACTGCCGATGTCAATTCAAACACTCCACTACATCGAATATATGTATCTTAAACAAGTCGAAAACGAAAGTCAGAATATAACACAAGTCACATATTCTTTAATCGTATACACAACATGACCAGCGTACAATTCAATAAAAAAGAAGAACAATTATTATCGATAGGGCTAAAACATAATGGCGTGAAGTTTGTATGGAGTTTTTATGGAACGGTACAAATGTCATAAAACCTATCAAATGTTCTGACTTGACGAATTGTCTCATGAAAATGTATTAAACAGATTCGAATAAAACAAATTAATTTATACAAATTTAAAATCATAAAACTTAAAAACATTACTCAAACTACTAAAAGAACTAATTAAAAATGAAAATAAATTTAAAACGAATAAATTATTTAAGGCAACAGCTGAAGTATTCTAATTAGAACGCACATTAAATTTTTTTTAAATATTAAATTGTAAATTTGCACAAACAGCCACCATATAGAGAATGACCATAAGGCTCTAGTCAGACAGAAAATTACTGAAACAGCTGAAAATATAGACCCTGAAGATTCTCATCCCTTCCCAAAAATCTCAAAAAATCTATGTGAAAATATGACGCGGCTCATAACTTGATAATTTCCATGACCATAAGGCTCCAGTCTATCAAAAAAATGCCAAAGTAATAAAATAAGTAGACCCGGAAGTGTGTCATCTGTTCCTGAAATTCTCGAATAATTCATATGAATATATGACGTCACAAGCAACTTGATAATTTCAATAAAGGCATTTTACAGAAACAGCCACCATATAGGAAATTACCATAAGGGTCTATTTGATAAATTTTCATGGGACAATTCGACATTTGATAGGTTTTTTGACATTTGTACCGATCCATAAAAACTCCATAAAAACTTCAGGCCCGTTTAAAATTTAACTCAATTTAACTCAAATCTAACTCAAAATAGATATTTTAAAGTCTACTCAATGCCAATCAACTGTAACAAAAAATTATTTTCTATATTTACAAGTTCAGCAGTATTGCTAACGTCAAGCTTTATTCTAGATCTGCCGAATTGTCTTGCAAAATTAGACGTTATAGTTCATAAGATTATTATTTAAAGATTTGATCTTTCCAATCCATTACAGTTTCAATGCGATATCTAAAGTAAATTTGTCTTTTTAGAGTTGGTAATATTTTGCAATGAATTTTGTTTTTCGTTAGAGCCGATGTTGCTTATCTTTAAAATTATCTGGTCTAGCCAAAGTAGGAGCAGAGCTATTTTATAAAATAGTGATTCAGTTGAGCCGTATGAAAAATTATAATTTGACCGTCCCAGTTTTAATTTTATCTTCCCTATAGTTGTGAAAACAAAAAATAATGTGTAACAACTTAACAGACCAAATTAATTTTAACATGTTTAATTTTGAACTTTTCTAACCTAATCTAAATATAAAAGAGAAAATGCATTGAAACAGATTCTAAAACTGTCCCAATAAATCTAAAGTAAATATCAGGTCAAGATAGTTTAGAAGTAGTTCACTAAATCAACGTTTTCTACGAATTGTCTACGAGTTGTCGACACAACGTAGAAATTAATAGATGACGCGTAAATGCCCATCCTTGCGGTCCACTCAAAAAGAATGTTAATAAAGGTTGCTCACAAGGTTCCATCTTAAGCCCACTCCCGTAATATCGTCTTTAAAAGTGTAGTATTTAGTATGCAGATAGTGCATTTCCATTTCTTATTCGAGAACGGCAGGGAAATGCTCTTTGCTGAGAACCCAAGACACAGTATACAAGAAAATGTGCCTTAGACAGGATGGTAGACTGGTGTAGTAGTTACAAGATGGAGTTATCATCCGCAAAAACAGTCATGTTCCAATTAAAATGATTACATGACATTATGAAACCAACACTGGTTTCCATAAATAGTCTAATGAATTAAAATAAAACTGTGTAAAGTGGCTTGGAGACGGAGTGGACTTTGACGAAAGGCTCGGAGTCACATCACATGCGAGACGTGAGGCCTCAAGCATGATGCACTGGTACACATTGTATAGTCCATGACAGTCGCGTGTATCTAATGGGCTGACACTAGCAGAATGAACTTTCAGCACTATGAAAAATTGCCACCTATACGAGTATATATAAAAAAGAAAAAGGTTAAAGGTGAGCTACGGAAACGTGTTCTAAGTAATCAAAATTTGATGATCGAACCACTTAGAGGCAAACAACAATATTGTCTATATCTATCTAACACTGTGAAAAGATATAGGAGGATGAAATTAGAAGATGGTATAACAACTTACAGGTATTTACCAAAATTGATGAAAGATTAGAGAAAAATACAGTTCTAATGTTAGAAGAATAGAATACAATAAATAGTACCCTCTATGTATGTGAACTAGCTCAAGAAGCTATAGAGCTTAACTAGGCGTCAACGTAAGAGTTGAATTACCAGAAAGTAAACTTGATATGATGATGCTTTGTGATACCGTATTAAGCGGTATTTAGCTATACTATTAACGAGTTCCGTTTTCAGACTATTTTTAATTTAAACGATTAAAATAAACATTTAAATAAATTAAATAAGACTGAGAACAAGAAACCTGGCGCAGCCTATCATATAGAAAATAATTTTAAACGAATTATAACAAAACGTCATGGAAATGGACAAAGGCTTTGCTTGGATGTCATCATTTAATAATGTCGTAAAATCAAATATTTTTTTAGAGCAGCTGGTGGACTAATATTCGTTTAACATTTAATTTCTTATATCCATCAAACCCATTTCTGAATTATCGTTACAAATTACAAAAAAAAAAAAAAAAATACAAAACTAGTAAATGAGGATGTATGATGTATCAATAGCTGAGATGAATATTGTAGTCGATTAACTGCCACACCTAATTGGGTTGGTTCTTGGGAGGTACAGAAGTTAATTAAAGGAATTTAGAAAATGAAGCAAAATAACGGGACACTAAACTCATAAGGATGAAAAAAGGAAGTGTTGAAGGATACAACAAAATAAAAAATTTCAGAAACCAATGGAATTGCGGATCAATAAATCGGTTTTACTCATTCGCTATGATCGTAATCATTTATGCGTTATAATTTCCATCAAACTTATAAAATTTCATATTTCGATTTTGATTTGACATATTCTTATAAATGGGAATTATATAATTATTATATATTTATAAAAACCCATTCCAAAGAGATATATACTTGCAAATTTAGGTTCCACTGATAAAATAGAGATTGTTCTAAAATTTTTAATGTAATGTGGGCGAATACTCAACTATATTTACCACATGTCCGATTAAAATTTAATATTAATTTGGACTGCGACTTTAATAAAAATTGTCAGTGGTGTCTTATGTTCACATGGATGTTTAGAGATTCAGGATTTATATTTTTAACTTCTTTAGTATCTTGCTATTAGACTAAAACCTTGAACTAGACATTAATAGCCTTGTAACAATTTAAAAACAATTTTAGCTGTTTATTTTTTGAAGTTTATTTGGGGTACTAATCGATACTTTTAATAAATTGACTAATACTTTTAAGTTTTAAAATTATAAATTTGTAAAGCTTAATTGGTATTATTCATAACTATTTAAAGTATCATGAGATAATTCCAAATTTGATTTTCTGATATTTGTACCGTTCCATAAAACCTCCAATGAAATTTCATGCTCGTGATGCTATTATAATCGCTCGATTATAATCAAATAGGAAAATTTAAATACAAAAAATTATATTTATGCAGACACTACTACAAAATTATTGATTAATGTATGTAAAGTAAGTGAAAAAATCATATAAGACTGTGCAGTTAATACTTTGCAAAATAACAAACAATTACACTGTTAAATGTTGTTGTACATTTTTTCAATTGGAATTTATGTTTACGAAAATTGGAGTTTGAGGAGTTTTGTAAATTTGGTACCGGTGACTCTATATAGAGATTTTCACAAAAATTTTTAAAAATTTATACCGCCGAATCTTCAAGGTCAAGAGGACTAAATTCTGATAGGACTTGACTATTATATCACAGCATTCAGAATTCCAGTGATTTTGAATAATTTTTTATTCGGTCTTATAGTCGAATTTGGAACAGGCCCATAATCATATCTTTATGTTAAATGAGACTCAATTCTGAAACGTTTTACTATAGTTTTAAACGAAGTTGTTCTATAAACTATCCGAAAACTAAATTAGTACTTGTGGACATCTCTTAAATTGGGGGGCACACACCTCAACTCTAATTTTCGTATACATTCACATAAATAAAATTCCAATTGGAAACTAAATCGAAAATAGATGATTTTGCTACACTCGATTTTGGTCGCATCACTCGGTGGTCGATCAACTGCTGAAACACCAACGAAAATTATGGAAATCCAAAATGGAGACGTGCCAAAATATGCGACTGAAATTCTGAATTCAACTATTTGAGTCCAATACAATTATTTAAACTGTGTGCTAAGTGCCAGTCGATGAATGAGAGAGGTTTATATAGGAGTTTTGCTGTTGTCCGGCTACTACACACTTCGCTTATACGATTTTCAATCAACTATTGATGACGATCAAAACGTTCTAAGAGTGCAGTCCCGAGCAATTTTTTGTTCGTTGCAGTGATACAAAAAAGGCTAATTAATATCAATATTACGACGTTTCCAATACGTATATATTTACTTGTGAAAACGTGGTACGAATTCGCACACGACAAAAAGATGCGCATGGAAAAATCATTGAATGAGATATCCCTGCAGCTAAAGCTTCAGTTAACACTTTTCACAAAATACATAATGGGTCCACGAGTTGTCTGTGCATTTTTTCACGAATGTCAGCTATAAGAGGACTAATAAAAGTTATAGTAACACCGATAACATTGGTACTAACGCACAGTTGTAGATCGCAGATGAAAACTTTTCCAAACAAAGCAATTCTTGAAGTTGGGCTTCATTTGGGCCATCTTGTATGCCGCAATTAACCACAACTCTCGGCTTTGAATGTGTAAAATGGTTTAAAAGTTGCGATATAATTTACATTCTAATATAACGTTAATTTGGTTATGCAAAGTAATTGTCATTGCTTTTGCCCATCTTTCAGGAAGCAAGCGGATGCCGCGGCGGAATACAGCTCTTCTTTTGAAGTGTTGAGATGTCAGCCCGAGTCAATGCCTGGATGAAGTGATAATAAAATTCGCGTTTCCAAGCAATTTTTAACTGGTCTCGCAACATGAGAAGAATGATCCTTTCGTATAATATTGCGGCCGGTTATCCTTTAGTGGTCGGCTCAAAGGGATTGATTGGAGTCGGTAACCAGTGATGGTTTCGTTGGGACCATCCAGAATTGCTTTCATTCCCTCATCGTCGAATAATTTTGACATTTCAATCGTCGAAACCATTCACGACACGTTGATTCACTTATAGAGGCTTCACCAAATGATTCATTAAGCATTCGATGGGCCTCAGCCGCAGATTTCTTTAAATTGAAACAGAAAAGTAAAGCTTCCCACCTAATGAAAACTATAAAAATAACAATAATAAAAAATCATTGCAACACATTGACATTGAAAAAATCGAAATGACCTTTAATTCATGTGCATCAAACGAAACAATCTACATTGTACATACACACATTGTACAACAACAAAAATATTATCAGATCATCGTGCTATTCAATATTCATTCATCGCGCGAAATTAAAACTCCATAAAATTATAATTGATTAACAATAGCGGAATGATCTTATATATAATAGATCATTCACCTGCATAAGTTACGTAAAATTACCAAATTCCAAAAAATAAATAAATTTAAAATCGAAAACAAATTACCATCATCAACATGCTCGATCATGTGCTCGATCATTTCGATTTCCACCGCACAATTTTCAATCAAACATTCTGTATGTATATTATGCAGCGGCGTGCAGAGATCGAACAATCGACAACTCAATTGAAATTCCGCAGCAGCAGATTTTGATAAATGTGTGTGTGTGTATGTAGAGGAATAGAAAAACAAAATCGATCAAACTCTCGATCGATCATTATTGTGATCAATTTTGTTATTTTTTTTTAAATTAAATTGAATTTTATGTTTTGTTTTGTTCATCTTAAATGTCAGTCAGAATTCGATTTCAGTTGTTTTGTTACTGTGTATATTATATATTTATATAAGATCATGATCTTATTTTTTATTTTGTTTGCCTGTATAACAGGTAGGCAAATCAACGATCGAAGTGTTTTTTTTGTTTTTTTTGTTGTTAATATAGAATTAAGATGCTGAACGTTATCGCATCTCAAATTAATGATAATCACGATGTTATTTTGATCTTGAAAAGGAAATTGGAAAATATAATTTAATATTTGATCTGTGTGAGTATATACTCGTATATACATATATACATATATAAAATGATGATTAAATTGATGATGATGTAATTTGCATAAATATAGAAAATTGATTACCATTAAAATAGTGTTGGAGGTGGTATATAGAGATGATCATATCGCGCACATAAGGATGGATTATGTGTGTGGTACTCGTACCTTGTGGTATTTTAAGTTTTGTGTATATATATAGATACAAAATACTGTATAGCGGAATTAAATTTTATTATCTTAATTCGTGATGAAATCCACCATACCACACCTTTGGTTGTTTTTGTTTTATTAATCAAAAGTTCAATTTATTTTGTAAGACAGTATATGTATATATGTTCATAACCAGACAATAGAGACAGGAACGCGGTGCAATATGTTAGAGGTATAAAATTTATTATTAATGGAAAGTTACATATGACGTATGTTCTGTTAAACAAACGATGGACAGGCCAAATATTCATATTGGTAATGAGCGCAGTCAAGAATTATCTTTTGTATAACACTCCTTCAACTTTTGATGGTTTATGAAATTTATTTGGCATGCCAATGTAATGCAGTAATGTTTTAAAGGCTAGACGTTATATATTTTTTTAAAAACAATATAAGCACGAAATGATTAATTGATGGACTGTTAAAGATGGTATCTCATACATATATGGTATAGCATCAAACATTTTTTCATTTGCTATCTATAGAACATTACGATTTTGCAGAACTATTTCAATACTAAGCAGTCATATTGGTCTGTTGAGTCAGTATAACAAATGTTACAGCTTTGACTTCGGCCGATAATTTTGGCCGAATGAATCTATATAAGCAAATCGGCATTTTTCTCTATGAAGGTAACCAAAAAGAAGCATCTGTCACAACTAAGGGATCAATATTTGGAGTCATAGTTATAGTTTTAGAAATTCGGTAAACTATTTCGAAATTTTTTGACATTTGTCAAAATTAAGAATTTAGACATTAAGGAATTTCAATTCATTTCGGAATAGCATCAGAAATTTAATTAAATTTGGAATTGTACAAATTTTAATTTGACGTTTTTTGGGAACTGTGATCTGTGATTTTTACCGCTTAAATAGAACAGTAGTGAAAACTGTGACGTTTTGATCGGGAGGTACCGGGTTCGAATCTCAATAGAGGCGGAATGCAAAAGGAATGATGATGAACACATGTATATATGACTCTCCGTTGTGAATGCAAAATCCATCGGCCGTCGTGTATATCAGTGCAGGCTGGAATTGAGCTATACAAGGTGTAGATGGTCAAACAAATCGGACCTGTGGGCGTGCGTCCTCGATTTGGGTGGCAACGGCATTAGGCAAGGATGCAAATAGAGAGCCTAGATAATAAGTAAAGATTAAAACATAAAAAAGACTGCTTTTTTCAATAAAAATGAAATGTTGCTTTTGACATCGGAACTTAAACACCATAGCTAAAATGTTGGAAAGTTTTGCGGGATAAATCTGTAATCATGTTAGTCTAGATCAAATATTCTTGTACTCAAACCAGTTTAAGAGATTCGAGTATATAATAGATTACAGAAACATAGACGCACATCGTGTCTCGGAATCATTAACCAGAATACCAGATTTTATGTTGTTTCAATCACTAGGAATCACACTCTTAGGCTTTAAACAATCGTATAATATTCTTCCATATAGGGCAGTAGTTCAAAATATACTTATACAAAAACCCGTAACAATATACAACTAATAGTTCACCTCCAACAGACCGCCATAGACAAATTTCAATAAATGGTCATTTGATGTTTAGGTTAGAAGACTATTTGAATCATTATTTGAACATTTGTTAACAAATTATTGATGACAGCTTTTTCATATGCAGTTCTTCGTACGCTCGTTCATAGTAGATGATTGTGGCTTAGACACATTTCGGTTCGTAGCCTTGCCTTACACTCACACGATAATTCATTCAACCCATTCATACCATTCACACAAGTACAGTATACCACCTGCGCGTTGTATATGTCCATGTCACCCTGTACAGTGACATGCAAGATGGTTCGGCCCATGAATTCAGCACACCAATAGGGGGTCACAACATGTGTTAATTACTTCACCGGTCGTAATCGAGTGAAAAATTTCCATTTCTGCATCCTGCCCCTATTGAGATTCGAACTCGGTACCTCCCGCTCCAAACGCCATTTACAATGTAATCAATCTCAATCAAAGACTTTTTCGTCCATTTCTGGTGTTGACACCTCCTTTGGCCTTCCTGAACTTTCCGCTTATAAACTCTTGCATTTCAGGGATGCATATTTTCACATAAGCGCGATATTCTTTTTTTCCATATTTAAGAAAATCAAAAGAGACTTTTCTAAAATGACTCTTACATGAAACACTTAAATGTCATAAAAAATTGACAGATTTCGTTGAAAAGAACATTTTTCGCGCCAAACAAGACGGCGTTACTCTAAACACTTATCATTCCATCCTCGTAAATGGTTACACATAACTGGGTCAAACGATACGAGAGTGTGATGCTATCCGGACTTAGGCCAAGATGGACGGTGTATTGTCAAAGATTTAGTTCCACTTGCTGAGGATACAGTTATTAATCGAACACCAGATTAAAGTAAACGAAATTAATGAAAAGTTGTGGTGAAACACTAGTCATTGGTGGATTAGTTGCGCCGAAAGCCACACTTATCATTAATTACGTTGAAAGAAACATTAACATTCATATTTTGTAGGGAGTAATTGACACGAGACAATTAAATCGTTTTTATTTGTGTAGCGAAAAAATGTTAGTCACCCAATCATCAAGTAGCACTTTTGGGTTCCAGATCGCAAAACGGGAATTCAATCAACTTGATTGCCTACAGAAATGGTTTAGAGCAAAGCAATGGGAACTGCGTAGAATACGTTAACTTTTTAGTGAGTTCAAATCAGAGCTACCTTTACTAATACAGAGCACAGCTCTTCATATAAGAACAAGATAAAGGAGCTCATACTAATCGAGTAAATTCGAAAAGAAAGTTCCACAAAGTATCCCCTCCGAATATTAAGAGCTCTGAGTTACTGCAGTCCACCCCAGGATAGCGGTTTCGTTTTAATCTCTGCATGGCTCTAGTGAATTTCTCATGATATGGATCATCAGTGCAAATTACCGCAGACCGTATTTGTGGTGACTCAACTACAGTCTGTGACGAATGATGAACACCAAGCAGGTCGGTAAAGTACCCCTCCTTGCATCGAGATTTCCATTCCACTCCCGAATGACGGTTGCACAGGCCTAATCCGATAATTCCTTTAAACAAATTACGCGAACTGCGCTCATTGCTGAGTTATTAAACTTTTAAAACCCGAGCCATCCACCATTCTCGCTTCTTTCGTCTACAAATCCGCTTAGATGCCTTCCCAGCAAGAGCAGGATTGCTTTTATTGCGCCGGTGAGACGTTGTTGCACTTCCATATGTGCTAAATTTTGTTGCTCAACTGCAATACGAGACTCGTCATCAAACCAATCATTCTTGTGTGTAACTTTCACTATACCTAAAGTCTGTTGTGCAGACTCCTACCTCCTCCGGATAGGTAATTAGCTTCATCCATGTTGTCCCTGACTAGTTTCTAATATCGTTTCTTTTGATCTTTATTTATCAAACTTTCACAGCCAGACTTGTACGAAAACTTCCATCGTAGCTTTGCAGCGACCAATTAATGATCGATGCCTACGTATTTGGTTGCTGACCGATAAGCTCTCACATCCTGAACAACCCAAGTCTGCTCTTTAGAAACTAACACATGATCAGTTTTGATGCGGCAGGTTCCGCGAGAATGTGTCCATGTTTCCAAATGGATCTGTTTGTGAGGGTGGAATTGTCTTGCTACTCTAAGGTCGTGAGCAAGTGCAAAGTACATCATTCGCTCACCATTACCGGTGTCAGTTCCGTGTTGGGAGTACGGATCTATGTTTTCACGCAAAGTTCACAATTACCAGTCTAACATCGTGTTCAGGTATAGATCACATCAGATCGTCCAAGTCATTGTAAAATGAGTTTTTATCTTGGAGCTGGCTGACTTCTGTGGGCGCATATACACAAATTATCCATAGGTTGGCTAAGTTCAAGCGAGCTTACACAATCGTTTACTGACTGGAAATCCAAAAAGGTCTTCTTTATCTGCGGCCCAAGAAGAAGTCCAGCTCCAAGATTTCTGAGGCCATCTCCACTGTAGAGCATCGTATAGGCCAGCGAGTTTCTTGAAGAGTACGCTCCTAAGGGACTACACATTCCACGTGCCGAGCCCAAATCCTTTGTCAGGGTACTTGAGCGGGGGCCACTTCAATTTTTTTACGGATGTGGATAGTTTTTGTCTGTTTTAAAAAAAATACTGGAGGTTTCATTGGAATGCAAAAAACGTGAAATTCTCTATGATTGGGAGGTTGTGGCTTAAGCCAGCAATTATAGACTTAATGTTATAAATGACAATACAAATTTGTATTAAGGAGTGCAAAGTTGTTGTACTAAAGTTCATCGCATAAGGTTTTTTTTAAAAGGTATTTTTGCATGCCAAATGTTTTAAGACAGTTTTTACAGAACAAATACATAAAAAAAAAGTCTAGCACCTTTCCTTTATAAGCCATGTCAGAATGTAATTTACTATGCGAACTATGCTGCAGCGTTATGAAAGAAAGATATCCAACCGAGTTATTCAATTTCCTCGCAGTAGCAATCGACAGCCGAATCACACTATATCATCTTAAATTCAACATGACATATTTAAAATAATTATCTCATGACACAAACACAACCGCAACTTGGTACAACAATTACAACTTTTCAATTTTCTGATTAGAAAATGGGCTCGGTCAACGGAAAATCAATTACACCAGCAGTCGCATTATACCCAAACAAATAAAATATTTCTTCAATAATCTAATTTACAAATGTATCCATTCGTATAAATAGGTCATTCATTTCCAATCGATAAATTCCAATCCAATTATACGTATAAAAAAATATTGAAACATTTAAGATGAAGGGTACACAGACATACTCGTATATAGGAAAAAAAAAACTTCAAAATCACTTAACAATTATTGTGTATATATAGCAGAGAAAAACAGTCAAAACAAGAAAGTATATAAAACGAAGAAATTCTTCACAATCCAGCCTTAGGTATATACATGTATACGTACGTACATAACAAAAATATTAATAATATTTTAGATAAAGTGTGTCTGTTAAGTAGAATCGTCTATTTTGACAGTTTGACGGAAATGAGGAAAATCTAATAACAATTTGTATAGACATTTTAATGTACTGTAAAGATATATACCCATACATATACATATGGTGTTATATGTAGGCGGACTCAACCAATTGCAATATATTTTCATGAGAATTATGTTTACTTTCCAATAACAACACTCCTTACACACCTCACACTATATACCATAATTTATATATATGTGGTAAAGTACATTGATGTTTTATACATGTCTCGAACACAGTATTTTTTTTATGATTAACGTCGTTTGTGTTCTAAGACATATTTTGTAAATGTTAACTTGCCTATAAAATATGATATGAATCTCTCTAACATATATACAATAAAAATAAAATGTGTTACTTACATGAGGTCGCATCCATGTTATTGTTTTACGTCGCGATAGTGTACGTGTGGCCAATGGAAATTCTAAATCTTCATGTAGTCCACCCGGACCACGTGTGATCATACCATTTATACCATTCATTCCGTTCACACCATTCGCGACACCACCATTTAAACCATTACGGCCATTCAGCCCATTATGTCCATTTAATCCATTGTGTCCATTACTGTGGCCATTAGTGGCTGTTAGGCCACCGTTGGATATTATAACTTCGGCTGAGCGAGGTCTGAAATAATTTAAAACGGTAAATTAGTTTATATATACGATTACAAGTTCCGGCTCTACTATATAACGTCTTAATGGGTGTTCCTTCAGGCGCCCATATTTAATCTTTAATCTGTAATATGAGATGAAAATAAATAAATTTAAATATTTTTTTTATGGGAATTTCCAAAAAGCCAAATACATCAACATTATTGTACGTATTGTACGTATATGGAAGAAATTAATCCATTTTCAGCTGAAGGTCAATAAATTTGCGGTCAATATTTTTAAGGTGATGGCCTACTGCATTGATTGTATTCATTTGGTTATAATTGATTCAGTTAATTTTCACGTTTTGAGCAAAGATGGTGGTTAGTAGCCTTTTTAAGAAGATGTACGACTATAAGTCTATAACTTTGTTTCCGCATATTTGGTGAAACTCCTACAATAATAGACCATAACACCAGAATGCTCAATAGAAATGAACTTGAAACTGTTATCGTTTAAGACATGGTATTTGACATCCATAAATGTGTTCGTTCGAATGAATCAATGAATTAGTTTTCATATAATCTATTCGTTTTTGGCCCCTGTGGTCGGGGGGGCATACATGTCTCGTAAACCTAAATTGCACGAACATCTTTTCCAAGAATACCACCTCAGTATCCTTTGCTTGTCGTAATAGGCGACTAAATGGCTGGATCGCTGGGCTGACGACCCGCATCCGTTAAAAAAGCAATCTGTTTATAAAGTCAACAAAAAAAAATGGATACCGCCAAAACAAAACCGGACCCCCGCTCAAGTAATCGGACACGAGATTTAGGATCGGCACATGGAACGTGCAGTCACTTAAGAAACCAGGAGCGTTAGAGGGCCTAATCACATGCATGAAGGAGAATCGGCTGGAACTCGTTGCTCTTCAAGAAACTCGCTGGCCTATAAAAGTGGAGACCATGTGCCCCAGGGCTATACGTTGTTCTACAGTGGAGATGACCTCGGAAATCTTGGAGCTGTTTTGGATTTCCAAGCAGTCAATAACCGATTGTGTAAGCTTCGCTTGCGCATGAAGTTAGCTAACCTGTCGATAGTTTATGAACATGCGCCCACATAAGTTAGCCAACCCCAAGATAAAAACTAATTTTACAATTACTTGGATGATCTGATGGGAACTATACCTGAACACGATGTTAGAATGGTAATTGGGGACTTTAATGCTAGAGCTGGCAGAAATCAGGCCGACTTGTGTGAAAACATATAGGTCCGTACTCCCGACACGAAACTGCGACCGATAATGGTGAGAGAATGATGTACTTTGCAATTACTCACGATCTTAAAGTAGCAAGCACATTTTCCCCTCACAAACAGATACATTTGGAAACATGGATCCATCCTCGCAAAATTTCCCGTAGCCAAATTGACCAATTGTTAATTCCAAAAGGGCGAGCTTGCGGGTTGTGCAGGATGTGAGAACTTATAGGTCAGCAACCAAATACGGAGGCAGTGATCATTATTTGGTCAAGATAAATTTTTCAATGCAAGCAAAATCAACCTTTGCTCGAGGAATTTGTAAACCGTCGGAACCTTATGCAATGTGAAAATAAAGGATGAAGGCAGTGGTGATATCGAAGCTGCTAAATATCCAAATATTTTTAAAAAAATTGTCGAGGATGGAGATTATCCTCCATGCAGATCTTCAACGTAGACGAAACCGGCAACCCAAGAGAACTGAAAGAATCAGATAAATCCTGCTTGCAAGTTATTGGGAGATAAAATAAAAGTGTTCGACTGGATATCCCATCAACTTACCAGACTCCTCTGGTGTTATAAAAATTAAATATTTGCCCAAAAATGCTACAGCTCTGTTTCAGCTGATGGATCAGGGAGCAATTTCAACGTTCAACGCGTATTATTTACGAATAACATTTAAACAATTAACAGCTGTTACCGATGAGCCAGATCGTGGATCTATTAGAACGTTTTGGAAAGCATACAATATAAACGATGCTTTGGCTGTAATGAAGCAATCCACAATGAAAAATGTTAAAAAATGAAAAATTATTTGGCCGGAAAACGTCAATTCATACGGTGTAGCTGCTGAAGTTCTACTAGAAATTCTTCAAAACATTGTGAGTCTAGGTAATCAACTTGGTGTTGATGATTTCGAAGATTCTGATGTTTTGGACTTTATAAAAACTAATGGCAGTAGTCTTTCCGATGAAGATTTGTTTCATCTGGAACAAACTTACCAAAGCTCGGTTTTATTTATAAAACATATGTAGATGGCACGTTCAAAGGGGGCGTAAGGTTCTTCAAGTGATAATATATTATACAACCCAATTATGTGGATTAAGCTATCTGATGCTTTTAACAAGGCCACAAGTCTCGGCCACCCTGGTGATCGAGAGAACTCCAACGTACCCGTATGAAATGCAGGAGACTGTTCAAGAAAGCAAGGAACACAAATGCTGCTGCAGATTGGGACTGTTTTGGGAAGTCCTCGAAACCTATAAGTAAGAGCTAAGAGCAGCCAAAACGAGGGCCTGGAAGCTCTACTGTGGCAATATACAGGAGTCCCCAGGAATACTATGTTCTAGTCCTTCCATCCCGAGTTATCTACAACGACCGGATGGTCCATGGACCACATTTAATGAGGAATCCCTGGAGCTACTACTAGAAACTCATTTCCCGGAGTGCTCGGTACTAGCTCCGGAGAGACCCATGATAAATAGGCGTGTAGACTCCGTAAGTCATATAGTAAATAGGCGGAATATCCTATGGGCAATAAACAGTTTTACGCCATACAAGACGGCAGGCCCTGATGGCTTTATCCCTGCGGATATCCAGCGAACTATTAACTTAACCCTACCCTGGCTGGAAGTAACCTTCCAAGGCCGCCTAGAACTGTCACATTCCTAGAAAATGGACTGAAGTAAAAGTTATATTTATATCTTAGGCGGGAAAAACCTCTCCCTGCTATCCCAAAGACTTTAGGCCTATAAGTTTATCCTCTTTCCTGTTAAAAGCACTGGAAAGACAAATAGAGGCTTACATTAGAGGCTCAATCAAGCCGGGCGAGCTGTTGGGATCTCAACACGCATACTGTAAGGGACAATAGGTGGAAACAGCTCTTCATTCAATTATAGGCCCGATTGAGAAATCACTTGAATACAAGGAATATTCAATGGTAACCTTCTTGCGAGCACTTGGCTACCTCTCTGAGTGGGCACGCGGCTGCGGACTGAACGCAAACGCACAAAAATCGGAGCTGGTCCTCTTTACCAGGAAGCACCAACTTCCTCAGTGTGACCCGCCAACATTAAATTGTACTCGATTGATCTTTACGGATAGAGCGAAATATCTCGGACTACTTTTTGACAACAAGCTAAGCTGGAAACCAAACATTTTAGAGAGAGTAAAGAAAGCTACTATAGCGCTCTACTCCTGCAAAAATGCAATTAGAAAGTGAGGGGGGTATGGAGCCCCACATAGTACACTGGCTCTACATTTCAGTGGTCAAACCTATACTGTTGTATGGGGTTGTCGTTTGGTGGCCAGCGTTAAAAATGATGAAACTATTGATGAAAGTTCAAAGAACGGCCTGCTTGTGTATAAGTGGGGCTCTCAGGAGCACACCTACTCAAGCTCTGGAGATTCTCTTTCAACTTACTCCCTTGGATATTGAGGCCGAGCAGCTCGCATCTTGTACAGCCATTCGGCTCAAATCTATATCTTGCCATCTGTTGAGGTGAGATTTCAAACTGAGTTTCCCACCAGAGAGGTCTGGGTGAACGAAACGGTTATGGGCAAAGAGGCGCTAAGCTGCATCACGGATGGCGCAAAAAGAGATAGAAGGGTTGGCTGTGAGGTATTCTGTGGGGCTCTAGGGCCCAACCTTTCTTTTCGTCTTCCCTGAACTTATCGCGATAATGGAAGTCATGGACTGGTTGAAGTTTAATGTAATATCTACGAGAGATATTCGCAATTTTACGGACAGTCTGGCTGCTATCAAAAGCTACAATCATACACCCTGACGTCGAAGGTAGCCCAGAACTGTCTGGCATCTTTAAATGAGATGGCAGATCAGTTCAACATCCCCTTGACGTGGTGACACGGCACTTCAATATCGTAGGGAATGTAAACGCAGATGAGCTGGCCCGCAAGGGCACAGCACGCGTTATAACCCAAAGCAGGCGAGATATAAAAATATAAAGATACAGACTAGGTGTCCCTGCCCATGACTTCTGCCGAAGCTGCGGTGATGAGGAGGTTGAGGAAAGTGTGCTCCATCTGCTCTGCACCTGGGCTAGTCTAGCATACAGCAGAACAAGATTTATATGGGAACTTCCCCATTGTACGATCTCACGGATCTCAGTAAGATCGGGGACCGGGTCTTTAAACGCTTCTTGGTAAGCTCATGATGGTTTAACGAGTAAATAGAAGGCAGCTCAAATGTGATATAGCTATACAGACCAACTATATGTGTCTAAGCTAGTCCTCTAGAACGGCCACCCTTACCTAACCTAACCTAATTAATAACGACATTCACCGAAAACGACGATTCACCGGTGATGAAACTCGGTCTGTTGGATGGAAATGGAATTATAAAGTGATTTTTGGTAGAAGTTTTGGACTATGGCAAACAGGAACTGAAGTAGGCCAGGCCATTATAGTATGTTGGATGAAAATCGATTTATAAAATGATTTTTTGCAGAAGTGCTGACCATTCCTTTTTATTTTTAGCAGAAGTTCTGGAATATAGCGCTGTTTGCTAAGCCATTCCTTGGCCGATTATGATGAAACTCGTCATGTTGGATAGAAATGGATTACTTAACACATTTGTGGATTCAGTTCTGGAATAAGGTGAATTGACACGTAAATAGTTTATTACTTAATCGATAATGATGAAACTCGGTATGTTTAAGGGAAATGAGATTCTAAAATGATTATAGGATTTAGTTCTGGATAATGGTTATTAAGCACGGAAGTAGGTTATTTCTCCTTACCCGATTATGATGAAACTCGGAAAGCAAGGATGGGCGTTTACGCGTCATCTAATATTTTCTACGCTGTGGACAATGTCGACAATGTAGACAACGTCGATAATGTAGACAATTCCTAGAGTGATTTTGAGAATAAGTTCTAAACTACGGAGACCAAATTTTTGTAGGATCAATGCGATACGGGTTGGTGACAATTTTAAAGAATTTTTTTCAATGCATTTTAAGTTTTTCCAAAAGAGCGGTCATATTTAAAAATAAATTAGAATTGGGCGGATCACTCCAGGACTCAATGCCACAAATGGGCCCACGATGCAAGGCCCGGAAAAACACACATACTGACACATCAAAAACACCAAACTACCAAAGTTTAGGATACTATATTTACTGTGCTTTCGGCTCACAAGGCAATCACGCCACTTGGATTATATTAGTCAATTTAACACGGATATCCAGCATTAACAAAGTACCGATAACGTTGTTGCAGATCAACAACGAAACGTAAGTTTTCGAAACTTTCTCAGAGTTAACGAAACTCCTCCGCTACCATCGGGTACATTCAACGCCTTACTATCCATAAGATAATCTCATGGGTGAACGCTCACACCGATAGTTGAAATCTGCTCTCAAGGTTGGAGGCAACACAATTAATTGGATCTCAGAAGTATACCAGCCGTTTTAGTTGGTATCGGTAAACAAATCGATATTTTTGTTCCGAAATCATTCGTCAACTTCAATTACCTTTTTGGCCAGGGTTAATAAAAATTTAATACGATGATGTTAGACGCCGCATACGCAAGCTATTTACTGTTTGAATTAGAGACAAACCACAATCATTTTCGAGCGATACATTGAAACCAGCATACGGTATTGTCAATTCAGCTAACCAAATATCAGTCACGAAACGATATAAAACCGTCCGATTTGTAGTATAAAACATTAAATTTTATGGTTTTCCGTCTGCGTGTCGGTCATGTACCAGATTAAATATCACGACTTACTGATATTCGAAACTGCAACAATAACCAAATTAGAGAAATTCAATGGCTGATTTTATCTAATTTTTAATTAATTTTCTTAATTTTTCTCTGAAATAATAGTTGAGTTGTTTGTGGAGTAAAACATAATTCATTTTATCGAACTTGTCAAGCCTCACATAGTAAAACAATCGAAAAATTGTCCAGCGTTGATTCAAGACAAAATTTCGTGTGATTTACTATGTGAGTTGGCATCGAGAATTTTTTTATTTTTTAAATATTATTTAAATTTTATTAAGAATAACATTTCATTACCAAGTTATAGTCGACATTGGCTAGGACTCACATAAAATAATCCAAGGATTTCTGATTCTGAAAAATTGAGTACACCCCTATAAGAATTACCGAGTTATAACGCCATAAATCATTCAGATAACCAGAACTTGTCCGCTAAATGTGCCGTGTGTATATCGGTATTCTATTACCAAGGTTTGACAAGATTTTGGGAATATGTTTTGATGACGAAAGGTAAGTGCAATTGGATTTGAAACAGGTTTGCAGGTCAAAAGCTATATATTTTACTAAAAATAATGACAATGCGTCCGCTAAATATTTAAGCACTTTCAGTTAGATTAATTTGAAAAAAGAGTTATAATTGCAAGCGATTTGCAGTTGTGGACTCAAGAGCCAAGTCTTGGTCACATCCTTCACAGTTACGTCGAATGTGTACGTAAAAAAATGACGACGGAAACGTATTTTGTCTTTAGTTCGTTGACACGAATCAGTAGTAAAATGTTGGCCTGATGAAGCTATAGTCACCCTATACTCTATAGCATGGAACAGATTTTATTGTCGTTCTGGTTTTGGATTCAGTACCAAAAGACGTTTTGTTCCGGTTTCCTGCACTGGTTTTAGGAAACTCTTTTTGTTCCGGTTTAGTTCCGCGAAGGAACCGGGTTAAAACCGGTTAACATTTTTAGTTACATCTATTATTTTGCCCTTTTAAATTAAAATTAATGCAAAATTGTAATAAAACAGGTTTTTTTAATGTTTCTGGTACACAAGCCTTAATAATGAAGAAAAATGTTTGTGCCCGCGCTAGAAAGTTAAAAAGGAAGTTTCTGTTTATTAAATCTATTACTATTCGTAAAATATGTCGGTTAATGACGGTTTAATGTTCCGGTTCAGTCCCTTTCGAAGCAATGATCTAAAGACCAGATCTAAGCCGACCGGTTTCGACTTATCCAAAAATATTTGGAAATAGAGAAAAGAAGATTGCTGAAAATATGCGTTTTAAATGGAACAATATTGCTGCCAAAGTCACATCGGGTGCTGTGTAGAATATCATTGAGGAACATCGAACAACAAGTGCTTAACTTTATTCTTAATAATAAAATTTGAAATTAAGATCAATTCGAACGTTTAGTGCAATAAACTTTCTTTAATTAAAGCTTCTGTTTGTTTTATTCCAACAAATATCTACAAAACTACAGTATATGGTATGTGATTTCCGATTTAATTTGAATGATTTTTTAGTTTTTCCTGACGGGTTAGCTGAATCGCCTTTTTACAAAATACAACTGCGCACTGGCTGTTCACATTAACTTAATTGTCGATGTATATTGCCAAGTAATCTATGTATTTTTTTACGTGCCGACAAACAAGTAGATTACACGGCGTAATCTACCTCGCCCATCCCTGGCGATATGTTGTATGGAAAAACAATTATAAAATGAATATTTTGCAAAAGTTCCGGAATATGGTCAACAAAACGGATGTAAGCTATTAGGCCATATTCCCGACATAAATGTATAATTGAAGACTTTTCTTCAGAATTCAAGTTCTCAACATTGATACTGTTTTCTAATATGTCTAGCCTATCCCCTAGGTAATCGTTTTGTGATTCAATATGGTAAACATTATAGTTTTCTAAAGGATAAAGCGTAAGAGAAAGTTCGGTAAATTCAAAAGGTTCCTCCGTAGTGTTTACAATGCTAATGTAACTAGAATTAGTTTTGCTTTTAATTAAAGAATTCACGATGTAAATTCCTGGAACTAATTCTTTCGAACAACGCAGATAGTCCTTATTATCCTTATCACGAGAATTGAATTGAACCAATTTTTAGGATCTTGGTGGAACAATGTTTGGCATGGTACAAATTTAAAGACAACATGCTTTCCTCAAATGGAATTTTGATAGAATTACTCTGAAAATCAATATGACACTTAAATTTGGATAGGAAATCTTTTCCCAATATTTCGCAACATGCTAGCTCGTAAAGCGATCTTATAATTACATATTGCTTTTAATGACTTTCGCCGCGTCCTTGCCTTCTGCACGAATGCAAGCTTCGTTTAACTAAGACAAAATATCTTGAACACGACGGACATATTCTTTGACGACAGTTTCATCCCGCTTTTGAGAAATATTTACGAGCTCCATTTGCAAGTGTTCATATGAACATAAAATCGGAAAATTCGTTTGTTAAATCTAATTTTAATTCATCCCAAGAGGTATATTCATTGTACTTAAAGGTTTGCTCGAATGCTAAATCTAAAAGTTTTGATTTTAGTAAATCTAATAAAAGACGTAATATCCCTTTCGGCGACACCTTCAAAAATCACTTTTCTTCTGAGGCGTATAATTTTTTCGATGCAAAATCCGAATTTGTTGAACCCAAGATAATCCCTTAGACCGTTAAACCAGTAGGTCCCTTTCTATTAACATTGCCACGAAAACAATAAAATATAGAAATGAAGTTGATTTTCAAGTTGGGCCATGCCATACCTGATCAATGTCTCTCTCAAAACAAGTCGCTTGCAACCGAATTTCAGTTAAACTTATTTAATTTCAAATATAATTACAATAGTATTTGAAAAGAATTTGAAAACAATTTTAATGAATTGCTAATACATATATTTAATAGGCGAAAAATGTTAACGAGTAAAATTTAATTTGACCTAATTAATGGTCAAGTGGGAGCTAAATATGGAAGAATTGAAATTTTTATTATCGGCTTGCTTCTATAAATAAAAATTTCTATCTATCTCGATTAAATTGGTAATTAAACGCTCGACTTCGATTAATAATTAAATTTTATAGTTGAACAATCTCGATCTATAAAATTTAATTAATTCTATATAAATATATGTTACATCTAATCGAAATAATTACCTGCATACGATATATAAAATGCCTATTAAATTATATCGTTAATGTTAGCCAATTAACTTTCGCAGCAAATATAACTCTTGTATATAATTCTGCAACATAGTTATGTATATAAAAAATGTAATCATCATACCTAGGTAATGTTGATAAGTGATCTGGTTGCGGCCCAATCCATTGTCTAATTTTATGTCCACCATCTGAAATTATACACACACACACACAAGACGTTAATTAATAAAACTATATAAATAATTAATACTTTAACTAAAGTCTATAATTTTCATTTATAATACACATAAGTAATAATAATGTGATCCAATCATGCAACATGACGACATCAAAAAAAATCGTTAAGTCATGAAAAAAAAAAAAAAAATGTTTCTTCTATTATTCCTTACATACAATTTATATTATAGTAATTGTGACAATTCGGTGAACTGTGAACACATAATATGTCTTCTATACACGTTTCAGTTTATTTTCATTTTCAAGGTCGTACGGTACACTACTTGGAATTGTATTAAATTATAAAACTATACTTAGCCGACAAAACAATCAATACATATGTACAAAATGTTGACATTGAAAACGTCAATTTCAAAAATTTTGCTTAACCGCACGACCGCAGTCGTCGACTAGCCACCAATCAATCATCAATTATTATTTCAAAATCGACCGACATTTATTTTTAGATAGTCGTACATGGTTACATGAATATCCAGGGATTATAGTTACACGTCTTAATTTACGGAAATTATCATTTTTAAGATTTATTACTTCGAAATGACGAAACCATCATCAGTGAAGACATAAAATATTTGGTTTTTGTGGTTTTCAATTATAATGTTTAATGTTTATATCGATATGATGAATTAAATCATTACTATATGACGTGACAAACATTAATTAAAACTATTAAAAATATTATAACGAACATATGTAGTTTGGGATTGAGTTATAAAAGAAAGACAGATTTGTGCAAAATAAAAAATGATGGACTCGAAAAATATCAATTTCACTGATGGCGAGTTTATGCATTTCTATCTTGTTGCAAAATATTCACCGATCATATATATAAGCCAATCAAAACAAGCAATTTCGTAAACAAATTTCCCCTTCCAAATTAAAATATTTTCAAATCGATGCAAAATGTGCAGCAGGCTGGCAACTGCTACAAATTAAAAATATGCTCACATTTTCACACAGTGGGTCTATTTTTTAATTCACACCGAGCGAGCAGTGCGCTATCAAAAATGTGCACTGCGTTTTTTAATTCAATCTGTGTAGTTTTACTCCACACACTGTATTTTTTAATATGAACTGAGCCTACTCGGCGCACACACCGAGTGAAAATTTTTGCTCTGAAATGAATGTAAGTGTCAAGAATAAGCAAGACATAACCTTAGTTGTAATATTTTTATAAAAACAGATTACAACAAATTTATTTCTATAAAAACATTTTATTTATCCACGCTGTTTTTACTCTGAGTACACCGACCGATTTGACACTGTACTCTGTGTACACTGGTTGAGTAAATCTACTCGCTCGGGTTGAATTAAAAAATAGACCCATTATGTCAGTTTTAGCTCTTTTTCAATAAATTTTTTTTTGTTGCTATATCTTGGCGAAACCGAATTGTCGTCATTGTCATTGTCGTCTTGACGTTGTTAAAACAGTGACATGAATTTGCTGCAACTATACATATTTGTATATTTCAACTATACACCCGAATGCCATTTGGATTACGCAATGCCGCACAAACGTTTCAGCGCTTCATGAACGAAGTCGTTCGAGATCTCGACTTCGTTTTCGTCTACATAGACGACATTCTTGTGGCATCTCAAACTGAGGAACAACACAAACTCCATCTGGAAACACTTTTCCAACGACTTGTCGAGTTTGATGTTCACATCTAAGAGCTCAAAATGCGTCTTCGGCGCATCCACTCTTGATTTCCTCAGCCACAAGATTACCGCTAATGGCATCCTTCCGTCACAAGACCGAATCAATGCCATTAAAGAATTCCCAGCTCCAACCTCAATCAAAAGTATTCAGCGATTCATCGGCATGGTCAACTACTACCACCGATTCATACCAAAGCTCGCTAAAATACTCAACCCAATTCACAGCCACCTGGCAGTACTACTACGTAAGCCCAAAACCGCCAAGAGCTTCTCTTGGCGTAACGAATGTCAACACGCATTCACGTCACTCAAGGCTGAATTGGCACGCACAACACTCCTGTCACATCCACTGAGCGACTCAAAGCTCAGCATTACTACTGATGCATCAAACACTGCTGTGGGAGCAGTCATGCAACAGTACAACGACAAGTGTTGGGAGCCCCTGGGATTCTTCTCAAAAAAGCTCTCGGATGCCCAAAAGAAATACTCTGCATTCGATCGGGAATTACTCGCAATATATCTAGCAATAAAACACTTCAGATATTTTGTCGAGGGTCGGGACTTCACAATTTACACCGACCACAAGCCTCTCACTCGAGCAATTCAGTCTAAAACTGAACACAATCCAAGGCAAGCACGCCACTTGGATTATATTAGTCAATTTACCACGGGCATCCAGCATGTTCAAGGTACCGAAAACGTTGTCGCGGAAAAGCAGACTTGGAACTTCAGAATTTACTTTCTGGTTCTGCTTGTCACGCCAGTTCATCATTGAAACTGGAGCTTTTCACACTACCTGGCCTCGAAATATACTGCGAAACATCTACGGGTGCAAATCGCCCGTACATCGCAGAGCAACTACGTCGAACCATCTTCGACACACTACACGGTATCTCACATCCTGGTGTCCGCGCAACTCGTAAATTGATTACTGCTCGATACTTTTGGCCCAGCATCAACAAAGACGTGACCCGTTTATCCTGCCAAAAATCAAAAGTCCAGCGACACACAAAATCGCCTCTTGGACAATTCGCAATTCCACCTGGTCGATTCGAGCATATTCATTTGGATGTCGTAGGACCACTTCCTCCATCCAATGGTTACTCATATTTACTCACCTGTGTCGATCGTTTCACTCGATGGCCAGAAGCGTACTGCATGAGCGACATGTCTGCAGCAACCATTGCCACCACATTCGTGCAAAACTACGTATCACGATTTGGCGTTCCACTTGACATCACCACTGATCAAGGAACCCAATTCGAGTCGAAGCTTTTCTCGGAGTTAATGAAACTCTTCGGCTCGCATCGTATACATACAACGGCTTACCATCCGCAAGCCAATGGCGTGGTCGAACGCTTCCACCGCCAGCTCAAAGCTGCTCTCAAGGCCCGAGGCAACACAATTCACTGGAGCTCCGAAGTACCAATCGTTCTACTTGGTATTCGAGCAACGGTTAAAGAAGATTTGAAGTGCTCACCAGCTGAAATGGTTTACGGTCAAACCATCAAGCTACCCGGTGAGTTATTCGTCGAACATCCTCTACCGTCTCCATCCACAACCGACACAGTCATCGACCAACTCCGCACCACCATGCAAAATCTTATCCCCACGGCAACAAGACCAACGAATGAAAGCAACATATTCGTTCCCAAATCGCTCAACAATTGCGATTACGTCTTTGTCCGGGTTGATAAGGTTCGAACTGGATTACAATCTCCATACGATGGGCCATACAAAGTTATACGCCGCTTACGCAAGCAATTCATTGTCTCAATCAAAGACAACCATCACTCAATCTCCATCGACAGATTAAAACCGACGTACGGTATTCTCAACACGGCTGATCAGATATCAGACAGCAAACGATATAAAACCGTCCGGTTCAACGTATAACGTCTCAAAACCCATGGTTTCTCATCTGGAGAGGGGGTACTGTAGCAGCTCGAATATTCGACTCACCGATATTCGATTCTGCCACAAACAAAACAATTAGTGAAATTCAAATATAAACCAACTTATTTGAATTAAGCGTTCACTAACCCCATCACATATCCATCTATCCAACCACCACTATCTAATAACCGAACCATTACTATAAAACATTTATAGTAAAACATGTCGCCATCTAACAACATCACCACGAACAACAATGTTCGGTGATGCAATACTAACACATAAGTGCAGTATTGACCGTCGCCGGCGCATGTGTTCCCTCTCCAAAATACGACATGTATTTTGGACATGAAGGCGACGTCACACAGATACAAGAAAACAACCAAATAGACAACACGTCTATAACACTCAAAAACAACTCAAACAACAAACGTCGTCCATTACCAGTTTTCTCTAAGTCCAACGTTTGGTGTGAGTGCAACGTGAAAAATTAAAATAATAATAAATAATTACATTAATATTGGTGGTGTTTAAAAATATGTAAAATTAATTAATAATTATAAAAATATAAATTAATGAAATCAAATATAATAATAATTTATAAATAAATCATATAAAAATAAATAAATTATTGTGTGTATATTTATTTATTTGAGAAGTCCGGACCGGACGAGAATTTAAATTAGGAGCAACCTCCTAAATATTTAATGGTAAAATTAATGTTAATTTTAATTTGTAATTACTAACTATATTCTGTTTTCATTTTTTTCATGAGAAAATATGTAGGCCCTTCCAGTTAAAACTTTTTGCGGTCGGTGCAAATAAATCAAAATTTAAATGTCGTGTTTTTATAATGGTGGGTGATGGATGATATTTATTATTTAAGATAAAAAATTCTGGTTGTTTATCTTGATTGTATATTTCTAGATTCATGTAATGGAGGGACTTCCAGTTGGAAGTAAATATTTCTGGCAAAATTATTTATAGTGGTAAATTATATACACAATCGAGTCATTTGTGGTAACATTTATTATTATTAGTGAAATGTTATCAATTTTTTTACAACTAAATCACAAAATTATAATTAATATTATTAATAAAATTGTACCAAATAATCAATTTAATATAGTTATGCTAATAAAATTAGTGTCAGTAAAAAAACATTAAAGTTAAGTGGTTGTGGCCTGTATTGTGAAATTCTGAGATTAAAATCAACTACTAAAATTATGTACATAAAAGAAATCGGTCTTGGATTGACGATACTTATAGTTGGTATTACGATAAAAGATGTTTAAAAGGCAGCCCTTCAGTAAAAGATGGGATAGATTTTGAAACAGAGCGACGATATCGTCGTGATGGAGCATGTTTCATAATGCAAACGGGAACTTCAATGGGATTGGGACATATAATACGTTAGCCACAGGATTATATATTTTCATCGATTTTATATGTTTCATTCGTTTAAAACGTTTCCACGGTATGTGACGGCAAGTTGTTATTTATTTTTGGCCGGTAAAATTGAGGAGACACCAAAGAAATACAAGGATATCATAAAGACGGCCAAATCACTGTTTAGTGCACACAAATGTTTATCGTTCGGTGAGGACCCGAAAGAGGAAGTAATGACATTGGAACGAATTTTATTGCAAACAATCGATGTTTTTGTTTTAATTTAATTTATTTAACTGTTGATATGTATATCAATTATATCGATAAAATATATCAAACGCTTTTGTTGTTTTACATTTTTTTCGACTTGCTAATGAAGTAGCATACAATTTAAAAAATTCCTTTTTGATTATGGCAATATTAAAATGTAATCCGAAAGTCTTACGCGGTACCAAATAATTTTCGAATCGGATTGGACTTTCGCAAATTTCTGAGATTCGAATCGGATTACGCGATAACCCCCCAGACCTTCCATTTTTTAAATATGCTTCTGTATTCTTATCCGTCGACATTTAATTTCCGAACAACAGCACATTCCAACAGGTTTCATGAACACTTTGTATGTACTATGCACTTCTACAGTCTTTTCAAAATTGAGACAATTTTATCGATTTCCATTAGAGTAGATTAGAAAGGAAGTCGTAGATTAAGCCAAACATGTATGAAATGGTTGCATATAGCTCATTTTCATTTCATTTGATGTGTCGCTTTGATACGAAGAACATGTTCCCAGGTGGTCGTGGCTTTAACATATCCAACGCCGACTTACAATACTTAAAATATTATCGGTATGCTTAGCCAGGTTACTTTGTTACCGTCCCTGCAAATGAAGAGGCGGATACTCGTCTATTATTTACTAGCTTTAAAAATTTTACTAAAGATAAAAATCTTGTGTACTAATACTTATATCTACCTGCCGCTCAAGACGGTATCACAAAATTTCTTGATTTTCTAAACTAAGAGTTGAGGTTGATTGGCAGCATTAAATTATGTTTACTTGCTGGTCACTCAACTCTTGAGTCTGTAATAAGTTGATCTCTAGCTTCTTGAGCTAGATTACAGTCATAGAGGATCAATAGGAATCATGCCGGCTAAGACATGAGCGGCGTCAGTTGACATTGTCCTGTATGCCTTGGTAATTCCGAGCAAGATACTTCTTTTTGCACTAACTAGTGTACGCCGATGGTGACAGTTCATTCTGTCTGCCCATGCCGCGCACGCGTATGTCAATGAAGAAACCACTAGTCCCTCGTACATTATTGATAAAGTACGTTGCTTGAGACCCCAGCTCTCTTTAGCAACTCGTTTCAGCAAAGCGAAAACCTTCTTACTGTTTTCCGCGACTCTTTTGACATGTGAAGTTATTTCAAGTCGTTCATCGAAGTCACCCAAGTCACCGAAGTCCCAACCATTTAACAGTTTTCATCATCTTAATTCTTTGGCCATTTATGGAAACCAATGGTGGTCTCCTAATGTCTAGTGAATCTTTAAGTTGGATTATAACTGTCTTTGTAGAGGATATCTCCATTTTGTAACTTCTCAATCAGTCTACCATCCTGTCTATAGCTTATTGCGGTTTTTCTTGAATACTTTGTCTTGAATTCCCAGCAAAGAGCATTACCAGAAAGTCCGCGAATGCTACTTCTTGGACTTCTTGGTTCATGCTTCCGTTGAAGACCATATTCCAAAGGTGTGGACCAAGGATGAAACCTTGCGGATATCGTTTATTGATAATTTTTTCAAGTCTGCCATGACATGTTGGATGGAAATAACAGTGGCTTTTCTTTCAGAGAATTAGTTGTTTATGATGTTATAGAGATTGCATGGACAATTAATTGCCTGGGCCACCATAGGTTGTCAAACGCACCAGATATATCTAGGAAAACTCCAAAACTCTACTTTTAGTCCGACTCTTTGACTATATTGATCATTTTGTTCATTGCGTCCTCTGTGGACCCATTTTCTCTAAAACCAAACTGTTTGTCAGTGTAAGTGCCACTTTTCTGGAATATTTGTCATTAATTTTTCAAATAATTTACCGAGGACAGGCAACAGCATGATAGCTTTGACACCTACCGCAAGCATTTTAGAGTGTCCTCCCAACAAATTGTTGTTTGTCCACCACTGCTCACCAGGATACTAAGTACCTCATTCGTTTTCAATTTACCTGTGCTGAACTTATAGACAAAGCCCCATGGGGCAGCATTAACATGCTCCGTTATGAACTCTTTTGAGCTCATTTGACTTTTGTCTCTAATACTTTTAAAATACGCTTAGCGGTGTATCATAGTTAAGCCTTTTACTTTCTCGAGTTTCGAGATCTTCATCTCTTTGATATAACTTGCGCAACTTACGAACCAATTTTCTTGATCCGGTTAAGCCCGGCTTTGGAACAAATTGGATTTTTTTTATAAGCATCTGTTCTTCGTGAAATTTAAATTTAAAATCGATCGTATACAAAGTAAAATGTATCGATTTGGAAGTTGCTAACGCTGTTTCACAACGTTAAGGGCTTGTGGTATCTGCGTGTGGCTGCGATAGTGTGTATCTTTGTGTGTATACTTGTTTTGAGTATGTTTGTATTGTGGTAAATGCATTTTATTCTTGATAGTTTGTAACCTTCTGTATAGGAAAAATATCCTTCGGTGATTGTTTGTACTATTTTATTGTCTAGAACTCTACTCATATCGTTCCTTGTTTGATTTGTGTATATTTGTATTCAAACACTTGGTTTATCTGTTCTAACGTTGGTTTGAAGTGCTGTTAGTGTGTGGGGTATCATAATTTTTACTTTAAAATTCGTTGTTTATAGTAGAATACTATAGAATACAGAATTATATCTAGAGTTTCTAAGACTGTCTCAATGCGAACAGGTAGGGGAATTCTGTTGTCTATTTGGTTTGAGAATTTTATGAATTATTGTCCTATTTTAATTTGGTTGGAACTATAGAAAATATCGGTTTTACATCGTCTTATAACTCCGTCTACAAGAGGAAGATTATCCAATACTACATGGAACTTGTGTTAAGCAAATTAATGTTTAGTTAGTGTTAATGTTAATATTTTTACTGTACCACTTGCTATTCCTGCCCGTGTTACTTCATTTATATTTGTTTACTGCGTCTGAGTCGATTAGGAGATTCGATTGGCTTTGGTTTATATTGGGCGTGTCTCTGCTACTTTTATAATTGGATATCAGATTTATTGAGATTTTGAATTCGGGATAGAACATTTTTGTAAGGATATTGGTATCTGTTTCATTATCTTCGCTGTCCATAGGAAATTGTATATTTAGTCGATTCTGAAAGTTTTACTTTTGCGTTTTCTGGGGGATGGTTATGATTTTTAATATTTGATTTTTGACAAGTTACGCTTGGGAGTTATATTTACAAAGAGTCTGGACCCGGTTTTTTCAAATTAGATTTTTGTGTGTGTCCTTCGGTGTGTGTGACTTATTGTAATTGTTGGGTTAAGCTGTTGTTGTGTTTGGTAATTTGGTTGGTTTTGTGAGTATTGATTTAATTTTTGGTACGGGTTAGACTGGTATTGGGTTTTGTGTCTTGGTTCTTCCTGCAAAGATCCTGGCGCAGTATATGTCCCATATTACATATACTGACTCGGTTTTGTTGTGATTGTTGGACTTGCGCTTGCGATTGGGCCATCCGCTGTAGTTGTAATTATGTGTTTGTTGTCGTTACATTCTTTCTGTTATTTCTGTTTTGTCAATGATTTCGTCTTTGTTTTTTTGCACGTTGGGTAGCGATTTTATTCCGTAGTATTATAGTTATCCTTTAGTTCGTTTAGCGATAGCGCTTATAGTACGGGGTAGCTGTCTGCTTGTGTATACGTATGATTCAGTGTGTATGTATGTGCATCTTCTGACAAGAAATTTGTGAAAATTTTTATTGTCTGTTTTTAGTGTTTCGATCGATGTCCGCTGTTCCGAGAAAACGTATTAGGCCATCTACTCTGTTCGGGGTGTCTGCTCTGCTAAATTCATGATTCTAAGAAGAGCTACGCATGTAATGAATTGTCTAATTCATAGTGATGATTTCTACTGGAAATCTTTAGAGACAGTGTTAAGAGCTTGGAGGGTTCAGTTGGATGTTATGTGGTTTGTGTAATCAAGGCATGTGGTAAATTTGGAATTGATCTGTTATTTCTGGGTATATGAAGGTGTGGTAGATAAATTAAAGAATGTTGCAATTGATCAAGAGACTTTTCGTTATATGAATTAAAAAAGGGGAAACTTAGGCAAACTCCTATGGTATTGGATGAGATTAGGTAAACGATTGCTATTTACAAATTATTTTATATGTTGTCATAATTGGCTTACAAAATTTGTAATATTGAATCAAACGTATTTTTATGGAAAACCAATGTTTAATCCAAAATGTCTTTTGAAGAAACATATACAAATTGGAAGGTACATTAATCTTCCATAAATATACAAGTTATTGTTGTTATGTTGTGGGGGCTCAAAAATCTCATAAACGACTTTTTACCTTGATTCTGAAATTTGTATATGCGTGTGTGTGTGTTTATGTACTAGGGTTAAACCTTTTTTCTGGAAAGTCGACAGAACTATACGAATACTCTGCAGTGGCCAATTTATACTCACATCAACAATTGTTCGATTTGGTGTGAAATTGCCAGATTGGTTCAATGGTTTTGTATATACATAAAATTAATGTGATGCCTCATATATTTATTATATAGAAAAGTATACCAAACACAACATTAATATTTTTGACACATTAGGAATACTCCTCTTCTTAAATTCCATAAAGTTAAACATACGTTATATATAGTTAAGAAGTTGTTAACATTTCATTTAAATTACAGAACAGAAACCAAAGAAAATACAAATTTGTGGGTTGGTCTACGCGTCTTCTATATAGTTATATATACATTCAAAGCTAAAAGCTTAACATTTCTTTTTCTCTATATATTAAATATAACAACAATATTCATTCTTAAATCTAACACAAATATTTCACTCAACATGATAATAAATTCATAAAATACAACAACAAATCTTTAATTATAATTTCTTAGTTAATTAATTTAAATTTTTGTGTGTATATATGGAAATCTGTAGGTTTTCGCCTTTCATGTATATCGAGATTCCAACCGATTTTAGAGGTTTAGAAAATTGATCAATATAGTCTTCATTGTTGTATATATATATCGTAAAAGACTAATGATCTTTAAGAAAATTTGAAATTTTTCTTGTATCGGTTAATGCAGTATTACCAAATTGAGAAGTTTGTATATATATATATATATATATATATATATATATATATATATATATATATATATATATATATATGTATATATATATATATATATATATTGACATTTCGGAATATCATATATTTTATCGCCGATTGTCAATTACATTTATATATAGTTTTTGTGTAGTATTCCCCTGCGTGCTTGCGAATATGATCTTTATGGTATAATATATACAATTTGAAACAAATGTTGGTATACAAATTTGTAATTCCTTTAGTGGATTTGTTGATATATCTATTCGCAGGATGATTTATTGCATTGGTATACTAACCGCGGGAGAGAATGTGCAAAAAATACAAAATTATTTTGTGTGAAATATTTAGACAAATTACTCAACTTGTGGTTTGGTTTGGCTTGGTTTGGCCGATATATGATCGTGTGAAAATAATTTCCAATTACATGAAAGGTTACATAAGATGTTCAACAACATGTACTTTAAATGACATAAATACGCACTTATTATTAGTCACACATACGAGAAGAAATTAAACCAAACAAGTTTTTTTTGTTTTTTGTTATGTTGCGCTTAACAAGTTACACACACACATCCCAGTTTCCAATCATAATTTAACGATTAAATAATAATATCACAACTTCTCACATAAAGATTTGTCCTACAAAACGGATCACAACACAGCGATTTACCACTTCAACATAAAAATATAAATCTTGTAGTTTTCTTCGTAAGAAGAAAATGAAACACAAAACTTAAATTAAACAAAAAAATATATAAAAAAAAAACTGACCGCATTCCACCACATCTCTCTCTCACGACAAGTAACAACAAATCATCATCATCATCAAACATGACTAGTCTATTATATATGATAATAGTATAATAAAACTTCTTATCTTTGTCTTATACATATATATACAACATATTATATGTATAGGTATACGCTGGTACACTAAATTACATTGGAGTTGAATTAAATTAAATAATGAATCAAGACGTTCATACAGAGAGAGAAGAAGTCAAATAAGAAAAACCAAAATGATTTTATTTAATTACAACAAAACCTTTAGACAGAAATAAATTAGAAATACAAAAACATAAAAAATTGTATTACGCTCGTAACTCGTAAGTAAAATTATTATATAAAAAAATAATATAATTATAAATTAAAATTAAAACATTAATTAATTGGATTTAATTGTTGAACTCATTGAATTTTTATTTTCCTATCTCGTATAGCTCGCACATACATACAAATACTGGTTACAAGTGAAAACCATTTTCTGCAAATTTTTAATTGGTTTTGAAATTATTATTCATTAATCATTGTACTGTGTATGTACATATATAGGTAATTAATTAATTTGCATAAACAATTATAGATAACTTCTCTATAAACACACGATAGTTGACGTATATACTCGTATATGGGTTTTTAGAAATTTTCGTGTAAATTAATCAGCTCGTCGAATTCTCGAGACGGCTTAATCTTCCGGTTTTGTATTGCAATTGCTACGTTGCTACCTGGCCGATGGTGTCATCATTTGCAAATCGAGCAATGATGAGACGTACGTTTGGTTCTGTGGGGAAATCGACAGAATCAAGGACGTCTGGGAGGGTTGTCAACTTTCGGTTGGTGAACCCCCAAAAACCTTTGATATTGCACTCATGGGTTCCTGGGCCACCTGAGAATCCAAGTGTAGTTATCATGAACATCGGCATAATGAATCCAAATGTATCGACTATACTGGATGTAAGGTTATCCGATACAAGCGGGAGGCTAATCGCCAATCGATTGTGTTCAGGGTTGACCAGAAGTCGTTCAAACACATTACTGCGTCCGGATTGTCGCTACAATACGTCCTTGAGAGGATCCGTTTCAGGGTTATCTGAGGGCCGTAGGTTTTAATTATTAGTTCACGGCTGGTCTTTATGATGACGTCCATGTTCTTGCGTTGGTGCTAATCACTCTCGTGTTTTAAACTTGACATTGCATCAGCCTATTTACCCTATGATTCCACCTCGCCCCCTCCTTCAGACGAACTGGTGAATCATGTAGTGTGGTGTAGGGTCAATAATCTACCCCTCGTGATTGTTTGTGACGCTAATGCTCATCATACCGTTTGGGGTAGCTCGAATACCAACAGTAGAGGATCCTCACTGTTCAATTATATTTACTCCTCTGATTTAGAGATTCTCAATGTTGGTTGTGAGCCAACTTTTATCAACTCGGTTCGTAAAGAAGTGATTGATATTAGTTTGTGCTCTATGGCCATCGTTGACCTGATTGTAAATTGGAGGGTGACGGATGATATTCTCACCTCTGATCATAGGTGCATCTCTTTTAATATTAACTTTAAAAGATCACCGGTTAAACCATATCGTAATAGGAAACTAACAAATTGGGATTCATTCTCCTATGAGCTCGTTTCACTACTAGATTTGCCTAATCAGATCAGATCTATCTCAGATCTTGATTTGCAGGCAACTGTACTAACGAAAGCAATTTCGACTGCTTTTGAAAAATCGTGCCCTCTTATTTACAACCAGAAGAAGCTTAACAAACCCTTCTGGTGTTCTGAACTTAAAAAGTTAAGGAAGAGTGTGCGTAAAATTATAAATAAAGTCAAAAAAACGAATCTCATTTCTGATTGGAATCGATTCTTGGTAGCTCAAAGAGCATATAAAAAAAGCCTAAGATCCGCGAAGAGGGCTGCGTGGAAAAATGTCTGTGAGGAAATTGATAGCTTATCTCTGGTTCTCGACAGACTTATCTATGTAACTCTCTGGTTCTCGCCAGATTTAACGAAACTAATAATAACTAAGTATTTTGAATAGTCGGCGTAATCAAGTGATTATTCCCAGTTTCGTGTAACTCCTCCCTGAGATTTTTCGCCACAGTAAGTCTACTGATCTCTTAGTCGTGATAAGTCCACTGGTTTGGTTCTTTGCAGTCTTCTTGTTGGAGATGTAGTCAGCATACAGGGTATGTCCAGATTTTGATGCTGGTGCAGACGTTATAGGTGTTTTGTTGCATGATGCTTAATTTCATCCGGGACAAGGTTAATCTTGAGATCTCGATGGAGGTTGTTGTTTCGAATGTACCACGGTGCATTAACAATACATCGTAGGATTTTATTTTGAACTGTTTGTATGATTTTGATATTTGCCTTCTTGGCACATCCCAAGAGTTGGCTACCATATTTCCATACAGGCTTCAGAATTTGTTTGTATAACAGCAGTTTGTTGTGGATCGCTAGTTCAGATTGTCTCCCTAGGAGCCAATGCATTTTTCTAAATTTTATATTTAGTTCTTCTCTCTTCTTTGTCATACCAAGATATTTGGCAGTGTTTGCATGGGGTACTACTATTGAGTTTATCATTATTGGTATATGGTTAATTTTTTGATACAGTAAAGTTCACTTGGATTGATTTTGCTTCATTTAATTTAATTCGCCATTTCTTTGTCCAATTACATATCAGGTTAGTAGCCCTCTGTAATTTACTAGTGGAGTCATTGATGTTCTTTGCTGTTGCAAGTATTGCCGTGTCATCGGCAAAAGTCGCCATTGTTTCTGCTGTAATTGGTATATCTCTAGTATATAGGAGATATAGGATTGGCCCAAGAACACTCTCTTGTGGTACTCCTGCTGTTAATCTTTTTAGTTGGGAGTATTCATTCTCATACTTTACTCGGAAGTGCCTCTCTGATATGTATGATTTTAAAATTTGAAAAAATTGCTCAGGATGATCTCGATGAAGTTTGAATTCTAGCCCCTGGTGCCATACTTTGTCAAATGCTTGCGCTACATCAAGGAATATAGTTGAGCATATTTGTTTGCTTTCTAGTGATTTCTCGATTACATCAGTAATTCGATGTACTTGTTCTATCGTCGAATGTTTTTCCCTAAATCCAAACTGATGTGAAGGGATAAGATTCATTTCTTCGATAATTGGTTTTAGTCTTTTAAGAAGAACTTTTTCAAATAGTTTCGATAATGTTGGTAGCAGAGAAATTGGCCTATATGAAGCTTTATCATGCGGAGGTTTGTTCGGTTTAAGTATCATAATTACTTCTGCAACTTTCCATTGTCTTGGTACATATCTTCGTCGAAATGCTGCATTAATTATATGCACTAATTTCCTCAGGTGTTACAGGTGTAATAATTACTTCATCCTGTTTATTTATTGGTGTAACATTTTCCTCTTCCGTTTGTCTTGGGTAAGGTTGGAATGTTTCTTCAAGGTGATTTGCAAACAAATCTGCTTTTTGTTTAGCATTTCGAGCCCAATTTTCATTATTTTTAATTGGAGGAATCTGAAGTTTAGGTCTTTTAATATTCTTAGTTGCTTTCCATAATGAATAATCAGTATCTTTTTGCCCAGTTAGAGTGCTGAGGTATTTATTAACTGATTGATTTTTAATGTCTTTTATAAGGTATTTTAATTTGTTACACAAATGATTAAATACTCTTTTATTTTCAGCATTTCGATGTTTTTGCCAATTCTTCCGTGCTTTTCTTTTATTTTTAAGAAGTTCTCTGACTTCCTCTGGATAGCTAGCATTGCGCTTCATTTCCTGCCTATTATTTGGAGTGCTTTCCCACGCAGCATATTGGATATTATGGATGAGCTTATCTAATTCGTCTTCTATTTGGACTGGTCCCTGAATTGGGTTCTGCAGACTAATTCTTTCTGTTAACAGTGTTTGGAAGAGATCCCAATTTGTTTTGAAGCTCGTTAATTTCGGGTTGCTCTCTTTCAAAATAATTGTTTGGCTAAGTATCATAATAACTGGTGAATGATCTGATGACAGACTTTCACTGTTCTCTATATGGATAAAATTATCTAAAATCCCTCTTGTAATAAAGAAGTCTATAAGTTCTGGAATCTTACTAGTATCCGTAGGCCAATAGGTTGGTGTACCGCCTGAGTGAAACTCGCATTTTAGTTGTTTGCCTGCCGCGAACAGTTCTTTTCCTTTAGCGGTCGTTAAACGAGATCCCCAATATGTTTTTTTGAATTATAATCACCTCCAACTAAAAATACACTTCCTAGCGTTTTGAGAAGATTTGTATAATCTACTTGTTTGAGATTGTCTAAGATACTGCATGTTTTAATATTGCTTAATTGTATTTTGATTGTTGTGACTTGCATGGAAAGGTTCTCAACTTTTGGTTCTTCGTTATGTTTTATATACTCTTTTATGAGGATAGCTGATTCACCTCTGGATTTGTTCTCAGGATGTAGTGCATAGTAGCAATAATATCCTTTTATTTTACAGAATGAAGTTTTGGTGAAATGGGTTTCTGATATAAGACATAAGGTTTCTAATATAAGATATCTATATTATGCATGTTTAAAAATATATCTAGTTCTTGAATGTGTTGCAATAGCCCATTTGCATTCCAGGTTACAATTCGTAATGTTTTATTCATTTCTTTTGTTTATAATTCGATTTTATATAATTTATATTTTAACACACTTGACCAAGGTTTTCTTTTACTCTTTTATTGAAACTAGTTTGTGATTTCATTTCTTCTAGTGTTTTCTGCAGACTCATTTCCTGCGAAATAAGTCTTTTGTTAAAGTTCTCTAGATTTCTCAGTATGTCCTGTAGAACGAGATCCACTTTTAACTGTTTCTCCTCTGTTTGCTGAACTATTTGTGCATAAGTAACGTTTTCGTTTACTCTCTGGCTTTGTATGTTATGATTAGCAGTTGACGATTTTGGCTCCGTGGTTCTTTTTATAGATTGTACATTTATTGATGTACCTGGTTTGCGTGATTTATCTCTCATTTTTTGTCAAGACTATTTAAAACTGAAATTTAAACGATATATTGTACACTAACATCAAAGTTTAAAACGGTTACTTGAAAGTATGTACAATTGTCTTTCCAAAGAGCTATTACATGTGAAAATCGGACAAGGAATCCTTAAGATAATCAAATTTAAAGAGGTGAACATTTGATTTTCCGACAAAAACAACTTATAACGGAACTCCGCGTATTTTGACCCCACCGAGTTTTTACTGAAATTATATTTTTTTTATCTATATCTACCATTTCCCCGAATTTCAAAAAAATTGGACACCTTTCCGTAAATGTCATTTTTCACTTAAGTTCACAGCCCCTCAATATTTACGACAAAAGTCACATTTGTTATTTACAATTAACACCCAATGCGGTTAAAAATACTATATTTTGTTGGCTTATTAATTCCCCAATCGTACCCATGGTATATCATATTGTTATACATGTGAAGGTCGAGCTGGGATTTTAAATTTACTTTCATAAAAGTTTCTAGAATTACGATATATTTTGAATCGCGTGAAGTTTGTGAAAAAAAATTAGGGTTTTGTTAGGACAAACTTCACAATTCTATATAAACGCGGAAATTTTTTTTTAAAAATCAGTTCTGTTTCAGTTTTCATTATTCTCTTCATCGATTTTTTGATGTTAACGGTTTTATGACCTGTTATAAAACCTAAAATTATTTTTAAGCATTGTATTTCTATCGTCTTTCAAATGATAAAACCCATCAGTAAAGAATACAAAATTATACCGGCTTTTCAAAAACATATAGTTGCAAAACCTTTCCAGTTCGTCGTTTTCTTAACTATTCAATTACTCGGAATTTAGAACCCGTTAGGAGCAGCACTTGAAGTGTAGGTGTATTAATTAAAATAAGTTCTTCTTAAAAAGAAGGCCTCCACCACAAAGCTTGCTGTATAGTGGAGCATTGAACCTCCCAATGTCAAAAGTCTTTTATTACAGATGTGCCAAAGTATACTCACTTGGAAGTCATATCAATAAAACAGCAAGTGGAAACTAAAAGACAGCATTGGAGAGATGTAAAAACTACAGTGTATTCATAGTGTAAATTAAATATTTTCTATAGGCTAGGTGCGGTTCTATATGTTTCCAACGTGTAGACGAGATTGATAACGTTCAACAGTATATGTGGGGGGCAACAGAAATATTTGTAGCTAGAATAGTTGTAAACTAAACCGGCTACAAAATCCGTTGAAAAATATATTTCTAGACGGATTTCGATACCATCATAGTTCTAAATCAAAGATGTATTTACAGATACCATAGTTCTACTTGTTATCGCTTAGCGAGGATTTTCAGAAATACGACCTATTATATAGGGTTTATTGAAATTATAACAATATGATATCAAATACATAAGAGCGGCTTAGCTACAAAACAAACCCGACTCGAATGAACGATCGTTTGAAAGGCCCGATATTCCATAATTTTCGTTTCTTGCGCCAACCGATGGTAATTACTAGCATATTATATATATATATATATATATATATATATATATATATATATATATATATATATATATATATATATATATATATATATATATATATATATATATATATATATATATATATATATATATATATATATATATATATATATATATATATATATATATATATATATATATATATATATATATATATATGTATATATATATTTCATGCTATGAAAGTATGACGTCGTAAAAGTACAAATAAAAGAAATTAATGTAAGCATGAACTAAACTAGCCAGTCCACTACAATGGTTGAGTCAGTCCAGTAAATGACATCACTGGTTGGAGAATAGTTTGAACAGAATATCAGATGATCAAATTGCAAAGAAGGCTTAGAACTAGAAGCATGAATTTAATTCAGATAAATACGATTTGATGAGTGATGATATGAGCCGCTTAATTTGATGAATTGGAAAATGTATTCGATTAAATCGAAATTCAAGTGTCTGCGTGATTCAAGAAATAATTAAATAAACATTTAAACATTTTTTTGTATTAATGATTCGAAAATATTGAATATAGCGAATAAATCCACTAACATGCTGTAAAAGAGTATTTGATTAAATTCTAAACATAAGCTCTTCTGAATGGTAAACGCGTAGTGAGAAGTCTGTTAAAAATGCAACAGAGGGCGCCACAATCGCAAATCCCAGATGTCATGTCATGTGTCAATACCATCTGTCACTAGACATTAAATTTTCAGACAGATCTGTCATTTAGTTCAGTTTTGGCAGCCATTGAAAAGAGTGTGTTAATAATTAAACATTATGTTTTGTGTGGAAAAACCATTACGCAAACCAAAACAAAGTTTGAGAAATACTATGGTGACTCTTCATCATCGATAAAAATGATTCACAAGCAGTTTACTGATCGCCGTTGTGATCGTACAAGACTACAAGCACAACTAATGCCAAACATTCAGGAAACCCAAATGAAGTCACCACACCAAAAATGGTAGACAAAATCCATGGTAATATTATGAATCTCCCACAAAAGAAAATGTGGAATGAATTATCGAAGATGGGTTTCGGCAATAGTTCACAGAATAATATTGATGTTCAATTTTTATCCAATAAGTTGAATAACTATTTTTGCAGTAATAATAACATAAGTGGTGCCATTTTAATATCAAAATCTTGTGCAAAATTGTGGCCAAACTTGTTCTTTGAAGACCAAGCTCCTGAGCACGGTGTCGAATTGAGGTTGATGGATTATTTTGAACACTTTCTTGAGCAGCAGTAATGTTTTCAGCCGATCTTGCAGTACGTTGTGGCCCATGCTTGGGCCTATCACATACAGACCCTCTTTCTGCGAAATCTTTCACTACACGATAAATAGTGCGTTTTGTTAGCACGTTGTTTCTCCCAAAAATTTCACGTAACTTTCTCATCGTCACAGTAATCGATGATTCATTTTGATAAAATGTTTTAACGATTAAAACACGTTGGTTAATCGAATATTTTTCCATAATAAATTTGCCACGTGTCTACTTCACGACTGCCAAATATGAACTGTCAAGACTAACGTTTACCAAAATGGCGGCAAAATAAAGTAGTATACCTTCTCGGCGGACACCCTGTATTTCCATAAGTTTTTAGTATAGATGATGGGACATTATCAGGATCACACACATCTGAAAACTCGATAAGGCTGTTAGAATATTATTATCAGAGATAATCGGAGGAATGACAGATATATTGTTATTGTTTGTTGAATCGATGTAAGCAATTGTTTATCACTTGGTATGTAGACTGATTGAAAAAAACTAGCAAACGTGTCAGCTATATCGTTGTAAGCCATATTGGCCGGAGATCCCTTAATTTCACGTTTAAATCTAAAGTATTTCCAAAATTAATTTGGATTTACTTTGATTTTGTCTTGAATGTCAACTATAAATGCTAAATAAGACCTGTACTTGGATTTGAAGTATAGCTCATATTCACCGCTATATTGTACGAAAGGGTGTTATTTTAGAGTTTATAGACAACATGCGGTAAACAACGCAGTTTGAACTTTAAAAATAATAATGGACCGGATAATTTTTTTGGTTCTAGTTTAATTATGTTGACCTGCATTTTGTACGTTAATTTTCCGCAGAGCAAATCTGCGCATTACGTCAATCATATAGGGTTTACGCTTGTTCTACATCAGTTATGCTTGATTAAGTATACGACGATATAGTATCGTGATAGTTGAAAACAGGCGTTTGTATACGTTTATCACGCAGCTACTTGATTGAATCTATATGATTAAACTTGTTGTACAAATACAACATGCAACAATCGAACATATGAGGCCATCATGTTAGCATCATCATTGTATGAGGTGAAAATTTACATCTTTGTATAATATATGCATTCAATTTCGGACTTTGTATAATGAATAGAAATTTTTTAATCACCGGAAACCTCATGAAGAAGTTGATCCACATATCAAGAACAATCTTGTATATGTATATGGTTAAAGACAATGAATGCATTTTCTTGATCAATCTAAATAATATATCGAGCCACAATTACATTTTTTTATTTTTTACTGTAGACAGACGATCGTAATTTTTACTAAATTTATAAATATTAAAATTAGGTTAATGGTATTCATAATAAGTATACGCGAGAGTAGTTAATAATAGAAATAAATAACAATTATTTTAGTTTTTATTGAAACGGAAATTTAATAAGAAAGTAAATTATATATATTTTTTTTATTAGCTCGTGTCTTGCGATCATCTTATAAATTATATGATGTACAGTAGATATAAATAAAGAAAAGAGAAGTTGTTATAACATCCTTTTGTTTTAATTATAATTTATTTAGATTAATTTTAGTTTTTAATGAAAGTTATAATAAAATTGAAAATTTTTTTAAATGATCTATTTTACATGATGCTGCAGACGTGCGAAATTTACAATCTTTTCCATGAAAATGCAGACATGAGATGAAAGTGTATAGTGATTCTCTTTAATTACATTCGAACTGAATATTGTAAGTGTATCTTTGATATATAGAATGGTTTCCAATTCCTCATAATTGCCTAATCTCAATGTTCAGTTTTAAGAATTTAGCCGATACACGCACGCATGAATAATACATAAACAAATTACCAAATATAAAATTTATTCCCGAGAAATTATTAAATCGTTCCAAAAGTATTTCAATATAAAAACAATTTTTTTTCCAATTTCCATATAAATTCAATTTAAAATTTCGATTTCTATTTACAATATATCGCGGTCGAAACGGAATCAACAAAAAAATTCTTAATAATCTCTAATCTCATCTTAACTTTATATTATATAGTTTTAGTGACCTCACACGCACCCATATATTGTTTTTGTTATTGCATTCAACGAACAAAATTCGTTTTACTAAAAATATATTTATGACAATTCTACGAAATCAATTTGACTTCATATATATAGGTACAACAATCAATTACTGTACATAATGCATTTTATAAAACATATTTCAACATAAACACACGTGATGCTACCTGTAGCCACGTCTTATATATTCGTTATAACATATATATACGTTTTTATGACATATTGTTTAGTAATATGTGATTTGGATATGTTGATAAACATGCTATACACATGCTATTATGAAATTTCGTGTTGAATGGGAAAAAAATATACATATTTCAATAGCTCATCTAACAGTAGTAACTATTCATATACATACATAAATATATAATTTGGAATGTACCAATTTATCCATATATACATACATATATAATTAAAAACAATTTATTTTTATCGATTTAGTTAATCATCACGAGAATCGTTTAGAGTTTTTTTTTTGTTTCGTTCATGGATCTATTGAATTATAAATTGTTACAAAATTCTAATTATGTGTATTATTTTTTATGTCGGGGAAAGAGAATTGAGCAGAATACAAAACAAATTTAGTTTTGAAAATATATATTCAAAATTAATAGATATATTCGGTATACCTTTCACTTATGTCATCTATATACATAGTAAAAAGCAAAAGTACATTTCTTAATTAGTCACCCTGCCAACAAAATATTAATAATATTTTCATAATTGTATATAGAATTGTGTAATCGATGGAAATGATAATTATAGTTAATATAAAGGTTTGTTCCTGAGAAACGAAAGAGTTTTTGAGAATAAGTGACGAACCTGGTTTCAGCATTATGGAGTGTAAATAAATAAAATGTTATTTAAAAAAAAAAATTATTCTAAAGCATCTTCTCTGTTCATTATCTATACATATACTGCTGTATATAAGCAACGGTCCAAATTAATTTCTGCCAGCGTCGGTGGTGTATTTGTATAGTCATATAAAGACCTGGGTTTAAAATCAGAATGGGCAACAGTGTTTGATTTTAACATTCAGTATTTAAATTGTGCCGGGTGGAGGGGAGGGGGTAATCGAGACAGTTAAGCGGTAAGCGATTTCATCACAGAAGTCAAGCAACATTGTGCAGGTTTAGTACTTGGATGGGTGACCGCTTGGGAACATCCCAGAAGAAAAGAAAAAGTACACAAAAAATCAAAAAATCTACCCCCGGGTAGGCCAGTATACCTCATCCAGGAGCCCTGGAAACTGGCTAGGATTCAATAGACCAATCATTCATTAATCTGAATTAAAAATGATTACAGAAATGAACACTAGAAGAAACAACACAAATCGCAAAACACAAATATCGAATTGGAGATTGGAACATCAGAACTCTAACGGAAACATCAAGGCTGGCACAAGTAGAGAAGGAAATGAAACGTTACAACATCGAAATTCTAGGACTTAGTGAAGTTACAACCAGTCAATAGTAGAATAATTGTGGTAAGATACCGCTCAAAAATAAGAAACACAACCATCATCCAGCGCTATGCCTCAACAGAAGATGCAGATGAAGCAAGAAAAGATGAGTTCTACGAACAAATACAATCCACAATAGCAAGAACGCACAGAAAAGACGTGAAAATTATTCAAGGAGGTGTTAACGTCATGGGTAAAGAAGCACTGAACTCTGTACGAAACAATAATGGAGAAAGACTCATCGACTTCTGTGTCACAAACCAGCTATTCATAGGAGGCAGTAAATTTCCACACAAGAATATACACAAGTATACATGGACATCACCTATGATGGCAGAACAAGAAACCAAATAGACCATGTAATGATCAACAATAAATTTCTCTCACAGCGGCCATCACTTGGTAATTTCACAGTTCAAGATCAAGCCTGTAGCTATGAGATGCACTAAGACGAACAGACCAAAATTCAATATCGAAAGGCTAAACGATCCTGATACAAGGAAGATTTTCAGTGAAGCGCTCAAATGCAATCTAGCAACCAACAGTGCCACCAGTATAGAAGACCGATGGAAACAAATCGAAGAAGCCTATATCGAAACTGCTGCGAACACACTCGGGTACAAAGAATACAGTCGCAAACCATGGAGAAAATTGAAGAACGTCGACAGCTTAAGCTGCAAATGAACCAGCAAAATACACCGGAGGTGAGAAGGAAATATACACGGCAAGACAAGTAAAAATGATTCCAAGAAATGATCGTAGAAAATACACTGAAAATATTCTCAAGGATGCCGAAGAGGCCAACCTATAATGCTCTTAACGAAACAATCAACATCCATCCACCAACGGAACGGGAAGTTAGCAGTATCATTGGGAAAATGAAGAATAACAAAGCTGCTAAAGTACGTTTATCGCAATACGCCAAAATTCAGAGGATGACGGATATTTAAAAAATTTTTTAAATAATCTTTAAAATCCAATAACAGCTCTACTCTCACTGCGTAGTATCGCCTGAACAAAATAAATAAATAATAAAAACAAACAGTTTTTAAAAGGCCATTACTGGCCCTTACTGAGTAAACAATTTGGCTCCAACGGTTTCGATCCTGAGCCTGGTCTTCATACTGTCACCTGCAACGTTCCCTGCGCCCACCATATGGTAGCTCTCCTTTTAGAGATCGCAACGCAACTCATTCCGGAGCAGCACGCAGAACGTGACCGAGCCAGCGTACTCCGTGAGATCTTATTGCATGTACAACATCGGGGATCTTCATCAGATCTTTGATCTCGACACTGTACAGAGCTATACGCAGATGGCATTATACAGATGTTATGTACTTCCTGTTCAGCGTCTGTTCTCCAGGAGGAGCGGCTGCGTAAAATGTCCTGGCAGTAGGCAAAAAATGCTAACGGCGGTTCGGGATTGGGTTGAGCGAGCAAGCGGGCTGCCGGTCGTCGAAATCCAACGACCGCTTTGATCCAGCATTGTGAAACTTGGATGTCGGAACTAGAAATATTACAAGTTCATTTAGCGTTAAACCAGCGAATGGGACTCCAGGAGTTCTTAACCCATTCAATAGCAGTGGAAGGCTACAGAGATCGCCTACACGCAGTGAAATGTTTGAGGCAGTATCGTTTCCCAACATAGCTGCTACACAAGAGATAGAATTTAAAAAAAACACATTAGTGATCTCGCCGACTTCGTGAAGGATCGCAACAATGTGCATGGCGAAATTAAGACGATGATACGCAAAATGAAACTATCATATAATGAGGTGGTAAAGGAGTTCGAAGCTCTTAGAGAGAGAACGGAGAAAGCTGAATCATCTCTTGTAAAAAATGTGGAAAAAACGGATTTGTTGGAGTCAAGTCGGGTTACACTTCTTTCGAAGTTCAAACCGTTGATTAGTGAAATTTTAAATATATCACTGAATCAAGATAAGAGAATAAGTTCAACGGTGGACATACCAAATGATGAACCGATTAAGAGAAGGTGTGATTCACCGGGTTAAAGTGAAACACAAACGGAGGCTGAGAAACGCAACACGAAAAGCGTAGTAACTCCGGGGAGAGATAACTGGACACTAGAAGCTAGGCCAGACTGGCAAAAATTTAAGCGGAAAAAAAGAAAACGGTAATGGAGAAGACAGCCTTGACCTGATGCTCACGCATATACGTCAAACCGCCAAAGGAGATCTATTATTGGAGTTGGAAAGCACTTGATGAAGCTACCACATCCGAAGATGTACTACAAGGTTTGGAATTGCATGTGTAAAAGATAAAAGGAACTACTACTGTGAAGACACTAAGAGCAACTTATCGTGGGATGCAAATGGCAGTGGTAAGCATGCCAAGAAAGGTGGCACAGCAAGTCTTAGAAAGAAGCAAACTAAGGATCGGATGGGTGATTTGTCGTATAAGAGAGGCTTTTAAGCCAGTGAAGTGTTTTATATGCTTTGAGTTTGGTCACCTGGCGCGAAAAATAAAACGGCGCTAGACAAGAAGCTGGTCAAATGAGATTGTTTCAACTAAATCTCAACCATTGTGAAACTGCACAAGACCTGCTGCAGCAAACTGTATGTGAAATAGGCGCTGAAATTGCCATTGTATGCGAATAATATAAGCAGCTCGATAGCAGTGAAGATCGATGGTATTCATATTTATAGCTGTTATGCCCACCCTAGAGGAATTCAAAATCTTCCTAGATCGATTAGTTAGTGACGCGCGAAACCGAAACCTTCTGTTGATAGCTGGGTATTTTAATGCTTGGGCTGTTGAGATGGGGCAGCCGACAGACTAATGTTAGAAGTAAAGCGCTACTGGAAGTATTTTCTCTACTACCAGTGGCGAAGTAGAATGTTGGTAGTACATCCACTTTCCGTAGAGGTGGCGCTAGCTCGGTAATTGATCTCACATGGATTAGCGAGGGCCTTTTAACTAGAATAGTAAGTTGGAAAGTTAATGAGCAATATACACATAGTGATCACCAGGCTTTTATCTGTGAATTAAACGATAGAAGGCCAGGAAAGGTTCGTTCAGAATCGACAAAAAAGATTATTGAATGGAAGCAAACGATGTTTGATGAAAAGTTATTTATCTAAATGCTGGAGGACATTACTTTGTCCAAAACTGCGGATAGCAAAGTGAATCAAATCGAAGTATAATCGGAAAAAATAAGTGTTCTGGTGAACCGAAGAAATAGCCCAGCTTTGTAGAGAATGCCTTCGAGCTAGACTTTTACACCAACGTGCCAGATTGGAAACTAGGGAGGACCTATTAGATGTGAAAAATGCATTTAACTCGGCGAGTTGGGATTGCGTATTAAACGCGTTAATCAATAAAGAGGTCACTCTGCATTTACTTAAAATGGTGGCTAATTATTTTAGGCAACGAGTTTTGAAGTATGAAACCGATGAAGGTACTAAATACTATAACATATCTGGAGGTATACCACAGGGGTCTGTGCTGGCACCCACATTATGGAATGCCATGCGTACGATAACATTTTTAGACTGCCGATACCAGAATCAGCAATGGTGGTTGGCTTTGCTGATGATGTTGCGATAGTAGTTGTTGCAAAGTACAAAGAAGAGGTGGTAGAAACCTGCAATTGGAGTATAAGAGTAATTCAGGATTAGTTATCATCTCTGGGCTTACACTTGGCGGAGCACAAAACAGAAGCAGTGCTTCTAATTCATGACGATGGAAGTTGGTGGTCAACTGATTCAGTCAAAACAATTTATTAATTATCTGGGAGTAATAATTAATGCTAGAATGTCCTTTAAATCGCATTTGGATATCGTTGTGGAAAAAACTGGAAAAGTGAACGGAGCGTTAATGCGAATTATGCCAAACGCAGGGGGGGCCGACATAGCCGACACTTGATACGTTTTATTATATTAGGATCTTGAGAAAGCTAATTATCAGGCTGACTGTGTGGGAGGTACTGAAGACTTCGGTTATCAGTGCTTCTTAAAACACTTTAGGTACAGAGAAAGACTCAATAATGATTGGTTTGAGAACGAGTGTCGTTTTGCAGTTGAGCAACAAAATATAGCCCATAGTGAAGTGCAACAACGTTTCACAATCGCGAGGAAAATGAAGGCTACTCTTACTAGGAGGGCAACTAAGCGGATTTGTAGGCGGAAGAAGCGGGATTAGTATGGAAGGCCGAGATTCTGAAAGTACATCAACTCAGCAATGAGCGCAGTTCGCGTCAGTTCTTTAAAGGAATTATTAGATTGCACCATACTTTCAGGCCTGCATCAACTGCCATTCGGCACCGGGATGGAAACCTATGTGCCAACATCGAGGCAGTACTCGACGCATGAATTGGACACTTTATGAACCTGCTTGGTGTCTATCATGCATCAGAGACTGAAATTGAGTAACCTCAAATACAGACTGCGGGGTTTTGCATTGAGGATCCATCCGATGAGGAGTTCACTAGAGCCAGGCAGAGACTATAAAACTCGCTCATCTGGGGGAATTGCATTAATTCGGAGCTCTTGAAATTCGACGGGGCTACCTTGTGGAACTGTTTTTTTGACCTTATTCGATTAATATTAGATTTCGTCTGAATCGATCAGTCACTGATCAAGTCTTTTCGATGCGGATGATTCTATCTAAATATTATGAGACATCTACCACAGCATCAGTATTCCTGAATTTCTAGCGGGCCTATGACTCGATGAATTGAGAGAATTTGTGGTATGCCCTGCAGTACCTAGGAATGCCAACAAAATTGGTACGATTGTGTAGAATGACACTGGCAGTCTATGCTGTTTTAAGGAAATATACTTGATCCGCTTGTAGAGTTTTCAGCTTCTGTTGAACTCCAGATCAGGAGTCCAAAACTAAATACATGATCTCTGGTCATATGGAGAATGGAACAACAGATTTTAGTAGTGGCCACGTTTGAGAGAAAGCAGGTTCTAATATTTGGGCTCTCTTATCGCTCGTATGGATGTGAATTTTGGGCGCTGATGAATGACAGATGTCTTCTTACATTTAAAAGGAGAATCATGCGAGGGATTTAGATAGTTCATACCGAGGTCTGTGTAATGTCGAGATCAGAGATCTGATGAAGATTCCTGACATTGTACATGAAATAAGATATCAGCGAGTACGCTGGCGAATCTCTAGTGGTAGATTCTTTAAGACAGTGTGAAGACCTTGCTCAGGACCGAAACCGTTGGAGCCAAATTATTGATACAATAAAGTTAAAACTGTTCTTATTATTTTCAAAAATATTTTTCCATTGGTCAAATTTTTGTAATTCCAATAACTCTTTTACAGGTTACGTTAAAATGAAGAATCCTACCAAATGCACCATCAGTATTATAAAAAAAGGCATCGTGAGGACTTGAATATACATGTTCGATACAAACGTCACAGCTTTAACCGCACTGTGCAAAGAGCTCGGTAAAGGGAGTTAAACTGGTGCTCATTCAAATGTAGTTCTGAAACATCATATATAGTTAGGGAATACTCAACAATAGTTCATAACTAGCTGTTAGTAACTAAAGAATAAAGGTATCAATAGATATCCTCAAACCGAATTTTAGAGAAAAGAGGTTATGTACCTACTGGTATACGGTACGAAGGATAAATTATGGTCAGCTCGGGAAATATTGTGGTGTGTCTTAAACGCATGCGTAAAAAACAAATCCCAAAACAATAGTCATCTCATCACATTCACTTTTAAAAAAAAAAGTTATAAAAATATTAAAAACCACATCTGAATTTATAATTTCACGTTTACAAAAATGTTTTAACAAAAATTACAATTTTTAAAATAATTTATTGTGTTTATTATTGAATACAAATAAAAAAATAAAAAATTCACAACCGCGAAAACAAACCGCGAAACAAACACAGGAAGTTCTAAATTAGTATAGCCACAACAATAAACTATAAAATAAAATAAAAATTGCAACTCGTATCATCATTATATTGTTGTTATCATATTTCTATATCTTATATACTAATAATAATAGTAAGTTAAACTATCATTAATTAACGTATTAAGATAAAGGTGTTGTAATTAGGAAGTCATTAAAATATGTATAATAAACCGAGAGATGATGAGTCGACGTTTTAGTATAATAAACTAACCATGTTTTATTCGGTTCATTTTGGTTTATGTATGGGAATTTATTATAAGTATGCAGATTAACGTCTTTACGTAATGTTATGTTTAAATCAAAATTCTTGGCACAATAATTATTATAGATAATACGAGTATATGAGAAAATGTATCACAATAAAGATTTTAAAATAAAAAATCCAGTACATTTTGCCGTTACAAATCAATTATTTACGACACACAATAAGAATTTACCATTAATGAACATATATTGCAAATATTAAATTCTAGTTACTTAAGCTAAATGTTAATTAATTTACAGTTAACTATGTATATACCCAGTCATGCTACTTTACATACATAATACATTACGTATATATGTATGTTGTACAATTTACAAGACAGAACAAATCATGAAACATGTGTATATAAGCCTTTTGTATAGGTAAGTCAAGATATGTAATTGCAATAAAATGAAATGCAATCAATCAGTACGTTGATTATTTATACACACAGTCTTAAAATACTTACTTACAGTTAAATACATTTTTAATACAAGTAAAACTAATTGATTGTACAAAGGTATGTGTGTGTGTCGTGACTTACCTGAAATGATAAAAAAGAAAAAAAATGTTAATTATATTCAATCAACATAAGTTATATTTGAATTGAGATATGTATGTATGTGACAGGATGTGTTATGTTTTTGAGATAAAATCGCAAATATTTTTGAATAATAAATTAATTTACAGATTTCAGTTGTGGACTCCATGATAGAAGAAGAAGACTCGAAATTCCCAAAAGGGTAGAAAGATAACTAATAAGAATAAGCAATTATGTTGACGGAACTTTGTAAAATTGAATAGATTCCACAAGTTTAACTTCTTGCTTAATCTTGTTATGTGGCAGGAGTTTAGTTAACTTCTCTATAAATGTAGTTTGTAATTATTTTATAAACTAATTTCATGAATGTTCGAATACGTCCCACATATGAAATTGATAAAAGAATTTGCTGCACATACGTTCCACATTGTTTGACGCAGTATATGTATATATGTATGTTGTTTACCGCCTGCTATATTATACTTATCCACCAAAATAATGTTCGCTTGTACTATATTTGATTTAAAAATCTGAACATAAGTTCCACAACTCCCAATGAAAACTTACTGTTACATTAAATCAGTCTTTAATCCTAAAAAATCTTCGTAAACAATTTTTGACCATAAAAAGATTGAGTCTTGACTATACCCCCATTAGAAACGAAATAAGTTAATTGTAATGTTATTTATGCATCTAATCATCGTTGCATCGACTTACAGTTGACTATCGTAATCGATCGATAAAATGTGGTCGAATTATCATTTTAAAATAAAACTAACACTTGTACATTACAATTGACAGCCTATAGGAGTTGAACAATGTCAATGACAATTAGTTGAATCCGACCGACTTACACTTGTTAATTACAAATAGGTAGTCAATAGGTTTTTGTTCTATTTTATTACAACTGAGGCTACGCTCATCTAGCAATTTACCTTATAAAATTCTGATTTGTTGTAGTGTAACCCAATGGTTAGCCTCATAATTGATTAAACCTGTTTACTAATTTTAATTTAGTAAGTCAACTAGATCTTCTTCGACAGGGTTATCTATCATATGGCGAATATAGGGGTTTCCATGTTCCTGGAGCCTAATTTCGTGTTTGGCGGCATCCATTTTTATTTCTTTGATATATTCCATCCGTATCGGTCCCTGTGAATGTCTTCAATTCTTGTGTACCACGGAGCATTTACGATGTTATGAAAAACCTTGTTTTGAAACGTCTGTATCATTTTGGCGTTTGTTTGCTTGGTACATCGCCAGAATTTGATACCATAGGTCCATATCGGCTTCAGTATTTGCCGATGTAGCAGCAGCTTGTTGTGAATTGTAAACTCAGAGTCAAAACATTTTTCTGAACTTTATGTTAAGGTTTTTTTTCCTTTGGACATAAGCTTGGCATTGAGGGTCATGCCAAGGTATTTAGCTGTCTTTCCATGATACCTGTCGTGAATTATTTTCTATTTATTAGATTGTAAGCTTTTAGATATGTAAAGATAATATGCGTGGATTTCGTCTCAATAAGCTCGCCAACGTTTACTCCCGTTGCAAACCACATTGGTAATCTTCTGAAATTAAGGCAGATCTCTGTATGGCACGTTACACCATCCTGTTGAAACCACAAGTCGGCTACACCAATATCTTGAAATTTTGGCAATAAAAATTCATTGATCATTGCTCTGTAGTTTGCACCATTGACGTTTACACGCTGTCCTTCCGCATTTTTAAAGAAATACTGTCCGATGATGCCACCTGCCCATAAACCGCACCAAACAGTGCATTTTTCAGGGTGCATTGGAAGCTCTTGAATCTTTTCTGGCTGTTCATCAGCCCCAATACGACAATTTTGTTGACATAACCATTCAGCCAAAAATTAGCTTCATCGCTGAACACACATGCATTCGATAGAGAAACGGATCAATTTGCAGCTGTTCCAATGCCCATCAACCAAATCGATGACGCAAAAGAAGGTCAACCAGGCTCAATTCTTGAACAAGCTGTATTTTGTATGCCTTCAAACCAAGATCTCTCTTCAAATACGCCACAATGTGCCATATGAGAGACCCACAGCTTGAGAACGGCGGCGAATTGATGGATTGCGGTCTTCACGTATACTTCCAGCTACAGCAGCAATATTCACATTCTAGTCGGGTGATGAATATCCAATAATGATAAAGTGTTTCGAAATTTATTGATTGTTTCGCGCATAGTGCGTTCAGTTGGACGGGAAATAGTTGTTGTCGGATTCCAATTATTGGTTTAAGTCTCTTTAGAAATAATTTTTCAAATTTTCATTAATCGAAACAGCTCGCATTAATTATGTGTAATACCTTACGCAATTCTTTATCATGTAGAGCGTACCTTGGTTTTTTTTAAACATCCATGTTACTTTTTACTTCTTCTTTCAGCTTGTGAATTGACAGTATATTTTCGTTGGCAGTTTGTCTTGCTAGTGGATGAAAGGTTCCCTGGGGATATTCCGCAAACATAAATAATCTTTTCTTTGGGACCTCTTGCCCAGGTCCCACCATCCTTTTTAAGTGGATGCTCCTGCATTTTAGGTCTTTAAAATCCTTTCGTCGCCTTCCACAGTGAGTAATCAGAATTTTTTTCTTCAGTTATAGGATAACTAAATATCTGTTGATTGATTCATTTTTAACTTATTTAATAAGAAATTTGAGACTGTTACATAAATTGTAAAGAATTTGTTAGTTTCGGCTCCAACTAAATATTTTCATCCGGCCCGGGTTTTTCTCAAAAATAATTTACACACATGCACATATTCATTTTGAAAATATTTATAATTTGTTTTTATTTGTATATATATTTATTTAATTAATTTTATTTATTTATGATTCATTCACATTAATTTAGTTATATTGATTTTCATTTATAATAGTTCACCACCACTTTGATTTATTTTATCAAACTTAAAATATAGCAATGCCTGCCGTGTTGCACGCGGAGCATGCGAAAAATATTTTGTTTTATTTTATATTGCGACGTGTTGTCGCTTCGCTTGTTTTTTGAGTTGTGTTGTGATGATGACGTCGCCTTCGTGTCCAAAATACATGTCGTATTTTGGAGAGGGAACAGATGCGCCGGCGACGGTCGACATTGCACTTATGTTAAGTGCAGTGGATTATTATTGCATCACCGAACATTGTTGTTCGTGGTGATGTTGTTAGATGGCGATGGTTTTACTATAAATGTTTTATAGTAATGGTTCGGTTATTAGATAGTGGTGGTTGGATAGATGGATATGTGATGGGGTTAGTGAACGCTTAATTCAAATAAGTTGGTTTATATTTGAATTTCACTAATTGTTTTGTTTGTGGCAGAATCGAATATCGGTGAGTCGAATATTCGAGCTGCTACAAATTGTTATCTAACTTCCATTGGGCAGGATATGTAAAACGTCTTGTTATTTTGTATAATGTGGTTGCTTGCCAAACCAGCATATAGTGGATTGTTTAGTTGTTCCAATTCAACCTGAGAATTTATTATCGGTACCTGGAGATTGATTTTTTCTTCCTTTAATTCACGAAATAGTTTCCAGTTTGTTATTGAATTGGTTAATCTGGGTGTACTTTTCCTTCGAATTACCATTTCAGTGATTGTCATGATAACCGGTTAGTGAATAGGTGTTAGAAACTGTTGGGCTTTTCCAACATTTTCCAACAATGTCTTACACATTGCTATATACCAATAAATAACCAGAATCCGCCCAACACTTGTAAGTTACAATTGACAACCAATATAATTTGAAAACTGATGGTCATTTGACATGTCATTTCTTCTTTCCAGTGAATAGTGGAATCCAATTTATATACTTGTAAGTTACAATTGGCAGTCAATAGGAGTCGAAAGTTAGTCAATTCAGTATTCCGAATATTGACAAATTCGTCTCTAGTTTGTATGAAAAATTTCATTTCATAGCCGCTTTAGCCATTATACCATTCTCGTTTATTTCCAATTTAAAACCAATTAGGCTTTTTTAAACCTTTCTTCTCCAGATGGTAATGTCCATAACTAGTAAGTCATATTCTGAATCTCTATATATATTAGAGAAGATTAATCTGTACCGTCAATTGCAATTGCACGTTTGAAAAGATTTTGATGACATTTATTTCACATTTCTTAACTTACAAATGTTTACGTAGGATTCCGTCTATTAATTGGAATACAGAAAATACCAACAAAAGATTAACATTATTAATCGATTACGAAAGTGAACTGTAAATCTAATTTCTTGCTATTATTGTTGCCACTATTTATTGGAGTACAGAATTGTTTTATAAAAGACCAACAGTTTCCAACTCCTGTTGGCTGTCAATTGTAAATTAAAAGTCTAAGTTGGATTTTAAAATGCCGAATTAATTTTGAAAATACCGAATTAGCATCTTTTGTCGGTGAATTGCGATAGTCAACTGTATTGTCTATAAAATTCGTGCTGCACTTTCCCACAAGGAATGACTGAACAATTGGCCGACTTTTAACTTATTTCGTCAGGAAAAAAAACATTATTTTTCTGAAACCTGTCTATTCATTGGAATACACACATGACTGACAAGAGACCAACATTGTTCAACTCAAATTGGCCCTAAATTTTATCTAAGAGGTGGTAGTCAAATACCGGCTATTTATTCGGATACAGGACTAAAATTGGTTCCCTGTTGTTAGTCATTTCTGTATATTCGATTAAATAGCCGGACTTTGGCTTATAGAATTTTAACTTACAAGAGTAAGTCGGATTTAAAAATTCGAATTTGGCAACATTTTGTTGGTCGATTGTGATGTCAAATGTAATCCCAAACTGTTTGTAAAAATTGTTCATTTGGAAGCGTGTTCGTCTTTCATTCGTATCTATAGCTTCCAATTTAAAACCATTTGCGTCTCTAATAATTTGTGTTTTTAAGTTTCGTCCCTTGGCCTGGTTAATGCATAAATAGGGTTATATTGGATATTGGTTTCGATAAGTCATTGACCATTTGAACAATGGAATTGATTGACAGTTAAGTGTGTTATTAAAATTAAAAGCTTCAACCGTACTTGTTTCCATTTAATTTAAGCGGCAGAAACCTGCAGTAGTTTTGCACTCAGCGCTACAAACCTTAGCAAACGGTAATGTCGTTTAAACCAAAAAATAGAGGATAACTCATCTGTGTTCAAGAAACGCGCAAACATATAATGTTTAATCCACCAGACTGTCATCGCTGCAATAAATGCAACCTGGATTCTCAGCTAATTATTACTCAACAATATCACATTTTTTAATGAACCTCAAGGTCAGTTTCGTCTTTCGACAGCTAAGAGTAGTACACCATTTCCATCACAAGCAGACCGAAATTTTAACAAGCGTTCTTACCATATAGTTGAAAAACAGAAGATTTAAGCAGTCAGCAACTTTAATTGCCCTAACATCACAATGTGTGGATCACTATAAGATGACTCTGCTATAGCAGTAAAGAAGATTAATGTAATTCCTATATAATTCACGCCCATCACGGTGGGAAAAGTAGCTCATTTTTTATAACTGGGCAAGATTTTCAACATTTGGATAGGTTTGGAATACTTGTGTTTTTTTTTAGTTCTTCTACTTTCTACTTCTCAACTCTTACTTCTAACGTTTCACATCCAGGCACTACGTTGTCTACGTGAACATCATGCTTTATTATTTTTCGGGATAATCGTTTTTGTCATCATCCACTAATTAGTCTTTGCAGTGTTTTTATTGCAACATTTATTGCGGTAGCTGTCCCATATGTAATGGTTGTTAGTTTAAATTTTCTATTGGCTCAAAACAGTCCATACATTTCGGTAGTGTTCTGATCCTTTTCTTGCTTTTTAATATAACTAAAAAATTGTTCAGCGTCGGATATTTTATGAATGTAAGAGTTTGTACTAGGTGTTACAGGACCTCTATTAATTAATTATTATATTTAACCTTAATTTGGAGGTGCATCGACCTGAAATGCTTATGGTTACCAGAAATTTTGAATATACTTTTCTAAATCAGTTATAAACAGAACAGGGTGATTTTATTATTTGACCAGCTAATATCCAGCCAAATTTCATCTATACTGTGCAAAAAATCCGAACTTCCTTTAAGTACTCCAGGAACAAGTGTTGCGAACGTTGAAAATGTGAATATTCAATTTTACATTTTATGCGCAATTCAACCCACGATCTCGTTACTCCAGTTTCATTTGCTCGTTGGGGTGTTTTGTTTGTGACAAATGTCAACTATCAGCTTTGAACGTAATAAAGACTTTCATTATTGGTTTTTCTTGTTGTATATTCATTGCATTGATTTACTCCTCTTTGCACCTTTTATACTTTTCTCATTCATGATATGGGGTAACATACACACGACTGTCTTACAAGTCGATATTTGCACCTTTCTGATGAGATTGGTATGTAGGAAACTATTTAGTGTGACGTTGTTCGAGATGATCTTGTTGTTACTGTAGATTCTTTGGGTTATATGAAACAAATCATGGAATGAAATCTATACGTATAATGTGGTTACTCAATGAATTGATAGCCCTAGTTCTCCAAGATCAACGAAATGGATGCCGCCAGTAGATATATCAATGGCGTTATATGAAATCTTGCCTTGATTGTATGTTCGGTTGATGGATTTGTTCTGCTATATATTCTCACCATCCCATGTATTTAATTTAATTATGGAAGGAATATATGTATATATAGGCGTCTATATAGTGATCGAAGTTGCGGCCGAAGTCGATAAAATATGTACCATGATGATTTACATATATCGTTTTTGTTATACAGGGATTATGAGCACATTAATTTGTATTACCGCGCGCGCACATATTTCTTATATATGTAAGTTTATATATACACGAGTTAAGAAGGTGGTCTATTATTATTCCAAATACGAGCGAGATAGTATATATACAGGAAATTGCCTATTGTAACGAAATAGCTTAATTAATTGAACTATACTGATGGCTCTCATCAAACACACTCATATGTACAAATATATATACAAATAAATTGCTTAATCATCGTACGATTTTTTTATGTTCTTAAAACAACAAACGGTTCTTTAACATTTCAAAGTAAGATAACTAATTAGCCTACATTCTTTTTTGTGATTTTTTTTTTTTAATACTTCCCGAAATGGTTTGAGACAATTTAATTTATTGCCAAATATTTGTAAACACAGTATGTGTAGTATTTATATATGGAAGCGAATTCTCAATGGTATATTATGTTGAAGCATCATGTGAATTAGAATTATACATACATACATGTATTATGTGTGTCGGTTGGTCAAATTGTATATATGCCACTCGTGTTGGGAGGTCAATGAAATTGGTATTACATACAATACAATAACCAAAATATAAATATCGTTCACTTAAGGCTAATATCTTGCAATTATATCACTTATTTAAGTCGCCTGCGCATATCGCGTTTAAATTTTTATTTTATTTTACTAAACTAAGTGTTATAACCATATAAATAATTTTTTATGAGCCTAGTTTTGCAAAGTTTTTAATTAAAAAAAACTTCTTGATATTTTCTCAAGCTCGGCTATTTTCACATCGATTAAGAGCTGCTTTGTACACTTTTTTTAAAAAAAATAATCATAAAGATGTCTTACATATATATATAAATAAGTAAATGCTATAAAAAAAATTAATACATAATATAACAATAAACGATAATAATAGAGAGAACTAATCAATTTTTATTTATATTTTCATAACTACTCTGCGCGTTTTGTAATTAAATCGATTAACAACAAACAATGTCTGTCTATATGCGCGCATCGTCTTAATAAAATAAATAAGGCTTTTATTTATAATTTCTTCTATATAAATAATAGTAATAATAAGTAATTGCTTTACAAACAAAAACCAACTAAACAATAAATAAGTAATTTGATTTGATTTGATTTTTTTTTTAAGTTCTTCAAAGACTGCAATTTAATTGCATTTTACGTTATATTCCACTTTGTTGTTGGAAGACAGGTTTGTTTTGTAATTTAAACAGATTGTTTTCAATATTGCTTTGTAATTTTATATGACATATCGGTCATTAAAAATTCACAGTATACTCATCATAATTAAAACACTCTGATTGTGATGCACCGCAATTTGTGTATATAGGTATAAAGTTAGAAATATACTTGCTATCTGATCTCTCAAGATCACGATGAATATGATGGGAACATTTTAATGGAATTGAAAAGTTTCGATATATGATTCATCGATTAATGGCTTTCCAGCAGTTATTATAAAAAAAATCGTAATACTAATATTAAAACTCCATAGCATGTAGCAGCTTTGAAAAGTTAAATACCCATGCAGATTTTTACTCTAAAGAACGTTATTTTTTTAGTCAATTGCATGAGCTAAACATTAATGTGATATGTGGTTTCAACAAGACGGTGCGGTGCGACATGCCACACAGCGGGTCTAACAATCGACTTATTGAAATCTAAATTCAATGGACGTGTTATATCCAGAAATAGTCCTGTTGATTGGTCGCATAGATAGTGTGATTTAACACCTCTAGACTTTTTTTTATGGGGCTACGTTAAATTATTGGTCTATGCCAATAAGCCGGCGTCGATAGAAGAGCTTAGAGCCAATATTGAACGAGAGAGCAATGAACGTGCCCGTGGCGGAATCTTTTCATTGTACTTCAAGCCAATAATAAAATTTTCGAGATATCTCAAAGGGTGTGCGTTTTATTTAAAAAAAAGTTGTCAAGTCCTTATTGGAAACCCCTTTACTTACGTTTTAAACATGAAGTATTGTTTATCCTCAGATTTTACACCGGGGAATAAAAAATTTGAATCCCACATTTCTAACAAAATTTTACCACACTTTTGTGATATCTGAAAAATATATGACTGGTATTGAACGTTGGCTGAGAACACACCTTTGGCAGTTTAATTCAATTTTTCATTTGGTCTGTATTTGCTCGATTACAGTTAGGTTTATGGTTTTGAAATGAACTTGTCGCTATAAACCAGATGATAAACAAAATACAAATTTAGGCACTTGGATATCCTGCTATTTGGGCAGCTGTCAATTATGACATTTGACAAGTAAAAACTACGCCATTACTAAAAATGGTACGATACGAAATTGTTAAAATTCACTACAAAAATGATGCAAATGTTGCAGTCACAGTTCGTAAAACTAAAGTAGTTTTTGGCTGTCGTGCAGAACCTTCTCGGCCGGCAATAGTGAGACTGGTGGAAAAATTTGAGCTTTTGGGACAAGTGATGTGAAGAAATATTGCTGCTGTAGCCCGTAGTGTGGAAGAAAACCCACGTTTGTCGATCTTTGAATTAGCCAGTCCACAAACGACATTACACCGTATTTTGCATAAAGACTTTGGTCTTAAGGCTTTTAAAGTTCAGTTAACACAACAACTCGTTGTATCTTCGCTGATTGGGTACTTCAAATGCATCAAAAGGATTCGGATTTTCATCGAAAATTCATCTTCAGTGATGGGACCCATTTTCACCTCGGAGGCTACGTTAATAAGAAGAAGTGTCGCATTTGGGGCTCAGAAAATCCAAGAATGATTGTTTAAAAGCCTCTCCATCCTCAACGTCTCACAGTTTGGTGCGGGTTTTGAGCTGGCGGTGTGATTGGACCTTACTTTTTCGAAAATTAGGCTATGATTAATGATTTTTTATGTCCGAAATTGAAAGATATTGATGTGGACGACGTTTATTTTCAGCAAGCCGGCGCTACGTGCCACAAAAGAAACGAAACAATCGCAATTTTGCAAGGAAAGTTTCCAGACCGTGGTATTTCTCGAAGAGGTGATCGATCACAATTGGCCACCGAGATCTTGTGGAAGATAAGGTCTATGCCAATGCTCCACAATCGATTCAAGACATTAAAAATAGAATTCGTGAAGTTATCGAGAACATACAGCCGCAAATGTCCGAATAGGTCATGGAAAATTTCATGAAAATGATATGGTGCTGCAAGCGTAGTCGTGGCGGCCATTTAGCTGATATCGTTTTCAAATGTTAATGCCATACCTTCTTCTTTACAATGAAATAAACATTCATTGCTTTCTCTTAAAAAATACTCGTTTTTTTATATCAAAATGAAACCTCTTATTGGAAAACACTTTATGTTTATCAAAAAAAAACATTTTGTTGAATTAAGCTCTCTTATGCACATAGCAAAACCATATTTATTAAAAGCACTTGCAACTGGTATTCTCTGCTCCAAACCATATTGTTTTAATCGGGCAGATGAATTGTTTTTAATTCTCTGTGGGTTAAAATTCAGGCCAATTTCACGCCTTTGCCAATTTGGCTAAATATTCTCAAAAGCTTGAACAATCAACGACAAGGAGTTGTATACGCAACATATACCAGCCGAAAAGTTACTTTAACCATTTTATACCCAAGCCAGATGGAGATTTAAAATAACGATTAGTATCTCGTAGAAAAAATTAGGGCGTTGTATATATACGAAATAAAAACAATGCAATAATTTTAATTTCATTTATTTTTATTTAAATGTATTCTCATACATGAATTCTTATAAACCGTAAATTTGTACGTTATTGGTTACGAGTATGGTAAGTAAATAAAAACAACGCCCTAATTTTTATTTTCTCATGTATATAAACATACATGTAGTCTTAACTGATCTTATTCGTATCAACATAACTTTCATTGCCTTATGTCCATTCAGTCATACTTTTCCACTAAACTCACTCAAAATTGTTATATAAATTCATATTCTCAAAAGCTTGGTCAGGTAATAACAAAAGTTTTTACCCAAGCCAGCCAACAACATACTATAAACATTTGGTATAAAAATCATGAGTTTAACTGAATTAGTTTCTCGTGAAAAAAAATTAGGGCGTTGTTTTTATTTCATAATCACGTTGTATATTACGCATAAAACCATGCAGATTTTTACTATTAATTTTAAGGGTCATTACTGGTCTCTTTCTGTGTCAATCTGGCTCCAACTGGCCATTGCCTCTATAACCAGAGATTATGTATTTGATTTGGAAACTCTACAAGCGGATCACATATTTCCTTCACTCCGTTGCTATTTAGTCCAATCACGCATATATCATCTGCATATGCAAGCACACGATATTAGTGTTGCGCTAAGGTTGTTCATTTTACGAAATGTGTATACTCCAACATGAGATTAAAGAGTATCGGGGACAGAGCATCTCCCTGCCGAACACCCAAGTTAACGGCAAAAAATCACGATAGCGTGTTCTCAACTCTAACACAGCATTGAGACTGCGTCACTGTCATTTTACACAATCGCACCAACTTTGTTGGCATTCCCAGATATTCCAGCGCAGACCACAAACTGCTGAAAAACCAGGAACACCTGATGTACGGGGATGGACGTCTCATAATATTTAGATAGAATCATCCGCAACTATAAGACCTGATCAGTTCCTCCGCTAGATGGATGATTCTATCCTATATAATATAGGACAACAACTTGTATGTTGCACAAAGGTGGGCTGTATCGAGATAATTCTCACATTTCAAGCAGTCTCCCTTTTAGCAGATGGGGCATATCTCGACCACTTTCCATTTATCAGGCATAACTTCGGCTCGCCATACTAATCGAATAAGTTCGAAAAGACCGTTCCACAAAGTATTCCCTTGTGAGCGATTTTGTTTCAATATCTACATGGCGTGAATTCTTCCTGGGATGGATCCTCAATGCAAATCTCCGCAGTCTGTACTTGAGGACTTGACTCAACTACAGTATGTGACGCCCAATGAACACCAAGCAGGTCGGTACGGTATCCCCTCCATGTTTCGAGTACTGCGCCGATGTTGCCACAGAGGTTTTCAGCCCGGGCCTCAATGGTGGTTGACGCAGGCCTGAAAGTATGGTGCAATCCAGTAATTCCTTTAAAGAAATTACATGAACTACGCTCATTGCTGAGTTGTTGTAATTTCAGAACCTCGACCTTCCATCATTCTCGCTTCTTCCGGATACAAATCCGCTTAGCTGCCGTCCTAACAAGAGCAGCCTTGTTTTTGCTCGCGATTGTGAGTTGTTGTTGCACTTCACTATGGGCCATATTTTGTTTATTTTGTTGCTCGACTGCAAGACAACACTCGTCGTCAAATCATTTATTCTTGGGTCTGACTTTCACTTTACCTTTTAAGCAGTACTGACATCCAAAGTTTTTAGTACCTGCTAGACATAGTTCTTAGAGGTACTAAGAAATTTTAAATTTCAACGTCAAAAATATAAATTTTAGTGAATTAGAATTGATTCGAACAAGCTGTAATTATAAATGGCACGTATGCATGCTATGGAGACAGCACCACTTGAATCTCAGAGGCAAACCACAAAGCAAATAAAAATAAACGTTCACAATTTTGATCATGAGGTACATCTACGCTCGAAACATTGTTATCCAAATCTCCAAATCAATGTGCTACGATGAACACGAATTTAAAATTACCGCTTCCCAAATTGCTCGCCTTAAGAACTATATTATCATATATGGGGTTTCACTCCTTCTATGCTACCGTAGTATAATTCATTTCTGGACATAGCTGCGAGAATTTCAATATTTTGTATTTTGTACTAAAAGTCAATAAAGCCCAAGTTAGGCCTACTTTAGATTGAACGATTGCAATATGAATCCACGATATCGTGCAGATGTTTAGAACATAATTACTCAACAACTAATTGATTTTCTTTGTCATGTGAAATGTGAAAGATTCAAAGTACCTACAGTGCGAGATATACTGAGAATTACAATCAATTTTAAAACGGCGTTTTGCGTCATTCAAAATTCAGCTGAATATGATTCTTCGTAATCCTCTGATGAACCTAAGAGAAATGAATAATGGCCTCTTTTTTCAGATGAATGTTCTCTCGTTCTCTTATTCTATTATGGACACTCTACTTGAAGGATATTCTAAAACTGTCACCCACCACTCGGTTCGCATTGATCTTAAAAAATCTGGCCACCGTAGTTTAGACCTAGCTCACAAAATCACTGTATAGGAATTGTCTATATTATCGACATTGTCTACGTCGTTTGAGTGACATTTAGCCACCAGGTCAGATTCGACAAAATGTAACTTGACGAAGAAATGCCTATATAAAGATTTCCGCTGCGTTGATATTTGTGTATTGCATGCTGTGTGCCGACATTGCCAAGCATTGAAGTTCCAAGCAGAAAACAAAGGGCTATATTGTGCCAATGGCAAAGTTAAATAGCCGTTCAATTGAAATTTGCGAAGTTATTTTATATTTGAGTTGAATTTCAAAGCACAAACTGAAGTTTCATCCAGAGGAGGAAAGTCAAAACTATACTTATTGATACATAAGTTATAAAGTTTGACTAGTTGATTGAATACAATTAAAATTTTCAAATCTAAGAACTTTAACCAACCCCGAAGAAGATCGCCAAATATAAGAACTTCTTTGTTTGTACTCCTCTTGTGGCGCAGCTGGAGTGATGGATTTGGACTATCTAAACTCAGTAGTATCTGCAATTACTCCAAAGCACAGTTTTCAATTAAACATTTCTGGGAACTTTGCTTGGAACATTGAAGAGGTAAGAAACAACCATTTTAAAACATTTGACTTCTATAGCGTTTGTTTTATATATTGGATAAGTCTCCTCAACAAGATGAGGAGTGTGAAGGCTTCACAAAACTATGAATTTGTAACTCATTCGGGTGATATGCCATAGAAAAAGGAGATTCCAGCTAGCGGAGGCCAATCAAAGCTGGATTAGTAAATAAATTACAATAAAGTTTGAATAGTGGTTTGAAAACCATTAAAATTTTAAATTTTAGCAAAAGCTTGATTCAAAGTTTTCATTGAAAAAACATATTGTAAAATATCTGAACTGAAATTGGAATATGAATGAAATTTGATCATAGTCATAGTTGAATTTTAAAACTTTCAAGTATTTTTCTACAAATTTGACAAACAATATGTTTTTATATTATCTGAAATTTGAACAGTATCATATACATATATCCAGATATAACATTTGAGTTCAACTGTAACTTAAACAATAAAAAATAATTTAAAATAAAGTTTGATAATAATTTAAATTATAAAAAATTTGATCGAAAAATTGATCTGTTTTTCACAAATTTGAATGAGGGGAAACATTTTAATAACTTTGAATATAGTAAAACGAATTGAAGCGAATAAAATATGTAAATTTGAATAGAGTTTGAATGAACTTGAAGTGCATAAAAATAAAAATGAATATATATTTGAATACAAATTGAGGCAAGTTTGAATGAAAATTGAAACGAAAAAAACGTTCACATAAAATTTATTCTAAATTTAAAAATTATTCGAATTAGACTCTGTAATTTGAAATAATAAACAATTGGCGAATTGGTCAATAACCATATTGGTAGTCACTGAGAGAAAATCTTGTAATGTAGGTGGCGTGTGATTTTGCCTATATCGGTTGCGTAATTCAAAGAGTCCCAAAGCACATATGGCGTGAGTGGTAATTGAACCGGTGTATGCATATATACCGTCCAACACCCTAGCTAGACTTTTATAAATATGATTGGAATTTTCAGAATGCTATTAGTTTATCGCTTGGATTCCGATAAAGCACCGCAATGGGTTCAAATTAATAATATTTTTCAATTATTCAGTATACAGTTTCATATACTCGTAATTAATAATTTGAGAAATTTATTAAGCTTAACAATTTATTTATTTATTTAAAACATCGATTTACATGTATAGTTCTGTTACGGCTGGTAAATAAAAAATATATCGATCGATCGATTGTTGCTTGATTGATATTTTGTTACGTATGTATGTATATATAGTTTGTCTATTATACAAGAAGCCAACCACGTATATATAAAAATAAATAAATAAGATCACTGATCGCAAGTTATTTGTTGAAATTTTAACTTCCTAAAAAAATATAAAAATTAAGAAAGTTGAATACGATAATACTTTTTTTGGTTTTGTTCATAACAAATCAACTGATTGGGCCCCATTGTTCGGAACATACCTTACATGTGTATAAGAATATAACAAATTGCCTTCGAAATATATGCGATCATTAATCATGTAAATTTCATTATGCTGCGCGGATCGCTAATAGTGAGAAGACAGATGTGGTGTAGAAAATATAGATTAAGGCGCCATTCCGCATATTATACCAACATGATATGTATAGAGTGTTGTGCACGCGATCCAATACACAACCATATACATATAATATGTAAATTAATCAATCACACCACCAACGATGAATATCGCTTGCGGGTACATATATTGGACGTACTGTAATTAATGTACATATGTATACATATACAATAGCATTTTGCCGATCAATTAATTTTATATCAATTTCTTAAGGCAGATTACTATAACTAAAAAATCATTTGTACAAAATAATATTATAAAAAACTAGTTCTTGACGATGTAATGAAATACTCATTAGTTCGTAGCCACCACCTACATACATTTATATATGCATATCTCGAAATACAACAAAACATTAAATTGCATGCCATCTAAATTTCCGACAAAACTGTCAATTTGCTCTCCGTTGTATACATCTTTTTCATGCACGAGTATATTGTGGAAAAAATATTGCAACCTACTCATATAGAACCATCATCATTATCATCATATACATAAACTTAATAGAACATCAAACAAGGAAATCCGAAATTATTATTGCAATGTAGCGTCATCAATATCGAGCTTGAGTATGACAACATAGCACAACAAAATTAAAATCGTCATCAACCATAAAAAATGTATTAACCATTATATACTATTATGAAGATACATCCATCGAAGAAGAAGACATGAAACGTCGTAACCTGAGTTGTTTTGTGATTATTGTGTTCTATATGTAATCCCCACAACCGCATGTAATTGAGAGAGGAATTGTATAACGAGCGCGCAATGAGTTGATTGTGGTCATACTTATGTATAAGACCGACGAGTATACAAAATTGATTATGAAATTTGTTATTTTCGACATCGATGGATAAAAATCGTTTTTGTATTATCGATAAATGTTATTAAATTTCGTATTCTTACTGGTTTCTTTCGTTACATATATATGTATGTACATATATATATAAGTACTAAGTAATTTAAGACTTATTATTGTACAATGTGAATTAATTTCATTTAAATTGAAATTCAATATGATGTATTCCGGTTGCGCGATCTGATACGAGTATACATACAATACCGATTAAAAATACAAATTTAATTAGAATTGTGTATGTAGTGTATTTGTATATGTGAAATTGGGATTGAGATTTGAATCTAGGGAATGCATAACCTGATCCAGACCTTCGCCATAGTTATAATTGCTGTGCCCAGATTCCAAAATGAATGATCTTCAACCGATGACGAAGTTCTTAATTTATTTTCAAAATTTTGGTATGGGTGTCTATATATTGACTGAAATATCAATATATTAAAATGATCAGCGAGACAGAGCTGCCTATCATGTAGAAAAGACTGTTCAACCCAATAGATTCAAACTATAGCATTGAAAGTGTTCCACAACTTGGTATACAGTTGGATCTCTCAGCATAGAGTTCAACTAAAGCAAATTTAGCACTGTACCTGATAGTCCATTTATTCGATCGATCGATTCAAAGGTATATTTGAGTTGTTTTAATAAGATAAATAATAATAAACAGTTTTAAAGGCAATTACTGGCCCCATACCGAGTCAACCATCTGGCTCTAACGGTTTCGATCCTGAGCATGGTCTTCATACTGTCTAAGACAATCTAAATAGGCCAAGTCGTTCTCGACATCGTGGAGCCATCGTCGCCTGCAACGACCTCTGCGCCTACCATATGGTGGCTCTCCTTTCAGAGATCGCTGCACAATTCGTTCCGGATCAGCAAGCAGAACGTGATCGAGCCAGCGTACTCGCTGAGATCTCACTTCATGTACAATATCGGGGATCTTCATCAGATCTCTGATCTCGAACTTTTCTCTCAAATGTTTTAATAAGATGAAGTGTTATAGAAATGATGGCATTATCTGATTAATGGATAAAATGGGCTATGCATACGATTTCCAAACAGATAAAAAATGTAAAAAAAAAACTTTTCGCCACCAGTTGGTAATCGTGTTAAAATATATATCGACGATTTTTTGTTTTGTTACGAACTTCACAGACACGATCTATATACATTGAACGTACACTAAGTCAGCTTTAAGTTAAGGTTCGTTAATGAAATAAAATGAATTAAAAATCCAACGCTTCATCTAGGAGTAATCCACTCAGTTTTTGAAGTATACAGCACAAATTACTGGATGATTTCTTTGCCACCATTTATAAACTTAACAAATTTAAAAACAGAACAAAAAATTGACCTGAGCAAGAGATTTTTCAACAACAATCGTATTGGAATTCACCAAAAAATGTTATTTTTGCAATCGTTATCCAAAACAAATCTTATTTTCATTTTAGAGAAAACCAATAGATTTAATGGCTATGGTACACTTAGAGCGAGACGGCCGGCCATTGTGAAGCCACAGGATTGTACTTCACTTTCACCGCTAGTTGGACCAATCAGAGCTACTTATGTAGCGTGAGATAACACGAACGTTACAGTTATAGGCTGTCAATTATTTACCTAACCATATGTTTATGCTTTCTGTGTGGTAATGCCGGACATGAGCACAGTACGTGAACTGTAGTCTCTTCTTCTTTGACTTACATTCTCTAAAACAAAGTATCTTGGGGATATCCCCACTACAAAGTATTGAAGCGTTTCAAGTTCAGTTTTGACCAAACTAATATTGCTATACGCAACATGTGAGGGTGTTGTCTACTTTATTCATTCGCCAAGGACTATGCCTCTTGTTTAAGCGCTTATTTAAACCTTGTAATAAGACCTCCTCAGGTTTTCACGTTCCGGATGCAATGGGAAAGTCAAACATGCCCAGCTATAGTTCGTCTGCCCTACAGTTTACCATGACACCCAAGTGGTACTTTACCGTCTAGCTTGAAGTCATCCGTGAACAAAACTGCATAATTTCGGTTTCAGATAACGACCTGCTTCTTCAAAATTCTCTTCAAAGACAAATGGTCCATCAACTTTTCTCGAAATTTTCTCTCGTTTTACCATATCACGTTTTTGTATTGTAGTCGAGATTCGCCAGTTTCGTTCTTATACTTATCGTCGATTGGCCTGTCTGAAATCCTTTCCGCTGATATTTTATTGGCCGCCATCTGCTTACCAAAAATATTGCAATAGGGTGAAATATACCAGCGTGTTACTCATTGTCTATTGTCTAAGATTACGTTCAGAAATGTCAGTACAAGCTACCTTGCTTTATCAAAACCATTCCATATCTGTTGGTCCATGTCGTAATGATTCGGAGTGCATTCTACATTACCTCCGTAATCGTGTTTATGTATATTTTCCAGAAACAGCTATCGCTTTGCTTTTTTCATAGGCCAATACGTCAATCCTCTCACTCTCCAGTTCCAACAGTAACCTATTGATTGCTATGTGGCAGAGAAAAATAGCTTCCTAATGATGGATTGCCCCAGTTACGATTTAACCATCCTGCTCACAAGCATAAGATAGATTAGCCCACTTGCAAGATAGTCTTGCACTAGAAATATAATAATCGTTCCAGAATTGCCTTCGCCTCCACGTTGTTAAAGGCACCCTCAATATCGAGGAACGGTATAAAATGGAACTTTTACCAATACATATATTAATTTATCAATCATACATGTACAGCTTTGCCCACCGATTCCATTTTATAGTACGTATGTTGATTCTGGGCCCAGTCACTGGGATTCCATCAAAGATGATACAGTTCTAGGTTTTTAGTCCTTTGGTATAGGTTCTAGGTAATTCATGTGATGTTTTTCTCCACTTTAGGGATAAAGACCATAAAGAAAAGAGGTCAAGTTCACTTGTTCGAGATATAAGCCAGCTTTAAACATCCTTTTAAGGTTACCTCTATAGAAAGGGAAGATAATCGATTAGTTGTTTTAAATTGTCGCTGGTATTATCCGGTCCGCCCTAGGGGCTACATTACTGGTAAAGGATTAACCGATTAACCGGTTTTATCGTTCAATATGTATTACCGAAATACTGTAATTCGGTAATTTTTGAAAATGAAATACCAAAAGAAATTGCTTGGAAATGACGTCCTCCGTACGTTTTTTTCTTCCCGCCATCACTAATATGCTGTATATGATTTTTTATATTTTAAAACATGTTTACCGGTAAACCGGTTTTTACTCAAATATTTACCGATAAAGCTACCGTTTACCGATAAAGCTGAAATTCGGTAATTTTGCAGGCCCTAGTCCGGACCAACCGATTTATCCAAAATAATATGTGAAACCCCGTTTTTTATAGTTAAAATATGCTCTATGAACAGTAAATTTGTTTCTCGACGAGTACTAGTCTATATCGAGTCGTCAAAGCTTCCTGGGAAGTGAATTTCAATGAGAAGCTTCGCAATTAAACTCTTAGTTACCGCATTCATTTCTACTTAAAAACTTATTCTTCGACTGCTTAACGATCTCACCGCAGAAGTAGGAAAATAGAGTTCCAAAAATTGGCTCAGCTCAGGTCGAGAGCCATTCGAATAGAGTTTGACAATTGCGTATAGGATCGCCAGTAAAACCATCGAACTGCAAAAGAATTTGATAGTGGCCTCCTAAGTGTATAATCAAGGTCAAGTTTCTCATAAATTTACCATCCAAAATAATTCTTATATACATTTAAGGACCTCTCATGAATTCTCAAAGAGAATCTTTACAACATATCACGCCTCCTCTAACCACATGCATGATAAATATTTATCAGAAAATTTAGTGTTTTACAGAACGACAGAGAAATCGTTCATAGTTTGTGTTAAAGCCCTTCAGAATAATGCATTCATATAGGATTCTCCAACAGTTCGATTTTACAAGAGGAAGAGGATGATCTCCTCAGAAACAGCCGTAATGCTCAACTAAATTCTAGAATTTAATTCATATTGCTCAACTAAATTCTAGAATTTAATTCATATCTTGATTACAGTTCTAGAGCAAAGCGATGTCTTCTCTTCGATGTCTAATTTTACATAACTGCAAAGAACACAATGTGCGAAATGAAGGGCTGCAGGATACAAAAATACGAAATTTTAAGCGTAAATGGTCCATGTGGGTTGTCCAATTTCCCTACACTTTTTCGAACATTTCGGCTGGTATCTCACTAATGACTCATGTAACGTTGTCTAAATCTGCAATTGCTGTTTATTGGCATAGACGAAAGACTTCACGTAGCTCCCTAAAAGTTAATCTAGAGTCTAGGCGGCCTCGGACCGTAACTTAAGATAAATTGCTAACCGAACTTATTTCACAATAAGTTCGTGGTTTCCCGTACTTTACGGCATGCAGCGTCGTCTTACTGAAACCACATATCGATCATTCAGTTCATGCATTTTGGGCAAAAAATAGTCCGAAATTATTGAACGATACCGAGCGCCATTAACGGTAACGTGGCCATTTAACCAAAATGTTTTGGTAAAAAAAACGGACTTTCCTCAAGATGTTCGAAGGCCACCACCAAAACATAGACGCTGTGACAAGTCATTCGGGTTCAGTTGTTGCACGAGCTGTATTTTATACGCCTTCAGACCAAGGCCCATGCGTAAAATCTTCCACGTAGTCGAATAACACAATCCTAATCGCTGTGCTCTGCGGCGAATTAACATTTCGTAGTCTTCATCAACACTAGCTGCTAAAGAAGCAATATTTTCCTCTGTACGCATTCTACGCATACGATTTGGTGAATTGTTGTCCAATAACGCGAAATTGGTGCGAAATTTTGTCACAATGGCTTGGATTGCTCGCGCAGTAGGCCAATTATGACGACCATTTAACTCATTTTTCACTGAACACGAATTTTGATAATAAAATTTAATAATTTGTAAACTTTGTTCGGGTGCAGTAGGTCTTTCAATGATAAAATGGTAATGCTAATTGAGTACAAATGGCTTTGGCAGATGTCGCTAATCAAGCGTGAGGTGTCAAAAACGTATACACGAAAAATCAAACAGCAAAAAAACTCAATTAGTAAAGTGGCATATATGCTGCTGCAATCACCGATAAACGGTATTCAGCCATCTTTATTGAAAGTACAGATTCCATGAGCCGAGCAATCATTCTTAGTCAGTAGTATATAGCCTGATATGGAGCTATATGTGCAATGTATTCGAGCGTCCTCGAATTGTCGAGTAACAGAGGAATTTTCAAAATTTTGGTTTTCGAAATTTAAATTTTCAATATCGCGATTATGCTGACACATGATACTGGTCCCGATACTGGTCCCGTTTTTGGTTTGGTACTGTCACCCAGAATCATCGACGTGAATGTGGCATAAATAATAGGAAACACTTAGTTTAGAACGTATGAATATTTTTGTCACACGAATGGCTCAAATCCGCAATGCGGGAATTAAAAAAACTGAGATTTTAAAACCCGCAGGTTTCTAATTTTAATCTCTTCAAACCGAACCAAGAATTATTTCACCAATTAATTTCATAGGTAGCATTTAATAGCTACGTTTGAAGTAATTTTTTTTTTTTAATTAAACAAGTTCGAATGGTGCTCCCATACTCTTTGCTCTAATCAGTTTAGCTTCATTCGTATGGTATAAATAAATCCAAATTAAATTCACGAAACAAACATAATCGAGTAAATTATATTAGGCTCAAAATTGGTTAAAATTCAATAATCTATGATTAGTTTTCGCCAAAAGTATTTTGGGGCCGAAATAAGGGGGTAACCAAAAATGGACCTTTGGGATAATCAGTATACATTTTTATTTTTGTAAATTCGTCCTATGCTACCAAAGCATTTGTTGTGCAATGGAACATCGCAGGTTGAACAAGCCGTAGTTGCACGGATATGACATTATGCACATTTTCTTCTATTGATTTTGATGACTAGATGACGGCCTGACTTAATAATTGGGTTAGTTTTAAACTGTCTTGATCGAGAACCTGGTGCTAATGCAGGAGTTCCGTATCCATTGATTTATAAGTAATAGTTATACTATCTCTATTGATACTATGTGGCTCTAAAGTATCTATACGAAAGACGTGTTTAAAACAATTTGCACTACATTAACTCTAATGATTAAAACGTTTGAAAGAGCCATACAAAATTTGGGGCGTGATTTAAAGAGATATGAAAATATCTCATTATCCAACCCTCAACGTCTAGAGATGCCTGCAATACTGATACCGATAGAGCAAAACACACTACATCTGGAAATTTACAAAATAATGATTCTGACTTTGACGCAACTTTTGAGAGTGGATTTTCCAAAAATATCGAAGCAATGACAGAAGGATTTTTAAATAAGTTATCCACATCAAAAAAATCGTCGTTAACCGAAGTGTCCGTAAATCATCTATAGTCGTTATGTTAAGAGATGATCAGATCCAACCAAATGGCGAATTTCGTTTTCTGGGTAAAGACGGTGGTAAAGTTGTCGACAATATTCAAGATTTTTTTATGCGACTTGAAGAACATGGCGATCAAGATGGCTTACCTAAAGCTGATCTAGTCATATTGATGCGAAATTTTGTATCCGGAATAGCAGAGGAGTGGTATTACGTTTATATTTGTAAACATAAAAACTCCTCATGGAGACAACTCAAATCGGCATTAGAGGAACGTTTTAGCAGCATAGAGAGTGAACGAGCTTAGAGACAGTATATATACGCAGAAGAATACTGGAATCTAGGGAATCATTTAATGATTTTATATTATAAATCGAAATGGCTAACTGTAGGCTGTCTAGATCGATAGCTGTAATGTTTTGGGGTTGTACGCAATTTTTTTTTAAAAAGCACACCAACAGGGGTAATTTCATAATATAATCTCTCAAAACCCTAATCAGTATAACTTAATTATTAATTATAAGTTCTGATCTATCAGCGCAAAAGCAATTTTACCACTATTCTTGTTATGTGGTTTTGAAAACGATCAAAGTATCTAACCCTTAAATTTTTACATTTTTCATAGTAGGATTAGATCCTTAAGTGAACAATATTGACATTGGTCGAATGGTCGGTTTTGCATATATTAGTTTTTGAGAACAATCCACAAGAACGATTACTATATTGACGATTGGAGCTTCCCAGATTCCATCTTGCGGAAAAATATAAATAAGCCGTCCAAGTTTACCAATTTTGTTATTAAAACTAATTAGTTTCATAGCGTTGGTGACGGCAAATTTTGTGTCAAATTCATGTCATTTTTTATATGGTAGGATATTTCATATTTTTATGGCGAGAGGCTAGAGCGAAACGTTATAAATATCGCTTGAACCATTTTAATTAATCGTCGCTATGCCGTAAGCGAGCACCACAAACGTAATGGCGTGTAATGGAAAAAGCCAGGCCACTTTGAATAAAACAAAAAATAAAAAGGTTTGCACTTCTTGCCATTGTCTTTTACCTCTAGAGTTTCCAAAATATCGGAAAATTGTAATACCGGTTTTCGGTATTCAACATTTTTCAATACCGGTATATACCGGTATTGTACGGTATTTGTATGAAACATCTTAAAAATTTGGCTGAAACATTAAAAAACTCAATTTAAACAATTAACAAATCAATTTTTCGTTTTTCATTACATATTTTATTTCATTTCACAGGGGTATTCAAAAATTATAGCAGTATTCCACCCAATATTTTAATTTTCCAAAAAATAATGTTTTAAAAATATTAATGCATTTAACATTTCAAAACTCATTCGGCTTCGAAGCTTAGTAGAAAAGTTACCAGCAACAGAAAACGTCCTTTCACTGGATGTCGACGTGGGCTGAATTGTTTTTAGAGCGGCATCAATCCTATTTAAGTTCGATGTTCGTACTCCACTTGCTTCAAATAGCTTAAACTCCCTTTGAATTTCTGAAAATGGATCAGAACTTTTATTCTTGGGTTGAAACGAAACCATCTTTGTTATGGATTGTTGCAACCTGACGACCCAGGTTATTATTGCCTTCTTCACTATCAGCAACTGTTTAATTATATTTTTGGCATATTGAATTAATGCTGATTTTGATGAATATTTGAAGCCATCATCATTTTGTGATATATTTGAATTTGGATTTTGCAAATATCTCATTAACGACACTAAATCTTTGTTGCGTCGCTTATCATATCGCTTTCTGAGTGAATCCAGCATCATTTTACTTAAATTAGACGTTTGCGCAGAAAGATTTTTGAACAAAAACTGGTGAACACCTTCACTGGTTAAAATCGTTGAGTTATCCTTACTTAGCTCTTTAACAGCCAATTCAATGGGTTTTAACACTTTCAAAATATCTTCTAAAACTTTGAAATCGACTTCCTTAGAAAAATTATTTGTTCCAATGTCCGAGAGTGCTTTTTGAATGCATGGTTTCAATTTTACCAACCTTTCAATCATGGGAACCAACGAGTTCCACCGAGTTTTGACATCAAGCTTTAACATCAATTTTTTATTTTCTTGTTCGAAAACATGGTTTTGCAATATTGGGTTACGAACGGTTGACATTTTGAAAAACTTAATCAATTTACGCGAATTATTCAACACAGATTTGATATTACGTCGAAAAACTCTGTTGCTGCTTCCCTGAGCAGTTGTCTCTATGATATCATTAAAAATGTCCCTGTTATTCGAAACCATAAGATCATCATTGTCATTACAATCTGATTCTGAATCATTATCTCCATCAGAATCGTTGGCTTCGTCGCTTTCCTCAGCATCGTCTTCATCTGATTCGTCGCCCGAACATGTTTGGCTGTCGCAGTTACGTGATTTTTTGTAGAGAACATCGGTTACGGCCAGATGAATACTGTGATGTGAACCGTCTATTTTAACCAGACCCAATCTATACGCAACTTTATTGTGAAGAGTTACATTTATATACCTGTTCATGTTGATGTCGGACCATTCATCAACTGTTATATACTGAACCATTCACCACATTTTTTCAAAACTGAAATTTTGTCCAACAGCTCTTGTTTTTTGATCTCATAGAACGAAATTATTAGTTTTGCGAATGTGGTTTGACTTTTCGGCATTAGGAAACCACGCTTTTCAATAAACTCGCGTATTGCATCGGATTTTGTAATCATTCTTAAAGACTTCGAACACAAAAAGAAGAGTGTTGCTATTGCATTGGGCGAATGTTTTCAGAAAACTAACAAAAAGAAGAGTGTTGTTGTTGCATTGCATTGCTTTAGGCGAAAGTTTTCAGAAAACAAAATTTTTTTGTTTTAATCGCCAAAAGTTATGCAACTCTCTGGTTTTTTGTTCTAAAATGTGTAAGATTGCCATCTTTATTAACTTCTGAATATTAAAATTTTGAATACCGTACAAAACCGGTATTGTGCTACGGTTTCGGTATTGGAAAAATACTTACCTCGTACGTCACTTGGTTATTTTGATTTAAACGATGTGCTAATTTTTATACATATGCTCCAGTCTAATGTAGTTGTAACGTAAAATCATATAGAAATGCTTGAAGGTTTGATGACTGATATACTGTTAGATCTTTGGTTTTAGAATTTTACATTGAATTTTTTTTTTATCTATCGTCGTAACACAAAAGAAGTGATAAATTAAAAACATGACTCTTATGAGAATGTGCATGCATACACATGTATATTATGACGTTCGTGCATAATTTATATGATGAGAATATAATAGAAATTCTTGAGGTTCTGAACACAAAAAAAAAAATATAGTTTCGCGCGAAAACTCTAACGCGATTGTTATCAAATTTAGTTGACTTGATTATATTAAAAAGGCGGCGTTGTATAATAATAACAATTTTAATTAATTAGACTTTTTGTTTTAAGTTACATGATGGGAAGATTTTTACATGTGTACACCGTTATATTTCTAACTATATATACATTATATAGAATTAGAATGAAATGCGCTATTACAAATTCGTATGTTTGTTAAAATCGATCATGTGAATCCCATATTTGTTTTAGACTTGAGGTATTTAGATTATTAGTTTTAATTAATCATGGAATACATACATGTACCTCATATATGTTAACACAATTGTATTTTTTAAGTGAATTAGCGGATTCTCATAAATTTACAGGTATATGCACGCCGCACTTAAATTGTTAAATGTTACATACACATCATGTAGCAAACTATAAATTAATATGTTATTGCCTGCGGATTACCAAATTGAATAATTTGAATATAATTTAATGTGTTAGTTTGCAGATTAGTTAATTTAATTATTATTAATAGACATTCTAATATTTCTAAATAGTGAATCCAGTCCGGTACATTAAACAATTTTAAATGACAATTTTAAATTATGAATGCTGGCAGTAGGCCAAACCTGGATCTCCGTGTTGTTACTGAATCGATCGATGCTGGAAGGGGGAAGTTAAATACCAGATTTAGATGGAGACCCCGCTTTAAGCGTAGTGTCAAAAGACACTGTAACAATAAAGACAGGTGTAGGAAAACGAGTTGTATGGGTGGAACTGCAGGACATTGTAATTATAAGCTATTATTTCTCACCAAACAAACCTCTAGGAGATTTCACAGAAAGACTGAACAAACTCAGTCGGATTATTTGGAACCAGAACAAGGACGTAATTCAAGCAGGTGATTTCAACTCGAAATCCCCCGAATGGGGCGGAAATATACTAGACAACTGAGGACAACTCTTAGCAGACTGGGCTGCATCATGTGATCTCTCGAGCCTTAAAACAGGGCAGGTTCCAATCTTTGAAAGGGACAACTATGGTTCCTTTCTAGATGTAACCTTCGGCTCCGCAAGAATAACCCAACGGCAGTTGGCAAGTTTCGGACAAGACGTAAGCCTTAGTGACCATCTCTATATTATGTTCGAAGTGAATACGAACAGGATTAATATGCGATCATTATAGAACGATACTACCAGCTGGCGTGTAGGTCAGGAAACGGTCAGAAAAGCATGCGTGGAACCTCTACAGAAACGAAGTGGGAAAGGACGAAGAAGTGTTTTTTGGTGGACTTTAGAAATCGAGGAGCTACATGGCAGGTGCAAGCATGCCAGGAGGATACTACACAGAGAAACTAGGCGTACCAACGGTCAAACCAACGCTTCCTACTACCAGGAGTTTAAAAGGGGTAGCAAAGACATGAGATCTGCAATACTGCAATCGAAGAAGAAATGCTGAAAAGACCTCTGTAGTACTGTGGAGCATGACCCCTGGGGAGATGCTTACAGGATAGTCACTAAAAGATTTGGTCAGACAGTACCTCTCTTAGATGAAAACAAAGACCATGATTGCAGCTGTGAGTGAGCTCTTTCCAGCCCATCACCGTATGAAGAATTGGAAATAACATGACGAAAAATGAAGACAAAGAAGAGTGCCGGGCCAGATGGGATACCACCAGAAGCTGTAAGATTCGCTTCGGGAACTAACCCAAACAAAGTCCTGGCCGCTATGAGTGAAGCACTTAAAAAAGGGAAATTCCCCTATAACTGGAAAGCTGCTAGACTGATTCTTCTTAAAAAAGAAAGAAAACCAGACGAAGTACCGTCATCATACCGACCACTGTGCTTACTTGATATGTTCGGGAAACTTTTAGAACACTTACTACTCCGTCATCTGGTGCAAGAAGTAGACTAAACAGGAGGACGTGCTACTAACCAGTGCGGATTTAGACTGGGATGCTCTACGACTGATGCTCTAGCAGAAGTTATGAGTTTAGTAGACCCAGCTGCTATCGGGTCTTGTCACAACCGAAATTTCCCGGTAGTGATGAGCTTTGATGTACGAAATGCATTTAATAGCGCAACCTGGGAGATACAACAGTTGGAAGAGCTACACGTGAGCCCGTACCTGATCCAGAGCTAGTTAAGTGACCGACGCATTTTCGTGGTATCAGAAGGTATAACAACTCAGATAGAGATTACCATTGGTGTCCTATAAGGGGGTTACTCGTGGGTTACGCGGATGACCTAGAACTTATTTTATCCGCGAAATACGAAACCAGGTAGTAAAACGAGTGGAAGGTACGGTTTAATCCATCTCTAGATGGCCTCACAATCATCGTATGCAGCTGGCTCCAGAGAAGACTGAAGCCATATTAATCGCGCGTAGAAGAGTCCTCTCTCCGATGGCCTTTCGCGTAAAAGGGGTCATTATAAAGCTAGTACTCCGTATTAAATACCTAGGCGTCTTGTTAGATTACCGACGCAACAGAGACAGTCATAAAAGCGAGCAGAACAACAAAATATCTTGCTCTTGATGGCAAACATTGATGGACCTAGCTCATTCAAAAGAAAACTACTTGCATCGGTTATTATGTCCATCATATTGTATCGAGTACCTGTCTGGAGTCGTGCTCTATACACACCGCTAGAGCTAGTGACCAAGTAGAACGGGTTCAACGTACGATCGCACTCCGTGTATGCAGCGTATTCAGGTCAGTATCGAAAGAGGCTGTCTTTGTAATAGCTAGTATGCCACCTGTAACTCTTACGGCTAAAGAACGAAAAGCTGTTTTTAGTGGCACCCCTAAAAAACTGCGAAGGAACAACTGATGCAACAATGGCAGCCCCGGTGGGAGGAAGCTGATACTGGCACTTGGACAAAGCAACTTATTCCCACTCTAGAAAAGTGCGGGTGGCGCGTTGGCATGGAGATACCTCTTTTCACTTAACACAGTTCTTATTGGGACATGGGTGTTTTAATAGTTACTTCTTTAAGATGTGTGTTAATCATGTGGGGAACTAGCCACAGACAACATAATCGTGAAGATGCTGGTGGAAGAAAAATCTTAGAACATCATGACCAAAATGATAAAGATCATTGTGAAGCAAAAAAATAAGAGAAGAGCAACCGACGCTCCACGAATACAACGTAAATTATCGATATCCCTTGACTGAAGTAATGCAATGTTTTACGAACCCGGTGACTGTGAGGAGTGAGGGGGGTTTTTAGTCGGTAAGAGTCTGGCACATCGCCCATAAGGGTTTCCCCTGGGCCCCAATAAAAAAAAAGTGATGAATTAGTACACAGGGTTTTTATTGATAAAATAAAATGATGTTTTGCAATTGGTACCTATATCCAAGTTGTTTTTGAAGTACAGAAAGGCGTTCTAACATGATTAACGGAAATGTATTTTCCTTTTTTGAAGTAAAACACAAACTTACTTCTATAGCACCAACAACCAAACTTCTACAGTTCATATAATATTCATTAGTAACTTAAATAGTATAAAGAGGATCCCCTGCTCTTTCGGACAATATTAACTACCGGAGCGCTTACTAACTGTTTTGATAAAACTCGTGGAGATGGCATATACCTTGGATATTTTTGGACATTTGTATTCTTTGCATCTGAAAATCGACGGTTTCGTCCACTGCCTTAAAATGTGAACGATATCAGTTATAATGGCATGTCTACCTTATCTATGAAGTTCAAACGAACATGTGAGCTATCTAAAATCCACTAATAATCGCTTAGTTACATTTACCATGTTTCCATAATGGAGTTAACCAGAATTAACTCGGATTACCTATATATAGTCATTTCGTTTAATACTTGTATTTCCAGTAGTTTTCTCAGGTACCGTCATAAAAAATTGTCACATTGTAAATGATTTGGAGTCCATCTCTATGTGTGGCTTCATAAATTCTCTACACTTTCATTTATCAACATTTTAGCGTTTTCTTTGAAATGTGTCGTGGAACAGAGTTCTGATGGATCTTTAAATTATTATCGGGATGCCAGCGCTTTAGCATTTCGAATTAATTGGTGTAAACAGTCTGAATTAGTTGTAGCTCCTTTATCTACTAAAATAGGTTGCGCCATTGTAGGATATTCCTATATAAAAAATCCATTACGCCCATTCCTCTCTAAATATTGCAAATGATATTGGCCATCTATTTGTCAATCAATTTTTCGGCTATATTGCGAAATGTTTTATTTTTATTTTTTTACTGTCTAAGAAACTCACAAGTTGCATTCAAACCTCGCAAACTACAACTAAAACCCAATGTAGATTGGGTTGTTTGATTATAATAAATGTAGAAACTTTAATTTCACAAGAATTCCCAGAAAATGCTTGAAACGATTAAATTCACATTTCAAAAAGGAATAGGCCTTAATTGGTTTACTTCTTAACTAAAGAGTTTTAGAAACATGAGGCTGAGGTCAAACATTAGTTAAACAAATACAAACACATCATACATACATTAATTAGAGACTGCAAAATTCCATTTCCTAAATCATTCGCAGCTAGTGGGAGTTATGGCGGAATGCTGACATTCAAAGGGGAGATTTAAAACCTCCAGATGAAGCAAAATCTTACCGACCTATAAGTCGGAAAAGTCTCATCTTTTTTGCTTACTTTAATGGAGAAACTGATCGATCAATATATCAGAATTGAGGTACTATCCGATTGGTCAGTTAGTGAAATGCAATTCTTATCAAAAAGCCAAATTCCAAAAGGTCAAGACATTACATTAAAAATTATCAAGACATTAGACATATAGAAGGCGCCTTTAACAATGCTTCATACGAACCTATGACAAGTTCGCTGGAATGTAAAAGAGCGGACGACAGTATTATCTGGTGGATAAAATCAGTGTTGGTGAGCAGAGGTATATCTATACCAACTTAGAAAAGGAAACTTACAAAATAGGTGCTACCAAAGGCTGCATACAAGATGGAGTACTATCACCTCGCTAGCAAAGGATGAGTTACTAACAGATCTCGGCCAGCTTCATTACAAAGTGATAGGTGATATATCATAATAGTTAGATGCAAGTACAATTTCACTGTCGGGAAATTGGTGGAAACCCTGGAGCTGATCTGAAATTGGTGCAAGAAAGATGAGCTCCGTTTAGTACGTGGAATAGCATATGCTGTGATTGTTTGCAATGGTAAAGCTGATCAGAATCCAGTATCTAACGTGTCTTGTGAATCACAGAAGACAAAAAAGGGTCATCTAAGTGACAAAACCAGGTTTAGTAACCAAATGATTGCAGCTCAAAATGGACTTCCTTCAAAAATACAAAATGCACATCACGGTCAAGAATTGGAATAGCCAAGTCACAGAATAGTTCAAGGATGGATCAAAATCGAAGAGGATGCAGGCGCGAGCAAAGTTGGCCCACGGTGTACCAAATAAATGCCACACAAAACTAACGCCATTTTCTTCCAGAAGCAGAAACAAAAATAATCAAAAAATGTGTACACTGTTTGATAGTCAAGCAGCATTCAGGGCACTTAGCAAGTATTGTCTAAAATGCTTTATAATTGCCACGAAGTCCAAAATAAAGTGGCGGACAACAATAAGTTCGTTCTTGGTGCCAGGACATGAAGAAATCAGAGACAACGATTTACAACTGATTTACAAGCAAGACTGAGTGGGTCAAAACCCATTATAGAACCATCGCCTTTGTGTGGCTTTAGCAAGGGTAACGTGGTGGAGGGTATGAGGTGCTAAATCAAATTAAAAATTAAAAAAGGCTTTGGAAGCCATCTCCCAAGATTACAATAATCAAAACAGTCTTTAAACTTTGATGCGAAAAGAACTATAGGGAAGCTCTAGAACAAAGCAAGAACGATTTAAGGAGCACTGACAGGACGCAGTTATTACTACCTCAAAAAAATATGTAAGGTGCTAGATGACATATGCAAGTTGTTGTGAGGCAAAGGCGGACCCAGTCATCAGGTTTGGAGAGAGGTAAGTAATACATTTATCAGATAGGTATAAATGCTAAATCCTATATTTTCACACAGTAAATCTATTTTGGTTTAAAAATGGTGCTAAACCCTAATTTTCCCGATCATTTCCAACAGTTTTGAAAATTTAGTTCCGCAAAGTTATAATAATCAACCTGTATGTACATTTTTCCGAACAAACAAAATTACAAAATTCCAGCTGGATCAAATAATAATGATTTTTTGTTTTGATTAAAACATTTTCAAATATGGTAATTGAGTTCCATTCAATTTCAGTAAAATGAAGTTGAAAATCTAGTTGTAAAAAGCTAAAACGAGGTAATTACCCCCTTTAATCTTCTATTATATCCGCCCATGCTGTGAGGAGAGAGAGAGGCCCAGTGCTGCAACAACAAAGTAGGAAGCACCTAAAGAGGAAGTCATCATTAAGGACAACGAGTAACCAAAGGAAACGTAAGATTATAGTTATTACAACTTTTGTGCTATTAAAACACATGCATGTGATTAGAAGATATGGTATGTAGAACGTCCTTGCTATTATGTGAGATCTACCAATATCCTTTGTTCCACAAAAATCTTTTAAGTCGGGAATTTTTCGCCTATACCAAATAGAAGAATAGGTCGAAACGCCAATAAGATCCTTGGTCTACTTATACCAATCTTGTGCCTCATTAAGGATTTTTGGCATTGTCGCCTTCTGCAAGGAATTTATATTCCAGTAGTAACTTACAAATGACTGCCTCTTAGTTGCGCTAGCCCATTGGCTTTCCATACAACTGGAATTAGCTTCATTCATTTTTGGGTTTGATTTTCATGATTTCAATAATAAGTTTTTTTTGTACACTATGCATCCTCTGTCCATACACTTTTGATCTGTATATCATACTAATGAGTCTTACAAGAACATTAGTTGAAGTGAATCTAATTTAAATGACACAGTGCCTAATATTATGTCTTAAGCTCACATTTATATATATCGTTAAATTATAATCATCTATTAATAATGTAAACAAATTAACATTCCTCCAATGTATTTTTCAAAAACAATAAATTAAATTAATTTTCAAAATTAAATGCTAATTGCGCTGACATCTCATATAGAATTACACGCAGTAGGTACGACGAACAAAATTCTTGCTCAGCATAAATAAAATTAAAGTTTCCGGCTAAGACAATTATGTATTTAATAATTATTTTAATAAAATTTATTTGTGTTGTCTTTTGTTTCAATTAACGACTGTGTGTGTGCGACCATACAAATTAAATAGATTTTTGATTGAAATTGAAATGATATTTTAATTGAAACCATCCAATTATATTTCTATCACTATATATAGAGAGGTACCTTTATACGTTAATATCGACGACAACAATTCCAAATACTAAAACACAAAAAATCAATTATTTATATGTGTACGAATATAATATACAGCAAGTACCTATAGACAGACCGCATTAATTTACAATCCGCCATTAATTTATTTGTACAATTCACAATAAAAAAAAAAAAAAAATTCATTCCTTTACGAGTTTAGTTAAAGATAATTATCGTCATGATTTATTTCTTTGCTGATAAGATTTACGTGTCTTCTTTTTCCATACATATTGGACATATTTAATTTATTTTCTATTCTCGAATCGAATAAATTGATTATTTGTCATTTCGAATGTCTCCAAAGTACATATATATATATACAAATTTCATAAGAATATTATAAAGGTAGTAGTAACAGTAGTAATAAAAATAACTTTGACGGTTTTGATTGTTAATTTGAAAATTACCTGTAAATAGTAATATGTCTTCTAATTTATTTTCTATGTTCTATAACATTAGAATACAATTAGAATCAAATTACATCACGTTAAATAATAACAAAAAAAAAATGATTACATTAACCCTTTGTCAAACGTGCAAAGTATGTGTAATTGGGTATATATGACATTGCGCATTTACAAATATACTCGTACATAGTATTTAGTGTTGATGCTATGCTTGAATAATTAAACGTTGTACAGTCTAAACGAATTTGCGACAATAACAATTTTTTACAATTTACAAAAAATGCTTTTCATCTGTCAATCATACGCTCATATAATAATTCTATTGGTAATTGAATACGCCGTCTTATCCGGTCGTTACATAAAGACGATCGTTATAATTGAATAAATTAAGAATAAATTAGTGTCGCATTTAATTACAAAATTATTCATGCGGATATTATAGACGAGCCCTTGGACAGTGATTAATGGTGATTGGCTAATTTAGAAAAATTGTTTTTTTCATATTTTAAATAAACAATTATTACAATCTATATAGTCACGTGGACTAATGAGCAATTTTATTCTAACTTAATTTACTATGCTGAACCACCTATGTAAACCACATCGTTATCAGTAATTACACCAACTCAAAAAGTTCGTTTGACCCTGCGTACAATATCTGTGTTGTTTAACAGCTTAGTTGCCTCAGTGTTATCATTGTGTTCGAGCCTTTGCCTATGTCTCAGTGCATTTTTTTTTGGATTTCCTTTGAAACAGTGTCCACTTTAAGGTCCCTATGGAGGTCTCTGTTTCTAACATACCATTTTTTTTTTTTTTTTTTATTTTTTTAAAAGGACTTGGTATAGACACTTTTACGGTCCATAGCCTTACCTTACATTCTAATCAACAATGCTTAATTTAAAGAAAATCGATTGGTATATACATATGAAAATAAAAGCAACCGCCCAGTGAATAAAACAAACAAGGAATGTAATACCCTTGATGACAGGCCTGGTTTTCAGGAAAATCCACTCTCTTCGGAAGCACTCGGAAGGAGGCGGACTCCACACATTCAATCCTGTCATAGGGATGAATATCTTTATATATAGTTTATTAAGGTGGCTGAAACATTAGGGCGTTGATTTCGTAAAATTCATACTTAACTAAATTTATAATCCTTAAATAATAAAATGTCGGTGGTTTTCGTATTTTTTAATTTAAAAATTTACATGTTCCCATAAAAACGCTCTATTTTTGATCTACATACATTCCATTTTTATTTTTTATACTCTGATGTAAAATTGTCGGGTGTTGCCAACAACAAGTAAAATTGAAAAATAATTTAACGATCTAGTTGGCTGAACTCAATTCAAATTTAAAACAATTTTCTAGATTTTCGCTAGTCGCTAGCTAATCGCCGTTCCATTAAGTACAATTTTTTATTTTGTTAGATCCTTTTTTTTTTTGCAATGGTTAAGAAATTAAGAGTAAACATCGATAAAATTGGGATTGTATGTATTTCGATATATTGTCCGCTTATCAATTTTAGATTGCCAGACCGTACATGTACGGATCGTTTGCCATTATCCTGGGATTAATATTTTTGGAGACGTTTTCATTCAATACAATGCAATGTGAGTAAAGTAAACACGTTCGTATTCAACCCAGCAACTTTTTATATATTTTAAATTTTTTTTCCAGCAATAATCCTACTTTTACCAGTGTTAAATGAAAAGAGTACAATGAACATTATGGATCAAATAGTCACAAAAGTTCCAGTAACGTTTTCAATTTTGGAATTTGCCGCCATACCTATTGGAGCATTTATTGTTGCCTCGATTATTCCCCGTAAAAAGTTCCTAATATGGCCATTACTGATTTGGCCGCTTGTACCAATGTATTTTTCCATGGCTGATTCAAAAATACTGTTTATTGCCTTGATACGAATAATGGCACTTTTGAAAGGTTTCATACAATCGGTAATTTTATCAGTAGGCGCTCAAGTTTACAAGGAAGAAGAATTGGATAAAATTTATATGTACTTTATGTTTACGTATTGTGCTTACCAAGTTGGGGCATTTGGGGCCCAAACGTTAATCCCAATCGATATTATAGAAAATAATAATTGCGGTACGGTTGATTGTCTTAAAATTTCAATTTTATTGTCGTCGATTGCCGCTATTTTAGCAATCATATTATATATTGGTTGTTGGACACAGTTTGCGATAAAACATGAAGACAAACCGATATTTGATTTACAAATTTTTAAGAACGAATCATACAAAGTGTTTTGTATCCTATTCGTTTTAATGCCTTATGGAGTATTTTGGATATTTTATAACCATATTATTCCGCAACTGAGCTATTTGCCGAAATTAATAAATTTGTTGGGAATTAGTGTTCATGATGTACCAAAAATCTATACGGTGCTTAAATTCGTAATTGCAATACTTTATTATTATCTGGTGTACAAACCGTTTAGTAATTTTATTTTAAAACATTCAACATTATTGATGACCATTGGTGGTATTTTGTTAGGTATCTGGCCTATTATAGCCGCACCGATGGTGACTGATCATGGAGATCAAGTAAGAATATATTGATGGTGTAAAATACAAGTATATACACGTGTTAATAACTAATATTTTAGTATGTCGAGGCAGGACCTATTAAACCGGACGCCATAAAAATGACATATTCGGCTTTTCATGATTGTTTGACCAAGTATATAGATATTCCATATTATAAGAATCCTGGGTGTACAAGGCCGGGTAATGCTTTTGTTGTAATTCCAGATCAAGTATTGGTCACACGTGAAGAGAATAAGTGTCCAGAGGTGTGGTCACAATATGACAGCCTGAAATACAAGTATTGCTTCAGGAGAGGTACTCAATATATCTGGAATTTGTGTGATAAAGATAACCATCATATTACACCAGATCCTGCTTCGCGAGATCCGTATGGCTTGCCAGTTATGTGTGTATTAATACAAAACGCTATGGATTGTTCAAATTGGCAAAAAAAGGATTTTTTTGTGGAGGTATATACAAAACTGAATGGCACAAGGGAAAGAGTTCGATACGGTTATTCTTTGTTTCCAACATTGCTGGAAGACCGTTTAAATGAAACCCTGCAGTATTCCTACAAATGCCAAAGTGTCGAACCAGGAGAATATACGACCAGGGTACAACGGTATTTGAAACCAAAAGAGCTAAAACTTGAATCTGGTGGTATATATTTAATTGCAACCTGCGTTGTTCATACACATTTATTATACCATGTAGCAGTCCATCCATTTAAATCCACAATCCTGGATACGCGTTTGATACCAATGTATATAATACAGGCAGTCGGAGAGTTTTTACTTATCACAAATGGATTCTATTTTGTACACATTCAGATACATCAAAAATTTCAAACCATTGCGATAGCCGTGTGGTTTATGTTGATAAAATTTGGTGCCATGATTTATGAAATTCAACAGAATAATGATGAATATTTTCAAAACGGTGATTTATATAAATTGGGACAACTTCTAATTGGCACGTCCATTTTATCTATTGTCGTGCAACAATTTTTTGATTTTAAAAATGGCTAAGAATTCATCTTAATCAAAAGATCTGCGAAACCACAAATATTTTTTACATGTACAAATAAATTGTGGAATTACATAGTTGAAATGAATTTGTGTTTGTTTATTTATAATAATAACAGTGTTAAAGGCCATTACTGGCCCCTTACTGAATCAACAATCTGGCTCCAACGGTTTCGATCCTGAGCTTGGTCTTCATACTGTCTTAGACAATCTGAAGAGGCCAAGTCGTTCTCTACATCGTGGAGCCATCGTCGCCTGCAACGACCTCTGCGCCTACCATATGGTGGCTCTCCTTTCAGAGATCGCTGCACAATTCGTTCCGGATCAGCACGCAGAACGTGACCGAGCCAGCGTACTCGCTGAGATCTAACTTCATGTACAATATCGGGGATCTTCATCAGATCTCTGATCTCGAAATTGTACAGAGCTCGGTATGTACCATCTATTTCGCGTTTAGGGCCGTAAATCACACGTATGATTCTTCTCTCAAATGTAAGGAGCCATCTCTCGTACTCATCCGTCAGCGCCCAACTTTCACATCCAAACATAACAACGGGCCTGATCAACGCTTTGTAAAGCTTCAGCTTCACGGCACTTGATACGTGTTTAGATTTTAGTAGTGGCCTTAGAGGATATAAAGAACGACTGCCAGCTGCCAGCCGCACTTTAATATCCTCACCCACACTGTTATCGTGAGTGATAAGAGAGCCCAAATATTTGAACCTCCTCACTCCCTCAAACGTGTGGTGGCCACTACTAAAATCTGGTGTGCCATTGTCTCTAAAACCAGAGATCAGGTATTTCGTTTTGGACTCATTGATCTGGAGTCCAACAGAAGCTGAAAACTCTACAAGCGGATCAAGTATTTCTTTCACTCCGTTGCTATTCAGTCCAATCACGCATATGTCGTCTGCATATGCAAGCACTTGATTGGACTGGCGATATAAGATGTTGCGCTGAGGTGTTTCAGTTTTACGAAAGATGTACTCCAATATGAGATTAAAGAGTATCGGGGACAGAGCATCTCCCTGCCGAACACCCGAGTTATCTGCAAAAATTGTCGATAGCCTGTTCTCAACTTTAACACAGCATTGAGACTGCGTCACTGTCATCCTACACAGTCGTACCAATTTTGTTGGCATTCCTAGGTATTCCAGGGCAGACCACAAACTCTCTCGATTGATCGAGTCGTAGGCCTGCCGGAAATCCAGGAAAACCTGATGTACGGAGATGGATGTCTCATAATATTTAGATAGAATCATCCGCAGCGAAAAGACCTGATCAGTGACTGATCGATTCGGACGAAATCCTCCCTGATAGTCACCAACCAAGCCCTCCGCCGGAGGAGTGATTCTATCCAATAAAATGTATGACAGTAACTTGTATGCTGTGCAAAGGAGAGCTATACCGCGATAATTCTCACACTCAAGCGGTCTCCCTTCTTGAAGATGGGGCATATCGCGGCCACTTTCCATTCATCAGGCATAACTTCGGTTCGCCATACTAATCGAATAAGGTCGAAAAGACAGTTCCACAAAGTATCCCCTCCGAATATCAAGAGCTCCGAATTAATGCAGTCCACTCCAGGTGAGCGGTTTCGTTTCATTCTCTGCATGGCCTTAGTGAATTCCTCATGGGATGGCTCCTCAGTGCAAATCTCCGCAGACTGTTTTAGAGGTGGCTCAACAACAGTCTGTGACGCATGATGAACATCAAGCAGCTCAGTTAAGCGTCCACTCCATGCGTCAAGTACTGCGTCGATGTTGACACAGAGGTTTCCATCCCGGTCCCGAATGGCGGTTGACGAAGGCCTGAAAGTATGGTGCAATCCAGTAATTCCTTTAAAGAAATTACGTGAACTACGCTCATTGCTGAGTTGTTGTACTTTCAGAACCTCGGCCTTCCACCATTCTCGCTTCTTCCGTCTACAAATCCGCTAAGCTGCCCTTCTTGCAAGAGCTGCCTTGTTTTTCCTTGCGATTGTGAGGCGTTGTTGCACTTCATTATGGGCTATATTTTGTTGCTCAACTGCAAGACGACACTCGTCATCAAACCAATCATTCTTGGGTCTGACTTTCACTATACCTAAAGTCTGTTGAGCAGCACTGACAACCGAAGTTTTCAGTACCTCCCAGACAGAGTTCACGCAGTCAGACTGGTAATTAGCTCCCTCAATGTTGTCGCTGACAAGATCCTGATATCGTTTCTTTTGATCTTCATTTATCAGACCTTCACAGTCGAAACGTTCCATCCGTTTCGCTGTGTTCCCCGACCTGTACGAAAACTTCCACCGTAGCTTTGCAGCGACCAAATCGCTGCCTACGTATTTGGTTGCTGACCGATAAGTTCTCACATCCTGCACAACCCGAGCTCGCCCTTTTGAAATTAACACGTGGTCAATTTGGCTCCGGGATGTTTTGCGAGGATGTGTCCATGTCTCTAGGTGTATCTGTTTGTGAGGGATGAATGTGCTTGCTACTCTAAGATCATGAGCAATTGCAAAGTACATCATTCTCTCACCATTATCGGTCGCAGTTTCGTGTCGGGAGTACGGACCTATGTTTTCACACAAGTCGGCCTGATTTCTGCCAGCTCTAGCATTGAAGTCCCCAATTACCATTCTAACATCGTGTTCGGGTATAGATACCATCAGATCGTCCAAGTCATTGTAAAATGTGTCTTTTTCTTGGGGCTGGCTGACTTCTGTGGGCGCATGTACACAAATTATCGACAGGTTGGCTAACTTCATGCGCAGGCGAAGCATACACAATCGGTTATTGACTGCTTGAAAATCCAAAACAGGCTTCTTTACCTGCGGCCCAAGAAGAAATGCAGCTCCAAGATTTCCGAGGTCATCTCCACTATAGAACATCGTATAGCCCTGGGACACATGGTCTCCACTTTGAGGCATTGTTTATTTATAGCGATTACAATTATTAATTGAATTATCTGGCAGCACCAAAAATTTCCTGTTTTTTAACGGAATATTGACGTTTGAAATACACGTGAATCGTCAGTTTTGTGCCTGCGTCCTATTATTTATGTGGTGTGTTAAAAACTATTGAAAAATTCAAAATTATTTATTTATATATAGTGTAATTGTAATCTCTGTAATTTCGTGAAAGTTTTAAGAATTAAATACGTATAAAAAATCCTGTAGGTTAGCTAAATATTTCCATATTTTTCCATCAACGCACAAATAAACCATTAATGAGTAGAAGTAATTTCTACTACCTTTTTTTCAATTTTTATGTTTTAACCATTAGTCATGTATGGGCACTAAGTTAGAACACGCCGATGGGATCCACAATATGTTTGGGTACGAATCTTAAATAAAATAAAACTCTCGCTTTGTATGCTTTGGCCATACACTCCAGAAATCCAAGCGGTAAATTCTAGGTCCTACAAGTACCCAGCACAATCCACGACGAATATTACCCCTACCGACCTGAGATTCGGGTTAATGCCGCGGTGGGCCAACAGATAGGATAATTTCTATGTAACTGGGCTGGAGTAATATCAGCTATCTTTTACAAGGTAGAATCCAAGTGATATTACTCAGGGGTTCGGTTACAAGATACAACCCATAAAGACGAAGACACCATATAAAAATAAATTATTGAAGTGTTTTATAGCGAGATGGAAATAATTTATCATTGTTGAATCTCATGAAGAAGAATTGTAAGGTAAAGCCGATATACTTAGAGGTTTTAAAAATTAAATTCAAGATTTCCCAAATCTAACGTGCATATACATTTGAATATGGAGACTGGAGGTTCCGGCAATAAGATTCCAAAATTTGTTTTGAACCACGATGAAACGTAACACCTTAGACAATGAATCACCATATGGTTTATACAGAAAACGTAATTAAAATCATGGTAAATTATTTCTATACATGGTGTTCAGCTTCTTCAGTTTTATTCAATCAAAATTTCACGTCATCTGTTCAAAAGTGCATTGTCAATCAGCGTGAACGTGGTTAAACAGATAATCAAGTGTATGTCCATTACGAAAAACTACTCTCCCAAAAAAATATACTTGCATATATTGTAGTTTTGAACATCCAAGCCAACTTGAATTATAAAATTATCGAGGTAAGCCATGATTTAGAAACAAAACAATTAATATCTGGAAAAAAATGAAATAATTTTTTAGAATTAGTTAGTTATTCATCATGACCGGATCGCAAAATATCAGCACATGGCGGGAGGTATTTCTTTATGACCGCCCAAACGTTGTAATTTTGTTAAAAATGCAGACGTGTGCCAACACTTAGAATCTAAACTGGATGTCGCCGAATTTTTATTTCGTACATTTGGTCATGACGCATTCCTGCTCCCAATTGCACTGCTGATAATAATAGGAATTTTCCTGATTTATTTACTTAATTTATTCATCACCAAATTGTAAGTATAGCTACATACACATACATACATATATATATGAAGATCGTATATGCTCTCTAGGTATTCAAGTAATTTTTATCATGCCTATTTTGCCAAGTATATTTTTAAGTAATTTAAGGATGATTTGTTGGAATTTCATTATACAGGCGTTTCAAAATTTATTAAAATAAAACGGATGATCGACACACCGTTTGTTGTTTTGTTCCGGTTTGTTGTGCCGGTCATTGACTTTAGGAAGCCCTGCCACAAATGGTCGAAACTATCGCGGATTATTAACGTAATTTTATATCCGATCGCACGCTGCTATGCAATGGGACGTAAGTAAAAAAAATATATATTTTTTTTAGTTCAATCTTTATTTTGTTTGTATATATTTCAGTGCACCTAAAGTATTTCAATTACCACTAATTAACACTAATCAAAAATTAAAAAAATTATAAATGCATTTTGAATTTTTGTGTACATCGACTGCCAATTATAGAACAAGCCGCCAATTCATTTTGATCCAAAGACTTTGGTCCCGAAGGGTTTAAAGCGGCTCATACTAATACGTGATTGTAAACATAAAGATTATAGTACATGCGAGTGACTCTACAGATGCGTTAAACAACCGAGTACGTCTTTTGACCAGCGAATACAGTGCTCTGAAAAAAAATTTGTCTCATACTGAACGTAACATTGTGTAACATTGATGGATTGGAAAGTTATGCCCCTATTATGAATATCACTTACACGTCACTTGACGACTTCAAGTATATTATATTATATACTCAGTATATTTAATCACAAGCTTAACCCTTTGCGTTACAATTAATATTTCTTTTTTGTCATAAGTTAGAGCGAATTAAATTTTACACAAAATTAAAATTTCGATACCAAATTTTAGTTGACGTTGCGCAGCACTGACATAGTAAAAAAAAACAAAATCACAGTATATGCAAGACAATTTTTCGTAAGTTTTACTATGACGGTTACTTAAGGATAACTTAAATTATTATCGTATGGATTCTATTTTTGTAGATCTTTTGCCTACTGTATTCCTTCTTGTCAGGCGAAACTACAGTCAGTTCTTTGTATGACTAATTAATAAAATTGGTAATTTTAACAATACGCAGGTGTTTAGTGATTTATTCTTAAAAAATAATGTTCTCTTGGCAAATTTTTGATTGTACCAAGTATTTCCAGACCGGCCATATATTTTGAACAATCTTTTTGTTAAAGTTTGAATTCCACTGCAGAAATTGCGCCACGTAAATCTTTTCAGCAGATTTGTTCTTCTTGTAGTGTGTGTGAGTGTTTCAAGCAAAGAAGCTTAGAAGTTTTAATCATAATTGTATTAATCAAATCTGTCTGAAAAAATTCTCAGGTGTGTACTATCAACTGTGAGGAGAAATTGCAACATTCCCAAGGTCAAATAAACATTTAGTACAATATTTTACAATATTAAACCAATTTTCCAATTTTAAAAATCTCCAAAATATCTCACCATACTACTTTTAGAGCGATCCAGCTATTTGATTGTAAAATTTAATTAAACATCCAGTTAAATTTTATGCTAGAGCGTTTACTAACACTTCCGGTCTTATATTCGAATTAAGAAGTCTTTTACATTTTTCCAACGATACAGTCGTTTATCCATCATATCCCAAATGTATCACTTTTGTCTATACTACTTATGTATTTATAGACAATAGAGTGCCAGAATCATGAATTTCGTTTCCTGGAAAATCTTCATCATGAGTCTTCAAACAGGGATTTAAAGGTGCTGGTCAACCATAGTTTTATACATATGATATTGTATGGCATCTGAGAATCTTCAGTGCAGCAGGTCTTACGGTATCAATCCTTTGATTACGGCATTCAAAATACAAAATATTGTTTAACCCTTAATTAATCAATTTGTAAAATTGTAAGTTCCGCGATAGGTAGAGGTTGTAGATTACCGTAATTATATTTGTGTTATAACAAGATAGTGGTAGATGAGTGGGCAACATAAACATTTGACGGTGGCTAAAGGTTTATCTCAATTTATAGCCCATCGCAGCGGATGATGTGTGCTTTCTGCAATTTTTATTTTTCTGACCAATTTATCGAAAAGAAGCAATTCTGTTACATTATTCTAGAGCCTGGTATATGGTTGGTTTTTATTTTAATCAATGCTGGTTCTATTTTATTTAATGAAAGTTATAGTTCCTCCATACTCAATACCTGTTATCTAATAAGTTATTACAGACTTCCGCAGCTGCCCTTATACTCCTTCGTTCCGTTTCTTGATTTTTAGGTTAAAAAATTTACTTTTCACGACTTCATGCTAGCGATCAACCTATATCACGATATTTATAGTCGAGAGAATTAAAATTGATTTGAATTTGTTTTAATCGAACGACGTATGAAGATTATTGCAGATTTAGTTATCAGAGTCAACTTTAAGTTTGGGAATTTATTTCTCCGATTCCATTATCTGATCTCCCATACCAATCACAATTGAATTGGTTTAGTCTAGATACCACCAAAAACAAATCTCTTTTATGTGCACGCGATATAAATCGACGTTGATTTATTTGTCACATTTGTCCGTCTTAGTATCAAAACAAATATTTATCTTTCTAATTAGACAAAAAAAAATACTTAATACTTTTTTGAGAACTCATTACCATAATAGAGTTTTGTTTGTTTTGTGACTGTGTGGTAGTTTTTTTTTTTGTGGTTTTTGGACAATCGTTTTATTTTTTGTGTGTTCTCTGCGACGAAAAGTGAAAGTGAATATGTACAGTGATGTCTGTAGTAAATATATAAGAATGGATTAGAAGTGTCTTGAAATTTTTTTTTCCCATGGGTATTTGTACAGCCGAATACATAATGACCATATAAACATATATTATTGTTATAAATTATTATTCTTGAGACCTAGCGGAAAATAAATTAATTTTAATTGGAAAATTAACTTTTGGTTTTGTTTTATTTGGATCAAAAGGTCATTGGTTTGTATTTTGTGCATTATATAGTCTACAGCTATGTGAATTGAAATGGAAATCTATGTTATATTTACATATACTATTGTGTATGTATAGGCTATATGATAAATTTCATAATTTCGTGTGCAATACTATCATTTTCACAGGTAATCGCAATTTTTTCCTCTCATAAGGTGTGCCCGTTAGTATCGACTTTATTTATTTTTATTACTTTTATGTATACTTTTATTGGTTTTGGGCGATAGTTTTGTGTTGTTTCTCGAGATAGAAAATTACCTTCTATGGAAAATGATTATTTTCTACAATTACGATTTAGATTAAATAAATATTATTTTCAAAGAAATCGTTTTTAATTACAACAAGGTGGTACAGTGATATATACAAGTACATAAAAAAATGAACAAACTTAACCGTCGCTGACACAGAAAAATTTCAGAACATATAAGATTGGATACAATTACACCCTCTCCATCGAACAAGGCTAATACACAGCAACACTACTAGCTAGACCTATCGGAAAATGGGCCCGCAGAATTACGATGTATTCTAAAAATGTTTGTCAAAGGCTTGACTGCACCCACAAAGAGAGAGATAACTATATACCTTACTGAAGTTGGCAGAAAAATTTCAGCAGAAAAAAAAAACCTGCTTTATCGACATAGTTTAATAATATAACTTATAACAAATTAAATTTTTAAATTAAAATTAGTTTTGTAAGATGTAAAATTTATAATTTGAATTTTTTAAAACTATTAATTATAGTTCAAAAAATTTTAAAATGTAAACACAAGATTAATGGAAAATAGTGTGTTTTTTACTAACACGAAATGTCCCATATACTAAAATTCGGGTAGCCGACTATTTAAATTTCTCGTTTCACCGGCCTATTAGTTTGGGTAACCATTGTAATGAAGAACTTGTATAATTTAATTTCGGATCAGGGCATATTTTATGTGGGATCAGGTTAAAAATAATTAAAATCCCCACCCATCTTTTATTCATATCAAATGGCCTATATTCAAAAACTCGGGTAGCTGACACTTTTGGTTTGTCGTGTTACTTGGCTATAAGTTTGGATTATCATCTATCAAGTTCTATGCTTCGTATCGGGTCATATTTTATGTGGGATCTGGTTAAAAATAATTAAAATCTGGGCCATTTCATACGAATGAATATGGGCCATTATTAACGAATTGAAAATGGGTGGGGATTTTAATTAATTTTAACCTACTGACAGTTTTCTATTGAACTATGTCAATAATAAAGATTTTTTTCTGCTCAAAAATTTCTACTAACTTCAGTAGTATTAACTTTACTAAAATATTTCAGGACCTATTGAATATTATCTGAAGAACAAAAAGCTTGCGGGACTAGTTTGTCACAATGGGTCAGCTGAGTTCTGGGACCTTCAGTTATATATAGGAAAGTACTCTTAAATAAAGAATATTGCTAAAACACAAAATCATTTACAAATCATTATCGACCAATTTTCCACAAATCAGAATTCAAACTTTAAAGTGAATTGTTTAATAGAAATTCAAAATAAGTTTAGAATTCAGATATTAACAAATTTTGTAAATTTTGGATTTAAATACAATCTTTTTTACAATCTGATGACAGTGAAGTTAGTACTAAAAAAATTACACTGTTAAATTTGGCAATTTTTCCAACTGGAATTTTATTTATACGAAAATTGGAATTTGAGGTTTTTTGTCAATTTTATGCTGCCGATTCTAGTGATAATTACATACTCTCGAGTACATATTCGGATAGCTTAGATCAACTGCCTTCTTACAGTAATTGAGCGGTTAAATTTTCACAGAATTTTGAAGTTTCGTGGTTTTAAACCAATTTTAATCATTTTTACTTCCTATCCTAGAGATGTCCACGGGTACTTTCCGGATAGTTTAAACCACCAAGGATTTTTGTGGTCAATCAGATTAAATTCTAATAAACATTTCTATTTGTTTATGGAATTTAAAATTTATTTGATTTTGATTAATTTTCAGATGTCTTCAGGTACTATATTTTCAGATAATTTAGACCATTTAAAACCTATGTTATCAAAAAAATTAAACTTTGATGAACTTTACATCATTTAGGATTTCAGTGTTTTGAACAATTTTTATTATTTTGTCTAATTGAAATGTTTAAATAGGCGACAAAATCTGAACACTAAAATAATTAAATAACCAGAATTGTGGAGACGTCAACAGGTCCTCGTTTACACTTCGAATAGCTTAGACCAACAAGTATCTTATTGTGGTTAAGGCGACTCAATTCGAATCAATCAAAACCAAGAAACTTTTAAATTCCAACTATCCGGAAATATACATGAGTACCAGTGGACATCTCAAGGATAGGCAGTAAAAATTATTAAAATTTGTTTAAAATCACGAAACTTCTAAATTCTGTGAAAATCACAAAAGTGGCCGTTGTTCTTAGCTTAAAAGCATACCATTCATAAAACACCTCAAAATCAAATTTTCGTATAAATAAAATTCCAATTAACAGTGCAAATTTTTGTTAGTTTTTTAGTACTAACTTCACTGTCATGAATGAACTATAGAAAAATTAAGTTATTTTGAAATGTCTAAAGGATGGGATTAGAATGTCTAAAGGAAGGATTTAGAAAATTTGGTTATTAACAAACCATTTCTAAAATTTAAAAATCTAAATTTTAATATTGTAATTTATCTCGAGATCTGAAACAAAAATATAAAAATAATTTTCAGAATTAGATATTCCATTTTAAAGTTTTGACGTTTCACGAATTTATCAAGTTCCTAGGGATTTGTGAAAATCTGAACGTTAGAGTTCAACTGAACACGCTGTAATTTAAAATTAGAGATTTCCATCAGAATTAACGAATTTTGTAAATTTTGGAAGTTTCAAAACTTTGAAAATTTTTGTTACGGAAATACTGAATGTTATGAAGTTTTAGAAAATGTAAACTATCAATTTTGAAAATTTTAGTCAGAATTTTAAAAATTTTATCCGAATTTAGTTAGATCTCCTGAGAATTTATAAAAATTTGATTTTTGTAGAGTTTTCAATTTCTATCTTTCCAAAGCGAAATTGAAATTTACATTCAAATTGAGAAAAATGTTAATTATTTTGAAATTTCGAATTTTTAGGAAGCCAAGTTCGAATGGTCTATATAGTCTAATTACGAATTTATTGGTGAGAACGGAAAATTAGAAATAGTTATCAATACTCAGTTTCAATAAATTTAATATAATCTTAGTCAAACTTTCTAATCTTTCTAAATTATGTAGAGTTCAGGATCTTAACCAAAATTCACGTAACAACTATATTCGACAGAATTCATTGTATCAAAGTTCTAAGAATTATCTTACATTCATATTGGAAAATATTGGAAACGTAAGATGAACGTATGACACCTGAACAATAACAAATGTAGAAGTAGGCTAAAGTGTGAGGGCTGTGGTCCTCCTACAGGGGGTTAGTGTTGTATCCTTAACCTTAACTTACATGAGCCTCGGATATTTTTAGATGCACAACAACGACCTCGGACACGATACAAGGACAATGATTTTAAATTTGGAACATGGAACGTACTTAGCCTAAATCGACCGGAGAGCCTCGATCAACTCTTCGAACAAGCATCTAAGTATAAGCTCGACCTCATAGCGCTGCAGGAAACAAGATTATTTGGCAACGGCATCGCCGATTTCAGTCGCAACGGACTAGCTTGCTGCTGCAGCAATAACATGAATAAACGTGAATTCGGCGTTGGTTTCTTTTGCAACCGACGAGCCAAACGTCTTGAGCAAAATTCCGCAACATAACATTAAAATAGTTTTGGGTGAATTAAATGCTCAAATTGGCAGTGCGGGCAGCACCTATTTTAGCACCATCGGCCCATACTCCTTGCACCCTACCTCAAACAACAACGGAACACGCACCACGGAGCAAGCTTTGCTCTACAACTTGGTGGTCGCCAGCACATACTTTCGGCATAAACGCATCCATAAACCCACATGAAAATCAAACGATGGGATAACGGGCAACCAAATCAACCACATCCTCTTGTCCAAAATGCATTTTTCCAGCCTCAATGACATCAGAACCAAACGTGAAGCTAAAATTTCTCCTCTCCACCACATACACTCATCGTTTTCAGCGTATCACTCGTTGGAACACAGCGACATTGAACAACGAAGTTACCAGGACCGCCTTCGCGACTACTTTATCGGGAATAGTGGGACATCATCAAAACGGCGGTAACCGATGCCTCAAAGTTCACGATAGGCCGTACTCCATTCAGACCTATAAATCTTTGGTTGGACGAAGATTGTTTAAGTGCCATTTGGGAGAAACATCGCACACGTCAACGAAATCTATTTTAAAGAACCAAACAATTTCATAACGCCTACATGACTGCAAGGCTAATTTTCAACCGACTATGCAGGCGAGAGAAACGTGAATGGCATGAATCACATGCAGCCTGAGAGACAGATATCGCTGCATAAAAGAACTAGCTACCGACTTTCATCCGCGTGCGATATTAACGTCGAGATGGCTCCGCCGCTCTCTATAACATATAATCCAGTGCGGACCGTGATATCGCAGATGAAAAATTACAAAAGAACTGGTGAGGTTGGTATATGTATCGAAATTCCCAAAATATTTGTTTTACCGCATGTTTGAGCTCAAAACAACAATTTGGTATACAGAAGACATCCCACAAGAGTGGAATACAGCTCTTATCTATCCGCTTCATAAAATCGGAGACCGGTTAATTTGCCACAACTACCGCGGTATAGCTTTGTTGAATACACGCTACAAGGTTTTGGCCAAAGTAGTCGTGGCAAAGTTATTAGCATACACCGAGAGGATCTTGAGTGATTATCAATATGTGGTTTTCACCTAACAGATCAGCAACCGATCAAACTATCACTCTGAGGATAGTGCTAGAAAAATGCTATGAAAAGGACATCCCTGTTCACAGTCTATTCGTAGACTTCCAGTAGGCGTACCATAGAATTACGAGGAATACGTTATGGAACGTCTTGTCCTATCTGGGCATACAGTCAAAATTGGTTTCTTTGTGTCAGGTTTTAATGGATGGCTCAATATGTGAAGTGCAAATAGAAGGTAAAATTTCGGATGACATCTGGAGTGCAGCAAGAAGACCCGATAGCTCACATTCTCATCAACTTATCATTAGAATATGTCATTCGTCAGTTCGTTGCCTATATTATAAATCATCCCAGTTATTAGCGTACGCTGATGATATTTGCATTCTGGGTCGCGCAACATTATCTCCCTGAAAGAAGTCCTCCTTCCGTTGGAAATGACAGCCCAACAAATTGGCTCTCAGGCCAATGAAACTAAGAACAAATACAAGGTGATTGCCAGAAGACAGCCACGTGGGGATTTTATTTCTGGAGACACACAGGATGAAAAAGTTGAAGAGTTCAAATATCTAGGATCCCCGAGCAGTCAGCAAGCATGTCTGTTGGGATCGCATCGAGGATTGCAGCAGGTTACCGAGCATTTTCACTAACAACGCAAAACATCAAACCACTTGCTGTTACTAAAATAGATAGTATAATTCTCGGTCCCATTAAAAAAATTAAATTGGATTGAGAATCAATAAGCAAAATGGTGTAAAGTGAATTCAAAACTCAATTTCAATATACAACGTGGGTGAGTGAAATCAACTGAGCAGAGCTAATTGAGTTGATGACAATTTAAAAGAATTCTAAACTTGGCTCAATCTTGTAGAGTGCAGAATGTTATCTAGTATTGGAAAGTGGTTTGAGTTTGTCAACAATTTTGAAATTTGGGTAGGTCGAATTCGACATAATTCATTAATTCATTCAGTTCCAGTATAGTTATAAGTCACCGCAATGTAAATCATTATAATTGTGACAAATTACATATTTGCTCCACAGTAAATCCCGGAACATTAAGTAACTTAAAATTAATTATTGTCTCAATGGCTTTCCAAGCTGTTTTTGTCAGCAGCTTCCATAATATGGTCTGTTATTTTTAAAACTCAATATGCCATACACATTTGGTTAAATAACCATTTTTCAAACTTATTTCTAATTGATTTTTCATACTTACTGATAAATTGAATGGCAAACTACATATATATGTATGTAAGTAACAAGAAACCCATCACTCACCTGAAATGAAACAAAAAAGAAAAATGTTAATAAATTGACATATTGACAATGACAACACGACTTGTTTGTTTTCATATTATATAAACACTGTGAGTTAAATCACGGGCACGATTCTAATCACAAATTAAAATTCTCGTCACATACAGGAGTACATATATGACATAGGCAATTGAACCGATAAAAATTAAAAACACAGAAATCGTGTATTTCACCTTTTTTTAGCACACACACACGTCATGTCATTTTGTGATTCACTCAATTCTTCGTTCATTCAACGATCAATCAATCAAAATCTATATGCATAAAATTTTTAACAAATATTGTGATTAGAGAAAATCAAACACCAATTATATTGAAGAATCATACATTTTTACCAGACTTCATTATCATAATGATGTTGTTTTAGAAAATAAAAATAAAAAACCTTGAACATATATCAGTTGAAAAAAATGTTTAGATGTCATAAAAAAAAGATATGTAAGAAAGATACATAAGATTTGTTAGTTAATTGTTTCCTTTATTGGCCTATTGTTTAAAATTTTGAAATATTTATTAATTTATACATATTTTGATTTATTTATATCTGTAGGCTAAAACATAACAATTTAGTACTGCGCCAAACTCTCCCAAAACATCATTAAAAATTGTCTTATGCATATTCAAATCAGCCATGCCTAAGGTTGTCTATCCAGGGCGCACAATTTTGGATCAGCACAGTTTCGAATTTATTTGATTTAGGCGGCTTGTAAATTGACAAAGGTTTTACTGTACTGAGTATATTTACATATATTGTATAGCTTCTTCAAACACAGATGTCTGTAAACTAAATAAATTGTTCTATTTATAAAGCAAAAATGTTATGAACATATTTTATGACACTACGCGATTATTAGAAGCTATGAAAATTATTTCAAATACCATTAAAAAACATTGTTATTTCAAATTTTTTTATTCGTCTTTCATTTTTATTAAACCACAAGAACTCACGGATGAGTCATTGATCTTTAAGATGTGCAAAGTATATGAAGAATGGTACTGGAAAACAAATAATGTTTTTGTATAGCATATAAAATGTATGTTTCCACTAAGCATATATATAAATATATGTATTATGTACGGCATTTAATCGTGCAATTAACAATCCAACTAAAGGGTGTCAATATATATGAATATGTTTCGTTTTTAAATTGTGTCTGTTCTATAAAAGCATTTAAAAATGATGATCAATTATAAAAATTGGAACAATTTTGTAGCAACTACATAGATGCCCTCGAGTGAAAATTTTATTACAGCCAATGGTATGATGTGAGAGAAGAGCCGAGAAGAGAACTGTCTGTGCCTTCTTCATTATTATGGATTATGCCAATAATCCATAATAATGAAGAATGGCAAATGGCGTTACACAATACGCTCGTAGAGAAATTGAAAATATTAAGCAAGGTTCTAAGGCTCTGCCACCTACAGTCACATTTTCCTTTGTGGTTCGTTTTTAACTAATAAAATTGGATACAATTTTTAAATGTAATTTCTACAGTATTTCGTGTGTGGAGAAATTACTGCCCACAATCCGCTCAATTAAAAATTAATGAAAAAATTCCCACAATTTCCTAACAATTTAAAATTTGATCAATTCGACAATTCGAAGTTGGGTGTGTATCAATAAGGTAGGCGTTGACCGTTTAAAGTCAATAAACCATTGGTTCATATTCCAACGTTGCAATTATGTAGAAACCATCAACTGTCTCTTTTTTACCTCGCCGCGGTAGCAACTGGGCAAAGTATGTTTTGCATGACTATAATATAACGGCTGAACTTCTAGAGGCGAGTGTAATAACACTATAAACAACAAAACGCAATGGATAAAATAAACCAGGAAAGTAATACTCTAACTGGCAGACCTGATGTTCAGGAAACCCCACACTCTTCGGAGGTTATTCCCATGGATTCTAGGGGCGGTTCAAACATTGCTAAAACATTCTAATGATATCCAAAATAAGCTAAAGGATATACGAGGCACAATTTTCATTCCAAAAAAGCTCTATGACGCTCAGATCTCCAATGAAGAATAACAAATTCATATTTGCAAATGACGCAACGAAGATTATTGAGCTTAAGAGAAAAAACTCTACACTGAAAGAAAAGGTTAAAAACAACAAGCTAAGGATTCAGCACGAGTCAAAAATCTATTTTCTAACCATATTCAGCAGAAAAACATAAAAATACCAGTGCCACCACCCATTAACGTGAGCAACATCAACAATTTCGAGCTTTTTCCACAAGAAATAATCAAAACCATTAAAGACTACAGAAATGTCAAAATTCAGCTGAAGAGGGAAAAGGCATAAAGAGTGGTTATCAGAGGCCTACCATCATCCATTAGTCATGATGAAATTAACGCAGACTTACAAAAAATGGGGCATAGTGTTACCAACATATTCAAAATGGTCACAATTGATGGTGTAAAAGTCAGGAAACACTTTCCATTGTTTTACGTCGATTTAAAACAAAAAGACAACAATAAAGAAGTATTCAACATTAAGAAACTTGTATATACTGTACAGTTAAACTTGAGCCACCTTACAAGACAAGGAGCATTCCACAATGCACGAATTGTCAACAACTCGGACATAACAAGAGTTTTTGCTATCGTCAAACCAAATGCGTGAAATGTGCTGAAGAGCACCACACAACAAAATGCAAAAAACAACCAGATATAGATAGTGTGATAGATGTGCTCTTTGTCAACAAGAAGGACATACGGCAAATTATAAAAGATGTCCTGTATATCTGAACAAAACTAAAAGCCAACAGAATAATAGAACAAGCGTAGTACAGCGATTACAAACTAAAGCAGCTAAACCTCAAACAACAATTACACCATGCACAGTTGGATTATATTATACGCAAATCACCTAATCAGCTGATGAATTAAACCAAAACAACAAACACCCAGAAGTTAATAACGAGTCTAATAACATTGAAATCATTAAAATGCCTGGTTACTTAGCAGAAAGGCGGACAAAACTGGAAATTAATTTCTATCCGCCAAGTAAAAAAGTCAGCATACACAAAAATGATTAACTCGTTGAATGATTAACACGCATTGTAATTTGGAACGCCAATGGGCTCAATAAACGAGCCCAGGAACTGGAAATAATGCTCTATACAAACAATAAAGATATTGCGCTGATTTCAGAAACGCACTTCTCCAACAAAAGTTTTATTAGAATAAAGGGATTCAATTCCTACTGGACAACCCATTCTAGTGAAAGAGCTAGAGGTGGTTCAGCTGTACTAATTAAAAATAGTATAATGGATAATCATCAAAAGGATATTACATCTCAATCTAATATAATACTGGCCTCCGCGGCATACACCAATGAAGTTACAATTTAATAACGTCTTCAATAAGGTCGGTCCAAGATTTATCATTGGAGGAGACTACAATAAAAAACACTCAGCTTAGGGTCCCAGGCTAATTTCTCCTGGAAAAGGAAATGCTCTGTTCATTGCCATTCATGAAAACAAATGTGAATATCTGTCTCCAGGGGGGCCAATGTATTGGCCAACGGATGCAGGAAAAATACCAGATCTACTTGATTTCTTACAGTTACACTAGAGCCGAAGGGATTAACGACTTAACATCTGATCACATTCCTGTACTGTTGTCAGGAAGCGCTATAGTAATCAAAAAACAAAAAAAGCGAAACCTTACTAACTAATTTACGGATTGGAGTATAGAAGAGCTAGTTGAATTAAAAGTGAGTATCAAAAGTAATGAGGAATTGGAACATCAAACAAAGAATTTCATTGAATACACTTGAAACGCCGCCAGCCTCGCTACTCCAGAATTAACGAAAAGAACGAACATGGAAGTCAAATACCCTTCTGATATTAGCGAACAAATCAAGGATATTAACAAAACAGCCTTCAATCGGATAAGTAACAAAGTCAATATTCTAATCAAAAGCTTTAAACAAGACTGTTCGACAACTACTTAAGTGGGCTAGGTCCAGAATTGGATAAGGACTACTCGTTATTTAAAGCCACCAGAAAATTTAAACGACATGTAGCTCGGATACCACCCATAAGAAATGCTCATGGTAGTTGGGTTCGACAAGACAAAGAAAAAGTGGTACTCTTTGCTCAACACTTAGCAACAGTATTTCAACCCTATGACATACAACTCTACATCAACGTAACACCTGTTTATCAACCAAGTCAGGATTTTAAAAGGGTCACGCCAATGGAAATTGCCGAAGAACTCGACAAAAAAACTACATAAAGCAATCATCATGCCTGTATGAAATCGAAGTATGTACCCAAATGCTTCAAAACGACCCAAATATTTAGGCTGAAGAAACCAGGCAAACCAGATGAAAAAGTAACATCGTTCAGACCAACCTCACTGCTTCCAACCTTATCAAAGCTGTTTGAAAAACTACTTCTGAAACAACTCCACAATAGATCAAGTCCATCGAATCACTACGTTGATAGAGCAAGCGTTAGAAGAAAAGAAATATTGCCCCGCTGTATTTCTGGATGTATCCCAGACCTTTGATAGTGTTTGGCACGAGGGATTCGCGCCCACCCCCTTCACCTCTTCATCGTTCGGAAGCATGAAATATCCCAGTATAATATTCTAAATGGCGGCCCGGGAATATGTTGAGATCAACAGTGCAACAAAATATCCCACAATCAAGAATCAGCAGCGCAAGTGAAATTGCCTAAGGTAGAATTACCAATATTTTACGGTGATTATGATCGGTGGGAAACATTCAACGATATATTCACTGAGCTGATCCACCAAAACAACAAACTATCAGATACAGTAAAGATGACGTATCTGAAATCACACCTGCAGAAGGGAGCAGCGCAAATTATTAGTCACCTAACAACAACTGGTGACAATTACCAAACCGCATGGAATATAATCCAAGCAAGGTTCAACAATGTAAGGCTACTGGCAATGCACTATTGTCATTGGCGACAATTCAGATACCATCCGCCCAAGCAGTGAGAAACTTGCATGATACAGCACGAGAAATATTACACAATATAAAGCGGTTAAATATTGATTCGCCCTTCGAGGCATTCGTGAATTTCATCTTAAACAAAAAATTGGACCCAGAATCCATTAGAATTTACGAAACAAATATAGAGAAGCCCAGAGAAATTCCACAACTAGAAGAATTCTTTCGATTCCTGGAGAGAAGGTTTCAATCTTTAGAAGCCATAGGCAATCATAGAGCAACAGCAACACGACCACACATGCAGTATATACCACCATTGAAACGAGTGAATACAGCCATGTTAACCAAAACATGTTGGGTGGAAGAGTGTAAGGAGCATCATGGTTTAAATCAATGCCAGCAATTCAAAAAGATGTCAACATTAAATCGGGCAAGGCTTGTTAGCTCAGCCAACTTGTGCATACGATGTTTAAGCCAGCATCAAGGAAGAAACTGCCAAGCAGAAACATGACACCACACACTTCTGCACTGCAATAATGCAGCATCAACTACCGGAAGTAGCGTCAAAACCGCCAAAACATTCGTGATCAACCATCAAGGACAAGTTTTATTACCAACTGCTTTAGTCAGAGCCGCAACTAGCGCTGGCGATTTTTTCACACTAAGAGCTCTAATTGATCCAGGATCACAGGCCACATTAATATCCTCCAAGGCCGCAAATCTATTCAACTTTAAAAAAGAAAACAAAAGTCACCATTTCAGGTGTAGGTGGAAAAAAGGCAGGCACCTGCAGACAAACCATCAATCTAAAAATATCGCCAAGATTTGATGGAGACTTCCAAATAAATATCAACCCCTGAATTCGACCAACTCGACCAACAACTACCCGAGGTGGACTTTGCCACAAGCAGCTAGACGCATCTCCACCAAATACAACTGGCTGATCCCAACTACAATCAGTCACAGCCAATTGATCTTATACTTGGCGCGGATTATTATCCATCAATACTGATCAACAACATCATCAAGGGAGGTCCACTAGAGCCGATGGCACAACAAACGGAATTCGGTTGGATTATATTGGGTAGCAGGAACAACACAGGAAATCAGCACAAAACAACGATGATTGCAACCAAAAGTATAGAAGATCAGCTGCGACTACTGGTAGAAAACGAATCATCCAAGCTCTTTGATCCCGGCATATGTTAAGTCTCCCAGTATAATAATCCATTAGGATTAGTAATAGTGGCCCGGGAATATGTTGAGATCAACAGTGCAACAAAATATCCCACAGTGGCAACAGGGTAAAATACACAAATAGACACATATGTTGGCGAAATATGATTTAATTCATCATATATGTGTATACAACAACAACAATATAGATGCAATTCAGCAATTCTATATCAGTGTAATTTTTTACTACAAAAATTACCGAATTGCAATTTATTTGTTGTTAAATATCTATTAAGTAAACTCATAAATCGAAGCTAACTTAATTTTAGAATTAAGGCACAAGCTGAGATTTTACAACATTCAAGATGAGCAAAACGCTACATCACGTGAGACAAAAAGATGAACAGATACGATTAAAACAACGTCAAATGCACTGGTTAATTGAGGGGCATCATCCCAAAATGAACCTGTATTGCAAAATATTAATTTACCAGACTATCGTCAAACCTATATGGATGTATGATGCACTGCTATGGGGTTGTCATAAATGCAATAGAGAACGCTTACCAATTTGTGACTAACAGGGAAATACACATTGATTTACAAATACAATTGACAGAATGTACCATCAAACATGAAAATAGGCTTCTCATCCACACCAACGTTGAGGCCGTACAACTACTGGATAGTACAAACGAAGTAAGGCGGCTCAAATAATGTAGGATAATGCCTGGAAAAAAACGATTGCGTATAACTATTGACAAACTTAAAGTTCAGAAACGTCTAATGATGAGTACATTAAAGGAATGCTACGAGAGCTACAAGAATCTCCATCAGGACGACGAAAAATCGGATTTTCCAAATTTTGAATGCTTGTCCTAAAATCTGTGTGCAACCAGGAATTGTGTGTTTGTACAATACATCAAAATGTGAAAATAATCAATTATGGAACCAAAATAGAATCTGTTACAAATGGAGAGATATCGAAATACCAAGATTGCATTTCATCTATATTATGTCCAGAGCCTATAAGCCGACATGTTATCTTCTAAAATCCAAGAATTGTCCAGGATTAAATTTATTTCGACAATATTTGAGAAACGCGTTTCTGGCAAAGTACTACGAGGATGCTGATTTATCATTCAGTCATTCATCATGGATCTGGCCGGACTTTTTTCGATTTTAATTCTAATTTAAATATATTTCAAATTGAGCTGCTACTTTTAATTTCGTGTACCTTCCTAAAATATTATTAGCTATCGATCAATGAAAAATAAAGGACTAAAAAACTGGTACATGTATAACTTTTAGGAAGATTTTAATGTACACATCGCTTTCGTACCTCATGAGGCTGGCTAGACTCATATACACACATATACATTTTATATGAAACTCGATGCAATTTTTCCCTTTGGGTACATGGAATTGGTAATTCTAACGGTAATTTACTTTCATGATAAAACAATATTTCGAAGAAATCAATCCATTTGCTGAGGAAAACGACAATAATGATGTAGATTATGTGCCAAACGAAGACGATACATCTGATATGTCACAGTGATGATAACGACGAGGAAATACAATCTGAAACTCAACAACAAAGTGCTACGGAAGATTATTTTTATTGTAAAGATGGTACAAAATGGGAAAAAATAGAACCAAATGCTGCTGTTCGAATGCGTCAACACAATGTTATGCGTTTTCGAGCTGGACCCAAGGAACAAAATTCTATTCCACAATTGAGGTATTAAAGAATTGTTTTACTCCAAACATTGTGCTCATTATCATCACCGAAATAAATCGTTATGGAAAAGATTCAGTTCAAAAATGGAATGTGGGTAATCCCGAGAAAAAACAAAAAGTTTGGAAGGATGTAACCGAAAGCGAATTAGATGCATTTATTGCAATACTTTTGGCTGCTGGTGCTTCACACAATAACATGCAAAAGTCTAGATGGCCTGCCCATATTCAGAGCAGGTATGTCTCATAAACGATTTCTTGCATTGACACGATTTATTCGGTTTGATATGGGCGAACACGTCCATCTCGTTTGCTAACCGCGGATAAAGCCGCACCAATTCGGGACATATGGAATTATTTGAATCAAAATCTTACCTTGAACTACAGCCCGCATGCGAACATTACAATTGATGAGCAGCTGTTTCCGTATCGTGGCAAAACTAAATTCACTCAATATATACCATCTAAACCAGCAAAATACGGTATACAAATTTTTTGGGCTTGTGATTCAAAAGGAAAATGTCCTTTGCAAGGCAAGTTATACACAGGTCGAGAGGAAGGAGCAAAACGCGAAGTGAATCATATCGAAAATGTTATGTTACAACTCGCGAAACCGTACACTAACACCGGCCGTACAATTATTGCTGACAATTTCTTCACAACTTTGGAAGGAGTTAAACGACTGGCCAAACTTGGTCTCGCATTCGTTGGCACATCTTATTTTGGATTTCACGACGATTTGGTTTCAATTTGCAGCTACGTACCAAAAAAGAATAAGTGTGTGAACTTACTTTCCACCGTGCACTACACAAAATTATGTCAAGGCCAAGCAATGAAACCCGAAGCAATTTTGTTTTATAATGCAAATAAAGCAGGCGTCGATTGTATGGATCAAATGGTCACACATTTCACATCAAAGAGGTCAACAAAAAGGTGGACCTTTGCTTTTTTCTGCAACATGTTGGATATTGCAGCATTGGCTACATTTTGCATTTGCAAAGAAGTCGATGCCAACAAAAGATTTGACGCTAGACGAAATTTCCTAGCCACTTTTTGTAACACATTAGTTCTCCCAAACATTGAATAGCGAATGAAACACGTTCACATCACCAAACAATTCAGCACACGTTCGGCCATTGAATCGTTTTTCGGAAGGCCAATAAATGTATGTATTCAAAATCAATTGAAATTATATTTGCAGTTCGATTTTGTTTCATTCGTTTATAAGATTACACCAGAAGTAGTGGCTAGCGTTAGCGGTGCTGATACAATCGAAAAGAAGAAGTATTGCAAAATTTGTTCACAGGGAAAAGAAAAAATCCGCCGCAAAACTCGTTTCTTTTGCACAATATGCTCAATAGCCGTATGCCAACAGCACTCAAAAGTTGACTATGTTTGTTTCCATTGTATCCTAATGAAAGACTGATTAGAAATATTCGTACCGTATTTTATGTAATAATTACTTGAATAACCAATAAAACGAATAAATAAAACATAAAAAGTAAAAAAAACATTCTTGCAACATGTTTCCCTGCGCAGGTAGTTTAACACATGCCAAAACCACTGAGAACAAAAAAAAATACAAAATATATAAATGAATTGTATACCGGGTGTTTCTTTTAAACTGAGACGATGAAATATCTCGAAAAATAGCTACTCTACGGAAAAAATGTCCATAATCAAAATTTAATCATACTGGGGAAATACATTAGTCCACAGAAAATAGTCCCCCACCCCCGCTTTGTAGGTGGGGCGGGGGTAACTTTTAAACTAAGATAGGAAGCCATATTTTTTATTGCAGATACGGATTCTACGACTAAAAGTACGTATGATTTGAATGAAATATTTTGTTCGGTTCATGATAGATGGCGTTGTAATCGAAGAAATTCAATTTTTTCAATTTCTCCTTCTTAGAACACACGCATTCGATTCTTCAATACGTTTGAAATAAAAAAACATCACGTTTTCATTGGAAATACTCGAAATCTGGTTGAATTTCAGCACACGCATTTCTGATTCGCTCAATCATGTTCTCACGTGTTGTTGGTTTTTGTGTGTAAACTATGTTTTTGAGGTAGCCCCACAAAAAAAAATCTGGCGCAGTAAGATCTAATGATCTGGCGAGCCAATTTATCAGACCAGCTCTACCGATCCAGCAACCATTGAAATCACGATCAAGTATTTCACGTGCCATCAACGAATAGTGTGCAGGACAACCATCATGTTGAAACCACATGTTCCGTCTCACTTCTAAGCTCAAATTTTGAAGTAATATTGGCAGTTCATTTTCCAAAATGTTTCGGTACATTTGACCATTCAAGTTGCTTTCAATAATGTGGGGGCCTATGAGTTTGTTGCCAATTATTCCACACCACACGTTGACAGTCCATGGACGCTGATGTTCAACTTGACGAAGCCAGTGCGGATTTGTAACACTCCAATAATGCATGTTGTGTCGATTAACCGTTCCATGGTTTGTAAAAGACGATTCGCCGGAGAACATTACGCAACGAAAAAAATTGGGGTTTTGTTGTATTTGTTCACGTGCCCATTGACAAAAAGTTACCCGATTTTGGAAATCAACGCCATGAAGATCTTGGTGTAAAGATACATATGATATGGATGATACTTGGGCCGTTTTAAAATTCTCCAAACACTGGTGAGGAGCATCCGGAATCGCGAACTATTTCTCATGTACTAATATGATGATTATGAGCCAGTGCTGCCAATACAGCAATTTCATTATTTTCTCCAGTGACTGTTGTTCTACGGGTCCTCTTTTTCGGTTGAACATTTCCATCAGTAATAAATTGTTTGATAGTACGGCCAAATGAAGCACGTGAACGAATCCTATCCGGAAAACGTTGAGCGTAAATAGCAACAGCATTATCAAGATTTCTGCCAGCTTCTCCATAAACCAGAACCATTTCAATTTTCTCTGGCACAGTTAAACGCTCCATTCTAAAGTATTTTGTCGTTTATTTTGCAATTACGAACTGCAAAAACTGAATAAATTGTTTTGATGACAGAATTTTATTGCAGAATCGAATGCGTGTGTTCTAAGATGGAAAAATTGATATGAACCGAACAAAATATTTCATTCAAATCATACGTACTTTTAGTCGTAGAATCCGTATCTGCAATAAAAAATATGGCTTCCTATCTTAGTTTAAAAGTTACCCACGCCCCACCTACAAAGCGGGGGTGGGGGACTATTTGTTTTGCACTAATGTATTTCGCCCGCGGTATGATTAAATTTTGATTATGGACATTTTTTCCGTAGAGTGGCTATTTTTCGAGATATTTGATCGTCTCAGTTTAAAAGAAACACCCGGTACCTATAAATACCTTTCATGCACTATCAAAAACCCAATATTTATATACAAATACATAAAAATGTATATGAGTCTAGACAGACTCATGAGGTACGAGTATGACTAGCCCAACATGTGCCTAACGGAGGTTTAAAAAAACTTCAAAGTAATTATGTATTCCAAAGTATTGCACTGGAAATGTTTCTCTTCCAACGACTTGGTTGGAAGAGAGATCCTAAATATTTTCTAGCACATCGAAATACGAAATTTAATTATTCTGAACCATTCAAAAACACCCAACTCATCACTTTTGAACTTACAGCTTGTTTAGTGTACCATTCGCATACTGTTCCTGAAATAATTTTAAAATCCTCTTGAAAGAAGCAATCCTTTTGGCAAGTTTGAATGACGATAATATATTGTGGATTAATGAACAAATTCATTGATAGTCAAATAGGCTCCTCACTGCTGATACATTATATGTATGTACCAACATCTATGTATAGCTACGCCGCTGGTGTATGTATTTAGGGCTGGTACAAATAAATAAAATCAAACATACTTTCTCAGCAATCAACATGCCTAGCTATGTCTTTATATCTTAACTCGTAATGTATAATTATTAAATAAATAAATTATTTTACTCCCGTGAAATTAATCCGCATCCTCTTCATCATGTATTTATGGGTATGTACAACTTTTTAAATTTTATGTTCATGTTACCTATATATATATATATATATATATATATATATATATATATATAATAGGTATTTATGTAATTTTAAAATAAATAAAATCCTATCTTTATTATTATGTGTCTACGAGTGTATATATGTACATGTATGTATGTATCTATATAGTTAAATATAAAGAATTTACCGCGATACCAACCAATCTAAGATCCAATCAATTAATTTAATTTAAGATTATATCGTAATATACATATACATAATGCTAAAAGGAAATTGTATTGCGATATAGAATCGATTGATCTATCGATTAATGTATCAAAAGGTTAAATACATCTTTGTTATGTATATAAATTGTGTGGTGCATGATCAAATTTATCAGTAACACCCACTGAGGTATATTCTTTAATCTGCTTTGCCCTTCAATATTTCCGTAGCCCACCATTTTGGTCCATGTCGAAATTTTATGTATTGTGTATTATCGATGGGAATCGGTGGTATAGAAGATTATTTTCAAAAACATTTGTTTTTAATATTCAAATCACGTATTTACCTTAAATAATAGTTGTGTAACTGAATTATGAAAATTTAGCATTTCAAAAATTTAAAAAAATTTTAAATTTGAATTTTGATTGACTTTTCATCAATATATGGCACAAAATTCGTGAAATTCAAAATCGTAAAGATTTAAAATTTGAAATTTTGATTTTTAAGGTTCAATTTAAGTTTAAATTCAGAATTCAGGTAAAAAGTTTTCATTCCGTCCGGAAGTGACGCATAGAAGCGGGACCCTTGGATCAGCCATTGGATGCTAGAGAAATCAGACTAGGAGACAAGTTTCCTTCAATCGAAGAATTCATGAAGTTCTTAGGAAAAGAATGCGATGAGATTGAAATGTTAGCTGGACCATCAACACCAATTTTGAATATACCGGTGGTCCAATCTCTACGTTTGAAGCACCTCCATGCATTTGTTGTAACGAAAAACATCATTTGGCGACATGTCAAAAATTTAAGTCGTTGGCTACCAATTCAAGGCGGGACTTTGTTCAGCACCATCAAGTTTGCTACAACTGCCTCTCGCGTAACCATCGAGTTACGTCATGCTCATCAAAGTTTGGATAGGCAATACAGGAGACGACATCATACACTGTTGCACGATGATGCATATACCCCTTATAATCCAACTAACAATCAAGTAAAACCTAAGTTCACAAATACTGGTCAAACAATAAAATTAAACAATGCACAAATGGACGATCAAACAACGGAACTGCAAATATACCAGGAACAATCGGATGTGCAGGCTAATGCAGTTACAAATCTAAATTGCTATTCCACTATATTACCAACTGCACTAGCTGAAGTGAAAGACAACTCTGGGTTCCAGGCATCTTTTATTTCGGAATCGTGTATGCAGAAACTAGGTCTACCCAGATGAAATGCAAAATTGACTGTATATCCCACCAGCACTTGGAAAATCTGTATCTATAGCAATTAACAGGCTGAAATCGGTTGAGCGACGAATGCAGAAAGATCCTCAATATAAAATGTTACATTGGGAATTCAAGGATACATATGAACAACTAGACCACATGGAAAAAATTCATGAAGATCAGATCACACTTACCAATACTCACCATTGCTATCTGCCACATCATGCAGTTCTCAAGACCTCCAGCACTACAGCCAAGTTAAGAACAGTATTCGACGGTTCATGTAAAACTTCAAATGGAATGTCGTTGAATAAAAACTTAATGGTTGATCCTACGATTCAACCAACACTTTGGTCAATATTAATGCGATTCCGCACACATCCAGTCAAATAAGAGTACGAGAAACGGATACACATTTTCAACGGATAGTTTGGTGAAAATCCCCTGATTTACTAATAGAACATTTTCGGCTGAAAACGGTGACCTCAGCAGTACCTTTTCTAGCTATTCGGACATTATCCCAATTAGCAAATGACAACGAGCTAAAATATCCAGAATTGGGCTATCTCATAAAAAAATGACTTCTACGTGGATGATCTATTATCGGGTGCATGAACAATCGAAGAAGCAATCTATCTCAAAGAGAAATTAACGACTATACTGACTTCCGATGGCTTTCCCTTGAGGAAATGGGTCTCTAACTTACCTGATATCGTGGAGATGCAATGAATCCAATAAGTATTGATGATAATGAGGCTACAATTAAGGTTCTATGACTAGCACGGGATCCAAAAGGCGACGTGTTTGAGTTCAACGTCAAATTATCCGACAATATTAAATACACGAAACGAACGTCGATCTCAGAATCTTCAAAGGTGTTTGACCCGCTTGGATGTGAAATAGCTGATTAAAATTCCGAGGCATATACCATAGATCATTGAAACCATTCAGTTTCATGGATTTTGTGATGCAAGTGAATCAGCTTATGCAGCCGTTGTTTACGTTAGAACTGAAGATGGAGATGGAAACATTCATGTCAATCTGATAACATCAAAAACAAAATTAGCACCGTTGAAATAAACAACATTACCAAGATTGGAATTATGCGCTGCGGTACTACTGAGCAGATTAATAGCAAAGGTCAAAAAGGAGTTTCCACAAGTAAAAAGTAAAGAATTTGGGTGGACAGATAGTACCATAGTATTAGCTTGGCTATCGGACCAACCACGTCGATGGAAAACCTATGTCGCCAACAGAACATCTGAAATCCTTAGTTCAATGCCAAGAAGTAAGTGGGACCATGTTAAATCCGCTGAGAACCCTGCAGATTGCGCAAGTCGAGGCATACTTCCAGAGGTCCTAAAATCGTTCGATTTATGGTGGCATGGATCAAAGGGGCTAGAAGATAATGCTACTTACTGGAGGAAAACCAAAAACCCTTTATTCATTTGCGAAACAGGTCAAGAAGAAGAGCGTATTAACTGGATTCAACTTCACTTACATTTAGAAACTCCCAACGGAAATGTTATTCGTGAGAATTTCATAATGTCGAAAAATTCGTCGAGTACTCAGCTACTGGTTCTTCCAAAAAGGCGAATCAAAAAATTATTTAGAAAAGGGAGTTTGGTGCACTCACAGTCAACGAGTTACAATCCGCCGAATGAGCCTGTAAACTATGGTGTCAGCATACACATTATACGGAAGAGATAGAAAATCTAAAAACTAATAATTCTCCAAAATATAAGGGTAAACTAATAACTCTGGCTCCATTTGTGGATGGTCATGGCATTCTAAGAGTTAGCGGCCGGTTGCAGAATGCACAATATTTCCATCCTGGTCCCTCCCTATTATTCTCTCTTCTCAAACAAAAATACTGGATAGTAACTGGTAGAAGCATGACAAGAGGAATTGCACACAAATGTCAAGTATGTGTACGGCAACGAGCGGTTACAAGCAGTCAATTAATGGGTACATAAACCGACTTGAATTTCTCAACATTTCAAAAAAATTTAAATATAAATTAACTTTGATTTATGTGTATAAAATTAGTTCCGAATATTATAATTTCCGAATCCAAAAATTTTTATAATGTTTTTTAAATTCAGAAATATTAATTTATATAAAATTTAAAAATTCAAAATTATTTAAATTTGAAAATTCGATATATCAAAAAGTTAAAAGTTTTAGTTTAGAAAATTAAAAATTAAAAAATCTGTATCCGACTCTCCGAATTGGAAATTCAATTTACTGAATTTAAATTTGTCAACTATATATTGATGTCATTTACTTTGACGCTTTTGGAAAGGTCGAAATAAATATAAATTCCCAACTAATTTCAACTGATAGCTAAACTGATCGTGGAAACTGATAATGGAAGTCATGGACTGGTTGAAGTATAATGTCATATCTACGAGGGATATTCGCATTTTTACGGACAGCCTGGCTGCTATTAAACCGCAATAATCATACTTTCTGACGTCGAAGGTAGCCCAGAACTGTGTGGCATCGTTAAATGAGATGGCGGATCAGTTCAACATCCGCTTAACGTGGGTGCTAGGGCATTTCAATATCGCAGGGAATGTAGAGGCATGAATCGGCCCGCAAGGGCACAACACGCCTAATAACCCAAAGCAAGCGGGATATAAAGATCCCGCTTGCTTCATGTAAACTGCTGCTTCAGGAAAAAGCTATAAAAGAAACGAACGACAGATGGTCTAACGCCAGTTCGTGTGTAATAACCAGGCAGATCTGGCCTGGACTTGACCGGTCCAGATCAGGCGAACTGACATCGCTTCGACGGCACCATATTGGTATGGTCGAGGGAGCTATAACGGGACATTATCTCATTGGGATACATGCGAGCAGACTGGGTGTCCCTGTGGTACTTTAAGATATTTCTCGGTCGCCAAATGCGATAAAATATCGGATGCTGGTGTAGCAGCTCGAATATTCGACTCACCGATATTCGATTCTGCCACAAACAAAATAATTAGTGAAATTCAAATATAATCCAACTTATTTGAATTAAGCGTTCACTAACCCCATCACATATCAATCAATCCAACCAACATTATCTAATAACCGAACCATTACTATAAAACATTTATAGTAAAACAAGTCCGCCATCTAACAACATCACCACGAACAACAATGTTCGGTGATGCAACACTTAACAAAAAGTGCAATATTCACCGTCGCCGGCGCATGTGTTCCTTCAACACAAAACGAAGACGAAGGCGACGTCACACACAACATATACAACAATACAGTCCATATTCAACACTCGAATGAAATACGCGTGGTATCAATTTATGTGTCAATTTTGTGCAAATAAAATGGTGGTGTTAAATTAAATATAAATAAAATAATTAATAATCATAATTAATAATAAAAACAAATTCAATCAACAATTATACAAAAATTATAAATAAATTTAAAACAATAATTAACATAATATATATTTGGAAATAATAAAGAAAATTTACAGAATAAATTTTGTGTACAATAAAAAAACTCATTGTGTAATTGTGTAATTTTCATTTTGGGAAATTCTATAATTAGGAGCAACCTCCTAAATTTGGTGACACCGACGGCGGTTTTTACCGCTTTTTGAACAATAAAAACATAAAAAACAACTATAATTAAAAAAAAAAAAGAAAACCACATACCACTGCGTATACTGCCGTGGGAAGATAGAAATAAAAAAAAAACGTGGTGCAGGGCAATCCCATCCACGCAACGCGGGACACCGAGGGACAACAAGTGAACGGTGACGCGATCCACCCTCACCGCAGCGCAGCAGCAGGGGTGACAGCAGCAGCAGCATCGAGGACCATCAGCAGCAGCAGAAACAACAGCGGCAATACAACAAAAAAAACAAATTAAACCGGTACAAAGTTTTTTTTTTTATATATACATTTTTTTTTTCTTAAAAATTTAAATTTCAAATTCTTAAATATTTTCTTTTTTTCTTTTTTTAATTAACGTAAACTCAAATTTTTATTCATTTTTCAAATTAACGTAGAATCAATTTTTATTTTCAACTTAACGTAAAACATTTTAATTGTACATTTTTTTATATATATATTTTTCACCACCACGTGCACACCCATTCATAGTCTCACACCCTGGTCGTTTTCTCGCTGCAACAAAAATTCACCTCACATGAATTAAGTTTATTTTTCCATTTGTTTTTTTTAAATTTCAACGAGCCCCCCCAATATAAGGTAGGACGCTAAGGAACTCCATATTCCGGGGGTATCTCGCATCGGGCGTTAAAAAAAGAAGGAGCATCCCGGCCTTCAAACCATTCATTACACGGTAACCATTCCGCTTTAAAATATTGTATTGTTGTATTTTTATTGTTTTATTGGTTTGTACAAAATGTCGGATGATGAAAAAGATCAACCACAAAAAATGGACACCACGCCTCAAGGCGCTAGTCCACAAATAGAGATCGCGGCATCACATCAGCGAATTACAATACAACCTTTCTGGCCACAAAGAGCAAACACATGGTTTCAGCTCGCCGAAATACAATTCGGACTGCAAGGTATAACAGCTGATAAAACAAAGTACCTGCAAACATTATCAGCCTTGCAACCAGAAACGTGCGATGTGATCTCGGATCTCCTCCTCAATCCGCCGACAACCAACCAATACAACACACTAAAACAAACGCTGCTAGAACGACTAGCACCATCGGGCGAACGTCAGCTAGAACAATTGCTTTCAGGACAGCAATTAGGCGACCAAAAACCATCTGACGCTTTACGGCACATACAAACACTGGCTAACAACAATTTTAATGAAAATATCATTAAATTTTTGTGGGTACGTAAAATGCCGGAGTTGATTCGCATAGCGCTGGTAGCACAGCCCGAATCCTCCACGACACAAACGTTAGCCAAGATAGCCGACAAGATGTATGATGTCATAAACATGACATCTCAAAGCGTCAGCCAAGTCAATAGTCCATACCGGCAATCAAGAGAACGCAGTGGAGACAGAACTCCTCGTTCAGCAACAGCACCAAACACACTCGAACAAAGACTGTCGAGAATCGAGTCCAGACTCGACGGGTTACTCAGAGGTCGAAGCCGTTCGCGTGGACGACGAGCTCCCTCACGCAATCGAACCCGCAGTCCCAGCAACAACATATACCAACATGGTAAATGCTGGTTCCACACAAAGTTTGGTAGAGCCGCCAGAAAATGCACGCCACCGTGCAATTTCACCACGTCGCAACCATCGACGTCCGCGGCCGCCGTAAAACTGGACATTGACCATCAAAAAAACTACTAGAGTCACGGGTTGAGAGCAACATGCCTCCCCTGACCACAAACACACCCTATACGTCACGTTTGTTTGTGTACGATAGACACAACAAACTCACCTACTTAGTCGACACTGGCGCTGACCTTTCGGTTATTCCAGCAATGAATTTCAAAATGAATTACACATTAGCTAATCGAAATTCAAATCTAGTCTTATCGGCTGCCAATGGTTCAATCATCCACACGTACGGCACAAAATTGCTTAACGTGGATATCGGACTCAAACGAACCTTCACGCACGCTTTCATACTAGCTGCAGTGAATCGTCCGATCATTGGCGCCGATTTTCTAAGCAAATTCGGACTTCTTGTCGATGTCAAACGCAAACGGCTGATTGACCCAGCTACAAAGCTATCAATAAACGCCACAATGGTTCGTGTTAACACACCAACACCGATCCATTTTAACATCGACAACGGCTACGGCACTCTGCTCAAAAAGTACCCACTACTTACAGCAGAGCAGAACTACAAAATGCCAGTCCGACACAACGTGGTTCATCACATCGTCACGGAAGGCCATCTGCCCGTGTCGAGACCACGCAGACTAGATTCAGTGCGTCACAAAGCTGCACAAGCAGAATTTCAGCACATGGTGGAATTAGGGATTTGTCGAACATCGACATCTTCCGTTTCTTGCCCACTTCACATGGTCAAGAAGAAAGATCAAGACTGGAGGCCATGTGGGGACTATCGGCGTTTAAACACGGTTACGATACCGGATCGCTACCCGATACCCCACATTCAAAACTTCACCATGCACTTGCATGGCTGCAAAGTTTTCTCCAAACTTGATCTCATCAGAGGTTATCACCACATTCCCGTGGCACCTGAAGACGTTTTCAAAACGGCAATCACCACACCATTTGGCCTCTTCGAATACACCCGAATGCCATTTGGATTACGCAATGCCGCACAAACGTTTCAGCGCTTCATGAACGAAGTCGTTCGAGATCTCGACTTCGTTTTCGTCTACATAGACGACATTCTTGTGGCATCTCAAACTGAGGACCAACACAAACTCCATCTGGAAACACTTTTCCAACGACTTGTCGAGTTTGATGTTCACATCAAGAGCTCAAAATGCGTCTTCGGCGCATCCACTCTTGATTTCCTCAGCCACAAGATTACCGCTAATGGCATCCTTCCGTCACAAGACCGAATCAATGCCATTAAAGAATTCCCAGCTCCAACTTCAATCAAGAGTATTCAGCGATTCATCGGCATGGTAAACTACTACCACCGATTCATACCAAAGCTCGCTGAAATACTCAACCCAATTCACAGCCACCTGGCAGTACTACTACGTAAGCCCAAAACCGCCAAGAACTTCTCTTGGCCTGACGAATGTCAACACGCATTCACGTCACTAAAGGCTGAATTGGCACGCACAACACTCTTGTCACATCCACTGAGCGACTTAAAGCTCAGCATAACTACTGATGCATCAAACACTGCTGTCGGAGCAGTCATGCAACAGTACAACGACAAGTGTTGGGAGCCCCTGGGATTCTTCTCAAAGAAGCTCTCGGATGCCGAAAAGAAATACTCTGCATTCGATCGGGAATTACTCGCAATATATCTAGCAATCAAACACTTCAGATATTTTGTCGAGGGTCGGGACTTCACAATTTACACCGACCACAAACCTCTCACTCGAGCAATTCAGTCTAAAACTGAACGCAATCCAAGGCAAGCACGCCACTTGGATTACATTAGTCAATTTACCACGGACATTCAGCATGTTCAAGGTACCGACAACGTTGTCGCGGATACACTTTCGCGCACAACAGCAAACGAAACGGCCACAGTCGAGACTCACTTCGACTGCAACAATATCGCACAAGCGCAGAAAGCAGACTTGGAACTTCAGAATTTACTTTCTGGTTCCGCTTGTCACGCCAGTTCATCACTGAAACTGGAGCTTTTCAAACTACCTGGCCTCGAAATCTACTGCGAAACATCTACGGGTGCAAATCGCCCGTACATCGCAGAGCAACTACGTCGAACCATCTTCGACACACTACACGGTATCTCACATCCTGGTGTCCGCGCAACTCGTAAATTGATTACTGCTCGATACTTTTGGCCCAGCATAAACAAAGACGTGACCCATTGGGCACAATCCTGTTTATCCTGCCAAAAATCAAAAGTCCAGCGACACACAAAATCGCCTCTTGGACAATTCGCCATTCCACCTGGTCGATTCGAGCATATTCATTTGGATGTCGTAGGACCACTTCCTCCATCCAATGGATACTCATATCTACTCACCTGTGTCGATCGTTTCACTCGATGGCCAGAAGCGTACTGCATGAGCGACATGTCTGCAGCAACCATTGCCACCACATTCGTACAGAACTACGTATCACGATTTGGCGTTCCACTTGACATCACAACTGATCAAGGAACCCAATTCGAGTCGAAGCTTTTCTCGGAGTTAACGAAACTCCTCGGCTCACATCGGATACGTACAACGGCTTACCACCCACAAGCCAATGGCATGGTCGAACGTTTCCACCGACAGCTCAAAGCTGCTCTCAAGGCCCGAGGCAACACAATTCACTGGAGCTCCGAAATACCAATCGTTCTACTTGGTATTCGAGCAACGGTCAAAGAAGATCTGAAGTGCTCACCAGCTGAAATGGTTTACGGTCAAACCATCAAGCTACCCGGTGAGTTCTTCGTCGAACATCCTCTACCGTCTCCATCCACAACCGACACAGTCATCGACCAACTCCGCACCACCATGCAAAATCTTATCCCCACGGCAACAAGACCAACGAATGAAAGCAACATATTCGTTCCAAAATCGCTCAACAATTGCGATTACGTCTTTGTCCGGGTTGATAAGGTTCGAACTGGATTACAATCTCCATACGATGGGCCATACAAAGTTATACGCCGCTTACGCAAGCAATTCATTGTCTCAATCAAAGACAAACACCACTCAATCTCCATCGACAGATTGAAACCGGCGTACGGTATTCTCAACACGGCTGATCAAATATCAGCCAGCAAACGATATAAAACCGTCCGGTTCAACGTATAACGTCTCAAAACCAATGGTTTCTCATCTGGAGAGGGGGTACTGTAGCAGCTCGAATATTCGACTCACCGATATTCGATTCTGCCACAAACAAAATAATTAGTGAAATTCAAATATAATCCAACTTATTTGAATTAAGCGTTCACTAACCCCATCACATATCAATCAATCCAACCAACATTATCTAATAACCGAACCATTACTATAAAACATTTATAGTAAAACAAGTCCGCCATCTAACAACATCACCACGAACAACAATGTTCGGTGATGCAACACTTAACAAAAAGTGCAATATTCACCGTCGCCGGCGCATGTGTTCCTTCAACACAAAACGAAGACGAAGGCGACGTCACACACAACATATACAACAATACAGTCCATATTCAACACTCGAATGAAATACGCGTGGTATCAATTTATGTGTCAATTTTGTGCAAATAAAATGGTGGTGTTAAATTAAATATAAATAAAATAATTAATAATCATAATTAATAATAAAAACAAATTCAATCAACAATTATACAAAAATTATAAATAAATTTAAAACAATAATTAACATAATATATATTTGGAAATAATAAAGAAAATTTACAGAATAAATTTTGTGTACAATAAAAAAACTCATTGTGTAATTGTGTAATTTTCATTTTGGGAAATTCTATAATTAGGAGCAACCTCCTAAACTGGCTTATAAATATGCTATATGTTATGCTATTTAAATTTAAGAGGATTTGAAGCTGTTAGTGACTACTGATTCAGATAAATGGTAAGACAAATAATAATTTGACACGTATGTGAAATTTGTCTTAAATCTGTTCTCTAAAACCACAAAAGCAATTTTCAAACTAACACCATAATGCTTGCACCATGAGGCTTTGTACCAATTTTTAATTTTAAACTTGTGATGTTTGTCCTAAAAAAATCCTCATTTTTTTAGACACATAAAATTCAAGTGTATTAGTTTTACTGGTTTAGTGTTAATTTTGCCTACCCTGTTAAAATTTAAATCTAATTTTGTGAACATTCAAATGTGATTCTAAATTTCTAGTGATAGATTATGAAAATATTTTAATTAAAATACATCGAAAAGGATAATAAACTGACGCTATCAGTAGCGCGATAAACCTAAAGAGATCGGGTATGGCGTTACTTGAGCTAGACATTTTGCTGACAGCGCAGTTGGGCCACCGAATATTAGTGTTGAATTTTGGAACTATACGTACTGAATATGACGTGTCTTCGATAATTCGGTTTACGCATCTATGATAAATTCTAAACGACATTGGTTTTAATACAGTGCACATTTAGAGGCAATACAGCGCACTGTACTAGATTTACACTTATATTTGGTGGCTCCACTGCATTGTCAGCAAAATATCTGACTCAAGTAACGCCATACCTACTATTACCAATATTCTACGTTGTCTACGATATCTACGTTGTCTACGATATCTACGTTGTCTACGTTATTTACGAGTTGTCGACACGTCGACGTAGAAAATAATAGATGACGCGAAATGCCCATCCCTGCTGTGGAATGGAGACATTCTCAAAGGAATACATTTTTTAATAAAACAATATATAGTTCTAGTCCATACTATAATCGGTATAATAGGATTTTTGAAAATATTAAACCAAAATTAACAACCATCGATCAAACTGCAGATGTTCAATTGAATAGTTACTATAATGAAGTTTTTAAACTTTTAAACTTATAATAAAAAAGTATACGTCATATTTACCACTTTGGGGAGTATGTTTTGCCCAAACAAAGGGTGTTTCTGGACGATTATCCATTGCAAACGCTGAGAGTTGGTTTTCTATTGTAAAAATCCACTATACAAACCATCAAACCCTTCGGCTTGGACGATTTGTAATCATCATGAGGGAAAAAACTGCAAAATTTGAGAAAATTGTTTAACTACATAATAAAGACAAACATAATCCGGAAGGCCCAATTTTTTCGGCTTGTATTTGGACACAGATTTCTTTCAAGGCTTTTTCGTTCATGTCGGAGAAACATTTTTTCAAACTCATACGGGAACTAGCAGCTTTTCAAGACGTATCATTTGTGGAAGATATATGACAATCGCCCAGAATTAGTGACTTCAATGAAAAGCGTTATCTTGGATGCGAAATGTTTATTTTGGAAAAAGTGCTTATGTCACCATTAACCGCAACATGTAATTGTTTAAAAGGTGACCAAATCCGTAAGTTAGGTCCAACAGTTTATATTCCGCTTCAAGATTTCAACCAAGGAAAGAATTTGCAATCTTCAGTAGATTTTGAAGGCTTAACTTGCTCTAACTGACAAGGATACAAAACAAAATTTTATTTCACTTATTACAATATTGCAATTGTTGATGTAAAAGCAAACAACAATGTTTACAATAGTCCTCCAGTTTTTTGTGTAAATAAATTTTTTCTTTTTAATTTGTGTAGCTACACTATTCTGTTAATGTCAAACAATTCACACCGGTTATTCCCAGATGTATAGAGGGTAGTCCCAGAAGTATTCGTCATGACAAATAAACCATAAAAAGGTTGAGTAAAAATATTTTGAAAAATCATTACGACGTTCTTTTTGTTCCATTGTGAGCTAAACTTTGGTCAATATGCGATGTACAGCACTTTTTGGCAAGGTTACTCCATTTGGTCAACTTGTTTAAACACTCTCACCCAATATGTCATTATTGTAAACGAACGAATAACTGGCTGGATGGAGACTTTTCAAATGAAAGTTTTGTATATCACATAACGATGACCTATTTTGTACATGTTTACAAATTCATTGAGAGCGTTCACTATAATAATAGCTCTTAAACAAATACTAAATCACAGCTAGCACACCTATAAGAATTTTTCCTCTTGGGATTTATAGTTAGAAATTACGAAGATAATTGGAATGTAAAATCATGATTAGTTAAATTAATTAAATTGGAAAATTCGTTTTTTGTTTTAATTAGCTTAGTAAGTCAGGATTTTAGTTAATTGAAATGTTTGATTGAAAAGGAATTCGAAATTATTAATTTTTGAATCAATTGAGACTATAAACGTTGATTTTCAATAAACTTGAAAGGTTTTACGCTTGGGGAGGCCTTTTGCATTGGTTGAATTAGTGCTTAAGAAAGAAGCAGTTGCCTTGGTGAATCAAAGGTAGACTAACACTTGTAGTGTAGCATGACGAACTTGGCCAAAACTTTATAAACAATGTTTAAAATTCGATAATTCTTAGAGCGTGAAATATCTCAACATTACAAAAAAATTTAATTAAAAATTAACTTTGAATTAATTAACATTTTTACAACTTTAGTCCTTTGAGAATCGGATCAAACCTTCTGAATATTAAATATTAAATTGCCTACGTGTTGTGGGGCTCAAAGTATCAATTCGTAATTATATTCTATAAAATTTAAAAATTATTGAAATTCCGAAATTTTATATATCAAAAGGTTAAAAATTATTGAAATTTGATTTTAGTTTTTATTTTGATTTAAAATTCGGAAGTCTGGGAATTATCATGATACGAATTGAGGTTGGGCGTTTCAATGTTTAAAATATTAAGTTTTAATTCGAAATTTGCTAATTTTACAAAATTGTGTCGAGAAACTATAAAAAGTTCGTATTTAAAACAAAAGTAATCAAACCTAAGTTTATAAAATCCGAAATTTTTAATTTAAAACTCCATTTTCGAAAAAAAAATTTATTTTTTAAAAACTCAGAATTTTAAAATTATAAAATTACAATTATAAATTAAAATAATTAAAATTACAATTCAAAAATTCAAAATTATTTCAATTTAAAAATTTGATGAATCAAAGGTCAAAAATTATTAAAATTTGAAATGAGTTTCAGTTAACCAGCCTTTAATTCAAAATTAAAAAGTCTGCGAAATATGACAATTCGAACTTAAATTATGGATTCAATGTGCAAATTTAAATTAAAAATTAACTTTGTTTGAATTAAATTTTAAAAATTTAACGTGTTCTGGGGCTCAAAATATAAATTCAGAATTAACTAGTTAAATTTCCTAATTTGATAAAATTTGTCATAATTTCTAAACCTGTGAAAATCGAAATTAAAAATTCGCAGAAATCTAGATAATTCATCTAGTTACGTAAAATTAACAAATATTAAAAATTATTTAAAAATTTTAAAAATTTAATATTTGTAATTGGGTTTAAGAAATTCCCAAACCAATATTTCCAAAAATCTATTATAAAACTGTTATAGTTTTGGAATACGATTAACACTAAGTAGTGTGATTCCCGATTGGATTAAAATAAAGTGTCTGATTATTTTCAACTCCATAATAAACATTCATGTTTTGTACATTAGACAATGTACACTCTGTAAAATGGGGAATTTTTGTTGGGTAATCAAAAATTCCACCAGACTGTTTAATATTTAATCGGCAGCAAAAATATGCGTCAAGTTTTTTATTTATATCTTTTATGTATTCTTGCGAGATTATACAAATTACAAAAAGAAAACATAAATTCAATTTAACGTTTACCGTTCATTTTTATATAAGCGCTCTCCATTTAGAATTAGAACTGTTACATACAATTTTATATTTTAATTCTAGTTAGCAGTGTTTACAAAATGACTGCGTGCGCGCTAGCGCGAGATCTATACTCAAATCATTCATTAATCATGGAGCTATTATGTTAATGTGTTTACATTTCTTTTGGATTCGATAACCTTAAACCCATTGCGATTTACCATTTAAATGACAGAACAGAATCTTAACAAACTATAAAATATGCGTTTAAAATAGAGTATCAAAGTGAAAAATAGCAACAATAAAAAAAATGTATCTGATTAATTTTTTTTTTGTTAAATATAAACCGCAACTAATTTAAATAATTTAAGTTGTTTATTTTTTTAAATAGTTTTTAGTTATTTATAGTGCGAGCGAGGAGAGATGAAAAAAAAAGCAAATAAAATTATAATTTTTTTATAGTTTTTTTTTTTTCACTCTGTCAATGAACTTGACTGTAATTTTTATGTTAATTGAAATTTAGAGCAACATCACACGCAGAGTTTAATGGTCTTTCGGGTTAAGATTAACAACTACAAAATCGTTGCAATCATCAACATTTGTGTTATTTTTAATTGGTTTTTGCATGCGCAATCGGAGATGACCCATTAAATGTTGTACCTGCGGCAATACCAATAAGGATTTCCCTGACTTGACTTTCCTTCCCCAGTTCTGAATTATTGATTTATAGATTTGTAAATCTTTAGCAAAAGTTCACCAAATTTTCTAAAAATTTTGCTTTACAAATTAAAATACATGACCAGATTTTCAATTTACAAAATTTTTTAAATCCCTAAATTACGAATTTCGAAGTTCCTGAAACATTTAAATTCCTGGATTATGAAAAATTAGAACTATTTGGAATTTTTCATAACTCGAGGATCCGATCTAATTTATCGAGTTTTGAATACTTTAACTCGATATTATTGTTAATTTTGATTTTGAATATTTTAAACCAAATTTTACAATTAGTTTGTTTGGATTTGCAAATTTTTTAAATTATGACGTATTTTGAAGATATTTTAACAAAAAATTTGAAAATGATTATAAATTTAATCCCTCGTCATCTCTCGCCATTTATTGTAAAAAATTTATCTGGAAACCAGGTCTACTATAAGAACTGTTTTTCAAAACTCTGGTTTTCAATATTCCGATTTCCAAAATTTTTAGTTATCAAAATCTTGGTTTTCAAAATTACGGCTGCCAAGATCCCGGTTCTTAAACCAAAATCCCGGTTTATAAAATCTAGGTTCTCAGGGCACCGAGCAAATAGCGCAGTGGTCAAAGCTGCGACGTTTGGATCGGGAGGTACCGGGTTCGAATCCCAACAGAGGCGGGGGAATCCAACCCTCTGTTGGAATGTAGCACTCTCGAGCCGACCCATCTTCCATGCCACTGTATAGGGTGACATGGATCTATACAATGCGCAGGTGGTATCCTGTACTTGTGTGACTGGGATGAATGGGTTCAATAATTTTTCGTGTGAATGTAAGGCAAGGCTATGGACCAAAAATGTGTCTATGCCACGTCATTTTAAAACAAAAAAAAAAACAAAAAAATGGTTCTCAGGGGGTAATTCCTAAAAAATCAGAACGTGTGGATTGAGAAAACAAACAAAATATTTCGTTCGGTAATATTTAAACATAATTATGACAGTTGATAGAATTGTGAACACATTTTTTTGGGACTGGATTAGGTCTTTTCAATCCGAAAACCAGACCACTGAAATTATGGGCCACGTATATAGGTATTTACATTTTTTCAATAATAATGTGATAATTTAAAATTGAGATCTCCGATTTATGACTTTACATTGGAATTTTTCTTGGTTTAGTACTTGTCCAGTACTTCTCCAATACAAAGTATGGTCAGATATACAGGAGGCGCCTTTATATCATCCCATACCGAAATTTTCTGACTTTCTCCAAACGACTAATTTTCGTTTTACGTGCCCAAGTGCAAATTGATGGTTTTCTTTATTCTGAAATATTCAAAATTTGAAATTAATTCTTAATTATTGAAATAAAAAAAAAATTGAATTAAAAATTCAATATTTTAACTCTGTATCTCATTAATTTAAAAATAGAATTTTTAACATTTTCTCAATGAATTTTAAAAATTTTCTTTAAACATTTTAAACGATTTTTATTCGTTTCTGAGTTTCAATAATAACAATAACAGTTTTCAGAGGCTCAAACGATCATGAGCATGGTCTTAATAATGTCTTAGACATACTCTCCTTTCAGAGATCGCTGCACAATTTCCGTGCCGGATCAGCACGAGGAACGTGACCGAGCCGGCGTTCTCGCTGAGATCTTACTTCCTGTACAATATCGGTGATCTTCATCAGATCTCTGATCTGAAAACATCAGCTTCATGGCACTTGATAGGTGTTTAGATTTTAGCAGTGGCCTTAGAGGATACAAAGCACGTCTGCCAGCCACTAGCCGCGATATAATATCCTCACTCACACTGTTATCGTGAGTGATAAGAGAACCCAAATATTTGAACCTCCTCACTCCCTCAAACGTGTAGTGGCCATTACTAAAACCTCGTATGTCCTTGTCCCTATGACCAGAGATCAAGTATTTTATTTTGGCCCCATTGATCTGCAGTCCATAACAGAAACTGAAAGTCTCATAATATTTAGATAGAATCATCCGCAGCGAAAAGACCTAATCGATTCGGACAGGGGTGATTCTATCCAATATAATGTAGGACAGTAAGTTGTATGCTGTGCAAAGGAAAGCTATACCGCGATAATTCTCACACTTCAAGCGGTGTCCCTTCTTGAAGATTGGGCATATCGCGGCCACTTTCCATTCATCAGACATTACTTCGGTTCGCCATACTAATCGAATAAGGTCGAAAAAACAGTTCCACGAAGTATCCCCGAATATCAAGAGCTCCGAATTAATGCAGTCCACTCCAGGTGAGCGGTTTCGATTTAGTCTCTGCATGGCGCTAGTGAATTCCTCATGGGATGGCCCTCAATGCAAATCTCTGCAGTCTGTATTTGAGGTGAGTCAACTACGGTCTTTGAAGCAGGTCGGTAAAGTGTCCATTCCAAGCGTCGGGTACTGCGTCGATGTTGACTCAGAGGCTTTCATCCTGGTCCCAAATGGCAGTTGACTCGGGCTTGAAAGTAAAGGAAGCGAAAGGAAGTGAATACCGGAACCACGTATATGCCAAGATAAGGTCTTAAGGTCTAAGCTATCCGAATAATATCTTAATTTATATCTTGTTTATTTGGTTATACCAAATTTGATTGTCCTATACCCCCTAATCCCCTACTTTTTCCAAATTGAAATATATTTCGGTTAGCTAAAACCCAGAGATATCTTGTTGTAAATAATGTTATGGTGTTAGTTTCCTACGATGTTCCTAAGAAAATTCAGAAAATCATGTTTTACTCGTACCAAATATGATTGTTCTTATGATAAAATTCGTTATATCGAGACATTCTGCTTTGCACACTAACACATATAAGAGCTAATTTTGTTGTGTTTTAGAAATGAAGCATTTCTGATGCGACTGAAGCAGATGGATCGGCCACACTTGTCAGAAAATTAAAATTATTAGCTTGACATGTCACAAGGTAAACGGAACGTAAGAAGACTATGCTCTAACTGTAACACTGTGCTTAATTCAAAACTAGGCTAAATTAGGACTTAAGCCTTAAGCTTGGTTTAAGTATTAAATTATAGTTCGAGAGCTTACACAATATATGTATATATGAGAAGCTCTAACTTCAATTTGTATACTCACTACACTGCTTAGTTTTACGTATTTCCGAGACTTAAGTCTATATACTTAGTTTTTCTTATCGGCGGTATTCCCAACTTAAAAAATCACTTCTGGCTATAAATGCGTAATTTATTTAAATTTGTATAGTTTTCATAAACGGAAATACACATTTTTTGTTTGGGTTTGTTAAATTCTGACTCATGTTTGTTATTTACATATATGTATATATAAATTTAGCAAACAAAAAAATCCGTCTAATTTCTATTTTAGCATAGTCAATTTTGCGCATTTTTAGCACAAAAGTGCAAGTAATGTAATTGAATAAATTATATTATTTGTTGATGTATAAATGTTATGAATAAATTCCCAAACAATTTACTCTATTGACTTGTGGTTGCGAGGTGGAATATATGGAATTTATTTAAAAGAGATGACTTCGCCGAACAGTAGATTTATATAATGATATACTATGTGTGTGTGCATAGGTATGTAGAGACACGGTTGAGCGAGAGGAAATACATGATATGTAATTATTTATAATCTGCCAAAATCCAATTACCATCAAAATGTATGTTATATATGTGTATAACGACGTTTTGCGTCCCGCCTAATAACATATTCCAAATTCTTTCGGAACAAACTATAAAATAAAAAAATAAATAAATAAAATGTTCTTCGTATACCTACATATACATATAATGTACACATATATCTTGAAATTCTTCTGCGAACGCAATGTTATAATTAAATTTTTTTTACTTACTACTTAACAGTTAATAAATTATCTTTGGAAATATGTTTTTTTTGTTTTTAATTAAATGCTGGTTGGAAAATTTCATAAACATAAAACAACAACAAAATGATAATGATGTTGAGTGTTGTGGCGATACGCAAAGGAGCGCGATGATGATCAAACCCAAAACATGTACGTATGGCGAGTCGAATCGAAAAACTATATATTTTGTTGTTAGTGTATTCATATTTTATATACACCTAGTTTAAATTATAATTTATTGTTATTATCAAATTAAATTGTATATACATATATTTAGTATAATAGTTAATTATAATCCAATCTATATATGCGCCTATATGTAATAAATTACAGTAGGTAATATAAAGTACACGACTGAGCATTGGGAGAGTATTTTATACTTTTCTACTTTGAAGCACCTGCACGAAAAAAAATCATTGAAATCAAAATACGCGCACAGCAAATAATTCAATGACAATCACATTATGAATAAAATATGAAGTGATTTTGAACAATTCATTCCACGATTCGCTATACATATACGTACATAATGTTGAAGTAAACAATTGTCTGTTCTTATAAGTATTTATATGTACATAAATATTTGTCGAATTGTTTTTTTTTTTTGCAAAATACGAATATTTATTTATTATTTATATTTTATCAATCAAATATATGGTAAAACATTTAAAATATACCGAATGAATAATAAAATATGTTGAGATCGTCTTACATGTACGCAGTGGTCGTTAAGCGATGTTCCACGAAACATTTATTTCCATTTCATGTTCGCATATTATGTTGTTGTAATGTTAGAACTATAAGTTTGGTTAGTTTAGCTCTAAACTATACGAAAATGGGCAACACATCTATATAGGATCGAAAGTAAAAGATTTCAAAATAAACAAGTACGAGTATATTAAGGTAACTCACAAATGTCATCGCCTCCAGCTCCTCGTTCGTTATGAACGGGTGGGTAAAAGTGACCTTATGGGCCAGGAATACCATCGGCCGCGACAACTCGGAGAGGGACCATTTGTCGAAACAACAGCGGTCCCCGGACGAGCTGGAAGCGGTTGACACCAAACGGGCCAAACTACAGGCAGAGAAGGAAACTCCTCACAAGGTGTCTAAACACAAGTCGTTCTGAGATCAGTAATTCATATCTTCCGACGGATAACTGGAAGATAGTAAGGCAAGAGGATGCCAAGGGGGGCTCTAAATTATCTACTATGGTAATCAAGAAGGAGTCCCTGGGCCCTCTTGTCGTGACTAAGGATGTAATTAACTTCGGTTTCGGGTCCATTACTCTCAGAGTCTATAAAAAAGACGAGACGTGAAACGCACTCCGGGGAACCTGGTGAGGACGGCAGCCTGTCCACACAAGAGGCAGATGAACCAGAAGAGAAGACAATCCAACCAAAGGAGCTTGGGGAATGAAAAGTGGCAAGTAGGCTCAATTTGATATTATGCTAAATATCATACAGATTATCTTGCACCATACGAAGGCGGCGTCGGCCGTTTTACTCCTCAGACTGACTGGATTAAGAGGGGACGTGGTCCTTATTCAATAACCTTGGATAAACAGTAACAATCTGTGGCCTTAGAATGAAGGGGTATAACCTAATATATACTCAAGCAATTCTGGGAAAATCAGATTCTACATTCTTGGAAACAATAATTTAAACATGTTCCTACTTTCTCAATACAACAATGGTAACATACTTGCTGTAAGCCTAGACAGCCTATATGGACCTGGGGGACCTGGTTCTCGAAGCGGAAAAAAAGAAGATTGTTGTGATCCTTGGATGTGATGCTAATGCGCATCACACAATCTGGGGCAGCACAGACAACAACTCAATGTGCGAGTTATTTTTGTGGCAAGAACGCCACACTTCGCCTCAGATAATATTTATCCTATGGTCAAGGACTGCAGAGTGACGGGGGAACATTCCTTCTCCGACCATCGATATGTAACATTTAGCCTTAATAATTTCTCTGCTAACCGGAAAATTTTTAGAAACTGGAGCAAGTATAGGGAATCGCTAAAAGAGCTAATAACGCCGGGCCCCTGAGCCGCCAGCGACAGTGGAGGAATTGAATTGCATAGTGGACACTATCACTATTACCTGCAACTGGTCTTTCAATGCTGCTTCCAAATAGTTAAGCCCAGGTGCAAGCAAAAACCAGCATGGTGGTCCAAGGAACTGCGGACCTATTGAGCGGCATGTAGGAAATCCTTTAAAAGAGCCGAAAGTACGAGAGAGGCTCAAGATTGGGACTCCTATAAGGAGGACTTAAAAGTAAACAAAAAAGAATTAAGGATGGCCCAAAAGAGGTCGTGGAGACTCTTCTGTATAATAGGGAAGAAGTCTCTGAGACCTCTCGTCTTAAAAAGATAATGTCTACTAATCCAACCAGTCCCAGTTATTTAATTAAACCGGATGGATCTTGACTGCTTCTAATGAGTAATCTTTGAAACTTCTCATCAAAATCCAATTTCCAGAAAGCTTTGACGACTCGACAAAGACTAGTACTCATCGAGAAACACATTCACTGCGCATAGAAGATATGTTAACTGAAAAAACGGATCCTATGGACACCGAATTATACCAGCGGAAATCCAAAACAACTCGTCGATTATTCTCCGCTGGATGGAAGTAATCTTCAAGTGTGTTTAAAATTGGTATGTATTCCGAGAAGGTGGAAGAGGTCAGGGTGATCTTTATTCCGAAGGCGGGAAAACGCTCACACGGGTACCAAAACAACTTAAGACCCATAACTCTATCACCCTTTCTGTTGAAAACCTTAGGCTGATAGATGTGTATATGCGATCAAAAATAATGCCTAGTGACTGGGCACAGTCTCAACATGGCTACTGTAAAGGGAAATGTGTGGACATAACTCTGGATGCCACGGTAAGTATAATTGAGAAATCAAAATTCATTCATACAATTCATTGACAAATCAAAAGAGTTTTGTATGTATTTTGTATTGTTCCTTGATATTGAGGGCACCTTTAACAATGTAAATACGGAGGCAATTCTGGAGGGATTGTTGCTCCTTGGTGTGGACTACTCTGTAAGTGGGTTAATCAATCATATGCTGGGGAGCAGGATGGTTAACTTGGAGCTGAGGGAATCCACCATTAGGAGGCGGGTGGCTAAGGCAACCCTGCACCCTCTTCTCTGAAACATAGTCATCAATGGGTTGCTGTTAGCAATCAGCTGGTGCAAAATTGAACTGGTACTCTTTACCAGGAAATATAAAATCCCGGTAGTATTTCTACCTATCTTAAGCGGCCGAGGACTTGATAAAGTAACCTACAGGAAGGGGATCGAGAAGATGCAAAAAACGAGCTACATGCTTATAAGCGGGGCGCTGAGGACAACACCAACACGCGCCTTGTAGATTATGTTTCACCTTCTCCCCGTCGATAATTGTGGTAAGCAGATGGCGGCGAATATCTCAGTGAAAATATCTTCAGACAGGACACTCGACTTTAATTAGATCGCTAAGGAAGGAACTGGCGAATCTAGACTAAGCCAGCATTTAAATTCCGTTGAAATTGTATAGCACGTTCAGCAATGTGGTCTTTTGTGAAAAAATGATTCCTTAGTTTATTGGTTTGTTGAATGCCTTCGAGAATATCATTTGCAGTTAATAAATTAATTAAAGGACGACCTTATCGCTGCTTTCATTTGACTCAATATTTTCTAATCCCACCTTTAGAGTATCCTCCTCGCTGAGAATGAGAACTGTTTCTGTTGTTAACTCCGCAATCTCTTCTACGGCCAAATCAATAAAGTCTTCACGCCAAATCACACGGGCTATCATTATGATATCTGAATGAATTTCAGCTGTATTTGGGCTATGCGGGATTTTCACACTTTATAGACGCTGCCCAAAGTGTTTTCCAACAATCATTCAGTACCGCCGACATGGTGGAGTGTGGACGCGGGCTCCCAGTCGTCGATATCCAGCGACCACAATGATTTGTCTAAGTCAAATAATGATTACCCTTTTGAACGTAGCTCCAAAGTACCGAGAACACCAACATCCTCAGTTAGTAGCTATGAAAAGGAAAACGAAAAACTTCGTAAACAATTAAGTAAAATAGAAAAGATCACATCTCAACTTAGTATAGAGATTAACAGACTTAAGAATGAAAATGGAAAGCTGAAACGAGCACTTCAAGCCAAAGAAATACAGAACCAACCTGCATCAGAATTCTTCACTGATGGAGATGAATTACGAGACGCAACACAATGGATCCTTAAAAAAACAGAAAGAAGCGACCTTCTAAAAAAAAAAAAGCTGAATCTTCCCAAGAAACTGGAAAAGAAGAAAATATGTTCAAGTGTCTTCTTGGACGTATATCACAAGCCTTTGACAAAGTATGGCACCGACGAGTAGAGTATAAACTACACCGAGGCCTGTCAAAGCAATTTTACCAGATATTAAAATGTTATCTAGCTGATCGATACTTTCGCGTTAAAATTGAAAATTAGTACTCTGATCTAAAACAAATATCGGCTGGAGTTACACAAGGAAGCGTATTGGGAGCAATATTTTATTTACTTTATACAAGAGATGTACCAAATTCAAAAGGAACAAACATTGCAACATTTGCGGATATACTGCAATTCTAGCAATTGGAGAAAGCATAGAAGAGTCAACTGGTAAATTACAAAATGCCACTAGTGCAATATGTAGTTGGACAAACAAATGGCACATTCAGCTCACCGAAACGAAATCCATACACGTTAACTTCACTAACAGAAAAGTTAACTTCATACCAATCCATCTGAACTCACAGCAAATCCCGCATGCAAATACGGCCAAATACTTAGGCATGACACTTGATGCTAAACTCAAGTGGAAAGAGCACGTGAAAAAGTAAAAGAAGTACTAAACATCAAATACAGGAAAATGTACTGGCTCTTAGGTAGAAAATCCGAGCTAACAGTACATAATAAACTGATATTATATCGGCAGATATACTTAAACCTATACGCCCATATGATATACAAAAGCAACGTTAATATAATTTAAACCTTTCAAACTAAAGTTTTACGTGGCATTGTGAACGCACCATGGTACATTAGAAACGACAACCTTCATATAAGGATCAACGCCTGTCATTGCTGGTGAACGAAGAGCTCGATTGATAAGCAATGGCTTCGTATTGCGATCTCCCAAAGCGTTGCTACAAAATAAAATGAGATGAGTTCTTTCGCTACCTTGAACCCTCCAGCGCTTTTCTCAGATTTTGAGATTTAGCGAACCTATAACCTTCGGCTAGACATTCTTATCCAAAAGAGACCGGCTTGATTCTGCGATGAAAAGTTGGTCTGATGTGTATCCACTTTCCTGGGTAATATTTTCTAATTTAGAGGAAAATCTCCCGAATCATCCGCTGATGCAATCTCTCCTTTTTGTTTGTATGTTATGTAAAGTGTGTCTACAGTTAGCCATCCCGCGTACTTGCCGAAAAGATAGATCTCTCGATGTCAGTTATCTGGGCCGATGTACCAGGCTCTTGTTCTTTTATTTGATTGTAAATCCGAATAGCTTTTTGTTTGATGGTATTGCCTTCTATTGGCACCTGATTTTGGTTATGACCCTCGATACATAATATAAGAGCCTCTTCCATTTTAACTTTAATAACGACTCTGGTATATAGTAAAGTTTCCGCACTTGTCATTGTTCCGATAGCTACAGCTTACCTAATTGTAGTTTCATTTCCTTTTATTGTTCTTAGAACCTTACCCTTTTGCTAGAAGGGGTAAAATTTCTATTTCAGTTTCAAATTAGATTCCTTTTCTTTTGAGTTTCGGACTTTTATTTAATCCCGTAAAAATACGAAATAACACCATTGCATTGTACGTTTACTTATCTTTTTCGTATACATTTAAGGTGAGTTTGCGAAGTCGGATATTTACTCGACCTATCGTATTTACATCCGACCCTAAGAGAATCGTTCGAGAAATTCTATGCAAATTATTGAAATGAGTTAGAGACTAAACTAAAGACAGAACTGGCAGTACCGCAGTACGAAACAATGAATTTCTGTTTATCATACAACCAACCACTATTTCACAACATGCATCAGATCTAACAACAACCAATTTACAAAGTCTTTCCACCATACTGGTTGTGATTCGGCTATTCAATCTAGCGGTCAAGCACGTAAATATAAAGCACAAGATATCATCGCAGAACAACTATTAGAAGCTAACGGTGGCCACAATCACCTCCAACACAAACTGCACCAATTCGAGGCCAGGGTGACGCAGATCGAGCAGCTTCACGAAAAACTATTCCGGAGAAAGAAGCCTCTGTGCCCTATTCCAGTGACTTGATCCACAACTACGAGGTACTGCGACCCAAAATCACCAAGCTACTTTACAACAACCAACCAAAATCAAAGGATCTAGAACAATATGAGGTCAAACTGAGACGAATTGAAATTCCACACTTCCAGGGCGATCGCCTAAAATGGGCGTCTTTCCACGATCTATTTCGAAGGATAATTCACGAAAACAACGGTATAAGTGAAAACGTCAAGAAGAACTATAAAAAACCACGGTACTGGGAAGTGCGGGCAGAGGCATAAGCCACCTTGAGGCTACGGGTGATAATTATAATGATGCTTGGCAGCTATTGGTAAACCGATACCAAAATAAAAGGCAGCTGGTTGTTAGGTTGTTCTCATTTTAATTATTAGACCCCACCCGAGGTAATTAAATCTCCACTAGTCCAAATTTACGACTTGGACATTAAAGTGAGATTTACCAGGTATACATGCTTGTGTCACTGCAGGCAGTGGTATCAATTTACTGAAGACTAATCTGAAAATATTTTAAACAGTTCAAGAGGCCGTTTGAAAATATTATCGAGCAAGTTGATTGTGTGTGGTTGGAAGAAAAGAGCTCAATACTTACAAACAGCCTCTGTTTCATAAAGAAACTGTAAGTTTTAGACGTTTAAGAAGTGTTGGATTTGGTATTCTATACCAAGTATACAATCTTGATTACTGATTATATGTCAAATTCAATCAAACATGATATAGTTTTGAAATCCAAAAATTAGTCGAGCGAACTTTGAGTTTCGTTTTCGATTGTGATTTGCCCTCAAACCCAATCAAAGTTACAAAATTCCCTTTCACAAATGAAAAAAAAAATCCAAGAATCCAGGAAATGATGTAACACATTTTTTTGTATTCACATCCCAAACTTATGGGTTTTATAATAACTTTGTCTGTTTGTAAGGTGAATAAACAAAATGAGTTTGTTAAAATTAGGTAATGTTATCGCATTCAAGCACACAACAAACAAACAAAATTATTAATTGAATCGTTGATTAAAATTGAAATTTGAAATGATCTACATATTTACCATTTCCCAACCGAACATGTAAAAATGTTGTTTTAGTGTTTTTTAAAAAGGTGTTCAGACATTTATATACATTACATATATATGTATACTGATACCCGTATCATATCTTCGACGTACATATATACGTACATTCGAAAATAGAACATATTTCTAATATGTTTCGTGGTAAAAATCATGCGATCGTGCTTTAAAACAAAAAAAAATGTTTTCTTAATATTTTGAGATGATCATGACAAGAAACGTGTTGTTGTATACGTAAAAATAAAATAAACCTACGTTTCGTTATTTATTATATTTGTATGTTCTATAATCTTTCACCATACTCAACTATATATATATGTAATGTACGCGATGAGTGTACGCAAAAGACATGAGAAGAAAATTGTAGAAAATCAAAACAAAAGCTAAATCCACGATCGTTAGAAAAAAACCACAACAAAGAAAGGGAAAATTAAATAAATTACGAAATGATCAATAAACGTTTTTTTTTTTTTATTTAGGCTTTGTATCTCTCATCACAAAATCTTTATATGTTTAAAACCAACCGCTACAACAAATTGAAGTTTTATGACGGAAATAAAATTTAAAGATTTAGAAATAAAATCTTGTTAAAGAAGAAAATACAGCATTAATCATGGGATGGATGCTAGCGCGCGGGGTTAAAACGGCGAGCGCAAAAAAGAAAACATAAGATTTATAATTCTAATAGATTTTAGCAGATCTATTGAAAAGATCACAACTTTCACTTATACATAAGTACGGGTATACAAAGTGATTTTCAATTATCATCATTATTCATCGCATCAACTTTGCCAGGTATCATGAAAATAAATATTGCTGGAAGTCAAATAGGTTCGGCACGTTTCGATACCCAAATATCGATGAAACTTATCTAGATCACGTAAGACACGATCTTCGATATTTTTTATCTATCTACATTGATAAGACTCCGCAAACTAAACCCTAATAACACATGACGGAGACACGATTTGTTGAAAAAACTGTAACGACCGCCCGGTCGCTCCAAGTCTAAATGGTTTAATACTCCTGGTCGATAATTTTTAATGTTACTTTTATACACATACACTGGTTCGATTCAAGAAAATAGGGGAAAACGAACGGGATGATCCCGGTCCTACATCTTTGGGTGGGATGTTCTTTTGTTTTGTTGTAGTATTCGGATGCTATAAATTGGAATGCAAGCGATCAGTGAGAAGATTATTATTTTGTGGTGATCTTGGTAGAACTTTTGTGTGATAGCAGTCAGTGAGTCTGGATGATTGTTAATGAAAGTTAGTTTGCTCGAGTGAGCTTAAAAAAAATATAATCATAATAATATATGTACCATGATAATTTCTAATATTATGTTAGTATGTGCAAAAAACAAAAGAAAAATGCAATTTTGAACCAAAAATAAAATTAAAATAAAAATTTTGAGTGACATACATGGTTTAATTGATGATCCATTTTATGATTTAAAAACTAAAAATTATAATTGAATAAAATCTAACATACATAATTATCATCATCATCTAAATTAGTTAATAAAATCCTAGTGTTAAGTTTAATTTAATATTATTGGTATAACTAATTAACATGTGAAAAATGGCGAACTTTGCCTCATTAACGAAATAAATAAGTGTTATAAATTAAAATAACCGCTCAATAAATAAAAACTATAAGCACAGAGTACTTAATTACTCAGAGTATTATCTTTCCTATGTCTCTGTGGCATAAGAAATAATCAAAACAATTTTTTTCGAATTTCATTCAAAGTATCAGCACAAAACGAGATAACAATATATATAATTATCTTGATCTCTTTCGCTCACATGATTGTTGCCTTTTTTTGTTTCATAGCTTATACTCCTTCTTCTATCGCAAGAAGAGCGATGTATTCTCACATACACACATATAAGTATATATGTATATAAAAATATAAATATGTATATATAATAGTATATACATACCAAACCACAACAATGTTCATTTTCATTTATCAAAAATTGTATTTCGTTTCATGGCACACTATGGTTGCAATATAATAAAGAGTGAGATGAGCTATATTTGGAGCTATGTTTGGATCGGGAGGTACCGGGTTCGAATCCCAACAGAGGCGGGATGCAAAAGGGATTTTTCATCTCCCGATTACGATCGGTGATTAAATTGAAAACATCTATGACCCTCTAAAAAAAAAAAAAGATGAGCTATATAATATTTGCTTGAAAATCAATTTTAATAACAATCATGTGAGCGAAAGAGATCAAGATAATTATATATATTGTTATCTCGTTTTGTGCTGATACTTTGAATGAAATTCGAAAAAAATTGTTTTGATTATTTCATATGCCACAGAGCCATAGGAAAGATAATACTCTGAGTAATTAAGTACTCTGTGCTATAAGTGTAAATGTGGTCGCTCTATAAATATCTATACATAATAAAATTAGAATACATACTAGTACATACTCATATATTGTATCTTGTATGTGATAATATTTAAAAAACATAATTATTAGTGAGGTGACCACATGTAAATATAAGCGGTAGTGTTAAGCAATAATGTGTGTTATGTTTCAAGTGTTGTTTGAACTCAGTAAAAAAATAAATGAAATAAATAAATAATAAATAAATGATTAAATCTATTGTTAAACAAAACATAAAAACAACACACTATTATCAGCTGCTGTAAAAATATTAAGATAAGATTTATTTTAATTCTATTATATAATTATATTTAAGAGAATAATTTTTTTTGTGACGATCTTATTGAATTAAATTTTTTTTCTTAGAATTAGTTCACTATATTTAAACAGTACATAAATAAAAAAATAATAATTTTTTTATTCATGTACTTTGATGACGTCTTTAGATATTAGGTACGTTAGTATTAAGTTAATTTCTCTTGTTTATTTATTTTCTTTCATTTCCACTTTTCTATTTTGGTTCACACTATCATTTTGTTCGTAAATTTTGCAGTTTTTTTTAGAATGAGAAGCTAATAGCTTAGTCATAGGTTGAGGTGGAGGGTTCGACGGTTATAGTCAATATGGTAAGTTGATCCTTGTCTGATTCAGAGCATCAGTCTAATGCAGGTCAGTTTTTTTTTATGAATGTTTGTCTGTTAGCGGTCTAGCAAGATTCACTTATGCTTCGGAAAATCCCACCCCTTAACCCTGAACATTAGCCGGCTAGAACAGCTGATATCAAATATCAGTTCTGTTACAGATGGCGCCCAACGTGGGACATTACGGCTTGCTTATATATAATTCTATTATATATCATTAAAGTTATTTCTAGTTTTAGCTCCGTTAATTTTCCTTTTTATTAATTTGGTTCTTTCTTGTTAATCATTCGGATTTCCTCTATCAAACAGTTCATCAGTTTATTGTTGTTTTGCTGTGATGGTTCGATTTAATTATGATGGCGTTACTTCCATTCTAGTTCCATTCATATTACAAATTGGTTTCTCATTTTAAGCATATCGTAACTAGCATTAACGCATCCAGATTTGATTGATTTTGTTGTTGTGGTATTATTCTACTATTTATTTAAGTATTTTTTTTTTGTTATACGTATTATTTATCATTGTCAGTTTACAAATGTATTCACTAGGCTTAGTAATCAGATATAGAGATTGAACTTTCATTATTACTAACATCTAAAATTTGATGAATTTGAACTCGAATGTAATGTTCGTGATATCAAAGCTTCAAACGTTGGGGAACTATTAGAATGCCTTAAGCAAAGGATAGAGTTAGAAAATTTGCACCCAGTCTTAATTCCTAATCGCCCTCATAAACCAGCTCAGAAGAGTCCGAAAAGAGAAATCGAGAAAATTTCACTGAAGTTACATTTTCTGTATAACGACCTGCAAGATGCAGTTCGAGACGGTTGTAATGATACCCTTAATAAGCTACATTCGCAACTACTGCATATCGAAGGAAGATTGGTACGTTTAAAATATTCTAAATCGGTAATCGATCAAGTAACAGATACATTAGAGAAAGTATCTCAGTCAGTTAAATTTGTAGTTAGCAATCTAAACAAAGAAGCAGCGCAACGTAATGAAAGTCTTCACGATCTTGAACAAATTAAACTAAATGAAGTCGAAGATAATGTTGATGGCGATGTACTAAATGTATCTGATGGGTCTTCCATTGTTGAGTCTACGGTTATTCATGGCTCTGAACGGAAGAAAATACAGATAAATGCTGCCCATGCCGCCACTACTTCAACGATAAAACAACCACAAACAGTTAGCATTAATCAGTCTAAGCCCTACACTCAACCGGCTTTAGCCTCATGGCAAAACAACCCAGGTCAATCTTCGCCTAGCGCAGATCAATTTCCACCTCTCTTGAATTTGCCGGATTCAAGAGATGTCTATAGACATTCAAATAAATCGCTTTCAAAATGCGATATAATTTATAATGGTACTCCAAATGGCATTCATATTAAAAGATTCCTAACTCGAGTAGAGCACTTGGCAAGGTCTGAAAATGTTACAACTCAAAGATTAGTCACGGATCTCCATTACATTTTGAAAGATAGTGCCTACTGGACTTTCATAGAACGTAATCCTAATATTACGTGGGATAAGTTGAAAACCGAATTAAAGAAATGTTTTCGTGGTCCAATGGAAGCTCGAAAACAAAAATTTCTAATGAATGAATTTAAATACAACAATTAAATCTATCACGACTAGTAATTCTTCTAACTCAATTTTATTTCGTATTGTGTTGTTTTGACAATATATGTTTATTTATGAAGATACATGGATCAGAACAGGGTTTATGCCTGAATCAATGTGTCAACCGCGCAAATTTATAAATGCGATAGACAATGGTGAGCAGACATGGAATGAAATGTTAAAATATGATCCTTCCAATATACTGTCAACGTCACATTCGCTACCAAGCAGTCCTCAGCCATTTTCAATAAATTTGTCTGTTTTGACTCATGATAGGGGCGAAGTACAATACAACAGACCCACACATACTTCTAATTTTCGCGCCAATATGACGCCGAATCATAAACACCATTTAAACACTGAGTTAAATGTAAATCGTCGGCCAGATTGGTCACTTACTTGTGCTGGTTGTGGCACAAAAGGTTATCGTCAGGATTGTTGTTTCAAGTGTAATCCACCTTCGGAAAACTGGAGAGCGGGGGTTCGGAATTCAAGAATTGCCAACCCCCAGGATAGCACTCGTGTAGAAGCAGCAATCAATACCGACCCAGAATTGACGCAACGTCAATACTAATCAATACTCCTATTTCATCCAAAATAACAACACCAACGTATTCTTTGAAAGCATTTGCTTCGAGTAGATCCCGTATTGCCAGACTAACCCGAAATAAACAATATTGGAGAAGCCGTCGAATTAGTAAAAAGAATATAATTGAGCTATGATGTACATCAGCCACATTACGTTTATGTAAGCTCGGGTACATATTGAAACTATCAACCTCTTCGGCTATCCAACTTATCTATGAAATAAAACCTTTCAAAATAATCCGCCTACGGGTTATTTCTATTTGCTTTTTTGATTATCTATTACAGCACGAAGATCAATATAACATATTTATACTAGCAGGGGTCGTCCAGTTTGGTCTTACTTTGTCTGCACAACCCTTTCATTTTGAAAAAAATTGCCGCGTTATATGAGCATGTTAAAAATTTCAGTTGAGTAATCTATAAGATCTAAAGCAATCTAAAGATCTATACTTATAACCTTGTTGTTAGTAGACTAATTTGTAAGCCTTCAGATGAAGGTGCAAAGTCAGTTATAAATTTAATGCAAATTAGATCAGTATATAGAAGCTGGCATTCATGTGATAAACATTTTTAATTTTTTAATAATAAAAAATTTTCTGATTTAAAAATATATCGTTCAATTTTCTTAAGACTGAAGACTGCTTTGATATGAACTCTAATCACTCTCCGATCGTATTAAACCTAAGCGAAACCATCATCCAAAAAATTAATAAATCATCAGATAGTTGCTTACTGAAAAAAGAAGAGCAAGACGGAACTCAAACTAGAGCTCCACGAGACAAAACCAGACTAAACAATCTCCAAACACAATTAAGAGATGAAATCAAACAACTGAAGAATGAGTCTGTGTATGCATATCTAATAAAAAAATGAGGAGGTAGTGAAAACTTCGGTTGTCAGTGCTGCTCAACAGACTTTAAGTATAGTGAAAGTCAGACCCAAGAATGATTGGTTTGATGACGAGTGGCGTCTCGCAGTAATATAGCCCATAGTGAAGTGCAACAACGTCTCACAATCGCGAGGAAAAACAAGGCCACTCTTACTAGGAGGGCAACTAAGCGAATTGGTAGACGAAAAAAGCGAGAATGGTGGAAGACCGAGGTTCTGAAAGTACAACAACTCAGCAACGAGCGCAGTTTACTTAATTTCAGTAAAGGAATTACTTTTATTGCACCATACTTTCAAGCCTGTGTCAACTGCCATTCGGGACCGGGATGGAAACCTCTGTGTCAACATTGACGCAGTACTCGACGCATGGAATGGACACTTTGCATTGAGGATCCATCCCATGAGAAATTCACTAAGGCTATTGAAACGAAACTGCTTATCTGGAGTGGACTGCATTCTTTCAAAGCTCTTGATCTTCGGAGGAAATACTTTGTGGAACTGTCTTTTTGATCTTATTCGATCAGTATGGCGAACCGAAGTTATGCCTGATGAATGGAAAGTGAACGCGATATGCTTTATGTTCAAGAAGGAAGCCCGATTGAATTGTGAGAATTATCGCGGTATAGCTCTCCTTTGCACAGCATTTAAGTCACTGTCCTACATTCTATGGGATAGAATCACCCCTCTCGCGGAGGGCTTAGGTGGTGACTATGAAGGAGGATTTCGTCCGAATCGGCCAGTCCCTGATCAGGTCTTTTCGCTGCGGATATATCGATATATTATGAGACGTCCATCCCCGTACATCTGGTGTTCCTGGATTTCCGGAAAGCTTATAACCCGATCAATTCAGAAAGTTTGTGGTATACCCTGGAATACCAACAAAATTGGTATGATTGTGTAGAATGATAGTGACTCAATCTCAATGCTGTGTTAAAGTTGAGAACAGGCTCATGTTGGAGTAAATCTTTCGTTAAACTGAAACACTTCAGAGCAACATCTTATATCGCCAGTCCAATCAAGTGCTTTCATATGCAGATGACATATGCGTGATTGGACTGAATAGCAACGGAGTGAAGGAAATACTTGATCCGCTTGTAGAGTTTTGATCTTCTATTTTTTTTACTCCAAATCAAAGAGTCTAAAACAAACTACAGAATCTCTGGTTATAGGGACACTGGCACATCAGACTTTAATAATGGCTACCACACGTTTGAGCGAGTGAGGAGGTTCAAATATTTGGGCTCTCTTATCACTCACGATAACAGTGTAGGTGAGGATATTGCTAAAATCTAAATACCTATCAAGTGCCGTGAAACTGAAGGTTTACAAAGCGTTGATCAAGCCCCTTGTTATGATTGGATGTGAAAGTTGTGCGCTGACGGATGAATACAAGAGATGGCTCGCATTTAAGAGAAGACACGCGAAGTAGATTGTACATACAGAGCTTTGTACAATATCGCGCGATCAGAGATTAGTTTAAGTTCCCCGATATTATACATAAAATAAGATAGTATACGCTGGCTCGGTCACGTTCTGCCTGCTCATCCGGAACGAATTGTGCAGCGATCTCTGAAGTGAATGACTTGGCTTCTTCAGATTGTCTAAAACAGTATGAAGACCAAGCGCAGGAGCGAACCCATTGGAGCCAGATTGTTGGCACTGTAAGGGGCTTTTACACACTGTTTATTACTATGCCATGCACAAATTTTTTGGCTTAAGGCATGGCCCAATCAAATATCCAAGAATAAGCAAATTAAAAAAATAAACTAAGTTAAATCGTTGTTGTGCTAAATAGTGCCAAAATTTTCTATCGTTTTGGGTCTTAGACGGTTGGCTGAACTTTGACTTCCATATAGCCCTAAAGTTATAAAATCTATCATTTTCATTAAAATTCTAACAATAATAAAAATGTCAAGATCACACACAGCCCAGTATAAAACTATATATAGAATGTGTAGTCGTCGCAAACTTAATTTTTTTATTCATTGTTATATGAGTTCGTCGAAACAATATCTTGGTCTTGGCTTATGCATATGTAACAACAATAATAATAAAAAAAATAACTGGCGAATACAATACCGCGGCGTGTGAGTAATTCAATATTATGCTGTCATTGTTATATAGTTAGTATAGTGCGCACAAATTTTTATTTTATGTTTCAAATTGCAATTTATATTCTTATATAAGACTGTTACGTATACGAAGATGAATTAGATTCACTTCAGTGAAATTTTAAAGGTCGCATTGTATAATATGTAATATTGGATGAGAAGAAATTAATGATCGGGAAAATATAATAATGCTTGCGGTTTAGCCGCATCAAGGTTAATGTCTTTGTGGCCCAGAGCGCATACTTATATATAGAAAATATCGTTTGTTGTCCAACTGCACATCACCTTTGCTCGATACGGTTAAAATACGAGTACTATAGTTAAGGAAAAAGTTATGTTTTATTTCCAATAAACGACTTCATCACAACTTTCATTTTCATTTATGTTTCATACACCATTGTTCTGGTGTCAATAAATCATAATATTATGATTCTTTATGCATAATATATATAAAAGTAAAACTTCTAGCTCTATATGTATGTGCGGTTTTCGAGAAATTAGTCAATAATAAATTATACGCAAATCACGAACGTCACGTTAACCAACAACAAAAATAAATCTTAGAAGTAATATCGTATTCTATATACAAGCTCTATACTTCTATTCTCTTATATCACGACTAAAATTCTTATATCGATGTACGCTGTGTGTCTATATAGCCACATAAACATATATTGTCAAAACAACACAATACGAAATACAATTGAGTTAGAAGAATTACTAGTCGTGATAGATTTAATTTTTGTATTTAAATTCATTCATTAGAAACGTTTTTTTGGGAAGATAGAGACAATAGAACACATACTTGTTCTATAGAACATCACATCGAGTACTATAGTATGTATTCTAGGATTTCTATAAAGGCAGTGGGTGGTATACAATTTAGTTTTTCTCACAAAGTTAAAATGCATTGTCGACTGCATGTATGACTGCATAGGGAAACACTTTATTGTGTAGCACGAAGAAGTTGGAATATTAATGATTTGAATAAATTAATATTTAATACTGCACACGGCCCCATAAGTCCCAAAAAGTGTTACTTTATTTTTAACTCAACCTACAAGTCCGTATCGGGTATAATTCACATTTCTAAATGTTTTGATGCGGACGCAGAGTGAAAACATTATTATTATGTTCCACAAGTTTTATTTTAACACGTGAAAATACGTTCCACAAAATTGATATTTCTTTAATGTTTTCAAATTATATCTACACGTTTATATGTACTGTGAAACCTACATATATTCCACATTGTGCTAATACTGACATACAATTTTATGACATTTGCATTATTCTGTCTTGTGACTAGGCGCAGTAATGCAATATTTAACTGAAATGTTTTCTTTAAGTAAATATTTATTAAACGCTGTCAACGGTACTATTGAGGGCACTTAAGGACACTCAAAACAATGGATGCTTATTCGATAACTCTCGACCACTTCATGCCATTAGAAAGTTTTCATGCAACCATAATCGACTGTAATTTTCGTATAGATGTCATTGCGTTATGTTGTTTAATATCATATATTTTATGGCCTGGAAAATAAATGACCGGTTCCCTTCTCTATTACACTTCGCAATAAGAGGGTTCTCGCACAGGTTCAAAACATTCTGGGAAACTATAGATTCAATTTGTTTAGTATTTAAGAGAGCTTTTCGTACAAAATTAAAATGTCAACATAATTTTTTTATCGTTTTTAACATTCTTATGTACGCCAAACTGTTGTAGACAAGCGGTCATCGGTTGGTTTCTAAATGTTATTTCATTTTAATATGAAGTGGAATACTACCTGGAACTAATTTCACCAGCTGCGTAAACTAACATATAAGAAACGAATAGTTTGGTTTCAGACCAGGCAGAATCTGGACAGATCACATTAACTCAGTCCGAATAATGAATTTCTTTGTGAATTTTGAACGCGCATTCTATTCCATCAAGAAAATCTCAATATGGCAAACCCTCTGCGAAATAGGCTTCCTGAGGAAAATAACCGAATTCATCCAAGAAATGTACCGGGATTCTGGAAAGTGCAAAGAAAAGCAGAGTGTGACATACTACAATACATGAGGAGTTATATAAAGATGTGTACTATCACCACGACGTGCAGTAGAAACTACAGAAGCTATCAAACCTAGCACAAGAAGACAAAAGATCTGAAGCTGATCACGAACATTGCTACACCAATCCGCATCAACCAAGAAACCATAGAAGATGTCGGAAAATTCATATTCATAAATCATTCATACTCTTGCACTGTATAGCAAGAATAGGTGGCACGGAAGAAAACATCAAAATTACTCTAAGACCTCAGTTACTTATGGACTTTGGCAGATAATAAAATGCTTCTGGCCGATCACAAACACTAAGAAAGTCACCAAATGACATAACAAGGTTGGCATTAGAATTGGAAGGCCAGCGGTGATCTGAAAAAGAACGGTGTTAGCTGAAGCGAAAAATCTCAGAAAAAATGGGGGGAACTAAACACAATAGCCCCAAATAGAATTGTGGTCCAGTAAAGTAGACGCCCTCCCAAGGTGGAGATAAAGGAAAAAAATAAACTTTTGGAATTTCCTATATAGTTTGATTCATTTTAAGAATAAAACAGACAGTTTTTTTTTGGGGCAGAGTATATTTCTACCAATTTCCGATTTAGATTCTGGCCTCATCAGTAAGAACCTCTCCAGTACGAGCTTTTAACCTTTAAATTCTAAAGAAATTTTGCTTAGATGCTAAATCCGTCCATTAGGGATGGATTTTTTTTTAGTGTATACGGTTGAATTTCAGTTTTTGCATTAAACACTTTCATCTATACAACGTTAAAATTTGGTAAAGATTCCCATTTGACCTACAATTTTGAAAAGAATGCAAGGCTTAAATATTAAAACTTTAAAAGATGGGAAAATAGATTGGAAAACCGCACACTAAGATGGAGTTTATCGAAACCCCTCTTTAGTAAATATATTTTCAGGTTTCATGCTTTCGCCAAAATAATTAGAATTGGAATCCAGAATGTTAAATTTTGAAAATGACCTGGATTAATTTATCTAAAAACCGTAAAACCTAATATTCTTATGTTTACATATTGTGACGATTATGCCTAACTTTAAACTCAGTCACATCAGTATATGTCTTCAGTACAGTGGTTAACGTCGCAGCTATAGAGCATGATGTAAAGATCGATGGTTCGTTCCTTACCACGGCGATTCTATTTTTTATGGATAATATTTCCTTGAGTCCACGACCGATGCTGATGCAATGAGAGTTGCAAAGGCAGAATGATCATTATTATTCAGTAAAACACCAGAATGTTCGAGATACAAGGCGTGAACAGAAAACCATAGAGAAGAAATGAGCAAAGGCGCGGTGAACGAGACCGGATTCAAATCCTAGGAAATCAAATCCGATCTCTCACTGAGAGAATTTTTGTGTGATTAAGTTCTCAAGAAGAACAAAGGGTCGTGTTTTTGCCATATTAATTGATTTGATTGGGAGTTAGATCGAATTTAAATTCCTAGAATTTGAATCCGATCTCGTGAACACGGCTTGAGAGAGAGAGAGAATGCAAATTATGTGCAAGCTTCGATAATTACATAACAGAATTCCCTCGAATAAATACACGCATACTTGTACAATTTTCATGCAGCTACGCAATATGGAAGGTATAGAAACGAACCAGTGAAACTGTAAAAAGCTAAAAGTACTGAAAAGTGTTATAATTTATTCTCTAATAAATTGTGCAGTGTTAATAAAATAGTTCAAAGTGGTTTATTGTAAAATCCATTACGAATCCAGAAGAGCCCGAAATTCGTAACAATATTGTTAAAAACTAAAATGTTGATAGTAAATGTAAATTTATTTTTGTTTGTTCACCACAAAGTGCACGCAGATGTTAAATCGAAATAGGAGATTTCTATGTCAAAATATCAAGAACGTAAAATAAAATAATTTAAATTTTGTAACTTGAATTTTAAAAATAAATTTCAAAATATTTTATTTAATTCTGAAAACAAATTTTAGAATTAGTTTAGCCAGAAACTAATGTTTCGTTAAGTTTTGGAAGAAAAACCTTGTATACACGTCATAACACGTCAAAATAGTTTTCTAATTCACCTCAGATAAAATATTTTTTTTTTTTTTTTTTTTTTTCAATTTCATTTAAATATTTTAAATAAACAATTATTACAATCTAGTCACCTGGACTAATGAGCAATTTTATTCTAACTTAATTTACTATGTTGTATTAATCTATGGCTTCTTCCCACTGGTGTTCCAAAGTGTCTGATAAATTGAATTAAACCACATCGTTATTGTGGATTTTAGATCAACATTCGCGCTGTTTACACTAGCAATTACACCAGCTCAAAAGGTTTAGTTCGTTTGAGCCTGCGTACAATATCTGTGTTGTTTAACAGCTTAGTTGCCTCATTTCCTTTGAAACAGTGCCCACTTTACGGTCCCTATGGAGGTGTCTGTTTCTAACATACCATATGGTGCATGAACGATGTTCCTTAATACTTTGTTTTGAAATCTTTGGATGATTTCCACGTTGCTCTGTTTAGTACAACCCCAAAGTTGGATACCATAAGTCCAAACCGGTTTTAATATTTGTTTATATAATAGAAGTTTGTTGTATGTGGATAGAGCGGAGCTCCTTCCTATCAGCCAATCCATCTTTCTATATTTAAGCCCCAGTTCTTCACTTTTCTTTTTGACGTGTGCTTTCCATCGTAGTTTTGCATCTAGTGTCATGCCAATATACTTAGCCGTGTTGGCACACGGTATTATTTCTTGATTAATTGTAACCGGAATATGTTCGAGTCGTTTGTTTGTAAAATTGATGTAAACTGATTTAGTTTCGTTAAGTTTAATTCGCCATCTTTTGGTCCAGTTATGTATTTGAGTAATAGCTAACTGCAAAACCCTGAGTTGATTCTTCGTTGCTATCTCCAACAGCTAAGATTGCCGTGTCATCAGCAAACGTCGCCACAGTGTTATTTTATAATATAGGGAGATCATTAGTATGCAATAGGTATATAGGACCGGACCTAATACACAGCCCTGCGGTACTCCTGCCTTGATTTCTTTCAATTCAGAATAGGAATCGTCTAATTTTACTCTAAAGAATCTATCTTTCAAGTATGATTCTAATATTGTAGTGAATTGCATTGGTAGTACAATTCTTAACTTATAGTTAAGTCCTTCGTGCCAAACTTTATCAAATGCCAGATTTTTAGCCATTACCCTAATTGGTCTGATTTGTTTGTTTTCAAACGTATGCCAGGAATGTCCCCCTTCGCTTAATATTTTTGTCATTACTCTGTAAGGTTCACCATCTGCTAAGTTTATTTTGATGTTGTTTCCACTCATCAATTTTGTATTAAACTTATCTGTTTTAGTTATTGTTTTAATTGTCTCATACAGTAGATCATAGTTTTTAACTCCATCTATAACTATTGAGGGTGGTGGAGGTAATTTTTTTGGATTGTTTTGGATTATTTTAGGAATTGTCTCTTTTGGTTGAGGAGGAGTAGGTGTATCATTCCTTCTCCTTTTTTTCTCTGGCTTTTGACTCTAATCCACTCAGTTTCGTGAGCTATGTAATTCTTCTTCATCCGTATGGTATTCTTGTTCCATTACTTTTTGGGTAGGAGGAGGATCCTTATATGTTCCTGCATACAAGCAATTGTATCATTTAATTGCTTATTTAAATTATTAGATTCAACCAATGCAGCATTGGCCTTACGCAATTCCTGATACAGCATTTCTTCATTTTTAGAAGAATTATTGTCCTCTGGAAAAGCATTTCTTGGTAACTCCACAAGTTCTGTAGGTATTATTTTTTTTGTTAATCTTCGTGATGAACGTGCTACAGGCTCTCGTAGGAGACCTCGGTAGAACCTGACTCTTTTGGAAAGGATCGATATTATCCATTTCTGCTTCACTCATTCGAGTATTACTATTTCTCAACGTATCTTGGAATTTTTTCTGATTAGAGCGCCTATGGAATGAAAATGGTTCCTCGTCACTCATTTTACCTACCGGATTTGATGTTCCCCATCGACCCAATAATTTTGATCGGGAGTGTATATAAAATAAATAAAATGAAACTACTATCACTTCATTTTTTGATTATTTTTATTTTATCGCTTACTTCACCGATTCCACGTCCAAACCCCACAACGATTCGAAAGAGAATAGATAAGATATAATAAAGAATGGGAAAGTCGTCGATAGATTAGTTCCTTAAATCCACTATATATGTACAAAGTACATATCAGTGCCATATTATGACATTAATTCTGTTAAACAACCACTGTTGTGAAATTAGTTTTGTCAGTATTAAATCACGTATTAAATCACGTCCAAAAAGAACAAAAACTGATTTAATTATATGAAAAACTGAGAACATTGTCACTATGGCAAGTTCAGGAACAAAACAAACTGAAAGTAGAGTTGATCAACTTTCAATGTAAACATAAACTTTAACCCAAACAAATGTTGTTTGGCATTTATGTGTTGTTCATATAGTTTGCGTTAATTAAGTTCATTAATTTAAAAATCATTAACAGAACTGGTTGATGTAAAATCTATATAGAGATCTAATTTGATTATTTCAAAATTTATCTACTAATGAAATTTGACTTTTACCAAACTAACTTGTTTTAGATGTTTCATTGACCGTAGACCAACTATTTCGACGATCTATTAAGAATAAGCAAGCTTTCCAATACTCATTTTGATGATTAATCACACAAATAACACACACACACACACTCAATTAACATATGCGCATACCAATTAATTCGTATTAAAAGCGAAAATTATGTTAATTAATTTGGTTTACAAAAAAAAATTTTGGATTGAAATTCTGAAAAGTGATATTATGTAAATCATAATAAAACGCTTAAATCATCAAACGAGACAGAAACACGTGTAATTGATAATAATAATTTCACATCATAATCGCGGTTTATAAAAGATTGACAGATCTTAAATTTCTGATGTTTGCTATATCGGAATTATGTATATATGGTATCGCCTTTAGTAATGACTAACACGCAACTATATAAAACGAAGAGTTTTTTTTTCTAGGTTACCATAATTTATCGTACCGAGATAAAACATTTTGTTTTCAATTTTCCATAATATGTCAATCAATCAAAAATTCCAAAGATGCGCGCTGTTTAATTTCGGCGTATATATATAGATTATGGTAAGATGACCTTTCCACATGTAAGTAGTGCGTTAGAATTTATTTATTTTGGAGAAACGCAGGTGAAATTTTATTTTATTAGATGAGAAATAGCTTTAAGGCACCGCTTACCCGAGAGAATATTATCGTTCATATGTATGTACATACTAATATGTGTATATGCCTTATCAATCGAAATTATAATCAAACTGTTAAGTATAGGAAATGTTATTCAAGTCACGATTATCGTTATTATTATTATTATTAAAAGTTGATTTACCGTTTACATATAGTTATATGTACATATGTGCATCATGGTAATGTTTATCAATAAAAAATAAAAAATTTAGGTGCGAGCTTCACTCCGCCTGCTAACAGAAATGGCAAATAACAAATCAAAATTAAATTAGCATTTTTATAATGAAAAATATGTGTACATATATTGTGTGTGTGTGTGTGCGTGCTTCACCATAAATTTGCTATATGTTGTGCGTTATTCGTTAAAACTATTTGTTTTGTGTATAGTGTTATTGTGCATACGCAAATATTTTCATATATTATGTCAGAACAATTCAAATTTGATGAGAAATTGATAAATTTAGAATTTTAAAAAAATCTAGATTTTTAAAATTTTTATTTGTTAAAATTATACCAAAAACAAGGAACTATATAAAAAATATTTTAGTTGGAATTAAATTTAAATTATTAAATCATACACTCTAATTATTTTCGAACAGTTTCAAATTAAGCCTTAATTAAATTAATAATTTAAAACAAAATTATATAAAATTTAATTCGAATTTGAACAAACTTGAAAAACGATAAACACATTAATTTCGAAGAAAAACTACTTTCAAAAACTGTATCGAGAGAAATTTTTGTAAAATTATATGAACTCATACAGAAATTGTTGAAATCTTGAAGAGCGAGTTAGAGATGCGTGTCGAAAAATTAAATCGTTAATGGTTAGATAATATATAAATGTTGGTTAGTCGTCGGCGGACAACCCTCGATCGTGCTTTTGGGGCCCACACTAGCCTCTATTATTTTTCGTTTTTTGAGTGCAAATATTAAACATACGACACAATTAGGACAAATTTCACGTGAATGGAAATTCCGTGGATATTCCTAAAAATATGGCAAATATATAATCACACCAAATGGTTTATTAGGGCTACAAATATTTCAGGACTGGAATATTGCGCAGTGTTTTCGGTATTTTGATCACGTTTAACCATGCGTTTTAACTTCGTCGCCATCTAGATCGAAAAGTACCTGTAAAGTGACGCCAAATATATATAATCAGCTAATTTAATCATCTTCGACGTACTTCTTTGTCTAAAACTTCTGGCAGCCCGGCTCATCATCACTAAAGAGCTCAATTCTAATTGAGAAATTTGTAAAATAGCCGTTGTGTTTTGAAATAGCACGGTTACTTTTCTGGTAACACTAAAGGTGAAAGAATTGTATGGGGGTGGCCATATCAGTCGTTTGTGTGCTGGAACAAGAGAATATGTGACTGTCGATGAGAATAATTGTGAAAATTTCAAAACAACGGCGACTAATTCTCATGAATCTCATAGAAGCATATGCTCTATTCAAGCAACAAAATATTGGTCGCAAAATTGGATTTTCGAAATTTGCATTGTTACGGCTGGCTAAATGTCTTTTGACTACCACTGAACACATTCTGTTTGTGTTTGATGTTATCATCAGAATGTAAAACTGATATTTGAACCAAAGAAGAGAATATTCGGTGTCGATACACATCGTGATCTCTTCAAGATGATGTTGTGTGGAATATTAAAAATGGAGAAACACCTTAGTCACCTTATAGAAGATAATGATCTAAACATTATGTCTTTCAAACAGTGGATCAATCAAAATGGTAAGAATAAAATTACAAAAATTTAGTTTTAAAATTCATTTCTAAAATTCACACACTGCGCTACTCTGACTGTAGAGTCGCCTGAGTAGAAGGAATAAAGTAGCAAAAACGATATACTAAAAAACAGCCAATGGAACAATAATAAAAAAATATTAAAAATGTTCGATACCAAATTTTAGTCAACGTTTCCAAGCACACACCATAGTAAAACACACGAATAATTGTCTTGCATCAGTCCTAAATAATTTTCCGTGTGTTTTACTATGTGAGTGCTTGTCAAGGTCGATTATAATTTGGTATCAATTTTTTTTTGTGTTGTAAAATTTCATAACAATATACTCGACTTTTCCAAGCACTCACATGGTAAAACACACAAAATATTATCATTTATCAGCGCTAATCAATATTTCGTGTGTTACTATACGAATACCTGGCGGGGTCGGCTAAAAGCCATAATGGATCTGTTTTTATAAATAATTTATGAAATTTCTTGGCACCAAATAAATGGCGCGAGCACTGTTCACCTTACCCAATATGATGGACGGCGCCTTCTAATTGCTACATAGGATACATACACATATTTTGCTTTTGGATAGAACGATTTTAGCAAGGGTACTTAGCACCTTCGCCCCCTGTAGGTATAAGACTTTGGAAAATTTGTAGAAAACCAATAAAAATGATTCAAAAAGAGCGGTATTGGCCAGTAGAGTTTAAGTTTATCAAAATTGTGATGTGATGAATATCAGGACACAAAATTTAGAGTTTAATTAGATCTGCGGTTCCTCTATTCTGGAAACATAAATTTTGAATCCAAAGAATTTAGAACTGAAAAATTGTTAAATTTCGAATCTGGAATATATTATATAGAATTAGCAAAGAAAGTTAAACTGTTGTACCTGAAATTTTAAAATATGATTAACTTAAAATTTAATTTTTGATTGATAATTTTAAAAAAAAAGTTTAAAAATTGTTACTTTTAAATTTAGGAATTTCCATTTTAAAATTTCCAATTTATAATTTTTAATTGATATTAAAATAAAAATTAATTACCTGGAGAAAGGCTTATAGAAGTTAAAATTAAAAGTTTTAAAACAATTCAATTCAGAGTCTCAGATCTCAAATAAAATAAAAATAAAAATTATTTAATGTTGCGAAACGAAATTATAACGAAATTCATAACAATTATTCAAATTTTAACATTTTTAACAATGTGATTTGTGGGTCCTTTTGAGATGAATGATATTATATAGTTATAAAAACATTTTGTGTAAAATCCAATCGGGATCATGAGATCGAAATACACTTTGGTTTAGGTCAGCTGGTTTGACGAATACCAAGTGCTGTTGATCCATATTTATATGACAGCATGCATGGGTGTGACATTTTATTACAACTTACTGAAATATTTATGTTAACACATGTAATAACTGTAGTCGTGAATAATTGATAAATTAATCAAAACAAATTCACACATTAGCATTGATCAACAAAAAATTAGCATATCATCACACGTAAAATGTAGATCACCCACAATTCTAATTCTACAGATATTCATCACACAAAACTAGGTGTTATGTTATACATATTGCATGTACCTACATATATCGCGATGAATAAGCCGGCAAATATGAATACATAAATCTGTATAACATAATCTCTATCATAAATTTTCTTTAAGATTTATAAACCTGCAGTGCATCATAGTGAATGATACCATCTTCATACCTTGTATATACTTTGATTTGCTTTTGTTTATTTTTTGTGAACGTATATAATCGATTCAGCGCATAAATTAATAAAACAAAAGCTCTTAAGTGTGTTTTATGTATATATATTCTTAAACAGTATTTACCGTTTTAATTAAATTAAATTTAAAAATACAAGAAAATACAAAAAAAATATTCAAGGTGTGAGATTTCGTTTACCTATAGCATATAGAAGACGAACGATTTAAATTTAAGAATGATTTGTAAGAATATATACGATTTTCAATCTAATTATGAAAAATTCTTTTAAAAACGTACAAATGTATGTTTATTTATGTACATACGTATATCGGTATTTGAAAGATGAATGAATATATATATTATTGAAAGTATAAATCAGGTTTTAAGATTATGTGAATTTTTATCGTGCACGAATGTTAAGGTTATAATGCGGTTACGGTTGGATCTAATATCTATACGCTAGATTTGGTGAAAGAAAATTTTACACGTAATACTTATTATTATTTATCTACTTTGTATAATTTAGAACAATAGTTTCTCAACCTAAAATGGAACGGGATTGGCCACATGCTGAGAACGCCTGAACAGTTGGCTTTGGAAAATATTAAAATAACATTGTGTACATTAAAAAATATTATGACGTCAACGTAACAAAAATTCAAAATATATTTATTTATTCAACGGATATTTAACGTGGAAGTGATAATTCAATTTGATAAGAAAACGCAACCTCGTTAATCTTTTATATTATGTTATGTGGAAGAATTAACATTTTTTTTATTTAATCAAACCGCGATCAATAAATCATTCACAGTTTTACAGAAAAAAAAATATCTATTCATTCAATCCATGGATCCATCTTATATATATTTATAACCTTCACACAATTTAAGTTATGTAAATTAAATTTGCATATCGTCGTTATTCATTTTTTTTTTTAAATAAACCAAATATGGACTAAATTTTGAATTTATTGCGCAAAATGTATTTGTTTTGCTTATTTAAAATTTTATAAATTATTAAATTCTTTAATATTAAGTATACGTGATTATTTAATTAATAAGACGTTTCAATTCAAAATATTATGTTTATTGTTGCATTTTTGAAATGCAATTTCGGTCAAGATGGTGTGGATAGAATATACGTACGTATAATAAACCAACACCAGCCTTTAATTTCCATGCCGTCGGAAATTTATCACAAACAATCAGCTAAATCAGTAAAACATAAGAACGAGAAATTTACGATATACTTCCAGATCGTGAATAAGATGGCATCTAAAGCTTCAAAATTTTACAATTTTGTTTTAAAAACCAATTATTTAAATTATGTAATTGGTGGAAGCTCATTGAATCCTAACATTTACAGTAAGGAATACTTTGGAAATGATTATGCTGTTTTTAGATGTGATCGTTCATCTTCAACAAGTGAAAAAAAATCAGGCGGTGGTGTACTTATCGCAGTGCATTCAATGGTTTCCAGTATTCCTATAAATTTGACTCCATCATCTATCGAGCACGTGTGCGTAAAAATCAAAATAAATCAGACGAATCTGTTTATTAATACAGCCTACATTCCACCGAGTTCGTGTAGTGAAATATACGGCAGATGCAGTGCTGCAGTGGACGAATTAATTAATCTCACAAAACCAAATGACTTAGTCTTAGTACTAGGTGATTTTAATCTTCCAAATGTAATGTGCGGAATTATGATCTAGGTATGGATTCCTTTCTACCATGCAATATCACATCAGAATCGGAATATATCTCTCTTGATGCTATGCTTGGTTTTAACCTAAAGCAAATCAACAACATAGCCAATGCCCTTGAGAGAATATTAGATTTATTCTTCACAAATGATGCAGAAATATTTAAAGTGTCAGAATCACTCAATCCATTTGTTGTTAATGATGTTAACCACAAATCTATGGAAATATTTTTTGATTCAAATGCAATTAAGTCAACAACATCCGGGCATCATATGCATACCACCTATAATTTTAAAAAAATAAACCACACTGGACTTCTGCAGTACTTAGAAGCTATTCAATGGGACGCTGCTTTAAACACTAATAATGTAAACCAAGATGCTAACAAATTCTACCAAATTTTATTACAAGGTTTTGAAACCCACATTCCATTGGACCGGAAAAAATTTAATATTCATCCTCCTTGGTTTGACGACCATCTGATTAATTTGAAGAACCGTAAATCTAAAGCCTTTGCCAAGATGATTAAAAGTGATTTAGAATCGGATAGGACTGCATTTCTCCAATCTAATGAAGAATTTGATATATACTTCAAGGAAAAGCACCTCTCACATATTGCAGATGTACAACGAAGCATTACAACCAACCCCAAACAATTCTGGATATACTTTAGATCCAAACGAGTAATTGATGGGTATCCAACTAATATGTATTTGAACGATATTAAAACATCAGATCCCCAAAAAATTGCTGATATGTTTGCGGATTTTTTTCAACATGTATACAAACCTAAAAACAGTAATTGGTTTACGACTCAATCAAACATAAATAATAATGTACTTATCAATTTACCGGTTATTAGTGATGAGGATATTTTATATGCTCGTAATCAGTTTGGTGACGGATGTGGGCCGGATAATATTCCAACGTTTATATTACAAAAATATGCTAATATTTTAGTAAAACCATTACGGAATATATCTCGTTAACTTCCGGAATATTGATACATGGAAAATATTTAAAGAGAAGACACCACTTGTTATAGAGGGATATCAACCACTTCAACCATAGCAAAATTATTCGAACAGGTCGTATGCAACAGCTTTAAAGGCATCCTAGCTCAACATATATCACTCCATCAGCATGGGTGTATGCCTAGAAGATCTACATCTACTAGCCTTGTTGAATTTACCAACAAAGTTATTAATGAAATTGAAAACCGGAACCAAGTAGACGTAGTGTTTACTGATTTTAGTAAAGCATTTGACTCCATCTGCCATCACAAAGCTCTAGAAAATCTTTACAACTTTGGCTTTGCATCCAACTTCATTAAATGGTTCAACTCATATTTGTCTAGTCGCGTACAATATGTGTCAATTGGAAGCGAAAAATCTAAAATAATTCTTCAGTGAATCAGTTCCTCAGGGTTCCCATATTGGACCATGAATTTTTCTCGTTTTCATAAATGGTATAACTGAAGTCATAAAATACTCTAATCTTCTCATGTTCGCAAATGATATAAAAATTTATCATACAATCAAAGATGTACATGACACTAAAATATTACAAGAAGACATCGAAGATTCAGAGAATGGTGCCACAAAAATTCTTTGCTATTAAATAATGACAAATGCAAAGTAATGTCTTTTCATCGCAAGAGAAAACCGATTAACTTTGCTTACAGCATTAATAATATATGGAACTGCAAAGAGTTAAAGAAATAACCGATCTAGGAGTCACATTCGCTGAAAATATGAGTTTTAACAACCACATTGACAAATGCATTGCTAAAGCAAATTCTATGTTTGGTTTTGTTAAGCATTGGAGTGGAGAATTTACAAATTTGTCAACTTTATTCTCACTATATTTTGCGTATATAAGATCCCAAGTTGAATACGCATTAGTAATTTGGAGCCCGTATTATGCTAACCACATCAAAAGGATTGAAAGCATTCAAAAGAAATTTATGATCTTCATTTTATAGAAAACTGACTGGAACTATGACCATAGCTTACCATTTCATGAGAATATAGCCCGCCTACCACCATACACGACAAGATGTTTAGAGTATAAAATTTGTACTCTGGAAAATAGACGCTTATTTTTAGACTCAGCTTTCATCGGTAACATCCTGCTTGGCCATATTGACTTCCCCTACATATTGGAAAATACAGCTATCCATGTTCAAATCAAATCGCTGCGAAACAATCGATTTTTGGAGATAGTACGCCACTCAACTAACTATGGTGACAATTGCCCAATTAATAGACTTGCAAAATCATTCAATATCGCTAAAGAAAACTTTGACTTTCATCTCACAAAGGACTGCTTTAAAAGGAACTTGAAGAACTATTTTTTATTTTATAAAATTAGTTTCAGTTTATGTTTTGTAAAAAATATACTTTTGAAATCTATTTTTTTTTTTGACAACAACAATCATACTTGTAATGACTAAATCGATTTCTTTAATATAAATAAATAAATACATAGTTGATAAGCAGGTTGAATTTATAATCACATGTACCAATTCACCAATTCACTAATTCCCTACTTTCCATCACAAGTAATAAATTAAAACTATTAAAAGCTTTTAAAAGCTAATGACCCAAAACATGAAATTTAAAATAAAATACAAAACTAAAAAACTATTAGATTTGACCTCAGATTAAAATGTCATACAACATTTGTGAGTTATTAGATATTTTATTCGTTTTTTCACAACGTGGTGATTGGCTTGTCTTATAACCATAAACATAAAGATGTAATGTTTTTCATCGATTTCGATTTACATAAACATTTTAGAGATCGGATTGACCTTTACAAAAAGATTACATTGTACATTTTTTTTTTAACTTAGGCTTACACGAATATGTATATGTTAACATCTCAATGGAATACTTTGGACAACAAAAAAAAATTCAATTCGGTGATAAAAACAGACGCCCCCCTTATTATAATTTAATGATCTAATAATCGAATATTTTATTGTTATCATTACATACATAAAATATTTAAATGTGGTTTTTCCAGATGTACATAAAGGTTGCCGTCTGGTATTTTAAATTATATTTGCATATTTGTGTTATACATATGTACAACTATGACTAAATTATATAATATCGTGTAGAATGAATATACTCGTATATACTTATAAAGATTAGTGGATTATGAATATTAAAAAAATTCTTCACAATTAACAATATCTATTTTAAATATGGATATCCCACTAAAAATCATTCCAGATTTTGATGGTAGTTCAGATCGTCTCAATAAGTTCCTGTTATGCTGTGATATGATTTATAATGGATTTATTGAACACTGAATACAATAAATTCCTTAGTTTAGTTTCCTTACGATATTGTGAAATATACGGAGACTTCGATTCATGGAAAGATTTGAAAATTGGGCTGAAAAATAAATTTCAAGAAGGGCTAATCGATCCTATTAAACTTATTACTAAAGCGTGTCGATTTTCCAAAATTCAAGAGGATTCAATGGACATTCTGCTGAGAAGTGTTTTAGCCGATATCCAGCTCAATCAAATCCCAGTTCATTTACAAATCAGAATGCCTTCAACAAATATAATGATACAAGACGTCCAAAGCCAGAAATCGCTCTAGTTCATAGCACTAACTCTAATAAAAACAGTCATGTCATGGAAGTAACCGAACAAGGCCAGCCATCCTCGTCGGGAAATGGTTTGGGATCCATTCCACAACATTCAAAAAACACTGCAGTTCGGATCCAAGAAATAAAAGAGTGTGTTCATCAGATATAGTTTGCGAAAATCGAAAACCTAACAATATCAGCTCGTGTTACCCAATTGATTCTAAATTTTAAATTTGAACTTTAAATTATAATTCTTCTTTAGAATTCAATTCAATTATTCAATTCATCTTACAAGTCCAAATCAAAATAGAAAATATATTCAATTACAACTAGATATGCTAAAACCTAAATCATTTTTCTTTTTGGTTGATACCGGAGACGATATTAGCATAATTAAACGAAATTTTTTGGTAGACGATACACTTCGTTATCCTCACCGCAAGTGTAAAGTGAAAGGTATAACTATACCCAACTAATAGAAACAATAGGTAATTGCGATGCTAATATTATCTTATCGACTTCCTTATCCATACAACAATCATTTCAGATAGTTCCAAATTCGTTTGCTAACCAATGTGCAGGTATTATAGGCAAAGATTTTTTATCCAAATACAAATGTAAAATCGATTTCTCTAGTTACAATTTTGAAATTTCAGTAAACGGTTTTCCAAGTCAACTTAAGCTAATGTCTAATTCAGGTGTTCTATCGTTAGAAATTGTACAATTGGCGTATATACCGTCAATTCAATTATAAAAGCACAAGATAGCGTGGGTTTCCAATGCAAATGCTTTTCCTTAGTCGATTCAGAAAAGTATGAAAATCAATTTTGAGAAAAAAAAAATGTTTGCTCGTTAGGTTGGTGAAATACTTATTCAAAAAGTTACCTAACTATTAACTTTTTCCTTAGTCGAATAGAGAATGAAGTTAGCTACATTTCGAAAATTGACAGTAAAAAAAGAAAAAATAAACTTTGACACAAAAATTTGTTTTGATTTTATTTTGTGTTTTTTACCCTAAGAAATACCTGAGCCAAAACTTAAAAAAGGGGAAAGTTTTATTACCTGTTTATTAGTATGAGTAATGCAAAATGTGTAAACTATAGAATATTTTTGAAAATTGTTAAAATATATACGAAATTAATTTACGATTAGAATAAACAATTAGAAAAATGTATTTATGATTTTATATACCAAAATTAATGTTTTGACATAAATGTCAATGACAAGTAAACAAATATTATGCTTGAACAGAATGAAGTTGTCTTTAATTTAATTTTTCCTTATTCATTGGGAACGCTATTTCATAAGTAAAAGGAGAAAGTCAAAAGTAAAAAGTATTTGCATTGGAAACCCACACATAGTCACCGTAAGTCTTGTAAATACCAATGAGAACGAAGTAGAAATTGAAAATTTAGAATTACCATTAAACAAATTAGACGATTTTGAAATTATCCATTTTAATTCTTGGTCAAACTTCAGAAACAATCGATTACAAATCCTTAAATATTCTTTAAAAATTGATCATCTTAATCAGGAAGAAAGAGTTTCTGTTTTGAGTCTAAGTAGAAAGTACAACGGAATTTTCTATCTACCTGGTGACAAACTTACTGCAACAGATGTCACAGTCCATAAAATTAGAACCGAATGTACCATAGACCCAATATACATTAAACAATATAGACAATATAGATTAATAAACAGATATCTCAAATGTTACAAGACGATATCATAGAACCAAGCAAGAGTCCATATAGTTTTCCTTTAATAGTAGTTCCGGAAAAGGCGAGTAATGAACAAAAGAAGTGGAGAGTCGTGGTTGTTGCCTCTTCCTAACATCTCAGATAACCTCGACCATCTTGGCAAATCAAATTATTCACTACGATTGACCTGGCGAAAGGCTATCATCAAATACTTTTAGATCCAAAAGATAAAGAAAAACCCGTATTTAATACGCAACTAGGGCATTTCCAATTGACACGAATGCCATTTGGTTTAAAAAGCGCGCCTTCTACCTTTCAGCGACTTATGAACAACTTTTTAAGTGGTTTAAACGGAATTAAATGTTTAAATTATCTCGATGACGTCATAATCACAGGTTATAACCTTAAAGACCATAATACAAAATCAGAGTCACTTTTCAACTGTTTTAAAACAAATAATCAGAAACTTAACCTGGAAAAATGCCGATTCTTGTCAAAGGAGATAGTATACTTGGGGCAAATAGTAATAGAAGAAGGAATCAAGCCAGATCCTAAAAAGACTGAAGCTATCAGAAATTATCCTCAACCAACCAATCAAAAGGAATTGAAATCATTCCTAGGCCTATCAGGATACTATCGCCGTTTTATTAATAGATTCTCAGAAACTTTCAAGCCTCTTACAGTGTTATTAAAAAAGGGACAACAATTTATCTGGGATGCCTTCTGCGATAAATCTTTTACAAAGTTAAAAAAATTTCTGCTTAGTTCTCCAATTTTGGCAATAGATGCCGTTCTCTCCCAAGAAAGAAATGAGTTTAATTTACCGATTGCTTATGCCAGTCGGGTTCTCAATAAGGCAGAAAAAAATTATCCAGCCATAGAGAAGGAGTTATTGGCGATGGTATGGGCTTGCGAACAGTTTCGTTCATATCTCTTTGGTCGTCATTTCACTTTAATTACAGATCATAAGCCCTTGATATGGCTATGTAATTTGAAAAACCCTTCCTCTAGACTAATGAGATGGCGATTTTGACTATAACGGTCTTCATAAACCTGGAAATCTTAACCAAATCGCCGATGCCTTGAGTAGGATAAAAATTGAAAGAATTCAATTTCCTGAAACTACATATATCAGTTTCTAATAATGCAGAAATAAATGTAGTAACGCACGATCACAGAGCAAGCAAAACCCAACTATTTAGCTTGATCTAGAAAAACACAATCCAGAAAATAAATCCAAGATAGTACAACTAACTGATGATTCCGAAATTGATAGGTTAATAGAGGAATTTCACTCGAAACCATTAGGTGGTCATCAGGGAGTATTCCAAACAGCCCAGCGAATGAAAAGGTATTATTATTATTTCAACAATCTACCTATATTCTCGTATTAGAAAAGTCATCCGATCATGTGAATTATGCCAAAAGAATAAATGTAGTAAATTCAATAAAATATCTATGCACATAACGTCTACTTCTTCACAAGCATTTGAAAAACTTTTCTTACATATAGTTGGTCCTCTTCCAGTATCATACCTTGAAAACAAATATATACTGACCATTCAAGATAATCTTAGTAAATTTTCACTAGCTTCTCCTTTAAAGAATCAAGAGGCCGAAACTATACCTAGAGTATTCGTCGAACGTGTAATTTGTGTTTTTGGAACTCCTCAGCAAATACTGTCGGGCCAAGGATTAAATTTCATGAGCCACTTTCTTGTCAACGTATGCAAACTGCTAAAAATTAAAAAAATAAATACTACAGCATATCATCCGCAGACTAATAGAGCCTTAGAGAGATCACACAGAACTTGGACAGAATATTTAAGAAATTATGCGCAGTCGGATGAACTTAATTGGGGTACTTGGCTTCCGGTTGCTTCCACAACTAGTCGGCACAATAAATACAAAATCTTATCTTTGTTAATCGGATTAAACATAATCTCGGTGTAAATTATAAAAAATTGTTTAACAGAATTTCTAAACATGTATGTCTGTTTAAATTCAAAAAAGTTATCCCTGGATTCATCCTAGGATTTTTTGAAAATACCACTAACAACACAAGCGTAAATAATCCATCCCAGACTTTTTAAAAATAAATACATATATTATTTATACAGTTGGTTCATATCAGGATTTTTTTACTTATACTATCCCAGACTTTTCCGTTAACAAAAAAATATATATAGTTGGTACCATAATACTCATCCCAGACTTTTTTAATATATAAAATGTATTTGGTGGCAAATAAATTCTTCTGGCCAAGTCGTTAAAAGAACGGCTATTTACTCTTTTGCAATTAAGTTAAGGACACTGTTAGAAACTATCACGTCAGCTTTGACAATTTTGTGGCAGTTGAAATTTCCGCAATATAGGCACCATTGAAATCAGTAAATCAATTTTCTAAAGTTGCTAGTATACTCAACTAGATTGGTAGGTGTAGATCTGCCAGGCGTTAATTCATGGTGATAAAAAGATCGACGGCTTAGAATTTTTTTTTGAAGGAGTTGCAGACTAATATTTCATAATAGTTTATAGGTAAGATCGAAGTGGTTACAATTTTCGATAGCCGGATATTTCATTTCTTTTACCAGATTTGAAAATTGGTGTAAGTCTCAAAATTTTCCATGTATCAATTTTCCATGAATTTCTGCAAAATTCCAGTTCGCAAAAAAATATCGGCCAATAATTTAATGATGGACGAAGAGATAGTATCAGCTCCACAGCCATCTCCAAGTGATTTTATTACGTCTAATGTCTCTTCTTTAGAAATGGTTTGGGTTTGTATAGCATGATTATCATCAGGATTATAAATTGTTTGAAAAAATGATGAGAATAGGTTTCCTATTTCTTTCTGATGTACATACATGACCCATTCAAATGCACAGTTGCCGAATATTCCTTAATTTTCCTCTTAACACTGAAGAAATTCCAAAAGTATTTGGGGTCACTTTTAATATTATTTTGAACTTTGATTATTTATTTCTTGAAGCAATCATCATAATGAGAATACAATTGTTCTAGTTACATAATGAACTGGTTTAAATCTTACCTGAACAACCGTACTCAATAAGTTGAAATCGGAAAAGATTCCAATTAATTGAAGTTTCTGGCGTACCACAAGGTTTCCATAATGGCCCAAGTATCAGAATTCCAAGGTCTTAATGTTCGCAGACGATTGCAAACTCGAAAATATCGGCTATTCCACTTCCCCAATTTACAGCAGATATTTTCGAATCAGTAGCCTGTTTAATACATCCACCACCAGCAAAAGACACATATAATACGCTGAAACAGGAATTAATCGAGAGCTATTCTCTGTTTCAAGACAAACGCTTGGAGGAAGCTGTGGATAATAAAGATATCGGGGTTGATAAACCTTCCAAGATTTACAGGGCGATGAAGAGGCTAGCGGGTGGAAATATTAATGAAGATTTTGTGAGGAGATTATGGATCAGAAGGATGCCAAAGATAATTCATGTGGTATTAATTGAATTTGAGGAAAAACCAACGAGCGACGTGATCAACGGAATTATCCAAAATATCTCAAACGAATTCCCCCGAATGAGATTACAGAGGTGAAGAAGCAAATTTGTCAGCCTCACAGATCATTCTCAGCACTCACTTCAGACAGTCAAAATTGCTCTATAGAAGCCCGATTGAAAGAAGCCCCTGACCACAAAAATGTACAGAATCGACCGAGTTTATAACCCAAAAAGATGTATCCACAAAATCAAGCTCTTTAAAAGATTAAATTCGATTATCTATACGGCAGATAGTCGAGAACAACCGAACCGCCGTCTTTTTCTAAGAGACCAAGCCAATAATCTCCTTTTCCCCACTAATATTTCTGTGATTCCAATAACTATTTCCAAGGAAATCGATTTTGTGATCCAGTATTGTTCGTTTGGGCGGCATGGCACTTTAATATTGCAGGGAATGAAAGGGCAGATGAACTTGCCCATCAGGGCAAAGCACACTACATCTCATAAAGCAGGCTGGATGTTAAGATACCGCTTGCTTTATGTAAACTGCTTCAGGAGGAAGCTATGAAAGAAACAAACGACAGATGGTCTAATGCCAACTCGTGCGTTAGAACCAGCCAGATCTGGCCTAAGGATGACCGCTTCTGCGACACCATCTTGATATATCCGTTCAACCTATAACGGGAAATTATTTTATAGGCAAACACTCAGGTAGTTTCCGCAAATGATTTCTGCCGCAGCTGCAGTGACGACGAAGAGAAGGAGACAGAGTTCCAACTGCTCTGTAGTGAACCTCGTCGGACGCACAACAGAATGAAGTTTATGGGAGCCCCTCCCCATTTTGATGACCTGACGTATCTTAGGATGATCGATGTCCGGGCTCTTGGTCGCTCCTTGGTCAGCTCTGGATGGTTCGATGAGTAAGGAGGAGAAAACTCAAATGTGGTATAGCTAAGGACCAAATTGTGTCCATGTTAGTCCCTTAGGACGGCCACCCTAGCCTAAACTAACCTATTTATATAATCTAATTTCTGTGATTTGTAGAGGAACAAGAACACAAATAATCCAAATCCAAATTTTTAAACAGAAGCTTGGTAAATGCAGAAAATTTGAATTTTAAATTTTTAGACCAAATACTGATGAAAATTTAACAAAATAATAGTTTCACAGCACCAAATCATTGTTAGAGTCCAAATTTCTGAAAATTGTAAATTACATGAAAAGAGAATTTCAACAATTTCAAATTGGCCAATATTAGTTTTAAAATCCTAAATATGTATTTAGATTTAAAAATTAGATTTTTGTCAAATAAGAATTTTGATTATTTTAAATTTTATTCCATAAATTTCTCAAATTCTTAATTTGGTCTAAATTATTAGATCCATAAATGATTTGATTTTGAAGTGATTAATTTTAGTTCCAATTAAATACCGATTTTTGATAAAATCTAAATATTTTATTCAGTTTTGAAACCACTTTAAATTCAAAATTTTATAATTTTGAATCGTAAATTTTTGTAAAATTTTTGGAAATTTTTGAAAAGGTTTTTATATTATCTGAATAACTAGGCCATAATTTTAAACAGATTAAAATTCGTTGTTCAAGTACAAAATAAATAATAATTTGGCGTCTAATATGTGGCGCCTTTACCAACTTTTCAAATTAAACTAAAATCCTAGCCTTTTCGAACTTTTTAAAGTAAACTAAAATTGAAAAAAAATCAAACGACCAAGCTTTTATAGGGTCGGCTTTACCCAAAAAATCGTGTATACTCGATATGTAGGCCGATATGAGATGCTGTGGGAGAATCTAAAGAATAAAAATGTTTAATTTATACCGGTCAATAGGAACGCGATGGAGATAAGCAAGTAGCCTTTGAATCCTTTTAAAAAACTCTCTTAAAGTGTGATTATATTTTCCAGCTGCCGAAGAATATCCAAATGTTGAGTACATTTTAATGGACCCGTCATGTTCTGCATCCGGCATGGCTTCAAGCACGTTCGACAAACAACCATCCAAGAGACGTATTCAAGCCGTACCGAAATTACAAACTCGCCTTCTAGTTCACGCGTTACAATCATTACCGAACGCGAAACTTGTCGTGTACTCAACGTACTCAATATATACCGAGGAGAATGAGTATGTGGTAACGAAGGCATTAGCTCGATGTCCAAATTTTGATTTAATGGATCCTCGTGGCCTACTGGGGGATTCATGGATTAATTTTGGTTCGGAAGAGTATCGTGTTGGTGATAAGTGTATTTACTGTTATGAAGAAAACGATTTCACGAATGGATCTCTCTGCGCCCGTATAATGGAAGAAAATGGCAATGAAGCGATTGAAAATCATAATGAAATTCAATCAGCTGATGTAAGTAATGTGGTTGGGAAAAAGAAGAAAAAATCCAATCCGAAGTCGTCGAGATGATAGAGGAGCCTAATGCAAACACGAAGAAGATAAAAATAAAAGGCCGGTGAAGGAAAGGGAAGAAATAAAAATTTTAGTTGAAATTGCGGCCGACGAAGCACCAATTAAAAAGAAATGCAGAAGAATAATCTCTATAATTTTTGTATGTTATGTAAAATTAATTTTTAAAATTGACGAATTAAGAACATTCAAAGTTTGGCGGCGTTGTTTGTGTTCCAAATGAAGCAAATTAAGATTAATACAACATTTGATTGAAATTTCCAATCAAATTGTTGTTCAATTGAGGTTCACTTGTAGGTGCAACAATGGGCGCTTTCAGATCTCCCAACATGTTGGCATTGAAAATTTACTGATGGAACAAATGACATACGATCTATCACATTGCCATGAAATTTTCGATAAATCGAATGCATTCAAAACTTATCATGTTAAATTTACTCAACATGTTGCCAACTGTTGGCCGACCTGAAAGCGCCCAATGACTAAACTTACAAATTGAAGTTCATTTGGAGCGGTGGTTAAGTATCGGTTGGTGACCTCCTTAAATATTTTCTTTTCAAATGAATTCCTGATCCGCCTGAAGATCCATGTGTAGTAACTACCAACATTAGGGTAGGAAGGTTGGAAGGTGGTTCGTGGCCCATCGCCAATAGATTGTTCTCTTGGTTAACCAGAAATCCTTCAACAACTGATTCCGTTTTGTTGCGCAATACGCTCTGGAGAGGATCTTTTTCAAGATTATCTTTGATCCGTAGACAACTTTTATTTCTCGTTTTGCTCGATTTTACAATGTCATCTATTCTTAGAATAAAACAGTTCAACTTACAACATAGTAAGTCAGCTTCATTTGAATCAAGGAAGCAAACATAAATTTGCCTAATTCAAGAGCCGTATATTCTTAATGGTGCGCTGTCTCTGGATTGAATTTAGTTAACGGCAGTGTCTTCTGTCTTACAAAGCTTCTGCCAATAAAACTCCAGGATTCATTTTTACTAGCAACTGTAGTTCGGCTGTTCTTACGGCTGTACTCATTATTTTGATATTATTTGGTGATTGGCTGTGATGCTAATACTTATCACTCGATACGAAAATCAACAACAATTATGGTTTTTTCTGTTTAACTATATAACCTCTTTTGAGTTTGAAATTTCAAATACGAGATGCGAACCAACTATAGCGAGCTGACCGATTGGAGACTTATCTCTCGAACTATAGGTTCTTTACTTATCCCACCGAGGATTATTCGACCGAGTAAGGACATTATAGATCAAGAATCGTCAATTGCAATGGCAATTTCGAAAACTCGTGTCCTCTTATCACTAATCAAAAGGCTCGGAACAAATCTTTCTGGAATTCTGACCTTTAAAATTAAGGAAATCTGCTAAGAAACTGAAGAACAGAGCTATAGAAAGTCTAAGCGACAGATTGATTGGGGTAGTGCCTTGATAAAAGAGAAAAAATATATAAAAGAAGTTTAAGATCCTCTGAACGAGCCTCGTAATTGAGCTTCTGCGAGGAAATTAAAAACGTGTCTGCTGTCGCTGAACTCAATAAGGCTTTGGCTAAGAATAGTATGTGCATATAGACCAGATTTTCTTCGTCTACCGGACGAACAGAGCTGGTCGCTCTGGTATGGCTTTCCTCACATTCAGGGCCGTTTGCTCCACCTTTGACAAGCGTGAACTTTACATAAACTTGTTACCGCAGGTCCCTGGATATTGCGGAAGCTTTCGATAGCACTTCGTTTACTACAATCACTTCTGCCCGTACCAATTTTGGTATTGATCGCACCATTATCTTATATAGATTGAATCCATGCTCAAGTCTCGCATTGTGGAGGCCGAGCTGAATAGGGCGTTAGTTTCTGTTACGATTGCCAAAGGCTGTCCTCAAGGAAGTGTGCTCTCAACTCTGCTGTAGCTATTGGTCATTGACGATTTACTTGTAAATCTGCAAAAATGAGACTTCATTGCCAGTTTCAGACAGACTTCCTACTGTCTTATCCTAGTTTACTCTATATGCCATAACTATTGTGGAGGCATGGTGACTTGATAATGGTCTGCACGTCAATCCGTCTAAAACTGATTGAATTGTCTTGACTAATTGTTCTCTTTCTATTTGGGAGAACGATCACTATAAATGTGACCACGTTAAGCACCTTCCTTGGTGTTGTCTTGGATAGTAAACTTTTGTGAAAAAATCACCTGGAGTACAAGCTTGCATAAGGCAACTGGCAGATTTTGACAATGTATAGAAATGATTTTGGGAAGTCCTGAGTTTTAAGCTCCAGGATGTTGTATTTCATTTATAAATCGATGATCCTATCGATATTATCGTACGCATCTATTATGTGGCGGCAAGTGGTTAACCTGAAGGTTTCTTTAGCCAAGCTTAATAGTCTATAAAATCATGCTTATATTCCCATTACTGGGACTATGTCGTCAACTCCACTTCTTGCTATAGAATTCATTCTTTCCATGCCGTAAAGTCAAATCTTAAGAATCAATTTTAAGATTTACAAAAGATCTGATAGGATGGACTATCAAATTTCGAAATAGAAATTGTGTAATTTTGAACTACATATGTACATGAGAACGCTTGTGAAGTTTATCCTAAATTAGAATCAAACCAACAAAAATAACGTAATATGTATATGGATTAGTGAATATCGAAAATAAATGACATTTAGGCGAACATTAAATTATTTGTAATGTAATTTTAAAATTTGAATACCTCGATTTTTGTTAAAATTAAAATATTCGAATTAAAAATCTGGCATTCGTAAACTCGTAGGTATTTTAATTATATTTAATGCCTAACACTTTTCAAGATTTCAATGAAAAATTTATTAAGAAAATCGATTTTTCTGTAGTTTAAATATATAAATTTAGAAATTCCAAACCTTAAAATAGAAAAATGTTGATGTGAGAATTTGTCGAATTTTGAATTTTAAATTTCGCATTTAACACAATTCTAAAATTCCGAGCTTAGTAAAATTCTTTATAACTAATTATTTTAAATCTGCCATTAAAAATGTTTCAACTTTGAGAATTTTTATTCGAAATTTATTAAAGACAGAACATAAATTAAAAATAATTATTTAGTTAATAAAAAGTTTATGATCTGCTCGAATTAATCGAAATTAATCATTTTAATCAAATTACCTAATAGAAAATATAACTAAATCTAACATCTGACAGTCAAAACTTAAAATTAATAATTTTCAGTTCGTAAATTTAAAATATTTACAGGTTTTCACATTTTAAGTATTATGTTACACCCCATTCAATTCAAATTGTGAAATAATTGAAATGTTTGATGAAGACGATTCAATAACTCAGGTCAGAGATTTAAAATTCGCAATTTAGTTAAATCCAAATTTGGTAAAAAAATTTCCATTTATAATTCAAAATCACTGAATTTTGGTGTACAAATTTGTAAATTCGATTTAAAATTTATAAAATATTTGAGCATAGATTATTTACAAATTTTATTTCTATGATTTAGTTCTAGTATTTTAAGAGTTTAGAATATATCAAATTTTTAATTCTAAAATTAGGATAAAATTTTATCTTCTAGACTACAAAATTAATTTTTAAATTTCAAACAGAATAATTATGAATTTATGTATTTAAAAAAAAAAATTAGAAACCCAGATTTTCTGGCATACAAATCTATGAATTTCGAATTCCATTTCGCTAATTAAAAATTAAAAAATTCAATTAAAAATTTTTGATGTGTGAATTTTTTAAAATTTAAAATCGAGTTGTTAAATCTGATATTAACACAAGACTCGTGAATTCAAGGAATTAATTCAAATCTATCAAATAATCAGACAATTTAAAAATAATGAATCTAGAACATTTGCATATGTGGAATAAGCTTAAAAAATTAATAATATAAATGTATAAGATTCTTAATTGAAAATTATAATTTATAATTTTTAAATTTATTTAATCTAAATTCAAATTTATTCTGACGTTTTATAAATTAAAATCCTTTTTTTGATATTATCGACTTTAAAATTATGAATGACGACGTTGAGAACAAATTCCCAAACCGTAATTTAGTTGTAATTTAAAATGTTTAGGAATACATTAATAGATGAATAGTTTAAAAATTTTACATGAATTAATACATGAATAGTTTAAAAATTTCGAAAATGTATTAGCTAATAAACTTAAATATTTGTATTGCCACAGAAGCAAAACTTTAAAGCTTTAAAAGCGTAATTTTTAATTGGTTATTAAACTTTCAAGCAAACCACGTTATTTTATAAAAAATTAAGTAATCTGAATTTTACAGTTTCTGTATAAGCTCCCAGCACCAAAAAGCTTCTAGTCAAATAATTGAATTTTTATTAGAAAAGCCCTGATAATCCCAGTTTAGAAAATATTTCAAGAGAGCTTCTGTTGTTTTAATCATAAGTTTGAAATATTAACTTAAGACGTATTTGAGCTTTTTCTACATGAATAAAATTTTATAGAATTAGCTTTTAACTCACACTAACAAAAACCAGATCTATATCGAGTTTACTATAAAAGATTTATGTATATTTCATGTAGGTAGAAAGCTTTCAATTTTTTCTGAAACTAATTATAGAATATATAAACTCTTGGTTTCCAAATACAAAAACATTGGTGGCTTTAATTTGAATTTATATGCAAAAGTTAAAATTAAATCTAGAGACAGACCTTAAAAGTCTTAAAAGTTTGGTTTAAACTAAACATCAGTTTAGGAATCCAATTAAAAGCTTTATCAAATTTAGTTAATTAAGCGAGATCCTTTACAATAATTTTACAGGTAATATAAGGTTTTGTATTAGACGCAAGTTAAAATTGTTGAATAGAAGCTTTCAATAAAAATATTTTACATCAACTTTGAAAAGCTCTAAATAAACCTAAAAGCTATAAGCCAATGGGGCTCTTTACCCTTACTAGGCTAGAATAAATGATTCTTGAATTCGGCATAATTGCAAATTCTACACAAAATCAGAAAGTTTTAAAAGTTTGGTCTAAATTAAAGAAGTATGTTTATAAATTTTAATTAACTTAGAGAGATCATTTTTATATATATAATTCTACTGTACGTGTGTATGGCACTGAACTCCTCCTAAACGGCTGGACCGATTTGAATAAATTTTTTTGTATGCGTTTGGGTGGCGCCCTGGATGGTTTACATTCACAAATCAGCCCGGCAGATGGCGCTGCAGTCGGTATTTAGGTTATTTATTTATACTACAACTAAAAGGCTGGATCTTGAATGAATTTTCTTGCACTTGAATGAATTTTTGTGTATTGTACGCTGTCTTTTGATATTTCTGGTGTCGCATTTCAGTGAATATTAAGTGTATTATATAAGTTACGTACATAAAACAATGCCACGTCTTCGTGGACGAGGAGGAAATATTGGTCGACGGACTCGGAATTCACAATTAGTCCAGAACCGTCGGTTAAATAGATCGGCAGAAGATCAATTGACGGACAATGAAAATTTAAGAAACAAGGCAGCAATCATACGTGCTAATGAAAGTCAAGAGCAACGCAACGAACGCCTTCGAGCTAATCCATTGACACAAAGACTGGTCCGTCAACGAGTCACGGACTCATTCAGAACACGGGAACAACAGCGTTTGTAACTGTATCGCGCATTGATACGTGCATCACTTCTTCGCCTTGCGTTTGAATATGAGTCGGACATCGACTATTCTGGAAAAGTTGTATGTGGAAAAGTTGTATTGCCACCATTGAATTCGCCGCCAGAACCATTGAAAGCACTCTTGGCTGGAGCTACATCTCAATCTAAATTGTTTTTGCGTAAAATTCGCAAATTCAATTCGTGCTTTCAAATGACATCATTTGGAGCAACAAAAATCGTTCAGAATGAGGATGGTCGCAATTTTCAATCAACGTTTAAGATTCAGGGCCAAGTGTATCATCAAATTGGTTCTTTAATGCCAATGCCTGATACAGATTCAAAGAACAATTGTTATGGTTGGCGACGCATTTGAACGTCGAGATATACGAATCAAACGCGGAGATAACACAGTGCATACGATTGAAGACAGTCATCGCTCTTACAACGCTTTCCAATATCCATTAATATTTTGGGAAGGAGAAGATGGATATCATTTAATTATCATAAACAAAGAAATCCAGCAACAGGTACAATCTACACATGTCATTACCTAATATTTAATTTCTTTTTGTCTTAATTATATTTTTACTTTGCAGGTGCAGAAACCATCAAGAAAGTGAGCGCGATGAACTTCTACGCATATCGGTTGATGATTCGTGCCAATGAAGACAATAATATTCTCCGATGCCGCCAGCTGATTCATCAATATATCGTTGATATGTATGCGAAAATTGAAAGCGACCGATTACGATACATCAGGTATAATTAAGCGAAACTTCGAGCTGAGTAATACATTCATTTGCGTGATGAATAATATCAACGAAATCGGTACTTCATATATTCTTCCATCATCATATATTGGTAGCCCACGTCATATGCAAGAATATATATTCAAGACGCCATGACTTTTGTGCGCGCGTACGGACGACCAGATTTGTTCATTACATTTCCGTGTAATCCAAAATGGGATGAAATTAAAATTGCGTTATTGCCAGGTCAAACTGCAATAGATCGGCACGATATCACTGCTGCACATGTGTTCAGACAAAAGTTAAAATCGTTGATGAACTTGATTATACATTCCTCTGTATTTGGCAAAACACGTTGCTGGCTGTATTCTATTGAATGGCAAAATCGAGGCTTGCCACACGCGCATATTTTGATTTGGTTGGTCGACAAAATACAGTCTGAAGAAATTGATAAAATTATCTCAGCAGAAATTCCGGATATCGATCAAGAATTGTATGAGATTGTTACCGCTTACATGATCCATGGGCCATGCGGTGCTATAAACATGACGGCGCAAATATGTCCATAAGGGCAGTGATCCGGCTGTATTTGCTGTTCAAAATGTTAACGAAAACGATGAAATAACACGGTATCGAATGGGCCGATACATCAGCAGCATTGAAGCAGTTTGGCGTATTTTGAGTTTTCCGATACACGAACGACCCTGCTGTTATACATTTGGCCGTGCACCTTGAAAATGGACAACGTGTTTATTTCACGGAAGAAAAAACCACATTAACTGAGTTTTTTCGAACTATGCAACCGACCAGGTATTCCCTGTCAATTTGCAAAGACATTAATGTATACTGATGTGCCACGATATTTCGCATGGAACAAACAGTCAAAAAAGTGGGAACCACGAAAGCGAGGTGTTCCGGTTGAAGGATACAACATCATATTTATGGGAAATACATTAGGCCGATTATACACAGTCCATCCAAAGCAATGCTTCTTCTTGCGTCTATTGTTATGGTTAATGTTCCTGGACCGACTTCCTTCCAATATTTGCGAACAGTCAATGGCATTTTGTACGACGCATATCATGATGCGTGTCGCGAATTACATTTACTGGAAGATGACAACCATTGGGATATTACACTTGCAGATGCAGCATTGAGTTCCTCTCTTCATCAAATTCGCCAATTATTCGCCATATTATTGACGACATGTTTTCCATCTCAAGCTTCTGTCCTCTGGGACAAATATAAATATTCCATGAGCGACGACATTCGGCATCGCATTCGGATCGCTGATCAAGATCACAATATCGATTTTTCGCCGGAAATATATAACGAGGCACTAATAAAAATTAAAGATATTTGCATTCTGATTTCGAATATGCCACTCATTCATTTTGGTATGCCCTCGCACCTAACCGCCCAGCAACAGACATCATTAACATCGAGATTCAGCGCACTATCATTCTCCGAGCAATTGCTCAACATTGGAAATGGAACAATACCATTGCATGGAGACACACAATGCATCAAATTACCAGACAATTTCTGCAACATGGTAAATAAAAGCATATTTCCAGATTTACAAGCTAATTATATTAATCATGCGTGGCTTCGTGAACGAGCTATTTTAGCTGCAAAAAATATCGATGATAACTTCAAAATACAACAGTAATTGCCCGGCAATGAGATATTGTTCAAATCGATCGACACTGTTACCGATCCTGACGAAGCAGTCAACTATCCTGTTGAATTTTTGAATTCGCTGGATTTACCAGGAGTGCCACCACATAACTTGCGATTAAAAATTGGCTCACCTATCATTTTGCTTCGGAATTTAAATGCACCTAAGCTATGCAACGGTACAAGATTAGTCATAAAAAAAATTATGGGCAATGTTCTTGAAGCTACAATTGTGAACGGCAAATTTGAAGGTAAAGTTGTTCTCCTGCCACGAATCCCAATGATCCCTTCAGACTCACCCATTCCATTCAGACGTCTGCAATTTTCAATTCGCTTGGCATTTGCCATCACTATTAATAAGTCACAATACAAGGTCAAACAATGTCGATTTGTGGGTTGGATCTAGAAAATCCGGTCTTTTCACATGGCCAATTATATGTGGCGTGTTCTCGCGTTGGAAAACCGTCAAGTTTATTCATTTATACTCCTCAGAAATTGGCTAAAAATATTGTTCATCAACTATTGATTATAACGAATTGTTTTTAGAAAAATTGATGTTATCTCAAAATATCTTCAAAATTTCTTTCATTTCATACTTTGTTTAATATCCTAATCGCTTGAAATACCATGCAGGACAACGTCTGTCGGGTCCGCTAGTTTATAATAAATTTAGAGTTAATGTTAGGTTTAGTTGAAAATGGATAAGTTGGTGCTGTAAGCTTTTACCGTGATTGTTGTAAATTAATTGTCAGAGCGTTAAAACCAGAGATGGGCATTTACGCGTCATCTATTATTTTCTACGTCGACGTGTCGACAACTCGACAACAACGTCAACAACATAAACAACGTCGATAATGTAGACAATTCCTAGAGTGATTTTATAAATTAATTTTAATCTGCATTGTCTGCAAAGCGTGGTTAAAATTGGTGGAATTGGGGAAATGCCAACCATCTTGTCCTCCAGAGTCTATACTCCTTTGCATATGCGGTTAGATAAAAGGAACAACTTGATTGGAGACCTTGTGATGGTTCTAGAAGATTAAACACCGTCACGGTTCCTGACCGATACCCTAAACCCCATTACAACATTTCTCTAAGAACCTAACCGGTTATACTATATTCTCTAAAATTGACCTAGTCAGGGCATATCATTTAATACCTGTTGCTACAGGAGATATTGCTAAGACAGCAATTACCATTCCGTTTGACTTATTAGAATTCACGCGAATGCCTTTAGGTTTACGCAACGCTACTCAAACGATTACGATCGGTGATTAAATTGAAAACCTCTATGACCCTTTGTTGGAATGTAGAACTCATGGACCGACCCATCTTCCATGTCACTGTACAGGATGAATGCAATTTGAATTGAATGAATGTTGTGTGAATGTAAGGTAAGGCTATGAACCAAAAAGTGTCTATGCCACGTCTCTCCTAATAAAAAAAAAAAAAAAAACCTCTAGCTTATTTCTCAAAAAGTTACAACCTGCAGCCGAAACGAAATATTCAGCATTTGGTAGAGAATTATACGCCATAAACATATGTGCGGTTAAACATTTACGATTTTTTGTAGAAGGTTGAGAACTTACGATTTACACCTAACCTTGATATGCTCCAAAACAGAAAGAAGTTCACGACAAGCTCGTCATTTGGATTTTATTTCGCAGTTTTTAACGGACGTTCAATATATTGTAAAGATAATGTTGTCGCTGACAGTCTATCATGCACAAGCGATAACGCAACTGCGCGTCTATCGAAAAAACACTAGATCTCATATCTATTTCGGAATTACAGAAGTCTGACGAAGAACTTTTGAAATTAGTTTCTGGTTCCACTCGTCTTACAACTAGAAAATTAAAAATGGATCGTTACTTTTGGCCAAACTTGAACAAACACGTTAACATCTCAGCACAGTCCTGTATTTCATGTCAAAGATCTAAAATTCAAGGGCTGCACACGAAATTGGAATTAGAACAATTTAAACAGCCTTTTGGTTGAATTGAACACATTCATTTGGACATTGTTGAATCACTTGCACCACTATATATGCATACATTTTAACTGCTGTAGGTAGTTTCACTAGATGGCCCTATGAAGGATATTACCACCGCCACTGTTGCAAACACTTTTGTGGAAAACGATATATCAAGATTTTGGGTACCTAAAACCATAACTACAGATCAAGGGAGCCAATTCGAATCAAGCTATTCTCAGAATTAATGAAGCTGCTAGGCACACCTCGAATTTGGAAAGCTCCTCATCCCCCGCAATCTAATGGAGTGGAACGTTTTCATCGCCAACTAAAAGCATCTCTGAACGCAAGAGGCGATACGATAAATTGGAGTTCACAGATGTCAATAGTTCTTTCTTTTCATAAGAGCTACACCAAAAGATAATATTAAATAATCCCCGGCAGAACTAGTTTATGAACAAACGTTGAAAGGGCTATGTGAATTTTTGTGGAAGTACCAGATCAACAACCGACAGACTCCGATCTGGTTATTACATATGCTCTATTAAAATCGATATGTTTATTTAACTTAGGAATTCTGAAATTGAGAATTTGGGCACTAAACAATTAAACATTTTTAAATTTATAAATTTAAGAGTTTTAGATATTTGGAAAAATCACAATTTTGTACAGTCGATAAAGAAACCCGGCTTTAAGAGCATAGATTTTTATTCTACAATAGTTAAATCGTAGCTATACTACTTCTAGTTTAGGAACAATTAAACTTTCCACTGATGTTCGTTATTTTATAAAATTGTATGTGTCCAGAAGCTTTTATTTTCTGTATCTGCTCCCAACACCGAAATGCTAATAATCTGAATCCTTTACCATTGTGATTTCTAATTAAAATTTTATTTGAAGCATTTATGACTTTAGAAAAATTAAGTTTTGAAAACGAATTTTATGATCAATAAAATTTGTGTAATGGAAAATTAATGACAATTCTAATTAATTAAGGTCTAATTTAATGACTATACATATTTTTAAATGAAATTTAATTTAATTTGTGAAAAACAACTGAAGTACATTAGATTATATAGTTTTAATGGTATGTTCGTGATCGAATTTATATCATTAAAAATCAACAGTATTTGAGTAAAATTTGAAAATGTGTATACATATATTTCAAGCAGATCTTAGAAGTGAATTTTTGTATTATAAACTAGTGCCCTAATTACCTATCAACCAACTAATAATGGCAATTACACTATATATATTCATAATAACGACCGCACAATGAATTAAATTAAATTACACAGAATAATTCATAGATCACCAAACAATTTGGTCATCAACACAAATTATGATTAATATTTTCAACCAATTTAATTTCACTAACCCACATTATATTAGAATTTTTGTCAAATCGTGCACAATATTTAAAATTTCGCACATAATTTCCGATCAAATGATTCAAATAATAAATGTCGCTTATGTACGCGCTGAAAGCATATCAAATTTATAAAATAGTTCTGATTCACTGAACATTATAGGAGAGGTAAATTCCAAAAATATGCTAGCATATATACTCACTCAAATGTCCGTTAGATGAATGTAATATTCCATTTTGCCTGTATCCTGATGGCATTTTTAACGTTGCACTTTGCGCAAAATTTACCCCAAATTTTAAAACTCACTTGTATATGTATAGTAGATTAGAAATTCTAACAAATTTTTAAACCACTATTAATTTTTATCTAAATAAATTATTATAAAACTTTTTTTTTTATCTTAATCTTATAATTTCTTCTTTTTCTTTTTCTTATAAATTAATAACAACATAATATAAATTACATATAAATCATAATTTTATGATATTTTGTTAATAAAAACTTAAAAAATCACCGCACTATAATAAACTACTATATATTATATACAATAACAAAACAAAACATTTTAAGCAGCAAAAAAAAAAATACACGAAACGATAAGATCTTCAAAACGGAAAGACTTAATTACGTATAGTAAGCGAGAAACCCGCGCGCGAAATTCAAACACGAAAAAAATTGAATTTTGAACGAAAAACTTTCCGACTTAACACCGCGAAGTACTTAACAAAACTAACAATAACAAATAATATTTCAAAAAATCTGTTAACTGTTCTCTCTTTACTGTATATATGCATATACGTATATACACAAACTACTATATTGTATATATAGAAGAGAATTTTTGTAAGACGGTCTAAAAGAAAAGTGCCCGCTCACTTCTTAAGTAAAGTTTTTTTTTTTTTTTTTTATAATTTTTCACTTGAATTATAAAAAACTAAAAAGTATAATGTAATAATCAAACCGGAACGATAGTTTTTAATGTTTTTTAGTTACGATTTTTATTACTTGTAAGTAATGTATAAATACATATAGGTACGCGAAGTAAGTAAAATGAAAGGAAGGAATTTTTTTATATAAAACACATAAATATTATTTTTTCGGTTTAAGTTTATGCGATGAACTTAAGTCTATATACATACATACATAATCAACTCTTTATATTATATATACGAGTATGTAAAGCAAAAATTAAAGATAATTTTTGGTTGAGTTGTGAGAAGTGGTCTCGTCTCGCGCGCGCATCGCATATGATGCGCGCAAACGATGATGAAGATGTTTTTTGTCTCGCGGCTTTCCGGGGAAATTATGTAAACCAAATTATGTATATACACATGTATGTATGTATGTACAACAAATTAAAAATAATAGTCCAAGAAAATTAAATTTATGCAAAAGCTAACAACAATATATTTACGCGATTGTATTATGAGATTGTGCGCGGTAATTAGAGTTTATGGGAGGTAAAAAAAAAAAATATTGTTTGGTTATTTTAGATGATTTGAATCACGCGATTCAAGTCAAATTTGCCATTTTACAATATTAATATTATTTTACAGCCAATATACATATGTTTTTGCTGATTGAATGGACCTTGAAAACATCTAAGTTCATTTACCGAGTAACAGCATATTTATTATCCATACACCGTGGAATTAAATCGCCATCGAGCGTATACCTACTTAGGGACAACTCTAAAATATTTTCATTACCCGATTTTGTTTTACATTTGCTGTTGACCCTACTATGGCGGCATCCTAGCGGGTAACAAAATTTATTTGAAATTTGGTGGCAGTTCTCCTTTACAGTGTATCCATTTAGGAGAGTATTTTTACTTATAAGGCATTGCAGCATGTTTCAAAGCATATTTTACAGATCTAGGCTCCCGTTAGCAATATTTTTATTAATTTTTTTACCTATCAAGCCTTTTTTATTTATTTTGACCTCTAGCTCTTTCTCTTTTCTTCTGTTTTGATAATAGTTGCTGTGTTGAGGTTAATCAAGAGAGAGACGTGTTCTCTAGTTCAAGCTTTATTAAGGACTGAAGTGTGTTACAATTATTATTATATAGTTTACATGGTACTACTATATAATATGGTAATATGTTTACATGTATCAGCTATCATTGTTACATCTTCCTTTTTTTTTTTTTTTTTTTTTTTTTTATATAACGATTTACAATGTTATTTTACTCTAATTCAACAATATATATTTTTATTTTTATTTCATAACATCTATTAATTTATTATTACATATTCATTTTCATATTTATTTTATAAATCGAGGCGAACTGGTGGTTTTACTATTCGACCAGATCGTGTTTTCTGTGTTTCGGGTCTTATTTGGATATTGCTCTGAGCCGCTCTCTCTGTAGACGAGTTTTCGTTGTCAACGTTTGGTTTGATTGTATCGTCGAGAGTGATTGTTGTTTCTTTTTTCGGTATGCGTGCTTTTGTGTGTTGTACGTGATGGTAGTTTCGTCTGTATAATTCGTTGTTGTCAGTTTGGACTATTACTGATTTTGGTGTTTCTGCATACTCGATGACGCCACCGGATACCCATTCTCTTGGCTTCGTTTGAATTCTGACTTTGTCATTTAACCGGATCGGTTTTGCTTCTTTGCTTCCTCTGTCCGCGTAAGTTTTTTGTTTTAACCTAATGGTTTTTAATTTGTCTTCAACATGAACTTCGGTATTTGGTTGTAGTAGGTTTTTTGATATTGGTAATATCGATCGTGTTGTTCGACTCATTAGTCGTTGATTCGGTGATCCTAAGTTTTCTTGTCTAGGCGTATTTCGTAAGTTTAGCATTGCGAGATAAGTGTTCGATGAGTCTTTTGAACATTTCTTGAGCAATAATTTTATTGTTTGTACTGCTCTTTCTGCTAGACCGTTTGCTCTTGGAAAGTATGGGGTGGATGTTTTGTGTGTAAACTTCCAATCTTTGGCAAACTGTTTGAATTCTCTTGATGAAAATTGAGGCCCGTTGTCTGATTCTAGTACTTCAGGACAACCATGAACTGAAAACCATTTTTGCAGTTTTTTGATTACTTCTGTTTAGTTTTGCGATTTTAGTTTGCTAAAATCAATGAACCCTGAGTAACTGTCAGCTATGACAATGTAAGTATCTGACTCAAATGCAAATAAATCCGTTCCGACTATTTGAAACGGTAGTGTTGGGATTTCTTTGGTAGTAATCGGTTCTTTAGTTTTGTTTCTTTGTGTTTGTTCACAAACTGCACATCTCTCGATAAAGTCAATGACGTCTTTGTCTAGAGATTTCCAATAAAATCCATGTCTTATTAGTCGGATTGTTGATTGTTGTCCGAGATGACCCAGCATGAGCTTGGCTAATGATTTTTTTTATTTGACCTTTAGGGACGACTATTTTTTGACCTTTGTATATTATGTTACTATATACTGATAGTTCTTCTTTGAAGTTTGAGAAATGTTTTATTTCTTTTGGCATTGTTGCCTCATCTTCTGGCCAGCCGTTCATTATGTATGTAATTAATGTTTTGTAGTATGATTCTTTATCGTAATCTTCGATTAATAAATTTGCCGCGTTAGGCGTCATTGGTATTACTAGATGGATTTCGATTTGATCTTCATCGTTGTTGTAGGGAGGGTTTTCAATATCGCGACTTAGTAAGTCGGGAATCGGTATATCCTTGCCTTTTTTGTAAGTAACTGTTGGACTGTACTGGCTTACTTCGAAAATTATTCTTTGAAGTCTAGGAGGAGCTGACCCTATCGGCTTTTTGAATATGGTCTCTAATGGTTTATGATCCGTTTAGATTTCTAGCTCCTTTCCATAGATGTACGTGTGAAATTTTTTGCAACCGAATCTTATTGCTGTAGCTTCTTTTTCTATTTGTGGATAACCTGCTTCTGTTTTGCTAAGTGATCTTGATGCGTAAGCTACTGGTTGTTCGTCTTGCAATAGTACCGCTCCTAATGCCGATTTCCTTGCGTCAACTGATAATTTTACTTTTTTATTCGTGTCGTAGAATTTTAATACCGGTGGGCTAAATTTTTTATTTTTTCGAACGCGTTTTGTTGTTCGAAATCCCAATGAAATTCGGTATCTTTTTGTAGTAGTTCTCTCAGCGGTGCAGTGACTTCTGAGCATTGTGGAACGAACTTAGCTATGTAATTGATCATTCCCATTATCCTTTGTAATTGTTTCACGTTTTTGGGAATCTTAATATTATTGATCGCTGCTACTTTCTCTTCGTCAATTTCTAGACCATTTTGTGAAATTTTATGTCCTAGAAATTTAATTGATGCCACGTCAAATTTGCATTTTTCGCGATTTAGTGTAAGTCCCGATTTTCTTAATTTTTCGATCACTTTTCCGGTCGTTTCTCTACATCCTTCTAATGTTGGGTCGTGAATGAGTATGTCGTCCATTGATACCTCAACGTTTGGTATTCCTTCTAGGAGACTGGACATCAGTTCTTGAAATACTTCAGGAGCAGATGCCAATCCGAAAGGTAGTCGAAGGCACGTATATCGATCCCATGGTGTTGCGAATGTCAAATATTTCTCCGTTCTTTCAGATACTGGTATTTGCCAGAACCCTTTTAAACAATCCAGAATTGTGAAGTATTTTGAACCTTTAATATTCGTTGCTATTTCGTCAATATTCTTTATTGGATAGTGACGTCTTAGTATATTTTTATTCAATTCTGATGGGTCGATGCAAATTCTGAGTTTTCCTTTTTGTTTAACTGCTACGAGTAGCGATACGACTGGAGATGGTTCTTTCATCTTCCTTATTATGCCCCATTTGAGCATTTTGTCTAGCTGGTCTTTTACGTCGTTTCTAATGGCATATGCTATTCTTCGAGGAGGGGATATTGTGAATTTTGGATTAGGTACCAAGTCAATGTCGTATGTAAAGTTGTTTACTCTTCCTATAACATTGAAGATTTCTTCGTTTATCTCAAGTACGCTTTCTAGTCCTCGCTTGTCTTTGTTATTTCGCCTTATTAAGTCCAGCTCATTTGCGGTGTGAAGTCCAATTATTGGTACGCCATCGTCTTCAATGATTTTGAATTTAATTATGTAGTCTTTGTTTTTTACTGTGCATGTAACTATTACTTCCCCTATGACTTTAATTAGATTTCCGCCGTATGCTTCCAAATTCTTTGTATTGGATTGAACTATGTCGATTCCTAACCCGTCTGTTATCGTGTAATACTTTGCACATTGCGCCCGTGTCGATTTTACATTTGACTATCTTGTTTTTTATCAATACGTTTTCAAACCAACCGTCGTCAATTTCTTGATTGACTGAATTTACTTGTAAGCTTAACGTTTCGAGTGACGGGTCAGAACAATTTTCTTCCTCAATACAACTAACCAGCGTGCCTTTATTTATAAATTTTTTTCTTTTTACTTTATTTAATGATTTATTTTTGCAAGCTATACTATAATGATTTTTCTTTTTACACGAATCACACACTTTTCCAAAAGCAGGGCAGCTTCTGGGGCCATGCGTGGTTTTACATTTATTACATGCGAACGTTTTTTGTGTCTCTATATAATGTTTTTTGACTACGTGCAACGCTTCACTTTTAATTGATTGTACTTGTTGAAGCGTTACCTTGTCTTACAGCTATTAATGACTTCGTCCAATGTTAACTTATCTTTTGTTAGCAATTGTTGGCGTAAGTCGTTTTTAGCTATTCCCATTATGATTTTATCTTTTAGTATATTATTGGGTGTTATATTTTCTAGATTACATTTATTTATTTGAATTTTACATCTAGTTAAAAATTCGTCGAATCTTTCTCCCGTTTCTTGCTTTAAATTATTGAACATATAACGTTCATATGTGTAATTTGTTTTAGGGGTGAAGGAATCGGTGAACTTTTTTATTACCTGTTCCAATGTATCGTGATCTTTTACGTCCAGAGTGTCCGCTAATTTGTTGGCCTCTGCTCCGATGCTTGTCATTAGAGTTGCAACTTTTATCTTTTCGTCTTTTTTTTCTAGTCCCGATGCGACTGCGTAGTATTTAAACTGTTTTATCCAAGTTTTCCATTCGTTTGCGATATTTTCGTTAATAACGATTTCTTTTGGTGGTTGGAGTCCTTCCATCTTGTTAGATCTAACCTCACTTTTATGATTCGATGTACTTTTTAATCACGTTCGATTTTATTTTGTTTTTTATCGATTTACGATATTATTTTGATATTATTTTGGATTATTAAATATTTTGAAATATTGGTTGGCTTTCGAAATGTTTTTTTACTGATTATTTTATAATTTTTATAATCGTTGTTCGATGGAGTTTATTATATATATTTACCTCACATACGATTTTCAGCGCGTTGTCGCCATTTTTTTTTTTTTTTTTTTTTTGATAATCTCTTTATATCTTTGAAATTAATTGTCATCGGCTTTTATTTTTCCGATATATCTTTTCTTTCTATATTCTTTTTGATCTAGGCTTTGATATTTTTATTTTAAATTTTTTTTTTTTTTTTAAATCGCGAATTTTCAAATCCCAGCTTCTGACACCATGTGTTGAGGTTAATCAAGAGAGAGACGTGTTCTCTAGTTCAAGCTTTATTAAGGACTGAAGTGTGTTACAATTATTATTATATAGTTTACATGGTACTACTATATAATATGGTAATATGTTTACATGTATCAGTTTTCATTGTTACAGTTGCCGCATCTTCTTTATTTACTCTACTATTTCTGGAGAGTATTCTGCTTTCCTTTGTTTGTTCTTCTTTCCATTTTAAATATCTAATCGGTATCTCTTTCCAGCTCATCATTGTCAGTAAAAACTGATTGTTGTCGTCATGATTAATAGTCTGCGGCTCACTCAGTACCTCGTGCTCTCTAACTTCTCAATTGTAGGTTGGAACCTGCAGAGATTCCGCACTCAATGCCACAATAGGCCCAACCTTGAGGATCTATCCTAACTCGCATAAGCGCACTGCAGCCTTAGCAAACTGTAAAAGTTTGAACCAAGAGATGGATAATAACTGATCTACATTCAAAGATCCGTACGAGAACATTTGGGATCTGGCTTCGACAAAAAACGGATAGCTGTAAAGCTAGTGTAGACAGACAGTCATCCACTTTCTCCAGACAGTCGTCACACAGATCATCCCGAGCAAGTCCCATGCGTTGGAGATTAACCTTGAAACGTCCATGGCCCGTAATAAATGCAACCAGAATTCTGAGTTGGCTATTTTTGAAGGATAGCATATATTAAGTGAACCTCACATTAGGTTCAATGATGAACCGTTTTGCCTTTCGACAGCTAGGAGTAGAACGCCACTTTTGTGCCAGTTCAAGTAAAGCGAACTTCTTAATAGCGCCCTTACCACCGTTAAAGGATAGAGGAATTGCCGGCTCTAGGCCACAAAATTACCGCGCGATTCAGTTTCCGCTAAAAAGACAGCAACCTCATTTCTCCCAACACTACAATGAGCAGGCACCCACATGACCTTTACTCTCGAATTAGAGCAAAGGAGATTAATAAAGTGTTTGCACTCTTTGACCAGTTTAGATGTAGTCAAACGGTTTTTAAGGATATTGAGCACAGCTTTACTATCCGTGCAGATAATAATATCCTTCCCTAAATCACTAAACTTAAACGCCTCAATTGCACTATGGGTAAGTGCAATTTATTCTGCTTGAAAAACCGTGCAGTGTTTACCCAGACTACCCGAGAATCTGAGCCCAGACAAAAGAAACCAAATCATGCACTGACATTTGAACGAGAGCAAAACAAACTATCGAATCAGACAAAAGAATCGGTTATAGCCCTACAGGCTATCATCTGCATAGTCCATCCAGCCAGTTTGGTGTTTAACATTAACTTTAAAATACCGGTTAAACCATATCCTAAAAGGAAACTTACAAATTGGGATTCATTCTCCTCTGAGCTCGTTTCACTACTATATTTGCCTAATCAGATTAGATCTATCACAGATCTCGATTTGCAAGCAACTGCACTAACGAGAGTAATCTCGACTGCTTTTGAAAAGTCGTGCCCTCTTATTTACAACCAGAAGAAACTTAACAAACCGTTCTGGTGTTCTGAACTTAAAAAGTTAAGGAATACGAATCTCATTTCTGATTCGAATCGATTTTTGGTAGCTCAAAATGCCTATAAAAATGCCTAAGGTCCACGAAGAGGGCTGCGTGGAATAACTTCGGTGAGGAAATTGATAGCGTACCTGTTCTCGCCAGACTTAACAAAATTCTGGCTAAGAATGATACTTGAAAACTTGACAGCCTTCGCCTACCTTCCGGGAAACTCACCGCATTCAGGAGAGAAGTTGGTGAGCTACTGTTGTTTGCCCACTTTCCTGGATGTGACACTATTGATTCGGGTGTGGTTGCCTCCGAGCCTCCTGACATTTTTGTCGGTACGCCGGATTGGAACTTAGCCCGTAGACTGATCACTACTGATGTTCTACGCTGCAGTGTTTTCTCGTTTGCAAATCGAGTTCAAATCGAGTGGTCCTGACGGCGTTTTCTCTGCTTAATTGCAGCATGGTTTTCTACCCATCCGTACTCACCTGCTCAATCTATTCCAGGCGTGCATTGCTTTTAGTACTGTACCACGATCCTGGAGCAGGAGTAGAGTAGTTTTCATACCTAAAGTTGGCAAGTCGGATTATACTGACCCTAAAGCTTTTAGGCCCATTAGTCTGACCTCTACTTTTCTTAAAACTTTAGAGAGGATCATCGACAGACTAGATAGATCATACGGGTAGTATCGGGGGACAAGCCTTTTCCACCATTACCAAAGAGGTAGGCTCCAATGCTGAAACGAACAGCAAATTTTAACGTAACTATACATGAATGTTGCGGAAGTGGTATTTTGTAGAGATGTGGGGGAAGTTATATCGGTTGGTTTAGCGGTCTGAATGGGTATAAATCCGGGAATGGCAACGGTCATGTATAGTCACAGTCAATGGCGAGCATGGCTTAATGAATTTGGTTGAATTGGTACTGGGGTGCTTCCTCTAGGAGGGGTTGGGATTAGCGGTGTTCGTCAAGGATTTGGAAGGCTGGACTGTTCGACTATGTTAAGTCCTTCCTCGTTTTCCTCACCAAGTGACCCACTAGAGTCCGATTCATCAAGTCCATATATTTCATTGACCGCTTGCCTTAATTCAGTACGTAGAGGGGGCCGTGTCTCCCATTCTAGATGAGGTTTACCAAAGTAACTTAAATCCTGCCTTAGTGGCTCATTCCAGGGACCTAGAGGAAGTTGCTCTAAGAAGGTGGGTGGATTGCTACGATGGATGCTGATACAGGTATAGGGTGAAAAGTTGCAGTCCTCTTTCGGTTAGTACATTCAATCCAAACTAAACGATGTTCGCTTAGTTCGAATCAGCTTTAATTAACATAGATGAAATTATTTGATTAAGATCAGCCTGGGAGTAGCTCTGACCATCGGTCCAAGTAATAAGGCTTTTTGGCGACCGGAGGTTGTGTGAACAAAAAGTCGAGTCGAGCTATCAAGAAAGCCCAGGGAAGCACCAATTTCATTAGACTCGCTGTGGAACAAATTTGAACCAATGGTCCTTTTATCCCAGGAATCGTTATAACCCAGATAGGCGTTGAAATCGCCAAACAAAACTATATCGCGAGATTTGGGGCATTGATCTATTATTGACAAAAGAGTAGTGACAATTTTAGACGATCGCCTACGATACGATTAATCGTAAGATGGCACTTATACAGCAATGAAGAGGACCTCACCTAGATTCGAATCAGTACCTTACAGGTTTATAATAGTTCCAAAATAATGTCTCATCCGCTTTGACCTTATAAGTGAATCCTTCTTGAACATTATACGGACTCCATCCCTGCGGGCCCTTGGATCGTTGGCAACATACCAAGTATAATGGGACGTTGAACAGACACCCGCACCGATGTTACTTTCTTGAATGCTACAAACCTGGAATATTTTTTCGGAGTAAAATGCCATCGATCAAATTGCGTTTTTCGTTCGAATAAAGCCCACGAACATGCCAGGTGCCAAAACAAAAGGTACAGGATAAGGGCGATAACGGGGACGGAACAGATAGTGTATAAGGAATAACTTCAACGAAGAAATAAGAAAAAGGTGAGAGACATCTGTTGGGGATGATCGACAACTATCGAAGTCAACAGCCGGTTTACTACTATTAAAGTTTGGTCTTGTGGTAGTTAATTGTTAGTAGGGCAGAATAAAATATGATCCAGCAAACTAATCAATTTTATTTCCGAGCCCAGTGATGCTGAAAAAAATTATAAAAGTTGATTAGAACTGTATCGTTCTGTGTTACTTACTATTGGCTATACTTACTGAACCTATGCAAATCCTCTTTATGTTATGTTTTTTTTTTTTTTTTTTTTTTTGTGGAGGGGGGAATCTTCATAAGACCTCACATGTTGACCTAATCCATAAACATGTAAGAGTGTCGGATTCTTACCGACTAAACCCTAACCCCCAAATTCTTATGCCTGTAGTTGTTTCGTGGAACTACTGTTATGTATTACTTCGCGAGAACAGGCTCAGCATTAGCTGCCATCTAACTTTGTTGTATTTGTTTATTTTTTTTAGAGTTCTAAGTTTCTTAATAATCCTTGCACTCATTTTACATACCACCTCCCAAATTTCTTCGGACTGCAGCATATAATCAACAACTGTTAACGGAGATAAGTCATTTCCCACAGACCTATATAGTTCAAATCTTACTTCTTCGAAGCCCGGGCAGTCAAAAAATACATACTCGACGTTCTCCAGCTTTCCTTCGCACATTGGGCAATAAGGGGAATCATCTTTCTTAAATTTATGTAAATAAGCGCGAAAACAACCATGCCCCGTCAGAAATTGGCATAAATAGAAGTCATTCTCTCCATGTTTCCTATCTAGCTATTTAACTATACCGATGGGACTAACCGATGTGTCCACCGACCTTTTCCCGAGCTGCCACATGTTCTCTGCGCGTGCCTTATCCCCATTTGCTTGGGCACGGCGAGAATAAATTCTTTTACGCTCCTTAGCCAATAAGTCAAACTGGAGGCATACCAGCCAGTAGACACGCGGCTTCATCTGATACCGTTCTAAATGCACTAACCACCCTCAAAGCGCTTAACCTATTAACAGATGCCACCGGTTGCTTGTATGTACTTCTATCCATAGCACTGGCCCAGATTGGTGCTGCATACAATAAAATAACAGTTCCAATCTAACCAAATCAATTTACTCTCGATGACACATTTGGATAGGTTAGACCAAATTCCACCTTTGTGTCCATGGGAATTAAACTATAATCTGGTTTTAAATTTTCATAGAATTTTAGAGTATCGTGATTTTAAATAATTTTACCGCCGCTCCTATAGAGATGTCTATACGTATATTATCTATTCTCGTCAATATTTTTCGGATAGTGCACTGTGAACCAAATATAGAATCTATCTGCTCAAGGAAATTTCATTCTGATGGACTTTACTTTTATTATTCACAAAATTTAGAAGTTCAGTGAATTCGAATGATTTTTTATTGAGATGCCCATGGGTATTCGGCTAGTTTCACAGTATTTAGAATTTCAGGGTTTTTCGAATAACTTATAGAGCAACTAGTACCTTTTTGGCCAAGGCCACCCAACTTCTAATCAACTTTGCTATTTGTTATAGAAAATAAAAGCTTCTTAAAATTAAGTTCTAAAACATCTTGAACCTCTTGCGATTGTTAACAACTTAAAAAAAAATACCGATGTATACCAAACTACTAATCAAATTTGCTCAATATACATACATTAGTTACATTATTAATTAACCATAAAGTTGAACGTCTTAATAAACCATGCGTGTATGTACATACATACATACATATGTATATATGTACATTTAAAGTGGTTTTGACAAATGATTAAATAATTATTTTTGTCGTTTGATATTTTGAACATACACGTCACGAAGACTACACAATCGAAATAATTTTTTAAATGTCTTAAATTACATAAAACTAATCAATCGACGATTAAAGTTCAAGACTTAGCGGATACATAATAGATAGATACTCGTATCTATGTCATTCGAACAATATCAAATTTCATATAAATTGGTTTACAATCCAACTGTATAAAAACAATTAGTCTCGATAATCGATAATTGGTTGTTTGTGATTGTAAGACGATTGATTATAAATGTCTTGATCACTTTCTCGGTCATTTTCATTTTAAAATTCTAATCTCTTGGTTGATTGCCACAATTAATTAAAATATTTTTGTAAATTGGTTTAGTGTTTCAAAGGGCCGCTTATATATTGCGTGTGTGTGTGTGTGTGTTTAAACTATAAAATAATTAAATTCCCGTTTTAAGATTAAATTGTGACATCAATCTTAGTACATATAAGTGCGTTCATCGTGATAAATAAGAAAATTTGCTAACAAAAAAAATCTGTCGCACAAGCTCCATACTGTGTCGTCGTGCAGATGACCTTTATTTATATTCAATTTCAGTATAAAACATAAAATAACTGTACATTTTTTAATAAGATTCTTAACGTATATATACTCGTATGTATGTATCAACATTACCAACATTACCATTAAGAAAATTAAAACAAAAACAAAAAATGGTTATTAATGAAATGTAGAAGAACTTAACACTTATTACAGAACATAAATATGTGTTTGATATTACGTATGCGTGTGTGTGTGTGTATGTATATATACAAAATATATAAAGACGGATGAATAAAGAATTTCAGTCACACACAACTTAATTTATAACGGACGGACATGCATATGTACATACTTGTATATATACCAAACCATATGATTTACAAAAGAACTGCGAAACCAAAAAAGTTGTTCGTACTGCAATCGATCACATTGTATACATATGTATATACGTTGAGATGAAGATAATAAAAATAAAACAGGGTTTTTAAAGGCCATTACTGGCCCCTTACTGGGTCAACAATTTGACTCCAAAGTTTCGATCCGGAGCATGGTCTTCGTTTACCGTCTATAAGAAGCCAAATCGTTCTCTACACCGTGGATTCATCGTCGCAGCCTATACCATATGGTGGCCCTGCTTTCAGAGATCGCTGCACAATTCGTCCCGGATTAGTACGCAGCATATGACTAAGGCAGCGTTCTCGCTCTTCACCAGATCTCTGATCTCAAAATTGTACAGAGGCCGTAAACCTCTTTTACTCATCCGTTAGCGCCCAAGTTTCACATCCAAACATAACATAATTTCAGTACCTCCCAGACAGAGTTCACAAAGTCAGTCTTGTAATTAGCTTCCTCAATGTTGCCGCTGACGTGGTCCTAATCAGTCTTTCATAATCGAAACGATACACGCGTTTCGTTGTGTTCCCGGACTTGTACGAGAACTTCCATCGTAGCTTTTAACGATCAAATAATATATTTATTTATTTAGTCTCTTAACCAAAAAAGATTATATTACATTAAGATAAACAATTACTTATAAACTAATGGTAAAGAAGTTAGGCTAATCTGTGTCAACAGGCAGTAGCGATTAGCCTATAACATAATATTAAAAGAGAATTAGTTGTAGTGTGGGGCTAAATTAGCAAAAAATATAAACATTACTACTCTGGGCAAAAAATACCGAGAATTTGTTTATAAATCAAAAAATCTTTATTTATTCTTATAAATTCATTACATCCCCCCTCAAAGTAGTCCCCCTCGAATGCAATACACTTGTGCCAACGTTTTTTTTCAATTTTCGAAACATTTCGCTGCAAAGTCCTTTTACGATATAGCCCTCAATTCTTTCTTCGTTTCGGATTTTATTTCTTCTATCGATTCAAAACGGTGTCCACGCAGCGGTCTCTTGAGTTTAGCGAATAGCCAGAAATCATTTGGTACTAAGTCAGGCGAATACGGTGGTTGCGGAACGATATGGGTGGAGTTTCTGGCGAAATGATCACGAATTACGAGTGCAGTGTGAGATGGTGCATTATATCGTGATGCAAAAACCAAGAATTTTTCAGTGATCCTTACGATATTCCGACAAGGTCAGTGAGGTCTCGGATTATCAATCGACGATTTTGGAAAAATTCTTTGATTTTGTTGACGTGTAGCTCATCAGTTGATGTTGATGGTCGTCTTGGCCGTGCCTCGTCTTCAACGCTTTCCCGACCCTCTTTGAACTACTCATAAACTCTTGTTTTCGATAGAGCTTGTTCACCAAAGGCCTACTGCAACATTTTCAACGTTTCATATGAATAGTTTCAGACATTATAGAAAACGAGAAATTCACTTTTAGCTGTTCAATTCATTAACAACCGACTAAGTCAGGTTTAAATCCATTGAAACTACCTAAGCTCAATATCAACTTTAATTAGATAAGATAAATAAATAGTCGTCACTTAATGGTGGTAAATGTAAAATTATATCAATTTTAGCAGTTAAATCATTAAATTCGAGTCATTGTAAAATCAAGTCATTGTAAAATGAATGTTGGCTAATGACGAGTTGGCTAACTTCATACGCAAGCCAAGCTTGCGGCACAAGAAGAAATCCAGCTCCAAAATTTCCGAGGTCATCTCCACTGTACAACAACCAATAGGCTTGGAACACGTGGTCTCCAATGTCTCCAATTTTAGGCCAGCCGATACTCCAACGAGTTCCAGCCGATACTCTTTTATTCATTTGATTAGGCCCTCCAGCACGCCTAGTTTCCTAGGTGACGTGTCGATCTTAAATCTGTTGTCCGGGTACTTGAGCGGGGGCCTGGTGTTATTTTGGCGGTATTCATTTCTCCCCGGTATTCATGACTTTATAAATTTTTTGAGTATTTTTTTACTAATTGGTGCAATTTATGTTTACGTGACAAATGAGTGCCCCCCGACCACAGGGGCTGAGATGAAGATAGCTTGGAATTAGATCAACTATATAACATAGCTGTAAGGCAAAAATAAAAAATAAAAAAATTCAAATGAAAGGAAAATGTGTATGATTTTCTTCTAATCAATCATCGTGTATGTGTGTGTGTGTCTATATAAACTATATCGAACGATTTGTGGTTGTTGTTATGATTATTACATCTATAGAAATCTATAACCTAGATTTATGCGATCTTACGAGTATTATAGGTATAATTAGATCTGGTTAGATTGAATATATTATCTGTTGTGTGTACATAACTATAATGGATATTGTATCGGTCTTTATAGTGATTATATGTTTGAGTACCATAATAGTGTAACTAATTAGGTTTAATTGCGTGCACAACATATTTCAAATATATATTTAGCATTACTGTGTGCGGTTTACAAAAAGATTTTGTATTTCACGTGACAAACAATCTGTAATGGTCATATTATATCGAAATGCTTTTTAGCCAAAATAATTACGAACACTTTGTTCAAATTTTAAATAATTTGCGCTATTATACATGGACAACACGCAGTTTATGGTAATTCATATTTATGTTTACCAATACTTATAAACAATTAACAAAAAATAGTTCCACTCAAATATCTGCTTGATAAATGGCTTGAATTTTAATCATCACGAACTTTTCATGAATAATTGGCAAATAACTTCATTCCTGAACGGTCTATATCATCCTGAAAAAGGAACACAATGGTCTTGGCAACCGCATGGACATTTTCGTGTAAATGTACTCTTTAATCCGACATCATAGTAAAGTTCGGTCATACTAACACTAAGAGAATATTATAACAGTTTCATGAAGGTCTCTTAAGTCAACATCATGATAAACGGCTATATAAAATATCTGCAAGTGAAAACCTCTGCAAAAAATGGATTACACCGACTCACATGACTGTTCAAAACGAAAATGTTTTATGATATCCAAACCTGAGTCTAAATATGTGGCAAAAGATGTGTTAATTCGGAAAAAATTTATTTCTATTGATATATTGGCCACAGATAGTACAAGAAATAGCCCAGTAAATTATCCGTTCAACAAACCCGAACGGTATCCAGTATCTCAAGAAATAAATTTGTCCTAAATTTGTTTCTGTAAACTTCGAGTTGAAATGACCGTTAACACCTCTCGCCAGAAATTTGAACTCAGTTTTGCATTATACAGGGTGAGCTAACTTGGACTGAAAAATTATTTTTATTTGTGGCAGTTTATAAAGAATTTTATAAGAATGTGTCAAAATTATTGAATTTTGAAAGAAAGTCTCGGATTTTCCGTACCCCAAATTCGGCAGTTCTCTTTATTGACATATCCATTTAAATGAAATTGTGACAACATCAACGAGTAGACACAGATGTTTCATCGTTATGGCTCATAAAATACTGCAGCACCCCTCTCAAAACGGGTCATTAAACTTCTTATCACGTTTGCATTGGGAGCTGTGGTAGTATTAAAATGCTGACGATATATTCTTTGTATTGTAACAATAGATCATCCGGGAAAAAACCTAAAATTCAATAATTTTGGCAGTTGTTGCACTAAGTATGAAGACAGTATATATATACAATTTTATAAAATTCTTTATAATCTGTCAAAGATTCGCAAAGACAAAATTCAAATGAAAATTTTTTAAAATACGAAAGTTATGTTTATTTTAAATCAGTCAGTCAAGGTTGGCCCTCCCTGTACATGAGGTGGCTTATTTAATTCCTCGCCCAACAAACTGAACAGGAATTCTATATCTTCACAAATAAATTTTCATCGAATTTTTTACCGGAAAATTCGAGTTTGGTCGAAAATGATAAATGACTACTAACACTCCTTTGCCTTGCCAGTGATTTGTACTCAGATTTTAATAGTACATGAAACCTATTTAATTCCTTAGAGTATAGAGCAGTTTTGGTTTTTAAAAGTTAAATAAAAGAGGGCACCAAAGCCAGGGACTAGTGGTACCCAAGGGAAATCCAGCACTGCCGACGCAGAATCGATTAAGGCCCCTCAGTCTAAGCAGCGCTAGACAAGTGGTCTGCAACCCCTGAGGGACAGCTCACGGTGGAACAAAGAGAATTTGTGGTTTGGACCAAGAAAACCATCGGCAGCGATAGCTCGGAGAGGGATCATGTGTCGAAAAGACGGCGGTCCAAACTACAGGACAAGGATATTTACAAGGTACCTAATAAACACAAGTCGTTTTGAGATTAGTTTACAACGCACTGAACTCGGTCCTTCTGATGGTTCTAGGAGAGAATCCAGGCCCCATCCATCCTGTAGAGATGCGGGATGTTATCAAGGGCGCGTTAAGTTACCGGCGTGCTCAGATGCCAGATCGGTTGATCTCTACAAGAAGTAGCGTAGGTAGGGGAGGTTTTGTCAAGGCGCGAGGGTGGCGGGTGCAACCAAGGAATTCCTAGCAGGCTAAAAACGCGCGTCTGGCTACCAACCGAGCCGGCTAGCCCAGAGGAGATATTAAACATAATTAGGATCAGTATTCCTTGTCTTCCGACTGAAAATTGGAAGATAGTAAGGCAAGAGGATGCGAAGGGGGGCTCTAGATAATCCACTATGATGATCACCAAAGAGTCTCTGGCTCCTCTTGCCATGACTAAGGGAGTAATTGACTTCGGGTTCGAGTCAATTACTCTCAGAGTATATAAGAAAGGCGAGGTTGAGACGCTTACAGGTGACTATACTAGGAGAGGAGATGGGCAGCCGCCTTTCGAGGAGGAGGCTGCCAGCATCTCCGAACCGAGTATAAAGGGAGGCAATGCAGGCGACACCTTCGAATCCACTGGAACCAACAGCCTGCGGCAGTGGGGAGTGATCAGTGGTAAGTAGGCTGAAACGATAATATGCTTAATATCGTACAAGTCAACCTGCACAGACTGATTGGATCAGGAGAGGACGTAGTCTTTATTCAAGAACCTTGGATAAACAATAACAGGATACATGGCCTTAAAATGAAGGGGTAATATACTCAAGTAAGACCTAATATACTCAAGTAATTCTGGGAAAATTAAATCCTGCGTTCATGAGAAAAAGTATTTAAATTTGTTTTTACTATCTCAATACAGCAATGGTGACATAACTGCTATCAGCCTAGAGAATATTTATCCTATGGTCAGGGAATGGAGAGTAGCCGGAAACCATTCCTTCTCTGATATGTTACATTCAGCCTTAACGTTTCCCCTGCCACCCGGAAAGCTATCAGGAATCCTTGAAGAACAAACTGGAGCAAGTGTAGGGAAATGCTCACAGCATTATTAACACTGGGGGCCCCTGAGCCGCCAGCGACAGTAGAGGAACTGAATTGCATAGTGAACACTATCACTAGTGCCTGCAACCGGTCCTTTAATGCTGCTTGCCAAATAATTAAGCCCAGGGGCAAGCAAAAATCAACCAACACACCACCGAAAGGCTTGTAGGAAGGCCTTTAATAAACCCAAGAGTAAGGAGAGGCTCAAGATTGGGAGGAGGACTTAAATGGATACAAAAAAGAATGAAGGAAGGAACAAAGGAGGTTGCGGAGACTTTTCTGTGATAATATGGAAGAAATCAATGAGACCTTTCGTCTTAGAAAGATGCTGTCTACTAATCCGACGAGTAACAATTATCTAATTAAACTGGACAGAACTTGGACTGCTTCTAGTGAGCAATCTTTGAAACTTCTCATCGAAACCCACATTACAGGAAGCTATAACGACTCGATAGAGAGTAGTACTCATCGAGAAACACATTCATAGCGCATAGAAGATATCGTAACTAAAAAACCGATCCTATGGGCACTTGTAGGTTTCCAACCTTATAAACCGGTTGGTCCTGATCGAATTATACCAGCAGAAATTCAAAATAACTCGTCGATTATTCTCCCCTGGCCGGAAAAAATCTTAAAAGTGTATTTAAAATTGGTCAGTAATCCGCGGAGATAGACAGAGGTCAGGCTGATCTTTATTTCTAAAGCGGGGAAAAGCTCACATGCCTACCCAAAGGACTTAAGACCCATAACTCTATCATCCTTACCGTTGAAATCCCTGAATAGGCTGATAAAAGTTTATTTACGATCAAAAATAAAGTCTAGTGACTGGGCATAGTCTCAGACTACGTAGCGAAAGCGGTCTCTGGAAAGCATTTCAAAATGCCCTCCTAATTATTACGAGGTGGGCCATCAGATGTGGACTGGCAATCAGCTCGTCCAGAAATGAACTGAAAGTCTTTACCAGGAAATATAAAATCCCGATAGTAGACCCACCTAACCTAATATAGTAAGATCTATACTTATGTATGGGGTTAGCGTGTGGTGGCCAGCTCTTGAAAAAGTACCATACAGAAAGGGGATCGAGAAGGTGCAAAGAACGGCCTGTGTGCTTATAAGTGGGACACTGAGGACAACGCCAACACGCCCTTTAGAGTTTATGCTTCACCTTTTCCCTATCGATATGTATGGAAAGTAGATGGCGGCGAATACGGCCACCCGACTATCATCCGTATTTCAGTGGAGATGTTTTCAGACAGGACTCGACGATAATTAATTGTATCGCTATAAGGAAGAAACTGGCGAATCTAGACTACGTTACACCAACATTATGCTTCGAGAAGGGGTTCCGAACTACGTGCCCTTCAAGAGGATTTTGGAGAAGCGGGACATTATCGGAAACAGAAGCCTTACAGTTCTTTACGGATGGCTCCAAGCTACTCGGTAAAGTAGGAGCTGGACTCTTCTATGATAATTTGAAAGAAGATCAAAGCTGGACTTCAAATGCTCAAAGACACTAATCTCCCTACAGAGACGTGAATTAAAAACGAACGTGGGGATACTCACAGGACACTGCCTACTTGGAGAACATGCGAGGAAGCTAGGTCTAGAAGCAAACCATTTCTGCAGAAGCTGTATGGACGAGGTGGAAGAGACGGTAATACCAGTCTATGCTCATTTCCGGCTTTAGCACACAGCAATAATCCGCCCAACTTTAATTTTTTTTAGTACACAGAACGCATAAATATATGGGTAGGTTCTCAATGGACAGCCTCTCTGATCTCGAAAACGGTAAAGTGCGAGATATATCACGCTACATAAGTAGCTCTAACTGGTTCAAATAAGCGTAATTGGGAAGTAAGATCCTGTGGTATCACAATGGACCGTCACCGGTCTTAGTGTGCCGTAGCAGCTACTCTAACCTAATCTTACCTAACCTAACCTAATCATACGTATTTAGTAAAAACTATCCACGAAACTGTTAACAAAATGTACTTTCATTTTTCATTTTTTGAGAGAAAAACAAGTCCATATCGATGAATCAACGTCTGACATTTCAAAAACTTCAAAACACATAACATCGAAATTAAATTAATTGCATATATGTATGTGTACACAATTACAATTAAATTACAATTATTAGACACGAAAAGATACAAATATTTTCCCAAAAACGTCTAACTACAATAATTATCTGCTATTATTTCGTCTATGTAGTTTCTTCTAAATCGAAAAGTATCTACATAAATAAATTATTTCTATATTCAATAAATTTATTCAAATACAAAACACTAAACTAACCCATCATCATTATTAAATTATGCTAAGTAATCAGCATAGTAATGATCGTTCCAAAAATATCACAACGAACAACTTCAATCAATTCATCACATTTAAGTGTAAACAAAAAAAAATTCCTCTCATCGTTCAAGTATAGTTTTGTTACAAAAATTCGTGCCAAAAATATGCCCCTGCATATATAAAGCAGCAAAAACTATTTCAATAAATCAAATTTCGTTTTCAATATATGTACACGAAAATTCATCAATTCATTACAATAAAATATTTATATTTTGCCAAGCGCTCGCATCATTACCACTCTACTGAACTTGAACTTGAAAACATTAAGAAACCATGAAGAAGAGAAATGAATTTCAAATTCTCCAAATATTTTGTTTTTTTTATTTTTAATACATTCTCTTTGTTGAAGCAAGCGCAGTGCTTTTGTTTGATGAATAGACGAATTAATTAGAAATAATATGTGTGTAGAGTTTTGACGCCTAAATGACATTTATCTAATTACTAGATATACATTTGAGCGTTTTTTAAATATAATTATTGTAAGTTAACTAATCGATCGCCAATTATCTAGAAATTAATGGAGCGGAACTCTGTATGAGGAGAATTTTATTAGAAACAGGTGTCATTTTTGAATGAATTTACTAAATATGTTAAGGGGAATATGTAATTTAATTGACGGCAACATGGCATATAATTATTCAGTACATGTTAGTGATTTGTCGTCATAATTTGCGTAATATGTCCCTAATGGGTAATCCGAAAATATATTTTAGATTGTATTTTGTAATTTTAAAGAAAGTGAATTATAATTATGTGTGGTAGAAGAGTTCAAGGGGCGTTTAGGTCAAATGGTATTTTTATTGATATACATTGTAACACACTACAATGGATTATTGTTAAAAAAATCACCCATATAAATAGGATATATGTGATGGTGTCTATAGAGAAAACAATTCATCTTCTGTTTTGCACACCAAAGTGCTATCATTATGCCGACATCAATTTTGACGCTCCAACAATTTTGAATTGGTATGCAGAACGCGATATGAGCATTATGGTATTTAATAGAATCGTTGTTAACGGAATAAACTCATCATTTTCAAGCCGATTTAAATTTTTTGGATAGCCAGCGATGAATTGCTAAGCGGGACTGGTACAACAGCAGACATACATCGAATTGTTTAAGCCAGATCCTAAATGAGTACTCATTGAGCATAATGACTCTACGTTGATCCGTTGAATCGTTTTATAGTCAATCTAAGGGACTTTGCTTGCAGGGATGACCAATCTTGAGTCCATAATGGATCGTCAGTAGTAGATTAAATACGGTGGCAATACGAGCCGTTAAACTTCACCGTACCGATAAGAAACTCCCCTTCCGCAAATGAGATCGTTCTTCTGCATCACAGTTTATTGCACTGTATAGGAGAGTTCAGCTATTCAAATACATCAGGCATACATGCATTTGGAGCGGACTTCAATCGAAAAAATATGTTTTGGGAAACAAGACTAACTTCTCCTAAGGGTAAAGAACTACTACTCTGTCCTGGTCAACTGCCATTAACAAAATACCAGACCAGATTACCACTCTTTCCTAAATGAGATGTGTGAGCGTTTAAACATTCGGTTAGTCTGGGTCCCCGACCACTCGAACGTCATGGGGAACTGTAGGGTGCGGACGTACTAGTTAGGCGTGGTACAATTCTCCAACTGTTACCGGAACGAAAGACAAGTCTAGCCAAATTTGCCTGTTTGGAGAACTTGCAAGGAGGCTAGGTCAGGAAGCAAATAAGTTTTACAAAAGCTGTATGGACGAGGTGGAGGAACAAACTTTAGTCCACATAAAGCTCTCTCGAATTTGGAAAACTGTAAAGCGACAGATATATCAAGCTACATAAGTATGTCGGACTGGTTCGACTAAGGATAAAAGGAAAGTAAGATCCTGTGGTATCACAATGGACCATCACCCTGAAATTACATATGCGTTCCAAGGAATATCGGAATCCACCATATCCACTCTAGCCTCAGTTGATGCAACCATATCTTTCGGTATATAGGCAAACTGAATCATTCATTCCACATCGTTAATAATATTTCCCAATTTTGTGTGCTAGGATACTATAAGGGAAAGATTTTCTCAGTAAATATAAATGCGAGCTTGATTTCTCCAAATGTAATTCCAAATGTACACGAATCGTGTATTTGCCTCAACGATGATTTAGCACCTGCGGTGTCTTCATAGCGAATTCATTAATTTCACCGTTAAAAATGTCAGCGCTAGTTTGTTCGATTATCACGAATGAGAATTCTGTTAATCCTTCAAATTTTATACGAAATACTGACAACATTAATAAACACGATATTTTAAATCTAAATCTTAAAGTTAATCCTAGTAATAAGGATCGAATACCAATCCTCGAAAATGAACTTAACCTTGACTCATTAAATAATGAAGAGCGAAATTACATTGTATCGATATGTCGTAGTCATAATGATATTTTTTATTGGCCTGGCGACACTTTATCGTCTACCGAAACTATAAGACATAGAATACCTACTTTACCAGGGGGAAATCCAATTTACATCAAACATTATTGCCTCCCACAATCCACGAAATGTGAGATTAATCAACTGGTTCCAAAAAAAACACCAGACCTAGAAAAAAATGGCGAGTGGTGGTAGATTTCAGGAGACTGAACGAGATCACTGTTGGAGACGTGTTTCCTCTGCCCACTACTACGGAGATCCTGAACCAGTTGGGTAGATCAATGTATTTCATTTGGCCTCAAAGGCGCACCAGCGACATTCCAACGCCTAATGAATCACGTTTTTTATCGGATTGTAGGGCATCATGTGTTTTGTTTATCTTGATGACGTAGTAATATGCGCTAATAAGCTAAAAGAGCATACTGAACGTTTTCAAAGTGTTTTCGATAGTTTCCGACAACATAATTTGAAATTGAATGGAAGAAAATTCCAGTTCCTTCGAATAGAAGTTGTCTATTTAGGTCACATAATAACGCGACAGGGAATAAAACCAGATATGACTAAAGTAAATGCGGTTTTTAACGGCAAAGTTCGCGAAACCATTGACCACACTTTCAAAAAATGAAATTTGCGGTCCGCTCATACCCAGAGTTGTTTGTAAGCTTATTCAACTCATGCATAGAGGAAGGAGTATTTCCAGAGCAATGGAAGCTACAGCGGTTGGTACTATTGCCAAAAGCGAAAAACGCGCTAGATGATCCATCTTCCTACGGGCCAATCTGCTGGCTAGATGCTTCAGGTAAATTATTTGAGAGAATTATTTGTGAGAGATTACAGGAAGCCATTAAAAACAAAGGGGACTTGGCGGAGAACCAATGTGGGTACCGTAAAGCTGGCTCTACCATTGAAGCGATTAAACTAGTAGTGGATACGACGCGAGAGGCAATATCTGGTGATAGATGGAAAGGAGGTTCTAAAAATTAGTGCGGTAGTTACATTAGATGTGAAAAATGCTAATCAATAAAGAGGTCCCTCTGTATTTACTTAAAATGGTGGCTAATAATATTAGGCAACGAGTTTTGAAGTATGAAACCAATGAAGGTACTAAATACTATCATATTTCTGAAGGTGTACCACAGGGGTCTGTGCTAGCACCCACATTGTGGAATGCCATGTACAATAACATTTTTAGACTGCCGATACCAGAAGAAGCAATGGTGATTGGTTTTGTTGATGATGTTGCGATCGTAGTTGTTGCAAAGTACAAAGAAGAGGTGGAAGAAATCTGCAACTGGAGTATAAGAGTAATTCAGGATTGGTTATCACCTGTGGGTTTACAGTTGGCGGAGCACAAAACAGAAGCAGTGCTAATCACTAGTAGGAAAAGGTTAGAATTCATGACGGTGGAAGTTGGTGGTCAACTGATTCAGTCAAAACAATTTATTAATTATCTGGGAGTAATAATTGATGCTAGAGTGTTCTTTAAATCGCATTTGGATACCGTTGGGGAAAAAGCTGGAAAAGTGAACGGGGCGTTAATGCGAATTTTGCAAAACGCAGGGGGACCCGCCAGAGGCGCAAACTGTTACTGAGTATTGTGGGGACATCTATTTTGATGGAGCACCAATCTGGGCCAGTGCTATGGAGAGAAGTACATACAAATAACCGGTGGCATCTGTTTATAGGTTAAACGCTTTGAGGGAGGTTAGTGCATTTAGAATGGCATCAGATGAAGCCGTCTGGCTGTTGGCTGGTATGTCTCCAATTGATTTATTGGCTAAGGAGCGTGAAAGAATATATTCTCGCCGTGCAAATGGGAATAAGAGAGGAAATTGTCTATATAGATCTGTGGGAAATGACTTATCACCGTTAACAGTTGTTGATTGTATGCTTGAATTTGGGGGTTAGGGTTTAGTCGGTATGAATTCGAGACTCTTACATTTTTATGGATTAGGTCCACATGTGAGGTTTTATGAATATTCCCCCTTCACCACAAAAAAAATAAAGGCCCCATCATCACCCTAACATCTTCATCAAGAGAGTATCATAAGAAGACTGAAAAGACTAAAACCTTTTGAGTTACCTGAATAGTCCGCATAATGCAATTAAAGCTTAACTCAAGTAGAGGTTAAATAATTGTTAGCGAACCGACATCTGACTCAAAACGTAAAATTCAACACATCATTTTCACATCACATCATGAACATACCATATCCTTGCCAACCATATGTTTGTGCACTGTATAGTTTTTCCGTTACCATAGAGTTGTATTGTTTTCAATCCACGAGTACAAAAAAAAATTATAAATTTCCATTCAAAAACGAATTCAGTTCTACCTCAAATTTCACGTAAATCAAACATAAAAAAAAATCCGCTCCGGTCCAGGGAAATTAAAAAAGAAAATGTATTGTTCCTGTGCGCCATTTATTGACTCATATAATTACACATAAATTAATTAGTTAAATTAAAAACATTTAATTATATATTTTATTTTTAAAACGAGTATAGTGTTCCTAGGTGTTTTGTGTTTGTGTGTGTGAGGTGTGTGTGTGTGTGTGTGTGTGTACGTATTAAATCAGGAAAATTAATAATTTCGAATGGAATTTATAATTTTTCTCGCGTATAGCTCGCGTATATAGAATTGTTCATCATCTCGATTCGTTTAAAGAGACATACATACAACAATAATGTAAGTATTTTTATGATTTTCATTTTCCCAATACACATATACATACTAAGTTTTCCCAAATGAGAACAACAAAAATTGGGTTTTCTCATTTATTTGTATCGTGTCGGAAAAGCTCTCTGGGAAAATACAAAAAGCTTCTGTATTTCAATTTTCTCGGCTATATACGATTCAGTCTGAGTTTAGCTTTTGTTCAATTTACGTGTAACGCACGCATACGGCTATATATCAAGAAAATTGTTGTCATTTTGGTGTTGGTGTTTTGGTTTTTGTTGTTTTTTTTGAAATTATTTCCTGGCCTAAAATTGTTTGTAACGAAAAATTGTGTGTGATGATGGTCGTCTGATCTGAAAGAAAAATTTAAGTGGAAATTAATTAAAAGTGAAAAGTTTATTAATAAATAAAAGTGAAAATTGTGAATATATATGGTGCGTGCGTGGTAAAATAGTGAAAAATTATTAAAATTTCCACCAGTAAGTACAGATTTTGTTTATCTTTTCCATATGATGTGCGGTGACGATTCAGTATATATACAATTAGGTCCGATTCATTTAACACACAAAATTTAGATTTAATAAGCAATTTTTGTATTTGGTTTATATACTTCTTAGTTCATCACACACCACTTGCTTCGTTCGTAACGTACATATGTCGTATACGTTCATATGCAAGGGGTGGAATAGTTTTTTTTTTTGGTTGGTTGACTCGAAAAAAACATCACTCAGTGGGATTTTAAAGTTTATATTTTTATATATAACATTATGTTGGGAGGTTTGTGTTGTTGTTTCCAACAAAAACAAAATACGGCAACTAGGGTATGAGAGGGTTGAATTATTGATTTAGTTTTTATGTATATGAGTAGAGTACTATATATTCTTTATAGTGAATTATTTCCGTCGTTATATATTTTATGTTATCTACTGTGAAAGGATGTACATAAGCAATGTTGTTAAAAATGATATGTTTATGTGTTATATGTGCCCTGTCAAAAACAAAAAAATATTTAATTAATTAACGTTAAAGAACATCACATAACCACGTATGTGTTTCGCGCGCCCGATATGTATTTTGCAATTAACAAAATTACGGTTTCGTGTGGTTGTGACGATAATCAATCATTTTTTTTTATTATCATTCTGACGTTTTATGTAGGTTTATAGAATTCTTAGAAGTCAATTAACTTTCTGAGCAATTTACGCATGCTCCTGATTTCCTGAATTTTATTTAGTTCGCACAGAGTGTTGAATTATTTATCTGTTTTATTATTCAAGATTTTCATTTGATTTCTTATTGCGTAGCATATATAGATTCGTTCTAGATTGAATAATTTTCCAATTGATAAGAATAAACAAAGAGATTTATGGTAATTATAGTTAAGCGAATCCCAGCCTAAAACAACAATGCTCGTTTTAATTGAAGCGGATATTACTTTATAGCAGCGATGGTGATGTCGACAATGACATGTCAACTATTCATTGTCATTGTCGACGTCTTAAGGTGTGTGTGTGTGTGTACGTATTAAATCAGGAAAATTAATAATTTCGAATGGAATTTATAATTTCTTAATTTAAAACAACAAAATGTCATCAATGCCGAATATGTCAACAATGTCAACAATAAATAATTTTTCGAATTCTTTTAGAATGGTTACGACATCGATCGACAGTTAAGATTGTTATCTGAGAGTATATCTTTAGATAAGAAATTGCCAATGGGGCTATTGCAAGTCGTGTGCCACTGGGAGCTCAACCTTCCCATTTTCATCATTATTGCCGCATTGTCTGATACAACGGCATAAATATGAGATTTATACATTTCAAGAGCTAATTCAGTTGATTCCAATACATCGTCGGCCAACGCTTCTCCTGTTTCAGACTCTATTGTGAAATCCCACGCATTTAAGAAAGCCTTTTCACCAGTTGTATTATGTATTGGCCGTATTTTTCCATCCGTCAATAACCAGAATCGAATATTTACTACAATTTTCGGATAAATTACGTACAGATTTTTGGAAGATTGAGACCAGATCGGATTACGTTTGAGTTTGATTCAAGACATACGCCACTTGTTATTTGTGTTGTATTACCATTAGTTGTATTAGAAAGTGGAAAAGAAATCAATGAAGACGATGGGCCAGAATTTCGATCCGCTAAAATTGATGATGGCTTTCCGATTCCATCGAGAGTTATGGGTCCATTTCTGTCCAATAAAATAAAATCCTAACGATTTTGCCGACAAATTGATGACTGACGTTATTGATGACGCTGAAATCTTACTGTCGACACATTGTCGACTCGTCAACGTCGACAATAATAGATGACGCAATGTCAATTTCGCAATCATGTAAACAAGGGGCAAACAAATAGAATTCAAAGAATGTAGAAATGTCAATTTCAAAGTTCTGAAATTTTGAAAGTCAAAATTTTTGAGAATTTAGAATAAATGATCGATTTAAAAATTTTGAAAGCTTCTCAGATCTGTTCTCAATTCGTAATTAAGATTAACGAATTAAATTGTGAAAGTAAACGAGAAAGAAGTGTGAAATAATCAAAATGGATTGTTAGCTAACAGAAGTCATTCAGAATTGCATCCCAGAAAATTAAAAAATATTCATCAGGTAACTCTAATTTTACCCTAGCCCAAGATTTGAAAGTTGTTTATTTAATCGTTCAGCTACCATGAATGCCGAAAATAATTTGTAGACATTTTTGTCATCTGGAAATCATAACAAATAATTACTGGTGTGAAGTTTGTCCTAAAATTGTCTTAAGTATTTTTTTTTTTAGAATGGATTAGTAAAAATCATGAATCTCTCGTTATTATGAATTTTTTCACAAACTGGAAATAATTTGGAAGGAAGAAAGAAAAATTGAAAATCTAATATTGTCGCATAGGTCATAGGTCAACACAAATAATTTCGAGTACCCGGGTTTCATTCTAACTAAAAACTATAGAACCCCTGTCCTAAGGCACTTATCTTTGAGATTTCGGAAATTTGTAAACTTTTTAGTTAGATTATTGAGAACCTAGCTCGCTATTTGGCATGATCCTTGGTTCAACAGGAAAACATTTCAAAATTTAAATTTTGTACTGTCATCGCAGGGTTACACGTCATCTATTATTTTCTATCTTGACATGTCGATAAATCGTAGACAACGTAGACAACGTTCGCAGAAAACCTTGATAATGTAAACGATTGATAGAGCGATTTAGTGAACTAGTTCTAAACTACCAGATTCCTTAAGTTTTGATGCGATACAGGCGGGACGAGGTTTTTAATCTCTTTGAATGCATTTTAATTTGTTTTAAAATAGTAAACGTTAGAAAAATTTTAAATTAAGTTTTAGATCATAAATTTCTTTACATGAGTTAGTGAGAGTATACTGTTTTTTATATCTAATAATTTACCCGATTTTGTGAGTTTTTCCTGCTAAAGTATTGCTTTTGGCATATAGGTCCATCAAATAAATAAATTTTCAAATTTACTTTTGAAACCCCTAGAAATCTAGCACCAATGAAATATATATCAAGATGTCATTGGATAACTATCCGGAAAATATTTTAATTTTGAAAAAGTAGGGATTAGAGAGTTTAGGACAACCAAGTTTGGCATGACCTCATATAGTCATATATATCAAATATAAGATTTTTATCTGGAATTTCTTTAGAAAGCTAACACCATAATGTCATATATATACCAAGATGTAATAGGTCCAGATTTTCTTGACAAAATCCTCAGACCCTATCTCCATAATGCTGAATAGTTCAAGATGTCATTGGTTCTAAGCTATATCCGATATATGTATACGACGTTATTATATGAGGTCATACCAAACATGGTAGTTCTAAATGTCCTATTCCCCGATCTTTTCCAATATTGAACGATACGTTCCATCGGGAAATTCTGGAAATTATTTTTATTACTTTTAAGGACAGGTTTAGGACAAATTTCATATAAGTGTCAAATTATTATTTGTCACACGGCTTAGCTGAATCACTGGTCACTAACAGCTTCGCATCCACTCACAACCAGATACATTTCATTTACGCAGAGCAATACAAAAGCTTAGCAAGTGTTTTAGGTAAATATCTGTGATTTGATTGTATCGCCTTAAGTAAACGGAAAGCAATAGCAGACAATTTTAAACCATCACTTTTAATCCTTTATCAATAACCCCCACAGCAGTCTTTTATTTGTAATTTCAACATACCAAAATATCTTATAGGTTGTTGACGTTGTCTTACTTGTTGCCGTTAATAAAAAATATTTCCCAAATAATTATGTTTATATTTTTTATGCAGATATAATCCTTTGCTAATCAGAAACACAAATGGCTCCCGTCCTTGGATCAACTGAATATTATTTTAAATATTTAATTGTTTGCTAACATGTACGAGATAGTAAATTACTCTGTTGTTAGACAGGAATGTGTTTTACTTACACACCATACTTGTGTTTGTTGGGGTTCAACCCTTACGCCCGTATTAAGCTCCCTTATCTTGTAAGACAAATCGCTTTAAACACCGTGAGTTTGTCCTAAATGTGCTATTTGCAATTTTACGATAAAGATTGGAGAAACTTCACATGCCTAAATGATTCGCTGTTGCTTATTATTTAGAATCCTTATTAAATATTTTAGGCCATCCGAAATTCATATAAGCCTCATAATTACAACATACATCTGGCCTTCTATAATTTATCCTATATATCGGATAGCAAAAACTTCGAAAAAATTGCTAGCTAATAGGAGGGTCTAAAGAAACAACACAATGAGAAAAGTTTAATAACAAGAAGTAAGTACAAAGAGCTGTATGGCAATCCTTTGAAAACTAAGGAGCTCAAGGGATACAAAAGTGATGAAAATGATTGAATTTATTTATTCATTCATTTTCATGTCACATGACAGGTAAGCTAACCGGTTTTATAAATTCAGGATGTGGAGCTTATAAGGATATTTATGAATTAATAGAATTCAAGTCGCGCAGCATTGCAGCATTTGGATTTTATCCGAAGCATTCAACCTCAACCAATTTATTGATACAGTTGATCCTTGGACCAAGGTGGGAAACTGGGCTAAAATATTTGAAAAGATTTTCACGAATTTTCACTTTCGGTTTTGTTGCCCGCAAACTTATTATAACATTTGGAAAATTTAATGGCATTTTGTTGACTGGTCTTGAGCGTACTTTTAGAATTCTCCGCACGGTTTCAATTTGGGTCCTTTAATATTCAAGAAATGTGTCTTTATGACGATTACTGAGAAATTTAATGAAATTGTTTTTAACTAATATTGGCTACACATCCGTTACTAAACTCAGGATACATCAAAAATGCAGGCGTTCCTTTGGACCAGAAATTTCGTTTCGATATGGACATAACGATCTTACGCAAATTTTTTAAAACATTACAACTTTACCGATGGGTACCGATTTCAAAACACTTTTTAAGATGTCTGTAGATATTTGGTGGATAAGACTGAGAATTCCAAAAACGAAGATTATAGCGGTGGGACTTTATTAGAATTTGAAAACTGGAAGTGAGATTTAACTCTTGTTTCCACTTCCCGAAAAAAATCATTATGTATTCAAACTATAGGCGACTAACCGATCAATTTTGATCCTTCGACAACTCCATATCTAGTCTACATCACACGAATTACCATATCCAGTGATTTCAGCTGATTATGGTTCCTATACTATACATTTTAGTTTCCAATTCAACTTTGTGCAAATCAAATTCAATTTCTTTCAAACAATTTCAACCATTTTCAAATCAAATTCAATTTTTTCTAGCCAAATTTAGCTTATTTTAAAGTCAAATTTACTATTTTCAAATCAAATTTAGCTATTTTCCAGTTCAACTCTAAATTCCAATGTCTTGACTTTAAAATTTCAAATTTCAAACTTTAATCTTTATCAATTGTAATCTCGAAATTGCAGGCCCTTCATTTAAATAGCTTTTTAACATCAAATTGAACTGAGTTTCAAATCAAATACAACATATTTATATTCAAAAATGTATTCAAGTTGTTTGAACGAATTCTGCTCGTTTTAAATCAAATACAAGTTTTATAAAATAAATTAAATTTTTTTAAATCGTATCTGAAGAATAAAATTTGAAGTGAATGCACAGGTAAAATATTGCGTCTGGAGATTGAAACCCAGGGTCAAGCGCATAGAATTCGGAATATGGAAATATAATATTGAAGTTTGCTTGGAAGTTGAATATTGCAGTCTAGATAGAAAATTCGGAATCAAATACCAATCTTCGGTCCTATAACCCCCTAATCTCAAATAGCTTCAAACACAAAACTCTAGACTCCAACTTTAGTTCTAGAGATCTAATTTCAAATTATAATTAAATATTATTTTATGTCTATTATTTAGATAAGAATTTCTTCAAGATTTTTTTTAGATAACCGCCACGAAAGTAGTCACAAAATACAGTTTGCTCATCAAGTTTTAACAGTTTTAATCTGTCAAATATTAATGGAGCTTAATAGTATTTTGTGTAATAGTCGAAACTAATTTTGATCCCTGGCTGTACTATAACTAATTCCAATGGGCCAATATGGAATTTTCGGATATAACCGAGCTTAGCCGCCTGAAGCCCGGGATACTTTCTCTATTTATTGTATATAAAGTCCTTTAATATTATTTCTTGGGACTAATAAAATGTTTAGAATGGTTGTGAAAGCTTCTAAATTATAAAATATGGATTTTAAAGATATTATGATAACAGATAATCAATAAATTCTACGAATTACTTTGTGTTTCTATATACAGAATTATTTTGAAAAAACAAAAATTGAACAAAACCGGGAGTTGTGAGCCATTTCTTCTTAAATCGGTTAGAAGTTGAATTCATTTGAAATGCTTTTATATCTGGCATATCGCATAATCAATCAACACTTTATCGCATAACAGAGCCGTGTTTGTAAACTAATTCTATCATTACCAATTAAATCATATACTTTCGAGAAATTTGTTAATATTTTCCATATTGACTTAAATCAGTTCGTACCAATTTTGTAGACCATTTGTACCTGCTTATTCTGCAATTCTAGGAACTTTAAAACAAATGATATTATTTTGCCAAACGTCTTGGAATTTGCATAAAAATCGAGTAAAATAAATATTCCAGCATTTCTGAAAATATAACAACGTGAAGATTCTGCTGGAATATTATTTTAGGGCGGATTTGTGGAGGAAGCTAAATTTTAAAAAAGGTCGTAATATTGTTTTCCTGATTTAACAGATTCGAAATATACTTATCGGTCCTAAAATTTTAAACTGTACATGTCCTGCAAATTCTCATCAATATAAGATATCAATCAAATTGTGAGTGTTATACAATACCAATTGGAGTTTACTAATTTCTAACAACACTATGGTAATGTACCTGATTCTATCGACATATAGTTTCGTAACTATGAATTGAGTTTATTTATTGATTGAACTGTTTTATTTATGCAGCCAAAATGGAATTTATAAACAGCTTTGATTTCAGCATATTGAAATTTTAAATTTACAGATATTAGGGATTGAACGTCTAGAAATTTTGCAGACGAGAGATTAAACCCGTGACTTGATTTTAAGCTCGTGACTTGACAGCCAAATTTGAAATAGGAGACTAAGAAATTAAATGGGTTGCCTATGGATATTGTAATTTGATTGGCAAAAGACAAATCATACTGCCTATAGGCTTCAAATATAGAATATCTGTATATTAGTGAATTATTGTGTTCAATAAGCTATGTAACTAAGCTGCCTTGACAGGTATACATATTCGACCTATTCTTATCTCTAGTCCGCACCTTATTTAAACTAACCACTTAATTTTCTAAATTTCATTTTTCAGGCTCAGCCTACAATCTGGTCTTATGATTCAAATATTAATGTATAGTTTTTAAATTTTTTAACTTCAGACTCAAAATTTACATTATTTCTGCCCCAATATCCATTATCATTCAGACCCCAAATTCTATGTTCTTGACACAAAATTGCAGATATGATTTCAAAAAAATTATTTTATTGTGAATTCGATTTGAAACAGGTAGAATTTGTTTTAGGCAATTTGATTTTAATTTTGATGTCGTTATATTTGATTTGAAAAACCACCGGGAATCGAACCCGAGACCCTCGAATAACAAAGCAAGCACGCTACTTACTGTGCTAACGAGGGCGGTTTGCTTGAGTTAACAATTTTAATATTAAAGATTGAAGTTTGGAATTCGAAATTCAGAGTCAAGATATTGGTATTTGGAGTTGAATTGAATTTGATTTCGGAAATTGTTAAATTTTATTTGAAAATTGTAGTTTTGATTTGAAAGTAGTTAAATCTATTTGTAAAAAATTGAATTTGATTTGAAAAAGGTTGTATTTAAAATTAAAATCTACAGCATAGGAATTCGTGTATTTCGTATAAGTTCTGGCGATTCTTATGCTTAACTCAAACCTTAAATTTAAAATTCTTCTTTTCTTAACATCCAGACCCTTATACTAGCATTTGTAGACTGCAAATTCCAATCTTCTGGCTTAAAAAATTTAAATTGGGCGGATTTTACTCCAGCACTCAATGCCACTAATGGGCCCACGGTGTAATACCCATTCACACTAACATTCATTCAACCCATTCATCCCGTTCACACAAGTACAGTATACCACCACCAGCGCATTGCATAGCTCCATGCCACCCTGAAGATGGGTCGGCCCATGTGTTCTACATTCCAACAGAGGGTCATAGATGTTTTTCAATTTAATCACCGATCGTAATCGGGAGATGAAAAATCTCTTTTGCATCCCGCCTCCGTTGGGATTCGAACCTGGTACCTCCCGATCCAAACGTCGTAGCTTTAACCATTGCGCATTTAATATTTGCTCGGTAAATCTTCTGGGTTAAAATTCTATGAATGTCAAATCCAATTATATTTTAAATTTCAAAACTCAAAATTATAATTTTCAAAATTTTTTTTAAATTTTTTTGAAGACTCGAATTTCTAATCATCAGATACTCTCAGATTTCTATAAATTGAATTTTATTTGGGTAAAAAGTTGAATTTGATTTGAAAAAGGTTGAATTTGATTCAAAAACTTGAATTTGATTTGGAAGATAATGATTTTGATTGCTTAGGTTTCATGCTAGAAATCTAAAGACAACTTAAGCTGGGGTCTAGAGTTTTGAGATCACAATTTTAAAATTATAAAGATTTGTAGCGTGAATTTCCAAAAAGTTCCGGCCAAGACCAGATGTTTGATATCATCACAAGTAAGACAATTTCCTAATAACGGGTCCTTAATTACGTTTATGTCTTTATTGTTTTCTCCCAGCAATGAGAAGTGTTTAACAATTTTCTCATTATTAATTGATGACTTTTTATGTACGAGTATGTTGACAATGTTGGTTACTTTATGACCATTGTTGCTTTCATCTCTTCGGGAAGAGCGATATGTCGACAACTAGAAGCCCGCTCGTTCACTTTCCGAAGTCGCCGGTACTGGGTATCGTAATCCCCGCACCGTGGCTCTTTTTTTCTCTTTATTATTCGGGTACCTTCCTATAGCCAGATTTGGTCCATGAGTAGTATTTTAAGTCCCACCGACCCGGTTAGGATTCGCCGATCCGCCACCTTAGTACGTGCTCGATGGCAGTTCGGTATCTCCACACGAGATCAATGAATTTAATTTCGAAAAAAGTATATTTGATTTGGAAGATACTGAATATGATTAGAAAAATTTTAATTTCATATAAAATAAATGTCACGTATTATTAGGAGTCATAATTGAATATAAAATTCTTTATTCGAAAGCCTTGAATATCCGCAGCAATTCCATACGTATTCCGCAACATTTCCAATCAAATAAATCCATCGTCCCTTCGTCCCAAAAAGTTCAAATAAAATTTATTTAAATGTTGATCCTCCTCAAATTTAAATGCAAATTTTCATTATATTCAAACTCCTAATGTATAGAAACGGATATAATCCCTCGATTTATTAAACGTAAAATTCTAAATCAAATGATTGCTTGGCAAAAAATGATAAGAAGGATTTTTTATTTCTTATTCCAAATTCTATCATTTTTATTATATGTTTTTTTTTTACGTTTTGTTATCTCATCGAATGCAAAATAAAAAATAAAAACTTGGAATTATTTAATGAAATTCTTAACGTACCTCTGTTAGTATACATCTCGCCCAGAGATGCTATATATAGTTTGGTACATATGTATATACATCAGCATATAATAGAATAACAATTTTATCTGTAAAGTAGGTCAATTAAGGTATACACAAAAATATAAATAAATCGAATGAAGGAACGGGAATGGTATATGTATGGAACACACAAAAACCATTCATCTCTTGTACTTTGTTCTATATGTACTCTTCCTGTGCGAGAATAACCGAACTAATAAAAAAAATGGCGCAGACTCTATTAAGTTTATATTACTATATCCTTGTATATATACTTACCTACATACATAACGAATCCCATTTGTTTTTATTTTTCTGCTGCGGATTTCATCTTACACAAAACAAACAGTCTCAGGTGGTATTTTATATCAACTTTGATATTGATTTCGGTTGATTGATATACAAAAACTAAAGACGTAAAAATCGAAAAAAATGGATGCGCTGACGTTAATCGGAGATTCGATTAATAATGAAAAATTGTTTCTGGTATTCTCCTCTTATCTCACCACCGTATACATACATGTTATACAATATATCAATACAATTTTTATAATCTTATCATCATCATCCTTCGTTCGTCATATTTCACATACATTTATATGCACATACGTATTGTGCAAGTTTTTTTTCCTTCTTCTTCCGCACATACTTTTGGGTTATGTACAATTTTACCTTTAATTAATCTCATTTGATGCTAGCACGGCAGGGCAGGGATGTAAATGCGGTTATTTAAAATCGATATACGAATATGATTTTGTATATATATATATATATATATATATATATATATATATATATATATATATATATATATATATATATATATATATATATATATATATATATATATATATATATATATATATATATATATATATATATATATATATATATATATATATATATATATATATATATATATATATATATATATATATATATATATATATATATATATACATATATTGTGAGATTCCAGCAACGTATATATAGTTTACGGATTATATATAGTTTCTTTCGTTTGCATGTCAAGTTCATTTGGGATTTCAATTTATACTTTTGACGTCATAACTAGACTTTTTTATTTTATTTTTTAAATCTAATCGAGTATTAGAGAACTATAATTTGTTTCCTTCTTGGCTTCGCTTTATGATGGAATTTAATTTGGATCAATGAGTTTTTTTTTTAATGAAAAGCATACATTTACAGTGGATTACACAGTATATAAGTATCTTACACCCAATATTAACAAATTATTTATTATTTGAAGTGGAATTATCTGTGCCTCAACTGACACCAAATAGTATTGATAGTCTGGGTTTGTTGATATTGATGAACACATGCCACTGACTGAATTGTAACGTTTTTAGTATTCGTATATATATATATATATATTTTGATTCACTTGTAATTTAAAAAATGAATATTAGGTCGGCTTATGACTCTTTATGGGTTGTGATCTTCCTTGCAAATGTTTAAGTATTCTTTCTGCCTTGGAGTAGTTTCAATAAAGCATCCTGAGATTTTTTCGGATTTTTATTTTTCTCTCTTTAAGATGATTTTCTTTTTCGCTTTCTGCTAATTTGTTTTTTTTTTAATTTTGATTTCTTCACCCTCTTGAAGTCATCCCAGGATTTGTTTACATTTAGACTACCCCAGACTTTTTCATCAACAAAAAACATATACAGTTGGTACCAAAATACTCATCTCAGACTTTTTTAATATGTAAAATTTATTTGGTGGAAATTAAATTCTCCTGCGGACAAGTCGTTGAAAGAACGGCTGTTTTGTCTTTGCGATTAAGTTAAGGACCCTGTTAGCAACCATTACGCCAGGTTTGATAATTTTTTGACCGTTGGAATTTCCCCTTTCAAAGAAAACTAAAATCGAAAATAAATCGTATGGGGTCGGTGAGTAAATAGCCGACACTACAAAAGCTGGCCATACGATTGTTTTCGATTTTAGTTTACTTTGAAAAGTTGGCAAAGACGCTACATTTATTAAAGCACTTTTATTTTTTTATTTAGAGTTAAACTTAACTTTATAAATTAGATTTATTTTATTTTATTTATTTTTAAAATGTTAAATTTTATAGAAATTAATAAAACTAAGTATCAAATAATTAAACATTAATTGATAATTTTGAAAACTAAAAATATGATGCAATGAAGTTATCTACGAGGCGTACGCAATGCGTTCAGTCACAATTGACTTCAGCAAATCAAAGTCGCACAAGGCGCAGTCATTAACTAAATTAGATTAATTGACAGCTGCAAAAATAAAACGACGAAGCGTCACTCTAATATGAATGAGTGAAATGGCTGATTTATATTCAACGTAATTTTGCAGATTGGGTCATCTTGAAGCAAGATAGAATGAATAAAAATTACTATTAAGCAAGCGAGACAAAATAATTGTCTCCACTATGGTATAGTAGATTGTAGGAAAAATGATGTCAAAAATGATGTCAAACTTTGAACGTAGGTATTATTACACTACTGACGTATTTTCGTCTTTTTTTAGTAAAAAGATCGTCTGTTGATTTTCAAAAAGATGAAGTTCTGTCTCGTTTTTTCTTGAATTATTTTTCAATGTTGTTTCTCTTTATTCTACAAGATGACCTAATCTACAAAATTACGTTGAATGTAAATCAGCCAATAGGCTTCGTATTTGTGGAATATGAAAAAGTCGAGGCGAAGCGGTAATATGTTAATTACTTTATGCTGCGCAAATTCCAACGGTCAAAAATATATCAACGCTGGCACAGTGGTGGCTAACAAGGTTTGAAACTCAAACGTTATGAGTAAATAGTCGACCCCACAAAAGCTTGGCCATACGATGTTTTTTTTCGATATTAGTTTTCTTTGAAAAGTTGGGAAAGACGGCACATATCGGTCAAAAAAACATCAACGCTGGCACAGTGGTGGCCAACAAGGTTTGAAGCTCAATCGCAATAAGAAAATAGCCGACTCTAGAAAAGATTGGTTATACGAATTTTTTTTCGATTTTAGTTTACTTTGAACAGTTGGCAAAGACGCCACATTTATTTATGTTGCGGAAATTTCAACGGTGAAAAAACTATCAACGTTGGCACAGTGATGGCCAACAAGGTTTGAACCTCAATCATTTAGAGAAAATAGCCGACGTAGCAAAAGCTTATTTTAAGTCTTATTTCAAATCATCCGTTTGGAAAAATCTTCTTCTATGAAATGTTCCCTAACGATAGGCCTATTAAGCCTTTATTCGGAATCTAGCCCAAATCTCCGAGAGTGTCTTGTGATTTAGTGAAACTAATAAAAAAATGTTAGAAATAACTATAAGTAAAAAAATTCTGGAAAACTCATTTCAAATCCTCCGTTTGGAAAAATCATCTATGAAATGTTCCCAACGATAGGACTAGTAGACCTATATAGCAGAATATTGCCCAAATCTCCGAGAGTGTCTTAATATTGGATTTGTTATGAGTAATATAATTTTTTTAATTTTTTTCTCAAATGATTGTGAAGAATACAACTCGCGAGTATTATCCAATCAACGTTTCCAACGTTTATCAAAATTGCTTTTTGTAAAATACGAAACAGGGATGATAAAATTCCAAACACGTTTTCTGTTACGCGTCTTGCTCTCGATAACCGATAATTGAAAATCGTTTTTTCATGTGTTATGTTTTTTGCGTAAACGGTTTCGTTAGATTACTGCTCAAAGCGAAGGCGCTAGCTCCGAGAAATACATAACGTACTGATTTATTAGTGCCAGACAATATTGAGGAGCTTTGTAAATGTAATTCCTCCGAAATCAGTTTTGCGTAAAAATTTGGGTGTTTCCAAACTCTTCCGTCAGAAACAAATGAAAAGGTTCCCGGCGGTTTATTTATTAAAATGTGTTTGCCGTCCATGGCAAGATTGTTGACTCAGTAAGGGGCCAGTAATGGCCTTTAAAACTGTTTATTATTATTTTTATTGCCGTCCATGGAGTCGACACAATTGTTAAACTGCTCATACTTTCAAAGTGATTTGCATGATTAAGCCATTCCATTTCACGTGCTGGTATCTGAAATATAATACAATATAAGTGAGACACAAAAAAATAAAAGGAGCACTACATCTATACAAAAGATAAAACAAAAATTGATAGCCAGCGCAGAAAGTTTATTGAAACGTTTTTTGAAGTAGTCACCGCTGCTGAAGCTTATGGACGAAGTATAGGTCTTCAATTAAAGAAGATGCCCCGCTATCAGAGATATACGAGGGCGGATTGAAAATGAAGCTACCTAGCGCTAAATGGCAGCACAAACAAAAAATTTTTTGTTTTTTAGAAATTGCGATCTGTCAAACGTCAGCTGTTAAAATTTCACCCAAATTCATCGATTAGTTTGGGATGCCCACGGAATATTGCTCATCGATTATCTTGAAAAAGGATCCACAATCACAGGGAAGCATTATCGTGCATTATTGGATCAATTGGTTGATGCAATCAAGGAAAAACGACCACATTTAAAGAAGAAAAAAGTGCTCTTTCTTCAAGACAACGCACCGGTTCACACAGCATTAGATACGATGCTAAAATTACGAGAAATACACTTCGAATTTGTTGATCATCCACCTTATAGTCCAGATTTAGCTCCTAGTGACTTTTTCCTGTTTCCAAACTTGAAAAAATGGCTCGCAGGACAAAGATTCATCTCAAACGAAGAAGTGATTACCGAAACTAACGCGTATTTTGAGGGGTTCCCAAAATCGTATTATTCAGATGGTATAAGAAAGTTGGAATATCGTCTTACTAAGTGTGTCGAAGTAAAAGGAGACTATGTTGAGAAATAAATGGTTGTAGCTTCATTTTCAATCCGCCCTCGTTTAGCAAAAAAATTAATTTCCGAAATAATATTTTGCGGGAAATTAGAAAAATTAAGTCTATAATCAACATTAACCTTAAATAATAATTAGATTTATGATTCAACATCACAAACCCCATCAAATAGTTTTCGCTCTTCTCCAGTTTTAGTCCGATCCAATACAGAGCCAGAAAGCCGTTTTACATTTGCACCTAATAACACAAGGATAAGCGCACACTAAAACTACCATCACACATCGAACAAAATATCACACCAACACCATCATTGACCTCATCAAATAATATTCGCTTTTCTCCAGTGCTATAACGATCAAATATAAAGTGACCGGTGACTTTTATAGCCGTCCCTAACATCGTAAGAAAACCACACCAATACAACAACCACATATCATACAACATGACACACCGCCGCAGAAGAAAATTTACCTCAAACTTTATAAACCACGTCAGGATACAATTTCCAAGGTTATATCATTCTTAATAATTAGTTAGAATAAAAGTTATATTTTTGTATTAAAATAAATTGAATTCTTAAAATAAATTATGTTTTACTTACTTTTATGTATAGCTTCTGCGAACTTTGTATATCGCTTGACAAGTCTCAGGAATAATTGCCGACAACAATTGTGGTGATATGGCTGTATTGAACTTCAAATTAGAGTATTCCCTTCCTGTCGCTAAGAACCTTAAAGTGGCAACCAAACGCCCCTCAGTGCTCACTACTTCCCTCATCAGTGTGTTTTGCCTAGCCCATAAAGGTTTCACTAAATTAAGAAGTTCGTTGAAATTTTTGTAGACCATCCTTAAATAATTACGAAAGTTGTCACTATTTAATTGTCTTTACAATAACATATGGCTGTATTTTTTTTATCTTTCAACCACTTTTTGGTCAAGCGATACACACGATCCAACTTGTTGAACCGATTGTTTCAAATTGGATGTTGCCTACAGACGATTCTATACTTAACATACGGTTTTACGATTATTATTTTTTTAAAACTAAAACCCGCGGTTGTTCAACATATAACATAAAATTTAAAACACGCAGTAATGTTGATTTAATACACCCATATATCCCTATAAAATACGACAGCCAATTCAAATTTTACACATTATATACGAAATGAAAAACTTTTTCATTGTGTTTAAATCGGATTTAATGAATCCCCCGCCTAACCAACCAACCAACCATCCAACCACCAAATAAAAAAACGTTTTCTATATATTTACAGCAGATTACACTACGACGACGACTTTTTTATACACAAAATTGTTTGTTTTTTTATTTATTTATTTTACAAACAATACAACGACTGGAAAACTTTATCGTCTTCAAATAATATTAAAAACAAAAAACAAAATTTTCGGGAATCTTAAAAACGGTGACTGAACATCTGATGAGGAAAACTTTTGCAACTTTTTTTTTGATTTGGTATTTAAATAAATTTTCTTTTAAATACGTACACAAAAAATTATAAAAGTATTAAAACTATAAGCAATAATTTCAATAGTATACGTCTTTTAATAATATGTGTCTGCGAGTACCATCAATAATTTTTGAACTAAATCGATTTTTCACAAATAATGACAATACGCATACATTAAATGGCCAAAGAGCAAAAACCATAACCAATTTTCTACTCTAGCTCGCACACATATACTTTTCATCGCATCAAAGTTGGCATGGAAAACCCTAATAAAAATAAAAATTTTGTTTTTATTTTATTTACGAATTTCCATTTGTTTATTTATTTTCCGTATGGATCATTGACATTTATGTACATATATCTACTTACTACATAGGATTGTTTTGTTTTTATATTTTTGCAGTAATGTGTGGTTGTGCTGTGCGGTAATCATTATCAAGCGTAGTTTACGTAATTGAAAATGATAATAAAAAATCATTAATAAAATTGTGTATTGCTGCTGAAAAATAAGAACATTATTGAGTTTTAGAAACGAGTGTTGATTCTTAAAAAAAAACATTTATTGTTTGTTAAGACGTTTAAGTGCAATTCCATTTTATAAATGGCGTGTGAAGCCCAAATTAATTTCAATGGTATGGTGTCTGAATAAAGACCAAACATATCGATAAACTACAGAGAAACCGCAACAAAATTCCAATAGAGATAGGAATTGGAATTTCATTCACGATCGCAAACGAGAACACATTTTTGTGATTTTGTCAACTCTCCGAACTCTTAATTGGGAGTTAGGGACAGCAGTTAGGTAAGTTTAATTTGTGTAGTGTTTGTAACAATGGCTAAAACGATCTTAGCTGCTTCTGTTTAAATGAATGAAGGATGAAAGGTAAAAATAATAAACTGATTGTAGTAGAAATTATTATTTTGCAAATTTTATTATTTTTCGTTATAAAGTATTCTTTAGCTTCTAAAAAGTATGTATAACTATAAATGCGTAACTATATAGTATTATATGGAGTGGTTCATGACATGTTAAAAGTTTAGTGAGAATGTGAAATTCGTTATTGATTTTGTTATGGCGCCAATCTGACAGCTTTCAACATTTTTCGTGCGGATGAAGTTTTTAGTAAACTACGTTATTTGCACTATAGTCATTTATACTTAGTACACTTTTTCTTAAAAATCCATTCGCCTATATACAAGAAGCAAGTTTTGCTAGAATTGTGTTGATCATAAATAATTTGCTTACATTCATCCGAATACAATCTGTGACGTAATCAATGCAATTTGTATACATTTAAAAAAAAAATTAAAATTGGGCGGATTACTCCAGCACTCAATGCCACACAATGGGCCCACGGTGCTATACCCGGACAAACACAAATACTTACACATTTTTAGCCGCCCTCGATAGCACAGTAAGTAGCGTGCTTGCCTTGTTATTCGAGGGTCTCGGGTTCGATTCCCGGTGGTGACCAAAAAAATCACGGTTGGGTGTTTTTAATGTGTATACATTAATTGCATTCTCGCTTTGTCTGAGTGTTTGTTCACTTCTCCTCTATCGTTTTTGTTCACACTTTACTTCTCGAACATTGTGGTGTTTTACTGAATGGTCATTCTACCTTTGCAACTCATCGGATCAACCTCGGTCGTCACTCCACCAACCACTACAACGCTACTGGTGTGATTGAGAAGAACATTAGGTACAGGGTGGCTGATGAATATTGTTACATTAAGAAACTCAAATAACTTATTGATTAATTCACGTAATTTATATTTTCTTGATTCATTTGAAAGATAATTCATTTTTATTAAGTTTTCTTAATTGGTTTTAAAAATAATGGAATTTAAATGGCTATCACACACGTTGACGCATGTGCACACGTTGGCGCATCAGCAAAAAATTATTCATTACTGCCTGAAGAGTTGCAGCGGGAATTGCCTCAATTATCGTTCGAATGGATTACTTTAAATCATTCATATTTGATGGTTTTGTTTTGTAAACTTCCTGTTTGCAATAACCCCACAAGACAAAATCAGGCGCAGTAAGGTCAGGAGACCTGTGGGGCCAACAGATTGTGGAGTTTCTTGAAATCAGCTTAATTGGGGAATTTTTGCTGCAATTCTGTCATAACTGGCCGGGCTTTGTGAGGAGTTGCACCATCTTGTTGAAACCACACAGAGTTGAAAGTGATTCTCTTTCGGCGTAGTTCTGGATAAAAAAAACTCTTTCAACATTCAACAAACTCTTTCAACAAGCTACAGCAGCGGTAGTTTATATAGCGATAGCGACCTATATTCGAAGGGTTTCGATGATTAGGATTTCTTGCGATTGACTCATGCTCAGCAAAATTGTTTACGAGCCTCATTATAGTTCATCTGCTAGGAGGAGTGCCGCTAAACGTGCGCCTATATTCTCTGTGTACCAAAATTACGGACTCCAATGCGTGATAGCGGCGGACAATTCATATTTTTTTCTCAGTGTCCCAATTCTCTATTTTCGTTAAATTTAAAAATCAATCTATAAAATAAACACAATTGGAACAGATTAATTATGTACATAGAAAAAAAGTTATTAATTATTCTTTTTTGTAGCAGCTTTCATCAGCCACACTGTATAAAAAAATAAGAATTTCGTAAGGAGTGGGTAGTTTTTGTAAATGTAATTGGGAGTGGCCCCATTTGTGCTAATATTTTTTGTTAGAGCATTGTGTTTTATTTACTGGTGGCACAACAGATTTTTAACTTGAATATTTCATAATTAATGCACGGAAATGTGCGAATTTCTCACGGCCAATTTTATTAAAAATTATTCGAAAACCTGCTCACTTCATACGATATTTGTACTTTTTCGGATATTTTTACATATTACGATATGAAATATCCAATAATGCCCTAACAAAAAAAATCAGCTCAAGTGATAAAAATTATTTCAAAAACATGCGAGTCCTTACGAACTTTGTACTTTGTCGCACATTTTTACATATACATATACTGAGCCATCTATTAGTCCTTTTTTTATTTGTAAATAAAACACACATATCGTGGGATGAAAAGTACACATTTTTTATTGATAATGAAATGGGGTTCTGTGCCATTTATGTATATGGTATATTATAACCACGGCATCGTCTTCAGGCCTTATCCGAACTACAAAATATCTGATGATTTTTTCCAATAAAAGCGGATCAATGTCCTTAATTTCAGCTCAATCCCACGCAAAATAATCAAGTTGTATTAAATTCTGACATCTTGGTGGCCAAGGAACTTCACAATTTCTTGAAATTATGCGATCATCAAATTTTGTTGACAATAAATGGATTGTTGCACGATTTGCGTGGCATGTCTCTCCGTCTTGTTGAAACCAAAGGTTGTTGACACGCAATTCATTTAATTTAGACGTACCAAAAACCAGTTAACATGTTGCAATAACGTTCCCCATTCACTGTAGCAGCATTTTCCTGTTCGTTTTCAAATAAAAACGACCCAATGATGCTACTAGCCCATAAACCACGCTACTAGCCCCCCGCATCCCAAATTCGACAATATTACTTATTGACGTACCGATTAAGATGAAAATGAGCTTCATCGCTAAAGAGGATTTTTGATGAAAATTCAATTCTTAATTTCGTTCAAGCCATCAAATTAACAAAACGACGACGATTTAAATGGTCTAGTGCGGCTTCAATTTTTGAGTTAGTTAAATTTTGTATGCGGATGCAAACGAAGATAAACATGCAAAATGCATCGTAATGTAGTTCGTGAAATATTTAGTTCTTATGAACGATGCCTGGTTGATGTGCTTCAACACACGACCTTCATCTACGACCTTCCACTGAACCAGTTGCTTCAAAACGATCAATAATTTTCAAGTCCATATGTCGACCAAAACTCTTACGTAATTTACGAAATGTTTTTGTTTTTGAACGAATATTTTTATAATTAATTTGGACAGTCAAAATGCATTGTTGTGTTGTTAGCGACTCCATGATGACAAATGGCATATTTTTGACTTTTCATATTTACAAAATATGGTTTACAAAAGTCTGGTATTTACAAAAGTCTAGTATTCTAAAGCTAGGTTTTCTATTTTTTGGTATATTCATGTTCATAAAATTTTTCTTCTGCAGTTTTCGTTTTTTATAGGGTAGGAAGCACCCGCTCTCATTTGATCAATTCGGGTTTACCTATTATTAATTCTTTGCCGGCCACCACCTTTAGTCTTCGATGCCATCCAAGTTTTGTGTCCTAGGTAAATTTTTGTTTGAATTATCCCACATAGACCAGAAATTTGAAGAGTACTGTGGTTTTTGGTTTTCTGTTTATTGTTCTATTGGTGTTTTCCATTAAATAATTTTTCTCGAACCATTTGCCGATCCGCCGATCATCGCAGGATTGAATTTTTTTGAGCTTCTGGTAATATGGAACTACATGTTTCGCTGACAAAAAACAAAATTTTTAAACATCCTGAGTTGCAGGCTAAAGTCCTCGATGTTACCGTATTTCACAGCATACCCTTCTATTTACACCTATCTTCAGTTGAATTGCCCAAAATGAAACAAACAACCTCTATAAGCCGTTTCTGGGATCAAATATTTCAATGTTTTTGAACTAGCCTTTTCGAATACGCATATTACCATTTTTGGCTTTAAAGGTATTCCCCATTTGCACGCAAATTTTCAAACTTCAATTCGAAGTAGGCTGATTCACTTTTTGAACTCTTTATCAGAACATCAAAGGAATAGCTCATGGCTAAATTTGCCATATACCGGGTGATTCTTTTAAACTGAGACGATCAAATATCTCGAAAAATAGCCACTCTACGGAAAAAATGTCCATAATCAAAATTTAATCATACCGCGGGGGAAATACATTAGTGCAAAAAAAATAGTCTGCCACCCCCGCTTTGTAGGTGGGGCGGGGGTTACTTTTAAACTAAGATAGGAAGCCATATTTTTTATTGCAGATACGGATTCTACGACTAAAAGTACGTATGATTTGAATGAAATATTTTGTTCGGTTCATGATAGATGGCGTTGTAATCGACGAAATTCAATTTTTTCAATTTCTCCTTCTTAGAACACACGCCTTCGATTCTGCAATACGTTTGAAATAAAAAACATCCCGTTTTCATTGGAAAAACTCGAAATTCGTCATCAAAACAATTTATTCAGTTTTGTAAATCTAAAATAATTGTTCAAAATGATGGCCTGTGATTTCAATGCACTTATTAATCCGCATTTCAAATGATTGTACACAACTGAGAAGTGTGTCTGGTTGAATTTCAGCACACGCATTTGTGATTCGCTCAATCATGTTCTCACGTGTTGTTGGTTTTTGTGTGTAAACTTTGTTTTTGAGGTAGCCCCACAAAAAAAAATCAGGCGCAGTAAGATCTGGTGATCTGGCGGGCCAATTTATCGGACCAGCTCTACCGATCCAGCGACCATCGGAATCACGATCGAGTATTTCACGTGCCATCAACGAATAGTGTGCAGGACAACCATCATGTTGAAACCACATGTTCCGTCTCACTTCTAAGATCAAATTTTCAAGTAATATTGGCGGTTCATTTTCCAAAATGTTTCGGTACATTTGACCATTCAAGTTGCCGTCAATAATGTGGGGGCCTATGAGTTTGTTGCCAATTATTCCACACCACACGTTGACAGTCAGTTTTTAATTGACACGCGGCCTAAACCTATAATTCTTAGATTGGGAAATTTTTCATTTCGAAAGGAACAGGGAGCGCTATAAGTAAATCGCCAATTTGCAAAATCCGTATCTTATCTGCATGTTTTTAATATTGGTATAGGATCTTCCATAGAACAACTCTGTCTTCAACACTAGAGCGTGCATATGTGTAATAATACTGGTGTGTCCTTCTATATATAAGTCAGATGATCTTGCGATTGTGCTAATCACTCTTTGGTTTATGGTTATTAATAATTTTTTCTAAAAATAAAATAATTTTTTAATATATTTTTTAATTTTTTTTTAATTTTTCTAATTTTTTTTTTTTTTATTATCCATCTAAATTATTTAAATTTAATACATTCGATGACCAATAATTCCAGTCGTATATGATACCCGTTTGTGATCTGAATATAGCTAAAAACCAAGCGCATGAATCTACATAACACCTCCAGTATACCGAATTTATATAAAACTCTATAAGTCATAATATCTCCTGTTGTTTCCATTTCAGTGAGAAGCACTATCGTTGGTTAAGACTATGGTCCTTACAATCGTTGTAATTCCTAGAAATGCTAGTGTACAACATGTCTTTTTTATAATCTGTATAGTTAATTTGGAGAATGTTGCTACACTTCTTAATGTTAAAATGAATTTTAAATGAAACAAATACATTACTCGTAAGTTTCGGATTAGTATACTTAAGTATATGCAACAAAAGATTGTGATACTATTTCTGAAATAATCAGCATTTCACTCTACAACAATTGGATGTTTCGGTTCAACACAGCGCCATGTACCGCAATACACACAAATAACAAATTTTATAAAGAGGCTGGCGCATAAGATTCTAAATCAAAATAAATGGCATTTAAAAAAAACAAATTTTATGTAATAAAATATAAATTATGAAGTCATAAATAATGATTTAGGTTTTTCGCCTCCGCATCCCCATTGCCCCGTCCATACATCTTTATACAAATAGCGACAAAACAACTTTTATCCCATTAGTATTATACACAGTAGATCCTTTTATAAACTTTTAGGCTAATCCATATATAATAAAACTCGTAAATCTTTCTTTTTTTGTATCGAGTATATGTATGTAGTCTATATATATACACAGACGTCTATGTGGATCTTTGAAAGCTAAAAAATAGAAAATATTTTATAATCTTTGAACCCAAACATAAAACGAAAAGAAAAGATTATTTAATTTAAAAAAAATTATATTTAATTATAAATGAAAAACAATTTTTTGGGTATAAAGGATTAAATATCAAAACAATACACAAAAACATTTATAATCTGTTAAAAATTAAATATTTAATATAAAATATGCCTGTCTGTCTATCTGTCGGCTCTGTTTCTAATTTGTATCGCTCGAAAATAAAGGAATCCCGGCAAAAACAAACTAACTAAGGTTCACTCACACAGAACAATTTTCTTCCATTATTCCATTTCGTTTTCCATTCCAATTTTTCATCGTTAAAATGGCTATTTTTTTATTTTGAAAATTGAATAATAAATCGATCAAATATACAAAGGAGTAATATTAGGCCTTAGCATGTTGGCTTACAAATTTCTCACGCCTCCACAAGATGTACATAATATATTAACGTATCTATATGCAAAAATACTAAACAACATAAAATTTTTATGGGCATATAGTGAAAACAATAATAACCGTAATGTTATATATGTACTTACATACCTCAAAAAAAAGGACTCGTAAGACGATCAATCAATTATTTATTTATTGTTGTTGTATAGTTATTCTTCATAAATTTATTTTTTAGTATTTTAGCTCGGTATACGAGTATCTTCTGCCACAAGTGTTCTGCGTATGAATTTCGTTTGCTCAATTCTGGAAAGATGAAAAATGACAGGAAAGATGAAAAATGAAAAATGCTTCAATAATAGATTTACTTTATTTTTTACGAAAAAAATAAAAAATATCTCTCTTGAAGGATAACAAAGGAATGATACGTTTTGGCTGTTTGTCTACCCTCGAAGATATTTTTAGAATTTAAGATTTTACGTGTATTGTGTGTGTGTATATTCATATAGTAAAGGAATTTAATAAAAATATAAGGCGAGATTTTTTGCCCCCGTTATGTACTAAAATATGATACTTCCTTATTTGTCAACCAATGGTTTCGATACTTCCTTATTTGTCAACCAATGGTTATCCCAAAGATTGTATTGCGACACCGATGAGACTGTCAAAGTATCCTAACCTGATCACCATAACATATAAAATAACTGAAAACTCACATTGTTCTGCCATGGGCGAACATTTTAACTAATTCTGGCAATTCTTGGTAAAATTCTAAGTTATAATGTCGCAGTCAAAAAATTATTTTGAACATTTTGAAATTATTTCCATGTTAAATTTGAAGGTTAAATTAAAAAACTTCTAAATTATAGTTTAAGTTAAGGCACCTCGAACTATTCAATTATTTGAAGTGATTGTTATTCTCTGATCTAGAAAAAAGTTGGCAAGATTTAGTTGAATTTTATGTGAAATTTTCGTAACTTTAAGACCTTGAAGCTCAGAGAAATTAAATTTTTAAAATAAACGTAAATAGTAATTTTTTGAATTTAGTTTAAATTGTTAAGTTAATTGTTTGCCATTTTGAAGAGGTTTTGAATTTGAGCGGCTCACAGAAGCTTTAGAACATCTTCATGCCTATAGTGCAAATCGCTATTTAAAGATTGACTAAATCGAATTTATTAAATCGCATTTGGGCCAGACAATAAGGTTTTGTTTATTTGTAAATTTTTATTATATTTTAAAATTTAGACCTTGTAAATTGTCCTTCCCTGTCCTTTTCTATAAATTAAATAAATACCTTTTACTCGCGTGCATCAGTAAAATTCGCCTTAATTCTAAAGAAGTTTTATTTTTTTTCAAAGCCATATCTCGCTACACCAAACATCCGGATGGAAAAGCACATGGCGGTATTGGGATTTTTATTAAACGAAGAATAAAGCATTATGAACTCAACAAATATGATAAAGATCACATCATCAAGCAACCAATTCCTGCGTTTACTGGAAATTTTGAAATATCGGCCTTTTACTATCCACCAAATTTTAACCAGCTCATATTAAATTTCTCGTAGGGGGCGATTACAATGCAAAACATTTGCAATGGGTTTCGAGATTAACCACACCTAAAAGCAAATAATTGTTTAAAGCACTTAGCAAATTTAGATTACTTATCTTCTGGACACCTAACTTACTGACCATCAGATACCTCAAAATACCTGATTTGAAATATTTCTGTATAAGAAAAGGAATTGCATGCATCAACGCTCAGGTAGAAGATTGCTATATAAATTGTCATATGATAACTAAGTAATAATAATAACTTTGAGTACCTGAGTTTTAAAAGCAGAACTACCTCAACTTCTAACAAATAAATTAACTAACTGGGGTCTATATAGAAATAAAGTCGAACATTTTGCCAATTGAACATCCAACTTTGTACCCCAGAAGATATTAATACGGCGACTGAAAATTAACACATATAATAGACATAGCAGCAAAAAAGGCCACAGATATTAGCAGCTCTGAAAAAGGTAATAATCCTTCAGCTAATATTCTGCAGTTTATCCAAGAAAATCGGATAATGACAATCTCTTTGGCAGCAGCAAAAATCTCCATTTCTAAAATCGATATTAAATATAACTATTAAAGCTCTGAAAGAAGCATTAAGAGAAGAAGACCAAGGAATTCAGAGTTACTTTAATGAACTCTCGGTAACCGAGAAATAAAATAGATTATTCAGGGCCAAAAGTGGCATAGAAAATGCTTACTGCAATACTTAGAGAATCAGGGAATTACCTGATAAATACATAAAACTCATAACTTGTATCTTTAATGCGAGTATGAGAGGTATGAGTTATTTCCCGAAAAAATGGATGAGAACTAGATGCACAGCATTGCAAACACAGTCAAGCTCGCCTTAGAAGAAAATAAATATTGTTCTGCAGTTCTCCTAGAAATTGCGCAAGATTTCGACGAAGCATAGCATGAGGGCCCGAAATATAAAATTAAAACAGCCAAAAAATTGTACCCCAGTCTCTAAAGCCACTTTTTTGTTTTCACACAAATATCCTCAAGCTGCAACAAGATTACTGAATTGCAAGATTACTTATACAAAATTAAGAATTGACAAACAACATTACAACGTTTACGCTGAATAAACATGTCCAGCAGTGACATTAAATACTTGATTGCTCAAATATTTGTAAGAAATTTAAAGCTGTTAATTCTGTTAAATAGGTATTACAATATTTTTTGGAGTTTTGAATTTTTTGGAAAAAACATAAATCGCCGGTTAAAATATCCGATAATTAATTAGTTCGATAAACGTCCGTGAAGTTTTTACCAATTTTCTTACTAAAATATTTAGTAAAACTTTTTATACTGTTAAAGTTAGCCGATAACTTCCAGCCGAAAGTTATAAAAATTGGTAATGTAGATTATTATATTAATATGACAGCCGATACAAAATTTATAAAGCCGAAAGTTCTCAGTCGATCATGGTTTTCAGCCGATATATGTCGATAAAGAAGATTTTTAATTCTTGGATGAAAATAATACGATAAATTGGATTTTCATACAATTGTAAGACAATTTATAATAATACTAAATGGAAAAGTTCCATGTGGGGATCCTGGGAAATATAATTGTCCAAAATCATATGTAAATAATTGAAAATTTCTAAACATTCAGCCTCTAGATTGTTATGCAGGAATGGGCGTTTACGCGTCATCTATTATTTTCTACTTTGACGTTTCGACAACCCATAGATAACAATTAGAACCCGTAGTTTGTTCGATAAAATATGTGCCAGACTGATGGAAAAATTTTGACAAAATTTAGTGGATGTGTTTTGATGGATAAACGTACATGAAATTGGCTTTGAGACACTTCAAGTTAGATACATTTGCAAAAACATGTTGTGGAGCCAAGTTGTTGTCACATTTTTCATAACGACATGTTTTGCAGTCCACAGGTTTTCGATGTATTGAAAAATTTTGAGATATAGTGGAAAGAGTGCTGAAGTGCAACAACCACACTGGCAGTTATGCCAGAAACATGGTGCATCAAACAACATGTGCATGATTTAATCCGTAACAACGAAATCAATAGATGTGATTTGTGCAAAAATTAAAAAACTAAAAAAATCCAATTTAATCGCATGGAAACTTTATTGTCATTCGAAAGAACATTTCTTGCCATTTATTTTTTAAAGATTACTTATTTCAAATGATGGCCGCAACTGCGATGGTCCTTTCTCAAAGTCCAATTTTTGATGACGCGTTCTCGAAAATCGAGTGGTATGTATAGCGAATAACACGATTAATGTTGGTTCCAATGCCTCAAATCTAGCTGGTCAATTCACATATACTTTGGACTTTGCGTAGCCCCACAGAAAAGAGTCAAGAGGTATCACACGATTTAAATAGCCAGTTCAACGATCCGAAACGTGAAATTAATTGCTCGCCAACTAATTTTTCAATAACATTGAATATGGGAAATAGTGCAGACTTCTTGGAACCATATGTCGCATTTCAGTTCGCCTTTGACACCTGCTGATACTCCCAACCAGATGAGAAAAAGCTCAGTTCTATAATGAATTACATTATCACGAGCTTTGAGCGATGCTTTCAGTTATCGGTGAAAACGTTTGAACATACCGTTTGCCTATAGATCTGTAGTAGTACGAATCCCATGTGTGGCTATTAAACGGTTTAACTCAGAGGTCAGTTGTAATTTCAAGGGGTTTTCCAAACCTTGAAATATATTGCTCGGTAAAAGTCTTAGCAATAGTGGCAGCGGTACTATCTCGAATGGGTTATGCCTCAGGCCAACGAGTGAATCGATCAACCATACATCCATATGTATATGTTCAAACCTGGCTGCTGGTAGATCCAAATTTCCCGGTTGTGAATTCGTATGCCTTTGGTCCTTGCTTAGCTGGCATCCGATACAACTACGAACCCAATTCGTAATGTTGCTGTTCATATTCGGCCAAAAATACCTACTGGAAATTAATTTTTGGATAGCGAAAAACCATGTGGTGTGCTGAAAACTACTTGTATTTGCGCCGCTGGAACAAATGGTCGATGAATTCCCGTCGATGTTTCGCAATATATTTTTAAATCGGGGAGGATGGTGCGCTCTATTTTAAATGTAGGCGGTGTTACGAATCCTTTGTGCGCCTATAGTAAACGCGTTAACTCAGAGAAGAGTTTTGACTCAAATGTAATTGCAATAGAAATTTGGCTTTTACAAATAATTTTGAATAGGATACATTGAGATTGCAAAGATAACCGATTTTGGCAATACTTTTTTACAGTATGTTAAAATTCCAGTTTTCATGAACAAATTTGTAGATCATATTACTGAAATTACTAAAATTTCAGCATTAAGAATTATTGGATTATCCAGATAACAATAGTGCTCTGCTTCATTTATTTCGGAAATGTATTGCTTGCTTCAAAATATTTTACTTATTCAATTTCAAAAATCAAATGAAAATTATATAACATGCCTGGTGTTGAGATAATGCTAAAACTTTTTTGTAGTATTGGATTATCTAAAATTTTATTTTCCAAACAATTTGTTTGCGCCATGGTTTTTGAAATAATATTTATGTACATAACGTGAATGTTAAACATTTTTGTGAATATAACATAAAATGCGTAACCTTTTGTACATATAATACTATTTATAAGTTTTCCGAATTATACATAAATATGTATATATATACCCATATATATAGTTCCTTTTACACAGGTTGGCGGTTCAAATTTCATTTCGTAGAATATAAATGGAAATGATATGCAAATTGAAAAACGAAATATTTTGAAACAGACGAAAATAAATAAAAAAAAAAAGCTCCACAAAAATCGATAAACGTTGTTGCTCACTCTACACATTAGATATATGTAGGTAGAAGGTGTATTCATTCACGAAACTAACGTTTATCTCTACATGTTAAGCCATTTACATACAAAAAGATGTATAGGGAAAGTTGGTAGACTGTCTGTCAGTTTTATAATAAGAACACATTTCAAAAACTGCATGTGAAGTCGCATATAAACATATACATATACATTTAATATGAACGGAATGGAAAACTCAACATTTCTTTTGTATCGTATTTCCCATCTGCATAAAATATAATATATAGCTTCATTCAACTAAATAATATATATTATGTACATTTAAAACTAACAAAAAAAAAATTGTAATAAAAATGTAAAGGAAAACATGGAAAATTCATATATGTCTATAGAAAATTGTTGCTCATTTTTCCGTTTGTTATATTTAAGTTTTTGTGTTGTTTGTCTGGAAGAGATGTTAAATTTCGTCGTTTCGTTGGTATGAGCGCAGTGTATCCCCGACAATGAAATATAAGCACATTTTGTATATACGCACACATGTTAATATTTATATACATCTTCGAAAAACATATTTTTTCGGGCTCAATTTCCCGGTTTCATTCCCAACGTATGAATATATTTATACCAACGCCTACACAATCTACTATACTTTATGGAATACATAATTTGGTAACAAAGATTTTGTGTAGGTGTTAATATACATTATAAGAAATTCACACCCCCCTCACTATAAAATTGTGACACAACTCAAAAAATGTACATTTTCTATACAGAAGGGATAAAATAAATTTTTTACAAATTTCTACTTTTGGAATATCTACTATATAGGTACATAGTCTGTTTTTTGCCATAGCTATTATACATATCTACTATTTATCTGGCTACAATTTAAAATTTGGAAATTGCGGAGATGTATAATGTACAAAAAAAAACATTTTCTACAAAACATCAAGATGTAAACTAAAAATCTTGAATGGTGATGGGCGTGATCGATATAGCGAAAGAAAATTTAATTTTTTGACTATTTAATTGGAGTTGTATTGATAAAATCGCTTCATAGATATTTTGGTTACACAATAATGTAAACACATTTGGGAATAATGTTAAATTTTATGTATCGATTATAGATTGTCAATAATACAAAGTGGATGTGGTATGTAGAGTAAACATATCAGAGGACATTGATAAAATGTGTTTCCTTTTTGTATACATGTAGGTTGTATGTATGTATATATAGACTTGAGAAATAATTCGAATGGCAATCCACATTACAAACAAGAACTGAGGTTAAATCAATTTTAGATATGCTTCTAAATATATATGGGCAATTTAATGTGATATCACAAACCAATCGTATTTTCATCACAATATATCTTGGAGCGAGTTTATGGTCCGATTGAAATAAAAATGTATATCAATGAATTTTTTGTTTCGTGAATCTAAAATGGGATCATAAAACAAAAGGAAAGACATACAAATACCACCCACGCATACCGTATAAACCAGACTCTCGTTGTTGTGAATTTTCTCAACAGACCCGCAATAAAACTAAAATCGTTTTTGTTCCTACGCGAAATTGGTTTTTCTTATCTGTATACTGCCTACAAATTCATTTTCCATTTAAATATTTATGATTCGAATGATTTTGGCAAATAATTTCATTCCTCAATTTTTATATACGCACATTAAAATAAATATTTAAATTTTTTTTGTATTGTCTGGAATAAAATTTCGAGAAACCGACAAAAATAAATAAAGATGATTTCGAAATTCAGTCACCATTATTATTCCGTTGAAGGATGTATAATAAAAAAAAAGCAATTAATTTTTTTTTTACTAAGGATTACTTTTAATGGATCTATAGAACTTTTCTACAATCCACATTTTTTGGAATTTTCATTGGAATCTATACAACTCAGGTCTGAAGGATGAAATTTAATAATGGGTGTCCCAAAATTAACGCAAGATTTGAATTAAATAGAAAACATAGTTTTTAGTCTTCAGATTGTGATTTTTTTATTGAATCATAAATCTCCACAGCTTTGCTGGCACATACGCACTCTTTTATCGAAATTCTCCATGACCTTTTTGAATACATGTGGCTGAATTTCGTTGATGAAGCGTTTAATTTCCTTCTGTAATGCACAGGTGGTTGTGGGCTTGTTGACATAGACCTTTGACTTCAAATAATCCCATAAAAAGAAATATAATTCTGATCACCGAAACGAGAGAGTATACACGAGTAGGAAATGTCTCATGCAGTAATTGAATTGTTTCACGGGCTGTATGGCATGTGGCACCATCTTGTTGAAACCACAGATCGTCTATGTCAATATCATCCAACTGAGGCAGAAAGAAGTGTGTTATCATGTCGCGATATCGAACACCAGTAACAGTTACTGCTTGACCAGCCTCATTTTCAAAAATGTATGGTCCAATGATGCCTCTAGCCTAAAATCCGAACCAAACAGTGACACGCTGTGGATGCATTTGTTTTTCGACAATCACATCAACAAAGCCATCAAGGTGAAAATGTGCTTCATCGCTTAGGATGATTTTGCTCGAAAAATCAGCATCCCACTTGTTGAAGCTCAATAATCCATTCAACGAACTCTCTTCGCTGTGCATGGTCATTATGGCTTCAGTTGTTGCGTTAGTTGAATTCTGTTAAGCTTGAAGATACAGATCTTTAGTGAATATACGCTGCAGAGACCTTCTTGAAATTTGCAATTCTTGTCCACGACGCCGAATTGATGTTCCTGGATTTTCACCAACAATCTCACGCCCTGCTTCGATATTGACATTTGAACGGCTTGTTTTTGGACGGCCAGTGTGTTTAGCGTCTCCAACCGATGCAGTCTCCTTGAATTTTTCAATTAATCTCTTAACAGTTGACGAAGTTTAAACACTATTCCGACCATATTTTGTATGACATTTTCGAACTGCGGCTGCCAAACTTTCAATATTTTTAAGATATTCTTCAATAATGAAAATACTGTTAAATTACTTATTCTTTTGGGGTTGCCAACACTTTACTGCACAAATGGCGGCAAATTCCAATCTTGCGTTAATTTTGGGACACCTTTTATAAGACAATTATATGATACATAACCGGTGGTGAACCCGATAATTTTGTTATTTAGTTAACCGAATTATTGCTTAAGTTTCAAATTAGTCAAAAGTTTGGTTCAATTTCTAATCCACTTTATTGAAAGCTTTCCTTGATTTTAATATGTGATGTTTTTTTTTTTATAGTTGTGGACCATTTGCCCAGAATAGCAGTTTTTATGTCTCTCTAGAGTCTAAACAACGAGGAAATAGGAAAATCGATTATTTGTCTCCCAAACATATTTTATTTCAATTGCATCTTAAATTTGGCACAATGCCCACCCAGGTTTTGCTCTACATACTATATACTATAATTCGTATATACGAAACAATTATAAATTCATTTAAATCCTTAAACATGATAAGTTTCATGTAAATAAAGAATTAATTACGAATTCAAAAAGAACAACTTTGTGAATTTTAAAATATTTAAAAATTAAATTTCCAAAAGTATGCATACGCGGTTGAATCATTAAATTTACGGATATCGATTGAAATTTAAAAAATTTAAAAATATTTTTAAAATTTACTAAGGTGTGTCAAAATTCCAGAGTTATTTTCAATTTTTAGCTAATTTCTCATGGGTTTTCAAATTTGTGTGTGTGTACTTTGGTTAATCTTTGTTTAAAATTCAGTGAAATTTTAAAATCCCTTAAAAAAATTTATAAAACTTAAATTTATAAAATTAAATGTGTAAGAAATGTTGGCGTAAAATTCGATTCGCAAATTAGATAACTAAGTAAAGTGGATTCTTACAAAATTTTTAGATTCATCCGATAAAAATTAATGGTTTTATATAGTTTGGAGGTGCAATTGCTAGAGTGGCTGGCTGCTATCCTTAGGTGTTAAGTACCAATCAGTTCAATTATACCGGATTTATTATTTATATTAGTGATGCTTCTAAAACCTTAAAAGAACAGACATCCAAAATCCTTTGGTTAGTTAGTTTAAAATAAGTTTGAATATTTATTTCAATTTAAATAGATGAATTTGAAATAGGATTCAGAGTGTAAACTTTTAGAAAAGTCTATAAAATTCTAACAATTTCAACATTAAAACACTAAATGTCAAAATCCACTTTCTTTAAAATTCCAGAAAAACTTAAATTTCAAATTTCAGACATGTAAAATTTAAATATTCTAGAGTTGGTTTTCTCCGTGATTTTATAATTAATTTTCTACAACAAAGTTAATTAAAATTGTATTTTTCAAAGTTTACTACGCATGTTAAAAAGTCTAGAGCTACTAAAATTCTAAATTTTAGAAATTCCTAATTCCTAAATGCCAAAATAAGTAGTTTTTGGAATTCTAGATTCTTTATCTAGAATTGCTCAAATTCTGCATTTCTTAACTTTGAAGATCGGTTGGTCTAAATGCGAAAATCTATATTCAATACTTCTAAAATAAAATATTCTAGATTTTCTAAATCAAAATTGAAATTATTAATTAATAAGATTTAGATTTTGAAATTTATTTAAACTTTTAACTTTACATAAGTCTACGTTTTATATTACAAATGCCAAATTCTAACAGTTTCAACATTACAGTTCTAAATGACAAAAATAAATTTAAAATTCTATTACACAAAAATTCCAAATTTTATAAATTCTGAATTCTAGGAATGCGAGAATTAAATCCTCTAAAAATCTAAAATCAGAATTTAAAAGAATTATTTAAAAAATGTATATTCTAGAATTTAAAGAGAAATTCAAAATTCTTAAAATTTCAGACACAAACTCTTAAAACCCAAAATAAAAAATTCCAGTAACAGAGGTTTGGATTCAAAATATCGATAAATCCCAATTTTAATCTACTTAAAATATTATTTTACACTATCACAGTTAATTATTTAAATATTTATATGAGAACCATTTGCCTGGGAATTTTATTGGTCAAATTTTTAGATTTTTTGCACAATTCTTAAACATTACATAGATACATACTCTAAAATTCTTTAAACATAATAAAGTTTTTACTTTATTTCGAAATAATTAACTACAACATAAACCTAAATATTCCGAATTCGGAATTATAAAATCTTAGTTCGAAAAGTTTTGGTAAATCTATAATTAATTTATCATCGGAAATCCAAACTTTGACCAGTGCTCAGAATCAGAAAAATTTGTAATTTTAAGAATTCGGTGCAAATGAAATACAACAGACTGATTTAATTTTCCAATAATAATTAACAACCATTAACATAGATGATTTTACAATCGGCGTTAAAATATATTTAACGATAAACTCGACAAAACACAATGTTCTGCATCAGAAGAATTTAGGTTTTGTTTTTTTCCGGAAATTTGAAATTAATTTTCAAAATTTGGAATGTTCATAATTTTTATCAAAATTTTAACTATAAAATTCCATATTTTAAATTCCAAATACTTTGTTCGACTAATTAATGAATACGTATTCTAAATTTTCTAGAGATGCTGAAATACAAAATTTTAAATTTTAAAAATTCCAGTTCTTCCAGTTCCATTTTAGTTGGACAACTCAAAATTCTTAAAATTCGAGACACAAAATTATGAAATTTAACCTAAAAAATTCCATAAGTAAAATTCTGAAAATTACTGAACTTAAGTAATTTGAGATTAAAATTTAAAAAATTTAAAAATCTATTGAGAAACTCAGAAAATTTAATTCTAAAAATGTACAGATATTTTCTAAAGTTCTAAATTTTAATTTCTCAGTCGAAACCTAAATCTAAAATTTTCGTTTATAAAAGTCCTAAATTACAACATCCAACTCTAAAATCTAAGTTCGAACAATGAAAAGAAATAGATTAAAAATGAATTCAAGATTTGAAATTTTTAAAATTGTTAAAATTTGAAAATGTTGAGAAATTAGTCTCAACAACATTTTAAAAATTTAGTGCCCATAATATTAAATTAAGAATTTTAATTTAAAGTTTAAGTTTTATGTTTTAAAGATGTTTGAAATTTTAAATAATTTTTTAAATAAAAATAATCATTTAATACAAATATACTTTCATAATCTACAAAATTTTAAAATTCCAGACACACTATATTTTAAAGTCTAAACTACAATTTCTATTAGCAAAATTCAAATTTCAAAATTTTTAAATTTCTGGTTTCTAAAATTACGAAATTTAATTTAAAATTCTATCTTTCAAACTATAAAATACTTTGACCATTAAAACTTGCAAATCCGGAATTCTAGAATTAGAGTTCTAAAATTGTACAACATTCGAAGACTTAAAATGTAAAATTCATGAAAATTTAAAATCTTTGGTTCGATTTGGATCATAAACCAAAATTTAAAATTTAAAAATCATATTTACATATATTTTGTATTTGAAAATTAGTTCTAAAAATTTTTGGAAATGAAATCTGGATGGAATCCATATTTGTTTTCAAAATTAAACAAGAGCTTGAAATACAAGCTGGATTTTTTATTAACTCAGCAACTAAAGATGAACAATCCCCTGGAGATTCGAGAACTGATAAAAGAAATGCGTAGGAAAGACCCATATGGTATAGAACCAGAAATATTATTGACAAAAGAGAATTTAATCGAGTAAGTAATAAAGTTAACCAATTAGTTAAAGAACATAAAGTGGCTTGTACTGAAAGTTATCAGAAAGGTCTGGGTCCTGAAGCTGATAAATCCAAGTGCCACGTGTAACGTAACGATAAAAAGCCGAACTGTTTGCACAACATCTGGCATCTGTAATTCAACTACACGATATACTATCTAGGATTGATCGTAAACCAGTCTATAGATCTCCATTAAACACCAATAATGTCACGCCACTAGAAGTAGCACAAGAAATAGATATGAATTTGAACCCCAAAAAGTCAAATGGAATTGACGAAATTTCGCCAAAGCTGTATATACATATATATATAATGCTTGCTTCCAACTTACATATGTGCCTGAGTGTTTCAAGGTTTCGCAAATAGTCATGATAAAACTAAACTAGAAGTTGTTTTTGAAACGACTAACACCAATGATCTTTATACCTGATTTCCAGCTTTGGATTCAGGGATAAAAATTTGACCATTGATCAAGTTCATCGCGTGACCGCAAAGATAGTACAAGCATTTGAAGAGAAGAAATATTGCCCTGCCGTTTTTCTAGATGTATCACAGGCTTTCGATAGAGTGTGGCATGAGAGTATTATCTACAAGATAAGAAAATTAGTGCAACAAAATTACTACCAACTGCTCGAGTCGTATCTTTCCAAAGGAAAATTTAAAGAATTTCTACGTGCAATAACGAATGCTTACCGCAATATGTAACCAACGAGGAATTACATGATGACCTAAATGTTAAATAAATTGATGAAATGATCCAAGAATTTGCCATCAAACATGAAAGAAGATTACTGCAACATACCAATACTGAAGCAATACAACTTCTTGACCTAGTACAAGAACTAAGACGCCTTAAAAGAATTAAACCGCATGAGCTAGTCATCTGATAATTGAAGATTCGTTGTTGAGAGCAGAATAGTGATTACTTGTAAGCCCGTACTCCTTCCACTTATTTGTTACAAATAAGTGCGTATCACGCTTGTAAAGTTTTCAGCTTCTGTTGGACTCCAGATCAGTGAGTCGACAAAACGAAAGACCTGCGATCTCTGGTTATAGGGACAGTGGCACACCAGATTTTAGTATTGGCCACTACACGTTTGAAAGAGTGAGGAGGTTCAAATATTTGGGCTCTCTTATCACTCACGATAACAGTGTGGGTGAGGATATTAAAGTGCGGCTGGCACATACCGAGCTCTGTAAAGTATCTAGATCAGAGATCTGATGAAGATCCATGAGATTGTGCATGAAATAATCCGGAACGAATTGTGCAGCGATCTCTGAAGGGAGAACCACCATATGGTAGGCGCAGAGATCGTTGCAGGCGACGATTGCTCCACGGTGTAGAAAATGACTTGGCTTCTTCAGGTTGTCTAAGACAGTATGAAGACCAAGCCCAGAATCGAAACCGTTGGAGCCTGATTGTTGACGCAGTAAGAGGCCAGTAATGTCATTTAAACACTGTTTTAGTATTTTTAACATATAGATAAATTTAAAATTATCATTCAGATTTGTTAACGATAAATTCGACATAAAATTATTCAGCAGTTTCCGCAGAGTTTAAAATTAATTTAATTAATTTAATTTCTAATTCAAAATTTCAGATTACGCTTAATTCTAAATATTCCAGTAAAAAAAATTATAAATATTTAAAATGCGAGTTAAATTAAGAGATTCTAAAATTCGAAAATATCGAAATTCTCAATTCTAAAAAAAACAGAATAAATATTTTTAAAATAAAAACTTTAAAATTTCAGACACACAATATTTTAAAACTAAAATTTCCATTAGCAAAATTCAAATTCCAAAATTTTAACATTTTTAATTTCTAAAATTCAATTTATAAATTCTTAAAGGCCTACTTAAATTTAAAAATTGAGAACTAGTGAAACTTTACCTAACTCTAAAAATTTCATATTCAAAATGAAATTGCCACAATTAAAATTCGAAATACTTAGTAATTTGAAAAATTGAAAATTCAAAATTCTTAACCCAAAATTCTAAAAATGTAATTATTTAAAAGATTTAAATTAATTAAAATGTAAAATTCAAAATTTTGAAAGGGGAATTCCACAGATTATTTTTCAGAAATATTTTGGAAAATATAACTGGGTGGAATGCAAATTATTTTAAAAATTCAAAAAAATATATAAGATCAAGTGAATTTAATTTTAATTTTCGATTTTAAAAATAATATTCTAAATAATAATGCTTTATTAAAAGTTCTAGAGATGCTAATCTTTAAAATTCTGAATAAGTAATTTACGATATTATGCACTTTAAAAATTTCAGATGTTTTAGTTAAAAAATTTAAATATTCTAGGCCCTAAATGCAAAATTCTGAAAATTCCAGACTTTTTATATTTTTTTGAAAATCTATACTGGGAAATTTGAATTCTGAGAAATTCTGAATTCGAAATCTTGAAGAGATTTTTCAATGGCTTTAAACAATTTTAAATTTAGAATAATATGATATTTCACTTGCAATAAGATTTAATTATCTTAAACAGTTTTAAATTTAAAGAAAAAGTTAAATTTTTTACGTGTTTCAATGTAAATTGGTAATCTAAAAATTTAGAAATTTTTGGTTTAAAAAGTTGTGACATCGAATTCAACCGATTTATAAATACAATTTTAACTATTAGGTGTATGCATTAAAAACCGGTATTTGATACTAGAAGTCATTACTTTTTTATGCGTAATAGTACATCAATGACATCTATGTCATTGGAAAGCTCTATTCAATACCTGTCAAAATCAGCTAACAGTTTTTGTTTTGATTGTGCAGATCTAACCGATTTCAACGATGGAAAATTTATCAAATTTGAGAAAAAAACAGCATTTGTGGGAAGTTTTGTTGAGTCACTTTTTCGCAAACAAAACAGCAGCTGAAAGTCATCGTTTGCTCATGGATTGGTATGGTGGGTGAGCATGCTCTTGCAAAAACACTTGCTTTGAGTGGTTTAGTCGCTTCAAAAGTGGTGATTTTGACAAGACAAAGAGCGTCCTGGTCAGCCGAAAAAGTTTGAGGATGAAGAATTGGAGGCATTACTCGATCATAATTCATGTCAAACGCAAAAAGAACTTGCAGAATCATTGGGAGTTGATCAAGCAACAATCCCAGATGTTTGAAAGCCTTGGGATTCATCCAGAAGATGAGGAATTGGGTGCCATATGAGTTGAAGCCAAGAGACGTGGAAAGACGATTTTGCATGTCAGAAATGCTGCTCGAGCGCCACAAAAAGAAGTCGTTTTTGCATCGTATTGTAACTGGTGATGAAAAATGGATCCATTACGATAATCCCAAGTGCAAAAAAGCGCATGTCAAGAAAGGCGAGGCCGGCCCATCGTCACCGAAGCCGAACATTCACAGGGCTAAGGTCATGCTGTGCATTTGTTTGGACCAGCTAGGTGTAATCCACTATGAGGTGTTGCCAAGTGGCCGAACCATCAATGCCCAACTCTATCGTCTACAATTGATCCGATTGAAGCAGAAATCCAGGCAGAGCGGCCAACGTATGCGACCAAGCACGAGTCAATCATTTTCCACCACGATAACGCTCAGCCACCGGTCAAAAATTACCTGGAGAATAACGGATGGGAAATTCTGCCTCACCCGCCTTATAGCCCAGACCTTGCTTCTTCCGACTACCACCTATTTCGATCGATGCAGAATGCCCTATCAGGAATACGCTTCACTCCAGTTCAAGGTATCAAAAATTGGCCCGATTCGTTTTTGACCGCCGAGCCGGCGCAGTTTTTCTGGGATGGAATCCATAAATTGCCAGAAAGATGGGAAAAAATAGTGGGTAGCGATGGGCAATATTTTGAATAAAAAATCTTGTAACATTTTTCCACAATAAAGGCTCAAATTTCATTGAAAAATTCCGGTTTTTAATGCATACACAAAAATACTAAATTCAATTAAAATCTAATTTTGTTTCAAAAATATTTTTTTTAAAGCATATACAGGCGTAATCGAAAAAGTTAGATTTACGAAACGTTTATGTACTGTCATTTTCAAGTAACTTTACAAGTTTTCCACTTCGTTAATTTTAATAGCAATTATACTAAAAAAACAATTCTAATTGTCTTCTATTGTATATCTTAGACTAAGCAAAACAACAATTTTATGCTTAACCCTTTTTTTTAATTATAACTTAAGTTTAATTTAAAAAACGAAAAAAACTTTTCTAATTTTCGTTTTGTTTAAAACATACATTTATTTCTTGATTGTCAGTTTAATTTGATTATTATTTTTGTTAAGAAAATGTTTAAGGAAAAAGTGTTACCAACTTTATTCGCAGTACAGTAGCGAAGATATATTTATTTTGTGTAATAGAATTTTATTTTTACTCCGACATTAGTTATTATTTATGTTCCCAAAATTTTTATCATCCAATATTCGAAAATATCGCATAGAAGCTTTGAAATAATTACTGTCTACAAACTGTACATAATGAAATTTATAAAATAGCCGACTATTTGGCGTAAACTATATAAATAGAATAGATTGGTTTTTGTTCGATTTTAATTAAATTACTTCGATAAAAACTTTTTAGTTTTCGCTAAAGTTAGCAAACAACAACAACTACGACAAAAAATCAAAAAATTCAAAATAATAGAGCAGCTCGGAATTTGGCCCCAATTTATGTAAATATCCATGTTAGTTTAAATCAATTTTTATTTTGTGTATGGGAGTGTGTGTGTATGCATATATATGTACATGTATGTTAATATAAGTCTGCGTAACACAGAAATGGAAATTTATGTATACGAATTTTCGATCAAACTTTTGTGTTATCCACTCAAATGTACAAACGAATATTATGATAAATAACAAAAATTATGATAAAATATTTGCTTGTTTATTGGAATTTAAAGGGGGGAGTCAACCAAAAGCATTTTCCAATAATTTAATTTTCAATCGAATAACTTTCTAATAAAATTTTAAACATCACAATCATAAGTTTAAGAAAATTAGATTTTCATTCAAATCTATAATCTATCTATCTTGCAAAAATTAAATTATTCATATATAAAGCGTGTTTGAAATATATAAACGAAACCTACGTAATCTAATTCGATTGCTTATGTACATGCATAATATATCCAGATACACTTTTTAGATTCTGCGTAACAATCAAAATGTATTTTCTATTCAGAGTATCAACCAACATCAATTCAATGTAAATTTATATTTATGTATTCTTAAATCTTCAAGATGATATATGTTTTTTGGATTGATGATTTGGTGTAACCTTTCGATTTATATTCTGTGGTTTTGCGGTCACCATATTATGTACATAACTACATATAAAGTCAATAAATCAAATATGCAAGGAAATTAAATTCGAATAAGGTTTAATGGAATTTTTTTTTTTATTAACATGCGCTGAAAACAATAGATCAGTACAGAGTTATTAAACAGATGAAAAGTTCAATGTCACCTTCAAGACAGTTTCTATTTGTTATACAAAAGTGGTTTATTGCAGCAATAAAACGTTTTATAGTTGTTAAATTATATTCTTTAATGTATAAATTTTATGAAATTTTGCAATTTCATCTAACTATAAAATGATGTTTGGTGAAATGCTGAACTGTAATTTCCTAAGATTTCATAAAGCTCAAAAAGTTTATGATATGAAGAAGTAATAAACTCTAACAGGATATTATTCGAACAAAGTTATACCCAAGTGAATTTGGTAAACTTTATTGTCTAACAAGAAAAATTCATTCAATTCTCCACAATTAATTATGCTGACGAATATTTGTGGTGATACAGTACGCCTAAAATAAATGAGTATTTGGCCATCTTAAAATATTTTCTATATTTAATGTCATTAAAATATATATGTATATTAAAGCAACGACTTCGTCTATAGCACAGTCGATTAAAAGACAATATCCACTTCGATTTGGTTTTAAATGTGGTTCTTGTTTAAAATAATTATTTAAAACATAGCAAAAATGGTTATTGTTGATCTGTTTCAAATAATTCAAAACTGACTACCACCAGAACAAAATTATAACTAGAAAAAATTAGAGCGTTGTTTTATTTAAAAAAAAAACCAATGACTGGATCATTGATGACTATTAAGGTTGGTTTATATTATCCGTTCCGTTCCGCACAGACACGTACCGGCACAGACAAAAAAAATATTGTTCCATACATTTTATATGGAAGTATTTATATTATCCGTACGTTTCCTTTCAGGCACGCACCGTACAGACAAATATTGTATAAAAGAATATTTGTCTGAAATGATACGTAAGCGAAAAAATACGAACAGAACGAAATAACTCGAACTTATAGTATCATTTCATAATCCATCCATGCTGAATGCTGATGTATTTTTGTACATGAATTATTTTAGTTTGTTGGAATCATGCAACTGAATAGGTCAAAATATTTATGGATATGTCGGTTACTTTCAGATAAATATTTTTATTTCAGATTTAAATTATTTTCAGATATATGTAATTATTAAAGTTTTTTGATTTAAACTATCAATATTACTCTAATAATACTGATATTATCAATTGATTAAATATCTTATTCTAAATATTTAATTTTATTTATTTATTTTGTATTTTTATATTCTTGTTTTTTGTTGGTACTGTACGTAGTTGAGCGGTGACTGTACGTAGTTACGAATATATACGATCGACATATCGAAATAATACGAATCAATGTCTGTACGGAAACGTACGGATAATATAAATACTTGATGTCTGTGTCGGTACGTGTCTGTAAGGAACTGAACGGATAATATAAACCAACCTTTAATCCAAAATTAATAATCTATATATACAAAGATAGGGAAAACCATACTCTTAATTATTTGAAAACTAAATAAAATTGGCAATTACGAAATTAAAACAAAGCCCTAATTTTTATCTTCTTTTATTTTTAAATAAATATTGTATCTTTATATATTCTTATATGCGACCTTATTTTTTATTCTTTGATTTATAATCAACATTATAGATGTGATATACTCGACGTTACTCAGACGTTTTAAAAGGTCAAAAACGCGCTCACAAGTATGCTAAGATAAACTCACTATTTGTATTCACGTTTTTGACATTTCTGTGACATTTGTGGAACAATAAAATTGTAATTACATCGTTTTTAAATTATTATTCTAAAATAATAAAATGAATCAGGCAGAGAATAAAAAAAATTAAAAATTATGAAATGCGGTATATTGGTTTGTCAAACGTCAAAATGATAAAAAAAAAATAAAAATGGGATATTATTTCTTAAAATTTCTGTAAGATGTCACTTTAGCACTTAAAAAGAATAAAAAGTCAAAGTTAAATCAACTTTTTTTTTTACTTCAGAGTCGCGTCGAGTATAATTGCTTTAGTGGAAATTCGTATTGTTTAATTTTTTTTTTTCTTAGTTACGTCGGTTCGTCGAGTTTATCTCCAGGGTTAAGGAAATCTTAAATTTTTTATTTTATGTTTAATTAAAGATTATCCTAAATGCTAAATAAAAGAAACAAATAAATAAGCACATCACGAAGTCATTTATAAGTAACGAACTCATTAAAAACAATCAGTTAATTCTCAACAAAACTATCTTCATTAATCACACTCTCAGATGGACAATTTATACCTGAGAATACTTTCGACAGTAGCGATCAACTGTCACGTGGACACTTAGCGTTACGTAACTCATGTATACTAATTACTAAAATTAACTATCAAGCTAAGTTTGGAGAGTTTATGCTTTTAACTTTCTCAACATAACTACATATATGTGTTTAGGTATATGTATACTTAGCAAAATCATCGATGGATCATCCCTAGCAGTAGTATGTACCAGAAGAGATTTCTGATGACAATAAACGTCAATTTAACATTAATTGCGGTTCAGAGTTAATTAAATCAATCGCAGAATATTGCATATTCAGTGTGAATATACATTTTTGTTAATGTCAGTGTTCTTCTTCATAGCCCTCGAAATGCCAGTGATATCGGCAAAGTTATTCATGTTTTTTTGGTTAAGTTGCATCGGAAAATTCACATTTTCCTGTTTCAATTGTTTTATTTTCATCCATTCATAACATTTATTTTTTTGGTCGATAATGCGGTGCACGCCGAACAGTACGTTTCAAATTTAAAAGTTGTTCTAAAGCGAATCATTTGGCTTCAAATCTTACGTTAACCGAATTTTGTAAGGTTGCAATTCCAAATTTTTAAAATTCGCCATGCTTATGACAACAATATATTTTCTGAGAATAAGGAAAATAAATAAATAAAACGAACGCCAATTCAAGCCACCAACCTCTACTAAACGAATATCAAATGGCCACAGTTCTGAAATTCAAACAGGCTCGAAGACTTCCGGGAATAACGAGAGGTAACACAGGTTCAACCCAAACTTTACTTGTCTCACCGCATCTAGAGGGCAAAATCAAGTAATCCGTTGAAATAAAGTTCTTATAAACAATTGAATTATAATGTGATTATGAATGATGAGGGAAAGGTGTTCCGCCTTAATAAACGATGTGGAATTATCCGCTCGTCCAATAAGAACTTCGAGCGATATTATTGCTGATGTTGCAATGTTTGCAATGTATTCTGTTACAGAATTACTTGAAAAAGTATTTATTTATTTATTGAACATAAAAACCTAGGTTTTGGTATTGGTCTAATGAGTAAACCAAACCGTTCACTAGTTGGAATGACCTCATTCGGTCTTCGTGAAAAATTTCTGCCAGAAGACCATGACCATACAGGCTCAAGCAAGAAAATTATCAACAAGGCCGAGATGAAAATTATGGAATGTATTATGAATTGAAATAAACTGAAAACTTTATCAACAACGCCATTCCTAACACCATAGTATTAAAAAATAGATAGAGCGATAGATAGACGTTATAGCTGTTTCCAATCAGTTAACTTCGTTGGGAAAGGAGCTTCTGTCTTAACAACAGACGAAAAGGAAGTATCCATTTTGCAAAACTACTTTAGGCGAAACAAAACTAAAATTAACTCCCAATCTGAATTTTTTTTGCTATACAAATATGGAATAGATGCTCCTATCATAAGAAACTGCTCTAACTGTAAGGTCGAAAATAACCAACAAAAAAATTAGTAAGGCGCGTTGGTCGTGGGAGTCATGCCAATCTTCAAAAATTTAAGAATCTGACCACATTTAAAATTTCACCTTTTATTCATTCGAGTTCATTAGCATTTTCCAAAAATATTCCTTTTAAATTTGATAATTAATTACGAGATTTCCGATGGTGATTCAAGAGCGTTATATGCCGTGCTTACACTGTTCCTGATTTTTGATGGTGCGCAAAACTGGGTAATATTGACTTTCTATAACACTTTATTGATACTGGCCCAGATCAATAAAGCAACAAAATTATCCGGTCCTAGGATAGAATGATCACTAAATGTGACCACGTCAAGGACCTTGGTGTTGTCCTGGATAGTAAACTTTCATGGAAGAATCACCTGGACTACAAGCTTCAAAAAGCTACTGCCATTTTTTGGCAATGTAGAAGAGCTTTTCGGAAATCCTGGGGCTTAAGCCCTAGGATGCTTTCTTTCATCTATAAATCACCGGTCCTATCGCTACTATCGTACGCCTCTATTGTGTGGTAGCCAACAGTTGACCTGAGGGCTTCTGTAGCCAATTTTAATGGTCTACAAAATTTTGCTTGCAGAGCCATAACTGAGGATATGTCCTCGACTCCACACCTTGCTATGGAATTCATTCTTTCCTTTCCTCAGTTACGCACCTTTATTTTAGGAACAGCCTATTCTGCAGCTTATCGTCTGAGGTGCATGGAATTTTTTCGGTTCTATCGTTGGACATCGACAAATTTTTAATAATTATTCTTCATGTTTACCAGAAATCGATATGGTTAATGAAAGACTACTACCCGAATTTCATCTCTCAAATGTTTTTCTCTATGGTTTATCCTTCGAGAGATTTGTGGAGTTCGCAGGTTTTTCTTAAAAAATTAGATGAGTCCATTGTCTTTTATTCTGATGGCTCTCGTTCTAACCTCAGTGCAGGCTTTAGAATCTAGTGTCTTTGGACGGATCTAAAACTTTTCGGTAGTCTTGGTTCGCATTTTACTGTTTTTGAGGCGGAACTAATAGCGCTGACACGTAGTGTTATTGAGGCTTTGAATTTTGATGCTAAAAACAAAAGTATTCTACTGTATACAGATAGTATAACATAAGCTGTATTTAACTCTTTAACAAATCCCTTGACTGTTTGTTCAGCGGGTAGCGGACTGTATCTTCGTTTTTAGGTTTTGGTTCAATTTAAAACAATTGTTCACAATATGTAGGTGCTTTTAATTTGGTTTTATAATTTTTAATTTTATTTTTTTTACTTTTATGTTTAACCTTTTGATCAAGCGGTTGAGTTGTCAAGACAGGATTAAATTATATATAATGTATGTGAGTATACCAGTTTATACTTTTATGCGTCGATTACAATACAATAATAATTTGCATCTCGCAACACTAAATAAAATGTTATACTCTCATCTGAAAACGACTATATCGATTTGACATTTCGACAGTTGTTTTGTAAACAATAATTTTATAATTGATTTAAGTGCATTATACAAATTGAGGTAAGTTATAATTACAAATTATTATAAATATGTACATATTATCTAATATAAACTTCTGTATTTTATTTTGAAGATGACGTGAGGGGACAACAGCTGTATACGTCATGAACACTGTTTCTAAACTGTTTCTAGACATCGTATAGGCAATGAGATCGCGGATTGTTTAGCCAAAGCTGGCTCCCAATTAACTTTAATTGGTCCTGAACCAGCGGCTCCTGTATCTTTCGACTACGGGAAGAAAGTTATAAAGGATTACGCTTTGAAAGACCTAAGGTCTCAGTGGCTTGCGACTTTTAGCTGTCGTAAGGTGAAGTACTTCATTAAGGAGCCCAATTTAAGGTCAACGAAGTATGCTTTATCTTTAAAAAAGAACCAGTTAAGAATCTTGGTTTGAATCTTTGATTTGGATCAAATAGACTTGGAGACTTCTGGGAATGGCCGGATGGTACCGCAGCTTCATTCCAAACATTACTTGTCTCATCGCACCTATACCTCCAATATTTTATAATAATTTTAAATAACCGAAGTTCAACCGAAGCGACTTTTTGGGGCACAAATCTCGTTTGTTAACTCAATTCAAATAATATAATTACCTCATGCATACCTCGGAGGTAATTAAAACCTGATGGCTGGGTAACCTTTAAAATCAATTGGGCCCACCAATGCAGTCTCCAGACATCAACCCGTAATGGAACATTGTAACGTATGATTTTAAACGTAACATTGAGAATAGACACCAGCTCAAGCAGGGTCTACAAGAGGATTGGGGCAAAATCAAGCAATCCGTTAGAACTAAGTGGTTATAAATATGTAATTGAATTATATTTTGATAATTTGAATGTGATATTCTGCATAGCACTTTGTTGACCATTTAGTCCACGTCAATATTTATAAGAAGCAAAAACTTGTAACAATTGGAAATGTTAAAATCGAAATTAGAAAAAATTAAAGTTTTCAACATTTAACGAATTTTGGTAAACTATAGCTGAGTTTAACAAAAAAGGTTAATGCAGAAAATTCAATTAAGGCCATATCAAAATCGTACAAATAAATTTAATAGCTAATATGTATAGCATTCCAAAAGCTTATTATATGCAAAGATATATTTTTTTTAAATATTTAAGCTATGTGATATAAAAGCTGATTCTTCTATTTTTTACAACATAAAAAATTGTATCAAATGATGACACATTTATCATTTTACAATCAAGCAGCTTTTAGTAAATTTAACTGATAGCAAACAGTCAATTTTTTCGAAAACGTTTAATGTATAGGGTGCAATCCACTTGCATTAGCAACTTTTTTGATTCCCCAATTTCTGTACAATCACCATGGTTTTATTTTTCATTTTAATTCTCAATCTTCCGTAAAAATGGGGAAGAAAGGCAGAGTATCAATTTGAAAACAAAATTATCAATTTTAAATTAACTCCAAGATTGCAAGGCACCAAACAGGGATCTGCAAAAGCTATACAACATCCATAAGCCGACTTTATCGAGGATAAAAAATAATAAAGAAAACTTCGAAGAATTAGCCTCAAAAACGATGTTAATCAAAAAAAAAATCAAGCGTATGAAGCCATTCAAAAATCCTGATCTTGATGATAAACTAGACGCATGGTTTTTACTACGAAGAAAAGCAAACGAATTGGTTCCAAACGAGATGCTCAAAGTAAAAGCACTAGATTTAAAAAGGTCAATGGGCACGAAGAATTTTCTGCCAGTGATGGCTGGCTTGAAAAATGCAAAAAACGCCACCGCATAAAAATTTTGACGGTTTCCGGTGAAAAACTTTCCTGCAACGCTAAGAGTACTGCTACATTTACAAGCGATTTCAAAAGGATTATTGCCGACATGGTTTTTACCGGAACAGATCTACAATTTTGACGAAACCGGTCTGGTTTACAAAGGTTTGCACAAGAAAACAAACGCTACAATGATTTGTTCATCCCTGACGTTTCTCGTCACTTGGAAGCTAAAGGATTAGGATTATGCCACCTGTCATGGGACAGCAAACACTTTTTCCGATGATGAAAACTTCAAGGTTATATTTTCCCACCCAACAATACACCCTTGTTACAATCAATTGACCAAAATGTAATAAAATCCCTTAAGCAGCGGTCCCACAAAATCCCATTTTTTCGATTAAAGTGATACTAATAATAAACGCTCTTTCCTCCCACATCATATTCAAGACCTAATAACAAATTTTTCAGTCAAGGTACAAACAGAACCAAAGATCAACGACCAAATATACCGACAGTTTACATTTGTCTTTCGGTGATATCGCTTGAGTAAAGAGCGCGGCACCGCTAAAGTGACAGTTTTGTTTTAATTTGACAAAATGACAGCCAAAAATATAGCACCAACAAAGCGAGTCAGAAAACAGAATATATTCTAAAAAAAGTTCGACGATAATGTAGCTCTCAACACCGATATTGGTTGTGTGAGCATCGCATACTTTCTGTATATTTTAATTAGACCTGTGTCGTCGCTTGTTGATGTATCTGTTTATACCTTTGCTAATAGTTATTAATAATAAACAGTATTAAAGGCCATTACTGGCCCCTTACTGAGTCAACAACCTGGCTCCAACGGTTTCGATCCTGAGCATGGTCTTCATACTGTCTAAGACAATCTGAAGAGGCCAAGTCGTTCTCTACATCGTGGAGCCATCGTCGCCGGCAACGACCTCTGCGCCTACCATATGGTGGCTCTCCTTTCAGAGATCGCTGCACAATTCGTTCCGGATCAGCACGCAGAACGTGACCGAGCCAGCGTACTCGCTGAGATCTTATTTCATGTACAATATCGGGGATCTTCATCAGATCTCTGATCTCGATATTGTACAGAGCTCGGTAGGTACCATCTATTTTGCGTTTTGGGCCGTAGATCACACGCATGACTCTTCTCTCAAATGTTAGGAGCCATCTCTCGTATTCATCCGTCAGCGCCCAACTTTCACATCCAAACATAACAACGGGCCTGATCAGCGCTTTGTAAAGCTTCAGCTTCACGGTACTTGATAAGTGTTTAGATTTTAGCAGTGGCCTTAGAGGATACAAAGAACGACTGCCAGCTGCCAGCCGCACTTTAATATCCTCACCCACACTATTATCGTGAGTGATAAGAGAACCCAAATATTTGAACCTCCTCACTCCCTCAAACGTGTGGTGGCCACTACTAAAATCTGGTGTACCACTGTCCCTAAAACCAGAGATCAGGTATTTCGTTTTGGACTCATTGATCTGAAGTCCAACTGAAGCTGAAAACTCTACAAGCGGATCAAGTATTTCTTTCACTCCGTTGCTATTCAGTCCAATCACGCATATGTCATCTGCATATGCAAGCACCTGATTGGACTGGCTATATAAGATGTTACGCTGCGGTGTTTCAGTTTTACGAAAGATGTACTCCAACATGAGATTAAAGAGTATCGGGGACAGAGCATCTCCCTGCCGAACACCCGAGTTAACTACAAAACTTGTCGATAGCCTGTTCTCAACTTTAACACAGCATTGAGACTGCGTCACTGTCATCCTACATAGTCGTACCAGTTTTGTTGGCATTCCTAAGTATTCCAGGGCAGACCATAAACTCTCTCGATTGATCGAGTCATAGGCCTGCCGGAAATCCAGGAACACCTGATGTACGGGGATGGATGTTAGTCTAATAGTTATTAGGTTTTTAAATTATTCGATACTGAAGTGTGCGATTCATAATCTTCTTTTAAATGCCCAGACTATGACATATTGAAAAGATCACTTAAAATTACTATTATAATCGAATCTGGTTTAATAAATTCAAAAAGTTCAGAGAGCTAAAAAATCAATGGATGCAAATACTAAGAGGAGTGAGAAGTCTGATAAAAATTGCTTCATTTTTTTGGAATAATATTTTCGGCCAAAAAATTTTTATTTTCAACGTAGTTGCCTCTTAGCTCGATACACTTAGTCCATTGTTTTTCCAATTTTTCGATCCCTTCCGAATAATACGATTTCTCCAACCCTTCAAAATAGGCGTTTGTTGCATCGATGATCTCCTCATTAGAGTCGAATTTCTTTCCGCCGAGCCATTTCTTCAAGTTCAGAAACAGAGAATAGTTGCAGGGGGCTAAGTCTGGAGAATATGGCGGATGTGGAAGCAATTTGATGCGTAATTCATGGATTTTGGCCATGTTACACATGTGTGCACCCGTGCATTGTCTTGATGGAAGGGAACTTTTTTCTTCTCCAAATGCGGTCGTTTTTCTTTCAAAACATCGTTGAAACGGTCCAATAAGTTGCAGTAATATTCACCGTTGATTGTTATCCTCTTTTGAAGGTAATCGATGTGGATTATACCGCGTACATCCCAAAAAACTGTGGCCATAAAACCACCTTAGCCTTCTTCGGCGTAGATTCGCCAGTAGAAATCCACTGTTTAGACTGTTCTTTGGTCTCCGGTGTATAGTGATGGATCCATGTTTCATCCACAGTTATATGAAACGACGCAAAAAAACCGTTTTATTCGCTTGACCATCGCCAAACCTACCTCTGAAGTTATCACACGTGTGCGGTTTTGGTCGATTGTATAAGCAAACGCGGCACCAACGCGCGGATAGCTTTTTCATATTCAAATGTTCGTGTAATATATTGCGCACACGTTCATCTGAGATGCCTACTATCTCAGCTATCTCGCGCACTTTCACTCTGCGGTCTTGCAATACCGCGTATCATGGATTTTGTCAACCATTTTTGGTATGGAAACTTCATTTGGGCGTCCTGAACGTTCGGCATCTGTTGTGCTTGTACGACCACAACGAAAATCAGTAAACCACTTGTGAATCATTTTAATCGATGGTGAAGTGTCCCCATAATATTTATCAAGCTTTGTTTTGGTTTGCGTAAAGGTTTTTCCACGCAAACAATTATGTTTAATTAACACACGAAATTCACTTTTTCCATGTTAGCAAAAAAACAATGGGTTGTCTGTTAAAAACAATGGGTTGTCTGTTTCAATGGCTGTGAAAACTGAAATTTTAATAGTCTAGTGAAATGTCTAGTGACAGATGAAATTATCTTGGCCAAAACTTGTCTAATTTCAAAATTTAAAATTCCTTCATTGCGGATAATTGGTAACCCAAATAAGGCTTTAAGCCATATAAATATGTAATCATAGAAAAGAAAATCCTGTATATCTAAATATCTAAAATCCTATATATGTATATAAGATAAACCATTTTTGAAGAGCATACCGTACGATACAAATATAACAACAAAAAAAAGAATTAAGATTTATAAAAGCACAAAATAACTGAGTATTTGTCTATATTACATATCGTAAATATGTTTCGCCGCCTATCAATATTGTTGTGAATGCGTGATCAATAGATAAAAACAACAACAACCATATGCAATCTGAACATGATATCTAAAAGAACCGATAAAAATTTCTAATATATCAGAATCATCATTAAATAGAATAACATTAAGAAGATTATTACGTCTAATAATAATAATAATGATAAACCGGATTTTGTTTTTGGGAAAATTGTATTTTCATTTGTTTTCTTATATACACAACTGAAAAACACATATTTATATATATGTACATACATATATAAGACTATAAATCTACTTCATTTTCATTTTCATTCCAAGCCCCAAACAACGAGAGAAAAAAAAACCAACCGTTTCCTAAACAAAAAATAAAAAGGAAATAAAACGAAATCTTTAACAAAAATTTAGTACGTAACGTATACGTACATACTTATATATGTATGTAGTTGTGTGGTGGAAATGGTGGGAAAACTCTGGCACAACACCACAAAAGGCCTGATTACAATAAATAGACATAATCACTGCGTGCATGTGTATAAAGTTGGTTGTGGAAATTTTTTTTTTTTTTTTGTTCCATGTCGTTGTTGTGCCTCGTCATTGTTTGTTAAGTGGGTACGTGGGATCGAGATGAAAATGTTGGAAAACACAAACGTTCGTGAACAAGCATAACACAATATTAACATTTTATTATTTGTTGCGCTGAGGTAGAAAATATAAGTAGGTATTTAGTATTCATGGTTTTCATGATTGGGAAATTCATTTTTATTTAATTATTAGCTTTATGTGTGCTTTTCCTTTCATGTTATTTACATGGAATTTATTGAATCGGAAATAAATGAATAATAAAATAAAATTATGAGATTTCAAATTTGTATAGATGTTCATAATATATGGGTAAATAAATACTTGAGACAGCAAATGTTTTTCCTGTAAAAGACATGCGAATTTTCCTTTGATATATTTTTTATTTGAAAAGTTTCGCGATGACGGATATTTTTTTATGTAGTGGTCAGTCCCACAAACAATAAAATATCAGCCCTGGTAAACAAACCTAACCGTAATGAGAAGATAGTTGTCCCTGCCAGTTGTCCCTGATCTACAAGATTTGTTATTCTTATTAAACCCAAAATGGAAAAAGGATTAAAAAGGTTTAAAATCCTAGGGAGAACCAACTGAATTTTAATAATAAATTATATATTTTTATAAAGTTTGGGAACGCCCGTGTTGGTAGAGATAATTTTTAATTTTCCTGTGATGCAGCATAATGCATATCTGGGATAACTTCAAGCCGGCGAAATTATTATATATTTTTTTAAATTAATTATAGATTAGAATTATAAAGTTTGCTTCCGATAATTCGAAATTCTAATATTCACAAGCTTTTATATATTTCAAGAAACAATAAATTTTAATTTATAAAAATATTCACAATTTTCAAAATTATCAGATTAAAATTGAAATACGTGAACAATTTAATGGAACCACGAAATTTTGAAATCCACGGATTGGTAAGGAATATTTCGAAATTTACACATAAAACGAGAAATTTCCAAAATTTTCAAAATTATTGACAATAAAATATAATTGATTTCGAAAGATCTTTTATAATTTTCAAAATTCCTATTGAAAATATCGTTTTAAAGTTTAAAATTTTTTACCAAAATATTTTTTTATGTTCAAAAAATCTCAAAATTCTTAAAGATTAAAAATTCGCATTAGTATAAATTTAAAACAAAATGTTTTTAAAAAAAATTAAGAAATTATTTGGAAATCATAATTATATTAACAGTTGTTTGGACATAGTCCAACGGCTAGTCCAAGAAATTAAAATTATTTATTTATATAAATATTTCCTATAATAGTAATTTTATGTTCCATTCACTAGATCAATTGGTTTGGTCCTTTGGAGACGTCTTACTGCCAACGGTCTGTCCCGCATATTGCATATCTCGATGTTTTCGTGCTGTTGGGGTCGTGAATCATGCTTGAGAGCATGATACGTAATAACTTCATCGATGTATTCCATCTTAAAATCTCGGTGGAGGTTTTCATTTCTAATGTAGCATGGAGCATTTACAATATTCCGAAGCATATAAAAGCAATTTATTGTGTATAGATAGTCTACCTAAGAGCCAATACATCTTTTTATACTTGTTACATTGTTTGTTAGGTTTTAAGATCATGATTACCTCTGCCACCTTCCATTGCCTTGGAACGTATCTTAGTCTAAACACAGCATTGATTATGTTGAGAAGTGTACGTATCGCTTTATGTGGTAATTCTTTAATGATTTCTCCAGTTATAAGGTCGTATCCAGGAGATTTTTTCATGTTTAAATTATGAATTTCCTCTTTCAGCTCGGGAAGAGAAACAATTTGTATTTCAAGATCATCAGATCGTTTCAGTAGGTTAACGTTTACATCCGCAGTTTGCCTGGGTAATGGTTGCAACGTTTCTTCTAGGTGTCTCGCAAACAAGTCAGCTTTTTGTGTAGTGCTTCGAGCCCAGCTTCCATCCTCACTTCTAATTGGTGCCGTCGAATTGGTTGATCTCTTAAGTACTTTCGGAGCTTTCCATAAGGAATATTCGGTATCTTTTCGGCTAGTAAGTGACGACAAATATGTACTTATTGATTCATTCTTAATTGTTCTGATCAGAGATTTCAACTTGTTATATAGGTTATTAAGGGCGGTTTTATTTTCCTTGGTTCGATTTATTTGCCAAGACTTTTGAGCTTTACGTTTCTTTGCCACAAGCTCTCTTACTTCAAGTGGATAGTTTTCACAGTTGTTGTTATTTGCGTATTTGAAAGAGATGTACATTGCCACGCAGCTTGTTGTATGTTTTCTATTAGCCTTTCTACTTCCTCTTCGACTTGTATAATGTTCCTTATTGGTACTTGAAGATTAATGTTTTGTTCTAATAATTCTCGAACATTTTTCCAATTGGTATTCTTTTTGAACAATCTCGCTGCGCGATTTCTTTTTCAATTATTGTTTCATGTCCGTCATAATAACAGGAGAGCGGTCCGACGTAAGCTCTTCATTATTTTCCAAACGAATATAGTTATCTGATATACCTTTTGTCAAATAAAAGTCTATAAGATCCGGTGTTTTGTTTAAATCTTATGGCCAGTTAGTTGGTGAGCCACCATATTGAAAGTCATATTTTAATTTGTTTTCGTGCTTCAAACAACTCTCTCTTTTGGTGTAGTAACTCTGGAGCCCCAGTATGTGTTTTTCGCATTGAAATCGCCACCCAACAACGCCATAAAACAACCTCCCATGGTGTTAAGAAGTTCTTCATAATCGTCACTTCAAATTGTGTCGTGGTGGACAGTATATTGCTGTAATATTTACATATATCTTTGTACTTTGTGCAAGTTTTGATAGTTGTAACTTGCATAGATTCACTTTCAATTTTTAATTCTTCGTTGTGTTTTATATTCTCTTTAATAAGAATGGCAGATCCGCCTCTTGCTCTCTTTGATGGATGGATAGCATAGTAAAATCAGTACCCACGTATTCTGGCATATGAGGAGTTAGGAGTTTCAAAGATTAGACAAATATCAATTTTTAGTTTAAATAGAAATGTTTCCATCTCGAGGATGTGTTGGATCAGCCCATTTGTATTCCAAATTACTATTCTGATGAAATTTATTTTTATTTTCTAGTCGTGTTGGTTAACGATGATGTTTCTTAACTGTTCAAATGTGAGTTTATTGGTCTCAGCCTGCTCATCAAGTTTTTTTATTTAGAGCATCTATGCATTTCACGACATTTTTGCTTTTGCCTCTTGACTTTGGGTGACCTGTGCATATGATTATTTTCCACGTAATTTATATAATTCCCGATTTGCATCTACGGTTTAGATCATACTTTCTAGCTAACAGATTTTTAAATTCGGGAAATTCATTGACAATTTTTAAATTAGTTTTAGTAATTCAAAATATTATAGTTTACACCAAAATACAAACTATATTTAGAGTTCCATTCCGGATTATTGAAACTAAAAATTCTTAATCGTGATTTTGATTTCCGTCTATAATTTATCTCTAAATGTAAAATTGAGAAATAAGGTGTTCCACATTTAAAAAATATTTAGAAAGTTAACAAAACTTGCGGATTTATAAAATTAATAAGGAAATATATTTTGATGGTTTATGGAATTTATTCGATTTTGAAAATTAAAATTACGTATGTTAAATCAGTACCAATGAAATATTTCGAATGATCCAAATTTTGTAAAATAATTATAAAATTTTGTGTGAATATTTATTTAATGATGCATATTTAAAATTGAACGGCGCAGATTCCGAAATTTGGAAAGACGATTTCAAACTCCATGTAACTTCAAAAAATGTCAAAAGTCGAAAATTCAAAATTAGATTTCACAAGGCTCTTTTATTTTTACTAAATAATCAGCCGCCGTTGCGTAAAATTTAGTATACAAATGAAATTTATTGAATTTCACTAATTCAAAACGAAATTTTAAACTCAGGCTTGAAAAATTCTTTTACAAATATGAAAATTTTGTTTTACTAACTACTACAAATTTTAATCTTTCAAAAGATTCACAATTCAATAATTATAGGCTTGATATTTTCAATATAAGACTTCTGCAATCATATAAAATTGAATTCAAAATAATGGGAATTCGGGTATTCCCCGATTTTTAATATATGAAAAATCCAAATTTTTAAATTTTTTGGTTGTGAATATTATAGAAAAAGTTTGGTTTGAATAAATGCAGAATTTTTTAATGTCTCACTCAAATTGAAACTTGAAATTATTAATTTAAATTTTTATTAAAATATTTATTATACTTCAAAATGTAAAATTCCATATTTAAAATAAACATAAATCGATAAACTTTATCAAAATGCCATAATTTTCCAAAACACTTTAATGTGTTAATTTATAGAGTTGAAGTATTAAAACTGATAAATTCCTATTGAAAAATTATTAATTTTTAAACTACATTAAAATTTGTATTTTCAACATTGTATTCAATTTTAGAAAATCTTAAAGTTAATTTCTAATTCAGATTGAACCATTAAATTCTGTATTTTGATTGTCATTATCATTTAAAATTTATTCCCTGATAAATGTACAATTTTAGTTAATACAGAAATTAACGGCAGAGTTTCCCAAAATTTAAATTCTAAAACCGTAACAAAATAAAAATTATATTGTACGTTGTTCCATAAATGTGATATAACCCTCGAGAATTTTTAAAATTAACTGAACTCAGCGCAACATCTTATATCGCCAGTCCAATCAAGTGGTTGCATATGCAGATGATATATGCGTGATTGGACTGAATAGCAACGGAGTGACTGATCCGCTTGTAGAGTTTTCTGCTTCTGTTGGACTCCAGATCAATGAGTCCAAAACGAAATACCTGATCTCTGGTTTTAGAGACAATGGCACACCAGATTTTAGTAGTGGCCACCACACGTTTGAGGGAGTGAGGAGGTTCAAATATTTGGGCTCTCTTATCACTCACGATAACAGTGTGGGTGAGGATATTAAAGTGCGGCTGGCAGCTGGCAGTCGTTCTTTATATCCTCTAAGGCCACTGCTAAAATCTAAACACTTATCAAGTGCCGTGAAGCTGAAGCTTTACAAAGCGTTGATCAGGCCCGTTGTTATGTTTGGATGTGAAAGTTGGGCGCTGACGGATGAGTACGAGAGATGGCTCCTTACATTTGAGAGAAGAATCATGCGTGTGATTTACGGCCCTAAACGCGAAATAGATGGTACATACCGAGCTCTGTACAATTTCGAGATCAGAGATCTGATGAAGATCCCCGATATTGTACATGAAGTTAGATCTCAGCGAGTACGCTGGCTCGGTCACGTTCTGCGTGCTGATCCGGAACGAATTGTGCAGCGATCTCTGAAAGGAGAGCCACCATATGGTAGGCGCAGAGGTCGTTGCAGGCGACGATGGCTCCACGATGTAGAGAACGACTTGGCCTGTTCAGATTGTCTAAGACAGTATGAAGACCAAGCTCAGGATCGAAACCGTTGGAGCCAGATTGTTGATTCAGTAAGGGGCCAGTAATGGCCTTTAACACTGTTATTATTATAACGGAATTAATTAAGTTTATAATTAATTCAAAATTTAAAATTTGAAAATGCGAAATTTTCAATTTTAAATCTCTAATTCGGATTAAAACTTAAAGTTCTGAATTTTTATCAGAATCAATAAAATCTTTATAAAATTGATTGAATTCTTTAGTTTTCACAATGTATTGAATTTATTGAAGAATTTATTAAATTTGATTGGTTTCAAAAATGATAATTTCGCTAATTTAATAATTGTATTTAAATTAAAATTTGCAAATTTTCATATTTCAATGTAAAATGATTTTGAAAGACTTCTACCGTTTGGAATGCTGATTAAGCTGTTTCGATCTAAATTCGAACTAATAGGATTAACAGAATTAATTGGGATTGAAAATTTGAATTTTTAATCGAATTTCGTTAAATTAGTTGCCATGAAATATAATATTTCAAAACATTCAGAATTGTCAAAATTCAATTATCTGGAATAAAACTTCCAGTATTGGATTATATACGAAAAAACGATTAAAATTTTTGATTTGTATATATTTGTTTACTGAAACATCACTAAAATTGGGGGTCGGAATTTGTTTAATTTTGAAACAAAATTACAAATTTTAAATAATTTCAGTATTGACTGTATTAATTGTAAAAGTTGGAATTTAGTCAACTATTGGAAAAATATTAACTAACTAAACGCTATAAAATTCGATCGTCAGCGCTTACGGAAGAGCTAAAAATTACATAGCGAAAACTTTTCAAACTACAAACATGAATTCACAATTATTTGACATTATTTGAGTCGCCAATCAAATTGTTTTTTTGAACAATTAAATAATCATGCCTATTCTGTAACTCGTTTCCACTGGAAAAAAAATTGTATTGGACCGTTTGCTATTCTGTATCTCGTTGGAAAAATCCCAACGCGAAGGAATTTCAACTCTGTATTTAATTTTGTTGAAATTTTGCTATTCGGTAACTCGATTTTATTGGAGTTTTTGTAGAAAAATCTCCGTCAGGAAATTGTGATAGAATCATTTTGAAAATTCATTTTTTGTGAAGAAAATATATGGTTTGCTTTAACTGCTTTGGTGACTGTTGCATAAAATTTTTGTTGCATAAATATGAAAAACAAAATAAAATATTCCGGCATATTATGTAAGTATTGCGCAAAACTCATTTTAACAGTCGTCAAGTGCTGGCTAGCAAGTGAGTTTTGATTGTATGTCGGAATATTTAAAAAGATTACAGTGGAAATAATAATCGATTGCCAGCGCTCACGAGACAGTTAAAAATGATCCATCTAAATATTTTACATACAACAAAAATTTGCCACCATAAGAAGTTACCAGTCGCCAATAGATGGTTATTTGCACATAGTGAGTTAATCGAGTAAACTTTTTTAACTGTGATGACGACTTTTTGAATTATTGCCATCTTTTTATCCCTACATAAAAATTAGACGGAGTAAAAATACATGACAAAAAATCATAAGGTAGCAAATTTTTCTCGATGAATTCATCATTAAAAAATTTACTGTGTTTTAGTTCTTATAACAATTAGGTGGTTTTTTGTACTATTAACGGCCGACACATATAATAAACTCAACAGGAATTAAGCATATGTACGTGTTTGAAACTTATCAATTCGATTGTTTTAGTTAAAATTTGCTTAGTCTTAAAACGAAAACTTTACTAAAATTCATGTAGATTATTTTTTAACTTACTCAACAATTAATATTTTATTGTTATAAAACACCATTAAGACGAACCAAAGATAATTGTATAACATTTTAGAAAAGTCCTGTTTTTTAAATACAAATTTCCAAATGTCATTTTTTTCACTATTTGACAGTAATCAGTGGTGTTCTCGTATTTTTTAACTCCGTAAATCCATCCATCTGAAAATACTACAAAAAAAAATTTCCAACAGAAAGTTCCAGTTCAACGAGATACAGAATATCAAATTAAATTCCAATGGAATGGAATTTTTCCAGTGGAAATTTCAATGATTGTGAATTTTATAAATAAAATTTGCTAATAAAAATTCAAACATAATATAAACTATTACATTTACGCAATGTATTAATAAGTTTTTAATATTTGAAAATCTAAAATAAAATTTATAATTCGATGTTGTCTACATATCTTACTAAATTTATATGAAATTCCAATGGAAAGCGAATGCAGAAATTAAGGAGTTTAAAAGATGGGTTGTTTTGAACTCTCATATATTTTATTGTAATGAAGGTACTATATTCTGGCATGGGTAACTTATATATTTGTTGATAGATAAAGAATTTTCAATCTTATATAAAAGATATGTATGCTACGACTTCAAACATTACGCCGTTCATGATTTCATTCTTTTATTAATGAACTCAATATTTAACTAAACAAAAATATGAATATTACTAGCTTGATTCAAGTAAATTAATTAATACACTTTAAATTTTATAATTGCTTCAATCGCGAAATACACTGATTTCCTATTATTTTATTTACTTCTAGGTGGCATCATCATCTTACAGTTGGGAATTTCAACACCACAACTCATATAGGTATGTATGTACAATATATAGTATATGTATTATATACATATATACATATATGTATATATACCCACTCGATACCTAAAAAATTATAAAAAGAAAATTATAAATTATGCTAATTTATAATTGAAAAAATATTTTTCCAAAAGTTACTAAAGTAAACACAATTTTACTCATTCTCTCTCCGATATTCGGCCCAAATTTTTCACAACCCGCATCATTTTCCAAGAATTGTTAATATTTTCGTTTCTATAAATACACGCGTATAGACAAAAAATATAATATTTTAAAATTCAATAATAATTTTGTTGTAACCAACCATAAAACGAACGTGGGTGCGAGTGAATTGGCTTCGTCGAACGGATTAAATTAATCATAAAAATTATGACGTACGAACGGTTTAAAGTCAAAAATTTATGTTTCGTTTCAAGAAGTTTAATTATAAAAGAATTTTGAAATTAGTGGATTATTTTTTATATATTTTTATTAAATTTACAAAAAGTCCTGGTGCGTCTCACTAAAATAAAATAAAAAATCAACTTATTTTGATAATGATATATGCATGGAAACACTACCGCAAATTACACAAAAGACTCAAAATCTCAAAAAATATGATTTATAAAATCCACAACAGCTTTGTGGTGGTGTTGATGAAGGCGGTAGGATATACGGATAAAATCTAAAATCCCGATATAAACAAAAATCAGATTTTATTATTCTATATTCATAAAAATCAGTCAAGCTCTATATTATGTAATTAAAATGTCAAAAACCCCTTACAATCCCCCTATATACTCATACACAGTAAGTAATTAATTTAAATAAAAACAAGAAAAGTATATGTAGTGAAAATCTTATGAATTTTTCATCCTCTGTTCAGCACATATTTAATTTTTTTTCTTGTGCTCAGCTTTTATTATTATGTATTATTAATCATAATTAGTTTCAAGGTGAACACAATAATAAAAGCTCGACGATGACTATAAATAGGCAAAAAGAAAATCTTCTTAAATCACGATAAGTCAAGTTAATGTCATAACAAATTATTTAAAATCGTACTGTAATTATTTTTAAAAGCATTACGACAAAAAAAAATTGTGCTGATGAAAAGCTCGTTTTTATTAATAGTAATAATAACAATAAGGAGCTTTTTTTGTTGAGTCTGCTGCTTTTTCTTTAGGTGCTGCGAAAATAATTTTATGGTGATTTTGGGATAATTCAATTATGAAAATTAAATTTTTTGTTTTGTATTTGTTTTTCTTCAGTCAATCAGTTATCTGTGAAATTTATGGTTAATTAAATGGAAATTATTAGGATCTCGATGTTAGGCAACGAAGGTTAACGATGAAACAAGTTAATATCTGTTGAGAATCTAAATGTAATTTCATCCTACAGCTGATGGCTACTTTGTATTTATATTTGGGTTTGCTAAAGATTTGAAGAAATTTAAGTTTTGCTTGAGTAATTCGGGCTAAACATCATCTGAAATTAAGCTCGCTTCAGACGCTTGCTATGTCTTATATTAATACATGCAGGGATGGCCAAGGTAGGTTGGCCGAGGTTTTCTTGTCGTCGTCGATAATTAAAATAATGTCAACAACCTACGTTATTTTAGCGATTTTAAATCGAATGCGCCAGTTCGCGGGAGTATTTATTAAAAGCATTCATCTAGAGGTGATTGTTTCATTTGTTTCTTATTGACAAATGACGCATGAATAGTTTCAAACTGACATCGTGTTTTTATTTATTCAGTATTGTTTGCCATTTCATCATGGAAACACGGACATCGGCAGAGCGTTTATACAAATTGTTCAGTTTTATTACGAAAATCAGCGTTTTGGAGCAATGTGTTTCGTGTGCTAAGACCAAGTTACGGTTGACATAATCGGCCTGTCGAGACCACTATTTGGAATACCAGCGAAAAGTTTGAATCCCAGTTTACAGAATTGGATGATACGCGATGTAACACACAGGCCTCCATTGTTAACCTATGTGTTAGCAGAATATCGATTCACATCTATCAACCACGCGGTTCGTTTTGCCAGCTACGCTTAGCCTGGGGGGGTCCTACATTTGCTGATATTGTGAATCGATGTTACTAAACCGCATAACAAGGGATGGAACACAAGTGCAACCAATTTAATTTAAAAAAAACACATACTTACATTAACCTAAGTTCCCATGTTCTAGTCTACTCTACTCCATATTATGTTTTCAAAAATCAAATGCAAAACTGTTCATTTTGATAGCAATTATACACAAAACCATTATTTATTTATAAATTAAATAAACTTAATAAGCAAATAAGTTCAAGCAAAAAAAAACTAACAATGACCTTTTTACAAAAGTTAAATACTAACTACAAAATCTACACAATAATTGGATCATGCGAACTAAATAAATAACAATCTTAACTATAAATACAAAAATAATAATGCTAATTATATATAACAATAATATACATATTATAAAAAAAAAAAATATTTTTTTAAATTTTCATAATTAAATTAATAAAAAAAATTAATAAATTTTTTGTCAAATCTTTATCAACTCACGCATGTATTTTAAATTGTTCATCAATGGCGTCCATCATGTTGAAATTACGTTGGTGTTGATTTAATTATTGATGATACAGCACTTTTTGAAATAAGTAATATTGGATCCTATTTATTATTAGGATTTTTATATAAATCAAATTCAACTTAATATTATTCCAGTTTATTTTTGAATTTTAATTTTGTTTCAATACACCAGTACAATCACTTGTTGTATTTTTGTTTCTTTTGATTGACCACATATATATTCTTATTTTAAATTTACAAGCATCATAAATTTACAAGCAACATAATATAGTTTTTTTATTTTTTATTTTTACAATAAACATATTTATTTATTCTTATGCTATTTATTTATTCGAGCTTAGGATTAGTTCACATTTTTTTATTATTTTGTGTTTATAATTTAACAATTGAAAATTAATAAACTATAATTATATTTTAACCAAATTTTATTTTTTTTTATATCTACACTATAACCAACAGTTTTGTGTTAGATCACACCAAGTTCAAAGATGTCATATTTTTTTATTTAGATTTTTTTTTATTTTATTTATTTATTTATTTTTATTTTTTTTTTTTATTTCTATTTTCACAACATTTAATTTAAAGTTAACTAAGGAAATTATTTAGTAGATTTTTCTACTTTAACATTTTAGTATGATAATTGAATCATTTTGTATTCATCTTAATTGTTTTCAGTTTTAGTTAACACATCACAAAAATTATTATTATCCATGAACAATCACAACTTGTCTAAACTCTACTCAGCTATTTTATTTTATTTTATTTTTCTTCTGACCCGTTCTCGCAACCAAGCCCGGTTTTTATACTTTTTTCAAACAAAAGCTTACCAATACCAATCATCCCGACTTTTATTTTTATTTTTATTTTTGTACTATGGGTAATTATTATGGATAATATTCATCTTGTATAATTCCCATAAAATTGTACTAAATTCAACATATTGACTCCCAAAATATTTACATGGAGGCCTTACAGCGACTAAATACACGGTTTGGTGTGGTTTATGCGTCTAGGAAATCAATTGTGCATTTTTCTTCAAAAAAGAAGACGGCCGTTGTGAATAGTGCTCGTTTTTATGGAATATTTGCTGCTTGAAATTTAAACCCGACCTCGACGACATTTGGTTCCAAGAAGTCGCAGCTATATTTGCCATTAATAGCGCGCGAAGTAATGTATGTACTTATTGAAAAATCATGTTGGCGAGCAATTAATTTCACGGTTCGGATCGTTGAATTGGCTATTTAGATCGTGTGATACCTCTAAACTCTTTTCTTTGGGGCTACGCAAAGTCCAAAGTATATGTGAATAAACCAGCTAGATTTGAGGCATTGGAAGCCAACATGCTCGTGTCGTTCGTCAAATACCATTCGATATTCTCGAACGCGTCATCAAAAATTGGACTTTGAGAAAGGACCATCATTTGAAATAAGTAATCTTTGAAAAATAAATGGCAAGAAATGTTCTTTCGAATGATAATAAAGTTTCCATACGCTCTTTTTCAAAATAAAATTTAAATGCTTTGACGGACATTCTATAAAACTATCACCAATAACGCATTTCCTAAAGAAATTTGGTAACCCTTTAGTTTAGAACTAATTGACAAAACCACTCTAGGAATTGTCTAGTTTATCGACGTTGTCTACGTCGTTGACGTTATCTACGGGTTGTCGACACGCCAATGTAGAAAATAATAGATGACGCTTAAACGCCCGTCCCTGAACACACGTTACCAAAATTCAGATTAAAATTGCTGTTCAAGCTTCCAATTAAATCAATTCCACGATTGCAACCTCTAATTTATCCAATAATTGTAACTCAACATTTCTTGTGGTTTGAACTTACATATAACTTCATTAAACAGTCGCAAGAGTTTGATACATTTTTTAAGTTACAATAGAAAATAAAAAATTTTTTTGCAAAAAATAAAAAAATATCTGATACTTACTTACTGAATTCTAACGTCAAGGTTTATATAAATGTTGGCTCAGTTTTGATTTCATTGTAGTTCAGGATAGCCAACATTATGAATATTAGAATGAGTACTTTCGATATAATTTCGTATATTACCAAATACACAGTACGTCCGTGTAACTAAACATTCAATATAATACATAAAAGGTCAGGACCGCGATTACACGTTGTAATATTCTGGAACAACACATCACATCCCACATACCGGGTTTCAGCATAATGACTGTTCAATTGCCTGTTTCATAATTTCCTGTTTGGATTGTCCAACTAACTTCATTTCTTGTTTCCATTCCAAATTAGACTGTTTAACAGCAGCCATTATCAACACCATATCGAAATTTCCAATCTGCACTGTTACGCATTAATTATCGCGTCTTCATCTTCTTCGTACTGTTCTGCATCAATACCATTCTTCTACAAAGTTTGAAGTAATGGTTGCTCCAATCTATTTTCGAACCGGTAGTTGTCGCCGCTTCAACTCCTCCTTTAATTCGAAAATGTCTAACTCGACTAGAATCATCTTGTTTACCACAATCGTAACAGTATGTATAGTTCCATTCCAATTCGCACTGTCAAATAAAATTAGTTATTGGATGATTATAATAGGGGACTCGATTTTTAGCTAAAATTCCCGCCAAAAGTTTGTTTTGTCAATTTCCTAACATTGTGTATTTTTGTTTATCTTAATTATATCGCCTTTGAAAAAAGAGGACAGATTTTGAAATTTTAAAAGTTAAACAAATAAACTATCGAAATTCTCAAATTATGTGATTTTGTACAATATTGAATGTTGTCAATATTTTCACATAATTTGAGAGAGCCCTAATTTCAGTTAAGGCCAGATATCCACGCGAGTTATAAAGGTTGTATCTGGTATTTTTTATATCCAGAATAGGAGAAGGAAGAACAGTTTCAACAACTAAATTATAAAAAATACTTAAACCTAGCATGGTTGGAATAAGATACTTCTTGTTTCATTTTATTGTTCCCATCTCGTGTGTTAGGAAATGGAAATTGCTTCATAAGTAACACAATTTCTCTGAATTTATAAGCTATGTGCGAATGTGCGAAAACTTTAATAAAAGTTCAACTTAATTGAAAGAATATCCTATTTCTAGATTTCCAACATGAACAGTGCTTTAAAATTTGAAAATTGGGCTCCTGAGCAGGGATGGGAATTATGTAGACAACCTCTAGAATGGTAATTTGTTGAAATAGTTCAAACTACCGATATCCAATTTTTGTAGAGTGGACTTTGCTGAGAAATTGTACAAATCTAAAACTTTCCGAGTGATATATCTGGAAATGCCAACTTATGATTAAAATCGCGGATATACCCGGCTATTTTTCTGATTTTTTGTTTTCTGTTTTTTTGAGTACCCGAATACCCGGGTAATTACGACGAGAGTCTCCGAAATGTGTTTTTAAATTATTCATCCAAAGTTACCACGAAAGATCTGTCTGAACAGCTTTTAATACGTTTATATCCGAGTCAAAGTACTAAGGGAATGGCCATGCACAACACACAATTTTCAGATGAGGTGTTTGAACCATCATTCAAACTTCGAATAGAAAATTTAAATGTTGGGAAAGCATTTAAATTTATCTAGTCAAAATAATGGTGGCACGCACGAAATACAAATATTGGACAATTTAGAAGTGTCACACATCAACCACATCAACAGATACTCCTCGTGCAATTTCTCAGATTGATTTTAGTTTCATTAACACGTGTAATGTTAAACGCAAATGCGTTTAAATTTTTAACTTCTCTGCAATTTTTTCGCACACTGCTTGCGATCTTGGAAATGCTTCAAAAAGGATTTAAAGGGTTAAAATTTGATGACAACGCCAGCAATTTTTTCAAAATAATCAAGTAATGCTAATATTTAAAACTCGATGAAAATCTATTGTGATACATTTGGTAATTTTTTGGCTACAATGTATGTATGACCAAAGAAACGCTATTCAAATGAATATTTAATTAATCATTTTTATGATTAATCAAAAAATGTGTACCACTATATTGCTTATAAAAATAAGTTTCATTTGATATACCACATAAGATAATCCAAATTTAAAATCTTAACCCATCATCCAGCATCTATGGTACAAGCGATTTTATCCAGAACTTTCTTTCCTCTAATCTATTTCTACAAATATCCACGAATTTTTTTCCGAATTTTTTTTATACGCTAAATCTTTAGAAAAAAAAATGTGTTACTTGGAATTTTATTTCGCAAGTATTCGTGGAGTTTTGTAAAATGGATTAGAAGATAGTTAGAAAAAAAATCGTTGGTAAAAAATCACCTGGGCCACAAATGCTGGATGATGGATTAAAATTTTTAACTTGGATTATGTCATGTGATATTATATCAAAATGTGATGTATGAAACATATTTTTATAAGCAATCTAGTGATATACATTTTTTGATATATTACGAAAATTATTATTTAATATTAATATGCATAGGATTTTTTTATATTTAAAAATTAATTAAGATTAATTATTCTCAATTATTAGTTTTATACCTTAATAAATTCGCGTTTGCCAGTGAGTAGTATTGTTTCCTGATATTTCGGAGATATTTGGTGAGCAAGGAGAAACTAACCTCCTTGTATAGACACGTTTGTGTAATAAAGTCATGTAACAAAGCAGCCCTTTTATTAAACATATATTATTGCTGTCTAGGTTACGCTGACATTGTTTACATGACGATAAATAGTTCCAGGTAATCTATGTAATACTTTACGTGTCGATAACCAAGTAGATGACTTGGCGTAGTCTACCTCGCCCATCCCTGCTCCTGGTTTCCATAGAAAAGATGGAAAATATAAAAAATATAATTGTGCCATTGTCCCTAAAACAGAGAATAAATTATAACAATAAAAAAAAAGATCGGAGTGAAAGAGAAACCATGTTCTCATTTAAAGAAACTTTCTGGCCACCCTACTCAAGAGGTATTTTCACATTGTTTCGACAGTAATAATTTTTTTATATTATTATATTGCTAGTTGTGTCACTAATAATAATAATAAACAGTTTTAAAGGCCATTACTGGCTCCTTACTGAGTCAACTATCTGGCTCCAACGGTTTCGATCCTGAGCATGTCGTTCTCTACATCGTGGAGCCATCGTCGCCTTATCCATTTTTCTATTTGTTGACTTTATAAACAGTTAATTTTTTTAGGGATGCGGGTCATCAGCCCAGCGAATCCAACTGTTTAGTCGCCTCCTACGACAAGCAAAGGATACTGGTGATGGTATTCTTGGGAAACATGTTCGTGCAACTTAGATTTACGAGATATGTGAGTGCCCCCCGATCACAGGGGCCATTGATTATTGAGATAAGTTCTGGAATATAATCTTAGGATAGTTTTGTGATATGGCCATCACTGAAATAGATTAAATTTCTTTAGTTAAAAGAATTTTCCTTCGCTTAATATCACAAAATATGTTTTCTTAGTGAAAATTTGACCTTCCAAATAATATATATTAACCTGGAGAGTTTTGCCCTATATTGAAAAAAATGTTTTAAAATTAAATTAAATTAACCTTAACTCAACTTTTACAGAAATAGCCTAGTTTCATTCCATATACTCCAGAATATTATACAAAAATAATTTTTTATTCCCCACAATTAATAATATTTTAGAACTGTATCCAAAAATCAATTTAAAATCGCATTCCCATCTAATATGCTAAGTTTTGTCATTATCGTGGTAATGATTGTGATGGACTACTTGCCATAAAGTTTTGGCCTGAATAAGCTAGTTTACACTACTCTAAAGACGCAATAAATTGGTACGAGACTATTCAAATTAATGTTATAGTGAAAAGGACGCTCGGACGAATGGCGGATGCGACAAGATTTCCGGAAAAATATTGCTACCAAAGTCACATCGGTAGTTGTGTAGAATCTCATAGGAAACATTGCCCACCATGTGCTTGACTTTATGCGTAATAACATAATTTGAAATTTATTATGTTTTATTTCAACATATATTTCCAAAGTTAAATGTATGATATGTGATTTCCGATTTAATTTGAACCTATTCTTTAATTTCATCTTACGGCTTAATTGAATCGTCCTTTTACAAAATACCACATTTTATTTCATATCGCTTAAATATCGGAAGTTGTTGGCATTGTCTTAATTGTCGACGTTGATAAAAAATATTACAAAGTAATCTACGTAATATTCTACGTGTCGGCAACCGCGTAGATTACACGGCGTAATCTACCTCGCCCAACCCTGCTGGAGATGCCTAAAACCAACAAAATGATTGTAATTAAATTAAATTGCACCAAGGGACTTATTATACGCAATGTTCATACCAATTTTTTCAACATAAACGTTCTCCACATCAATATTACATTTAACGAAATAATGTAAACTTTTCAATTTCATTAGTCGAACGAACAAGCTGTAACTTTTTCATTTTGATTACAAATCCTAAATAATTTAGAGATTTCCATCATTCGATTAATATTCGTCTCAGTGAAATAAAACATTTTCACACACACCAAAGCTTGTTCAATCTTTTATATCTCATCATATGATCAAAGCATATAAGAAAATATACTGTAATATTGGAAATTATAAATTATTTACAGTATTTTTCCTCGTCTGTATGATGATGTATTGAATTTTCCAATTTTATTTAATTTTTTGTGGAAAAATTACTTTATGATAATTTATTATTTATAAAATTTGTTCGAAACGATGAAAGAATGGGAAAATAAACTTTTCTTTTTTTGTTTTCATAATAATGACAGAAAGACGATTACATGGAAGGATGATTTTTTATTTTTTTTTGTAAATAATTGTCGATGAAATTTTAATTTATTTGTTTAAGAGAACATTTTTTGTTTGTTTCGTCGCGTTTTCTATTCAAAATCTTATTCCGCATTTTGGTGTTTATTTTTGTATATTATTACTATATTCTAATTTAATTGATCGATCAGAAAAATACCGTACCAATATATTATGTATGTAGAACACCACCTCAACATCACAAATGTCATAATATATCGCCTTATGTTACTTATAACTTATATAAAAAATTTGCACAGTGGAAAACATGAAAACAAAAATTTATAACCATTTTCATGTTCACGTAATTGGTTGATTGTTTTGTTGCCGTACATATTATATAGAATATGTATATGTATGTGGGTGGATAACACGGGTTTTTCGCTGTCAAATTTAATGTTTTTTCTTGGTTATATTTATATGTTCATATATATGTTTTGGCAATACACAACATTATGTATAACAACGATAAAATATAAAAACATATTACAACAACACCAACAAAATATTCTTATTTCATGAAAGCTTTTTGCGAAGTATGTACATACACAAAAATAATAACCGTAAACACACACAGGAAAGATACATAAAAATCAAAACTTAATATTTTATTGATCTCGAAGAAGTTTATAACGTTAAAAGCATTACAACAAAGAGTATAAGCTTTAAAGGTTTAATTAATTTTCTTTGTAATTTTATTTTTATTTTATATAACGAACATGAAATGTTAATCAGCAGTAATTGAAAAATTAAATGATTGTAGAGTTCATAAAAGCATAACAGTTAGGGTTCAGATGAATACTAATTATATGTACATATGTATGTCGAACTAACTTTTCGAACTTTTCTTGATCGATTTGGAATGAAATATAATAAATAAGGTTAATACTACACATTTTTTTTGATTTGATTGGAATGCTCGACCAAGTATTAAGCAGGATCACCCGAAGATGGCCGGGCCTCACCGAACACCCGTTTACACAGAACATAAAGAGGATTTGGATAGATTCAGTAAGTATGATAGAAATTGATTCGGTTACAGACACCTGGTATAGTCAATAGTTAGTAACACAGCACGATACAGTTCTAATCTATTTTTATAATTTTTTTCAGCATCACTGGGCTCTGAAATTAAATTTATAAGTTTGCTGGATTAGACTTATGAGATACTCCTGATTTAAATTAATTTATTATTATTAATTCCATATATTTGAGCTGTGATAGACAATGTAATGAATGATAATTAGTTTATACTGTTAAATGGTTCAATATTTGTACTGAAAAAATCAAGGAAATCAAAGGAGTTAAAAATGGGTGCCCCATATCTCCCCGTTAATTTAATTACATCCTGAATTAGGTTTAAACTCATCAGGCGTGCCATTGCGATTCTTTTTGAGCCTCCTAATGGTTTGGCAGAATACAAGTCAATGTCACAAGGCTGTCCTGTGGTTGCGAACATTTTTGCACATTCTAGTTCTACTTTGGTGATTGTTCGTTTATGAGGAATCTTTTCTATTTCCCAGAAGTTTTTAAATTGAATGTTTAAATCAACAGTTCTTGTTGCCATTGATTGTATCACTGTTAAATTGTGACGATCGACTGAAGCAGGGCCTTGAAATATCCAGCCCAATTTGGTTTCTTGACAATTGGTTCGCGGGTGAGGCTTTTACTATATTATTCATCAAAATTTCTTCATAATAGTCTGCCTGCACCCAATAATAAACCGATTGGACCAGGAGTACAAAAATAATGAATCAGCCCATAGCAGATATCTGGCATGTTTCCATTTCCAAGGGTCTAGAGGCTATTCTGGCATATCCCGCGTTAAGTTTTTGAAGACTAATGCCTTTATGGTTAAGTTATATTTGGAGAGAAATTTAGGCGTTATGTTAAATTCAACGGTTGAGTACGCTACACCAGCATCAAATCTTCACATGCCTGTTATTTCGCTGCATACGCTGCGCTCTTTGTTAAATTAAGCCACTGACAGGCTGGTTCTGTAATAAAGGTTGCCAGATATGGTATCATGAGACCCATGATATATCAGCACACGAATCAATTCATTGTGACTACCTAACGATGCTTTCATTAAAGCGGTTCCCTAGTAAGATACACTTCCGGTTTCATGATTATGCTGCTTGTACATTTGTATTAGCGGACTTTATGCTTTTTGGTGCCTTAGTTCGCGTACTGTCACTATGCAGCAGATTGTGATGTGAACAATGGGAGTTTGTGTTCCGCAAGCATCTTCGCCATAGTGGTTTATAATTTAATGCTTTCTATTTGTGTTAGATTTTGGAACTTCTTACATTCAGATGGATTGTGCTGTTCATAGCAAAAACTACATTTATTGGGTTTTTTAGTAGCTTTACTGGATAAGGTTGTTTGTTGGTATACCTCCTTTTTTTATACGTTTATCTCGAGATAGTATACTCCCAGAGATTGGAACCTTACTTGTAAAAAGGCTAGGAAATCCTTCACGGTTGGAATAGTTATTCGGTTTTCCAATTTCCTTCGGATTTTTCAATGATATCTCGTACAAGCTGTGAGTTTCCCTGTCCAACTTCTTTATTAGAACGTTTATCAAGATAGCATCCCAAGAATATGTAGTGATTCCATGGTTTCTTAATTGCAGGCAGACATTCAAATACATTATCATGCAAAAATCGCAAACCATGAGCGGTTTCTGATGATAAATTTGGTAGTTCTAAATTATGGTTTATGAATGTATTTATGAGAAGCCGTTTATCATCATATCTGGAGCATAAAATATTCTAAGCAGTGTGATAATTTTCCTGCGAGATGTTGAGGTGGCTTACGGGCTTGGTGGGATCTCATACAATTACCGATAATAGGTATTGCATTCTCCCTTCACCAGTTATTTCATTATGGACTTTTATTGATAGACTTTGAAAGCTTATCCATTGTTTATAATCTCCGTTAAAACGGAGTATTTCGATCCTGGGAAGTTTAATATTGGAAAAGGTCCAATATTAAACTTCCCAGGATCGAAATACTCCTATTTCTTGTTTTGAAGAATCTTTCATTACAGCCTTTGCAAGATGGTCTTGAAAATATATGATGGTAAACTCATAATCTTACTGCAGATTCTCATACGTTTCTCGGCTAAAGTATTTGTTTTCCAGCTCTTCTTCGCTTGCGTTTCCAATTATTTCTTCGTGATTTTGAGTAATCGAACTCCATGAGTCGGTCAGCAGTTTTATTTTTAACTCACTCTTTTGATCATTAAGGTTTGTCTTAGAGTGCTATTCCTCATTTTTTAGATTATCAATCGCGTTAGTGTTAGAGCGAAACATGTTTGCCTTTTGATCATTATGGTATGCCTTAGACTGCTATGATTATGAATATATTAATCGATGTACGGATGATTATCCGGAAGTGCGTGGATTACGGCAGCTGTAGAAAATTTGTAGAAAATTTGTCGAAGAGTAGCTGCAAATTTGTGAGTTTGTCGCCACATAATATTATTTTTGTTGATTTTGAGTTTGTTAATCAATCTTCCGGTTTGTATTTGATCACACAACGGTTTTACGGTATCCATGATGTTTCACGAATTGATTATTATTTTTTAGTTATTACGTGTTCGCTATTAGCTACGTGTTCGAATTTATTTATGGTATATTTCGAAACGCACTTCTTTTGTGGCTCGAAGGACCAATGTTTGATCGTGTATCCTTTGATTTATATTTGGCTTACCTTTATATTTGGTTGTGCGGTATTACAACGCATATATGGGTGGCGTAGAAATATGCGACCAATTGATAAAATACAATCGTACGTTCATCAAAACAAAGAAATGGACACTTAAGGTATCGCTTCATTTGCTGCGGATTTAGCAATAGCCAATTCATGGTACGAGTATACCGTCAAGACTGTAAAACTACAAAGGTCCCAAAAAATCGGGTTAGGGACTTACTCCAATTTCGCTTGGAAGTCGCCGAGGCGTCATTACCTATAGAGGCCGTCCTCCCCAATCGAGAAAACGATGAAGTTCCTGTTGATGATAAACGATAAGATAAGGTAAATCAGTGGCCTGTTTTCGTTGACTTGACCATAGCCAGAAAATGGAGACTCGAAGGTTGTAAAAGTCGAACTAGACTTCGCTGCAAAATGTGCAATGTTTTTAGTTATGCGTCACATAACAAAATAATTGCTTCGAAGAATTTCACACAATGTAATTCTTTTTGTTAAAACTTATAATATTTTTACATTAAGATGGTTTTTTTTACTTTAAATGAATTAAATAAAAATATAACAAAAAATGTAAATTTCTTCTTTTTTTAACTGTGGGCCTGTCTACACAATTGTATATGTAGTTTTCTTGGAAAACCATAAATGGGGGAAAATATTTTTTAAGTATTTTGTTAGAAAACCGATACTAACAAACTCTTCTTTTGTTGATTCTGGGCTAAAAAAATTTCTCGGTGGGAAAGCGAGGATTTAGTAAGACGTCATAAATCCATGAATTAGTAGATTTATTACTGTGTTGGAGGAGAAAAAACAAAATGTAAAGCAATAGAAATCTCAACCTCTAATGACTTACAAGTAAAAAAAAAGAGAAATATTTCTGAATATGATTCCGAAAATTCCAAAAGCGAGGAAAGCGAATAAAAAATTTAAATGTCGAGCTCACCGAAACATTGAGTTTCATAAGAAAGTGGGTAATAACAAGAATAAACCACAAATATTCTCCAAAATATCAGTAGCCAATTGCATCCAACTTTCACTATTACAGAAGTACCAACATTATCTTAGAAAACGGTTATTCTTATATACCAACGACAACAACAAAAATGTGTTTGTATATAATACTTGTTCGTTGGATTTCACGGCCCAAATTTTCTTGTATTTATATTAAGAATATATCCAATAACCAACATTTTTTTCCATATCGAACAACACCAGTTCCAGTTCATATCTCAGTTGGGTGCGAGCTAAAAGAAAACTGCGAAAAAAATAGAAAAATTTTATTAAAAAAATTATAAAATTGTAAAGAACTTGTAGTAACTGATTCGACAATAACGTTATCGGCTAACTGCAATCAATGTTATATACAAGAAAAAATATTTCCAACACCACTTACTGAAGTGAACCAATGTGATAATGGCCATCCACCACCTACGAAACCAACCTTTTATTTGCCCTTCAAAAATGTTCTCGATGTTAATCAAAGAGCATTAAAACCCATTCAATGTCTTATTAATGAAAATAAAAAAGGTATGGTTATTTGTTCAAACTACGGAATTGTCACAGTTAATATACAATCGACCATTCTTATTACCAATAAAACCTATATGTTGAAAGCTATAATACATTTTGTGAAACCAACAAATAAATTAGGCGTAGGGCATTATCCAATCTTTTGTTAAACGAATCAGCGGAGTGTCGGACATTTATGGTGGTCTATACTTTCAGTGCCAATGGAAACCAAACCAAGCACAAAAATCCTGTAATTTTATTTTACGTAAGAAATTAAAATAGAAACAACATCTTATCATAAAATCATAAAAAATTTTATTTCCCCCATAAACTTATTGCTATAGACGCAAAATACACTCCCGAGAAACTAAATCGACTCAAACCTACAAACGTATACAAGGTACAACCATAGAAAAAACAGTAAATAGATTTCTCATATTTTTATTTGCACTGCGTATGAGCGAGAAAAAATATTTTCAATGGTATCGTTGTGTTGTTGATATTCCATACTACATACAGTGTAAACAATAGAATGCACCAACACAACGATGACATAGGAAAATTCAGAAGATTGCTGTACTCCTCTCTGTTTTTGTATAAATGAGAAATCTAGTATGATTGTCTATGGTACAACAAAGCATATTTTTTTAAAAATGGCTTAACCGATTTTCGTAAAACGATTTTTTTGACAGCTTAGTCATCCATATCTTTACAAGAACACCTTATGTCATTTTTACATCAAATCTATACAGCACTTTTCAAATTAAAGCAATCATAACAAAATGCGATGTTTCGATGAAAACAATTACTGTGCTGCCCTCTAATGTATAATACCCCGTTGACCGATATTTGCCATCGGTCACTTATCAATCAGACATTGACCTGAGCTAATCTCTACCAATTTCATTCGTTGCTTCCTCAAAGTTATGGATACTATACTCTAGAAAATGGACGCAATCAACGAGAAGTCGGTCGTCAGCTATAAACATGAGCCAATCTGCTGTTTCAAGACCATCCATGAATGTTTCAGGAAACTGGTACCTTCAATCGGAGGCCACATACCAGCCGGTGTCGATGTACATATGAGAGGGACGATCGATTTATCATCCTAACTTCTCTCCGAAATCGCGATCTCACGCACGTCGATGTGCAGCAGGAGCTAAGAGAAGGTCGATATGTAGCGGTTAATCAATGGACAGTAAGAAAACGTTTGAAGGTAGCCAACCTCACTCGTGCAAGATGATAAATTTGCTTACGGTAACACATCAATTGGAGCATCGAGAAATGAAGGTCCGTTATCGACAGCGTTCAGGAGAGCGATTTTCACAGTGCAGTTTTGCTGAAACAGCCTCGTACGGCGGCGGTTGATGTATGGTTTGGGCTGGTATATCGCTTGAGAGAAAAACAGGTCTTGTTTTCATACCTGGTGGAGGGTGTAAAGAAGGTTCGACCGCTGAAAAAGATATCGAGGACTCTCTCTTGGACCATGTAGTGGCCTACGACGGCTTTATAGGTGGAGAAGGATGTATACGAAGGATGTATTTCATAATTGATGCATGGCAATGCCCGGGGTCACACAACTCGAACCACTCAGCAGTTCATGGATGAGGTTGGACTCCTGGCAATGAAGTGGCCAGCCCTCAGTCAAATCGGTTAAGCCGTTTAAAAAAAAAACTCAACTTTCTGTGGGCGCTGAACGTTTGGGTCGAGTTAGTTGTTCAAGAGTGTATATAGTATATATACATTATATATACATATATAGAAGAGTAGTCCTCAAATTTTTCAATTTTAAACATTTTGAAATTTAGATTTTACTGTGGGCTAAACCTAACACAAAACCGGAGTGAAAGTGATAGTAGGAGTTGACTATATGTATGTGAATTCATTTTGAACCATTCTTACCATCCGATTGGATCTTGATTTTAATTAATTTTCTTAAATTTGGAAATGTTAATGTCTACAATTAAGTATAAAAATATTTATTTAATTTATTCGAATTATATATATTCTTAATTTAAAATGCCAGTCAATCGTCTCAATGCAAGAAGCATGAAGATTGTTCTTGTTTAGCAACAAAAGCGGTTCATGTGGGAAAATGTACTAACTCAGGTTAAGCGGCGCTTATAATACCATATCATGTATATAATGCAACTCAAGGCTTGTAGACGAAATAGACAAGAGGCTGTAATGAATGTCGTTAAATTCTACAATACTGACGATCATTCGTGTGCTACAAGTGCAGCAAACTACTTTATGAATGTATAAACGAACATTTGGTATTATCGGGTATAGTTAACACTTGATTTCGTTGTGAACATTATGAAAATCGATAATGCGTCGAGGCTGTCAAGCCTTGGATGGAAATAATGTAATCACCTAGGTTGGGCCTCCTTCCTTTGACCGATCAGTAAAGAATGAAGGTATAGTTATCTACAAGGCGGACGTATATTTGCATTCTGAGACACAACTGATTGGAGTAATACATGAAACTTTAAAACCTGGGCGAGCAAATATTGAATAACTAAAGCGCATTTAAATTACAAAGGGCACTAAAATGATGGATTCCGAGATCGCAGCTTTGACATAACGGAATGTCTTACATATAGTATCGAAGAATATGAGGTCTTTTGACAGAACTTGATTTATCAGACAAATGTGATTTATTTTAATGAAATTTCTCCATAAAATACAAATATGATGAAAAACCTGTGGAAAACTCTAGGATCGATCCCATAGAACAAATTGAACAATATTTTTAACAAACCACGAATTGGACAACTTTAAATTCTTTTTAAAATTTGTGGATGGTTTTTATTTTTAGCACTCGCCTTATTTTTCAAAGTTAGATTAAAGTTAGAATAAAATTTCAACTATTTTGGATTTTAATTTTTATAAATATAGAATTATTTATTCTCGTGAAATTTATCCTAAGCCTGTCCGAAAAGCAACAACAACAAATAAATATTTATTTAAAAGTCTCATGTCTCATATAAAGAATTTTTACATTTTCATTGTGAATTATTTAATTAAGGGATTTTTTTTTTAAATATCTATACGGATTCACATTTAATTAGAGATCTGATACTAATATCTAAGCATAATCAGCAGCCTTCCTGAAAACTTAAGCAAGGTGAACAAGTAACGAATTCTATATATATACATATACATACGTCTGGTATATGTATTGTATTTGAAATAAGAATGATTAAAAAAGTAGTAGTTTTTACTCAGATTTAAGCGCTTCTTGTCCCCAATCCAATCGACCACTTATTAGACACATATGAAAATATTAAGAGAAATCGATATCTTTCAGTTCGATTACTTAGAAACAAAAATGCCCAGTCGTAAGTAACTGAAAACCTATGTTTTAAAAATCACATTAATTTTCTGTGAAACTAAAACCAGACTTATTCAAACATTTTTCTGAAAACCTATATTTGGTAAATCTGATCGATTTTCTATTAGACCCACACCTATTCAAACGTGTTTAGGCTATGATGGCCCGTTACTAGAAACACGCGAAAAAATTCGGACACTACGAGATATGTATTTCAGTTTGGTTACTAAGAACCAGAATTGTCTAATCCTAAGTACCGGAAAGCCGATATTTTGGAAAACCTGAGTGGTTTTTTATTAGACCAGATCCACACCTCAAATATTTTACGGCTTATATATTATATTATGTAGATTAAATACATATAGGCTTTCAGGTATTTATGACTGGATATTTTTGGCCCCCAAAAAGAAACAAAACTGATATACAAATATCGAAGTATCAGAATTTTTACGAGTCTTTCTACTATTTGAATAGGTATGATTGAACTCTAACAGAAAACCACTCAGATTTGCCGAAATATAGGCTTTCAGGTACTTAGGACTGAACAATTTTGATTCCAGTAACAAAACTGAAATACATATACGAGTATCGAAGTGTCCGAATTTGTTCAAGTGTTTCTTATAAGGGGAAATCATATCCGAAAACTGTTTGAATAGATGTAGGTCTGGTCTAACGAAAAACCACTCAGATTTCCCAAAATATAGGCTTTCAGGTACTTATGATTAGACAATTTTGGTTCATAGTAACAAAACTGTAATACATATGTCGACGTGTCCGAATTTTCTCGAGTTTTTCTAATAAGTGATCATTTGGAGTGAGGACGAACAATCTTTTATTAAAACTTGCTACTTTTTTTTTAAGTGTGCTTTAATTGAATTTTTTAAATATAAATACTTCCGACAATTATAGAATTCCTTATATGTTTGCCAAGTTTCGAGGTATTCTTCTTATTTTGTTTGGATATCAGTAGATCCCTAATTTACATTAAATTTAATTTAAAAGTGAAACCGGTAAGTTATTAAATCAACTAATTTTTCTTAATTTAATAATTCACAATAAAAATATAAAAAATCGTTATAACGAAACGTTTATTTTACATTCACACTCAAAGACATGCATAATAATTTGTTGTTGTTGCTTTTAGGACAGATTTAGGACAAATTTCAAATTAATTATTGAAAAATTGAAAATTTTGAAAGTGGAAATTTAAAAGTTTAGTTTTTAAATCGATTTTTAAAAATGTTTCGTGATACACCGAAGTCTTAATTTTAGTGCGTCTAAAATATTTTTTTTTTTTTTTTTGACAATTATAAAATTTTACAATGTACCTAGTCTATAGACTAACAACATTTCTTTTTTGACCTAAATTGCTAATTTGTGATTTAATTAAGGTATCCCCTTTGGTTTCCCTTATGTTCTATTTATTGGTGTTACTGCCTTACGCTGACTATAGTGCTAACTCAAAAGGTTTTACTCTTTTCAGTCTTCTCACTGCTTCCCTGTGGTCGAGTAGTAGGTTGGCCTCAACGTTCGGGTGATTCTGGAGCCTCACTTCATGCTTCCGTGCAGCATTGTTTGCTTCTCTGGTGACAGTTTCCACTCTAAGGTCCCTGTGGAGGTCGCTATTACGTATGTACAAGGGAGCATTTACAATATCCCTTAGCACTCTGTTTTGGAATCTTTGAACGATATCCATGTTGCTTCGTTTAGTACAACCCCACAGCTGAATTCCATACATCCAAATGGGCATTAATATCTGCTTATATAGCATAAATTTATTGTTTATTGATAGATTGGAGTTCCTTCCCATCAGCCAATACATCTTTCTATATTTGAGTCTGAGTTCTTCACTTTTTTTCTTGACATGGACCTTCCATCTAAGTTTGGTATCTAGATTCATTCCTAGACATTTTGCTGAGTTAGCATGTGGTAATGAGAAATTATTTAATATCACAGGCAAATGATTTATTTTTCTGTTGGTGTAGTCAACACGTATGGATTTTGTTTCATTTAACCTGACACGCCATTGCTTCGTCCATCGCTAAATTTTGTTCATCTCACTTTGAAGCTTATTGGTAGCTCCTTCTATGGTATCATCTACTACCAAAATAGCAGTGTCGTCTGCAAATGTGCCAATTGTGGTATTCTGAGATAATGGGATATCGCTTGTGAATAATAAATATAGAATTTGTCCTAAGACACTTCCTTGTGGCACTCCAGCTTTGACCTTTTTAATTTCTGAGTATGATTGTTTCTGTTTAACAAGAAAGTGTCGCTCTGTAATGTAGGATTTTAATATTTGGCAGAATTGTGAAGGTATAGAATGTTGTGGAGTTTGTGCAGAAGACCTTCGTGTCAAATTTTGTCAAACGCCTGGGCCACGTCAAGGAAGCCTGCTGAGCAGATTTTCTTTTCTCGGAGTGATCTTTCTATGATATCTGTTATTCTATGAATTTGATCAATTATAGAGTGTCTATCTCGAAATCCAATTCAATCTGTTTAAGAGAAGTCTTTCAAATAGTTTTGACATAATAGGCAGTAACGAAATCGGTCTATGGGATGTTATTTCATTTGGTGGTTTTCCAGGCTTAGGTGTCATAATCACCTCCGCGAACTTCCATACATTTGGTACATATTTCATCCTGAAAGCTGCATTGATTAGAGTTGTTAATTTTTTAATGCCCTTCTTCGATAGCTGTGTTTAAGATTTTTCCTGTCATCAGGTCATTGATGAGTTATTGGTATTTTCATTCGTTTGGTTGTCTTCCACAAAGAATAGTCAGTATCCTTTTCATATGTTAATGACTGTAAATATGAGTTTATTGTATCATTTTTAATGTACTGGATTTCCCTCCTGAGTCGCTGTGTCAGGTGATTCAGTTTGTTTTTATCTGCAGGCATCTTGGTGTATTGCCATTTCTTCCTGGCTCTCCTTTTTTCTTCGACAAGTTCCTTGATTTCTTTTGGGTAATTTGTACCTATTGTTCTTCTTTTGAACTCCGGCGTATTATTCCATGCTGACTGTTGTACGTCATTTATGAATTTTACGATTTCTTTATCTAGTTGTTCTTCTGTTTTTAACGGTACATTAAGTTCTATTCTACTATTCATCTCTTCTTTGAATCCTTCCCAGTCTGTATATTTATTATTATTATAAGCATTTATTATAAGCAACCCGACTGCATTCTTTTGAGATTATTTTTTCACTGAGAGTAAGTAGTATTGAAGAGTGAGCGAAGCTTGAATTATACCCCTCTTCGATTTTAACATAAGTTGCTGGAAGTTTTCTAGTTATAAAGAAATCTAGTAGATCAAGTATTTTGTTATTATCTGTTGGCCAGTATGTCGGTTTGGCAGTAGAATGCCAATTACATCCAACTTCTGTCATTGCTCCAAGAAGTGCTTTACCTCTAGTAGTGATTATTCTTGATCCCCAATGAGTATGCTTCGCATTGAAGTCTTCGTCAATTATGTACTTATCGCCTAAGCTTTCCAGGAAGTCTAAGTAGTGTAATTTTTTAAGATTATATCGCGGTGGGCAATAAATTGACGTTACGGGGAATGACTGATTTTTAGTTTTAATGCTGACGGTAGTTGCTTGTATTTCTTTTGTTTCATGTTTTTTCTCTTCGTAATGATGTATACTCGTATTACTTTTTATTATTATCGCACTTCCTCCTCTGGCTGTATTTTCTGGGTGTATTGTGTATACTTGATAACCTCTAAATTTTCTTAAATGATTGTTTTGTAAAGTGTGTTTTGGATATAAGACAGATATCAATTTTTTGAATCTCAAATAATAGTTGCAATTTTTGCTGATGTTGCAATAACTCATGGGGATTCCATGCTAGTATTCTAATGCCGCTATTCATGCTAAAATATGAGTGACAGGAGCAGTCCTGATGCTGTTTTCTAGTTTCCTAAGTCTTTGAATGATTCAATAGCTTTTTCGTGCTTTTTGTTCTTGTTCTTGCTCATCCATTCGGTTTAGAATTGTTTGCAACATTTCACTATAACGGTCAAAATCGTTTTTCAATTCTGCTTCCCCTTTAGCAACTTCAGCATATGAGAAACCTGGAGCTTGAATTATTTGATAAGCAGGTTTTCTTATCTTTTCTATTTGATTTCTTGGCTCCTTTAATTTGCCTTTTGGTATGTCCTTTTTGTTATTATTATTTTGTCTCATCTTCTCTAGTTCTTTGGCAACTATAAATCTTCTATAATTTGCGGGGTGTGACTCTCCACAATTTACACACTTGGCCGGAGTTTCTCTGGTTTTTGTACATTCTTTGGAGGAATGCTTAGCTGCGCACTTAACGCATCTTGGGTCTCTATTGCAGTAGTTCTGAGTGTGCCCGAATGATTGGCACTTTTTGCATTGCGGGAACAATCTTGATTTTCGTAAAGCTTCAATCTCCACCTTCATGTTGAGGATATACCTTATTTGATAAATATTTTGTATGTCTTCATCTTTATCAAAAGTTAACATGACCAATGATAGCGGAGTTTTATCCTTTCTCTTCAATATTTGTGTAACCTCTTTTATTTTCAAATTTTTAGAAAGTAAATCTTCCTTTATTTCTTCTGGCTGCCAAGATGGGTGCAGCATTTTTGCCACAACTTTAATCGGCCTGGATCTTTTGTCCTCATAAGAGTACCATGTATTTCCCTTTTCATTAAGTGAAAGGGTCAGTTTTTTATAATTCTCCTCGTCTGGGACATTGACTTTAAGATCTCCACTACTGAGCATCGTTGTTTGGTGTTGTATTTGGTTTGAATTCATCGTTTTTCGTATAACATTGTAGTTTTTAATCTTATTTACAATGACTGGTGGTGGTTTGGGTTGTTGCACCTTTTTACTCTGATTTTTTATTTCTTTTTTTTCTTGTATTTGTTCTGGAGATACAAAGGGTGATTTGCTCAGTCGTCGCTTTTTTCCTTGTTTTTTTTTTTTTAGAATCCAATTCACTTCAGAATTAAGTTCAACTGAGTCAGTGACATATTCATTCTGGCCGATGGCTATACGTTTCCGCCAAATTCTACGTTTTTAGCTACGTTCTGCTATTCTATTCTTGATTTCTCTTCTGTTACAGCAAGTGTTAGAGCTTTTCTAAGTTCCTCATTTTCTTTTTTAAGTATCATGAAATCATTACTAAGCTTAGTTGTGATCTTTTCAAATTCGCATTGCTTTCTGCGTAGTTCAATATTTTCCTTTTCATATTCGTTACCGTATCTTGTTGGTGATCTTGTCAATTTGGAATGCTTTCCAAAAAGGGTTAGTAACGTGGTTTTCTTCGGTAAAGTTCTCCGATCGTGATCTTTCCTTCAACAATGGTTAGTTCCCCCCCCCCCCCCCCCAGAATCCATGAAACCGGTCTTCTTCGAGAAGGGTGAAATTTCCAAGTTAAAACCTGGATTACCACCTGGGGTAATATTTCCTTTCGTTGTTTCCATTGCATTTTCCTTCATGTTTGGTCCGCGGGGAGTATTTTATTTCCTCCCTACCCTTCGCTACCCGTAGATACCGATGAGCACTCCTCTATCCGCCATCTGAGGACGCGCTTTCTAGCGGTTTACATACTCCGCCGAGAGGAGAGAAATATCAATTCAAATTATGAAATTTTGATTCACGTTACTGAAAGTGAGGTTTTACAGTAAAAATTGAACTCACCAATTGATATAGAAAATGTAATATTAAATTTTCCACGTCAACATTGGAATTATTACATATGTGGATAACAATGTACATTAATTTCGAATACAAAATTTGATTGACACCCGCACATTGAATCTGAATAGTTAGTTAAAATAAACTGCTATCAATTCATATCAGTTCTGTCAAAGCAATTTTTAAATCGACCAGTATAATTTATAATTTAATTCTATCATAATTTTTAGAGAAATAATTAAATTTCTGCTAGAACGAATTTTATTCCATATTGTATAGCAAAATATTTAAAATTTAATTAAAAAAATGTTCTCAACATGCAACATATACAAAATTATTCCAACTTGTTTTTCCCATTTAGCATAGTAATTGTTCAATTTTAATAATTTGCCGTGCAAATCATGTACATACATAGAGCAGAGAATATATGTACATAATATATGAATATTTAATGTATATTAAGTTTTGTGTAGCACATATACTAATATATAGTTATGTAACTATATATTTTTAATTAGCTCCACAAGTAGCAAATTGTATGAGAGATTTTATATAAAATGTAGGTTAAGTATAGTAATCAAATAAATAAAACTTTGTTTGACTTTATATGCCTTTCATATAAAGACTCGTTTTATATTCTAGAAATATTTTATGCTTTTACTATTCGCTAAAGCATAATAATACAGCACATACTCGTACATACTTATATATAAAATGTATATACGTGCATATATATTAAAACATATAAAGTTCCGAAAATATATGTATGTACGTATAATAAAATCATAAACTGCTTTTGGAAAGCTTTTTTCTATATTTTTTTTTTAAATTTACAAAACATATAAATTTTAACCCTTATCTATGTAGGACCCCGAAACAACAACAACCACTTTTAACTATAAATTTATAATAATTTTTAATTTTTGTAAGTTTTTTGTACATAAAAAATAGTCTCATAACTATAAATATGCTTCCTTTTTTGTAGCATGCAAATTTGAATCATTTTTTTTTTGTTGTATCAACTTCAAACAAAAAACTAAAAATAATTTCGTACCAAAAGTTAATTTAATTTGTCTAGACAACAAAAAAGAAAAGTATTGTGTTTGACAACGGAAAAATTCCAAAAAATCTTTCATCTACTTACTTCTACTTTTTGTAGGTATTGCAAAGTTTATATTTTTAGAATATAGGGTTTTAAGGATTTGTTCACATAACATAAAACTGAAAAGAGGTAATTTTACCCATAACTGAAGAGAATTTATTCACATCATTAATCTTCTTTCCATGTCGATCGAATATATAGACTTATATAGGTAAGTACGAGTATATAAGTTAAGGAAATTCCTTTTTATTAATCATAAAAAAATTAATTTCTATTTTTTTATTTAGTAATATTTGGATTACAACTGACTTCTTATTCTATAAGTATAACTTAATTTCTATATTATCGTATACATGAATGTGGTTGGTCATCATATTTATTTAGTTCGACGGCAGTTCGTACGTGTTCTTGTGTGACATGTTATAGGTGTTGTTTTATGTCGCTATTTGATATTGTCTGCCAGATGTGCATTAACTCTTCCCCTCTTAAATCCAAATGTCTTAGAAGAATGATGTTTCAAAGAATTTCATTCTGGGTTGGATTGTGATTGGTGGTTTGGGTAGTTTGAACATCTGTGTTGTATTACCCATTTGAATGACGTTGATAACTTTATTTTCCTTTGTACATTGGCGTTCTGATTTATCGGTTCGTCCTTTAACGTGTCAATGATCCTTAATGCTGCCTTTCTTCTGTACTTTATTATGAGAATTATCACTTGATCCAAATGCGATGCCGGTATATTTTTGGATGTGGGAGTCGTGTTTGAGTAATTCTATTGTTTTCGTTTTATTAATGTTGATGTCTTTCATCAATTGTATTGACAGGATCTCTTTATATATTCATTCTCTATCGGAGTTGGTTGCAAAATTGCTGGAAGCGCTTGGATTGTTGACTTTTCATTTGCGATGAATTTCATATCTCCAATAGACAAACTTGCATTGGCATGAACTTTAGTAAGGAGGTACCATTTAGTTTTTGTGTTTCGTTATTGACACCTATATCTCCGTCATACTGATTGAGTAAAATGATGCCCTCTACTATCTCGTCGATTACTAGTATATGTTGACTATTCGATTGACGACATTTTGATGGGCGACTATTGAGCAAGTTCGGTAGGCACTCCGTGCTACTTATATCTATTACATTCTTTTGATAACATATTGATAAGGAATTAATTGTTCTACGAGTACAACCTTTACTAATGCCATATATTTTATTGTGGCTTTTCAAAATTTGTTCATAATCAATTTCAATAATTTTGTTATTTCTTTAACAGTTGCTGATAATTTTAATGTTCGTAAAGTTCAAAGCTTCTTCTGGAGTCGCGTAAAGAAGGTTTACATTTTCAATTGTCTTTATAGCTAGCTTAATCTCAGAATCAGATATTCCTGCTTTAGCCCAATGTATGGCGTACTTAATGTTTATTATCTCTTCCTTCATCAATCTCAGTTTGTAATGAATGTTTAGAGCTAACTGGTCAGTTAATTTATTTTCCTTGTGGATGGCGTTGTTAATTTCATTAGCCATTTTGGTAATGCTGTTAATCCTATCGTTATCAAGCTAATTAATAATGACTTGTCTGTTATTGTTTTCCAATACATTATTTATCTTATTCTTTATAATTTCGGAGTTTTCGTGGTCGGGAGTCCCAGCAATCCATCTCCACGTGGTACCGATGAAATCAAGGGAACGTTTGTTTCTATGAATTTTTAGTCCGTCCAGTAGGGTCTGTCTAGTAGAGTAAGTTGGTGGTATAGGTAAGTAAGGGTACAAGGGATGTACCGATGTGATTTCGCTCTTCAGTATAGCGTGCATTCTAATCATGAAGTTCTGATGGTTTTCTAATTCAATGACGTGGATTAATTTGAACTTCCCTTCTTGTATATCTTGGCTCTACTGACATTAATGGAAATAATTTGTAAATTCGAATAGTGGTACTCTATAGAGTATCGAGATCTCTTTTGTCTGCATAGTGCAGCATGAGACATTTGGAAATTTTTTCCAATTGAGGTGTTATAGGACTCTAACACAACATCTGCGTGGCCTACGATTTTGTTCCTAATGACATTTAGAATACCATAATATTTTGGCGTTCCCTTTAAACTTTCATAGATCTGTAAAATTCGATCTACGCTGCTTTTACGCTAAGAGCTAAATTCTCCTGGTTGTCGCGAAAATTCCCTGATACATTTCACGATGTCAGGGATTTTGTCTAAGTCTGTCAAGCTTGTTAGATATCGGTCTTCTATTTTCTGGTCTGGTTCGTTATTATTCCTGTTTTGCTTATTCTGATCTGCAATTATCTCACTTACGATGTTTGTGAACTGTATTTAATCAAATGCGTTAGAGAGTTTGGTGGAGTTAATTCTCGAAGATGTGCTCGGTTTATATTCTGAAGGAGACATTATGATTTATATTTTTACACTACGAGAAAATTGGAATAGTTGTGTGGATTGAACGAAATTGGAGGAATTGCGTGACGTGAAATTTATAACAAAATTATTGAGGTGAAAACTTAAGTTTTAAATCAAAACACTAAGCAAAAATTTAAAAGTTTATCAGATTTTATAAATTTAATAATTTAAATATTTTAAACTTTAATAATTGTACTTTTATCATTCTTAGCCAGAGTTTTGTTAAGTCTAGCGAGAACAGATAAGCTATCAATTTCTTAGCTTAGGCTTTTTATAGGCTTTTTGAGCAACCAAAAATCGTTTCCAATCAGAAATGAGATTCGTATTTTTGGCTTGATTTTTAGTTTTACGCACTCTTCCGTAACTTTTTAAGTTCAGAACACCAAAAGGGTTTGTTATGCTTTTTCTGGTTGAAGAAAGAGGACACGACTTTTCAAAAGCAGTTAAGATTGTTTTCGTTAGTCCAGTTGCCTGCAAATCGAGATCTGTGATAGATCTAATCCTATTAGGCAAATTTAGTAGTGAAACGAGCTCAGAGGAGAATGACTCATAATTGGTAAGTTTCCTATTACGATATGGTTTAACCGTAGGTCTTTTAAAGTTAATATTAAAAGGGAGGCATCTATGATCAAAGGCCCTGAGGTAACCCTGAAACGGATCATCTCAAGGACGAATTGTAGCGTCGATCCGGACCCAGTAATGTGTTCGATGGACTTCTGGTCAACCCTGAACACAATCGATTTGTGATTGGCGATTAGCCTTTCGCTTGTGTCGGGTAAGCTATTCCATCCAGTGGTTGAAACATTTGGATTCATTATGCCGATGATCATGATAACTACACTCATATTCTCGGGTGGTTCAGGAATTCATGAGTGCATCCATTTCAGGCGTAGTGCCCGATGCCGAGTTGGGCCTTTTGGGTGTACCCGAATAGCTATTGCTAGGCTCCTCGGAAATTGCACCTACTGCCAGTCCATTTGGTTTTTACAACTTATTTTGGCGTTCCCTGTTTCGGCGCCAGCTAATGAGTTTTATTCGTAGATTTAGACAACAAAGATTTTATTAGTTTACCATTACAATTCTTTTCTGTTACAAAATAAAGACTAACAATCGAAAAAACAGCATTATTATACTATAATTTCGCTAACTACTCATAAAAGATTTAATTCCAAGACAATCAACATTCTTGGTGTAGTATATCTACACCAGATAAGCGTATGTCTACAAATATTGTTGACTCGTCATTTCCAACATTATGTTGTTATATCTGGGGCTAGGGCATTACTTCACGATCCAACTCCTAAATTGTACAGTTCAATTTTGGAGAAACTAGTGATGGCGTATAGAATCTAACCATGTTCAATAATCAAAGGGAAATCAATCAATGGAGGAAATGGTGAAGAAAATGATAGGAAAACCTTTTATGAATTTCCCGGTAAAAAATTTGTTTCGTTTGAAGGAAAATCTACTCAAACGTAAAAGGAAGTAAGACAATATACATACATATGTATACATATATATAAAAAATTAATTAGCCGAATAGGTTTTTGTTTAGACTTCCATTCCATTCATTGTACGAATACAACAGGAGGCAATTAAATTGTAGGAATATTCATTAGTTTTGTGATTAGATCTGTAGGTGGTCGAAATTTAAAGCTTTATTAAAATTTGCAAAAGTTACGTCTATACGTAGAGAAACACAAGGAGTTTTGTGAGGATTAAGATTGTACCACGAATATTTTCCATGTTATGGACACTGTTTGTAACCAACTTCACTGACGTTGCAGAGAGTGAAAACATTGCTTTAACTTGCTGAACGCTTTGGTCTGTTAAAAATACGAAATAACGGGATTCCCAATTCAATTCTGTGACGAGGTCCTGGTTAGTGAATTGGAATTCACATTCTCGAATCCAAAGTCAATTTAAAATTTCATCGCTATAGAACAATTTAGAATTTACCTTCCTAATTAGTTTAACGCAATAATTTTCAGTAGACAATATAATGAGACATAAAGATTAAAATGTCTCAAGTACAAAATAGATATGTAGAAGAGCTCTATGTCGAATACATCTAGAAAATATCAAACTTTACAACATTAGGAAGGGCTACACTTCCAAAATTAATTCAAGCATTATTTCAAGATAATCAAGGCTGATAGGATTTCCGGCCATCGCACCACCTTAAAATTTAAACGTAATCCCACAACAAGATCCCATATGTACGTACGCATTAACAAAACAAAATTACTTTTCATAACACGAAAATCTGCCTTAATATCTATCCCATAATCATTATACAAAATACTGAAAGTGAAAAATGTTATAATATTCAATCAATTTTCCCAAAAATATCAAAATAACAATTTTCCAAAAATAGAATTTCAATTAAGATAATTGAGTTTGATAGAAATAGTATAGCAAAAGCTGCTAAAAATGAAAAGTAATAAGTTGTAAAATCGAAAAAGAAGACGAAACGGAAAAGTTCGTTATAAACATAAATTTTAACTATACTTTATGTAACAAGAGTTGGAAAAAAGAAAATTGCACGCAAACATTTCTTATATAAATACGAGTATATACGTACATCTCGTGAAAAGCTATAAATTTTCTTAAACCCATTATATTCTTTTTGCTCTCTATCGTTTCAGATTTTACAAGTTTAAAATTGAAAATATTTTCAAAGTTTTGAAAATCCATCCAGAATCCAGCATGTATGGTGATGGAATATTTATGATATTTCTAATTTCCTTTCTGTTACTTGACCAATGGACCAAAGTGGTCAATTACGTCGGGTATTCACCCAATTAGATGAACCTCATCTGTTACAAACACTCGAGTCATTAGATACGGTACGTGCACTACACCAGACAGTGGTTGCACTACGTAAGGCCCTAGAAAATTCGCAGCAAGAAATTGAAAAATTAAAAAAACAAATTACAGTCCAGCATGAGATAGGCGACCGGAAGAGCGTATTTCAAGAAAATATCGAAAAAAATAATTCGAAAAAAGTCAGCTTCAGCGATACGGTAGACGAAAATATTAAAATTAATACAAAGTTCACCGATAACCTGGACAAACCAAGTGACCAACCGAAAAAGTATGATAAGCCCGAGATTAGTGTAACCACATATCCGGTGGCATCGTGTGGCGGCACCACAGCTACGGCAATGGCGTCTGCAAATAAAATTGGTGTTAAAATTCGTGTTTCGTCGAATATAAACGTCGACGATATGAACGAGACGAGTAGTAGTTCAGATATAGATAGTGCACGTAGCTCAAATGATAGTAAAGAGACAACATACGATAGACCAAAATCAGAGACTGAAGTAAATAATTTACAAATCAATATAATACCCGAAGAGCCCGAACTAAGTAAAATAGATGAGGATGATAAAATACCAGCTAATGAGAATACAGAGCTATTCGATCAGTTGCATCCGAAAACCGAGTCAACATCGTCAAATCTACATTTGGATGTTGATAATATTAGTGTTAATTCAATGTCGGAAGGTGATAATTCGGTGTTCACCGAAGGCGTTATAGCGCCGGTTGATTCGGCCAAACATCTAAAATCTCGATCACAGCCACACGAATCAACGACATCCGAACAACAGGAGGAAGTCGATGACATTGAGCTAATATTTAGCTCGGACGACAATAAAGACATGCTCCAAGAAGATTTAGTGTCGATATCAGATTATGAACCGTGGCAAGCCGAGGGTGAATCCGGTACACCGGTTCTAATTAAATATTCACCCTTACCGTCCGATCATTCGTTGCAAGAGAAATTGCAACAAAAGTTGGAGGTTGTTGAAATATCCGCCAGTGATAGAAAAGCTAAGAAAATGCTTAAGGATAGGAAACAAAAGTCTGAACGATCTGAAAGCTCGGAAGAAACTAGTTTAGATAAAATAAATCAAAGTGTAGATAATGCCACAAAATCGTCGAGTCTTGAAAAAGATTACAGTACACACGAGGATGATGACGATGAGGACGAGGAGAATAATGAAAATTTTGGGCCACGAGACGAACGTTTCGATAAATTCGATCCGGTATGATATTATATTATCTTATATTATTCGGGATAAGTTTTAACTTTATATTCGATTTCTATATTAACAGATTACTCCATCGAAAATGGGACAGAAATGGAAAAATTTCAATGTACTAATCGAAACGGACATATCAAAATGCGGTATTCTTGAAGAAAATGTGATGGACATGAGCCGACGAAATACATGCCCAAATCCACCAGCATATCGACCGATTATTCATCCGACCGCATCTCAAATAAAACAACAGCAGCAACAGGCAACGCGTTGTCCATTAGCCGTAAAATTTTCACGAAGTCCACGATCACAGTTCCCCAAACAAAATTCGCGACCCGTCTTGGTCGACAAGAATCAGCAGTACGGACCAAAGCGTAGCAGTTCGGCACAAACAGAAATTTCTGCACTGCCCGACTACTGGCGATCGGAAAGTCATTTGGCAGGTGGTTGTTACGATGGTACCTACACGCTACCATCGAAATTTGTTCCACCACTTTTGCCATCATTTCGAAAATTTCCACTACGGTATGTATTATCTATAGTACTTACGGTGTCGGATAAACCGGAAAATTTAATTACATTTTCATTAAGTTTTTTGTTTTTTTTTGTTTATTATTAATGATGTGCGAACACGAACTAATTTTTTTTAATTTAATTTCCAAAGCAAACAACTACAGCAAACATATTACATAAATACATAAGTTTGACCTAAATTATTTTGCCCAAACATGTAACAAACCGCGAATACATAACATGAGACTAGACTAACTTTACCTAATACTTCCGTCAAAATGAAAAATTTAACATACATACATACATACATACACACATAAACGGATATATGGGAAAACCCATTCGGTTACAAAGAATTTTTAATTTTATTTTTGTTCGCTCTCCTTGTTGTTGAAATGAAAACAAAAACAAAACAAAAAACTTATTCTTATCAGTATTGGGTGGAAAAATATAAATTTTCCACCATAAAACCACCGAAAAGCTTAAAAGTTTTCAATTTATAATCGTTATGCACGCAAACCATACATAATATGAAAAATAAAAGTTGATACGGTTTTGGATAATGCCACCGATTGAGCTATTACATATTAGTATGTGGGTGGTGAAACCTGATTTTCAATTTTCCTATTAGTTTTTACGACATTCTGTTAATTTAATTTCGTAGTCGACTGTAAGATGTTCATTTCTACAGTGGATTTGGTTATGTATGTAGTGTAAGATTCAATCAAAGGACGATCTGCTGCATATTTCAATTAGTTTGAAGAGAGTTGGATAGGGAAGATAATACCGTAACCATATTCAATAAAGTTTGAATGTAGTTTGAATAGTAATTTGAATTCGATTAAAATTTAATTATTTAATTATTTTGAAATTTCTTCAATTTTAAGTTTTCATTGAGATTTAAAGGGCATATAGTTTGAGCATAGTTTGATATGAGAAAAAGTGAATTTAGTTCAAATAAGATTTTAAATTGTAGATGCATCATTAATACGCTCTTTGACATAAACTTGATTAAATTTGATGATTGTTTGAAAAGGAAATACATCAATCACTATAATTTTCAAATTTCACGCAACTATTGACTTAATTTGTTTGAATCATAATGATTGAATATTTGCGACATCTGAAGAATTAAAGAAGGTGAAGAATTATTCCAATCGATGAGCACACAAGAATGAAACAAGTGGCTGAAGTTGTTTATGGTTTTAATTTGGCGAATACAGAGTACGGTTGACTATGCGTGTTCATTCTCCCCGCCTTGAACTCTCGTCGAGTTCAACAGCCAGCGGTAGAGGACACACCTTTGTGATGGCTCGTTGAAAAAACCCTGTCCCAGTTTTAACACTGACCACGTGAACTAACCCATCTGCTCCAGGGTTAGTCGCAACAATTTTTCCCATTTGCCATTTCATAGGAGGAAGATTATCATCCTTAATAACCACAATTTGGCCAATTGCAATGTTTGGTTGCTGAGATGTCCATTTGCGGCGATGCTGTAGCTCTTGTAGATAATCCTTGGATTATCTAATCTAAAAATGTTGAACCAATTGTTGAAGTAGGCGCCATCGTTTGTTATGTTGGGTTCAGGAACAGCAATAAGTGGTCGTCCAATTAGAACATGACCAGGAGTGACAATTGCTAAACCGTCCAGAACTGATGTTAGTGGTGTCATGGGTCGGGAATTCAGAATTGCTTCCACTTATTTGCACAGCGTATTGAGTTCTTCGTAGGTGAATGTGTGGTTGCCCATTACACGACGTAGATGATATTTGGCGAATTTGACAGCTGCTGCATAAAGTCCTCCGAAATGAGGCGACCGTGGTGGAGCGAAAGTCCAATCAATTCTTGCTTCCTATGGCACATATGCTTGATGTCATTGTGCAAGTCTAAGTCTTGTAAAAGACGGTATAATTGATTTAATTCCGAATTTGCACCTACGAAGTTGGTTCCATTGTCAGAGACTACCTTCTTGTACAGACCTCTAGTAGCACAAAACCGCTTAAATGATGATGATTAGTCTGCAACTAATTCCAAACGGACAGCCTTGGTTGACCAATTTTTATTTCCATCGATCGGCCAAAACTGCTCACGAACAGCAGCCAATAGAGCCTGTGGTCCAACATGATGATATTTTCTGTGGAAGGAAGTAAGCAAACTTTTGATAAACGAATGGGAAGGAGGAAGTAGAAGAAGATGTTTTGTAGCATATGAAAGTGAGAAGAACTGTAATCTGCCGCCGACACGAATGAGACCATTTGTATCCAGAAATAGTATAAACCTTTCAATTTGGGTGACCGAATGATGAAATCCTTTTATTGTAGACCATTTTTTAACTCTGAAAAGCATTCAGATTGAACAAAATGAACAGTCATTGACAATCCGTCAGTAAAGTCTTTGTTTGTCAGAAGACCAGAGATTCTATTAATGTTGTGCAGCATATATACCATTACTCTGGTCATGCATGATAATTATTAACATAATTCATATTGGATAAAACACTAGCCCTTGGGACTTGGCACAGCCATCAGTGTCGTAGATTTTTTGAATTCGCTGTAATCTGGTTCGACTCGTGGTATCTTTGTAGTAAGCCATTGAAACTTAGACGATTGTAACATTGAAGGTGCAGAGAACCATAAATCGCATTTCATAAACAGACAACATCCGCAGGATTGTGTAGTAGTTCATGGGAAGCGCTCGTCCCAATTCACTTTCGGCTGCCACAACTTCTGCTTGAATATTTTACCTAAAACCACAACACGAGAAACCATTGCAAGAGGATCGAACAAGCGTGCGACTTTGGAAATAACAATTCGTTTCGTTAATTTATATTGACTGGAAATCGGCTGTACACGAAATTGATATACATCTTTTTGTGGTTGCCAGAAAATACCCAATGTTTTAATATAATCGTCGCCATCGAAGTGCATTAATGTTTCACGATGTTCCTGAGTGTATATCAGCAATAATATCTGGATAATTGGCACACCATTTCCGCAATTCCATGCCACATGTAGACAAAACTTTGATTATCGATGTCTTTAATAGGTTGGCTTCCGCTATGGCGTTGGCACCGGTTAACATACCATCGACATACATGTCATACCGAATTGCGTCACTGGCACCAGGATAGTTATTTTGGTTGTCAATTGCACATTGTAAAAGACAACGTGTAGCTAGAACAGGAGCTGCCGAAGTACTTGGAGTCTTCATGGTGCATAAGCATCTGCGGGTATACATTTTGGAGACTTCTGTGCTAAATGGGTATTTATGTGATCTAAAACGACATAAATCGGATATACTACATCGTTTTGAACCATATGGCCTACCATGGGCCATCAAAGACGGTTCTCAACTTAGTCGTTGAACTGTCTGGCTTTAGCACGCAGTGATGAGGAAGGTCATAATTGGATGTTGGTATTTTATCATTTCAAATGGGAAAAATTTCAACAAGTCAACAACGGTTGACTATGCGTGTTCAATGATTTCGTTGAATTGGAGGCGTAATTAAAATTAGAGCAATTTCAGTTTAATTAAAATTTGAACGTAATTTAACAATACAAACTTTGGATAAATAAAGGTTAAACTTGAATAGATTTTGAAGAAAGCTTGATAGGAAAAATATTTTATACAATCTAATTTAAACGCTGTCAAATTTAAATCTTGAATAACATTTAGAAAGACCAATTATACGAGTATAATGGATAAAAATGCGAAGTACCCTATGAGTGAAGCTTTTACCACGAACTAATATGGGTAGTTTGATACAAACTTGAAAGTTATTTGAATACTTACTTTATAGTGTCAAATTTAAATCAAACTGAACGTTAACATTTTTTGTAATATTTAATTAAGATTATACGAGATCCAAATATAAGTTCACTGGCAGGTTCATCAAATTTGGGCTCTAAATCCAACCAGAGCCACAACTTTAGTTATTCGTTATATTTTATCTAATTTCAGTCAGCCCAAAAAATAAATGATACTTTGTTCCGAATTAAAATTATGACGAGTCTTACAATTGTGATGTCAGTGGTACCGTCTAAATTTAACCTGAAACATTTAAAAACCACTGATACTCTCAAAATTTATTGTTGGAATTACTCGGATTTTCAACACATAAGTCTTTGTTTACAATTCTGAATATTTAAACATTTCCATTAACTGACTTGATCACACCCACGCAGGACTTCTTGTTTTGAAACAAGAGCTGGGAGCTTGGTCCACTACGGAGGCCGATAATCAATTTTATCTATATTGTCTAATTGTCAAAATTCCAATAAAAATTGTTCAAATTTAAGAGGTATAGTTTTCGAATTTAAAGTGGTTTGTGATTCACATATGTGTTTAAAATTTCATCGTAAATTTGATCAAGTCCGGCTTTGATATAGGTGAACTGATTTGAAATGTATAATTAAAGTTTTGTGTGTGGAATTGAGACTATCTCAAATGTGATCAAATGATCAACGTTCTCACTATAATAGTATTTAGTATAAGTGAAATAGTGAGATCCGCTGAAATCCTTTGTGAACACGTCTGCCACTATTTCACTCGTTCATATATGCACGTTACGTATAAAATGATGATTGATATGATTTTATCACGCGTATTGTTAAATATTTTAGAAATCCAAGAATACGCTCCATTTTAATAAGAAAATGAGTAATGCTTAGTACTTGATATATGCTTACTACCATCCCGAGCAACTAAATCGACCCAAACCTACCCGCGTAGCGATAAACGTATTTTTGAAAATGGATTCACCGATTTTCGTATAACAACTTTTTTTGACAGCTTAGTATTTTATCTTTACAAGGACACCGTTATCATTAAAATTTATACAGTACTTTACCAATTGAAGCAATCGTAGCAAAATGCAATATTTGCCATCAGTCACTTATCAGACGATGACCTGAACAAATCTCTACCAGTTTTTCATTCATTGTTTCCCTAAAATCATGCATACTAATCCACAAAAAGCCGCACAAATTGTTGTTTTTTTGCAAGAAGGAAGCAATCAACGAGATCTCGCTCGTCAGCTAAACATTTATCCAGTATAGGTTAAACTGTACCCTAAATCGGAGACCACATACCAGCCAGTATCGGTGTACATATGAGAGGGAAGATCGATTTATCGTCCTAACTTAACTGTGAAATCGCCAACTTACGGGCGTCGTTGTGTAGCAGGAGCTAAGACAAGTTCGAGATGTAGCTGTTATTCAATGCACTGTAAGAAGACGCTTGAAGGAAGCCAACTCCAAGTCACTTCGCCAGAGGCCCAAAATTGACAGCAGAGTCGAATTTAGGGAGAGTGATTTTTGCAGTGATGTTTTGTTGAAACGGTGGCGGTTCGTGCATGGTGTGGGCTGGCATATCGCTTGAGAGAAAAACAGATTTTATTTTCGTACCTGGTGGAGGCCGTAGAGGAGGTCTGACCGCTGAACGATATATCGAGGACATTCTCTTGGATCATGTAGAGCCCTACGCAGGATATATCAGGGAACATTTCATATTAATCATCACAATGCCCTGTGTTACACAGCTCGAACCACTCGACAGTTCATGAATGAGGTTGGACTCAAGACGATAAAGTGGCCCTCAGTCCAGTCATAAAACCAATTGAGCATTTATTGATCGAACTAAAACGGAGGGTTCGAGCAAGAAGTTCGGTACCAACAAAATTCAACTTACGCAATTGGACCATGAGGCTCAAGATCAAGAGGTCCAGACACGTACATTATAGTTTTAAGTAAAAGAAAACGCATCGCAAATCATCACGATAGCAGTTCATCAATAGAAATTAATTATTAGATTATTATCAAATTCGGCATGTTGGTTGGAAACTGGGACGGAATAAGGCTATTCTTGGCCAACTATAACGAGTTCTGTAATACTGCGAACAGTTGACAGAATTAGACTATTACTTGATCGATTATGATGAAACTCGACATGTTGGATGGTAATGGGGTTAAATTCTAGAATATATGCTTTATTGAAGTAGAACTATGGTATATCCTGGACCGATTGTGAAGAAGCTTACTGGTGAAACTCAATTGGTTCTAAAAAATAGTGGGATTATCAATTGATTTTTGAACACAGTTCTTAAATATGACCGATTAGAATTGAGCAAATCTATTCGTCGGCCGATTACGATGAAACTTTATCTGTTCTATCCATACTCTATATTGACTATAGAATCGGCCATATTTGGCCATTTTCTGGATAAGTTGTATACAACTATCTATACAACTATCCCAGAAAACCGTCAGTATATTCATATTGAGATATAATACATTTAGCTGACAGATTCTGGCCTATTCTAGGCATAGTGTGTGGCAAGATAATAGGGGATTTGTGGTGTAATAATCACATCATTAAACCGTTCGTATTTCTTAAAGTCTGTCATCCACAAATGTATTAGCTATATAAGTAAAGGCACAACTGGTACAATAAAATCCAAGTATTAGAAACATCGAAAATTTGGGTTTTCTATAATGGGATTTCTGGCGTGATGCACACCTGGCTTATATACCAATGCAAAGATTGTACATAATATTGTATTTTTAGTTGAGCATACTAGTGAGTAGTGTCGAAGTGCCTAATAGTTGTAATAATGGTAGCGTCGCTCTTGTAACTGGCCGCACGAAAAAATATGTAACATCAACCTTCCATCTCTGCTGAGGGTTTGCTAAGCAATTGAAATGATGTAATTTGACTTTAACATTAATATTGTAGTTTTGGAATTTAATGTAAACTATCACCCCGTTCCACTTCAATTACTAATCTAAATTGCACCCAAATTTTTTATTCTCTTGATTCAAATTCGATCAGGTTTTTCTACAGCCAACCACAATTTTCACGTGCTTATATATGCAGTTCGGACAATCTCTTTGTAAATTTCACGCTTCTTGTGTGGGAATATATAAAAGTTATGATTTAAAATTAAATTAAATTTGGACTTGTAGGTAATATAACGATGTTGTTGTTGTTTATGTTGCTGATATGGCTTGATCAATGTCTGAACTTTTCCCCCTTTAAAAAATCCGCGTCTCGTAGATTAGAAATTTAAATGAATCGGCTGTATCCCCAATGGCACGTTGTTTTTGCATGGTTGCATCTTCCTTTGGAAGCCACGCTATTTTTTTTTTATGGTTTCTGTATCCTATTCGAACTAACAAGATGAGAATTAACATTGCGATTGAAGTTGTGAGTTTCTGCAATTTCTCAATGTTCCGATTATGAAGATCATGTAGGTATTCTAGATTTAGTTTGATTCCTCGTTGAGTGATGTTTGTCTGCAGTAATGGAGTCCTTATTTCCTTATTGGTAAACGTCCAACCTTTAATTTCTAACGTATATCGTTTTGATACTGAAGTAAGTAATTTCTGTTTAGGTGTTTTTCTGAATTATGTTTTATAATTCCGTTGAAGTTGGTTAGAAAAATAGTGTTTTCGTTAACTGGTTCAAGTATTTCGCATTTAGTCCCTTAATCTATTGGCTAATACAATGTGTTTCCTTTAGCTCTTGCACCTGGTTGGGTTCGCATATTGTGATTTCCCTTCTTTTCTTCTAGAATGTCACTAAATTCTAGATAAATCTGCTTGTTGAACTTGATTGTCGATCTCAATTTAACGTGATGAAACTTTTCTCTGTTTGTTTTTGGTAGTGAGATGATGTATAGGATAGACATGTTCTTGATCAGCATGGCTGGTTCCGCATGTCCTATGGCTTCTATCTCGTTCGAGTATGGTAATGTTTCAATGTCCGTTAACAATCGGCTGATTTCTGCCTTGTCCTCTTACTACTTCCCTAATCTCTTCTTTTAATAATTGAAGGCGATTGTATATTGACTGTTGAAATACTTCATTGGTTTCATCATCTAGGTGTAACTGGATCTCATTATGTTGTTTAATTGTTTGTTGCGAAAAATTTGAGTGATAGCTGTGTTTATTTTATACTGCTCGTTGGTCGGTTGCGCCTGCTGAACCGGCAATCCAATTCCACGCTGAGCCAATCCAATTGATTGATCGTTTGATCCTTGTAGGTTGATTCTTGAGTTCTCCCAATAATTTTGTTATTTCCCTAAACTGATAGGTTAACTGAGGCTTAAAAATGCTGGCTGGATTGATCTCCTTTAATTCCGATTGGATTTTGTCTAAGATATTTTAATAGCAGCTGAGCTCAATGTGGTGAATTATCCTGAAAGTAATGATTTCTTCATTAGTTTATGTTTTTGATTTGGGTATATTGTAGGCTATATAGAGAGGCCTTTTTGGTAAAATTTATTTCGTTGTGTTCCTCTGTCTCAGAATCCTCTTTGTCTTTATCACTATAATTTTCAATATAGTGTTCGTGTGGTTCATCTTCTTGTCTTGTTCCAAATGGAATATCCTTTGCTGTTCGTGCGTTTTTACGTTGACATGTGAATTTAGTTCCATCTTCAAACTGGGGTTCTGGTAGCTTGGCCGATTAATTAATTCACTTTATTTGTTTTTATAGACTCGTTTACTTCCATTGGTGTTGATGGCTTTGGTTGAAATGGCCTAACTGTGGTTGTAAATTGTATACCATATTCCTTTGTTGAAATGACAGTTTTGGAAGGGGCTCTGGTGCACTTTTCTGAATTTTGTTTGTCGATAATATTTGATTGACCGGCACTGCTATTGTGTTGTTGTAATTTCTATTGTGCACTGGCAAAGTTCATATTCTGGATTTCCAGGCACGACAAATATGCTTCAGGTAGGTTTATTGGTAGTTGAACGGTGAGAATCTTCGTTATATCACCTGACAGTCCTCTAATAAAAACGTCTAGTGGTCGATTTCTATACATTTCGCTCAGTATGTTCATAGTGTCCGCATTATATTGCTCTGTTTTTACTTTATTTATTATTAGCGAAAGCTGATGATTTATACTTGCGTAGAATTCATCAATAGATTTATTACCCTGAGTCTACATGCTCAATTGGTGTTTGAATGTCCTTTGATCTCTTTTATCGGCGTAGTGAAGTGAGAAACAGTTTTTAATTAAACTCCAATTTTCGTCAAAGTTATTGTACGATATCAGTGCAGAGTCAGCGGTTCCCCTTATCTTTTGGCGGATGCTTGGTAGTATAGCAGAATATATTGGTTTTCCCTTTGGTATTTCATAATCTGCTAGTATGTTAGTATACGAATTTCAATTAAAGCTCAAAAATATTTCAAGCAGTCGCCCACGACACATCAGACACAGTTAGACACATCCCTCTATGCCACGCAAAATTCATTTCTCATTTTATTCATAAAAAAATGTATCGGAAAATCAAAAATATTAAACTCGAAATGAAAAACGCTATCGATTCCACTCAATCAACAATACAACAGAAATATCCCTTTTATACATATTAGAGAAAAGGATTTATGTATATATGATGTTGATTTTGGTATATTTATACGACCATATATGTATAGCTGTATGTATGTTTGAATAAAACTGTTTATATAGAGAAGAGGTCGAAAGTGTTTACTCCAGATATTTATGTACCTACACATAAATTCATCTGTGTTGTGTTTATGCGTATATATTTAGTGATTACGATAACGAAAAATAGAAATTTTCAATTTTGGGTGAAGAGCAACCCATATCTCGAAAACCTAAGTAAATATAGAATTTTTGGTTTTAAAAAAATTATATACGCTTTATATATGGGCCAGGTACATATGTACATATATAGCCAAAAATATGTATTTATATTGTATATAAAGCTTTTTTGTATACCAGAGGGGATTGGTTCTTTTTAAGAGATGATTAATGAATCTCATTTTACATATAATATCGGTGTTAAGGTGCCTAATCCAAAATGTGTTGGTTTTTTATCGAATCGAAAAATGTATTTATGATTTATGATTTTTTTATTATATTTATGCGTACATACATATATATACAATACGATAAATGAAATTATCATATAGTTTAGCGCTACTTCACTATTACGCTCTCTCTCAATTTTATTATTTTGTTTTCGTATTTTCTTCGGTTTGCTTATATTTGGAATGAGGTAACCTCAAAATGCTTAAACGGAGTATGGAAGAAATTATTGCCAAAAATTTGCACGGAACAAATAGTGGGATAATCTATTGTTCAAAACATTGTTGAGTTGGCACAGGAAGCAGGAATGGTTGATTTGGATCTACAAGATATAGAAGAAGTTCTTCAATCTCATGGCGAGTGTTTAAGCCATGATGACCTAAAATTGTTGGCAAATCAAACCTTACAAGATCGTACAACTAGTTCCAATTTAGATGAGGAAACACCAGCAAATGTGTTACGTACAACTAGTCCCAATTTAGAAGAGGAAACACCAGCAAAGGTTTTAACAATTGAATTGCTCAGCAGCAGCATCGGTACATATAGTAACACAAATTATGGACCAATTTATGGAACTTTATCTAAATTTTGAACGCAGTTCTAAAGCGAGGCGAGGTGTTTCGGATAAAATGAATGTCTACGTTGAGATGTTAAAAGAAAGGAATTTAAAAAAAAACAACTTACGCTAGACAGTTTCTTCTCAAAGTCTCAGACCATCAACATTTCTTGGCCGTACCTATCTCATATGTTTCTATATATAAAAATGACCCCGATTAACGCTGATTCGCTTAGCGCTCCATATATCAAGAACGTATCTCGAGCGTTAAGCGGGGTTTTGCTGTATATATAAAGATTATTTAATCGAGGTGAAGGGAGGTAGGGTGTGGAACTTGGGACGGGGTAAACAAAAATGACAAATTTTTTTTTTCGTTTTATCAATAAATATTGTGACCAAATAATAAACCAAGTTAAAGTGGAAAATCAAGAAAAATGTTTCAAACTTATATTATTAAAGAAAAGGAAGTCAACTATATAAGGAAATTATTTATCGATATATGTATACGTATGTACATATGTATATATTCCATAAGGGTGACTGTTTTTAGTTTTGCAAGATAGCAAATGTTGACTCTATAATTGGGGAGAATTATCAGCAATTTAATCAAAAATAGTGGCTTAAAAGTAAAGCCAATGTATGGAATAGACTGAGTTTTAATTTTTTTCGTCTATCGGAGCCTGGTGTGAAATTCATAAAAAAAAACAGCAAAAAGCTGGAGCCGCATATTAGTAATATTAGTGGGGCTCCACAATTAGATGTACACTTTCTTATCTTTTTTTTTTGTAATTGTGTATATAGAGTGAACCACAAACTATAACAACAATTTTTGCAAAATCAGCAACAGATTTTTATATCGATCGCCCAAACAAATTTTTTATGCGGCAAACAGCTGCTCAAATGCTAGACATTTTGGTTTCTGGAGTTCTGTTATTTATAGTGACCGCAGGAAATCACGTTTACTTTCCAAGTATGACATATTAATTTATCCCCTTGCAACAGTAGTAAGTAAGCTTCATTTGAATTGAGCAAGTTGCTCTCTGTAATGCAAACATATACATATATATTTGTCTAACTGTCTAATGCTGTCTCTGGATTGAATTTATTTAATGGCAGAATCTTCTGTAAGAATTTTGTCAATAAAACTATTATTAATTATTCACGAGTGTAGCTTACGGCTGTGCTCATTACTTTGTTATTCGCTAATTCCTGTACTAAGGGTCATGACTCTTCTTCACCTCCTCTCTCTGAGGAACTCATAATCTTGTGACATGGTGTTTGAATAAGCATACCCCTTTGTACGAACATTAACCACAGCGATTCTTCGCTGTTTTACTATATAAGCTCTTCTGAACTAATTCTAAATACTGGATGCAAGCCTACTTTTATTAACTCTTTGTCCAGCAGGAGGTGATTGACATTAGTTTATGCTCCATGTCCATCATTGATTTAATTTTAGACTGGAGGGTGACGGATGACATCCTCACCTCTGATCATACGTGTATCTCGTTTAATATTAACCTTAAACCTCTTAAACCAATCTCTCTCCAGATAGGTTCTTTACTTACGCCACCGAGGGTTCTTAGTTCGAGTAAGGACATTGAAGATCGACGAATCGTCACTTGCATTGGACAATTACGATAGTCTTCGAAAGCTCGTGTCCTCTTATATCAAAAGACTCGAAACAATACTTTCTGGAACTCTGACCTTAAAAAATTAAGGAAATCTATTAAGAGACTGAAGAGCAGAGCAAAAAATGATTTCGTCAACTCAGATAATGTTGCTGCCGAGCTCACTAGGATTTCTGATGCAAGTCCCTATTGGAATTTGCCTCACAAGCTGATCAATCGTGATATCTTGGGTTGGAGCCTATTTTTCTTTGCATCTTATAAGGCTGGCGCCCTTGATGGTACTTTTCCTGCTGGATTACATCAGGGCTTGTCTCTAATTCAGGATCATTTGCTCCACCTTTTTCAAGCGTGCATTGCTTTTAGCACAGTTCCAAAATCTTGGAGCAGAAGTAGGGTTGTTTTTAAGCGATATTAGCCTGTCCTCAACTTTCCTTAAAGCGCTGGGAAGAATAGTCAACAGATGCATTAGAGACCATTTTCAACTCCATTTACCTCGATAAGTCCTTTGAAGCCGCCCTACATGAACTTGTAACCAGGATTGGAAAGTCTCTTAATAATAAGGAGTTTCGTGTGCGTACTTTCCTGGATATTTCTGAAGCGTTCGATAGCACATCGTTTGCTACGATCACTTCTGCCCGTACCAATTTTGGTGTTGATCGCAATCAATCTGATATACATTTAATCCATGCTCAAGTCTCACACTGTCGAGGCGGATCTAATTGGGGTGTTAGTTTCTGTTAAGGTTACCAAAGGCTGTCCTCAGGGAGGCGTGTTCTCACCTCTGATGTGGCTAAAGCTGCCTACAATCTGGCTACATTGCACAGAGATACGCTGATGATATGGTTTGATAGTCTCAGGCAAACATCTCAGTGTTATACTCAACCTAACTCTGAGCATGCCATAACTATTATGAAAGCATGGTGTGTTGAGATGGATCTGCATGTCAATCCTTCTAAAACTGATTTAATTGTCTTTACAAGGAAGAGGAATACTCTTGAACTATCTGCAGTTCTCACTCTTTTAGAAAGAACGATCACTAAATATGACCACGTCAAGCACCTTGGTGTTGTCTTTGATAGTAAACTTTCCAGGAAGAATCACCTGGACTATACAAGCTTCAGAAAGCAACGGCTATAGTTTGGCAATGTAGAAGAGCTTTTGGAAAATCCTATGGGGCTTAAGACCTAAGTTTATTTCTTTCATTTATAAATCACTCAAGTTGGGCGCTGACGGATGAGTACGAGAGATGGCTCCTTACATTTGAGAGAAGAATCATGCGTGTGATTTACGGCCCTAAAAGCGAAATAGATGGTACATACCGAGCTCTGTACAATTTCGAGTTCAGAGATCTGATGAAGATCCCCGATAATGTACATGAAGTTAGATCTCAGCGAGTACGCTGGCTCAGTCACGTTGTGCGTGCTGATCCGGAACGAATTGTGCAGCGATCTCTGAAAGGAGAGCCACCATATGGTAGGCGCAGAGGTCGTTTCAGGCGGCGATGGCTCCACGATGTAGAGAACGACTTGGCCTCTTCAGATTGTCTAAGACAGTATGAAGACCAAGCTCAGGATCGAAACCGTTGGAGCCAGATTGTTGATTCAGTAAGGGGCCAGTAATGGCCTTTAACACTGTTATTATTATAAATCACCGGTCCTGCCACCACTATCGTACACTTCTATTGTATGGTGGCCAGTAGTTGATCTAAAGGCTTCTGTAGCCAACCTTAATGGTCTACCAAATCTTGCTTGCATAGTCATAACTGCAGGGGCTATGTCCTCGACTCCACTTCTAGCTATCGAATCCATTCTCCACGTGAGTACCGGCTCATTGTGACATCGTAGATAAAGAGATCGCATATTGTTAAGCCATAGCTGGTTCCCAATTAACTTTAATTGGTCCTGAACCAGCGGTTCCTTTATATTTCAACTACGGGAAGAGAGCTATGAAACACTACGCTTTGAAAGACCTAAGGTTTCAGTGGCTTGAGACTTTTAGCTGCCATAAGGCGAAGTACTTCATTAAGTGGCCCAATTTCAGGTCAACGAAGTATACTTTATATTTAAAAAGAACCAGTTAATAATCTTGGTACCGATTCTTACGGGACATGACCGGTTTAAAGATCATCTATATCGTATGTGCTTAGCTCATGATGTTATTTGCGAGGACTTGAGGAGGATGATGAGTACCTTCACTTCGTGAGCAGTCCAGGTTTCAGTTCTATTCGGCTTCCGGGATTAGTTCTTTAAATTTAGATCAGTTGTCCTGTATCCATTGGTTTAACTTATTCATTTTACAAAGTTTTCGAATTGGGATAGGATCTTGGGTTTGCACCATACTTCAGTGTTCCTTTAATACTGAAAAGTTGTTAAATCAATTAAGCCCACTTTACAAATATTTGCTAATGGTTCAATCATATCGACTAAAATAAAATTTGAGTTCGAATTGTTCACATTGTCTACAGTGTCAACATTGTCGACATTATTATGTTAATATTTTCTATATGCATTTACTACATGTGCAGCCAATGCCAACTTTTGCACATAGTATTTTGCACGCGCGAATTAATGCTCGTGCAGTCGCGTAACTTTTTTACTTTGTAACATTTTTGCGACCGCAAATGACTTTGTAAGGTCTTTCGTACGAAGGTGTTAAGCCTGTTAATACTCTGTCAATACGAATGAATATGTATACTCGCAATTGTTTAAGGAATTGGGAATAAAGCCTTTCGACATAATCATGTGGGTCGGATCTATCCTTACTTGGAACTTGTCTCGATACTTTGACCATAAACAAGTTCAGTTAGGTAGAATTTTTATTCATATTTTATTGTTGCTCGTATCTTCAGCAAGACGATAGGAAGCTCAGTACTCGAAAGTGGTACAAAGTCTATGAGCGCCTAATAATCGCGTAAGTTCAGAGAAGAGTTTAGTTTTTCAAATCTTGAAACGTATTGCTCGACAAACGTCTTAGCAATAGTGGTCCAATCTTGAATAGGGTAGACCAACGAATAAAGTGATCGACAATGATGAGCACATACACAAAAACTTCGGGTGGTGGCAATGGTCTCACTATATCCAGGTGAAGGTGTTCGAACCATTCAGAAAGCAGTTTAAACTGTCCGGGTTCAGACTTCGTATGTTTATGAACATTGCTCTTCGTTGGCAACAGATACAGGATTTTGGTCAAAAATACCAACAAGTAATTAATTTGCATGATGCTCATATACTTGGATGAGATAGATAGAATGTTATACGAGTATTGCAACATTGTTGCGATGCTACAAAACTACTATCTATGGCACAACACCGCTCCCGGTTCCAAAGGAAAAACTGAAAATTGATTCATAATTGCTCCGATGAAGTATAGACAAACATGCGCAAATACATAACTTATTAACAATAATCAATAAAAGGCTATACCCGCAGAACGAATTATTAAGAGAAACCGATTTTTTTAGTGTTGTTGTTCAGCCCCAAAGATGGCTATTCGATCTTAACTATGAAATTGCCGTTACACTAAAGTGACAGTCAGCTTTGTAGATAGGCCTATTAAATTATGTATGATTTTTCTAAAATATTAAAAACATCCAAACTGTAAAATATATTATGCAATGTTTCCATACAATCTTATATAACTCAATTTGTATTTGTAATCAAAATTTAGGACAACCTTAAAATGTTACGCTAAACCTAACGTTTTTTCCCGTCAGAAGAATAATTATGCATAAAGAATAATAAAAATCTCTGCATACACATTGAACATAATTAAACCTCTGTAAAATCCAAACGTATAATTATTACTTCAAGGAAATTGCAGACGTACATGCTATACATAATTATGAAGTTTATATTACGCCATCATGGTTTCTTTTACTTATTTAGTTTTTTTTATTGTTTATACACCATCAATTATATCTAATTACAGCAATAAAACTATTGCAAAATTTTCTTTTAACACGAAAAATCATTTTCCGAATCGTGTTGTGTTATTGATGTATTTTTTATATATAATGTAAATAAATTTTAATTAAAATTAACATTTATTCCATATATGCAGGCCATCAGACAAGACGCAAGAAGCTAGACGTGTATTGTTAAGTGATATAAATTTTACAAGTATGGTACCTGAATTATCCCGATCTGCCGATCATTTGTGCCACGACGAGGAGGACCAAAATAATAACGAGAATAAAACGTCGGGCGGCTATTACAAGGGGAAATTATTGAAAACGCCGGAATCATTTGCCGGTGTAACACCGAGCGCCAGCATGACCTCGCCCGGTGTATCACAATGGACGGTAAATGATAATAGTTATGGTACGCAAACCACACAAACCGAGTACTGGGGCAATAATCGCGGTGATTCATTTGATTCCTGCAAAAGTTATTCAATGGGTTCGAAATACTCGGGTAGTTTAAGTAAACATCATCGGTCGCGTAGTGTACCATCGGTACGATGTGCCATTTGCAAACAAACGCATTATCACAGTGGGATGCGAACGTCGGAGAGTATGCATTATACGCCTCGCGTTACATTTCAAGAGCCAACAAAAAGTACAATACGTGGTTCATTGCCCGATTTACGGCACGATTGTACGTGTCCAAGACGTTATGGTGGACCATCGTTATATAAAATTCATGGTGATTCAGAAGGTTCGACCGATAGTCTATTAGATGAGGCGGACGATTTTATGAAGCGATCGGTGGATGGTGTCATATTTGAAATGAATTCATCGCTGAGCGCATCGGTTTCGGCAATGCAAAAGCGGACCGCAAATCGACGGTGCTCCGAAAATGATATACAACGGGGTGAGTCTATATTACCAATTTAATGAATCTTATAAGTTTATATCTTAATGTTTGTGCTTGTTTTTAGATTACATCCCGTCAAAACAGTCATTGCCATTTCTACCGAAATCACCAAAATGCCTAAAACATGGCCACCTAGCAAAAGTGATATCAAAAAATGGTCGTGTCGTTATAGGCCGGGTTAGATATATCGGGCCAATTGTTACCCAAAATCATAATTTAGGCCAGGAGGATGAAATCCATATTGGACTCCAGTTACCAAATAAGATTGGTGATTGTGATGGATCAATAGAGGGAAGAAAATATTTTGACTGGTACATAATATATGCTAAACCCCATACCACAATCAAAAATTAAATTTCCTAAACAAAATTATTTTCTTTCTATTCACACAGTGAACCACTGCAAGGTATATTTGTACCATTCAAAAAAATTGTTATGGCATGGACATCGTAAACAACTGCAGACAATGAAGATAAATTCAATTTCGTGTGACTAAACGACGGCAAACCAAATAATTTTTGTCTACTAAATTAAATTATAAAAAACATAAAAAAATTCGACGACAATATTTTTAAATAATGTATAAGATTACATCACCATCGGCATCATTCTGCGAGCATCATAATCAATTAGTCTATCATCAATCATCATCATCATCATCAACAGATCACATCAACGTTAAGGAAACGAGAATATGCATATATCTCATATATTTGGTTGTTTATGTATATTATGTGCCGCAAGGGTGATACTAGTCGCAGCACAGTATATGTATATACTCGTATATACACCACTCGTCTTGTCTCTATACGTATAAAGTAATAGAGTACATAAAGAAAGTCTATATGCAAATTAAATTTTAAAGAAAAAATGACAAGAGTGCGCACATAAAAATACTTTAACAAGAAATTGAATGAAAAGTACTTACATACATACGACGAGTATGTACACTATGCATACAGAATATTATTTATGGACTGAATGGAAATTAAAAAGAAAATTCAGGAAGTGAATAAAGAAATGATTTTTTTTTTAGTTTCATAGTTTGAATAGAGGTAGAGTGTATGAAAAAATATATAATGCGACGGATGTATAAAAAAAATATAATTTCATTATACAAATATTTATTTTTTGTGTAACAAATATGTAGAAATGTGATTGAATGCAACACTATTGTGTGTAGAATGTAGCACAAATTAGTGAAAAACTGTGTGGTTGAGATTGCTAAGAATGTGATTGTGGTCCAGAAAAGCGGGAGGCCAGTTTGGGACTCTAAATAAATTAACTACGATCCTGATTTTAAACGTTCGTGTCATTTCGTTTACGTAGTAGGCCTTCACCGAAAATCCAAGAATATATGGCAACATTGTAGTTAATAAAATATAACTATGATTGCTATAACTCCCTTCGAACGAGAATGTTACGTGATTACCTCTAATTCCTTTGACGCGAGGTTTTGCGACTCAAGTAAAGGTCTAGTAAACAAAAGGTCTTGCGACTCAAGTAATACATTTTTTGTAAGCCCTCATCGGCATTTGTTTAATGATGGAAATATTTAACGGTCGCAAGTTTGTCCAAATTTAATTAATAATTTCTTAGACCTGGCTTTTTGTCACTTTTTTATGATCGAAATTGCTGGCGCCATTGTTTGTTGGTTTAGTAAGCGGGGTTTAAAAGCTGTAATAATCATATTATTCGAGTCTGGTTCTAGAAGTAATACTAAAATTATTGTGGTAATTATATTTTATCCAGATTACCTATAAGCATATACATATAAATTGCTATATAGGACTGGAACCTTTGTCTATGCGTACGATCGCAATATGTGGGCAATATTTGTTCAAGATGTTCTTGTTTCAAGAATAGATTGTGCTGAGATATTTCAGATGTTTCTAACCAGTACATAACCGGTCTACCTAATTGAATAATTCATCCAGCAGGCAGTAGTCTCCAGTATACCAGGACAATCTATCACCATAGCATACTATTTGGAAATCAATCACAGGAACCAATGCATTGGTATGCCAGGGTCAAAATGTATAAAAGATATTATGGAGCATCGCAGGTGGGATGAACTATAGGAAATGGTAACCTGTGGTACAATTATTTATTTTAATTCGTTCAGTTTTTCAAGCTCACTGCATAAGTCACATCGATGATTTGTTTGTGTTATTGGGAAACATTTCAACATTCGAGACGTGTCTCAAGACTCTCGCAAGGGTTTCCAATACTTGGGTTTCGAGATGTACCAAAAAAATCTTCAGCCAAATCTAACTTCCTAAACCTTCCATCACCTAAATAAAATTTCACCTAAAGAAATTCACAAAATGACATCGTTTTAGCATGAAAGGGCCTGCATCCGAACATCAAAATGTCTGATGACATTTTCCAATAAAAGCGGATCAATGACCTCAATTTTAGCTCGTGTGTTTTGTTTAAGTTGTTAAATTGTTTGTGGCTGATTAGCATAAACCTTACCTTTCAAAAAAAAACATAAAAATAATCAAGTGGTGTTAAATCCGGGCTTCTTGGTGGCCAATGAACTGAACAATTTTTTTTAAATTATGCGACCAGCAAATTTTCTTGACAATAAATGGAATTTTGCATGATTTGCGTGGCATTTCGATTCGTCCTGTCGACACTACAGGTCGTTGACACGCAAGTCAATCAATTTGGGCCACAGTTAACATGTTGCGATAACAGTCCCCATTCAGTGTAAGGGCATTTTTCTGTTTGTTTTCAAAGAAGAACGGCGCAATGATACCACCAGTACATAAACCACACCAAACGGCGATAAGGATTCTCCGAACCCCAAATTCGACAATTTTGCTTATTGACGTATTCATTAAGATGAAAATGAGCTTCATCGCTAAAGATTATTTTTGATGAAAAACCTTAATTTCGTTCAAGCATCCAAATTAACAAAACAATGACGATTTAAATGGTCTGGTGTATTCAATATTTGTATTTTGTTTGGATGCAAATGAAGATCAACATGCAAAATAAGGTTCCGCAAATGTTTACTTCTTGTGAATGATGCCTGGTTAATGTGCTTGGTTCATTACCAACACTTTCACTAACGGCTGCCACTGCATCAGGAGTACGAACTGGATGAACATGTCATATATAAACTGTGTGCATACATGGCGTAATCTAGAAGTCCAATTTCCGTTCGCTCTTCTCAGTATCTCTGGCCGTATTTAGGAAATATCGCGTCGAATGTTGGCTTCCAATTATTCAATAGTCTCTGGCTTATCAGCGTAGACAAGTGACATCACCAACCCCTCTACGTTGGGTAACTTTTTCGAATGGTAACTTTTTGTGGATTTAATGATTTTTGAACAATGGCTCGTGGATTATATTCACTCTAAATGGGACCATTCTGCTTGTTGACGTAGCCATTCAACCAAACATGAAGTTCATCACTGAAGGAAATTTTGTATGGAAAGTTTGAACTGAACGTTGTTCTGGCGTAACCGTAGGTCTATTCACTATAAAATGGCAGACCAACAACTTAAAGTTCTATACCTCAAAATGAAACACCCTTTAGTATAGGTCGGTTCTAATTACCCGAAGCCATTTATTTCTTTAATTTATAAAAGTTTTGTCTCAGCCCATATCATGCCAAACTTTGTCAAAAGCAGAGTTTTGCTCCTCCTAGTATGCGTTCTCAATAATATTGGTTATTCTGTGAATTTAATCTATTGCTGAGTGTGAGTTATGGAAACCGAACTGTTAATTTGAAATGCTGCAGTATTTCCTCTCGATTATTGGATTTAAGCTTTTCATAAAAAACTTCTCAAACAGTTTAGCCATAACTGGTAATAATGAAATTTCCTATAAAAAACGATGTTTTGTATGGTGGTTTCCCTGGTTTTAGAAACTTGATTACTTCTGCAGCTTCTCAAAATATGACTACCATTTTTCAGTTGAGATACTGCTTAGAATAATCTGCATTTTTGCTAGTTTACTTTTTTTTTTTGTTGCTCTCCAAACAGAATAATCATTATTACAACTGTCATTGGTTAATTTTCTTAGACAATTTTACTGATTAATTTATTTTTCTCCAAGGTAGTATGACGCACTTTGATGGCGGGAAAACTCCAATGACACTAAAAGAATTATTAATTGTCGATGAAAATCTGTTTTCGAGATGAAACATAAATCGAGTTTTCATCAAATGTATTTAGTTTTTTTATATCAATTGCAGGGGATGGTTTAAACTTTCGTTTGAGTCATATTTTTCCTTTATTTTCGTTACTCATCGTTACTTAAATTTTTTTTAGTAGGCCATTAAGCTCATTTTTGAGTATTAGGGCCTTCCTTCTTTAAACTCCATATAAACATGATTCCGTTCCAAGCCTGGATTTAAGCCGCGAATAGTACAACATTTAATAATCTTTAATTCTGTTGTGCACTAATGACAAATCGAGTTAAGTAGGGCCTCATTCAGTCAATATAGGTATGTCATTGAAAAACGAATACGTCAAATGAATATCAGTGGGCCTAGTCCGGACCGCTGAGGTTCATCTGATGATGGAGTGAAGGAAATAAATGCTTACAGATCGTGATATGTCAGATAAAGAAGAATCGAACCATGAAATAACATCACATCTGAATCCAAGTTCTTATAATATTGCATAATTTATGAAATGATAAACTTTCCCAAAAGCTTTGCTGAAGTCTGTGTAAATAACATACACCAACAACAAATACACCAAAATCAACATTTAATTTACTAAAAACGTCATGAGCCTGAACAATTTTCAATAATCGAACCCACTGGCACCTTGTTGAATCCATCAAACTTGCATCTCCATCTCTCGTTCATTTCAACCGATAAATTCATTATCGAAATCAATGAACATAAGAATAAGTACAAGGGTTGTTAATGGGATTGTGAAATTCACAGCAGAATTGGATGTGCAGAGTACATAGTCGCAAATTATATTTACTAAAAATTAAATTTAAAACTGCAATAATTGAACATAAAGGTAATTGCATTGATTTGGTATATTACACATAATATGCAATATGCAAATTGTGGTCAATCCATCATTCAGCGTTTATAAGATTATGTAACTTCAAGGATGTTGAATGCACACTAGATGTTCTAATTTTTTTAACTGGCCGAAACTATGTACTGCTAGCTACTTTTACAACAGTTCTCACCTCCATCCTCCGGTTCAAGGGAGGGGGACCAAATTCCGATGTTCATAATCTCGAAGATACAATTTTGCGAAAGTTTGAGAAAATCCGGAATTCCCAAAATCACGAAGTTACAAAATTACGAAATTACAGAGTCCCGAGAGTACAAAATCCCGAGGAAATACATAAAATCCATAGGGTTCAAAATCACGAAAACCTATATGAAAATTACCAAATCTATGCAATTTTCCCTCGATTTGTAAATGTAAATACACACATCAAAATAAATATGATCGTCATCCCTGATCAGTGTTGCCATATTATGTTTAAAAAAAAATTTAATTAATATGTCGTATTTCGAGATATTCGTCGTCAAACCAAATCTATCCTATCAGAAATCATGCATTTCAAGAAAAGCCTTTCACACATTTAAAAACAATTACAACAATTACAAGTATTACATGTATGATGTATGTAAAACGAGATTTTAGGGGATGAGGAATTTTAGTTAAAAAACTAGCCAGTTGATGTTTATTTTTTCAAAATTTAAATTTAAATAGATTCAACAAAGTGAAGTAAAGTGTCCTTTACGAAAATCATTAATCGTGTTTTATGAATAGGCTAAATTGTTACTGAATGATTTGAGCCAACTGCCAAGAAAACCCCAAATAAAATTGAATTCCGCGCGAATTTCCTCGGATTATCGGATTTTGTACACTCAGGCTTTTATACCTTCAGAATTTTGGGCTTGTTGTTCCTTGTATTTATTTTGAGAGGGCTACAACCTTAATCCGCCACTGGTAAGACCATCGGTGATTAAAAGTGATTTACTGAAGCTAATGGAATCCGCAACAGCCATTCCAATATCAATTGTATTTAAACTGTGCTTCAACACGGAGTTTTAATTTTAAATTTGCTTAGAAGAGATGAATTTATTAAAAAGTTGGCAAATCGTCGTTTAATGTTCATCATTATTTGAGTAAGGTAATTTGTGGAATGATCATGATCCAGAAATCGATGAAAATGGAGCCTCCTACCCGAAACATGAATCGAGATGTTTTCAGTGATGGCCGAGAAGAAGAACGTTTCCTATAAAGTCAGCGCCAAAAGAACTCTTTTATTTTCAAGGGTGTAGTCTTGGTACCTTGTCTTATAAGGTGGTAAGCGTGTCATATTTTCATGATAAGGTAAATCATAGTCGTAATCCCAATTGGTTTTCTTTAATAGATATAAAATTAATTTGTTTGGACACTTTCAATTCTTTTGTTATGAATTGAATAGTATGGACTCCAGACGGTTGCACCATATTCAACTTGGGATCTTTCGTAGGCGAAATACAGCGTCAATCATATTGATTTATCATGTTTTATAAACCCAAACATTGAGTTTTCTTTGGTTACGATGTTATCTCTATATGTCTGTTAAACGTCATGTTTGTGAAACGACATAATCTTGCATTTTTTGTAATTTAAATGCAACGAGCTGCGGTCACACCACTTACTATAAGACCATCAGTATCTTCTTGCAATCGGTCAGTATCGCGTCTTTAATGGTATGGAACATTTTGATAACTTTAGATTTAATATTTCCAATTAACACATATTAAGCGCGGTTTGTTAAATATGAGCTGAACCATTACACAAATTTCAAAGAAAATTCAAATGCGTTAAGACTATCGAGGGCCTTACGATGAAAAATAGAATCAAATGCTTTGCTAAAGTCTGTGTATACTACATTCATCTGATAATGCTTTTAAGTTGATCTGCCTGGTATGAATCCATGTTCTTTGTCAGATAGATGACGCATCAATTTAATTTTAAAGGTGTTGCAAACAACCATCTCCAGTAATTTTGGAATGGATGATGTCGTTGAAATCCCACTTCAACATGAAATGTAATCTCTTATACCCGATTTAAAGAATGGTGCGATTTTTGATATTTTCGATTTATCTAGAAACACGCTGGTTAATAACGATAAATTGAAGAGATTCCGTAATGAAATTTGCATGTTTCTTTAATTATAGATGATGGTAAATTATCCGGCCCATATCCGTCACCAAAGCCAGTCAGTGCAGACATAATAATTTCATCCGTAATATTAGGAGGAAAGATTGATTTATTATTGTTGTTATTAAATGTGTGTGCTGTATTCAGGTTATTGTCTGTTCGTTTGTATACAGATTGAAAAAAAGAAGCAAACATATCAGCTATTTCCTTGGTGGCAGAGCTGTTTGTGTTATTGTAAGACATATTGGTGTACCCATCAATTTCTCGTTTAGTTCTAAAGTATTTCCAAAATTGTTTAAGGTTACTTTTAATATTATCTTTTACATCAGCTAGATAAGAACTGTATTTTAACCTAAAGTAAACACCAAACTCATCATTGTATTGGAGGAAGATCAGTTTATCCGATTCCAGTCCACTTTTTATCATTCTAGCATAAGCTATAGGTTTTCGGTTTTTTAAATTTATGAGTCGATCGTCAAATCCCGGAGGATGGCTACTGGTTCTTTTGATGCACAATGGAATATGATTTTCAAAACCTCGTTGCAGAATCATATAAAATTGGTTGACATGATCCAATTTAACTGCTTTATTGATGGCAAGTATTGATGTAAACCCACGTAACAACTTCATCCGCATCTGATGTAATGCTACATGGGAGTATGCCATTCACTTCGTGGTCGTATTTCCAGATGACATTTTTCAAATTAAAGTCACCAAGAATTAGTACTAAATCAGAGGAATTAGTTGTATTTATAAGTTCACTGACTGCATCACTATACATCTTCCATAAATGTCTCTTCGGTGGTATGTAGGCTGTGTAGATTTACAGACTTCTTTTGTTGATCTGATCACTATGAGAAATTTAAGAAGAATTCATGGACGACATTATTCAATTAATCGACTTAATTGTAACAAATTTCAAAGTGAATTTTCTTTACACGATGCAAGAGTACCCAGTACGACAAAGAAATGAACTCACACAAGAGAATATTGATTTGGTAGCAAGTGTAAGAGAACATCCAAATTTAGCGGTTCCACGTCGTTCTCAACAATTAAATCTTTCCCAACAACAACATGGCGAATTTTAATAAAAGATTTGGGTTTACATCCTTACAAAATTCAACTGGTTCAAGAACTGAAGCCATTAGATCACTGGTTTTGCTCTTGAATAACTTGAAAATGATGAACATTTTCATCGAAAAATTGTATTCAGTGATGAAGCTCATTTTTAGTTATTGAATAAATGGTTATGTAAACAAATAGAATTGCTGAATTTTGAGTGATAAAAATTCACACGAAACTGTTCAGACAGCTAAAATTCATGATGGTGGAGTGATGTGCAGTCAACGGAGAACGATATAGAACAATGTTAAAATCTAGAAGATATTTGATTTCAACAAGACGATACCACCTGCCACGCAACCACCTTAACAATCGATTTATTAAAAACAAAATTTGGTGCTGAAATTATCTCAAGATTTGGTCCAGTTAATTATGCTCCCAGGTCGTGTGATTTAACACTTTGTGATTTCTTTCTTTGAGGATATGTTAAGTCACAAGTTTATGCTAATAATCCAACAACCATTGAGCAATTAAAAATCAACTTTGAACGTGCTATTGATGAAATACAGCCAAATTTATGTGAAAAAGTGATGATAAATTGGGCTCAGAGAATGCAGTACGTATACGGAGAAGTCGCGGTGGCTATCGTCTCACTGAATAATTTATGCGTCTTTTTTAATTGTATCATTCCTATTGGAAAATCCTATATTTATGCCGATGGGTCCTTATCAAAATTGCTTGAATGCTTCAAATAAAACATTATTTCGATTATTGAGTTTTTGTAGTATTGATCCTTATAGAATGTTGAGGATGCTACTGGAACCTCATCCATAGGATTAGTCTTTAAAAATTTGAAAGGTTCGCCAGTGATCCAACGTGGGTATAGAAACCTTTCATATTGCGGTGCCATATTGAATGGAATATTTAAGAACCATTTGATGTTATGGCATAAACCCACTTTTCATTCATTTACTGAACAGTTACTATCCAAAGTGATGGTAAAAGGTTCTTTTTAAAGACGTTATGGTGTTAAACGCATAAATTAGATCACTGCAATCAGTTTTGGCTAGATTTGTAATCACCATTACAAACTTATCCTTAAATTGATAAACGTTGGTGACAGTGTTTATAGATTTCATGTAGAAATTTCTTAGTTTATCACCCTAAATTTATTCAGCATAGCCACACAAATTATTATTGATGATACATAATCTATTGAATTGGAATAATCTTTTGAAAGTCATCCCCATTTAAGTAGTCTTCAGAGTAATCATCGCCAAAGCCATTTTTTTGCAACATAGATTTTAAAGATGAGATGAATGATTTAGTTTTGATTGGAGTTGATCTAATATCATTCACAGTTTACGTTTCACAATGGTGAAATTCCAAAATATTTGTAAGCCTAGGGGTCTTGTTGTAGTTTTCGGAACAAGAAAGCCTCTATTTGTGTCACAAATTGCATCATGAGTTTTGTTATTGTTTATATTAACAACATAAAAGTCAGCTGTTATTTTTGAAGGTACAAATCTAACTTCATCAGCAGTCAATCCTTGGAATTTTTGAAGCTTTTGAATTTCAATCATTCTCGGTATCTTGGTGAGATTTTCAGGGCATGAAAAGTACATCAAGCCAAGGCTTAGCATTTTCCAAACCGGTTGTCAACATTTTCCTATATGAATTCAAGAGTACGGAAATATTCAAATGAAAATGTAAAATTGCTGTGCATTTTACTAAAAAAGTACTAATCTCCCAATTTGGTTCAATCAACAATGTATCTACTGTACGTATCCCTCTCGACCACAAAACTTAAACTATACACTTTAAATTTTAAAACGATTGTGTAAGAGTTCTAAACAGTAAACAGGGATGAGCATTTATGAGTCATCTACTATTTTATACAACCCGTAGACAATATAGACTATACGTAAACAATGGCAAAGCAAGAAAAAAAAATTCTATTAGCGAAATTCTCGTTATAGTCGTCTGAAGTCATACTAGATATGGATTACCAAACCTCGCTTGGATATGGTATTATTAGGTAATGGATACATCTTTCTAGTTCATGAATACTGATTTACATAAAATCCTAATCATTTTGGACAACAATCATATTTTTTAGCAATCACATTAAAATACCGATATGACAGTTGAAATTAAAAACATTATGACTGGAATGGAATTAAAAATTGTATAAGAATCCAAACAAAATATCATATAATTTAAGTCTAAATGTTTTAAATTATAATTAAATATATATGTATATGTGGCCAAAAATTAATTAAATTATTAAAATGTGTATAATTATATTACGATAAAAGCATATTATAATAAACAAACATACAGTAACTTCCTCAGTCTTTATATAACTAAAAAAAAATATAACTTGAAGCAATATTATACACTTGGATATATCTTACTGGTATGATAAATTAGTAGCAAACTAATTACTTACTTCTAGAGAAAAATTGAAAATATGTATAAATAAAAACAATACCAGCGTATCTGATAACAAAATACTCATATTGCGCATATAGTATAAGTAGCTCATCTGAGAACAACATTACTATATATATATATATATATATATATATATAAGTCCCCGGCAGATAGTGCAAACAGAAATACAATACCAAACCAATAAACGAGCTTACATTTTTGAATATCATTTGTTTTTATTCCAGACACCCATTACAAATCTATATAGAATGACGAATTTCGCTTCCGGGATAATATTATATATATTTTGTAACTCAATATATTTTTGTATTTATATAATATGTACGTGAATTGTTTTTCGAGATGAAATCTTCACAAAAAGTGGTCTTAAAAGTAAATAAAAATTTAAAAAAAAAAAATATTGTACACACAAAATGGGATTGCAAATTGATTTTATTTTATTTAAGTTTAGTTTAGAAATCACTTCATAAAATGACAATTTTACTGAAAATCTGATTTTTCCTAAAATTATTCTATACATTACCATAAAATATTATAATTTATTTATGTATTATATATAAATAAAATAAATGTGTTAAAAATAATATAATAAATAAATTTTGTTTAAAAACATTAAATTTCTGTTCATCTAATTTAAAATAATATCAAATTATAAAAGGAATTATATTTGTTAAAACACAAAACCAAAAATTTAATTTAATAAATATTTATCAAAGAAATATAATAATAATAAATTTAAACAAAAAATATATATTATAGACTAATGCAAAAAATTATAAAATTATTAAATATGAAACTGAGAATATAAAACCAAAAATATATAATTAAATTATTAAAAAAGGTGTATTACTTTTAATGATGTACATATAATTTTAAAATGCTAACGAAATATTAATATTCCTTTACAGGTAAGATAAATTTGACTAAAAAATGTTTTTTTGGATCCTCCTAATCCTTTCAAATCACTATAATATCGAAATTATACACAAGTGTATTGTTTTAAATAAACGAAATGTTAAAACAAATAGGGTGGTATTTTAGTTTCACAACAACACATTATTTATATTTTTTATTTTTACAAGTTGTTAAAATATACATTAATTTAAATTAATAAAATTAATAATAACTTAAAAATACTTTATTTAAGTAATTTTGTCAAATATATTATTTTTAAAATTGTAATAACCGCTCTATTGATTGGTTCGTTTTTACCATAACCCGCTCGATGTTGAAATTCTTTTAAAAAATTTGTATGGCGAGTTTGTATTACGTCTTTTTTTAATACAACACGTTTATTAAAAAAGCGAATGTTAATATTACGTTTTAAGATATCAAAAATGGAGCATGAATCAAGAAGAACGCGTCCTCCTTCTTCATTCTTCAAGACCCTTCATATTAAGGAGATTTAATCTATATATGTACATAGCTTGGAAGATTATCGAAATCGCGAGGAGAAAATAAATAATTTTGAGCGAATAATATAAATCGAACTTAAGGGTTCCATACCATACTCAAGTATAGAGCGTACGAGTGAGCAATATAAGGTTTTAGTAATCCAAACGTGATTAAATTCAGGTGCTCGACGTGTTATGAACCCTAACATGGCGTGAGATTTTAAAATAATTGAGTCATAGTGAAGATTAAAATGAAATAATCGAAACTACTATATTCCTGTTTATGAAATAATCAAAACTATTGTATTCCTTTTTACGAGTGTAAGTGATGACAGAACACTTTTTTAAAAGGATTGAAGAAATGCGGCATCATTGACTGTTTGAATTGTGTGGAAAACTTTGAGATCATCGGCAAAAAATAGATGATTAATGTCAGATAATTTAATGGATAAGTCAGAAATAAAAATATTGAAGAGTAGTGATCCAAGATGGCTATCTTGAGGAACTCCAGAAGAAACTAACACTTCATCAGAAAGCACATTTAGGAATTTAACTCTTTGTATTCTATTAGTGAGATAACATTTAATACAATTTAGTAACGTGCCCCTAATGCCAAAATAATTTTATTTTTAAAATAAGTGAATTGTGACAGACTCTGGCAAAAGCTTTACTAAAATCAGTATATCACTTTGGACACCTTTTTCCATATTTGTAAATATTGACGAAGTAAAAGTAGACAAATTATTGTGTTCCTATTTATAAGAAATCCATGTTGTTCATTATTAAGAGAAGAGATGTAATGTCAGAAAGTTTATTGCAAACTATTTTTTCTAGTAATTTTTGAATAGCTGACAAAATGGCGATACCTCTATACTTTTGTATATTATTTCTATTTCCACTTTTAAAAATTGGTGATAAAAATAAATATTTCCAATATTGTGGAGATTACCTGAATTTAAATTGAAAATATGCAAAAGTGGTGTAGAAATATCATATGCACAATTGATTAAAAATGATGGATGAATTTGTTCAGGACCAGGTCCTTTGTTCGAGTTCAGTTTTAAAATAGTTGTTAAAATTTCATTCTGAGCTAGATTCATTCTTGAGATAAGTTCTGTTTTATATTCCAGAATAGTAAAGTCATTGGGGTTGAATGTATTGCTTTTCTCAGCAATATAAGAATTTTGAAAATGTCTTGTGGAATAGAGGATGATGGGTCATCAAGTTTCATTATAGATGGAAAACCTCTACATTTACGCTTAATTAATATCCACAAATTTAAAAGCTTCTTGGGGTTCTCCTGTTGATTTACAATCATTGTTGTAGGCTAAAATAGATTGAGAATCAAAAATTTTTGACAACGATTCATAAGTATTTTTAGATCTTGTGTCTTTATGTTTGTTAAAATGCTTGTAGGTCCTATTTAATTTGTACCTTAGATTTTTTAAATGGTAATTGAGCCAAGGTTCATTATTTTACTTAATAATTTTTTTAGGAACTAATTTTTCCAAACCATTAATAATAATTGATTCGGAATGCCTGATACAAGTTTCTAAGTCAGAATTTTGAATAAAATATTCCAATCAATAGATGATAGTTTTTGGCTACTACAGTAGATACTACGACAGGGGAAAGTGAAGGTGTAAATCGGATCATCAAATCTGTTCCAAAGAAGACCATATATAAATAAAAGTAGCAATACGTTAGCTGATCAAGCCGTTGCTTGATTCTTCTATAAATGTTATGGCAAGTTTACATAACACTTGCTCCAGCAAAGAAATAATTAAAGACTTACAAAAGAAAGGTCTTAAAATACTAGATGCTGTGAATATTGTTAAAAAAGAGAAAACAGCAAACCAGGAAAGAGTCCAAACTTTCAGAAAAAAGGGACTCCCACTTTTTATGCTGGTATGTTATAACAAAGAGAACATTCAAAACATTTACGATATAAAATGAATTTTTCACATGAAGGTAAAAATTGTACGAATGAGAGAACCAATACACGCATACCCCAATGAATAAAATATCAGGGATTTAACCACACCCAAAGATATTGCAGTCGGAATCCGTAAGTGCTGGGTAAACAAATTACCCAGGCATGTACAATAGGGAGAAATGTACAATCCAAATGTATAAATTGTAAGGGTCAACATCCGGCTAATTATCGAGGTTGTGAGGTGGCTAAACAACTACAAAACTTAAGAGATAAACCAAGAAATCAACCTTAAAATCACGAAAATCAAAGGATTTAAACATCAAATCAGATGGATCAAAATCCACAACCAAACAACGCAGGGCGAAGAAGAACATTTGCTCAGGTCGTGAAAAGTTCTAGTTCAACTATATATATATGGGCTCTGAAAATAACCAAATTATGGAAAACATTATGAACAGCATTGAAGCTATTGCAAAACGGGTATAGATGGCCAAAGAAATCTGGACAACATGAAACTTGATCAACTGCAGAAAATACTACTTCCACAACGCAATCCGATAAAAAATATTAGGTAAGAACACAATTTTCTGAATAGCAATGTGTAATGTGAATGGGATTACGCAGCATATTCCAGAAATAGAAATATTTTTAAATACAGAGAAAATAGACATTATCCTAATAACTGAAAGCCATTTTGTTAAATATTCGTTTGTTAAAATCCGGGGTTATAATTGATATCATTCCATTCATTCAGCGGAAAGAGCAAGAGGTAGTTCGGCATTATTTATAAAAGAAAATATAAAACACCATGTAGAAACAAAACTCGACGAGGAATCAATGCAAGTAACTACTGTAAAGCTCCACATTAAACACAGACAGATTAATGTCTCTGCAATATACTGTCATCCCCGGCATAACTTGTAAAGGGAGGACTACATTAAACTATTTAACTTTAATGCGAAAAACACCTATTGGGGATCTAGACTTACAACGTCAAAGGGTAAAGAATTGTTTCAAGCACGGCAAATACCAAAATGTGAATTTTACTCTGGTGGTTCCCCAACATACTGGCTCAATGACAAAGCTAAGATTCCGAACCTAATAGACTTATATGTAGCAAGAGGTATATCTCAGAACTGCATCCACATTGAAAACAGCCACATTCTGTAATATCGGATAACTCACCGGTTATCATGGCAGTCAGTGAAACGGTAATTCGAAGGAAAAGTGCAGCCAGATTAACCAATTCAAAAACAAACTGGGAACTCTTTCGTGAATTAATGTAGGAAAAAATTAATCCCCAGGTACCGATAAAAAATTCTTACCAGTTGGAAGACGAATGGAACAACGATTAAATGAAACAATTCACTATGATGCTTTGGCAAAAACTATTCGAAATAAAAAGATGATTAACATTCTATGGAAGAGAAAAACGAATGACACTTAAAACCTGGCAAATTAATCGATTCTTAAAAGTTAAAAATGAATCAATCAACCGATATCTAGTTAGTCTAACTGATGAAAAAATTTTGATTACTCACTGTGGAAGGCGATGAAAGGACTCAAAAGACCCAAAATGCAAATGCCTCCTGTTAAAAAGGATGATGGAACCTTGACAAGAGGTCCCAAAGACAAGGCTGATCTGTTTGCGGATTATCTCGAGGGAAACTTCCAATCGCTACCAAGATAAACTGCCAACGAAAATATAATGTCAATTCACAAGCTAGATCAGTTTGAAATACGTTAAAAGATGAAGTGAAAACTAACATGAATGTGAAAAACGCCTCAGTGTACGACTTGATTACTTGCCAAATTATCACAGCTCTACCTCATAAAGCATTTCGTAAACTATTATATACAAATAATCAATGCGACCTTTCGGTTAAAATATATTCCACTGCAGTGGAAAGTAGCAGAAGTAATCATGATTGCAAAACCTGATAAAGCATTCTACAATTGAACAGGTATATAGAACTCCTCCTCCTGAAGTTTTGAGGCTAGTATAGCTGATCTGTTACATCGATGCTCAATATAATTAATGGTAATCCCGTGCTCAAGATGTTGTTGTTGAATCAACGCACTCAATCATACGGTTCAAAACAATTTTTTCAATAAAGGTGTTTGGCGGGCTTATTTTTCGGAAATTATAACGACGTGGTCTCCATTCAAATAGTTTAATCAGCAGTTTAGGTGGCAAACTGATACGAAATGACGTATAGGTAAACTCCAGTTCATTTTCTTGATACAGTACTATCCCATTTCACTATAACTTTGATGAAATTTTCGAAAATCGCGCTATTCTGCTCACAAAGAACCATCGTCGAAGAGCTACTTCCTTGATTTCTTACAATGAAGGTTGCGTTGAATGTTCCATCCCTAATTACTGCAGCAAATCTTGTTATAGATAGTTCATTATAATAAAATTGTTGTGATAATAAATGTGGAGGTGGCAGGATTTCGGAATGTATGTTGGTAACGCCGGTGTAGGTTGTTGAGTTGGTGTATTGGTAATGATGTATAAAATAATGCCGATGTTGGTTGTGCTAAATTTAATTGACAGATAGTCTTATACTTGGATAAGGCGTTCCTCTAATGGCAAAGGACTTGGTGGAATGGTCCGGAAGGTACTCATCAGCCGTAACTTTTCAATCCTGTAATGTGGAGCTTTACAGTAGTGACAATCCAAGTTCATCCAGCACAACCGTCATACCAGTCTAACATTCCGGATAAAAAAAACATAGTCCAGATTCACTAGCGACAAGTAGTTCACGTTTGTGGAAAATGACAGTAATTCACTAAGCGTCATAATCACAGAACAATGATCTGATGAGAGTCCGTCGTTCTCTGCTATGTGGATGAAGTTGTGTAATATTGCTCATGTTAGAAAAAAATTTGTAGGATCTGGAATCTTATTTGTATCTACGAGATAGTATATTCGAATGCCTCTTGCTCGCAGTGTTTTGACATTTTTTACACTGAGGTATTTTTGTGATGTTTTTCTCGTGGCCTTAATTTTAACTCTCATATTTAGAACTCCGTTGATGTCGTGTATATTTTGCATCTTTTTTTAATATTAAATGTTAACATGATTAGTGAAAGTCTTCTTTTATTGATAATGGAGTTTCCATCGTCTTTTTGCATTCTATCTTTTTTGATAATATTTACAGCATCCCATATTTTGTAATCTTTACTTTCTAAATCCTCTATTATATCACTGCCGAAGCAGGTTGAATGTAATTCTCCAGCCATAACTTAAATTGGACGGTTGTTTTTGTTTTCATATATAGGTGAACCACTGGTGGGTACCCACACTCAGAAAAAAATCCTTTAGAAAGAATAGGAATTCTTATTGAATTAATTATTTTTTACTATTAAAAATGGTCAATGCGATTTTTCCTATTATTCTTATAGTTTAAACACTATTAAATTTATAGGGTCTTTATACTATTGTTTTCAATAGTGCATACCATAGAAAGTTAATGGGATATCTCATTATTTTGATTTTTTATCAAAACATACTATTGAAACTATTATATTTCCTATTCATTTAATATGAATGATCCTATTAAATCAATGTGACAAATTTATAAATTTAATACTGCAGACTATTGATTTGATTATTTTGCAAAGTTGAAACAATAGTTCAGACCATTGAAACTAAGTAGTATATCCCATTATTTTCAAACAACATACTATTGAAACTAGTATATTTCTTATTAATTTAATTTGAATGATACTATTAAATCAATAGGACTATTGTCCTAAATTATTACATACTTACATTTTTATTAAAACAAATTCTCAATTCATTGCTGAAAATTAAATGTAGCTCAAAAAGTGAAATCACATCTTCACAGCTGGCATTACCCCATTTTTGTTTAATTCCACAGAAAAACTTTGTAAATAAAAGATTTTATTTTTTCAAATATTGTATTTTATTATAGGTACATATAGATTTTCACAAAATTATAAAAAAATTCTATTATACATGCATATACGAGTATGTACCTATATGTATACATACAACAAAGTCCGCAACCTGAGTGGTATCGCCTCATCACGACATGATTAGCAGGATTTCAAAATTATGGATACTGTTCTCCTCATATTCTGTAGCGCTTTAAAATATATGAAGAATAAATAATTTACTGAATACACTAATAAAATATGTGGCAAATAAAAACAATACGATAAATAAATATTCTCTAATTATTAGAGTCTAATACATACCTTTAAGTAATGGTTCATAATTGCTTGGGTTGCAATTACAGTTAAAATGATCCAAAAAAAATGTTTCGTTTGCTGGAATCAAACGATAATTTTATTTTCAACTAAATGTTAATAAAACTGTTTCCACTAAACGACGTACATAGACATAAATCAAAAAATCACTTTTATTTTAAACAGTTTGGTTATTTAATTTAAATGAAAATTAACATTTTATTACTCTTAATTAATTTTAATAGCAGAAAAACCACGTCCAACTTTCACAAAATTTGGCATACTAATAAGCCTGTACAACAAGAACACGTTCGGCGTTATTTGGAAAAAAATTACCATTCAATAGTTATGTCTTATTGAAGCAAACCGAAAATTATGAAAGTAATAGTGGCTTATCTTATTAATAATCAATAGTTCTGTACTGTTAATTCTAATACTAAAATACTATTGAAAATATAGAAAAATTTCTTTATCTTTTAAATCGATAGTTTGTCTTGTTGATTTAGCATTGATACATTTTTTAACAATTAATAGTATAAAAAGTTCTGAAAACTATTGAATTAAAAGGAAAACATATTATTTCTTGTACCATAAAATTAATAGGCGTACTATTGAATTTTTATACGGTGTTTTTCTCTGAGTGCATCAACATTTTACATTATGGTTAATCTCTTATTTATGTCTGTGATGTGTATTTTCCACACGGCATTATTTAGAGGTTTTGGATTCGTTTCCTGTTACCGATTTCATTAACGTTTTATTTTCAGAATGGTCAGAGATTAATTGAGAAAGATGGCGGCGATTACGGCCACCCGATTATCAGCCATATCTCAGTGGAAATGTCTTCAGACAGGACACTCGACGATAATTAGATCGCTAAAGAAGGAACTGGCGAATCTAGACTACGATACACCAGCTTCGAGAAACGGTTCCGAACTTCCTGCCCCTCAAGAGAATCTAAGAGGAGCGGGTCGGTTGCGGAAACAGAAGCTTTGCAGTTCTTTACGGATGGCTTCAAGCTACACGGTAAAGTAGGAGCTGGAGTCTTCTGTGATAAATTGGAAGTAGATATATCAGTTCATCTCCCTGATCACTGCAGTGTGTACCAGGCAGAAATGATAGCGATTGAGACATATAGTGGTATCCTCGACTGATATCTCAATTCATGTGGACAGTCAGGCGGCAATCATGTCGCTGGACTCAGTTTCTATGACGTCTAGGGTAACGTTGGGTTGCCACTTGTCCCTGAAAGAGATGAGCATTTCAACATTCAGATAGTTTGGATCCCTGGCCACTGTGACGTCATGGGGAACTGCAGGGTGGACGAACTAGCGAGGCATGGTACAACTCTCTAACTGCTACCGGAAAGGGCAAAGCTGGGGAGGCTCATTAAGGCACTCAAGACTGTGCCTCAACGAATGAAAGGTTTACGAACATTCTCTCATGTAGTGTTGCAAGGCAAGTCTGGCCAAAGCTGGACTTGAAACGCTCAAAGACACAGATCTCCCTACATAGACGTGAACTAAACTTGATCGTGGGGATACTCACAGGACACTGCCTACTTGGAGAACATGCGAGGTGGCTAGGTCTAGAAGCTAATGACTTTTGCAAAAGCTGTATGAACGAGAAGGAGGAAGAGACGGTAGTCCACCTCCTATGCTCATGCCCGGCTTTGGCACACAAAAGACATAAATATTTGGGTAAATTCTTAATGAACTGCCTCTCTGATCTCGAAAACTGTAAGGTGCGAGATATATCACGCTACATAAGTAGCTCAAACTGGTTCTCATAAGGGTAATAGGGAAGTAACATCCTGTGGAATCACAACAGACCGTCGCAGCCACTCAATCTAACCTATCCTAACCTATCATATTTCTATGACCACATAATATCTTTTTTTCACTTAAACCTGATAGTTAAACATTTACAAAAACGGCTTTGTATATAAACTTATCCGAATACTATATTCCTACAAAATTTCTGATTCTTATAGGTTTGTCTTCTGCAGAACTTTTCACTTTAAAGCCCATTTTCATATATTATAAATAAAATAGTTAAAATAACAACGATAAAATAATATAATCCAAATATACACGAGAAACTACAGTTTTACTAATCAAAAGACAATTTTTATTAAAACTTAAGATTGTGCTAACTTACAATAGAATTAAGAATTACATCCTATTAACAATGGATATAGATAAATATTGGGGCTTTGATTTTGTTTAAATATACCCAATGAAGTTTAAAATGACAAAAATTATAAATAAAATGTTGGATTAAATTTGTTTGATACATAGGTAATCTACGTCATTGAGAATTATGAAATAGAAATAACGCCCTAATTTTTTTTCAGTAAAATTTTCATAGTAGTCTATATGGTGGATTTAATTGCATCTACAAACAAACTACTCTACAAAGAGTTACCTGATACATCTCATCTACTACTCGAGCACAACTTACTTTACCTATACAGCTGTTTTTGCACTTTTAAATAAAACACGTAAATTTCGATTTTATTTTAATTCTTAATAAAAATAAATAAAAAAATATATAATATATTTTATTATACCCATAAAAAAAATTGTTATCTTTAAATAAAATTTAAAAATTTAATAAAATAATTTTACTTTAAGTAATTATTGCCAATTTCTAATTTATAGATAGTCCATTTCGTCCATACACATATAGTCGTCTGTGATACAACCTTTTCACACAACTTTGCTCACAACACAATATTACAAAACATTACTTAAATTGGCAGCTGCCATCCTATATTTTCATACCAGTATCTAATCGAAGCGCCTGTTTTAATAGTTCGTATGTTGAAAATGATACAGCCACCATTGGAATCGCACGCAAATAATTTATGGACATGCCACGGTATAATCCTCGAATAACACCATTCTCTTTGTAAATTATTTGTAGTGTTTTAACCATGCCCATGCTAAAAATAATAAAAATTTATTAATAAGTAAATATAAAATTTGCAACTATATTGCGACATTGTTATGTATAGATATGTATATTATGTAGGTTAGTAAATTACATTCTTGTTCAACACAGACACGAGAGTACATAACATGTAAGAAATATTTTTATTTTTTTTTATTTGTAATACACAAAACATACAAAACCCACCTTCTGTAAATCATCCATTAAATTTACAATATAAATAGTTATAGTTAATACCATAACCACCAATCATCATATTTCATATACATATTTATTAACAATAAACATAATTTTTTGTTAAATAAATAAAAGAAAAGAGAAAAATAGTAAATTAATATATAAGAAATGTTACTTAGAAAAATTAATATTTTTTATGTCATAAAATATTGTAAATAAAATTATTTGTAAAGCAGTTATTTGTATATATGTATATGTAGATATTTCATAAATTATTTACCCAAATTTCTTGGTTTCCGGAGACATCATGGCCAATTGCATACGCCGTCGTGTTACATCGAGCGGATATGAAAATGATTGGGCAACAGCACCAGCAAAACCACCGCATAACAATTTTGCATGTATCGATAATACTAAGCCACCTGGGGAATAAAAAGTAATGGATCTTACATTATGTATTGTTTCTTATATTCTATAGTCCTCTCAACCCCACAGTATACTTTTTTGTATTGTAGTTCCCACTTTCCCAGACTATAACAACCATGATGGATTATATGGTTATGTTGACTTTTAAATGGATTTTAAAATGAGAAATAAGACAAGACCCCCCTAAAAAAATAAAAAAGCCAGGATGTTGAGAGTGAATTTTGTCACAGAAGTCATAAATGCATATAGGATTTGAATTAACAAATATTTTAGAAAAATCAGTAGAAAATTGTTGTACACATATGCAGATTCCATTAAAGTTATATACACATATGCAGATCCCATTAAAATCACGGCTAAAATCATTAAAATCGTCAGACATCGAAATCAGGGATCAGTAAAAAAGTATATGACGAACTTAGTATATCAGTCCAGTGCATGTTGGTCATATACGAACGGTCAGCCAAATATGATTTTGTCAAGCAATATTTTAGAATTTAATATTTAGCCAAGCAAAATACAGCGCTAGAATCAACTATTCATCAAGTTGGAGCTTCTGTTACGATATAGTAACAGGTGTTCTAGCACTAAAATAATTCTGTCAACATTGATGATTAAAATTCTGCTAGAACTATTGTATTCTTTTATTGTTATGGAATCTGGCTGAAGCTAAAATAAGAAGTTTCTAAAATTCATTAAACTTAAGCACAGCATTATAAAGATATTTCGTTGCTTGTGTGGCACATAACGCCGTCTTGCTGAAAATAAACGTCGTCCACATCAATATCTTCCAATTAATGCCATAAAAAATTATTGATCATAGCGCAATCCATTCACCGTAACAGTTGCACCAGCCTCGAAAAAGTAAGGTTCACTCACACGGCCAGCCCAAAAACCGCACCAAACAGTGACACATTGAGGATGGAGAAGCTTTTCAACAATCATTCTTGGTGTTTCTGAGCCCCAAATGCGACAATTCTGCTTATGAACGTAGCCTCCGAGATGAAAATGGGTCTCATCACTCAACATGATTTTTCGATGAAAATCTGGATCATTTTGATGCATTTGAAGGCATTCTAATTCCAAAGATCGACGAGGAATCGACAAACCTGGGTGTTCTTTAACACTACGGGCTACAGCAGCAATATTCTTAGTTGTTCTTGAGAATGCAAAATTTTCACCATTTTTATAGTGAATTCTAACAATTTCAATGCGTTGTTGAAGCGTGCATCGTACCATTTTTAGTAATGGCGTAGTTATAGGAAGCAAGTCAAGAAATATTCATAATACCATCGAACCTGTTGGTATTACAAATTTTAAGTATATAACAATGAAAGTTATGAAGTTAATAATATGTCCTCAGAATTAGAAAAGTGGAAGATGAATTTAAATTTAAACCGATTTTAAACCGTAACCAGAGCATGAAAATCCATCAAAGCCAGAGCTGAACTGAAACGGAAAACAATTGAGAAGCGTGTAGCCACAAACTGATATCGATTCATCTCTCTTAATGCAATCACAATATGCCGTCCCTAAGCGAATTTGTACCTATCATATCGATAGGTCTGCGGTTCGAAATCAATGTATTCGAATTATCTGCATTTAGGCTTTAAAAAAATTTGCCAGTCAGTATTAGCATCGGCTTTACACTGACTCTGAAGCCACATTGTGCATCTACATGGAAAAATTGCTGCAAATCATAAATTCCAAATTTGGATATTATTGTGATGAAGAGTTAGTAGATTTGACAAAAGCCACAAATAATACTCACATACAAAGCTCATCGGTTAAGCTCAAGTTACAAATCAATTATAGTAATCAAAGATTTTTAATTTCCCTGAACATGGTTGACCCTCTCCCCCACCTCCTTCCTCGCAAAATGGGAGTATCGGTCCCGAAACAGACTTTGACAGACTTTTTTCTTTATTTGGGAAGATCGCCAGAGATCAAGAGGATCTTAGTCAATTTAATACATTCTCTTACTTTATCAATATTTTCTTCTTAAATTATTAAAAGAAACTTCCATTGTCATTTGAAATATTCTAAGTTACTAACTGTAGTTTTTTTTAATTTTCTACTCTAACTAACTTTGGACCTGCGCATAAAGATCGAGATTCAGATAGATTCATTGGATTGTTTTCAAAACTACGGAAGATAAAATGTGTGTAAGAACCCAAATTTGACAATTTGTTAGTTTCTAATTTCTTTAAAAAGTTGCTGAACTCGACTCAGACTCGCTGAGTATTTGAGAACCTACTACTCGGACTCAGGACTCGACCGCAACACTCATGAGTGTTGGAGTCAAGTCCCGAGGTTGGTTGCCCAAATACTTTGAAATTTTAAAAGAAAATTGTTATTAAAACTGTTGTAAAAACATTGCTGAACAAATTTAAAATTTTGATTTCGTATTCAGTTCAATGAACAATTCAAATCTTGCGTTCAGTGCGTAAAATCTTTAAACTTTTAAATTTATAAACGCATATACTTTATAGTCTTTACTACCTTTATTTTCTGACCATTAACAGATAGCAGAGGTGGCTCCTAATATCGAGTGTTCCTTTAAGTTGGATCATGATCATCTTGGCAGAGCTTACCTCTATTTTGTACTCCCTGCACCAGTCAACCATTATGTCTATGGCGCGCTGCTGCGGGCAATTAATATACTTTAGCTCTTTCATGGTACTTTCGGCCACCACAGATTATCGAAAGCTTCAGATATATCTAGGAAGACACCTAGAGTGTATTTTTGCTCAGACTATTTCCATCACCTCTGTGGCTCTATTTTCTCTGAAGCAGAATTGCCTGTTACTATATCCACCATATATACATGTTCATCAACCTGCCATTAATCAATTTCTCAACAGCATCATAAGTCGATAGGATCGGTAGGATTTCTGTCACCTCCAGTCCAGATATAGTAAATGTTGTGTACGGAGCATCGATTAGACCAAATCTGTATCTTCCTATTCACCCGCTGATAATTAACTGGCAAATATTTAATTTAAATGTCTCTATCCGAAATAGTATTTTCAGTTGCGGGCAAAACTAAGAGAATGAAAGTGAAAACTACTAAGAAATAATCGAAGGGTTGAGGCCTTCATGCTGTTAAACGTTTTGAATTTGCGATAAGAAATGTTTATCATATTCCATTTTCGATCATCGAAAAAATTGTTATCTTACCTGTGTTTCGTTCACACTTCCGACACGTCCAATGTGGTATATATTTCATGCACATAAATTTTAACATTTCAAAACAATAAAATGAAAATCCAGCATACGGTACCATACCCACCAGCGTAGGCACAAATCCACGATAGAGTGCCCGAACACCGCCCTCATGTCGAAAAATTTCGGTTGCCGTATGTGATATACCCGTATATTTATGTTCGCCCGTCACCTGAAATGCCAGTCGTGCCCTTATCGTATCTAACGGGTACGTTAATGTTACCGCTGTTACACCGGCACTGGCTCCAGCACAAAATTTATCCGTATGCTTGATATATTGATTTGCGGGTATAATCGATGCGAAAAATTTCTTATACACTTCGAATGCAGTGAATTGGGTTGCGGCATATGGAAATATGCGCACCATTTGTGCTCCATTCCCCTTGTACAGAGCGAAAAATGATTCTTTTTTAACAATATGTTTCAGTCCGCTAAACACGCCTAAATGCTTGTAATGTTTTGAATGTGCTTGTAATAAAATTTTTATACGATCCAATGGTGCTACTGTTGTCTTTGAACACATACCGGCCACACCTATAAATAAACAAATATTTATGTCAAATATACAATAGACCGGGTTCAAAGTTATATTGTTATGTTGTGTTATAATTTTGTTTATAATCTCATTTGTTGTCAGACAATAAATATTATACAATTTATATAGCATTAAATAGAAGAAAAAAACTTAACATAAGCTTATCAGTATTTGATGTTAAAAGGTCAAAATTATCATGAAAAATACTTTTTTAGAAAATGAAAATGATTTGTGTATACAGTCGGTACGCATTCATCGCAAATTATTTCAAAACGCAAATTTACGAGGTATGATTGCACGATTCGAAACACATGTATCAAACAGGTCAATAGTTGCTATACGATTTATTGAAGGTCTATTCATAACTATTTAAAATAGTATATGTTTAACTGATTGGTTGGAGGTCAAATTTGTAACTGATTGTAAATGTTGCTGACTTCCAAACCAATCAATCGTTCCGCTTGATTAATGGAAAATCCAAATTACCATACCCGCCCATAAATAATTGTAATTATAAATTTTGGTTTCTTTTTGTACTATAGCAGCGTTGTTCAATCGGTAGCACGCGAGCTAGTAATGAGCTCATTTATTTTTAAACTCACCAGATAAACCATAAAACACATTAATTATTAAAACATAATATGGAGGCATTTGCTTAATTTAATTTAATTTGGTCTCAATGGAATTGCTGCACCTATCGTCTTTGCGAACTTTTCAAAGAAAATTGAAATCGAAGAAAAACTCATGTGTCCAAACTTTCGTAGGGACGGCTATTTTCTCCTAGCTGCTAAAATAAAAAAAATGGCGGGTAGCAGACAGTTCTAAGTATTGCATACATAATTGTTTTAAATTTTTTTTGAGGTAGGAGCCCGTAAAATGCATTGGAATAGTCTAAGTAGTTTGCAGCTTTAATAAATTATATTTAAAAAAAAAAAAATTTTAAAACCACGCTTATATTTGCATTGAATGAAGGCTTTGAAAAGTAGAAAATAAAATGTCAGCTCAATTGAACTATCGCAAGTGGTTGAAAAAAAGCCTTTTGCATGCAAAATTTCAGCTCAATTGGACTATCGCAAGTGGTTGAACAAAATGCCTCTTTTAGGACAAAAAAATGTTAGAACCTTGTATTGTCATCGGAGTTAAGCCTGCATGCAAAATTTCAGCTCAATTGGACTATCGCAATTGGTTGAACAAAAAGCCTTTTAGGCTTTTCAAAGCCTTTTACGACAAAACAATGTTAGAAACTTGTATTGTCATCGAAGTTAAGCCGGCATGCAAAATTTCAGCTCAATATTGGACTATCGCAAGTGGTTGGAAAAAGCCTTTTAGGCCGAAAAAATGTTAGAATCTTGTATTGTCATCGGAGTTAAGCCTGCATGCAAAATCAATTGGACTATCGCAAATGGTTGAAAAATTGGTCACAAAATTTGACGATACAAACAGACACACAGAGTGAGCTAATACAAGCATGGTAAATAAGGTTGGTAAAAAAAAGTTGAGCGTTACTGTATTATAGCAAAACCACGCATAACTATGATAAAAAAAACGAAACTTTCTAACAAACAATAATTTTTATTACCTTTTTGTGTGCACATAGAACTATAACTACATATGTACATACAGTATATAAAAACTAAATACTATACATATAATAGTTTATCAGTATATGTATATATGTACATTATATAGTCTAGCAAGTTTGATGGTACTGTCGGTATAATTTATTACTGTGGCACATTGTATTAATTTAACGATCCATATTAAGAAAATAAAAAGGTTGGTACACGTATTGTTCATATTTAACCACATAATAAACATATAATTATATTGCTTTTTAATTATTAAATGGCTTCCGGTCCCGATTTGGGTTTAATTTTTACTTTTTTGTTTTGGATGATAAACGTCAAACGTTTGTTTGTAATAAAACTGGTTAGTAGATACAAATATGTATATACAAGTTTTAATCTATTGTATCATGTACTGTATAGTCACATGGCTCGCGAATTTATGTATATATATATAATCGCCAATTGAACGAGTGTGTATAAAAATATCCGATCATTTGTCTACATTCGACATTCGTATTCTGTCCACATGACACGAACATTCGACGATATTCGCGAGTCGTGTGGCCGAAAAATTCATTTAATCAAAATTCCTTTTAGGTGCAGGTAGACGGTACGGCCCATGAGTACTAATATTCCAACAAAAGAATCATAGATGTCACCGATCGTAAGCGAGAGATAAAAAAAATGTTTCCTTCCTCAATGAGATTCGAACACGGTATCTCCCCTTCCAAACGTCACATGCTGCAACCACTGCGATATTTGCTCGGTATATTGTGACGAAAGCTCTATATGAACTTGCAACTAGGATTGAAAGATCATTGTGTAATAGTGAGTTTCTTGTGGGTACTTTCCTGGATATTGCAGGAACCTTCGATAGTACATCGTTCAATACGATTATACTAGTGCCTGTACCAAATTTGGTATCAAATCTACCATTGTCAAGTGGATTTAATTTATGCTTAAATCTCCAGGGCTTAACTTAACTCCTTAAGTTACCAGGGGTTGTCCACAAGGAGAGGTGCTTTCACCTCTGTTGTGGCTTTTGGTCATTGACAAGTTCCTTGTAAAACATCAAGAAATCCGGTTTCATCGCTCAAAGTTACGGCGTTGATCTTGGGACTTGTCCTTGTCACCCAAAATGATTTTTTTTATATACAAATTACTGGTTCTATACCAATGCTAACTTATGCATCTGTGATTTGGTGGCCAGTAGTCAACTTTAAATCATCAGGGTTGTTATTGGAGCCATGTCTTTGGCTCCGCTTCTAGCTATGGAGTCTATTTTATCTTTGCCCCAGCTACAGTCATTCATTCTTAGCACAGCTTGCTCAGCGGCGTTTCGCTTGAAATGGGTTCACATTTCACATTCGGTACTATATCGGGACATAGGTTAATTCTTAGTGTTTTTAAACTAGATGTGCCAGAAATTGACATATTTTGCCTGAATTTAACTTTTACCAATCATTCGAGGTGGTTTACCCATCGAGAGATATGTGGTTCTCACCAACTTTTTCAAGCGAATATCTGAATCGCTAGCATTTTTTCAGATGGCTTGCTTTCTGAACAGGGTGCTCCGGTATCTGATGCCCATTGCTGGGTCTGAGAACTTCTAGCAGTTTGGATACTTACTGTACTATTTCTGAACCGGAATTAATCGCGGTTACTCGCTGTGACATTACAGCTATTAATTTCGCGGATAATCGTGAAGATATTATTTTCTATACTGACAGTAAATCTGTCCTCAATTCCTTAAATAATCCTTTGACCTTGAATTTTTTGAATGTTCTCTGCCGCAATAACAAAGTTATGGTCTTGTGGGTACCTGCGCATTGTGACTTTGAAGGTAATGAAATTGCAGAGAATTTGGTAAAAATTATCTCACGTTCATGTTTCATTGGACCTGAACCTGAAGCTTCGTTGCCTCTTTACATTGGTAAAAAAATAATCAAAAATGCAGCTCTACTTCACTAAAAAGCAAGCGTGGTCATCCACTCCCACCTGCCGTAAGGTGAAATACTTTATTAGTGAGCCCAACTCGAAACTAACTAATTACGCTCTTTCATATTTAAAACGGATAACTTAAGAATACTAGTATCGATTCTTACTGGCCATGACCGTTTCAAGGGTCATCCCCATCGCAGCTAGGCCTATGCGATGGGGATGACCTTGAAAAATTCGTTCACCAGCAATGCCGTATGCATATACACTTCATCAAACTTGGTTGGTTCAAACTTCTCCAATTTGCTAAGGGTGCAGAACGCGTGTGCCTGATTTGATAGAATCCAAGGTTTGCACCGTGGGCCCTTTGTGGCATTGAGTGCGGAACCTTAATGGGTTCTAGCGAAATTTAAAAAAAAAACACAATGCTTCAGAGGAATACTCTAGAATCTTGAAAAGTATTTCTCAAGATAACCGTCTAGATTACAATCGATTAGTGGATGTTCTCAAATTTTGTAATTACAATTACGTCATGCATGTTTATGATATCGTTTCACCATAAACCGGCCTGCATAAGAAACTTCTAATTGTTCATCATGAAGGTTTAAATTATCGAGACAGGCAACTAGAGCTACTCGGGCCGAAGTAAATTTGAGGTTGAACTAGAAGCAGTCCCCAAAAACAAAATACTTGCAAATGTTGAAACAACTTCGACGTTTGGGAAGATATCCAAGAAAAACAATACTGAGAACCTTATCAAATCAAGATGGGGATTTGACGACCTCAAACCTCTTAATGATGTTTTGGTAGCTTCGATTTCAAAAAGCTATATATTTTGGCCATATATACGTAGAAAATTTGGCGAGCTCAAAAATTAAGTTACGAACCCCAGTATACGGTGAGATTAATTAGCTATTTATCAAGTGGACTTTTGGTCACTATAGTGAACCGCTAAATAGAAGAATGATGTAGGCTTGGTGGATCAGATGATAAGTTAAGCATCTTATACGACAATACCAGGACGCACGACTTATGGATAGTACTTTAACAAAAAATCACAAAATAGTCAGCGAACTGCTCTCACAAAATATAATCACACTTTTAAGAAACCCTAGTCATTTGCAGTAGTTCATGGTTATAAAAAAACGATGGATCCAAACGAGTTTGTGTGGACTACTTGCGTTTGCCAGGTTTGAATATGAATTATAACCTCGACTTTCAGTGTTGCTCTTGCTATTAGTAGGTGGAAATAACTGAGGATGATAAGGAGAAAACGCATTCACTATATGGGCAATGTCCTGTGGTATTTACATTGACTTCATACAAATGGCGAATGGATGCACTGCATGTAGCAACTTCTTGTTAAAATCGTTTGTTGTTCAAAACAACATCAGACATGGAATTTATAATATTGGGTCTTCTGCAACACTCGCGATGATTTATGTTATTTTCAATAGGGAATGTAAACGAGTTGTTGTAAGTAGAATACAATATATTTTAATAACCGCTTTAGACATTTGTGTCGAAATTGTCTGGATAGACCAATCATAAAATATTTTCACCAAAAATTGTATGCCTATGAAATTTTCTAACTTATTGGTTTGGGGCACCCGCGGTTTTTAATAACCTGTAGTAGTTTTTAGTTATTTTGTGATAATAAACTATTTCGTTTGTCATGAAGCGAAATTTCTTATCAAGTTTTGAATACAAACATAGATATTATATACAACGAGATTTACTTAACCGTCTAAATAACATGTACCCATAAACTCTATAATATTACCACAATGCAAGTTTGATCAGATATTTTGTTTTGGTCTAATGGAAAAATTTCTAAAATAAATAATAAAAAAAAATTCAACCGGTTTGACTATAACCATACACACGATCACGATGTGATCGAAATCAATGAAAGTAATCCTCCGTTACAAGAATTTTTTTTTTATTTTTAGGTCTTCTTAAATGCGTATACGTAGCTACTTATATACATATGTACATATGAATGTATAAAAAAAGTCAATACAGAATTGACCACATCGTCTGATTCATCTGCGCGTCTTGTTGATTGTCTTTGACTTTGTGTACATATCGTTATGCAAAAGAGAAATTTCTCAAATATTTTAGTTTATGATTAGCGTCAATTTGGTACAATTGTTGATATGTAGTGTAAATAAGTTGACATTTCGACAAGAACAAATATGAATTGAAATAAATTTGATTCAATTAAATTCAATTGAATAATATTGTGTGACTATATATACTTACTGACTATAAACTATGAGGGAAAATACACGAGAATTTTGTGAGAGACAGTGGAGCATTGAACGCGTGTTTATAAATCACAGGCTACTACATTATAAGCACGTAGACCCTTATGTAGTATATACGACATACGTGATCTGTTTTATTAATGATTTCGAATTCAAGTGACATGGTATAAAAGACATTGAACATATACAATCATGATTACTTGAATTAAGTGAATGGGAACCATATCAATATACATATATCGTTGGTTCCACGAAACGAAAGCTAATGACCCTGTGTACTTAACCATATCCGCACAATTTCATTACTGTTACACCCATCTTTTATACTGGCCATTATTGTACAGAGAAGATTGTAAATTGGAGCGAACATTTATGAATATTGTGATGGCAATAAATTCACCTTTTACTTCCAATTATGCGGATCATTTATAGAACCGTGTAACTTAAAAAAAACTCTGTCTGTTTTTATATATGCTAACTTTGAACACGAATTTATAAACATGAACATACCGGGGTATTCTTGCATTTAGTATAAAATGTAATAATGTAAATTGGACCCTAAAACGTTTAGGACCTGTTCACGTTTATTTGTCCTAAACGTTTAGGGCCACTTCATTTTTTTTTTAATTTTTATTTTCTGTGTTTAGGCAGTTACTGAACAGTTCATCAGTTTCAATTTTTACTGTAGAAAAGTGAATTAAGGGATTTCCAATAAGAGGTTTAATTTTTTAAGAGAAATCAATGAATGTTTATTTCATTGTAATGCCATTGTAAGGTATGCCATTAACATTTGAAAACGATATCAGCCAAATGGTCGCCACGGCTACGCTTGCAGCACCATATCCTTTCCATGAAATATTCCATGACCAATTTGCACATTTGCGGCTGTATGTCCTCGATAAGTTCATACGAATTTCATCTTTAAGGTCTTGAATCGATTGTGGAGCATTGGACTAGACCTTATCTTTCACGTGACCCCAAAGCCAAAAGTTTAAAGGTGTACGAAACTTTTCTTGCAAAATTGCGATTGTTTCGTTGCGTGTGGCACGTAGCGCCGTCTTGCTGAAAATAAACGTCGTCCACATCAACATCTTCCAATTCCTGCCATAAAAAATCATTAATCATAGCTCGGTAGCGCAATCCATTCACCGTAACAGTTGAACCAGCCTCATTTTCGAAAAAGTAAGGTCCACTCATACCGCCAGCCCTAAAACCGCACCAAACAGTGTTACGTTGAGGATGGAGAAGCTTTTCAACAACCATTCTTGGTGTTTCTGAGCCTCAAATGCGAGAATTCTGCTTATTAACGTAGCCTCCGAGGTGAAAATGGGCCTCATCACTGAAGATGTTTTTTCGATGAAAATCCGGATCATTTTGATGCATTTGAAGGACCTAATCTTCGAAGATACGACGTATATGGTGATCGACCGGCTTGAGTTTTTATGTTAACTGAACTTTAGAAGCCTTAAAACCTAAGTCTTTGTGCAAAATACGGTGTAATGTCGTTTGTGGAATGTCTAATTTCAAAGATCCACGATGAATCGACAAAACTGGGTTTTCTTCAACAATACGGGCTACAGCAGCAATATTCTCAATTGTTATTGAGCGACGCACACGGTTTCGATTCTTAACATATAGACATATAGACATTTTTGTAGTGAATTTTAACAATTTCAATGCGTTGTTGAAGCGTGTATCGTACCAAATTGAGTAATAGCGTAGTTATTATTTGTCAAATGTCAAAAGATGACAGCATCAAAATTGACAGCGGCCCAAATAGCAGGCTATTCAAATGAAACTTCTTATTGGAAAACCCAAACAAACTCGGGTATGATGTGTTGAAATGTTGACACAAGGGTTAAATTTGAATATATGTCAGCGCATCGTACATTATTTGTGGGTAGAGTGGGGACAAGAATCTGTTAACCTATTGTGAAACATAAGAATGCAATTTATATCGTGACGTAAACCCAATCTGCAACTTAGTCTATAAGCACTTGAAATATCGGGAAATAAAAACTTAAACTTAGAATTTCACATTACTTTTCTTCTTTCGTTTTACCAGTAAAAAAATACTGCTAACTAATTTTTCATAATGGTGAGCTTAACGCATAACTAATTGCACATTTTAGTTGAAAGTATAGGCACAAAACGACAAAATAATAATTCAGCTTTTCTAAGCAAAATTCCTTAACATTGCATAATCCCGGTGTCCCTCAAATCAGGATTAATTGCACTACAGCCCAATCAATGATCTCACATCGTTTACGACGGCCAAGTAAATTCCGTTGTTATTGTTGAGAGGCCTAATTTTTGGGAGCATTCAACTTCTAGTGTTGATTACGATTAATAATGCGACAGAAATCAAAACGAAATTTTGATAAAACAAATTCATGTGCATGCGATACACCACCAATTTTAAACAATGCGTGCAGGCAATCAATATACAAAAAAAACCTGATATGCGCTGTAATCTCAACTGAATTTTGAAAATACTTAGATGAAAGCTATGTTACGGTAATTGGATTGTAAGTAATATGAGTTTATTATATATGTATATATATATAAAATCCGCATTGAAACTAATTTGTTTGTGAAAGCATATATGCAATTCCAAAATTGTTGCATCACACTGCGTCATGTTGCATGCCGTTGCATAGTGTTGCATTAGTTTTAAAACTAACTAGAATCATTTTCGTTATAAACAAATCGATACTTAACATGTTTGAAAATCAATTATAATATATACGGACTGTACGATAGGCGTCGACTTTTTTGAAAAATTAAGTACAACAATTCTATTATATTGAACGTTATTTGAATATGTAATTTGATTATCATATTTTTTATCACCAGTCTTTTGAATAAATTAATTTGTGATATCGAAATCTTCATTCGGCTCGTATATATCATATAACAATATAATGGCTTTTTAATTGGCAACAAATCGTCTGTATATATGTAAGTTAATTTGCAAGAAAGTTTTCGTTTCTTATATATTGTGTATCGAGAGTTTATATTTATGTATATCCTAATTTAGCTAATGGCAATATAAGTAAGAGAAATTGGATGATATCATTGGCCATATTGCAAATAAATAAATTAATTAATGTAATTTTAAACTAATAACTGAGCATTCAGTATTTGCTTCAAAAATAAATAAGCATTTGGCAGTGGAATAAATAAATTTCATAACTCTAATTTTGTTTACGTATTACGTGACAGTGTATTGCCGCGAGAAATTGTCTTATTTATTAATTATTTAGAACAAAGAACATATACGTAAGATGAGGAACTAAATTTTGGACAGTACAAACAATAAAACCTTTGCACAAAACAACAAGTTAATAGTATCGATTAATCAAAACCAAACACATAATACCAACTCGTTTTAATGTTTTTTGTTTATAGTTTCAATTTCGACACAGGTCATCTAAATTTAGAAACCCGTATTAATATTGCAGAATTTTTGGTACGATTTTTTGATATCATTAGTTAAGACTGTCCACTGGGAAAACTTATATTTCCTAAAATCTTAGAACTAAGAAACTTAAAGATTGGAGATTTCAATGCGGGGATTTCAATTGTGACCTCAATGTGCTTAATTCAAATATTAAAAAATTGAGAAGCTTACTAAATAAGTTTTGCCTCAAACCGATTAATAACGAACCAACACATTTCACAACACATTCGTCTTCTTTGTTAGATTGTTGCTCTATATACCTGGAATACATTTCTACCAGAAACAGAACTAACAATATTATAAAGCGCGCCAAGATTAAATATTTTTCTGTTATTTTAAATCGATCTCTACCTGCTAAAGAATTCTGGAAAAATTTAAAATCTGTTGGTGCTTTTCCATCGTCGAAAGTCAAACCATCACCCCAATTTTCACCGAATGATTTTAATGATCATTTTTCGGATAACAGTGCAGGTAGTGCGGAGCCAGTCATTTTTGATGAACTGATTCATAGTTCTTTGGAGGGTAACTTTAGTATTAACAATATTGATATAGTTGGCCTTATGGATGCTTTTGACTCAATTAATCCAACGCTACTGGTATTGACGAAATACCAATTAAGTTTGTAAAGCTAATTTTACCCCGCATTGATTGTTATTTATTGCATGTGTTTAATAGTTTAATTATGTTTTCTATTTTCCCATCGATATGGAAGCACTCTATAATAGTGCCCATTCCCAAGAAGAAAACTCCAACATTTTTATCGGATTATCGACCTATCAACCTACTTCCGGCTTTGTCTAAAGTATTCGAAAGAATACTTCAGTCACAGATATTGTCTTATGTTGAATCGGAAAATTTTCAGATCAGCACAGCTTTACTTCATATCAATGATGACATTCGTAGAGCTATTGACAATAGCAATATGTGCACGCTGGTTCTGCTCGATTTCATTAAAGCTTTTGACAAAACTGATAATTCTATTTTGGTTAGTAAACTTTACCACATTTTTAAATTCTCAGTATCGGCTTGTCGGTTAATCCTGTCCTTTCTGTCAGGTCGTTCACATTCAGTTAAAATAAATTTAGAAGTATTGAACATTTGCGTGGTCACTAAACAACAGAATGGAACTCAAATTTAGAATTGACTTTTGATAAATCACTTTGTTGGAATTATCACATTGAAACCATTTGTTATAAGGTAATATTTTTATGAAGAATGTTGTGGTCAACTACGAAATGCTTTAATTCTAAACTTAGACTGCAACTTCCACATTTTCTTTATGTATGTTTATTTATTGATGTTTTCTTTGAATTAAAAAGAAAGTATTTCAATGAACTTCAAATGATATACAATTCTTGTTTGAGATATATTTATGGGTTGAGAAAATATGATCACATCTCTTATTTTGCTAGTTCATTGTTTGGTTGTACTCTTGCGCAGTTCTACGAGCTTCGGATATGTTTATACATTTTTAAATTATTAAAGCATCAACAGGCTACTTTATTATTGATAAACGCCTGACACCCGCTATAAACAGGACTAGACTGACGAACTTTTCGGTTTTCATGAGAGGAGTTAGCATATATGGAATTCCCTGAATGTTAATACCAGGAATTCTAAATCTCTAATTATATTTCGGAAAGCATATTTTCCCAATATTTAAATTCGAATTATCGAAATGCATAATTCTAAAGTACAGACATTTTTGATTCATTATGTTAAAATTGCATAGGCTCTAACATTTAAATTATATATATTTTAGCAGACAAATGTTAAATTTTAAATAGTAAAAGTTCCAGATTTTAATTTTACAATCCAAAATCAAAATTTAAGAATATTCAATTGTTTCAGAGATCCTTGGTTTGGAATTTTAAATTATAGATCATAAATTGTAAATTCAACATGCATATGTAGGTATGTATGTATGCATACATATTTCAGATTCAAACCCTACTGAAAATGCCTATTCCTATATAAACGTCATAACATTTTTGATTTTATGGTTGATTATGAATTCGCCAATACAGGATTGATGTTTGACGTTATATTTTGTTTTGGTCTAATGGAAAAATTTCTAAAAAAAAATAAAAATAAAATCAATTCAACCGGTTTGACAATACATATACATATGTACGAGTATATACGAGATGACCGAAATCAATGAAAGTAATCTTACAAGAAATCTTGTATTTTCCGGTCTTGGTTTTCTTATATAAACGCGTACAGCTTACCACTGTTTCAATACAAACATACGCAGCTATATATAAGAAATATCAATACAGGATCGGCAATAAACATTTCGTTTGATGATTATGATAAAAAAAATTATCACGTCGTCTGCTTCTTCCGCATCTTCTTAAATAACTTTGTGTATGTCACTATGTATATGGATAATGTGCGAAGAGAAATTTGTCAAATCTTTTTGTCAATTTGGGGCAATTTGTTGATAAGTAGTGTACATATCAATATATCCTTAGAATGTGTGAAAATCAATTAAAATCGTCACGATCCATTGACATTATTACAGTTCATAAAAAAGCTCATACTTGAGTCACACGAATTGGCTAGGTGACTTAAGATTACACTGGTTCGAAAATTAGGCAAATGCGCTTAAACCCGCAACACCGTGCAAATGTTAAGAAATGCCGATATAAGGTGCCTAACTCATTAACATGGAAAACATAAAAAATGTGCAACCCTATATTTCCAGTGTAAATCGTGCATGGCTCGTGATTGTGAGCATATAGTGGAAAAAATATTATTCCATAATAATATTGAATTGGCAACCATAAAAGATTTGTATAGCACCAAGTTTATATACGCCGGTGGTCCAGTAAGCAAAGTCGTTGCATTTGGAATTGTGAACTTGAGTTCAAACCTCGGTTTGGCATTAAATAATTTTTAATTTAATTTATTTAATTTCTTCCTTCAATTGGCAAATATAAAGGATGAGTATATAGCGACAAATCTATATAGGGAAATGGTGAGGCGATAAAGAAAAGCGGTATCATAGGATTTGGAATCGTGGATGTTGTGTCGTGTTCAAACGTGTTCGAATTAGGCTAAACAAATTTGGAGCGCATCCACATAATTCTCATTAAATTGACAAATATCACCTTTTTGGATTTAAAAATCGGCTTGAACTAATCATGATTACAATGTAATCACACAGCTTCTTTTACCACCGAGCCAGCGCCATATATATAAATATTGATATTCTTATCGTTTATAGCTGCCATTTGAATAAAAAAATTGAAAATGTTGGCAACGGCAATGCTTATTTGACCATCGCCGTACAATTTCATTTTTGAAGTTTTGAACCGAAACTGAGTTGGATTTGAGAATTTTATTTCACCATCACCAATTTGACAGGAGAAATTAAATCAAAAAATGTTTGGCTCGATCGACAATGGAACTTAGATCCATAAATCCAAAGTCACTGACTTTGCTTACTGGACCACCGCCGCATATATATTTCATGCCATACAAATCTTTTATATCTATCATTTGAATAGAAAATATTGAAAATTTTAGCAACGGCAATGGTTTATTTTACCATCGCTATATACCTTTCTTGTACACATGCCACTACTTGAAAAATATGAAAATGTTTAACCGAAGCTGTGTGTTGAACCAATCAGGGCCGTACTTAGATACGGGCAAAACGGGCAATCGCGCCGGGCCCCGCGTGTTTTAGGGCCCCAGAATCGAGGCCAAAATGGAGAAAAGGGTAAAAATTCGAAAAAATCATTTCATTCATATTTTCGCTCTATTGGTGATGTATCGCCCTGTTTTGCCTTCATGTACATATAGGAAATACGTTATACAACAAAAACATTACAAACAACTTTTTCTGTATGCGCGATGCACCAATACTGTCAAAGATATTTTTAATTTTACGAAAAAATATTTTTGCTTAACCCTTATGTTAACACGATATATTTATAACACAAAGTGCTGCTCGGTCAGTTCTATGTATTTATTTAATTTGAAAGCGGTAGGTAAAGTGTTAACAACGTGCGATCAAACTCAACGGTACAATAAAGTAGTATTGAATAAACCATATGAATTGATTTAGAGAGGAAACAGAAAAATCTTGGCAAGCCTTATTAGTATCAAATGCTAATCACATAGCGATTAGTGGTTTTAATTTAAAGGATTTGTGCATATTGAAGTTAATAAGTGGTACTTTTTTTAAATTTGTGATTTCGCAGTTTTTTGTTGAATATGGTAATGATAAATGGTATGTAGTGTAAATGTTATTTAAATTTTTAGATAACCATCAAAATTAAGGTAAAATATTTGCAATTATTTATCAAATGTAAGTTAATATTTATACTTTTATAAAAAATGTTAAACCACAGTTAAAAATGTCTAAGAGATTGTATGAAAGCGGTGCACAAAAAAGGGCCAAACAAGCTCGAAAAGCAACAGAATTAAGTAGTCTTGTTGGATCACTAGATAATTTGTTAAGCGAAGTGAAAGTTCATCAAATTCGACCAACAATTCAATTGAAATGTGTGATTCAAATATTTCTTCCCAACCTATAAACAATAAAATTGACGAAAATGTTAGTGAACCCCAAAAGCAGAACGAGAATTTAGACGATATACCAGCTAGCACTAATATTGAAGATATTTTATCTATTGATGATTTTTCAGAAATCAATGATAATGAAGAAATACATAGTAGTGCTGTAGCCTTGTGGTGGACACAACATCAATTTAGTGATAGGAGATAGTGTTAAAAACACTTTAAAAAGCCAGAATTATTTTACAACAATAAATAATTTATATAAAATTTTTGCTGCATCAACCAAGCGATGGGCTATTCAGACGAAATATTTAAAATTAAATTTAAAACCACCTAGCGATACTCGTTGGGAATATCGATTGAAAAGTGTAAAAGCTGTTAAATACCAGCTAACCGAAATTATTCTTGCTCTAGATGAACTTAAAATTACCCACCTAGACTGTAACGCTCTTGCTGAATCACTAAAACAACAAATAAACAATTATGAGTTTGTTGTATTGACAACAATTTGGTATCATTTGTTATCAACATTTCATATTTTAACCCAATTATTACAGCAAAAAGATATGGCATTAAATGTTGCATTAAGTCACACAAAGGCTACGTTATTATCACTTGAAGATTTTAAAAACAATTTCGACAGCATTTTAAAAGAATCAACTGAAATATCGGAAAAAATAAATATCATGCCAAATTTCAATGTTCCACGTTCCTATAATAAACCGTCTACAACAAGCAGTTCATTTCGTTTTCCTGATCCTGACCCAACCGAACCTTGTTTACCAAAACATAGAACACGAAAACCGAAAAGGTTGGCCGACTACTGTTATTATACTGAGAGTGAAAAAAATAATAATGATAAAGATGACGAAATTGTTGATGCAATTGGAACAGGTGTTAGTCATGAAACTGAACAAATTATCGAATGCTGTGATGATATCAACATTTGTGAGTTAATGCTCGAAACAGAAGTTGAGGCAGAGTGTAACCATCTTGCTTCTGAAGAGAAATTTAAAACATTATATTTTGATAAATTACTCAACGTAATGAGAGATTCATTTCAAGAAAGATTTGAATCGTATAATTATTTAAATGAGCTTTTCGGGTTTCTTTTTGATAATGAAAAGTTGAAAAGTATGAATACAAATGAGTTTAACAATCATTGTTCAAATTTATCCAAATATTTAAAAGACGATATCGAGGAGATGGAGTTCAGAAATGAACTTTCCGTTTTGAGACATATCCTAGAAGATAACTATTCAGTTTTGGAAAATTTCAAATTTATTTTAGATAGAAATTTGGAAGAATTATATCCTAATGTGTGTATCGTATACCGAATAATTTTAACGATACCAATTTCCGTTGCTAATTGTGAGCGATCTTTTTCAAAGCTAAAACTGATTGAAAATTATCTGCGGTCGACGATGTCACAGGAAAGACTCTCTGGATTAGCGATCCTGTCAATTGAAAATGCAACTGCCAGAACTATTGATTTGAATAATATTATCGATGAATTTGCCAGCAAAAGGGCAAGAAAAATTATTTTATAATTTGTTATTCTACTTTACTATCTATTTTTCATTATTTTCTTATTGAATATAAAGTATCTTAATGTAAAACTAACTAAAATTATTGTGATTAGGCAAATGAATTAAACTGTGATTGTTGTGATAAAATTTATGTTTTGTATTTAAATATTTTGAGAATTTTTGTTGTTATTGTAGGGCCCCCCATTTTTGTTTGTCCCGGGCCTCCAAATGTTACAGCACGGCCCTGGAACCAATTTGAATACAGAAGAAATTAAATTAAAATAATACCGTCGCTAATTGGACTCGAACCCTGGTCCAAGAGTCCAAATTCAATCACTCTACCACCTCGCCCACCACCGTATGTATATTTGATGTTATGCAAATCTTTTATACTTTCCAATTGAATTGAGAAACTTAGGGAAATTTTTTTAACAGAAGCTGAGTTGAACCAAAAATGTCCCAACATTAATATCGTTTGAAACTTAACTGAACTGCATAGTGTCAGGTGTAACAATTAATGCGATGACATTCCAAGCAGTGTATTTCGAAGAAGTTAAAAATCTGACAAGCTATTCCTCCTTATGTTCTTAAAAATTATAAAACTTCCGTTCCTGTCAATGATGCTTGATGCGATTTTCTATAGGCGGGCCACAATATTGACCACTGATAGCTGAGTTTAAGTCTCGATTAAAACTAAAAACAAATTTAATTTAATTTCTTACAAATTAATTCAATTCAGATTCGGTTAAATTTTCATTTTTCTCTATTCAAATGGTGAGTATAAAAGATTAATTTATCAGTAATGTACGACAGTGGCCAAGTATGCTAAGTAATGGGCGTTTGATTAGTGGACGTGAGTTCAAGCGGAATTCGGGCCAACATTTTAAAGTTAATTTCATCTTACAAATTAGTTCAACTCATTCTGCAACAAATTCTGCCTTTGCTGCAACCGTAAAAAAAATGTTTCGCCGCAAATGCCATCTACATCCTAACATTAAAAGGACACTTTAAAAAAAAGTAGGTTAGAGCTTACTTCAGACAATTAAATACTAGAATCGTACTATTAATGTCACAAAATGTCAAATATTATCGTTAAATTTATATAAAATGTCGCAAATAAGAAATTATAATAAATTAAGAATAACAATAATTAATTAACTTATTTCCTTTCAGTTAATAATTAAATCATGTACAATTAAAGATAAGTAATAACGAGCTATATACTTTAATTATTTCTTCACAACTAAATAATGAACAGGAAACTAAGATAAACAATTTTCAAACAATTCATTTAAAAAATTCAAACGATCCCCAATCCAAAATTTAGTTACCTCTAATATCAAAATAACAAATAAAATAAGTAAATCTGGAAAAAAACACAGTTTAACAATAATAAAAGTGTTAGATGGATGGTTCAACTTTTTAAAAAGCTCGGAAGGATTTTTTACCATCGTCTTGTTTAAATTTTTAATTTTCCTGGGATGAACGTCTGGAATAGCTTCTCCCATTGTACAAATCACACCAGCGAAAGCGCATATATTAAAACTATCTACAGCAAAACTCTACAATTAAATATTTAATAGCCTAATTTTGGTTCATTAACTTAAGTGTCGCTTAAAGTGTAGATTAGAAATGTTGTGAAAATGACATTAACTTAATTTTTATTTAAGTAAAATTTAACGGCAATTAAGTTTTTATGGATACCACTATTAAATTTGTCGAGACGAACAGATACTATAAATGGTCAGTAATTTTATTTTTAAATCTGAACTAAAACAGAATGGAATCTGTTTATATGATCGCATGCAGCCGATTCTCTAGTTTGGCCATCGTTATAGAGATTAGAGGAGGCTATATCAAATTAAGCTTTTTCTTCTCGAACATGGCATCAATATTGCAGATCAGAGAATAATTCGGTCAACCGAGGTTAATTTTCGTTTTATTGAGTTTGATTAATATTGATGTCACATAAACAACAAGAAAGTGAGAATCACAACAGCGTTATATTGCCCGATTTTAAAGAATGTGTATACGCTGAGGCTATTTAAATATGGGCACTGCTGAACTGGACATGCAATTAAACGGTTTAAAGCAATTTAAATTCCCAATTATTTTGGAGAAGTTTTAAACTCCGGCTGACATTTAATCGTATCAGTCAATAAGGGTATTTTAAAATTAGTTTGTTAACTAAATTATTTCGTTATGTTAAATCTTAAATAAAAGATCTATGAAGATTTGGTCTCGAGTTCCGCAAGTGGGGACCAGGATTGTTCACACACCTCCCTTCTTAATAATTTCCATTCGATTTGACAACGTCAATACTCCATAATTTAACTAAATACTTTACAATAATTGATACATGAAAGCGACAAAACTCAAAACACAAATTTAATAATAACGCAAATACAAATAGTGCGTGCGTGCAGTCAGACATTATACATATTATACAGATATGCTGTAATCTCAACTAATATTTGAAAATAATTAGTTGAAAATTATGCCAAGGAAATGAGATTGTAAGTACACTGCATATACATACATACATAATATATTGTCTTATCGAGAAAATATTTTAATAAAGTTTCAATCTTTCAAGGTCGCCTTACTTCAATATGTCTTGTGAAATGTAAAATATCCGGGATGGGGCAGATTGTTTTCTGTTTAAATATTGTGAAATCATCTAATATAAAATTGCTTAATTGTTTAATTCAATGTTGCACCGTGCTGCATAATGTTGCGCGGTGTTGTTCTAACTATACATTGACCTAGAATGATTTGCTTTGTAAACAAATCGATAATGAAAGAATTTGAAAAACTTATTTATTTGTATACATATTACATACATACAGTACAGTTCGGTAGACGTTAACGTTTTAAAATATTAAGTATAAAAATTCCATTGTTTAACGTTATTTGAATATGTAATTTGATTATTATGTTTTGGAATTACTTAATATACATACGGGTACGATAAGAGCTATGTACGATAAGAATGGTTTGAATTCATTATTTTGTAATACATAATATGGAAATATATATTCCGCCGAAATCCTAATTTGATGCTGATTGTAGATTGCCATATATTTATAAATAACATTGTCATTTCGCTTCTGGCTATTTAATCGGCGACAAAACGTCTGTGTATATGTATATGTATAACAACAACGCAAGAAAGTTTTCGTTTCGTTCTTGACTTTCTATTTATGTATTTATGTCTTATAGTTTTGCTAATAGCCATACATATACATATATAATCGGATATAGTGATAACACGAACTTATCTTTTAGTGGAGGGCAGGGGATAAATGAATGATATATCATTAGAATATTCACCATTTTCGTAAAATAATTAAATTTGGCAGTGCCAAATACATATTCCAAAAATCTATTTTTGTTTACGTTACAGTGTTGCTGCGAGAAACACTAATGTATTTATTTAGAATGAAATTTCCAAATTTATTTTGAACTATAAAGATACATTCGTGTATGCCAACTGAATAAATATATATTGCGTAGTTAATTTGTTCTTTATAAACTACGACGTAAGTTAAAACGGAAGGCTACCAAATAATAAGTATGTTACACATACTTACGTTAAATTCAAATCTTAAATTTAAAAAATTAAACAATTTAATAGAAACAATGAAACTATACTTATGCTTAAGTTAAAACTCCGAGACTAACAAGAAAGGCGAAATCGAAACCATTAAACATTTATTATAATTATGAAATCATGTTTTAAATCGAATAACATATACATATTATGTATACATAATTTTAATTCAATCTAAATCGATAAATAGTTTGATGTTAAGCCGGGGCTTAACTTATGTGTATTACAATCTTTTGTTTTCAAATGATTTTAAATAGCATTGCATAAGAAATTAATTCTTCATAAGATTGATGATGTAACTTTTACGTTCAAATTTATTTAAAATTTCATCATGGAGCTTTTACTACATATATCTAGTTAACTGTTTTAAGTTCGGTTAATTTAACCTTGAATTAATAAGGACGCCAATAAAATTATTTCAGAAAGCTTAATTAACGGTCAATGAATATGCTTATATGAGTATTTTAACATTATTAAGGCAATGCATTAGAGCTCATAATCAAAAATACAATGTAGTGGAACACATCCAAAAGCGACTCCAATGAAAAATTGCCTAATTTATTTCAGGCAATAGAAAGCTATAAACTACGGAATCGTTTAGATTACCATTTAAACATAATAGGATTTTAGACAAACGCTGAAAATCATGACTTGCGTGCCAAAATTGATTTGTTCCTAAGCTAAGCTAAGAGGCTGTAAGTAGCCTATGCTAAATGGGCATTTTGTTGATTAAATGTAACATTAACAGCACACAAAATTGCTGAAAACCTATGGGCTCGTCTCTTAAAAAAGTATAGCCTAAATAAAGCGCGCACAGCCAACGAATGTTCCGCATGGAACTAGAACCAGAAGAGGAAACAATAAAGGGGATCGCACGGTATATGTAACCTGAAAGATGTACTGCATCGCACTATTTCCTAACAAAATAACCGGGCCTGATATCTAGATTTGAAACGTATAAGACCAACCAAAAGTTGCAATCTGAGCAACGAAGTACAATTGCCCAACTCAAGAATGTATACTCATCCAAACAAAAGAAAAGCCTGGAAAAATTTGCACAACCATAGGGAATTACACTAAAAGGTACTGCACCAACAACAACAGTTCATTTCAATGAAAAAGAATTAAAAGTTCATGCAACCATGAACAAACTAACCGTAATGATCCAAAGTTTTAATAATTTACTAATTTGAATTATTGTTAAAAGCCGAAAATAACTGTTATAAAAATAGCTGGATGGGATGCGAACATTCTTCCACAGCACAAAGCTGAGTTACAAACTTTTTTCATTCGATCAAAATATAACTGGGCGATTACAACGCTAAACATTTACATTGGGGCTCGGATTAACGAGACACAAAAGGCAAAAATCTTAATAAAGCAATTCACGAAAAGAATCTTGGTTACGTATCGTCTGGACAACAGATAGAAAGGAACTACTGAATTTAATAGATTTCTGAGTAACAAAAAGAATTGCACGGACGAATCTTTAGTAGAATATTGCTAAGGCTTATCATCCGACCTATAATAATTATAACTTGATAATAATTATAACTCCGAGCATCAGAGAGACCAGCAATAAGGAGCTTGGCAGCGCAATGAAAATTAAATAGGTCTATTAAAATTCTAAAGAATAAATGAGAGAAATCCGAACCGAAAAGACAGATTACTTACTATGGAACCACTGTGATTCGAGCCAAAATTCTGTAAAATTTTATTGGAAGGAAGTTCAGTGCCATCAAAACAGTATGAATCCAAAGAAAGCTTCAGAACACGAGTATGAAACTTGGTTGGGTTAATAATCAAAGCATTATCTGATACATGTATAAAAGTCATAACTTATATCGGGTTTTCTATTTGGGACTTGACACCTTGAACTTTCACTGTGAACGCACCCTTAAACAAATAACCAAACTGTCAGTGTTACAGTCAATGGAGATCGCCATAGAGACATGTTGCAACGTTATTTCTTTGATCAATCGTGTGATTTAACACCTCTAGAATTTTTATTAATGTGGCTACATTAAATCATTGGTCTATGCCAACAAGCCAGCGTCGTTCGAGGAGCTCAGAGCCAATATTGAACGAGAGATAGCGGTCGTGTCCATCAAAATGTGTGGCCGAGTCATCGGAAATTGGGTTCAACGAATCGACACCTGCATATGTGCCCGTGGTGGACATATGTACGATGTAATTCCGTACATAAATGTTTTGATTGTACTTCAAGCCAATAATAAAATTTTGCGCTTTATTTAAAAAAAAAGTTGTCAAGTCCTTATTGGAAAACCCTTTACATCTTGAATGCGATGAAATGTGGATATTTCACTCAAAAAAGGAAAAAAAACAAAATAAGTTCACGCAGTCATTAAACGCTGCTTGCTCCAAAGAAAGGCACCATTATACCGAACCGAATCAGATAAACATAGGAATTTCATAAAACAGCAGATTGAGAACGGTTTTGTACACTACCGTATTAAACACATCAACATTTGCTTGAAACAAATTTAAGTCAAAAATAATCATAGACCACAAGTAGATTTCTCCAAATATGCGGTCGTAAATTTTAAATCTTGATCATTTAATCAACATTTTGTTGGTCTTTACATTAATATATATGCGTATGCATAATTACATAGTTTTATATATTAGCATAGTTACGATAATTTGATTTACATATTTGAGTATATGCGTACGTGAACAATAAAGTATCGGAAGTGAATAAGATAAAAACCAATTTCCAAAATATGTATTATGGACCTTCACCTGATGCGGTATTTTACAGTGTATCGAACTAAAGGTCATTCCAGTTTTAAGTTTTATTCCAACAAAATAAAAAAATATATCTACAACAACAAAACATTGTTAAATGGTCGATGATTATACATTTTCTTTTCTCTTATCATTTTAACTTAAAATCTTAATTACTCGTATGTTTATGCATATACATGTCTGTACATATACAAAAACAAAATAACTTGGTTTAGCTTGTGGTATGGAGAAAACAGAAAATCTTATGTATTTAACCAAAAATATTCTTAATCCGGGTGGTCCTTAATGTTTAATACCTATTCTTTCTTTTAGTTATGAATCATACGCATATAAATATAAAAATGTTCTTTTATTCGTTTTTAACAAAAATACTGTAGTCTAGAGTTTTCTTGTATTTTTTAATTGTCAATAAATATTTTATTGGTTTTTCTACCTGCTCGTCTGGGTACTGTGAAATACTAACCAAGTGTTTTTTGTGTATTACGGTTTTTTTCCCTCACACTCTTGGATCAATAAACCAAATGCTCTATCCTTCGGCGGCTAAACAAAAACCGAAAAGCGGCGTTGCCAAACCCCAAAAGATTTCAACAATCTTTGTTCTTATTTCTAATAATCATTTAGTATTTCGAAAACTCCAAAAATTACCGGTAAACTGGTTTTTAAACATAACAAATCATGCATATCATATTAGTGATGGCGGGAGGGTAAAAAACGTACCAAGAAATAACTTACAACGTTGATTTCGTAGACCCAAGTCCAAGTCTCGGTTCGATCCAAATATTTTTAATTTAATTTCAATATTCAATTTGCTTACATAAGAGACGAATGTAGGTAGCAACGAAAAAAACATGCGGTGGTGGGCGAGAGTGGTTAGAAGAATGATGGGACGTTGGTTTCGTAGACCCAATTTCATTTCTCGGTTCGATCCAATTATTTTTAATTTAATTTCTCTATTCAAATTGCTAATATAAAAAATGGATGTAGCACCAAAACATTCAAGAGGAGGTGGTGTAGTGGTTAGAGTGATGGACTTTGGTTCTGTGGACTGAAGTTCGAATCCAGGTGGGTAAAATCCATTTTTATTTTAAACTGTTTTTCAAATTAAAAGTTTCAGTTTTCACTATTCAAATGTTAACTATTAAAGATATTTATATCGGTATACGGCTGTGGTTTTTCGTGTGCCAAGGTTCGATCCTTGATGCTGTGCAAAAAAAGATCTCAAATTTACAAAAATGTCTATCAATTGTTCAACTTTTTTGAGCTTGAAATAAAATTTTCATGTTTCTCGTTCAATATGAAAATTTTTACAGAAGCGAATGAATTTTGTAAAAAAAGCAAAAAAGAAAAAGTTGTGGGTTCCGAAACGAGATTCGAACTTAGATCCATGAAGAAACCATAGTCCATCACTCTATAACCACTTAACCACCTGCACACATAAAATGAATGGTATACAAGATATATATATATATACATCTCTCATACATACCATTTGGATAGAGGAAATTGAAAATGGTAACAACAGCTGTGTTGAACCAATTTATAAGAAGAAATTGAATTAAACAAATTTTTGGCCCTTAACCGAGGCTTTGGCTTGTAACATACAAATTGTATCTAAAATGGAATCATTCAGACTTGTTCTTATTTTAGTGCATATTGCTCCCAAAGAAATCTTTACTAACAGGCAATCCACCTGCGGTATTGCAATCTAAGATTAATACGAGTTCTGCTCCAAACTCTTCTGGGACATCTGCTGTATTTTATCATTTTTGGTTGCAAACACCAGGAACGAATATTTTGTTGGTCAATGGGTTGATCATCTGATGTGTGTTTATAATTATTTAACAACAAAACCATATTTTTCATCAGAAATGTGTGAATATCCAAGCAATTTCTTTTGTTGTTTCATTTTCAAAAATTACCGGATTTACCGGTAAATTCTAATTTTTTTACCGGTATTTCGGTAAGCAAAATTGCGGTTAATTGTTTACCGGTAGTGCAATCCCTAAATTTTCTAGTGA